>JAGFBZ010000814.1:4610000-5974991 GCA_018398805.1 Hirundichthys speculiger
AATTAGTTGCGTTAAAATTATTTTGCGTTAATCACGTGTTAACGCGATTAACTTTGACAGCCCTAATATATATATATATATATATATATATATATATATATATATATACATACATACATACATACATACATACACACACACACACACACACACACACACACACACACATACACACATACATACTAGGGGTGAAACAGTACAAGTGGCTCACGGTACGGCCCATACCGTGGTTTTTGTGTCACGGTTTCGGTACGGATTCAGTACAGTTTCAGACCACCCGCTACCCTAAAACCGCGATCGCAAGATACCGAGTTTGCAGAAAGCGCAACTCGCATGTCCGCGGTTAAAAGAGCGTGTCCAAATGGCATAAATGTGCGTCCACCTGGTCACATGTGGATGTGTTCGTGATCTTTAAATGCGCATCCAATGATTTGTTCTGCAGTATTTTAAAAAGCACATCAGCCGTGCCAAGACGCACAACTGGTAACAACTGGATCTTACGCAGGTAAGATCCGGGTTTAGGGAGGTGGAAGATTGTGTTCTGTTAACTGTTAACTGTTTTCACTCCTTCACCGGTGTATTCAACAGCAAAACCAAAATGCTCCCACACCGGTGATTTCAAAAAGTTTTTCCCAATTTCTCCGCTACCGCTAGCCATGCCTGCTTGTTTTTTTTGGGTTTTTTTTCTGCGTCTATGAGCTGCAGCCATCTGGCCCAAGTGTGATAGGCTGGTCACTGTGAGTGAGCGGAGATGAGTGCACATTGACATGCAGTGGTCGGGCCTGTTTCCTAAAAGTCACGCACGCTCACGTCCAAGTCCAATGCAAAGTTATTGGACCATAAATACCACGGGACATAAAAGCCTGTGTTGTCCTGTGTCCCGTGCAGGTCTTACCGAACCGTATCGTATTTTACCGAGAACCTTTGCATTCCTAATATACACACATATATATACATATACACACACACACACACACACACATACATACACATATATATATATATATATGTATATATATATATATATATATATATATATATATATATATATATATATATATATATATATATATGTCAAAATCCATTGCTGCATTAGGAGAAATTCTGTCTTTAGAGTGGATCGCACTGTAGCACCATTAGGAGAAGGCACAGACTGGAAGACCATGGTATATTTGTGAGGACAGTTCTCTGTAAAGGATTTGGAGGAGATATCTCTTTCTGTGATTATACTGTCATTACCATAATATCAGCTTTGTCACCTCGCAGGCCAATTGTTAAGAAAAAGCAACCTCCTTTCCTCTTTTCCCAGGAAGGCATCAAGCAGGCATGCAGGCATCCTAAGGTACAGAAGCTGCTTTCTGCTCTCTTTTCACCCTGCAACCCCCTCCTATGAAGCTCTGCCTGGAAGATGCAAGCTGGATTTGGCTCGCATCCTTGCCTCTTTCCTAACACTGCATAGCTGCCGGGTGTCAGAGTGCCAACTTTTCCAACCCAGCTGCACTGATTAGCACAGAGAGATTATTAGCTCGGGATCTCCTAGAAGCACTGCATACTTGTTTTCTCTACCCTTTTTGTTTCACTTTCAGCCATGTGCCCCAAGCAGTTTTCTTGATATGCCTGATCAAAACAACAAAAGACAAAAGTGAAGAAAGCATTTAAAAAATAAGAAATTAGCTCAACATACTTACAAAATAGGCAGTGAGGTAAAAATAAATTGTTTTTACTGCTTGTGGATACATAAGTAAAAAGTAATTCATCAGCATTGTGTAAGAGCTCTCTCATCTTTCATTCTTTTCTCCTTGTACCCGTCTCTACCTTCAGTTTCTAGCACCTGACCTGCTGCCAAGATTTCACCTCCCAAACCACAGGACGTGGACATCCCACTCTCAAACTTGTGCAATGCCTTATCTGAGCCCCACACACTAACACCCAGCATATGAGGCATCCTTCACTCCCTGTGCCAGAAATATGCCGGTATCTCTCCCCCTCGTGCTCTCTTTCACCCAATTCTCCATCATGTTCTTTTCTTTTCTCTCTTCCCCTCTCTCTAGAGCTTTGCATTTGAAATTGAACAGACACTCAGCCAATTTATCATAGGCTGACACGTGTCATGTCCAAGGCCTAACCACAGGGACTTACAGTAGGCATTGCATTTATCCCCTTTGTTGTCAGCAAGGGCCAAGACAATACCAGGAGCTATTAAAAAGGGCTAAAAAAGGAGAACAGGAACATAGGTAGAAAATGAAAGAGGCGAAAACATACCACTAAACATCAATCAACATCGCATATGCCTCTGAAAGGTTACAGACCCCTGTAAGGTTGAACCCACCGCATTTTCCTAACCAACAATCAAGTATGTGGTGATGCAAGGCATTTGTGTCTAAGGCTGTAAAAGCCCAGACAGGCAGGGGATGGATTAGGTCGAGAGTTAGCGCAATATGGAATCAGACCTTTGTCCCGTGGTTCAAATTCTAGTTTAAACTTTAATATCAACTAATGCAACCAATAGACCCAGAAAATTATAAGGACAAAAGAGAAAGTTCAATCTCAAGGTACGATGGCTGAAGGAAAGCCACTGGGAAAACATTCAACTATAACCTCAAAGACAGAGAGAGAAATAAAAGGTCCACTCCCAATTGCTTAGCTGCCATTCAGATGCTGTCATAAGTATTTTTCCTGTAATAATGCGCAGGAGAGATACTTAAAGGCCATCATTCCTGAGACATGAAAGGGGACAAACTACTAAAGTGCAGTATATAAAACCCTTTCTGTTTAATCACCTTATTTCTGTATTATCTCTTCTCTCTTTGAACAGGTTCTTTAAAGGAACACAAGTCTTTATTGTTGTACTGTGTGGAAAAGGTGAGAAAGATGACCCTACCTGATAATACTGTTACTCCAAAGAATGTATATATTCTCCTTATGTGAACAAGGTGAAAAAGATAATCAGAATGGGTATAGAGGCAAATGAGATGAAGGAGGATTGTGTATTACGTATGTAACATTATGAACCACGTGATTATTAATTGACATCTTGTACATCCATAGATGTACAAGATGTAACTCCACTTTGACACTGTTTTATTCAACATGAATGTTGAATAAGCCATCAACAGGCAATTGATATTCAATGCATTATCTGACAGATAGTATTCACAATGGTCAAATAAATTTGAAAACAAAGTGCCAGCCTCCATTTTCCCTCTCACCTCATTCAGTCATATAAAAAAGAAACTACATCTTCATTAATTTCTAAGATTTTATCTAAGATTGTATGTTTCACTAAATTAAGAGAAAGATCATCTGGTATTAAGAGTAGGAACATACAAGCTCAAATGGACAATGACACATAACAGTGCCATTTTTATTTAACACAAACAAACCCAAAATGTTGATGCCACTTTTAGTAAGGTAAATTCTCACTCCATTCATTGTAATTATGAGGGTATTTTTCACATACAGGCTATCACAAGGATATGCATCACTGCGCAAGCAGGACTTGAGATTGCATTATGAGAAGAGAGGATAAACTTCCAAACACATATCACTGGAGAAAGTGCACTATAAAATGGAAGTGTGGTGCCTTTCAATTGAGTCTATAATTTAAAAATGTTAAAGGTGAAAGGTTGAAAAGTGAAGGTTAAAATAGTTATTTTATAAACTCTGTTTATGGTTTTATGCTGCCACCTACTGGCCACAGATATATACAGTTAAGTACAAGCTTTGGACTCTGCAAAAGCTAGTATTTATGACGTTACAACTTCTGGGTTACAAACCTTCTGCCATTTTGTGCATGAAAGTGTTACTTACATTCTGCACTAAACCAACCTTTTGATTGCTGAAATTGTCATTAAAGTTGCTAAAATGCCACATACATTCATTGTTGATAGCTGCAAAAACAGATTGGATCCATCAGTGAAACAAGGTTTCTACAGATTTCCAGACATTGTCATCCATAATCATAAGGCGATGCCCAGACGACGCCTGGCATGGAGGCTACTTGCTGCTGCTCCGGGGGACTTATCCCTGCGACGCTGGAAGCTGGAGGCTCCAGTTTGTGCCCGGTGTGTGGTGATTTTGCGGTCGGATGTCGACATGCTGTCTGCGGCTGCGGACCGGTCCTCTCGTGGCTGGTGGAGACGTGCTGCCGCAGACATGGACAGTATCGCTGGGGGCCGGTTCATTGAAGCTAATCCTGAACTGCTACCCGCGGCAACCACCGCCACTGGATCCAGGCTGCAGCGTCAACTGAACCGGGACGGGAGCCCCTGACGTGGCAGCGGCAGCATGCTGCCCCTGTCCAGCAGTCTACACGCCGGGTGGGTCAGCTGACCTGGCAGTGGTCCCGGTGGGCCCGGCACCGCCAGGGGTACCGCCAGCAACCGGTCCGCATGATGAACCGGGCTCTGGGACAGTCGGCTCCATCGCTCGCCGGACTGAGGGAGCTCGGTCTTCCCAGAAGAGACAGTTTGGTTCATCTGAGTTTGGTTCATCGGTGTTTCCTCCTCTGACCTGTGATATCTCACTTGATTCACCATTGTCGAGATATACTGGTTTTAATGGATGTTAACAGGTTTTAACGGCTGTTAACTTGAGTTAACACTCGGACCACAGGACCGGGACATGAAGAAGGAGCGCTGGACACCGGCAGCTCCTCAAGTACACCAGACTGCAGCGTCTGGTGTACTTGAAACTTGAATTTCCCCCTCGGGGGATCAATAAAGTATATTTGTATTGTATTGTATCCATGAAGGATAAAAGACTGAAAGAACTGAAGAACAGAAATCACAGAGAAACATGGATTGTGTGAGTAAACCGCAGAGACTTTGTTCCCACGGCTTATTCAAAAGTGTGTTCTCACCATATTGTCGAAGGTAATACTAATAATTTTTGTGCCTTTAATTTTGGTTCTCGATTCAACATTTCTCAAATCAAATCAAGAAAGAATATCATAGACAGAAATCACTACTTAGGTTAGTTTAGTCTAGCCTACTTAGTGCAGTATTTATTTCATTCAATAAACATTCAGAACTGATCAGAGTTGTTTTTAAATTAAATAAAGTGACCAACATTTGAAAGTAAAAGGATGCCATTTGGAAACCCGACGATAGACATTGGTAAGATTGTCATGATTGCCATGACCACCATAGACGGACATCATTTTCCTGATACTATGGATGATTATGACTAAGCTCATTTAAATATGTTGACCTAAACTAAATGTATTGAGGAAACATTTTTCGGGGAATTTAGAAACAATCAGCATGCTCAAATCGTGAAATGAATTTCAACAAACCTTCCCTGCAGCCATGACATTCTCTGCAGACCAGATGTAGTCCACATCCTGCGCCCAGCAGTACACAAACTAACTGTAAACCTCTAGACACCTGTAGGTCTTTAGTTCCTCCAAAGTTTAGGGACTTTTGTCATAAAAAATATAATTGTAGATGTTGGGGTACAATGCATCCTGTAAGTCTTTCGGATCGCGTATCCAATCCTTTTTAGCCATCTGTACTGGCCAAGTCCACTGATTGCCACTAAGGAGATTTAGATTGGCATCGATCCCTTCATGGATGAAGATGTTGATATAGTGGCCGACAGATCTCTCTATACAGAGAGGTTAGAAGGCTCTGATACAGTGTGAAGGGAAGAAAATCTGGGAGATGGGCTGACCCTCACAAGAAATTCCATTGTATGTTTCCGTCATTTCAACAAGGAAAAGATCAGCACTGACAGTTACTCTAGTGATGATCCTGTCTACTTTTCCTGGAATAACTGGGGGAAGCCACACATCTGCAAAGCCCTGGGTGAGTGTGAGTGCCGCCTCCGTACACTTCATGTTCCGTAGTAAGGTAGCCTCCATTAAAACAGAAGTCTGGACGATTTTTGTTTTGGTAATTTGGTTAATGACATCAACATTGGGACAAAGTATTGTTGGGCTACTGTTGTGTTTGTTAGATTTTTTTGTTTGTTTGTTTTTAGAATTGAGCCAAGAGGGAGGGAGTATACATGATCGTATAAGCAACCCCAACAACAGTTCAGGCTAAAGGAAGTACTTACTGGTATCACCTAGACCATTGCACCAAGATTTATAATAAGACCACAGATAAAGCAAGGGAAAGAGATGATCATAATGACCTTGGTAAAAATACTGACACCAATAGCTCTCCAGATATCAATGTTGGGAGGCACATGTGGGCCACCCAGACAGATGTTAATCAAGTGACAAAGCCCGCCCCAGAAGAAAGTGAACCAACATATATCAGATGAGTATGATGCAATAACACAAACACTTAATCGCCTGTCAGCATTGTCAGCCAAATATAACCAATCTGTCACAGATAACTCCAAGTTTAAAAGCAGAATAGCTCAGAATCCAAGGAAAATCCTCTAATAGACTTGTAGATACAAACAACAGCTGTGCGAGTAACCAGTAAGCCACATTTATTATGCAAGTGGGTGCCACTGTAGTGACCACTATTACTCCCATCACCACATTGGTGTATATAGACACACTGAGTAATACCATGACAATGTCTGCTTTTGATACAGTCTTACTCCAACCAAACCTGCGTAAATATCCCCATACAGGGGAACTGAGAGTCCTGGAGTTACAGCTTCAGAAACAACAGCTGACTATTCAACAGCATCAGAGATTAGCTGCTTTTGTGCCTCTGAAGAAGACTTCCATTTCTACACACAATTCTGGTCAGAAGAGGTCTTCATAGTTTTCAGGGAATCAATTTCTTCATCTGCTTCCAGGCAGCAGTAGCACCAAGCCACTACACCAAGCTGCCTCTCATTGACAACTGCTTCATGTTCTTCTGCCATATCACAGGTGGACTGAAAGAACAGGTACCATCATCAATTTTGGATGTCAGTGTATCGACAGTCTGTCGCACCATTCTAACTTAGGCAAACTGCCTTTACCAAGTCCTAGGATCACAGTCTACCTGGATGACTTGGAACCAGGTGCAGGCCACCATGCCCAAAAAGTTCCAGCATTACTGTCCCAATGTTAAGAGTACTGAGTTCCACTGTGAGAACCCATGTTCTTTGACTTTGCAGTCTGAGACCATCTCCAGCTACAAGAACCACACCATCTTTAAAGGTTTAGTAGGCATTGCGCCCTGTGATGTAATTACTTTAATGTCCAAGTTATACACAGGATCTGACAAAGAAATAACTAAGATCTGGTTTAACACAGCTTCTGTTGCCCAGAGATAGAGTCCATCCATCTATTATCCTCTGCTTAGTCAGGTCGAGGGGGAAGCAGCCCAAGCAGAGAGGCTCAGACCCCCCTCACCCCAGCCACCTTCACCAGCTACTCAGAGAGAACACAGAGGCTCTCCCAGGCCAACCAAGAGATAGAATCTCTCCAGTGTGTTCTGGGTCTACCTTGTGGTTCTTCTCCCACTTTGACATCCCAAAACACCTCCCCAGGGAGGCATCCAGGGTGCATCCTAACCAGATGTCTGAACCACCTCAACTGGCTTCTCTTGATGTGAAGGAGCAGCAGCTCTACCTTGGCTACCTTGGCTCAACTTCTCACCCTATCTTTAAGGGAGAATCCAGCCACCCTGTGAAGGAAACTCATTTCAGCTGCTTATATCACATTCTTTTGGTCAATACCCACAGTTCGTGACCAGAGGTGAGGGTTGGGAAAAAGATTGACCGGTAAACAGAGAGCCTTGCCTTTTGGTCCAACTCTTTCTTCAACACAACAGACCAGTACAGAGTCCGCACCACAGCAGATGCTGCACCAATCTGCCTGTCAATCTCCTGCTCCATTCTTCCATTCAGTCGTAAACAGGACCCTGACATACTTAAACTCCTTCACTTGGGGCAGAACCTCACTCCCAACCCAAAGAAGGCATTCTACCCTTTTCTGACTGAAACCCATGGTCTCAGATGTGGAGGTGCTAATTCTCATTCCTGCTGCTTCACACTCCGCTGAAAACTGCTCCAGTGAGAGCTCAAGATCCCCACCTGATGATGCTAACAGGACCACGTCATCTGCAAAAAGCGAGACGAAATTCTGACACCAAACTGGAGCTCCTCTCCTTCTAGGTTGGGCCTAGAAATTCTGTGTTAAACTGAATCGGTGACAAAAGGCAGCCCTGACAAAGTCCAACTCTCATTGAAAACAAATCTAACAACCAGCAATGTGGACCAAACTCACTCCATTTTTACAGAGAATGGAGAGCCCATACCAATGGGCCCAGTATACCGTACCCCTGGAGTACCCCCCACCGGATACCCCGAGGTCAAATGCCTTCTCCAAATCCACAAAACACATGTGGACTGGACCCTAGAAAGGATATAAAGCTGGTCTAGTGTTCCATGGCTGAGATGGAACTTACATTGTTCCTCCTGGATTCAAGATTTGACAATCAATCAGACTCTCTTCTCTACCACCTCTGCAAAGACCTTACCAGGGAGGCTGAGGAGTGCAATTCCCCTATAATTGGAACACACCCTCTGGCCCCCCTTCTTTAAAAGGGGAACAACCACCCCAGTCTACCAATCCAGAAGTACTGCTCCTGGTTTCCACGTGATTGTTAGGACTCCACTCGCTGAGCAGCAGACCCAACCTCGTCAGGCGGACACACCCAGCACATCCCAGCGCGCGGCCCGTGAGCTGCACGCCCAGTGACACGAGCGGGCGCGGCGCGCTCCTCTCCACACCTGAGGATCATCGCTCGTCACGCACCTGGAGCTCATCTACTCATCCTGGAGGACATATAGACTCGAGCACTCCTGAGCTCAGGTGCGAGTTCTTGCCGTTCCTCCGGGTCTGTTTGATCGTCATCATTGTGAGTACTCGCCCTCACTTCCCTGTGTCTGAGTTGTGGATTACTTTCTCTGAGGATTACTTCCCTTCCGGATTGTTTCCCTGCGGATTACTTTTCCTGTGGATTATTTTTCCTGTGGAATACTTTCCAGTGGAATACTTCCCTGTGGATACACTTCCCATGGATTATTCTGGTGGAGTTATTATTTCTGGCAGTATTGTCTTACTGAACTTTGTGAGCTTTCTTCCAGTCACTTTCTCTGGGGCAGAAGACAGGACTTCTTATCGGCTCCCCAGTTCTGGGCACCCTCAGTGCAGGTGACTGCCGTCTCAGCATCAGACTATTGTTGTTGCTCATAATAAACTCGGCCTCATGCCTTAACCATCCCTCTGTGTCTGTCGTGCATTTGGGGTCGCATACAAACACAACAGTGATGTTGTTGAGACATGTCGGCCAGAACAGACCTACATAATCCAGAGCCTTAAGAAATTCAGGGTGGATCTCATCCACTCCTGGAGCCCTGCCACCGTGCAGCTTCTTAACTACTTCAGCGACCTCAGCTCCAGTACTGAATTAATCCACCTCAAAGTCCAAAGGCCCAGCATCCTCTATGGAAGATATGTTGGTGGGATTGAGAAGATCCTCAAATTATTCCTTCCACTGCCCAACAACATCTCCAGTTGAGGTCAGCAGTATCCCACCCTCACTATACACAGCGTTAGTGAAACACTGCTTTCCTTGCCTGAGCCGTCTGACAGTTTGCTAGAATCTTCTTATTGAGCCTGACGGCCTCTCTTACTCGAGGTGTCCACCACTGGGTTCCAGGATTGCCGTCACAGCAGGCACCAACAACCTTACACCCACAGCTCCAGTCAGCCACTTCAGCAATGCAGGTGCGAAACATGGCCCATTCCAACTCAATGTCCCCAAGCTCCCTCAGGATGCGGTTGTAGCTCTGATGGAGGTGCGAGTTAAAGATTCTTCTGACAGGTTCGTCTGCCAGACGTTTCCAGCAAACCCTCACTGCACACTTGGGACTACCAGGACCCTGACCAGCATCCTCCTACGCCATCTGAACCAGCTTACCAGTGATCAGTTGACAGCTCGGCTCCTATCATTACCCAAGTGTCCAGAACATACAGTCACAGATCCAGTGATACAACTATAAAGTCAATAATCAACCTAAGGCCAAGAGTGTCCTGATAATACATGCATTGTGGACACTCTTATGTTCAAACATGGCGTTTGTTATAGACAAACTGACAAGCACAGAAGTCCAGCAACAAAACACCACTCTGGCTCAGATCAGAGAGGACTCTGGACTCGTAACACGTAAAATATCTCACATGACCTGTGCTGTAAATGCACTCTGCAACATACTCATTTAGGCTTTTTGTTTGTTTGTTTGTTTGAATATATTTCTTTTTTTTAATTATTTCTTTATATACTTATATTTTTTGTATGTTGTGCTTTTACCTTGCAGGTAAAATGCTTGAACCTCTTGGGATTCGTATAGTACATCTTATCTATCTATCCATCTGCTATTCATCCTAATTATACTGTAAGTTAGATTCACCTACGCTTCATATTATGTGGACTTGACAACTGACTTCACACCAACTTCAATAGTGGTTTGCATACCACCATCTCAACAACTAACTCTGGCTTTATCCCTTGCTGAAATAGAGCAAAACCTATTAAAAAGGTATTTTTGAAAACATGACCACCTGAACTACAAAGCATGACCTACAGTGACCAGGCCTTCTGTGAACTGTGAAGGTACAGCAACTCTGGCATCTCTACTATCGCAGTTCCTCTTTAGAGTGACCAGCCAAGAGTCTGCATTCCAAGTCACTGCATCTGAAGCCCTCTTGGCTGCTAAAGACAACCACATGTCTCATCCGGCCATGACGCATCAACAGAGTGGCCTGCTGACGTGATGGAAGCACCATCACGCACTAAAAGGCACCCATTCGCATCCTGATGCCAAGGATTTCATTGCTGAATCTCTTCATCAATCAAACAAAGAGAAAGCAGAGAGCGATAGGGAGGGAGAGCCACCTCTGGCCGTCAGCGGAGCATATGTTTCAACCCGGCCCGGTCCCTTCAAGCCTGGATCATCAGCACAAATCTCCCTGAACATCACAACACTACCAATCACTTTAAGAGCAATCCACGTGAGAGGCATGTGTCTGGATAGAGATAGTTAGCTCAGTTAACGTTAGGTGTATTTTGTTACTTTGCTTGTTTAATTTTTTTGCCCATACACCTATGAGTGGACTATTGTGTTGTGGTATTATGTTGTTCAGTGTCCCCACTGCAAGGCTCACTGGACGTGTTTCCTCACCACCATAGTAGTCCGTACGTCAATTTCTCAATAAAACAACCTGGACAATGCTGCTGGAGCTGACTTCACACTCTTCCTCCTTTGTGGGAAGCAGGGGAGCGTTTAAAGGTGCAAGAGGTGAGAAATCACTCACTTTTTCCTACTCTTTTCCTTCACCTTCTTTACTAACCACACCACATACACTGACAATTATTAGAAATAGCGGACTCCTGCTTTGTTCTTAGCCATCTTGAGCATTATTAGAGACCACGTGATTTCTTCCGCCATTTTGTAATGTAACCATTTGGATCAGCAGCCATCTTGGTCGCAGGGGTTAGGTCACTACATGACCTCGCCCGCCATTTTGTGGCTCTTACCACATCGTCTTATCAACTATTTTGTGACCATGCCAGGTTCTTGTTAGCAGCCATCTTGCCTCGCAAACACACACTCCTGCACACCATGTGCTCCTTTACATATGTATATACAATGATGCTCCCCTTTTTTATATGCTAGCCTTTAATTGTGTTTATGCATAGTTTAGTCACCCAATATTTTAGGAGATTTTACAACCATAATAGAAGTGTTGTTACCAGATTATAATACCTGTGTTAATAAATTCTAAAATCTTCTAACGAGAGAAGTTGTCTGTGGTTATTTTGCATGTTTTTGTAACATTTTCTGGTTGAAAAGGTCTGAGCTCTGACTCATTTCTTCTCTATTGCTCTGTAGCATCATACCGGGTTACAGACATTTTGAGGTTGATTGTGCCATTTAGTTGTTGTTTCCTGATTATCAGGTAGTGCCTCGTTTTTAATCAATTACTTTTGTTAATCAATTTCTTGTGTTATTAATAACTGTCTTAGGACACTTATTAATAACCCCTTTAATAACTAAACAAGCAATTTATATCCCCAACAGCGATCTGTTCAAGAATGCTTTAACACAATGAAAAACATAATTATTATCACACTGTAGGTGAGGAGGTGAAATAGTTAGGTGATATGGTAGGGTATGAGAATACATGCATATTTATTAAGATTAAATGATTAATAACAGATAAAACCCAAATAAAGAAACATGAATACTATGATTTAATTGCTCCTATGCTCCTAAAGATGATGAGGCTCCTCTCTTTTCATCATTGGTGGCATCTTGCCCGAATTTCCACCTCTCCATCTACAATGTTTGATACCGCATAAAGTCAGCAAATTCATCAGTATTTCAACTACTGTAATTTTCCAGATTCTCCACCACACCAACAAAGAACTATTGCAAGCTCACAGTAAATGGGATCATATTATAGAGGTAAATTTGTCATTTAAGTAGAAATATTTGCAAGAAAAATCCATGCTAACTGTAAGCCCGATTTAGCAGTAATCAATCTTAAGCATAATAATTCAAGATCAAGATTCAAAGATAATGCTTAAGATAATGCTTAACTTACCTTCATAGTTGAATACAATTCAACAAAGAACTTGTGTAAAATCTTGAGTTTCGAACTTGGCGTTAAAGACAGCATGTTGGAATCTTTCAACATCACTCATTGTGATATGAGGCAGATTTTCAAGTCAATGGAAGTAGAGCTCCACGGCATTTGCCAACTTCGGCCGATGCGATGTTACGTGAAAAGGGCGTCTTGGCTCCTCCTCCTCTGCTTTCCCCTGGCTCCACCTCAAAAAAACATTCTGACCCACTTACAAGGAGAAAAAGCTCAGGGTGAACAGACCTGTGTTTTGAGGCCACTTTGGCGCCACCCAGTGGCAGTTTTGTGCTCTCCAAACAACTTTTTTTGCTCTCGACTTTTGAATTTGCAAGCGCTGAACATAGTTTGCACACATGTAGTCAAAATATGCACATGTGAATGTGTTTATTGGAGCTCTTCCTTAATGAATATAATGTCCTTCCATACCACTCTGTGCATGTCCAGAGATGGTATTCAGCAGTGACGTGCGGTCAGGTGACCGCACGTCATTTGATTTGATTTGAATTGATTTGTACTATAAAGTAATTTTCCATTTAACTAGCATTTATATGTGAATGACGATAGGAGGTTTTAAACATAAACAGTTAACTGCTGCCAATCAAATGGTGAATAAGTTGTTCTGGAGGGTTCATATGCTTGTAAATCTGACTGATGAAGTCAGTCCCTCACCAGCCATGAATCTCACCGCACGTCACTGGTATTCAGGCCACACATCTCATTGTCTGTTCTGCTCCTCCTGTTTCATCTTGTGGCTGTCCATGGCCCACCTGATCTTTTACTTGACTTCATGCTGAAGTTTCCTCTGCTTCTCTCTGTTCCCTGAAATGAAAGCCCTCTTCTTTTTGTTCAGCAGGACTTTAAGCTCAGGGGTCACCCAGAGCTTACTGTTAAAGAAACACTGTACCCTCAAGGTTGTCGCATTGTTCTCCACACAGAAGTTGATATAGTCTGTGATGCAGTGGGTCAGGCTGGGAATGCCATCTCCAAGAGAGCTGCAGACCGTCTCCTAGTCTGTGGTCTGGAAACACCATTGCAGTCTCTCACTGGCCTCATCAATCCACACTTTCCCAGACTTCTTCTGTGCAGGCTCTCCTTTCACCCTGGTTGTGTAATCAGGGCTCAAGCGAGTAGAAGGGATAGTGGAGGTATATGTATATTTGATTTTAGCATGCAGGAGTACAGGTATTTCAGGTACAGGTACAGGTATTTCTTCCCTGGTTTCCCACACCACAGTGAAAGAAGGGATAGTAAAAGAGAGCGAGGTGTGATTGAAATCCCCGCTGATGAGCAGGGGGGCCCGCAGGTCGAGTCACTATGCTGTGAAGCAGCTCATGCGCAGCTGCTGCATCAGCCAAGAGAAGGATGTACACAGTAAACACAATAATGTGTGAAAACTCCCTTGGGATGTAATAAGGCCAAATGCCGAGAGCGAGTAACTCAATGCCTTTGGTGAAGAGTTGGTCCTTAACAGAGACATGTACTGGGTTGCACCATCTCCCATCAATAAAAACCGCCAGTCCCTTGCCTTTCCTCTTACCGCACTCCTCCACTCTCCTGTCTGCTCGGATAAGTTTAACTCAGTCCAAGGCAACCACAGAATCCAATGTCAGTTCATTCAGGAACATCTCCGAAAATCACATAAACCTGCATTCCCTTTACTCCTGCTGCTGTTGGTGTTTGAAAAATTTGTCAAAGAGCATTTTTGTTCTTTTCCAGTATCAGTTTGTTCCTCATTCCAAATCCAATCAATGTTTTAGTGATTGTAAAAATTCAACCTACAAGCATAGCATTTTCTAGTCAAGAGGGAACAGCACAGATCAGTGAAGAACGGCATCACGCTACAAGTGATAAACTGTTTGAGGCAGAACACATTTATACAAAGTACAGCCAGTTCCCTTTTTTATATATTTGCTCTGATTTGTTCCGACAGAGGAAATGTTACTTATTATGATATACTATATATTATAAAATATAATACAAAATTATATCAAAAAGCCACCAGCTGAAGCTTCCAATCACTGATAAACCTTGTTTAAAACTGAAATAATGAAAATCTGCAACAAACTCCCATTCATTGATTTTAGCCACAATTTCACACATTCACATTTCACTCCTCACCACAGTAGTCGGTCACTGTTACTGCCTGGGTCTCCCACTAATTTAGTTCTTTAAGTCAGTCATTCGTTAGGGTTACGTGGGATCACCTCTTTCACACATGTTAAACCAACTTGGTCATTTACAGTCCACAGCAGGGGTGTCAAACTCCAGTCCCCGAGGGCCACTGTCCTTCACATCTTAGATGTTTTCCATCTTCAGCACACCTGATTCTAGTGAATGGATCACCATCAGCTTGTCACCCAGGTCTGCACAGGTCTGTTAACGACCCATTCATTTGAATCAGGTGTGCTGAAGCAGGGAAACATCTAAGACGTGCAGGACAGCGGCCATCCAGGACTGAAGTTTGACATCCCTGGTCCACAGCAGTCTCATCATGAGACTTCAGGCTTATGTGACACAAGAAGTTTGAAAAAATACTTACGGATAGATGACCATAACAATTGGACTACAGTTGGCCTTGCTTGGACTGGAGCAAAAGACCTTTTGGACTGCCATGGATTCTGTTGCCCCATCTGTGAAGGATAGGATTGTGTGGATTGCAGGGGACTTGGGTGCCTTCTCGCTGATGGATAATATCTTGTGCACTGGAGAGGACTTGTTTGCCTCATTCCTGATGGACATAATGGAAAAGATGGACAAGAATAACAGTTGAGGACAGGACTGAGGAAGACTAAGTAGCACCATTGCTTACAATATTAATCAACTATCATGGGAATTATTAACAATCCCCATGTGATTGATAACTATTTTGCTTAGTACTGCTGTAGTGTCCATAGCAGTGTACGTGAAATTTGAAAACAGGAAAATTAATGTTATTTAAAGTCTTAATCAAATTAACAAAAGAAAAAATCAATTTCTATTGTCACAATTTGCAGTTTCGGTTATGTCTGTGAGTAAAGTATTTTTTTATGTATAGCTTTATTACCTCCGCCAAGGAGGTTATGTTTTTTGCCAGCGTTTATCTGTCTGTCTGTCTTTCTGTCTGTCTGTCTGTGTACAAGATAACTCAAAAAGTTATTGATAGATTTTGATGAAATTTTCAGGAGCTGTCAGAAATATGAAAAGGAAGAACTGATTTCATTTTGGCTGTGATCCGGAAGAAATCCTGGATTCTGGATCACTTTCAAATTTTCGATAACATTGCGGTCAATGGGGCCAAAAATTTTGTTTCTCAATATCTCCGTTAATTATTGCCCAAAACTCATGAAATTTCACTCAGGGGTTGACAATGGAAACCTCTATCAAATTTCAAAGGCTGGTCAGGATCTGATCCAGACCGCAGATTTTATCACAATCTGTAAATCGCTATATGGGAGAATTGTTGTGCTTGGCGGAGGTCTGCGCTCTCGGAGTGCTTTTCTAGTTTTATATGTTATGTTCTATTTATGTTTTATTTTACTATGTTGGATGTAGTCATGTAGGATGTACATGTTTGATGGTTTATTAAAATTGATCAGTACAGTTACATCACTTTACATGATGTAAAAGTATTTGAAATTTAATGTTTCATTCACAGAACTATCACAAAGATCCATGTCACTATGCAAGTACAAGTTCCAGGAGTTGATGTTCCATGATTAAAAACTGAGAATAAACTTCCAAACAGTCATCACTAGAGAAATCTCAGTATAAAATGTATATAATAATATAATTAGTTGGGATTTTTGGGATTCTCTTGAGCAAGGCTGCATTTGTCTAAATTGTCTGAAATAAATACTCTTTTTTTGAGTTTGGCCCTGATATACTTATGGGTGGGGGGGTAGCTTGCTGATTGGGTACACTGTGATCAGGAGCTGACGCCATTCAGCCACCTAATGTCTGCTTTGAGAGAGTCATCTTTTCTCATTCAACACCTTTATTATGTATTATACAAATGGCAAACAGAAGTGCTACAATTATCTTTAGCAGTATTAAGCCAATATTTTCACATCATTTTAGTTTGTTTTTTCCTTTTTTTCTTGGTTTTTGAAAAGATCTTCTTCATTTCCTTTTTGGCAGTTAAACAGTGGAAGTGGTGCACTACCACCACCATGTCTTTTGAAATGGTCGTTTACGTGCAACCAGCCCTGTCACTGTACACTGAGACATGACGACCAAAAGGGCTAAGAAAGAGGAGGTCGGACCTGTTAAAATTCCAGCATCCTAATCTTAACCCAGAGCCCCCGCTAGTGGAAATCCAAATTGAGTGTACCATATAACCCTATGTATACCAAAGTGTTGCAGAGAATTTCAGTATTAAGAGTATTCCAGGGTATTAATACAATAAGACAATACTCACACGCATACAAGATATTGAATCATGGGGTGCACTTAGTTTTTTATATTTCATATTTATTTTACATTTATATTATTTCCATTTGTTATCCTTAAACAAAAATACACAGTGTACCATGTTGTGTTGTTATTCTTCTTAATTTACAGTATTACTTAAGATGTGGTACTTGACTAATAATATTTTATTATGTCCTGATATTTAAACTCTTAGAACTGAAGGTCTACTTTTCTCCCATGGCTATGCATCATATATCTTCAGCCTGTGCCAGCCTACCAAACCAGTTGACCAGCACACTTGAAAGATGTTGGGACTGTTCATTACCCACTAGTGAGTGACCTTTATCAAAATAGCTTTGGAAGCCATTTTGGCTCTTCCAGTAATTAACAAGTGTTTATGTATGCAAGACAATTAATGGCAGGTCAAGTATTTGCCTGTTGCCCTTTTCTAGATGCCACTGAGCCCAAGAAACTACATTTGAAGTTCAGAGCCGCTCAGCACAGGTGCTTCGCACACAAGTAAAAGTCACCTCTGTGGTCTATAGTATAAGGTAGACTTGGAAGAAAGAGTATGATATGGCTCTGTAGCTAAATGTGCAATGTGAATCTGACAGAAAGGTTGATGAGATGCAGAAAAAAAGCATGGAATCTCTGCATTTAATGATGAATGTTTGTCCTAGGCTGTTATTTAGCTACAATTTGAATCATAACTTAAATAATGGCTAGCCATGAACAGTTAGTTCAATAGTAGTTTAAGAGAGGAGGAAATACTTGACACATTCCAAGCTATGCTGGTGCACTGTGGAATTATTCTTCAATCACAGCTTGGTATATTTACCCTATTTTTTACTTTCACAGCATAAAGTCTGATGTTGACTGCTATTAAATTTCCCCTGAGGGTGCACTCCTTTACTCACATGCTCCTATCAAATGAGCCAACAAAGCATATCAGGGTGTCGTGTCTGTGAAACACTGCATCACCTTTGTTCACTCCTCATCAACCCTCCGCCCCCATGCTATTACCTCAGGACTCTTCCCTATTCCCTGCTTAACTCTTGTCTACAGGACTCGTGTCACAAAGAGCACCACTCTACTGCTCTCCATATTCCACACTTGCTCACCTCTGCTGACATCTAACACATGCTTGACACCTCTGAAATGCCCACATGCATACAAACATGCTCTGAAGCACATCCAAATACACTTATCACATGAAAAAGCAAATGTATGACTGCAGACACACACACACACACTTCAAATTAGCAATACACAATAGCAAATACACACTTGATGATGAGTCTGTGGAGGGCTTGATGTCTCCAGATCATTGCCCTTTATAATAGCAGCGACACTTGTCATTCCCAGGGAACTCTGCCCCATGTACTCCTCCAAGTATAACATGCATACACACACACACACACACACACACACACAGACACATAATCGTTGGCACAGAGGTGGTTGAGCTAACGCTTAAGATGGTAGGAGTAAGTGGCATTGCGAAAGTCTGTGCCAGTTGCTGATAGCACCTTTGGGATTGGTAAAGTTTGATTTGATGGCTTTTCTTGTTAATTAGGGTTTGGAGGTGACTCCTGAAATGAAAATGGGCAAAATGTTCAAAAAAAGATGTGCCAATTCCCACATCCATTCCAACTCCACCTTCCAAAACATGTGACCCATATACTGTTGTACCACATGAAGAAAGTGGAACAATCGAGTCATTTGAAGTTATAGGCTACTCTGCATCTGTGTGTTTGTGCCAATGAAGGCAGGACGGCTGAGTCAAATTAATAACATGAAATGAGCTAAAAGTTGCTTGTGAACAAAGTCAACAACAAATAAGAGAACAAAGGCAAAAATCTTGCTACTTTAATTAATCAGACATACTTGTTAGTTCAAGCATATCCGTTTACATGTCACGTAGCACTGCCCCCTGCTGGCCTGGAGAAAATCGCATATACGCGCGATGTGTATCACATGTATACGCGTGTGCGTATACACACACGCGCGCGCGCGCGCAAACACACACACACACATGTGTGTGTCTGTGTAATATATATATACACACATACATATACATACATACACAGACATATATATACACACACACACACCAAACAAAAAGAAAGGAAAGACTAATAAAAAAGACTAATAAAGACTAATAAATATGATCAATAATTAATTGGATGTAAAAATTAGGGAAAGGATCAGAAAATATCCTATCTCTTTTACAAAGCTCATCCTATTATAATCCTTTTACTACAGCTTAGAACTCTTAAATGACAGAGCCCCAGGTTTCTGATTTACTGTGTGCATGCTGTCTTCCATTTTATTTTACAACTGGCTGGCATGTCGCTAGAGAAGCATACTGCAAAAGCACCAAGGTCAGACTGCACAACCATTGAGATGAGACACACAACACATACTCTCTTTACAGTGTCAGTCCAGGCTCAGTACTTATTTTACTTTGTCCTTCTTAGACTAGTTGCTTCCACATTTTTCTGCACATAGTTTTTTCTTTTCTCTTCTTTTTATCTAAATGTACTCTTTGTGCAAGTACTGCTGAGTGTTCCTTTCTCCAAATGTTAAATGTTAATTCATTTAGCAGATGTCTTTGTCCAAAATGACTCAAGTGAATAACACACTGGAGGGGAAATTACAGGTGTAGTATCTTACAAAAACTTCTAGAATGTGTGGACACTTTATAAAGTATGCTAGCATTAGATGGTTCAGTGTCCAAGAATATATGGACTTGTAGAGGGTTGGGGATCAAACCACTTATGTTCCAACTGAAAGTTGACAATTCTATCCCAAAACTGCTTTAGCCGTCTTGTAGCCCTACTTTGTGCAGAAAAACTTGGGTACACATTGTATCAATCCAGAAGAGCAATAGAGTTTTTATGAAAACAAATACACTTAAATAAATATTGTTTAATAAATACAAGGATTCCATTTGTACTCATGCTGAGAAATATAAACAAGGGGCAGTGAAGAAGGACTTCAGGTAGCAAAAGCAGAAAGCATGCAAATGAAGAAGACATACACAAAGTATGTAAGAGAAAGGAGGGGTTGTTGAAGGTGGGGGAACACTAATATTGTGCTGACAGCATGTAGAGCAGTCACCAGATATCTTTAATCAGTGAAATGTATTTCCCTCCTGCTCTGCCTGGGAATTGTTCAGCGGTCAGACCTGCTGGGGCGACACAAATGAATCTTGGCGGAGGTGAGGACAAAGGCGGCCGTAAGGTTATGGCATGTAGATGATTGGAACTCTGTTGGTTTTCTAAGGGAGCTGCCATGTCCCACAGAGCAGGTGTCACTACCAGATGATAAGGACAGGGTACCCGACCACAAGGGCAGTAATACAACATTATAGAAGCAGTATGTGTGTGCATACCTTCAAAAAATTATCTAAACTATCTAGGGGTATTATACAAAAAGAACCATTTAACATTCTAATCAGTGCATAATAATAATAATAATAATAATAATAATAATAATAATAATAATAATAATAATAATAATAATAATAATAATAATAATAATATCACCAAAATACTTGGTCTAAAAACTATACCCTCACTGCCTTTTGACTGTATGAAAACCCGTAACTTCAACAAATGATTTTGGCTTTTTTCAAGTTATAAAATTTGGAAAACAAATTTGATAATCACTAACAGCAATGTCCATTTGGTAAGATATTCATTTATTTATATATTTATTTATGCATGCTTCTGATTACTTGGCCTATTATTCCTTGGCCTCTACATTCCTTGGCCTCTATTGAAGCACAGTGAGCTTTGCATAGCCCCACACTGTGAACCAATAAGAATCCATTAGGCGTGGACAGAGGCAGAAGTAGGCGTGGCTTATGATGGCCCATGACCCAAGCCCCTGACTGCTGCTGCACTCACCTCCCCAGCATCTCAACTTTTTCTTGATGAAGAAAAGAAAAAAAACATGCAGAATAACCTCAAAAAGTGTTGTAGGGCAATGATTTGCAAGGTCTTGCAACTGAAAAAAAAAAGTTAAGGGAAAGGGGTAGCACAAAGATGGCAGATTAAGAAAAAGGACAATGGCTGGGCAGGGGAGGATGGCTGAATGGAGAAGAGAAATAGGTGCATGTGTAACTGCAAGCAAGACATAAAGGTGGAGAGAAATTTAGTGATTGTCCTAAACGGGATACAGATGACAACATGTTGACCAGACCCACTGAACATTGATTTCACAGGGAGCTGGAGGTCAGTGCATGAACATGCACGTGCATGTCTGTCTGTATGTGTATCAGAGAGAGAGGAAATAAGAGAGAAATTTTAACATTCCAAATAAAAACAGATCAAGCTAATAAATAAGGGTAATTTTCTTTTATTTCCTGAATAAAGTAAAATCCACACCAAAAACCTTACACAAATACATGTTTATTAGGAACATTCTTAGCCATCACACAGTGCAATCAGGGATTTGTCTGATGCATTCCGAGTTCATCACAATCACTGCCAAACTATATCTAGTGTTAGAAGTATGAAAAAGGAATGTTGCAACAAAATATATTGCACATGCAAAGGAGTCATTTCAGCATCATTAATTCAATGTTGCATGAAGGCACAGAGGAACGTTGGCAAGTTCTCTGAGTTGTGTGTCAAAACTCACCTGCAAAACTACTTGAACACTGTGCACAGATGTACTGCAGATGATTGTATATACTTAATAGACTTGGTGCTGTCTCAAAAGTCAAGATGGCAAGGTGTTATGTGCAAACATTAATCAAACTCATTTTCAAATTGTAAAACACAAAGTGTAAACTGTAAAAAAAAATTGTTATTACAAAACTGGATTAATATATTAATTCAATTCTATAAAATAATTAATAAGTAATTTCACTTTATGACAAACTACATGAAAAAATGCATGAACCTTTTGTCAAATTATGAGGCTTTATTTGAGATACTAAAGTAAGTGCACAAAACAAATGTGTATAAAACTGAGTTTGATCCTTTTGGAAAAACAAATAAAAAATAATAATCACACACAAAAATCAAATATTTTCTTTTCAATTGTCTTTTTCTGAAATGTTCTGAATTTAAAGAATTTGTGTTGTCTCCTGCTAAACCAGCAAACAAAATTAAAAGGAATGTCATTTTAAGATTCAATCTGATTAATTGTTCACTGCTGCTGATGAGAATAATAACTATAATAAATAATAACAGATGATTGTTTTCATTAGAAATCCATTGTGTCTACCTTAACCCCTGCTTCTTCACCAGTCATTTTTCCTTAAAAGAAGATAATTCAGTTGATCTACAGCCAAAATAAATTTAGGTCTTATATCAGTTTGCTTTTTAATTATTCTTAAACGCTTGTCAAAATTAATTAAAACATTTGTAAGGTAAGTTCTTATTTCCTCTTACTTCTGAATACATGTTGTGGTGTTAAAAGCACATCTTTCATCATTTATCAGAACACAATTTCCTATCAGTGGTCTCCCCCACATTGGAAATATATTGTGTGGAACACTGGTGCCCCCTAGTGTTAATTGTGTTAATTATATGACCGTTTGATTGGAATAAACCTGCAAAATTATGTCAAATCAATGCTTGCTGACAGGAATAACAGGAAGACCACTACATGATTTTGTTTTAATAAGTTCACTAATGTTAATGTTTTCATTAAAATGTTTTTTACAAGTTTTAATTACAAGCAAATAGATTGCCAAACACTTGGTGGAAGACTCCAAGCTCTTGTTCAACTTTGACAGAAAACCTCTCCAATATTTGATTTTTTTAATTCTTTTTTATATTCTGATTCTATATGCGAATACAAGTTATAGTTCTGCCCTTTACACATACTTCTTGTCCACATTGTTCCTCAAATATCCACAGTCCCCATAATAGTCAAAAATAAATAGATAAATACAGAAGGAACTAAACACATTTAAGTCTAATTTCATGTTTGAAAGGCATCCCTGTAACCTGTACTTTAGTATATACCCTTTTATGTGCTCTTATCACATCAAGCCCATGGCCTAAAAATTGCGTGGTCTCAGCAAGTGGGTGCAGGGTTTTGATGTGCATAAATGTGACCATTTTTCATACACACAGACATTGTAGTGTTTTCCCCTTCACAGCTGTGTGAGTGGGACTGCATCTTGAACTTATACCCTTAACTCTTCTCTCATCTAGGAGCTTTGGAAATTAAGTTATTCTCATCTGGCAACCCTCCCTCTCCTCAATCCCCTTGATCACAAAGAAGCCATCAAGCTAAAGATATGAAAGCACCCCACAACAACCCCAAACCCCCTCTACTAAGCATGCCATGTTTCTTATGCAAATGCCAAAGTGAAGCACTTACAAGAGGACTTTAAAAAGTATGGAGACCCTGTCAATGCAACTGGGTATTATAACGCTTACTAGCTAATTTCTAAGGGTCAGCTGTGGAGGAAAAGACCTGCCAATCATTTTCACATGTAGCAAAATTGTCTGTCTATAAACAGGGTTGTTTTGCTGTTTCTATGGTGACTAATCCTAGCCCCCCCCCCCCCCAGCCACATTCAGTTGTGTTGACAACATCAGGCATTTTTGAAACTACCTGATCACACATTTAGCAGGACTTCCCAGAGCTACTGGGGAGTAATAAAATGAAGTTCAGTCTACACAAGGCCAAAAAGCAGGCACTCTCCCTACCTTCCATACACACTAACCCAAGTCGCATGCATATACACAGAACCCTGAAATACAGATTTTCTTTTTGGCACTTTTTCACCCTGAAGCTATCTTACCCTTCAGTGGTTCGACGTTGGAAAAAATATTTTCAAACAAGGAGCTTCTTTTTTTTTTTTTTTTTTTTTTTTGGGGGGGGGGGGGGGGGGGGGGGGCATTTTTCTCACTGTCTAACTATTGAGACTCTTCTTCCAAAGAATGTAGCTCTGACCTTGACATGGTAATGAGAATTTTTGGTAAATATGCAACCACAAAAATATCCAAACAACTCTAAACAAAAACCGATGTGCTTTTCAAATTTTACAAAAATCCAGTTTTATTACAAATAAGTTCCAAATTTCCCAGATATTATCAGCAATGTCTACAAAAGTAACAACATACATTTGTTTTTAAAATAGTCAAAATTTAGATATTTACAAAAACAAATTTGCATGTCAAACCTGGACGTTTAAATTTCTTGAAGTAATATTGGAGGTTGTCTATTTAAAATGCTGTGCATAGATCCTATACCTTCTCCCAGCAAATCAAATATTCATGCACTACCTTGTTGTCTCTAGTCCTGAGGGTAGAGATGGAATTACATATGCCTCACACGCATCTTCATGAATCATATATCACTGTATACCTACACACACTCAGTGACCATTATAGAATCCATTCACACACAACAAGATAAAAATATGTATGTATGCATATCTGCAAGTGAAAACAGCTGTCCACCAAGTTATTTTAGAGCCTACAGAAAGAGGTTAGGATATTCTGCTAAATAGGCCTCGTCGATGAAACCGCAACACCATCCCAATGCTTTAGAAAGAATGAGATTAGAAGGGGAAAGAGTGAGAAAAAGGAGGGGGCTGTGTCAAAAGGAAAGTAACTTAAAGGTGGGGTCAATGAGTGTGTAAGGGGTGTTTTTATGTTCTCAAGATAGTGGCCTTTCTTAGTGCCTGTCTTGGCACTAAGATACCACCCTACAGCCCCCTTCAATTAAACAGGAAAAATGATGTGTATCATTAATTATGTCAGTAATATCATAAATCATCACTGGGTGTGGTAATTAATTATTTTTTACTCATGTGAAGAACATGGCAGAGCAGAGATAAATAAGGCAAGAGAAAGCTGAAGTGAAATTGTAGGGGGATGAGGGGGGCAGAGAAAAGGAGGATGGAGGAACGAAGGGGAGGAATAGGAGGCTATTCGTCCGTCAGTACCGGGGGGGTACTCTCACACGCTCTATTTACCGGACCATTGGGATGTGACGGGAACGTGACAACCCCCTCCTGCTCTCACTTACCAGCCTCCTCATGGAGGAACGACAATTAGGCCTGAGTGACACGGGCACGTCCTGGAAAGGATGCTGGCGTTTCCTTGTGAAAAGTGACCCTGTCCTGCCTCTGAGGTTAAGGTGTGTGTAGCAGAGTTACCAATGCCTCTAAACGAACTAACAGCCTTCTGATAGACCATTTCTAATCAAAGGGCAGCCTTCGAAAGAGTACTCCTGGAAGGCTAGTGAAGCTTGTCTGAGATGTTGAATGCATTTTATTGTTCAAGACCTGCCCACCATTATGGGCGACATCTCTCTGGCTTGGATGTGATAGATCTGAGGCTGTCTACTTGCAACTTCTAGCAGAGGTTTATGTCAAGCTGCTGTCCGTTCTTCTTTTTTTTTTTTTTAAACCTGTATTTAACCAAGAAGAGCACCTGTGTGTGCTTGGGTGTGCACATGTGTTTAGCAAGTGAAATATTGTTGAATTAGAACACTTTCTTGGGATATGTCTACCATTTAAGGATATCTATATTTCAACACAGAACATGATAAAACTACACCTGTCTTCTCAGGATGTTTTTATTTCATTTTTGTTGTTGTTAAATAAATAAATAAAAAATGTAAAGATTATTTTTGCATGCATGATCTCCATCTTCAGGTTATTTATTTGACAAGTACTATACATGTTGAGCACAGAAGAGCATGATCTTTTAGAAGCATTTCAGATCAGAGCTTTTTTTAAAATACTTATTTTACACTATAAATTTTAACAGTATCTTCATCTCTGTTTTTAATCAAAAGTTGTCTTGAAGCAAAATGACAATGCACATTCTTTAATACTATGCCACAACAACAGGTGATTGTGGATAGTATTATTTTGCAAAGCTTTTGTAAAGTAATTTATACTCTACTTAAGAATCTCTGTAAAACCCACATGATATGCACTCTAACCAATGCAACACAGTCTGTAAAGTGGGAAAATCTGTGATAGAACACCAGCTGTAGCCTGGGAGATTTCAAGCTCCACCGTCTTTAGCTCAGTGAGTGTTGATTGACTCACAAGCTTGTGTGCCTTTTTCCAGACCTTTGTGGATGCAGAGTATTGATCCAGAGGATGTGGAGGAGATGAAGGGAGAACCTGTGCTGAGGAAAAGTAAACACCACTCCAGATGACAAAACACTGATCACCCCGGAGACCTAGACCTTCCCTCTTCTCTCCCTCTCTATCATTTTTTGTGACCTTTGGTGTCCCAAGCTAATGCCATAATCAGGCTCACTGTTTTTACACACTGTGGCTACAGCTTTGTGTGTTCCTGGAGGTATCCATCCACTTCTGGCATGTTTGCATCAAGCGGCAAAAATTGGATGCATCTTAAGAATTTTTGATGCATGAACATGTGAGGTAAGGCACTAGCTGCTTTTAGCATGAGGGTTTAAGGAACACTGTCATCTAAGCAAGTGTTTAATATAAAGTGTGTGCTACAGAGTCTAATCAATAACAGGTCTCTTTTGTTCCCAGCCTGCTCAGGAGAGCAGCGGCCATTCACTCCAGAAAGGTTAATGCTGGGGGTCAAGTGATTTCACACCCACACCAGGATCCTCCATGTCACTACAGCTACCACGCCTTCAGCCGCCATGACACCAGCATCCTGATTTATAGGTTGTGAGAGTGCAAAGGGATTGGAGGTGTGTAGTGGGGTATGGCACGTGTGTTTGTGTGTGTGTAGGGGGTGGGGGGGGGGGGGGGCTGTGTCATCATATGATAATGCTGTCCCCCTCTGAGCTCCCACAAATGAAGGCAGAGAGAGAAAGCAAAAGAGAAAACAGAGCAGACATACTCCTTTTCACACAGGTGGGTGTTTTTTTTTGTTTTTTCTTTTATTTTATGCTTTCTTTGACAAGACTCTTTTTCTGCCACCTGTAGTAAAAACAGACAAAACTATAGGTATCGTTTTTATTAATAGTTACTCTCAATCTCCATATCCACTTATGAAAGGGCACTGATGCTTGGCACAAAACAAGTAAGTCATGATGGATTAAAATATTAATTGTAACACAAAAAGATTATTGCAACTCTGCAAGAACAATTTATAGTGCCCATCAACAACTTGGTGAACTCATTTTTACATTTGTTGGTAAATAAGTAATTAAAAATCCAAGTCAAAGTAAACTGCACATCTGAGGTCTCCGTGTTTGGAAGGCCAAGCTCTATATAACAGGAGTGAAGAGGATTAGAAGGTGCCAGAGAGGAAAGAGGCACAAGAAGAATTAGCATGAGGACTTATCTCGCACAGGCCATTATTTAAACCCTCACTTTGCTAAACACACACTCCTCAAATGAGAAGGACAATAAATAATCCTTCCAAATAAAATCTGTTCCCCGCAAATTCTCCAGAATACAGCCCATCATTATCAGTAGGAGGGGACAGACAGCAATTAATAACGGAGACAACCGTTTCTTAGAGAGCATCCATCTTATTTTCATTAGGTCTATTGCTGTGTGCATATGTATGCTGGACTATGTGTGTGAGTATGTGCATATTTGTATTAGAGTATATCAAAGTGCATGACAGCACATGTATTTATGTGTCACTGAAAGATTCCACTCAGTCAAACAATAACATATTTGCATGTGCAGCATATACTAACGTTGTCTTTACTCTTTCGGCCTGGAAACATGCCCTTTGAGGGTTTTTTGTGTGTGTGTGATCCTGTCTTTGATTTTTCAAATGTCTTATTAATTCTCTACAAGAACTACCTTTGATTCTCATGTCTGGATGTCCTGCATTTTTTAATCTTCGTTTGGAAACAGTATTCTCAGTCCAAAAGGGCAACTGCACTAGCTTTAGCATCCTCTGGGTCTCTGGGGGTGACAATAGCAATTAGCTTCAATGACAGAGCGATATGAGAGCCTGCTGATTGACAGTTGCCCCCAGAGAAGAGGCTGTCTGAGGTGACAGCTGGGCTCTTCACTCTCCCTGGCTGCCCCAGGGTTTGGCCCCGTCATCCCATGCACCAGCCACACTCTTCCCCAGCAGCACACAGTCACATGTCTCTTTACATCAAGCTTATGTATTCTTACATCCTGTGTGTCAGTTAATCTCTTTTACATTAGTCCAACCTAGGGGCAGGTAAGAGTGCTGAAGTGGCAACAGTCCCGGACTGTTTGGTACTGAAGTTGGCAACTATTAAACTCCAAGTCAAATACATTTGACTTATCTATTTACTCAATTATTTATGCATTCACAATTTGTTCTCCTATTAAACCCTCTTAAGTTTTTGGCTCACTCTACTAATTGTAATTTAAATGCAGTAAAGTTCATAACTCAGTTCAATAGTCTTTTCTTAAACCCTGAAGGAAAATTAATTGTTGCAGGAACTGTCCTTATTTTAAAGATATATTTAAAGATTTTCATAACTGTGGGCAGGAAGGATGTCCTGTAGCGGTCTGTGTTGCAGCAAATCTGAAGAAGGCTCTGACAACTTGTGCTGGAAATCTGAGATGTACAAGGTTTAGGGAAATGCTGAAATTACAGTGGTGCTCTTGTGCTGCTGATCACCCGATGAGACACACCACCATTCAGTCTCAAAAACTGTGGTTTGTTTGTCAGTCATCCAGACAGTTCCATCCACCTGTGTCTTCTGGAGTTTCTGACGGAGTAACGCAGGCTGGATGGTGTTAAATAACCTGGAGAATTCAAAGAACATGATCCCCACAGTGCTTCCTGCTTTGTCCAGATGAGTGTGGATTTGTTGTATGATGCTGTCTTCAACTCCAACCACATAACAATAAGCAAACTGCAATGAGTCCTGGAAGGTGCTTGTTTGTTTACTCAGATGGGCCAATAAAAGTCTCTCCAGAACTGTCATGATGTGGGACGTGAACAACAGGTGCATACTCGTTAGGTCAAGATGGATGAGATTTTTTTGGTACTGGGACAAGGAAATATGTCTTCCACTACACTGGAATCTTCTTCTGGCTCAGGCTGATGTTAAAGAGGTGCTGTCGAATTCCACATAGCTGGTCCATCCAGGCTTTTAGGGTTCTAGAGCTGGCACCAACTGGGCCTGTATCCTTTTCTGGATCAGTCTTTTCAGCTGCCTCTTCACCTGACTGCGAGAGACAGACAGGAGGGAGGTGTAGTGACCCAGCATTTGATGTGGTTGAAGACAACACTGGAGCAGCAAGATCTTTGACTGAGGTAGAATATGAGAGACATTTGAGATGTGACAGGGAAGCTGTGGGTCAAGGGAGGGTTGGAGGTCTGTTTAGCGGGGGCCAGGAGAGGAGGAGCTGGTTAAAAAAAAAAGAAAAAGAAAAAAAAAAAAAAAAGGCCAGTGCAGGCCAAAGTGTAACAATGAAATGCTCACGAATACACTCTATAACTCAAAGGATTCATTTAGGTAAGGAACTACTTCTGCGAGTACTGATAGCCTAGCTTCTTGGCTCTTGTGCTCTTGAGATTGGCCAACAAACAAAGAGGTTTAATATTAATATATTAATTTTAATTTCATTTTAAGAAATATTTGATTAACAATAACTTTCAGGAAACAATTATCAGTGTTACAAAAAAAAGCCTGCAGTCATTACCTTAGGCCAATAACCAGTCTTCTTAAACTATCCTATTTTGAACACGATCAGCCAGACTGTATGATTCAGTTAGAAGCTTTAGCTTTAGTCAGACACCAACCATTATCGATCACAAGATGATGGAAAAAATAAAATCACAGAACTATCACCAACTTTATTTTTAAAAGATTTTCAGCTCTTTACTCCAGTGGAAGCCAAGTGTTATGGTATGCTCAGTATCAGCTTTTAATAATTGGTAATAAATTATTGGGAGTCATAATGTTCGTTCACATTTGCATTGCTTATGATTAATATATTTAAATGGAGAGCCATTTCACTTTAATATTGCATGGGATCTACTTGTCCATGTACTCCAGAAATGTTATACACATCAGTATTGTTAAAACAGAACTATCTGAAGCTGCAGCAGAAGATGACAAGCTGAGAATTGTGAAACTTTTAAATAGCAGCAGCTTGTCATATAATGTTATCAGTTCATATGATAAAATAACCAATGTGGTGTGGTGTTTGAGCAACAAAGTAATTATGGATCCGAGGTATGTACATTAAAAGCAAGTGAGACAGAGAAGTGAATTAACACAAAGAAACTAGTGTGTCTGAGGTCAGGCAAATATGTTAAAGATTAAAGACATTATGGTACTACAGTAGCACTCCTCTCTAGGTTTTTGTCCAAATGTAGTGACAATTACAAAAGAATAGCAAAAAAAACATTAGTTAGAAATTTCAATCTGCTTAGGTTTCATAATGTTCTTATTTCACATGTCTCATTTTTATGCATTTCTTGAAATTATTAAAATTTATATCATAAACAGGAGTTTCACTAATATTATTAGTATATATTAATACCAATAAACAGTATCAGTATTGATTCAGGAATTAACAAAATCTGAAATATATTCATTCCTAGTCCAAGACTGTTTCTTCTTTTCATACAGCACAAAATGACACTAATCTCTGACATTTATTTCCCCCTTTCCCTTATCGTACTGTATGCACGCTCACATTTAAAGTGTGTATATCTGTCTTTTAAAGAAAGTGTCTATATATCTTTTCTCAAACATTACCATCTGGTGGTTTGTATCTTTTCTATGTTAAAGCAACAACTGCAGCAGTTCTGACACATCAGTGTTCTTCAGCAGAAGCCTAAGGAAATGAAGCGCTCCCTGTCTATTGATCCCCCTACACTCCACTGTGCATCAGGGAGACTTTGTTTTCACTGCCTAACAGAAACATAGCTCCATCAATACTGTACAGTACTCCTCGACATCAGCTTCTCTCCTCACACAGCTGCATCCCAGGAGGCCTGTGATAGACTCCACTGACTGTACACAAACTGTACAGAGAGAGAATACAATATGTTTGTGTGTGTTGTATTTGTGATGCATTTGTCAAAGCACAGAGGGGGCCCTGTGATCGCAACAGCAATTTAAGGAGTATAAAAGACATATTGGCAACAATGGCTTGTGAATGATGTATTATGTAATCTGCCCCAGGAGTATATCTCTTCGACTCCATCTCCCTTATTTTTTCTTCCCTTCCATCTTTCTAGCTGTTTTTCCCATCTTTATCTTCCTCACTGTGAGTGTGTGTGTGTATGTGTATGTGTGTGTGTGTTTGTGTTTGGCTTTCAAGGCTCACTACCACATGCATCAAAATAAGTGCCAATAAACAAATCACTGCACTAAATGGCATCAAGGTCACATCAATCTCAGAACAACAATGCTGACTGGTTTCACTAGAGTCTATTACTTGAAGGGGAAACGAGCAGGCACTGGGCCAGGCTCCATGCTTGTGTATGTATACACGGAAAGAGACCTCTGTCAGCACTGATAGAGCTCCACCATCCTTATTTATGGCATACTGTACTACATGTTCAGCACTCAAGCTTCAGCCTGTAAAGAGGACAATGGTCTGACTGTGGCTGTGTGTGTGTATATATACATATATATGCATGTATGAGCACGCTATTTAAAATACAGCAAGCATGTATTGGTCAAACTTTTAGCCACTTGATTGCTGTAGATCTGACAAATCACCTGATTTTCAGGTAGATATTAGATCCCAGATGACTCTTGATCTAATAATTACTATTTTATCATCAAGTGTTGTAAAGAAGTGAGTAAAGTGACTACAGCTGTAGAAGTGACTACAACAACATGTAGATATTGATATTTGATAGATATTGATAGATTATGTAGATATTAAACAAATCATTACAACCAGGAAACAAATTTGAAGGTACTGCTAATGATTGATTGTTACTGTACTGTACTGCTCAATAGAACAGCCTTGTGGAAAACATGTTATATATTGCTACAATTCTGTTCTGAACTACTACATTTGGGGATTCACAAAATCATGAGACGCTTCCTTGCTCCTCATCCTACCATCAAAATGGAGAAATGCATAAAATAAATGACTGAAATAAAAGTAATTAAAATCTAAACTACAACTTGTGAAGACAAACTTAAGGCGAAATCAGAATTTAGTTCACATCAAATTTATTTTTCTTCCTAAATGGCCATATATATACTACTATATAAATTTATTTCAAGAATTACAATTTGGTCTTAAAACATCACAATGAGAAGCCACTTCAATCTGCTTTTTGCAATGTTGCATGTTTCACTTATACGGGAAACACAGGCAATGATGAACATAGAGAAGTCATGTACAATAATTCTTAGTAGTCTACAGTTTGCTGCTTGTAAGTAACAACATTGAACTTTGGGTTGTTGAAGTACAACCCCAATTCCAAAAAAATTGGGACATTGTCTAAACCATAAATAAAAACAGAATGCAACGATTTGCAAATTCATGAACCTATATTTTATTCCCAATAGAATATGAGGAACAGATCAGATGTTGAAATGGATATTTTACCATTTCATGGAAAATTTGCTCATTTTGACTTTGATGGCAACAATACATCTCAAAAAGGTTGGAATAGGGGCAACAAAATGCTGGAAAAGAAATTGGTGCAGATCAAAAACAAATGGAGGAGCATTTGACAACTAATTAGGCTCACTGACAACAGGTCAGTAACATGACTGGATATAAAAGGAGCATTTCGGAGAGGCAAAGCTTTTCAGATGCAACGATGGGCAGAGGTTCACCAATCTGCGGCAAACTGTGTCTAAAATCCGCGGAACAATTTCAGAAGAAATGTTCCTCAACATGCAATTCCAAAGACCCCACCATCTGCAGAACATAATATCATCAAAGGATTCAGAGAATCAGGAGAACTGCACATGGGACAGAGCCAAAGGTCAAAACTGGAAGCACATGGTCTTTACAAGCTAAAGCCTGAGTGCTTGTTTCCTCAAGCAGCACTGCATGGGCTCAGGAGCACTTCCAGAAATCAGTGTCTGTGAACACAGTTAATCATGCAATCCAGTTAAAGTTGTATCATGCAAAAGAAAAAGCCATATTCCTCAAAACCTGCTGCACACACTTGGGCACCTGAAAATGTCTTGTGTTTCTTTATGCTGATCTACTGCCATTTAAACTATCAACCAATAAGGAGTTATTGACTGAATGAAATAAACAGCCAGTGCCCATCTTTACTCTCTCTATCCAACCCAGAGGGAGCTCTCAAACCCTGATGCCACAGACACATCCAAACCACAGCTTTCACTTAGTCAGACATACATTAAGAGGTAGTGATAGCACACCACTTTATGAATCAATTCCCTCTGTTTATGAAAAGTGGAATGGAAACAAGGAGGGCATTCAAGATAGAGAGAAAGACAAAAAGGGAGCGAGGTATTAAGGGAGGCAGTAAGGTATGGTAAGGTGGGGAGTGATATTTTTTGCGAGAGAAGTGTGAGTGGGAAAAATCACCTTATTAAGTGACATGCTTTTCCTGGTTTGCACTAATTAATTGTGCAGAGCCACTGACTGCTAATTTGCTGGGAAACTGCATCCCAAAAGCAAAGGGGGCTTCTGCTTGAACTTTGCCTCAGAAGCACCTAATTCACCAGTGACTGCAGCTGTGTCCCTCTCCTGGACTGCAACACTATTAAATTAGAGGGCCTGGACCATCAATTTAATAAGCGCTGGAGCAGATCATTTGAATAAGGACAGTATTAGTATTCCAGCAGAGCACAACTAAGAGCAGCTGACCTTTTTCACCGCAGAGAAGATCCTTGAACACATCCAGCTGAATCAGAGAGAACAGTAATAAGCCCGTCAATGCTTAACATTGTCAAAAGGAAGGATGCTTTTGCTCTCCCTTCTTCAGCCAATCACCACTATCCCCATGGCACTGTGTTACTGTGTTCTATCAAGCCAGCTAGGATTTCAGCAATTTAAAACAGAGCAATAAACGAGAGGAAAAATGTAATAAGGGAAGACGAGGCGATAAAAACATGCTCACATAATGCCAAAAGAGATTTATGATTAATTATGCTATAGTCTATGTGAGTCTACTTGCACATGTGTGTGCATAGCCACACACATTCTCATACACCATGTGCACAAATGAATACCTTCTCTCCAGATGCAGAATTGATTTATGTGCATGTTGGGGGTGTGGAATTGATCAGTTCACATCAAAATTCCCCATGAACTCCCACATAACAAATCAGATCCTGACCTTTACCCCTAACATCTTTAGCTGCTGATGCACACCTGGGGGACATCCTATTATGTAGAGTTTTGACACATACCATTGCTGTTTTGAACAGTACCAGGGTGAATTGGCAGCATAGTGAAACATTAGCCGTGTTAATGCATTGAGCTGTGAAATAGATCATCTGCGACAGTTATGGCGACTGTCAGACCGTAGAGAAAGAGATTTAACTAGCCTTTTGTCTGCATGAAATAAACATTGCATGGGGGGTTAAATGCTCCATCATATGACTGCTTGGCAACAAATCAAGCACTTTCTAAGTACCCACAACAGTAATGAGCATTTGCCAAAGAATACTGGAAATGCAGTTATACTAAGATGAAAAATAGTCAAGACTTTCTCCCTTTTTGGCAGTTAATTTCAGGCTAATTATTTTTATACAAATTGTCAAATATATACATTGATATAGCATATGCATACTGCTACATTTTGACAATTTAAATTCTTCAAGGTAATTTTAATATGACAGGCAAGACGGTAATCATTATAGACAAGTGACTACACCACACTTATTTAAGTCTACAGTATAAACATAGCATGTGGCTGGTCATACAACAGCCACTAACTCAGCTTTATCCAGGGATATAATAAACAAACAAGATGGCTCATTCCCTCACTATGCAGCACTTAAATGCTGAGGACAAGAAAATCCATAAACAATGGGGGAGTTAGAAGCTCAATATATGTTAAGCCTGGGAAACTCTCAGCTCTGTGTTTTATGGGGCTAGATGCAATGTTGATGAATATTTGCCAGTTTGGAATCATAGCTTAATGTCAGGCCACAATTTGTTGCAATTAGTACTATGATTTATGGTAACAGTGAGACACAGCGCAAGGTAACAATTAACAGTGCTTTTTCAAGGCTTTTTATTAATGGGGTGTCGCAGTAGAAGGTTTCACCATAACAAGTACATCAGTGGGCCTCTTGGTGTGCAGCGACATTCAGCAACAAAGACGAAGGACAGAGTAACCAAATGTTTTAAGGTCCAAAGGGACAACAAATAGACTGAGTCTTGCTTCCCTTGTTTGCTTTTTTGACTCTGAGGCCCCGATCGTACACTTCCCACCAGCCGCTACCCACAAATTGCGGGTAAAGGACCCTCCGCTAACCGGTAATGCAATCTTCCACTCGCTAAAGCCGCTACCCATAACGCCAACTTCCTTATTCACTTTGCAGGTGTGGCAATGGGCGTGTCTTTTGCTCTTTCTGGAAACTCGGTATCTTGCGATTGCGGGTTTAGGGTTGCGGGTACCAGGGCCCGGAACAAAAGCGCGTCCAAATGGCATCAATGTGCATTCACCTGGTCACATGTGGACGTGCACAAATAGCTCTACCTCTCAAATTAACTCTTGTATAAAAAGTGTGATCTGGCCTCAGTTGAACCCCTGAGAAAATAGCAGAAATTTTCTTAAACAGCTTGCTCGCCAGTTAAACCATGTATATATGTATATATCAGAGAGTAGGAAGTAGGAGTAGGAAGCTCTACAGCAGTCCCAGAAGAGCTACACATCAGAGTTGCTTGGATCTGGGTGAAAAGACGCTCCAAAGCAATTTGCGGATAGCAATTTGCGGGTAGCGCAACCTGCTCTTAAAGACAATGGCTGCTGACGCTCTGATTGGTTTAACAAGTGGAACACCCTAACCACTCCTATGCATAATATAGCGGGTAGTGCGCAGGTGGGATAGCAGGATTAGCAAGGTGGAAGATTGCGTTCTTTGTGGGGAAACGTCCCTTCTGCTACCCGCTATCCCTAAATAGCTCAGGCCCTGAGTTCGGGAAGATCGGTCCCTAAATGTGTGTATATGTTTTGTGACCTGTATTTATCTACACACAGATATACATATATGCGTGTGTGTATATAAGTACATATAGACGCGCGCGCACACACACACACACACACACATACATACATACATACATACATACATACATATATATATATATATATATACAGTCATGGAAAAAATTATTAGACCACCATTTTTTCTTCACTTTCTTGTTCATTTTAATACCTGGTACCACTAAACGTCATCATGTGACTAAAACAGACAAGAAAACACTGAATGAATAAAAGCAGTGTTTTTGGCAGTACAACGCCATAGCTATTGATGTAAAAACTTAAGTGATTTAGGTTATAATCAAGAAAACCATGGAAAATGGTAAGATATCAGCTCTTAAATAAAACTCTTATGAGCAATCTTTGTGGTTATCATTATGTTTGTCCAAACAAATGTACCTTTAGTTGTACCAGGCATTAAAATGAACAAGAAACTGAAGAAAACAAGGGTGGTCTAATAATTTTTTCCATGACTGTAGATACATACATAGAGAGAGATATATAGAGAGATAGAGAGAGAGAGATATAGAGAGAGATATAGAGAGACACAGAGATACATATAGATAGATATATACATATAGATATATATATAGATAGATACATATAGAGAGATATAGATATATATATATAGAGACATATACATATACATATATATATATATATATATAGATATATATATATATATATATATATATATATATATATATACATATACACATATACATATACATATATATATATATATATATATATATATATATATATATATACACACACGTGTGTGTGTTCAACTGAAAATATGTGGTGATAGTGTTTGTTAAACTTCTTAAATTTTAAGTCATTTCTAAATTTCATATAATTTGTTAAATTTGTAATTTTCTTTTTCATCAAATGAAATAGAAAATTTGTTGGCTCTATCTTTTTCTGGCCAGCTATGTGCATACGTATAAATGTAAATAGGCAACATTTGGTTTTTAAGGGTGTCGTTCCTCAGAACTATACAGTGACACAAAAGGAACCAAACAGCTGTTCTGTCTGGCAATAACAGAGTTCAAGTGGAGCGATGTGCCCCTAAACGGCTAATAAACTGCACAAAATGAGCCTGCAATTAAATTTATACACTTGATTGCACTGCTGTCATGTCCACTACAGGCTTATCGAACACCTGGGATCTATTTCCTTGTTGAACCTTGGGGAGAGTGGGAAAGAGAGAAAGAGGGGAGACAGAAATGAACAAAGCAATCCATTCTGCTTTCTCAGACCTTCTCTGAGGATCCTGAGGTTTTAAAAGCAGAAAAAATAAACAAAGGTGACTTTAATTTAAAAATGCTGTATCGATGGGGTTAATGAGTCTTTATACATTTACATTGCTGTATTGATTTACAGTCATTAGTAAGCATTTTTATGACACAATCAAATAGTAGTGCATTTGTAGATGCCATAAAATTCAGAGTTCGGAGTAAGACAGAATAAGATGGAAAAATGTACTGAATCAATGTTACATCTTTCTGAAATTAGTAATTTGAACAATTATGCACAAAGAAAATTATTAAGTAGCATAAATGTGTGTAATATTAATGACCAGTCTCCAAATAATGTGCATCAATACTGGACCAGTTAATTGGTTGGCCAAATAATCCAGCCACTTACTGGCATTTGTTGGCCAACACCTGAGAATATCTAGCCGATTAACAGGGACATCTGCAGCCCTATGTTGATGCTGCCCTTTGTTTTATTTGATAAATTTAATTCTAAAATGAAAATAATATGTTGCCTATAAGTGCTGACATTACACTGATATAACTCTCAACCATTTTAAGATGTCATTTCATTATTTAAAAAAAAGTGTCAACATAAAAATTATAATAAAGCTTGATTTGATTTATTATTATATATTATTTATTTTAACCAGCCTCACTTTAAATACGAAAAAAAACATGCATTTTATATTATACCCATACCAAACAACTATTGAAAATATGAAACTTGTGACTCTGAATTAAGTGTACTTTAAAAGATAAAGACATATCCTTAACCCAAAACCCACATATACTTAACTCATGTTGGCATTTCCTCAACAAAGGACAAGAATCTCTTCTTTCTGTATTTTTTCTATTGTGACATATATATTCCAGAGAGTTGGACTGACTGAGAAAGCAAAGTTCTGTTTTATTTCTCTTTTTTACATCAGACACACAATCTCTCTCCGAACACTGCAATGTCTTGACCACGTGGCAAACCCTTCTTTTAATTATGGGAGGGTCATTCACAGTCCAGAGTAGAAAGCATTTGGCACTGAACTGCAACTTACAAGGACAGATTTCCTACCAGAAGTGAGAAATTTGCAGGCAGACTAAAAAGTCTCAAAATTTAAAAAATAAATAAATATAAAGAAAACAGAAAAAAAAATAATAAAATGTAAAATGAAAATCCATTTTATAATGCAGGCACACAGTGTCATAAGACAGTCAGAATTTACAAATATTCCTATTTCTCTCATACCAAACATAAAATCCCAGTTCCTCCCTAATGAAGGCTTACATGTGACTTACATGCAGGAAACCAAAGCCATAAACGAGTTAGTCAGGCGCTTATTTGATTATGTTTTGTGACCTTGTCGAGCAATTATTTAGCAATCTCTGTCTCTTTATCTACTTACCTGGTTCACTGAGTGGCTAATAGTATTTTACCTTGGCCAAATTTTTAGAGCTTTTCTCTAGCATCACACAGTAACCCAATTAGTTCAATGTGTTTCAGTGTTAAAAATTTCACAAAGCTTTTGCACATTTTTAAACGATTCTTCACCAAGAATGTGCAAATGAAGATAGATACATTGTCCTCCTCTTTCACACTCTTGCCTTAAATTACCCTTTTTGACAGCTGACTAACAATTATCATTATAGCTTAAACAGTCACTTGTGAGAATGGCCATAAATCTTGTTAAAATAACCAAAACCGTGTCTTGTGCTTTATTTCCTCCACCACAAGCAACCTGTCTATAAGCACACGCCATCTGTACATAGTTAGATCTTTATGCACACAGATGGCAGCCAAACATTCCCAAAGTTGCTCTGTCCGCACGTCTAACCTTACAAAGCAAACTAATTAACAGTAAAATGCACAGAGATGGAAGGAGCAGTTTGAAAGAGCTGCAGTAACTATAATGAAGAGAGAGAGTGAAGAGTAATCTATATAGCAATGCCGGAGGGATTGGAGGGGGGCATTTTTACTAAGGCTTTAGCTTTACAACCCTTTTTAAGATCCCTATTAATTGAGGGCTACTTATCGCCAAGCCTCTGTCCCAGCATACAAGCCTTTAACAGCATAGCACAGGGCATAGGGCAAGCATCTGAAAGGAGGGACATGGAGCTGGGATGGGAGAGAACCTTGTTTTGCCAAATTAGATATTGCTTCAAGCGATTCCTGTTTCATACTTTATAGTCAAAATGTCTCACTCAGGGCTTCACTTTATGTGAATGTTAGGTACACATTACTTTGGTACTGATGTTTAAATATTTTTCATATTTTACTTCATATTAGTGATGCTATATTTGAATCCAAATGTTGTTAAATACATTAAAAACATTTTTAAAACTGCACAAGAATATGCCAGCTGTGTGCAGATAGCTTAAAGAAATATCTATTCAAATTGACAAAAACCAGTGAAGGACTTGTTTATTGTTCTGGTTGTTTTCTTTGCACTGCACTGCCGACCATGCTGATGAAATGTATTTTGTAAAAAAGGAGGACAACTCCTTGGAAAGTTAATTAGTAGGAAACAAGCATAGGAAAAAGCAGGAAACGAGAAGTGACCCAGCTGCCAAATGTAATAACATTTTCATTATTTATTTCATTATTCATTTATGGACGTGTTCAGAGAGAATTAATAATAGAAATCCCTCAGAGAAAATGTTTGTGCTGGAATCCTATTACAAGCAGGCCAAGTCCAATGGCACAGTTAGTTAACATGCACAAATGTACTGCCCCTGACAAATAACGTATCAAGTGGATTATTTTGTCTCCAAACCTCTCTTTCAATTCTCTGCCTTTATATAATTGTTTCAGCCAAGGTTATGGCTGTATTCAAACTGTTATTCTATGTCACTTTCATGAGCAAATGGTGCAATTTAAGAAAAACGAAAGCAATAAAACTAATAATCTGCGTCAAAAATGCTGTGATAACCGTATGGCAATAATCACCATAGCATCCCATTTGATTGTCTGTTGCTCTGTTTTCATACCAAACTGAGATGTCCATTTCTCTTTGTGAAAACTAGCAACGAAACACAGAATCATTAAAAGTCCCTTTAGAGAGAGGATTTTGTGTTGCTCCATTACATGTTTCAGTTTTTCAGTCCAAACATCACCCTGCATGATATTCCCTGATCTGGTTTGTGTTTGCCTTTCTCACCGTTTTCTGAAACACTTTCAGGCCAACTTAACATTTGATTTCCCCCACTGAGATTCCAAGCACACTCCCAATGCACACTGTGAAGAAAATGAGTCCGGAAAAAACTAGTGGCACTCATTCAAGGCTGTCCAAAGATCTCTATTACAAAAGCAGATTTTATTTTCAATTCCAGCACAGACATCTCTGTTAAAAATCATGAAAAAGGCAACTGGGATGGCTGTTTTTTTTTTCTTCGCTAGCCATATTATTTTTCACTTATCAAATGTATCAAACGTGTTTCCCTTACCAACCTCCAAACCGCAACCCACCCACTCAATGCCTGGCTTTACTATATCAAGCAAAATTGAGAACGGATGGCAAGGAAAGAAGTGCTTCATTGAATCTACATACTCATCTTTAGAGAAATGGAGGAAGATAAAGCGAGAGTATTTTTATGTGTGAGGGTTATGGAGGTTGTTTTGGTATTGTAAAATTCATATAAAATTAAGAACAATAATAATAAGTGAGCTTCAGACATGTGCCAGTTGAGCATTTTTACATTGTCCATACATGTGGCACTTTTTTCTCACTCAAAGCACCAGAGTTGTGGGCCATGTGTGAATAATCACACAGAGGGCCTCAGAGGTGCCCTCACTGCCTCACAAAAGGCTGGGTGCAAGGGCAGATTGGGGAGGCAGGGGTTGAAGCAGTAAAGGGGGGGTGGGTTGTAAACGTTAACATGTTGAGGATTTGGATACCCTCACAAGCTTGTCTCATTAGCTGCTAATTGGCAAGACTTTCGCCTGTCTTTTGTTCTGAGTAACGTGTCTTTTTTTAAGACAAATGCCAAAGAGAATTAAAGAAAAATGGAGGCAGCAGGACGGTCAGCTTCACATTTCAAATGTGCCAGGCTTTTTTGAGAACAAAATAAATTATTTTCTTTACAATTAGTCTTTAAAAAAAAGCAACAAAACTTTTCCCTGCTCAAATAAGAACAGAGATTATGACAGATAGATAATTAAAGAAAAATAAATAAATTGTAGTTTGGGTTTTTTTTCCCTCCTTTTCTCCACTTTTGTGCTCATTCACCTTTCCCAGCTGGGAAATACAGAATAATATCATGAGAGCTAAATGGCAAATTATTATCAAAGCTTCCCTCTGGGCTCTGTGAAAAGCAGACATTTTGGAGTTGTCATGCAGGGGACGGCAAATACCTTTCCTAGAATTATTTTGAGTATTGTATTCTTTGTCTTTGACATCAAACAAGAGAATAAAATACAAAGCTATAGGTGCATTTTTCTACATGCACTAGAGTGAAAGATAGGAAAATAAAAGAAAGCAGATTTCCAAATTAACAATGCAGTGTCCTGGCAGTCAGAATGAATCACACATTTCCAGAATATTCCCCATTCTTTACTCAAAAACAAAACACACAACATACTTGTTTCCATCATTGCAGCTGTTTGTATTTCAATCTGTCCTTCTCTCTTTATTTTCCAATTTTTCTTTCTGTATTCCTATGATACCCAAGACATGACTCTGCCCTAAATGCCAATAAGAATCAGATATATGGCCAGTCAAATGTCCATTCCTGTTAATTTAGATCATTTTATCATTTCAAAAACTTATTGGATTTCAGGACCAAATCATTCAGAGCAAACTATTCTGCTGTACTCAATTTTAATGGACATCATTAAACTGACTGGAAAGAGCTGTGTGTCTCTCCTTGTTTGCAGAGATTTGCAGGATTTTTATGATGACTTGAAGTACAGAGGCTTTATCAATATATGCTTTCACTGGCAAATTGTATAATAAAATCCACTCTAAAATATCCAGACTGCCTCTTTTATATGCATTATGCACATGTTGTCATGAGTGTACAAAAGTCTCCAAGTTATGCTAAAAGAGTAAAAACAGGATCAGTTGAACAGTGAAAAGAAGATCTGAGCAATGTATATACCAGTGTATAAACAGCATGTAGAGGGATATGCTGAAAAACCATGGAAAAGTAATATGCTGGTTACAATTCCAGTATGAGTGTGAGCTGTTTTATGTAAAGAGAGATGTCAAGGAGGAAGAAAGGGTTAGGAAGCTGTCACAGACCTCATATGCTGTTTGACACCTGACACCAAAGCCTAAATCTGAAGATCAAAAAAGTTATGGAAAAAAAGAGGTGAAAAAAATACAAGGAAAGGGCTGCCCTGGTGGCGGAATGGTTAAGGCAGGCAGCCCATGCTCAGAGGCTACAGTCCTTGACACAGCAGTCGCAGGTTTGATTCCCGGCCTGTGCAACCCTTTGCAGCATGTCTTCCCTATTCTCTCTCTTCCCCCTCTCCTGTCTGTCTTCACTGTAAATAAAGGCCACTAGTGCCAAAAAAAAATAAAATAAAAGGAAGGACAACTTAAAAAAAGAAAAGAAAAAAAACACCTTAGCTCCTCATCTAGCCTTTACTGGATTAGCAAACCCAACTTTCTGTCAAACACATACTTACAATAATATAATCTTGGAAAAACAAAAGTTTATAAGAAACACTTATATCAAAATAAGCATTTTTTTTTTTATCAGAGACATCTGACCGCTCACAGTCCATGGAAGTCACAAGAGCAAAGTCTCCAGCAAAAAATCATAGCAGGGAACAAACGGCCAGCTCTAGGCCTTGGCTTCATCCAACATGCAGCAGATCAAGTGCCTTGAACTAAAGCAATACTGACAGTGACCTCACCAAGACCCAGCAACTGAAACAGCCCTAACAAGGTATTAGCAGGCACCTCTGTATACCCGCCAACTCTCAGCCTGGGTCTAAAGAAACACAGCTGCTCACAGTGCACAGTGCTTTCCAGGGTGGAGGGCAAACCTGCAAGCAACGTGGTGCCCCTGGCTAAGCTCAAGGGTGCAGCTGGGTCAGGATTTCAAAGCAAGGAGGAGGGGCATTACAGTGGCACTTAAAAAAAAAAAAAAAACATTTGTTCATTTATACCATAGCAGTTACAAATATTAATTCTAAAATCAGTCAAAACTTATCTTGTCTAAAATTGTCCTAAAATCTTGTCCTTATCTAAAAACAGTTTATGTCTTCCAGTAGGTAGTATATATATATATATATATATATATATGTTTTTAAATGTACAGTAAGTATGAAATATGAAATAAATACATACATACATACATAAATAAGTTAGACACAAAACCTATTTTGCACTGAAGTAAACCCAAACTACATTTTCTAAAGTGGGTCAATGATGAAAGATGGGAAACAATCATTTTTGTGACCTTATTGCATATTCAGGTTGTCCAGTAACAATATTACAAAGTGACATAAATATTGAAGCTAGGTATGGGTAAGGTAAAAAAATTATATATATTATATATACATATATATATATATATATATAATATATATATATATATATATATATATATAATATATATGCGCGCGCACAACAGAGCTAACCCCTAACCCTAAGGAAGGAGCAGGAAGCATCACAAAGCACCATCAGCACCAAAGCTTTTGATGACCCTTCATTGTTTGTTCTCAGGTTCAATCATGGTATTTCACCTGCATCGTTACTGGCCCTGTAGTCAATAACAGGAAGATCGTGGGGGTGTATAATAGCCTCCCGAAAAGTTCAAGCAGTTTTAAACAAGGGAAGTTCTTCCAAATATTCAGAAACTGAAGGATGGAGAGTGTGCCGATGCATGAATATTTTGTTTAAATCCTTATGATTAAAAAAAAAGAATAACACTTCATGAATCATTAACGAACACCTAACTTCTGTGCACCGTTATTGGTCCATGCACAATGTAAAACAATGAGAAACTTGAACAGTACTAAACTTAAGATGGTAAATGGTAAGCTCTTATACAGAGCCTTCAACATTATCGAGATTCAACAGAGCACTCCACAATGGATTTCCCATTCACCTTTTCACACAAGCACTCATACCACTCTTCCACCATGGCCATGATTGCCTCCACAGAACATACTGTATGTACAAGCAAGAACTTATGTTTTTGACCAAAGCCACAGAACCAAACTTATCATTTTTGAGAACATGGCCTGTGGTGAGCATGGTCACACAACAACTTATAGCTTTATCAAATTACAAGCAACAAGAAACAGCATGCACTTATATTCATTGAGTTTCCTGTAGCTGATTATTAACTGGTCAGCATTTCTGGAACCCCACACTGTTCTTAACAAACAGAAAGAACTCTCCATTGCTACCTTTTTCTGGGATGTGGCTTCACATTTATTTACTCAGACAAATATTTGACCAGGGCCAGTAAATCTGGATTTGAGTGAAAAATATATAAAATAAATACTCCATTTCTCTAAAGAATATATATATATATATATATATATATATATATATATATATATATATATATATATATATATATATATATATATATATATATATATATATATATATATATATATATATATATATATATATATATATATATATATATATATTATATATAGATATATATATATATATATATATATATATATATATATATATATATATATATTATATATATAGGGCTGTCAATTTCTCAAAATAATTAATCAGATTAATTGCATGACTGTCAATAGTTAATCATGATTAATCGCAAATTAATCACATATTTTTTTCTGTTCTAAATCTACTTTATACAGATCTTTTTCAAGTTGTATTACTCTTATTAATACGAGTCCTGACTAGAACCAGGAAATATGACCATATTAGTCCAGTCCTGAGGTCTCTGGCTTCCTGTCACTCAGAGACTTTAAAACAGCTCTACTTGTGTTCAAGTCTCTTCATGGCCCCAAAGTCCATCTCTGACATGTTAGATCCATATGAACCAACCTGGACTCTGAGAACCTCAGGTAGTGGTCTCCTGCTGGTGTCCAGAGTCAGGACTAAACAAGGTGAAGCTGCATTTCAGTTTTATGCTCCTAAAATCTGGACCAGTCTTCCAGCAGATGTGAGACAGACCTGAACTCTGACAATGTTCTGATCCAGACTGAAAATAGTTGTTTAGATGTGAAGATGATGACTGGAAGGATTTTATCTGCACTCTTCATTTTTAATTTAATTAATTAATTTCTTTATTAATTAATTTTATTTATTGATTATTTTTATGCTAGTATGAAATGATTCCATTTGCCTTCTTGTGATTTTATGCATCTGTAAAGCACTTTGAATTGCCTTGTGTACTAATTGTGTTCTACAAATAAAGTTGCCTTGCCTAATATGAGAGTACACAAATGCTTGGCTTATGCAAAACAAATGCATGTTTATTTATTGCTACAATGCCAAATCCATTATATATATATATATATATATATATATATATATATATATATATATATATATATATACACTCAATATTTTCTCTTATGTTCTTCACACAAAATATTTTCGTGGTTTGCTTCAAACGAGGGGGGGGGGGGGGGCAGGGCTCTCTGCATCATTGCTCTCATTAGCCGACAAGTGATATTTCAGTAGTCGGGACTCCGGTGGTAACTAAATTCACATCGACAGCAAACACAAACAACATTTATCTTGTGGAGTTAGCCATCAGGCAAGGTTTTGAAGCTGAACTTACCTCCGTTAGCAGTAGTTGGGATAAGTTGGTATGTTTACGTCTGTCTGTCTGCGGCATGGCCGTCGACGTCAGTGCATGGCTTCCTGTTTTGACAAACTACGGAGGACTACAGGACTACAACTACGGCGGGGCCCGAGGCTCATTAAACCTACTCTCCTCTCTACTATTGTACATCAACGGCCAGGCTAAGTCTCGCGTTAATCACGCGTTAAAATAATTAGTTGCGTTAAAATTATTTTGCGTTAATCACGCGTTAACTTTGACAGCCCTAATACATATATATATATATATATATATATATATATATATATATATATATATATATATATATATATATATATATATATATATATATTCATGTTGACAGTTTTCATGATAATTTGTTTAGTTATTGTCTTTTACTTCCAGTTTCCAAGGTAGCTGACTGCAACCTACATTACAGTAGGTTAAGGTAGGAATAACTCTTGTCATTAACTACTCAAACTTTATTTTACAATGCATGTTTTACATAATCAGACTGTGACGTATAAAACTTAATAAAATCTATTAAATGAAAAAACAAAACAATAATAATAAAAATAAAATAAGCAACTTGCAAGTGAGGGGTTTAGTAATCTGGGCACTCTAATTTTTAACAGTTAAATTATAAAATGTAACTTTTCAGCTTTCAAATATTAATATTAGAAAACTAAAAGTTGTACAAAGACAGCAGAAAAAAAATAGCCCTCATGCCTTTTCTGTTGTCCTGTGGAAGGAGAGGATAATGTTTAACATAAAAAGTTGTTTGTGATGTCCTTCTGTTTCATGTTCATCTACATGTTTACATGTTCATTAATAGATGGGACTTTAAGTTGAATGAAATCAGTAATTACCCTAAATCATATAGATGGACACTTTTTTTTAAACTTTTCTCACTTTAAACAGTTATACATACTTAACTGCCACTTGATCAAAGTGGGTTGGATTTACAAACAAATCAATGTGGTAAGTGACAGAAATTTCTTTGTTACTAACATAAAACTACTGGTTATTTGCTCAGCAAAGCTAAACATAGCTAGAGTTAATGTAAGTCTCACTTTCACAAAATAACTGAAATAAAATAAATGAAATAAAATGGTATAAATGGTGAGTTTTGAATGGTTTAACTTCCTTTTGTAGTTATACTTGTGTGATATTGAAAATCCATTCTGAGGCCTAAAATTGCTAAAATTGCTGTGTCATGAGTCCATGACTTCTGGCCCTGATTCCTGTCTGTTCAAAGGCCATGATTTGTTCTGGCTCCATCAAGTAGCTAAGTTTTGACAGGTAGGCGTCTAGACAGTGTCCAAGGTCCTGATGTTTTCAAGTGATGCTTTAAAGACGGCTGTTTCCTACTGACAATTTGTCATTCTGATCCATCCGGCATTCTGTGATGCGAGTTAAATGACCTCTCTGAATTTGCATGCAACTTAGAATAAATTCCACTTTGCACCTCCATTGTTGTCAGTGCTTGTTTAACAACCGATTGACTGCTTCATCAGTGCACAATAATAATAATTCTTACTAGAGAAAACAGATCCAGATTCTCAACTTTACAGTGGCGTTCCTTTGGCTTTTATTGTTTTTCTGTACTTTGTCTACTAATTCCACTCGCTGCGGTCCTGATCGGTAAGAGATACACTTGTAACATAGTTTAGCCTATCTTTCAAGCAAGGAACTCTATGAACCTTATGGAATTACAATATTTGAACCATACATTTATGTTGTTGTTGTTGTTGTACACAATTGGGATGTGTTGTTCATCCTTAGATATAGTCTACAGGCTGTACGGTGCTCAGCCAAGTCTGGCATCATCCAGTATTCTAACCTAGCATTCCTTATTGCCTTATAATTATAGCTACATGTGAACAGAGAGGTCAGAAACCACAACTTCAGAGACACTCATCAATACGAAAACTAAACTAATGACTGAGTCACTCAAACAAAAGAAACAAAATGTGAAATGTGAAATAAAATGTCAATTTGGGAAAAAAGTAGAAATTCCTGTTTGAAATAAATATCACTTGGTTTCATCCATCCATCCATAGTGAATAAAAATAAACACTTATAATCTCTTATACATATGTGGTCCACATGTACAATCAATATATAAACTTGAGTCATGGTAAGTATGAGTTCAGCTTGCCCTCTAAAAGTCAGGTACAGCTGTGTGTTTTTGAGTCAGTATGCATGTGCAAGCACGTATGGTGGTTGTCTCTGTGTGACTGTGGGCGTCTGGAGGAGATAGAAGCCTCATCTGTTACAAACTCAGCCCGGCCGGCCCGCCGCATGAAGTAGAACGACAGGGTGTCACCACCGATGACAGTGATGAATGCCCTAAATTCTGTAGGCAACTTGGGCAATTGGACACATTAACAACAGGCACCTGCTTTCCCTGTACAAATCTATTAAAAGATAACAACAATGGCGGCTCCCACACTATTAGTAAATTATAGCTCTGTCTGAATGTAAGGTAAGTGGAAACCTCCTTTTTCCCCAGTTGTCCCCACCTACTCTCATCAAGTTTCTTATTCAAACAAGTTTCTTATTGGTAGTCTAACAGTGCCACCCAGTGGCAACAATTTTTAGAGCATTTTCTGAAATGTGAAGCAAAATTTGTACATGGCCAAACAAAGGAAAATATCAACAGAGTATCAACAGAGACAAAGTGTGATGGGTGTAACACAATATATGTGAGATAGATAGATAGATAGATAGATAGATAGATAGATAGATAGATAGATAGATAGATAGATAGATAGATAGATAGATAGATAGATAGATAGATAGATAGATAGATAGATAGATAGATAGATAGATAGATAGATCTGGACTGGTAAAAATGCACTACAAACGGTCCAATGTCCCATAGCGAATCGGTTTTTCTGAGGTTCAGCGACCCAGACCTGCCATTGTTGTGCCAACGGGCGCGTGAACTATCACAAGACACCCTGTAAGAAACGTGACATCAGCTATGTAGCTGAGAGAGCGGGTAGCAACATGTCACACAACTTGGATGAAATATACAGCGCTTCTCACCACTGGTAAATGTAGGTAGGAAATGTGAACGTACGCTCGTCTGCCTCGTCCCCGGCGTGTATATCACTAGGTCCTGCTTCTCGTCTCGCTTTGCAATGTAACCTCCAAGTACACATGAATGAAGAACGTTCGTGTGACTGGAATAATGGAACAATCTGGCCTCTGATTGGTTCTGGACAGGATTTACTGACTGATTCTGATTCTGTTTCTGATTCTGACTGTCCAAGTGTCATTTAAATTGCCGATTTCTGAAGTTCTCAGTTTGCTTATCAGGGCAATTATATGATAATTAAATTTTAAAAAATCTCCCGACTCTGACACCCCACCAAAATACAAAACTCCTTGGATCTACACGATTCACGTAGGTCACCCTTTTTGACTTCAAAACGGCGAATTTCGCCGAAAGGTGAGGGATTTTCATACCCGAAGTATTAGTTATTCAGTGTGTAGAGCTTTTTGTGATTAAAGAAAAAATAAATAAAAGCTAATGTTCAGAGTTACAGGCATCAAAAAGACATGTTGAATTTAACATGCTATTTTCTATAACTGCTTACTAATGTTTTGGATCCATGTATCTTGTCAGTGATATGTTTTACTGTTGAAGTTCACGAGTGACTGAATCACTAGTCATTCTGAATTTTTGCCTTTAAAAGGCAACTTAATTGTTTTATAACAACTACTTTTATTTTTGATATCTAACCTCAGCCTTATGCTCAGTCTATTATCACATTAGCAGGAATAATTAAACTTTGTGCCATTTTTATCTTTTATTTTCTGTTAAGGGAAAGTAAGAATTGGATTTTAAGTATGAGTTTTGCAAACCTGTGAAGTGAGGCACACCAGATTGCGAGTTTTGCGTTTCATTGTGTAATGTCAATTATCCCCCCAGGTGTATTGTAAAGGCTTAAGTTAATGTCTGAATTTATGTTCAGTAGGCCTGGTGTACTGTCTCTTGGACATTAAATAAACAAAAGAATACTATTTTGAAATTAAATTTGTGTTTCTCTTTTTCTTCTCAGTAATAAAGCAAAATAAGTAGTTGGGGTTAAATTGTCAATTTTTATTGAATCGAACTGAACTGAACCATATTGAATCGTATCGTACCGAATCGAATCGTTTACTATTTTTTATGAATTGTCCCTGAATCGGATCATAGCCTGTGAATTGAGATTTGAATCGGATCATTTTGTGAGTGAAAGATTCACACCCCTAATAGATAAATAGATAGATAAGATAGATAAGATACTGCTTGATACTTCAACAAGAAATCATTCTCAATACAGGCAAAATTATCATCCACAATCCACAAAAAATAAATACAAAAACCTACAACAAACAATCTATTCACACAAGGTATTTTAACAGCAGATTGAAAAAAGCCAGTCAGTGGCAGTTACTGAAGTGGCATCAGGTGACAACAGTTAACTGCCCATCTTACAGTGAAACAGTGTGTAAATGTGTACGGAGATTATATTAACTGTTCTTTGCCCTTGTGAGCATTTTCAGGATTTCTCTCGCAAGCTACTTTTCAATAAACAAGGCCTTCATGGAGCTGAATGGGCCAAATGGTGAGCCATTGTAGAAAATCAAGTTGATATAAAACTATTACAACCAACTCAAGACCTCCTCTTAAAACATTAACAGACCTGCATTATCAGCGCGACACTATTATCACATGTCTTGGGCCATAGCTCAGGTACACCGCATAAACGTGTGTCATATAAATTTGCAGTGGATAAATATTTCTGTGTCTGTGAGAGAGGTATATGTTTGTGAGTTTGCCAAGAATAAAGGGAGGACAAGACCAATAAATACTTTTACAACAGGCAATTTGTCAGGATGTGTAAATGCCTCAGATTCCCAACAGCGCTGGGGTAAAATTTACAGTCACTCTGGAAGTGACAATGCACAAAAAAAGCACCACTTTTTACTCTCTCTCATCTCCCTTAGACCACTAAAACCTTCCTATAAATCTCCCCCGGTCCCTCCAGATGTCTGCTGTTGTCAGATATCATGCCTTGACAATGCCTTCCACCATCATTGTCTTGACAGAAATATGATATGTGAAACTGCAATGTCACATCACTTAACATGATTTAGCCTAAGCTAGCCTGCACCACTTTAATCAATCAAAAATGTCACCTTTTTCTCTGTAATGACAGTAGAGGTATAGGATCGTTGTGTTGAGGTGATCTATAAGACTTATCTAAGCTGCTGATTTATGACTACTGCCAGCTAATGTACTCAGGAGCCTCCTCTCCTCCTGTCATCAGGGTTTCTATCAAATTGGCAAATAAGTAGGCCAGTATTACCTCATGGGCAAGGGAGGGGAGACACTTCTATGTAGTGTGTAAATCTACATTTATTAAGAATATCCCCTCATAATTTCCAGCAAATATACCAGTTATGAAAATGTTTTATACACATTTCCAGTCACTCTGGGTGCAGCAAAGAAGCTTGTACAAACATGTTCATCATGTCAGACACAATGTATGATTAATTTACACAATGAGCAATTCTGTGGGTTAGGTTGTCTACTCATCCTTTGATTTAATGTCTCTACATTAACTGTCATGTAAACATGACTAAAACGTCAGTAGATAACAGCAGTATTAACTAACAGTAGAGCAAACTGCTTACAGAAATTTGTCAAAATAACAACAAAATCAAAGACACTTAGGATTTTACTTCTTAAAGCATCACTCATGTATGGGCTTGAAGATGTACTGCATTATAGACTTAAACCTGGTAAAAAGCAACATGACCAACATAATTTCTGTTCAGTAAATTAAAACAGAGCCATTGTGTTTTATCCCTTATTCCAGCTGACTGTACCAGAGTATTAATTCTCCCATGTTCTACCCTGAAGTATACCTTAAATATACCTGACAATGACATTGTATGACTAAAAATAAAAAAGTTTGAAAGTATGCAGCCTTTTATGTTTTAATGGTTATTAATGGAAATTAAATGTGTTAATTCTTCCCTCATGACTGAGTTTGACATTATCATGGTTGACATTATCACAATATGACATTCTAATCTCAGCAGATTCTGCTCCAGCTATCCCTAACTAGTGCCCAACTCCAATCCAATTCTAACTTGGTAAAGATCTCATTTGATGGTTTACATTCATAACAAGTGTCTTGTTTCAAATTTCACGTGACACACAAATTTTGAAAGTGACAGCACTTTGAAATAGCATGTATGTGCACCAAACACCATTCATAAGTGTCATCTGTATCAACAACAGAAAACATATTTGTGAGGCAACACTGAAGCGGGAAATTTGACTGCAGCAGAATAGAAGTGATAGCAGCCATTAGCGGTGACATCTCGCGACTCACTATGGTCTCTTTCAAGTCCATTGTTGCTAATTGATTTTTGCCACATTTTAAAGTGTTATGCAGATTTCTGGGTGCCTGCTGAAATAATGTGTCCCTCCTGCCACAAAACGCAGCATATGGGCACAAAGCCACATTAATTCCTACATATCTATTCTCTGTAATATTGCTTGGCCACATATTTGATATATATCTGATCCAGAACCGCATACTAATATGACACAATTCTGATGTGAAAGTCAGAATGCAGGCAAATTATCATGCAAGTAGACTGAGAAATGTACCTGCAACCAAAGCACAGTGACAAGTTCCACATGCCAGCAGCTCCACAGAGTTGTCGTAAACCCTCCAAAATGGGCATCTTCCAAACTGATGTCATCTGGGCAGCCATGTCCTGTCTGGCCAAGTTCTTCACTTACTCCAGAGAAGCAGATGCATATCCAACTCACTGTATATTCCGGACATGAATATCAAGGAAAAGTCTCAGTTAAACTTGACTGGCACTTACACCATTTATAACTTTATTTTGTATCAACAAGAATTATGCATCTTTGACATCAGCTTTCCTGAATTTACAAGTACCATTTAGTACCAGAGTTTTAGTCAGTAACAACTATTTATAGTCAATAACAATATTATTATAAAATTCAATATATTTCATATGTAATGCCAGAGTAATGATCTAGCACCATCATTACACAAAAGAGACACATAATGATAATAATGGTAGGAAATGTTTTCAATTAAAATAGTGGTTGTTAAAACACTGGTCTTCTAGTCAGCATAAAGAGGATCGTATAAAACCAATCATAAGTTCTCAGCCCTACTCAGAATGAGCTGTGCATTGCCAATGTGTAACTCCACACTGTTTATTTAATGTCTGTCCCATGACACATAAGCAAACACTCATGGAAGCTGGGTGTGTGCATGCAAACACATACAAGAGCACTCCCTGAAGCAATATTACCAGCACATTTCCATCCAACAGATATTGGAATTTTCTGAAAGAGCAAACCAATAGATAACCTATTACAAAGCTATAAGAAATCAATAGCTAATTTCTTTGCATTGATTACCATTTGGACATTTAACATGCGCCCTGTGGCCACAAAGTGTGTTCCACAAGCTAAGATCCCCATTGGCCCTCATGAGTATTAAAATTATCGATTCAGACAGAGGACTAAAAATGTCAAGCTGTTCATTAATCTTAATAAAGACTGGACTTGACCAAGCCACCCTTTCTCCAAACGCATGGTTACAACCTATATGCAACTAAGAGCGCATGCCGCACATAGATTGATGAGCTTCTACTGAGGGATGTGATTTAAGTCTTGACATAGCAGATCAATTACAAAAGAACAAGTATTTCATATGACAGTTTACTTTTACTGTACCTGCAGCACACAACATTTTAAAATTCACTCAACTACAATTCATTCAATTCACAATTAAATGGCAGGTATGTTCCATTCATTTGTGGAAATCTAAATCCACCTATCAGGGATTCCATATTTTTTTCTTCAATTAACACATTTAGAAAGTTGCTTTTTTGCATGAATATATTGTTCAAAAAAAGAAAAAAATGTTTAAATAAATATAGTGAATTAAACAAATTTGATCATTAAGAGTGGTTGTTCTGATGTTGTGACACAAAACAAAGTCACATCCAGTTTAGTTGGTAACTGCATGCCAAGCAACAAATGGCAAAAAAAGATACCCTAGTTTCAAAAAAAAAGAAAAAAAATGGGACACTGCAGTAATTTGTACATCTCGCTAACTTTTGAAAACATATCAAATGTTTAAACTGAGGAAATGCATCAGCTTAAGAAAAAAGCCGGTCCATCTCTTGATGATGATATGCACTGAGAAAAAATACTCTGGATTTGTTTCAGTCTTTGTAGATGCACTTTTTGCTGACTGGTGAATCTATGTCAATTTTTTTTTTCTTTGACTAGCCCTTGTAAGCTCTGTTCTTTTCATACCCAATTATGTGACTAACCTGTTGACAATTGACCAAATTAGTTTCAAGATTTTCCTGCAGGTGTTTCTTTTCAGTGCAACTTTCTCTTTCTTATCCAGCTTTTTCTTGCCCAGGTATAAACTTTTTTGAAATAGTTTGTCCCCATCAAATTCAAAAGCTAATATAATCAATAAAATGAAACACTTTCATGCTTTACCATTTTTTTCTGTGTTCTACTATGTTCTATGGTCTTTAGCTGAATAAAACATGGGTTTAAAAGTTTTGTAAATTAGCTAGTTGTTTTTTTAACACTTTATACCAGCTTCTTTTTTGGAATTGGTGTTGTAGTTTTTACGATGCCGAGATATCTAACTGAGAACAATTACAAAGGTTTTATAAATAACTTACACTTGATATTATGTGCATAAATGGGTCAAGGTGAACTTATTCAAATGGATGCGAACACTACTTGGTTTTCAAACATCACTTATTATCAAAAGCACATTTAAACAATGCAACTCATTACACTATTAACACCAACTTAGATAGTGAGCTGCTTAATAGCTACAGCATTATTTTTTTTAATCTAACATGCAACAAATACTTTTTAAATATTTAATTTTTTTAGAGGGCAAAGAGCAAAACATCAAGTTCATAAACTGAATGGGGAGAATGACAACTTATTCACCAGGGTTTCAAGGGAAATAAAATATCCATTCAACTAGTACTTACCGTTATCAATAAATTATCTCTCAAATCATGGAACCCAGTAAAACATCTTTAACTCTATGTTTTAACATGTAAAGGCTTATTTTAAAAAAAATAATCTGGTCCTTAAGTGGTTTTAAGTAAATGGCACCTACGACAACACTATGTTATAAATTACTTTGCAAAATTAAACCAAAATGCAAAATAGTGTTTGAAAAATGTAAATAGCAGCCAGGTGCTGCTAATCAAATGCCCGCCATTAGCTGATGATCAGCAGGTGTGAGCACCCATAAAACATGTTTGGATTATTTGCTGATATTACGCTTTCAAGTGTGTGTTAACACAATGAGAATAGAAAAGAAAAGAAAATACCAAACCAAACCAAAAATTGTTGCTCGCCATCAATCTGAGAAGATCTATGAGTCCATTTCCAGACTATCCCATTTTACTGTGAGAAAGATGAAAGACTGTTACCAATATCCAAAATATGGCCAATTAAGGTGGTCACATGACCGTCCAACTATAATGACGACCGCTGTACAGGTATGATCCACCCTACCTTTTGTATGAAAACTTGATAAGCTTGAAAACTTGAAAATGATAAGCCATATATCAAGATATATTGATGTCAAATATAGCCTATGGTGGTACTCGGAGTATGTTTCTGAGGTGGTAGCTACTTGGTATATGCTAATTAGGAGAACCGACCGACCAGTTGACATTAGTATCTATTTAATCACATGTAACCAAATTTAACAGTCAATACATGTAAATACACCAATTTAAGAGATTTTCCAAAACATACTTACTCAAACATTAGCTTGGTTATGGTGATTTTGCTGGTTTTGTAGTGTTTCAAAAAGATGTGTTTGGAATTGTATTTAAAGTTTTGATTTCTCTTTCTCGAATTACTTGCGAACTGGCACTTAAGGCCACAAGAAATAGACTAATTGATGTAAAATGGCCTAACTAGCCTACATCTGGGATAATTTGGGACACATTAATTGTAATTTAAGATTTTTTTTTCAGCCCTTTCACGCACAGATTAAGTCAGACAAATTATATAAAACTGAAATTTGTTTTTCCTGTTTTTTCATCCTCGCGTAAATGTGCAAAAACGAAAATGGATTATTTGTGGTTTCGCTTCAGCCCGTGTGTTGCCGTGAACGACCACTAGGGGGCTCCGTGTTACAAGAGAACCAGTTCCTTCCTGCGCACACAATGAATCTGATCTCACCGGCTTCCTGTAAAGGTCCAATCTCACGAGTTCACAGTGGATGGCAGCAGAGCTCTTTGAAAAAACTTTTGCTCACCAAGGCGTGTCCTGCGCTGCCTATACGTCCTGGTTTTCCTGTCAAGAAAACCCCTCGGAGTGAGAAACATTTTTAGACAGGCTAGCAAATCGACAACACGGCTTATTTTTCCTTGTTGCGCTGAGGTTTCTTCTCCTTTGCAACAATGCCTGCCGTTAAAAGCTTCACCGTCACATACGACTTGCTGAATGAGCACGGGACGTTTTCAGAGGGAGACATTATAACTGGAAATGTAACTCTGGCCTTATCAAAGGAGACTAAAGTTCAAAGCCTGTATGTGAAGGCCAAAGGGGACGCTGATGTGCGCTGGACGAAAAAACGCGGTGATCGTACATATACGTACTCTGCGCATCGCAGATACTTCAAACTAAAGCAGTTTTTAATCCCAGAGGACACCGATGGTAGGCAGTAAACGTGTGGATGATGCATGTCAAATTCAGCTCCGTCTAAACTCACATGCTCCCCGTTATCCGGTTTGTGATGTTAACGTGTTCAGTACAAAAAAAAAAAGAAAAAAAAATAACAATTTGAAACCTGTTTAAATCTAACGAATGGAAAGACTTGAGTTATGTATTGATGTAACTACTAGTATGAGGTTGAAGTTGTGTAATAAACTGAATACACCTTGCTGAAATTTAAAAAAAAATGGATAAGAAGCATTGAATGGCAATATCTATATGAAATGCATCTTAAAATTGCAACTCAGTTATTTTTAAATTACTTTCTACACCAGTGTTTATTATTATTTGTTGCAGTGTAGTAGCAGTGAATAGAGCTACATTTTAAAAAAGAGCAAAATCATTCTTTTCTTTTTGCAGAAACTGCTTTGCCTGAAGGGATCCATGTGTATAAATTCAGCTTTCAGATACCACCAGGGTGAGTATCTGACCTCTGAGACAGTTGACCAAAACATCATGAAAGCACCACAGTGTAACTGGTTCCAGCAAACATTAACCTACTGACCCTCCTTCACAGCCCTAAATTGATGCTAGTTTCCCCACATAACATTAAACCACTCCTTCCCTGTTACAGAAACATGCCATCATCCTTCAAGGGAGTTTATGGAAAAATTATTTACAAGCTGGAGGCTAAGTTGTCCAGGAGTTGGAGGATGGATTCCACTGCAGACAAGGAAATATACATTTTGTCTCAAAGGCTTTTCCAAATCTTCACTCTCTGATGGTATGTAATATATCCAACCATGCATTCACAAATCTGAATGCATGGTTTTATAAAAATTGTTTCACTTATTTAAACAGTGCAAATTGCTGCTTGCAAGGTAATAGCACAATGGAGAGTTAAAGAACAGCAAGTGTCCTTCTTTGGCAGCTTTTTTGGCTTGATACTGAACTTATGAGATAGCTACTAGCCATTCTAGCCACCAGGTTAAGTAAAAACAAACCATGGCAGCCAATAATTCAAGCCCATTGGAGTAACATTTAAGCCATCTTTAAATGACCCATCTCACCCATCTCAGCACCCATCTCAGCAGAGTAGCTGGTGGATATATATATATATATATATATATATATATATTAGGGCTGTCAAAGTTAACGCGTTAACGCGTGATTAACGCAAAATAATTTTAACGCAACTAATTTTTTTAACGCGCGTTAACGCGACACAGCCTGGCCGTTTATGTATTATTTAGATACGTTTATTTAGAGAGGAGAGTGGGTTTAATGAGCCTCGGGCCCCTGTAGTTGTAGTCCTGTAGTCCTGCGTAGTCCTGTCAAAACAGGAAGTCATGCACTGACGTCGATGTCCATGCCGCAGACACAGACGTAAACAAACCGTGGATACAAAAGATACTATTTTGAATGGTAAGTTTAGCTTCAAAACCTTGCCTGATGGCTAACTCCACAAGATAAATGTTGTTTGTGTTTACTGTTGATGTGAATTTAGTTACCACCGGAGTCCCGACTACTGAAATATCACTTGTCGGCTAATCAGAGCGCTGATGCAGAGAGCCCCCCCCCCCGTTTGAAGCAAATAAACGGAAATATTTTGTATGAAGAACATAAGAGAAAATATTGAGTATATATATAATATATAATGGATTTGGCATTGTAGCAATAAATAAACAAGCATTTGTTTTGCTTAAGGCAAGCATTTGTGTACTCTCATATTAGGCAAGGCAACTTTATTTGCAACTTTATTTGCAATTCAATTCAAAGTGCTTTACAGATGCAGTCACAAGAAGGCAAATAGAATCATTCCATACAAGCATAGAAATAATCAATAATAAATAAAAATTAATTAATTAAATTAAAAATGAAGAGTGCAGATAAAATCCTTTCAGTTGTCATCTTCACATCTAAACAGAACTGTTTTCAGTCTGGATCTGAACATTGTCAGAGTTCAGGTCTGTCTCACATCTTCTAGAAGACTGGTCCAGATTTTAGGAGCATAAAACTGAAATGCAGCTTCACCTTGTTTAGTCCTGACTCTGGACACCAGCAGGAGACCACTACCTGAGGTTCTCAGAGTCCAGGTTGGTTCATATGGATCTAACATGTCAGAGATGGACTTTGGGGCCATGAAGATACTTGAACACAAGTAGAGCTGTTTTAAAGTCTATTCTCTGAGTGACAGGAAGCCAGAGACCTCAGGACTGGACTAATATGGTCATATTTCCTGGTTCTAGTCAGGACTCGTATTAATAGAGTAATACAACTTGAAAAAGATCTGTATAAGGTAGATTTAGAACAGATAAAAATATGCGATTAATTTGCGATTAATCATGATTAACTATTGACAGTCATGCGATTAATCTGATTAATTATTTTGAGAAATTGACAGCCCTAATATATATATATATATATATATATATATATATATATATATATATATATATATATATATATATATATATATATATATATATATATATATATATATATATATATATATATATATATATATCTTTTCTGGGTTATGAAGGAAACATCCGGCTATCTAAGTGCTACATGCTGCACAGTGCTACTCAGCACCGGTACCTGGTAAACACTATGTCTGCTTACCAGACAAAATTTTATGTAGTATTTGTAGTATATTTAGAATACCATTTGGCATATAATAGCACCATGTGGCTTTCTTTTTTTTTTTTTTTTTTTTTTTAATTAGGTTTTTTTTTCTTAGTTTTTATGCCATCTTATTATTTTTATTGTCCATGTTTAGCCTTTTCTTTCTTTTTTTTTTTCATTTTTTTGTGAAGCACTTTTATCAACCTTGGTTTTTTTTTAAATGCGCTATACACATTTATACTGATTGATAGGGTTTACATTTGCAGTTTTACTGTGATAATACTGATAAAAAACTTGTCAAAACACTAAATTAGTAGAGTGAACATCTAAACAACTACTTGGAAGCGACAAGAAATCTTATACATGGCAAGGGGAACTAAGATAAGTCTTTAGAGGCCTATCACTATGAGATACATATTTCACATTGTATTTTTGTCATTGCATTATTTGATAAATTGTTTGTATTAAGTATTAGTCATAGGCATAGCCACTTTGAAAAATGCCCAATATTGTATTTACAGCAAAAGTGTTTGCTTGTTTGTTTTTTCCATTATAGACACAACAAGTTGGTGCGACAAAAAAGGAAATGGGGCTGTTCTCAAAAGGACATGTAGATATGAATGTCATCACTGACAAGGGGGCATATGCTGCAGGTATTACATTTTCTCTTTATATCTTGTACAGTTATGTGAAAATGTTTGTACCCCCGATGTGAGTTTTTTTGTTTTTGTGTGTGTGAGTAAACATTAAAATATCCTTATTGTAGTGGGTTTTAGTATAAGGCAAATGCAACCTCAGTTGAACAACAATGTACAACTTTTTTTGCTGTGTCATTATTTAACAAAAATAAAGCCACAAAAAAAGAGAGAAATCATATTGGCTATATTAAGTATCCCCATGATTGGGTAGCATGTTTCAAACAGGGAAGCTGTAGTGAGGTTTTTTTTTTTTTTATTTAGAATGTTCATTGTTCCTTCACCTGGATCTTTGAAAAAGAAAAAAAAAACCTTGGCTCTTTTATTCTGAATGAGTTTATCTCTTCCACTCTCCAAGATTCCCTGTTTCTCACTGAAACTTGGCTGAAGCATGTGGTAGCTGTTAGAATTTTGCCCAACAGACTATGGCCTTTTAAGTTCACCTTGGCATAATGGTTGTGGTCTGACTTTGTATCATCCCCCTTACGTAATGCAAACTTATCTTTCTTTTTATCATCTGTTGTAATTTTGAACAGAATTTTAATATCTGGTTATTTCTGGTGGGGTCAGTGCAGCTGATTTCCTTGTAACCATGAGCTCTAAACTTCATTCAGCTGTGCGTTTTTTTGTGGGGGTTTTTTGTTTTTTTTTTTGTTTGTTTTTTGCTCAAGTCAGACAATATTATACTGGGCCTAACCTTTGCATTATCAGATGTTGAGGATTTGAGTGTGTTGTAACATAACTCTAGAAAGCTTTCCATCTTGTTTCAAAGTGTTCCCATATCTCATAAATTATTAGCTAGTTATGCTCACGCTAAAGATGCTTTGACCATAAGTGTTTTCTCTGTCTGCATAGGCTCATCTCTTCAGCAGTATTAAAGGGATATGACAACATTTTGGAAATCAGCTGATTTGCTGTCCACCCCAGAGTTTGATGCGGATAGATACTACTCCTTTCTTTGTGCATTCAGTAACTCAGTCTGACAAAGCCCCCATTAGCCTAGCTTAGCAAAGTATTTGAAAGTGGATAGCACATATCCTAAGTGGCAAGATGAACTTCCTTATAACTCCAAAATCATCTTATTTACTTGTCATGATTTGTGCATTTACCCCATGTAGAACTATATGAGTTACAACAATGTTATAAACAGATGTGTATAAAGAACTATATTATGGCGAAGCATCAGTGCCTGGGCGCAGTAATTGCCTTCAGCAGCACTGTTGCCAGGTAACGCTTGATCAGAGTTTGAGAAGTCAGTGAAATATATCAGCTAGTCAGCTCATAGTTAAACATTTGCCTCCAAAAGATGTAGATATTCCTCAGTGTATTCTGGTGTGAAAAGTTATGCCTCTGGAGCTTTCCTCATCAGATGTTACCATGCTCACAAAGTCAGCCATAGTGACCTTTCACGTTAGCTGCTGGTCATCAGCTGGTCACACCGTTAACGGACGTTAGAACAGGGTTATTGGGGTGCTGCGTCCAGGTCGTGGCACTTTGCTTCATTGTATTAATCTGTTATTTTAGATAGTTCATTCTACATAAGATAACACACAAGTCACAACATGGAAGTAAAAACATTTTGGAGTGGCAGGCTTGTAAATTTAACTGTCCTATCTTGATTTAAAGATGCAGTAATCCAACTACATAAAAACAACCATGCACTGAGCTCCCAAGTTTTTAAGAATTCTGGGGATAACAAAAAAGGTTTACACTCCCCTTCATTCTTTCTTAGACTGGAAAGTCTTGAAGAATTTTTGATCAGACTTCAGGACTCAAAACAGAAATGATGCTGCTCTAAATTTCAGGCAACTTGCTCTTGTTGACAATGGTGAATATACCATTTTATTTCTCTTGGACTTCAGTGTGACCTTTGACACAATTAACCACAGTGTTCCTTTAAACTGTCTCAGGGACCTGGTTGGTATCCAGGGGGTTGCTCTCAAGTGGATTACCTCCTGCTTAATGGATTGATCCCTGTTTAAGTTGGGCTTTTGTTTCCTCTAAAGCCCCAATTTCTTATTAAGTACTCCAGAGATCTATTTTGGGCCAATTTTATTAGAATTAAATATGCTTCATTTAGATCTCTATATTCCAAGAGTTTTGCATCTCAGTCCATTAAACCAATGATATAATAAAGATGCTATGAATCCAGAGAAGCTTTTGGCTCCAGCTAAATGACAGCAAGGCAGAAATGATTGCTTTTGACCACAGAGCATCACAATAAAGCTGAGTCGCTTTGGGCCCTTGACTCCAAATCTCCATACTCATGTCTCCGAATCATGTTAAATCTTAAATTTGACAAAACAGCCCAAGTAGTGAAAGGTTTCTTTTTCCAGTAAAGCGATATTGGTTGGCTGATGTTCATCTTCTCCTCTCACTGACAAGAAGACAATCACACAAGACAATCAAACCACTTCAAGGATAGACTTTTGCAATTGTTTGTCTCTGAATATGATAATTCCAATTCACAGGCTCAGCTTTCAGTAAAATAAAAAAAGGTTTAATCTTGGGTATTGAATCCTACACAAAACTGTTTTTTGTTTCTGAATAAGTCATACTAGATGTCTTAATTGCAAATGGTGCAGATTACTGCAATAAGAGTATTCTGCAATAAGACCCATTGCTGCATGTCCTTCCTGTTCTCTCTCTGCCCCCCTTCCTGTCTATATTCACTGTCAAAGGCCATTAGTGCCAAAAAAAATCTTTAAAAAAAAGGTACATTTTAATTTTAAATGATTAGGATTGTTTTTAGTTTTACATACATGTAGTCCTGAGTGCAGTTCTGAACTTATTTGGCGTCACTTTACCACCAGTTGTTATCAGATCAATTGCTTTTAACTGTTCCACGCTTGTGGTTACTCTGTAAGGCAGATGGAGCTTTTGCTGTGGCCACTTTAAAGGTTTGAAACCATTTCCGCTGTCAATAAATTGTGCTCCATTAGTAAATCATTAAAGACACATTTTCTTTTCATTGCACTCAATGTTTTTAGCATCCTGTTATTTCTCATGTTTAGAAACTTATTTCCTATTTATTTTTGCCAAATGATTTTTTTTTTTTAAATATGAAACATTGATTTCCATTCTTTTATCCCCACTTTCACAGTTTACTCTATTCTTTTTTTTTTTTTTTTTTTGATTGCTGTTCTTCTGCCTCAGTTTTGTGTACAACCCTTTGGTCAACTCTGGTTGTTTTCATTATGTGTCATCAATAAATTTGAATTTGACTTTTAATTTGTTGCAGCTGTAGCTCAGTTGGTCTGGCTGGTTGTCCAGTCACCAAAAGGTTGGTGGTTCAATTCCTGCTCCATGTGTCAAAGTGTCCTTGGGCAAGACACTGAACCCTGATCTGCCCCCAGTGGGCCTGGCAGTGTCTTGCAGGACAGCAACTGCCTACTGGTGTGTGAATGAGAGGCCTTTATGAAGTGCTTTGGGTGTACCATGATGGTGTCTAGAAAGCAAGATTCAAGTGCGGTCCATTTGTTTTGTTATTTTGCAATTAATTTTGAAATAATTTTTTTGTTTGTTTGTTTTGTTTCAAAGGTGAGACAATGATGATTGTTGCAAAAATCAACAATTCATCATCAAGTGAGATGATCCCCAAATTCAGTGTCATCCAGAATGTTGTGTACCGGGCCAGAGGAGATACCAGACATGAGAACAAAGTGATCCATAAAGTGGTTGACAACTGCATTAAAGCCCATACACAGAAGGAGGTCAGGTGTACATTGAAGATTCCCAGAGATCAGATGATAACAATTCAGAACTGTGAGATTATCTCAGTGGAATATCATTTAAAGGTATGTAATATTACAACAACAATGCTGAAGTAAAATGTAACTAATTTTGTGAAAACCCACTGACATTGAAAATATGCCATATTTCACATTTTTATGACTCAGATTTTAATCTATTTGAAAAGTAACACCTCATGTACTAATGAAGCAGACTTATTTTTTCTCAGGTGTATTTGGACATCAGTTTTGCTTTTGATCCAGAGATTGTGTTCCCACTGGTCATTATACCTACTGACTTGGCTCCTGGTCATCAGAATGGAGGAGCTGTGGGTCCTTATCCTCTTGGGTCTATTGGAGGTCCAAGCAACAGCGACTTCCCTCCTTCCACTGTATCTATGGGTCCTTATCATGCATCTCCTCATTCAGGCAGTTATAGGTATCCAAAAGCCCGGAGTCGTTCAACACCTCCACCTGCATACCCCAGTAATCCACAGATGTATCCAGGTCCATCACATGTGCGCCCCCCTCAGCCAACACACATGTATGGGGGCTACATTAACTCTGTGCCACAGGCACCTTCTCCATATGGATCTCCATTCTCATCTTCATCTCCTGTGCTTCATCCCACCGAGTGCACCAGTATTTCACCCACCTCCATCAGCCCCACCCATCCAACCTCCTCCTCCCTCCCTACCTTCAACAGCTTCGACCTACAACCCAATGCCTCCTGCATCCATGATGAACGTAGACTTCCTGTCTCAGACAGATGAAAGTCCTCCAGCATATTCAGTGCTTTTCCCATCTTTATCTCCTGAAAATTCAGATGCTCAGTAACCATATGAATGCCAAATGGCTAAATCAGTGAACGTAAAACATGACTGGCTGAACATATGAAAGTAGAAGTGCCTGTGTCCAGTGTTTACTGTTAGTGTGTTGGCAACTGTATGGAAAAAAGTGCTTTTGCACTCTATGCGATTTGTTTAGATTGTCAGTTGGCTTTGTAACTGTAATACCTCAATACTCAGGAAGCACTCCATATACAGGGCTTGTTTGACTCCAAAGTGTTTTTGTTTGTTTGTTTTGTCTTTTAAGCATGAAATTATTTGTTTCTCTAACAAGAAAACTCAAACATACTATTTTTGTTTGTTTCTTTTTTTAGCAGTAATGTAGTAACAGCCATTTATGGGTGTCTTTATTGTTGTGCAATGTGCTTTTGTTCAGTGGGTTGTAGTTTTCATTGGGGAAATGAATATCTTGTGTAATGTTTAATGAGGTCAGGTGTACGTAACAGGAAGGCATACAGTTTTTTGACTGTGGTTGAGGTGTAGTTTAAATTTAACTATTAACCTGACAATTCCGTTGTACCTTGAGATGTAAAGCATAGTAACATATCACTATTATGTCAATCACTTTCCACTAACATGTAGTGAAAGACACCTAATACAACTAAGCGAACAAATATTTTGGGTGTTTTCACAAGTTTAACTATTTTCTCTTACTTGTACATTTGAATAAAGATCTATCTATATAAGTGGATCTCTGTGTGAGAGATGTTATTTTACTGAATTATGATGTATGTTTAAGTTACTTATAAGGCAGCAGAACTCTTTTTTAACAACCTCAGATGTAAACAGAAACTGCCATTATTTGCAAACATCATTATCACAATTTAGCCAAACTAGAATGTAAAAATCAAGTGCTGATATGATCCTCAGCATAAGTTTGTGAAAACTGAACAGTGTCACCTACCACACATAATACTGTCAAAGAATCCAAGATTCTGAAGAAATCTCTGTTAGCATGGGACAACGTTGAAAATAAATACTGCCAGTGATCTTCAGGCCTTCAAGTGACACTGCATTAAAAACATATGATTATGTCATGGAAATAATTGTAGGCATTAAGGAAATTGCAGTCTAAGAATATACTTCATGCTTGGCACAGGTTAAGGTTCTGTCATGCAAAGGAGAATCCATATGTAAACATGATCCAGAAATGCTGCATTCTTCTCTGGGTTAAAGCTAAAATGACTTAAGGCAATATTTGTTCTATGGTCAGACAAATCCATTCATCCAACTTCATGTTCAGGGTCACATGGATACAGGGTCCTTCAGACTAAAGAGGAGAGGTTCCACACGGTGTGTTATCATCACTCGGTTTTTAAAGCATGCATTTATGGTGGTATGGTCATACATACAGGCATACTTAGTGCCAAAACAAAAGGCAACTTGCACATCTGGAAAGAAAAAGTCAGTGCTGAAAGGTGTATACTGGTTTTAGAGCAAACTATGCTCCCATACAGACAATGGCCTCGATCGTATACTTCCCACTAGCCGCTAGGAACCTCCGCTAATGCAATCTTCCACTTCCCTAAAGCTGCTACCCATTATACTGACTCCTTTACTCACATTGTAGGTGTGGCAATGGGCGTGTCTTTTGCCCTTTCCGCAAACTTGGTATCTTGCGATCGTGGGTTTAGGGTAGCGGGTGCTACATGGTGGTAAACTTCACCCTCTCCTAACTTTCTGGAACATTTTTCTGCCATCAAATTCAGAGTGAACTTATTTTTTCTTAAGATGGAATGTTTCCTCATTTTAGACATAAGATGTTTTCCATAGTATTATGAATAAAATATGGGTTTGAAAAATGTGCAAATCATTGAAATAAACATTTTTCGAGGGGGGGTGTATATAAGCTAATGTCATTCTAATCATGTTTCAGTTTGTGAATTTATTGAATTTCCCTTTATGGGATAAATAAAGTATTTTTCATTTTCATTTTTTTCATTTTCAAGATCCTTACTAAAAGCTGAACATGGCAGATGCCAAAAAAATGATGTATAAAACCATGTGAACGCACACCTCCAAGCAATTTTCCCTTTATAAATCACTTTGCGCAGATGGATTCACCCGATATCCCACAGTCTGCCATAAATCGTCATGTAATGGTCAAGCTTTCTGCCAGCCATCACGTTCAGAGCCTCTCTGTTCCTGCCTGGAACCGTCTGGATGAATGAGTCGTGTTGAGCCAGGCCACCGCGCCACCAAATTTGTTAGAACCATTTTTGAATCACTGTAAATCTTTGTGGTCCTTAGAAACCATCTCCATCTTGATCTTTGGGGATCGTAATCCTCAAGGTGTCCCAGTGCATCAGTTTTGGCAACATTACACAAACTTCACTGCACTATTTATGTTTAATCAGTAGTTAAACTAATTGCTCCATAACTCCTCACAATTAATGCATCAATCAGTGCCATCCACCACTCTTTTATATAATCTGAAGATGGAAGTGTGATACATGCACATACTATGCTTAGTGCTTATGTAATAGCCATGCCTCACTACAGGAGCACATCAGCATATGTTGTAATTTACAACACATGCCTGTACGTAGCTAGACTATACTCCCTACAATCACTGCATCTGAATTGTCTGTTGCGCACTGTTCTTTTAGGAGCAACAGGTGAATTGCTTAAAATTATGTCCCAATTAATGCCTGACCCGATGAAGCAATGATGGCTCTTTAATGATGTCAAGTTTGGGCGGAGCCCAGTCCAGCCCTATTGTTCCTACATGAGCTGCCAGCTTCCAGTCGATCCAGATCCAGACAAGTGGAGTGAGAGGAGTGAATTAAAACGACGCACAGGAAATGTCCCCGTTAAAGGACTTGGACCTAACTTATGAAGCGCTTAATCAGGATGCCACTTTTTCTGCGGGGGATACAATTATTGGCACGGTAACGTTCCAACTGACAAAAGAGACTAAATTTAAGAGTCTGTTTGTTAAAGCCAAAGGGGATGCGCGCGTCCACTGGACTGAAGGAACCGGTGATAACAAAAGATCGTACAGTGCGCACAGACGGTATTTTAAAGTTAAAGAATACCTGTTGGCAGAAAATGCTGAAGGTAGGACAAAGAAATGTGTTTACAGTTTTGTCTTATTTAAAAACTTGAAGATAGCATTCTGATCTTATTGTGACAACTGATTTTTAGTTTGCATTATTTATTTGCATGTTTTTGTTTTTTAACCCTACCTTTACAAAAACACATTTATGCCATTTTTGTCCATTTCCTTTAGTTTTATAAAACTGGAGATGGAATTAAAGAAAAAGAATGCATCCTGCTAGAAACGCCGAAATTAAAATTTCATGGGTGGATTCTTCCCTTCTGAAATTCACACTTCCAAATTAAAAAGTGTTCCTTGTCTTCTTCTTGATCGAGGGCGCGCCCCCTAAACAGACGCCAAGATAGACCTGGCACGCCTGCCTCCCAGTCCTGAAAAGCATTTCCGTCATGAGAAATTTGAAATCAATAGAAAACACATATTCAGTTTACAGATCTTCCCTATCATAATCTCCTTTGCGGCTGTCAGATAAGCGTTTAGATGAGGCGACGGTCAACATGTCTGAAACAGAATTAGGACTATACTTTTGCTTGTGTGTGTGTAGTCAAAAGTTTCCAGACACCAATGTGAGAGAGTGGTGTATGTACAAAGCTGTTGAACCACAACTTTAAGTATTTATACTTAGACTCTTGGTTTTTGACAGGACACCTTTAGGGACAGACCTGTTGGAACATGCGCTTTCAAGCTCCTCTGGATTTTTCAAAACTCAAGAAGAAAAGGTTGTGAAGTTGGTCACCCCAACCCGTGGAAAACTATCCCAAACAGCTTTTTTAATATTTTATTTTTAATGACTTTATTTGTATTAGGTATTCATTGTAGTCACTCACCTTCTAAATAATTAAAGTGTTTAATTCCAGGTTTATTCACAAGGAGAATCATTAGTTATACTCCCCTTTGCCACTAGGCGGTGCTCACACTAGAGATGTAACTATATGGAAAATTTGATATCTCAATGATAGTGACTAGAGATGGGCGATACTGGGAATGTTGGTATCGATTCGACACCAAGTAAATACTGGGCCAGTGTCACTGATACCAATACCAATACTTTTTCATATTAAGCTTGATCTATCATGAAACTGCTGACCTTTTGGTGTTCTGTGATTTTTGTCTTTGGATTATTTTGTTAAAACCTAGAATACAATTTTGGCAAACTTTATAGGTGACAGCAAAATATTTTATTATCACAATTAACATTTTTCTGTAAATATTCTTTGGAGTTGAATTGACCTGTCCACCTCTTATATTATATCTTTCAATACTTGTGTAATTTTGTTTGCACTGTGTGAACTTTCCTGTTGCTTTAACTCGATATATTTCCCCATTGTGGGATAAATAAAGGATTATCTGATGTTATTTTATCTTAGATAACACCTTTCAATGGGATACATGACATGTACTGGGTTATTTCATTGTCTTAATTATGTTTTTTTTTAGTTGGCTCCAGTAACATATGACTTAAGTAACATGTACTTTGAAAGTTAATATGAATTGATGCTGAAGATGAACACTCTTATCTACCTGGACACTCTCTGTTGGACTGAAGGAAGACACAGCGACAGTGTGTCAGACACAGACTTCAATAAATTTGCACAGCAAGAGATTTTATTTTAAATGAACAAAATAAATTACAGGAACAAAGCTTATTTGTCTGGTGCAAGTTTAAATAATCACTTGAACAACCATAGTAGGTCAAAATATGCAAACAAATATCAGGAACAAAAATTATAGTGCAACTTCAAATGAAATAAACTTTGGACTTTAAGATGAACCTTAAAGAAGTATAAATGTGCAAATAAAGAAACTGTTACTTGTACAAATTACAATAAAATCTAAACAAAGTGCTCTGCAGACAGGATAATTGTACTCAACCAGTTGTCCCTCTGCATTCTTAAAAAAAAAAAAAAAAAAAAAATATGTCCAGACTTTGGATTTCGTCCTTTTAGTGGGTTGGTAAATGTCCTGCGTGCTGTAACCACTTTCCGGCATGATTTAGTTACAATGCCGATGTTACAAGCTACATATTCATGCGAGACACAGTCGCGAGTTGCTGAGAATCTCCATCACTGCTAAATACATTTTTTAATTTAACTGGACTGAAGTGATCCTGACATTAGTGATGACACAGATTTTGAATCAGGCTAACACATTGGTTGACAGAATGAATTCATGCAGGTGCACCTGTTCAAATAAAGACTCATTTTTCTCTGGCCTTTTTTGGAGCTCTGGTCAAGGCTTTTACTCTTCCCTCTGACCTGAAAACCTATACCAGTGAATGCTTTCATGTCTTACTTCAACATCAATCACCCAAACTCCCACTGCATCAAAACGATCTACCAGTTGGACTGCCTGAAAAATAAAACACATCATATTAAAGATTTTTATATCAGGTTATTCACTCAGAGTTTTAAATCACATTCTTTGGACAATGGAAAATAGCCTACATTATATGTGCTGCAGAAGACAAGTGAAGCAGAAGACAATAACTGTTCTGGAGCCCCTGGGAAAAAAATGGGCTTTTAAAGCATATATTGCACCTAACTGCAGAAGAGACAGAAGGTCTGTCATCATTCCAAATTAGGAGGGGGAGGACAGGGGCAAATGAATCTGTGTGATCAGATCCAGACAGTGACAGTGTGACCTGTAACAGTGGGTAACACATTTGATGCTTTTGTCAGCGCCTGTGTTGCGACTACTGTGACATCACTTCTTTTTAGAACGTTGCTAGCAAGAGGAATCTGACAGCCAGTTCCTCTGGCTGGTGAAAGCCATCACCAAAGAGGGTGTGTCCCAACAGACCTACTTAATGACAACAGAGCTGCCAGAGCTGCTTGCTGACTGCATCATTCAGACCTGTTTAACTGAGGTCTGGTGCATATCTGCTGTCATTAAGAAGACAATGAGAAATGTGTTTATTTCACTAAACAATATTCCTCACAGCACTGAAGTCTCAGTACACAAACCATAAGGGATCTTTTACAGTTCCATTTTTGTTTCTCCTTTCATCGCTGTACTGGAATGGCTGATGTTGACATGCTGTGGAACAAGGACTCAGCCTTCCTCAGGCTGATCCAAACTCCATTTCAATGTCCACCTGTATACAAAATGGAAGATGATGCCTGAGGAAAAGGGCTTTGAGCATGGAAGGTTACTCTGCGAACTTGCATGGACTTGACATTGACCTTGGAAGCAACTCCACAGCAACTCCACCACACAGGAATGCTTGCCAGAGAGAATATCCTTTGTGTAAATTTCACTCGAATCTGGTGCTCCAGGGAAAGATGCTCACGCTGAGGGAGGGAGGATTGTCTCAGGATGTTCTTGGATGTTCTATGTCCTACTATAGGACAGCTCTATGTGTCTGGGAGATGTATGATGGCCTGAAAAGTAGGCTCACAGTTATTCTCAAATGTAGGTACCTATGAGTTAAGTTTGTTGTTTGTTTGCTTGAATTTTAAGAGACAAACAGAACTTGCATTTTCCTAGTACTTTTGTAAAGTCTCTACAAAAAACTTGCTAATTGTTCCCATTTCTTCTGCAGGCAACGTACTCAAAGAAGGGGAACATCATTTTAAGTTCAGCCTTACAATCCCACAAGAGTAAGTAGAAATCTAGCTTCTCGCATTTCCTGCATTAGGACTGTGTCATGTTGCTGGTTCTTTCCTACAGGGACATGCCACCATCCTTTAAAGGGATGCATGGAAGTATTGTCTACATTCTTGAAGCAAAGGTATCCAGGAGCTGGCGGTGGCCATCTACAGTACGAAAAGAACTTAACTTCGCTCCAAAGTCAATTCCTCATATTGATCAGGTAATATAATTCAATATGTCCTTAAAAAAGGTTTACAATTATAAAATGAAAAATGTGGTTAATTTTTTTTTTTTTTTTTTTTTTTTTTATGTTTGACAATGTTTTACAGCGTCCCCAGTCTGGTTCAGTGAATAAAGAGATGGGGGTTTTCTCCAAAGGAGAGGTCCAAATGTCTGCTGGAGTTAACAGAAAGATTTGCTCCCCAGGTAAGGCAGCTTACTGACACATCCAAATTCCAATGTAGGACAGTAAAAATACTAGATGTCAATTAAAAAAAAAAAAAAGTTTCACTGTGCATTAATGTCATGATTTGCTTTTGATAGGTGAGACCTTATCTGCCTTTGCCCATGTTAACAACTCTTCCTCCAAACAAATGATGCCAAAATTCAGTTTAGAGCAGAAGACTGTGTACCGTGCCAGTGGCTCCACCAAAACTAGCAACCAAACTCTATTCAAATTGGTTGGTGACTCTATTGAACCAAATAATGAGGAAACAGTCTCCTGCGATGTGGTGGTTCCTGATACGGCCACCTACACTCTCCATAACTGTGAAATCCTCTCAGTTGAATATTACATCAAGGTATGTTACAATATAATAGCAATGTTACATGAACAGAAAAACAGATTGCTTTTACGCACAATAAATTACTTATACTTGCAGTTAAACATTGCTTTTCTTCATTTCTTATTTAAAAGCTTAAACAGTCAACAGAAATTATACAAAAAACAGAAGACCACAGCATGATGATGCACTCAACAAACAACAATATTTTTTATATCTTATCACATTTAGTTGAAATTATATTTCCACATCTTGAACTTGGACTAATTTAATCACTAATATAGACTGATATCGTTTCTCTAATTTGTCTCTCTTATCCAGGTGTATTTAGACATTAGCTTTGCCATTGATCCAGAGGTGGTGTTTCCACTGGTCATCGTGCCCTCCAGCTTTACTGGGATTTGTGAAGATGTGGGGCTTTATCCAGATGGTGCCGTGGCGGACCCAAGTGACAGTGACTTCCAAGCCACTGGTGTTCCTGTTGGAGTGAATCCTACACCAGACCCTACTCAGCAGGCAGACATAAAAAATAGCTACAACAGCCAGTGGCCACAAAGCTCCATCCCATATGAGCTTTCAGATGCAGCGCTGATGCAGCATCCATCCCCTGCCGTTCCACCTCAGCATCAACACGGACAGGAAGCGCCATCAGAGAATGGAGGTTCCTGAAGTGAAGTGGTGCTCTGCATCTGCATCCAGTTTACAGAAAATTGTATCATTAAGTTAAACTTTCCTAAGCACGTGTATCTAATGAAATGCTTTTTCTACCCTTTAAATGTTTCACACATGCACACACACACACACACACACACACACACAAAATGTGATCATGCATGCCCCCAAAAGCTGTCTCATTCCTCACAATAAGAGGAGGGGCTATCTTATTCAAATGGTAACACTGTTTTTTTTCTTATAACAGATTTATGCACTTTAAAACTCATTAGTAGTCCATGGAGTTGTAGCTAAGTGGCTGTAAGCACTTGTTATTGCCTGGCAAAGTGGTAAACAAAGAGCATGAATGAGTTGTGTACCAATAGTGGGGGGAAAAAAAGTTGTCCAGAGTAATATACATCATGCGAATAAACAAATAAGCTCATGGTGTTGTTTTTCTGTTTTTTGTTGTTGTTTTTTTTCAGGACAAAAGGCTTATTGCGACTTGCTAAATCGTTACAGGTGGAGTCTAGGAACAGTGATGTCACAGTGGAGCATTTTAAATATCCCTTTCAAGTTGTTTTGATCAGTAACTAAGTATTATAATGTGAAAAATCAGAAAATAAAAGCACGTCCCCCTTAAGAGGCTTGCGTGGCCCCTCTATTCAGCTGTGAAGCCATGTGATGGATGCTCGGGTCCCTGTGTGAAGTTTTGTTCCTCCCACTTGTTGCTGCTCCTCAACAGACGCAAACGCGCCGTGAGTGGAGGATCTGTGTCTGACGTCGCCATGGAAAGAAGAAGCACGCGCTCTGTCTGTCTGCTTATCATTGTTATTTTTAAAGGTAAAAGCTGCTGCTGTTTGCTACAACGTCTAGTTCACGCAAACAATACAAGTAAAGCTTTAACTTGACGGTGGCTAAAGAGAAAATGGCCTGAAACGTACTACAGTACTAGAAGTTCTAGAAAGCCGCAAGAGAGATTTCATGTGGAGAAAAAAGTGCCTAATTTTCATGCCGGTTAGAGCTGAGCATTCTCTATGTAAGTACAGTGTTCTCAGTTAAATTCTCTCATATCGAAGAACAAGAAGAATCTTTATTCGTCTCACAATGGGGAAATTGCATTACGTTGCAACAGTACAGACGAGCAGCAGTGCTCGAGGAATGCCAAAAATTAGCACAAAAAGAAGAAAACTACCAGGCCTGTATGTCAGGTACATTGTAAACTAGCAGTTTTTTTCACGTTAAATCAACATTTCTCCTTAATACATGTTTTCTGTTTAATTTGATATCCCTTTCAATATTTACAAACCCATCAGAACCTTCTGCCTTTCTTTTTTTTTTATTCATGGGATGAGACTGAAAGCCTATTCAAGGATTTGAACATTTTAAAGTTGTAAACAGATGACGAAAACATACACGATTCAGAGGTGATATTCATTTTACTCTAATTTTACTTCTATTTATTTCTTGCTTATTTACTTATTTTAAGTTATTAATTTAATTGTATAGTCATTCATTTATGTATTAGCCGTTCTTATTGGTTTTAATTCTGTTTGAAATGTTATTTTCTCCTTATGGGGGTCCTCCACGTCGGGAGCTACACTTGCCTGGTTTACGGGGCCGTTGCCATGGGGACTGTCAGTGTTCTGGGTGGGCGGGGCCCCAGCCAGTGGCTGATGTCTGCAGTGTGGGTCCTGGTCGGCCTGGGTCTGGACGGTTCCTGTGGCAGCGACCTCTGTGTTTATGTTTGTGGGTAGGGGTGCTCTCGACGTGGACTGATACCCAAGATGGATGTCTTAGAGTCTTTTTAGAGTGGGGTCAAAGGGAGTGTGTGTGTGTGTGGGGGGGGCATGTCTACTGTGTGTGTGTGTGCGTGTGTGTGAGAAAGAGAGAGAGAAAGAGAGAGAGAGAGAGGATGACTGGGTGTTTTTTACTACTGTAACCCTGGGTGTGTGATGGCTTTTAACTTGTTTTTGTTCCTTCTTCTTCTTCTTCTTGTTTAATTATTGTTTTTATTATGTAAAGCACTTTGTGTTACTTGTGTATGAAAAAGGCTTTATAAATACATTTGATTTGATTTGATTTATTAAGCTTTCATTGACATTTCAGAATGCACTTATACTACATTATAACTCTTACAGGTGAACTTAAGTTTGGGCTTCTCTAATCTTTTAAATGTCCAACTGTTCAACGTACTCTTTACACAACATCCTGCTCTCTGACAAGGTGATTCACCAAATCACAAGTGTCTGATCCATGAATCATCCACTAAATATTCTGGTTCAACAATTTGTATTTATACAGTTTGTATTTAAACAGTCCTTTTCATCATGCTGTTCACATTTTGTCATCATAAGACCAACCTAACAATTGATCAACAGTTCCTGGCCACTGTGAGGATGTCCATAGAGAGAAGTTGCTACTGAGCTTAGTGTCACTGCATCTCTGTCTCTCTTGATCATACCTTCACATTAGCTCGAAGGACCTTTAGCCCATCACAGAACAGATTCAGCTCTGGGATGTCCCTCACATGAACAACTACCCTCCACAACATCTCTACTGGATTTAAGTCAGGAGTTTGACTTGGTCATTACAAAATGTTAAGTTTCTTTCCCTCTCCAGATAGTCCTTCAGTAGAAAATGAATCATGGAGTTACAAAAGGGCCCAACTCCACCGAGGTACATTTTTCAGGAGAGCATTTTTTTCTCTCCAGGACTTGGGCTGTTCTTCAACTCAAGGCAAAAAAAACATCACCTTAGTTGATAGCTGTTAACGTAATGTACAAGATAGGGAGATAACCTGGATTTTGCAAAATCATGGAGTTGGGCCCTTTTGTAATTCCATGATTCAATTGCATGCTTCAGGTCTTTGTTTTGCATGACCCACTTTCTACTGAGTCAGTTGAAAATCAAAAGGACTGACATTTTGCTTCAGGATTCATTGAGAAAGCATTGGCCAATAAATGATGGCAAGCACCATGCCCCAAACCCTGGTACATGGTGTGTTTCACCAGTGGGATATGGTTCTAAAGTTAGAGTTTTCCTTTCTCAAAACATAGTTTATTGAAAGCAAAAGCTTTTATTAAATCATCTGTCCACAAAACCATTTTTCCTAAAACCTTTTGGCTTCTCCTTGTAACCACACAGCGCAACAAACTGTACTTGTACAGCAATGTTCTTTTTGAAGAACTCCCCCGTTGCAGCCCTGATATGCACACTGTTGCCATTTAACTTTCTTTAATGGTGGACACGTGAGCATTAAAATGTGAAAGAGGCCTTTAGTTGCTATGATGTACCCTTGGTTCTTTTGTCTGACTATAACACATGTTCATCTCTGTTGGTGGACCATTCCTGGGCTGTTCTTGACTCTTGACTGATGGAGTCCGAACTCCTTACATTTGGCTTTGCAACCTTTTCAAATCTGATGAGCATCAAAAACTCTGTTTTTGAATTCCTCAGAAGTCTCTTTTGTACCATAACATGTTTCCACAAATATGTGTTCTGAAGATCAAAGTTTAAAATACCTCTTTTTAGGTTCCCAGTCAAACCTGTTTTTATTATTATTAGCCCATTGACTGAAAACACCTGAGACCAGTTTCACCTTAAAATGAACTATCTTCAAGAGGAGCATTATCATATTTCTCATATTGGATTGTCCTCCTCTGCAGATAAATGACCAAGGAGGGTTTACGTAGCTAAATTTAGGCCTCATGAAAATCTTTCACAGGCTCTAAAATACCACTTTACATAGCATCATATTTGAAAGGTTTTTCTAACAATGTCTTCATATGTTTTATTAACAGAGATATCTGGTTTACATATCCGGAACAAGCTGCTGGGTAAATGCTTGCAGGTGCAAGAAGGAACTACAGGAAGTAGAGTTTCACTAGGAGAATGCAGCCCATACTCACCTTTACAGGAGTGGCGTTGGTTGCCAGAGAGCAGTGCTCTCAGCAGTCACCACACCGGAGAGTGTCTGACTGCACCGATGGGGGAGTTTGAAGGTGTCCACTTGCAGCCCTGCATCATTAGAGCTGGAATGGCTTTGGTGGATATTGGAAGAGAGGCAAGCAGCCAGGCATGGGCCTGCTCAAAAAAAGGCCACCTCACTTTGATACGGAGTGGACAGCACCTTAGGGCGACGCAAGAATCCACTTTGGTCTTCCTGTCTAAAGAGCATAAGCAGGTAACAGTATTTTAAAGAAGGAATGGAGGAGTTTTCCCCATGTTGCATGCTAACGGTGCGATTGTGTTATTTCAACTCAAGTTCAGACCTTTATTTTTTAACACTACTTTTAATTAGTAACATTAATTCCAAAATGTCCTAAGCTGGATTGATGTTCTTATGGCTTCCCCTTTTCAAACCAGGGCACCAGGTGGCGAACGCTTGATAACCACACACTGTGCAGTGGGAGAGACAGCAGACATAACCAGAACCAACCTGACCACCACGCGGAGGAGATGGAACCAGAGACTTCGCCAAGTCGCGCTTCAGTTATAAACAACCTGCCAGAAACATGTAAGCGCCAAATAGCATCTCACTTGCCATTTTCTTCACGCAGGCTATTGCATCAATAAAATCTCTCTAATGCAAATTGCATGAAAAAATGTAATTACTGTAATGGCAGCCACTTTTCTAATTAGGAGTTTTCAAATTTGATTTGTGTTTTGTGGTCACACCAGGGTCTAAATCTTGCATTATAGAGTGGAGACTGGCTTCAAGAACATCATTTAACAGTCTTATGTTGTTTCATTATTTGTTTATTCTTGTCTGTATTGGAGTAAATGTTAGTTAACAATATAGATGCTATGCAGCTGCAAGCAGGGACCATTTTCAAACTTTGCATTAATGGATGCTAAAAAGTATTACTTTTGATAGACTTTGTTTTCAGATTGTCAAAACCAGAATAAGAAGATGCAAACATGGACATCCTCAAAATGCCAAATTTTGAATCACACACTATGCTACAACTGATTATTTAACTTTGAATGCATGCAAAAGGAGACTGAAGAAGATATTCTCCCCAATAATTTTAATGGGGATTTTTGGCTCAGTGGAACTAATGACTTTAAAACTGCATCCAAGTTTGCAGTTTCCACTAAAGCAGACCAAAGAACCATTATGTCCATATGATGCTCTCTGTGGTAGCCCACAGATTAGATTACCACAGACTTGCTTTTAGCCAGATAATCTAATTTAGTTAAGTGCATGTTTGCCTTGCATTTTCCTGATCCTGGCGGACAGACAGCCAGTCGCTCCAAACAGCATCAAGTGTGTGTCATACTGATTTATGCTGTTCCTTTACAACAAACCGCTCCTGCATGAACTGATTTCTTTTTCACTAGTGATGACCGACAAGCAGATCTTAATATGGTAATGTCAGAAACTGGACCCTGATGCAGGACGTGCAGGAAGCATGCAGCTGAAAAATTAAATAATGGTCTGTAATTGAAATTTGCCTAAAAACAAAACATGATTTAGGAAACAATGTAGGGTATCTAAAGGTTCAAAGAAAGATAAATAAATAATAAAAACAAAGATCGCGGGCAACATGCTTGAGAAAAAAAAAAGCTAAAAGAAAAAGACTGAACTGTATGCGCACAGGACCGGGCACAGGTGAGCACAGTGAAAAAAAAGAAAAGGTAGCAAAAAATACAGTGAACTGTTGATGACTCTCGATCATTGCATCGAGAAGAAATTTTGACTCGTCTCTTTTTTCTTCTCCAGTTCCAACTAAAGGTTTAAGGGGCGCCGGTGGCACAGAATCATATTCTGTAACAGATGTGGTTTATTACTCCTTGAGCCCTAAATCCCCCGCAGATCCCACCATGATTTTTTTCAGTATGGACCATGGTGAGTTGAACAATCTATAATCTGTCAAAGATGTGAATGCATGTCCAAATGTTTCTCATTGAAAATGCTTGATCAGTTATAGAGGCATTAATGCAGTATTTTTTATTTTAAATTTTAATTCTGTGTATTTAGTTACTGCTTTCCACCAATAGGTGGCGATAGATGCATGAAAATCAGAGATTGGGTACTGTCTCTTTCTTAGTAGGTTGTGTAGTTTATAATCTGAAGCCCTGGAGTGTAAAAGCAGTGGGAACATAAGTAGAATCTTGTTTACAGCCCTTTATTATCAGTTATGTTTTCAAACACACATTAAATCAAGTTTGTGTGGCTCAGTGTGAATAGCTTAAACTGTAGGGACTGTATTATTGATGGTTTCATGGAAAGATGGAGACTCTTATTTACAGTTTCAGTGTTTATTTAAGCCAAGCAATTATATGAACATGAATCATGGCTTAGAAAGAAATATTAGCTGGGTTGTATAAAATAAGTGGCACATATTTTTTTGGCCTCAAAATATGCATGTGTAAATATTTGCAGGAATGGGCTGGAAGATAACAATGCTGGTGCTAAGTTCTTTGGCTCTGGTCTTGGGGGCCGTGATTCTTATTCTCAACGTGTACTCTAATAGGTGAGAACCACTCAAAAACAAACATATCACTAAAAACTTTTACCAGTAAATGGTACATTTCCAACCTATAGAAATCAGCTTCTATCAGAAAATCTAGGGAAGAAAATGTAAGAAGTCATGACTAAAAAGTTTCAATAAATTAGAAATACTCTGTGTTGCAACTTCAACAAATTTTTGTCTCTTTTCTTTCTGTCTTCTTGTGCCAGAAGGAAGAAAGTGGTTTGTGTTTTGAAGTCTTTTACTCCAAGGCCTGAGATGAGTGCTCCTGGATCCCCAGTGCTCAGTGAAAGAGCCCCACTGGCAGAGCATGCAATGCTCCTCCCACACTCCTCCCCAACTTTACAGCGAGGAGAGATCCTGATTGAGTGGAAAGATGGCACTGTTACTCCGCTGTACGAGGCCTGATGCCCTGTAGTAAAAATGTAAATTTAGACGTGGTTGTTTTTGTTACAGCACACTGGCATCTTGTGCGGGGGCGTGCATGTTGTCTTTGGAAAGTGGAAAAATAATGAGAAAAGGGAAAATGAGGTTCAGCAGTCATAGTAAAGACAGGTTTTCTGTTTTTGATAAACTATTAGTGTACTTTAGACGATCGTATAAATCGTATCGGACTGTGTCTTTGAGGCACCGTCAAGTATTTTTTTAAGATAAACGCTATTGTAAAGCTGTCTGAAAAGACACAACCGAGCGTGAAGTGGGCGATAAGTTTTCAAAGAAAGTGGGCCTTGACTTCTTGTGAGGATTTGGAGGAATGCTTGTAGGATAAAAAGACTGAGAAAAAAGAAATCTCTAGCTTTCAGCTATTGTTTGTAGTGTTGCTATAAGCACTGTTTCAGGGTTCGGCAAAGCTACCATGGCTTAAGCTTTTAGTTGCATAAACATATAAAGAACTAATATTTGTTTAAACTCTCTGATAACCTGCTGATGTTTGCAGATACTGCTGTGTTCACTCTTCAGCTTAGGTGCATTGGTACATATTTGTGTAATTTTATGGAATCACATGCAGGTTTAGTAAAAAGCTTGTTCCTAACAACATGTAAAAAGCAGTGTTGCTACTGAGAGCCAGCACTTATTGGCTATTTTTAGGAAAATGTAATTATACTTGTTTTGTAGGTTTTTTTGAGTTGCAAGAACTACAACTGTTCGCAGCTGTTTGTTGAAAGTTGGTTTCACAACATGTTATGGTTTTAGCCTGTACTAAGTCATCATTTTATTGTTAAGATGTTTCAAAGAACAAAAATGGTCTTAGTTCACATGTACAATACTAATATATTAAAGAAGCTTAATTTCATCTCTTGATTGTTGCTATCAACTTATCTTTGATACTGACACCAAATAAAGTGAATATAAAGTAAAGTAAGTACTTCTCAGTTTATGGCACAGCTACCCCTTTCCTATGGTGTTATATTTTGAGTGAGCAGGAAAAGAAATTGTGACTGCCAAAGGCATCATTAATTATGACTACATTAGAATGTTTTAAGGGTTGTAGTGATCACAGATATAGTACGGTCACAGATATTGATGCTGGTTGTGATTGGGATAACAGAAAGTAGTCCAGTTCAGTGCCGCAAGAAAACTTGTTAGTGGGAGGAGTCTGTCAGAAAATTTGTCAGTGGGAGGGGCCTGTTTGAACTTTAATCACTAATAAGCATGTCTACCTTCAGACGACACATTGCCAAAGGAAGCAATAACAGAGTTACGTGTGAAACACTTTTGTGAAGGTGCATTTGAAAGCAGTTTATTTGGCCTGTGGGGTTTTTTTTTGTTGTTGTTTTTTCTTTCTGTCCAGAGAAAGTCACACCAGACAGACAGTTGGCACCCTGTGTTTCCGCGGATGTTTAGACTAATGATTTATAACACATTTGAGGATCAAAGGAGCAGTAGTTTCCATTGCCTCCTTTCTTTTCGCTGCTGGACGGAGAGATTTAGGAAGACTTTTGTTCCTGCAGAAATTAAACTTTAATTATTCTTTTATTTTTTTTTTCATTCTGTTTAAATTATTATTAATTGTGATATTGATGAGCTGATGAGATTTTGAATTCCCCCTTGTGGGATGAACAAAGTGCATCTAATCTAATCTAATGAGAGGCCTTAAAGTTTACTGAGCAGCATACAACAATATGAAAATGACATGGAATGTCCCACACCTCCAAACTAAAACCACATGTCAGGATTTGAAAACACTCCATAATTTTTCTTTCTGGCAAAAGAGGTTTCACCATTTAACTTCTAATGTAATTAGTTCATATTCATTTTAGACTGACCCTTTTTCCCTGTTGCTTGTGGCGTTCCCTCACTTGCCACAATGTCATCCACATTTGGAAAGTTAACATTTTGCTCCTCTAGAGCAGTCTTTACATTAGCTTTACTATAGCTTTATCATAATTTAAATGAAGTGTACATTTTCAACATTTTCATCACTAGGAAAAATCCTATCACTGTCCACCCTGTCACTGAACCACAAAGCATAAATCCAGTATGGATTATGTGCACTCCTTCAAACACAGTAAAGAAAATCTGAGCACTTTCATTGGATTATCATTGTGCAATTTCTAATCAAAAGGTGCATGAATCTGCAAGCAAAAAAAGTGAACGTGTAACTCTCCAAATACTGGTTGCGCTGAATGTGCACTGACATGTCATTTTGCAGGTAACATATCAGAGGGTGGAGGTGACCCCTGTGTGAATAAAGGGTGTGTGAGAGAACTGACTCAGCACTCTTGAACTGCCAGGCCACGTATCTGGTTTCAGTCTCCTTTAGTGGATTCTCAGATGAGGTTAGTCTTTTCCAAACCACCCAGAGTAGGGCTCCCTGTACTGTCTAATATATATATATCAGGGCTGGGCAAGTTAACGCGTCATTATCGCGTTAACGCATTAATTTATTATTGCCGACATTTATTTTATCACGCGTTAACTCATGTTGCTCACATGCTTTTGTTTTGAAAAGTCTGTTACTGGCTGCTGCGGAACCGGAAGTCAATTGGCAGGTTAACATAAGGAAAAGCTAAAACAGACATGGAGAGCGGTAAAAATCTGTGAACTTTACAGTTCGGGTAGCAACTTAGGTAGCAATATTAACAATTCTGTCTAAAAAAAATAATTCTGGACTGCAACAAAACTTTCGCGTCATTCCTCCATGTTACATCAGATCTGCTCCATGTGTTCACTGTCGTGCTGTTCTCTTACTGGTTATTTCAATGCGGCTCCATCTAGTGGCACAGATGTGTAATGACAACAGAAAGTCCAGTCCTCGATTATTAAACAAATTCAGTTCTGTGGCCTGTTTTTTAATTTCGTATTTTTGATCCAAGTCTAAAATTGAAATATAAAACAAAAACAGGCATTTTTTTTTTAATTTTTTTTGTGTTAGATTAAAAAATGAAAAACATAATAAAATGTCACTTTTTAATTGTTTGTTGGTAAGTTACTGAATTTTAACGTGGACATTTTCATTTTAAAGTTCTCCCAGACGGAGGATTTGACAGAAACAAGGTTATTTGTAATGGGGAGTTCAACTGCCAAGTTAAAAGTTTCTGCTGTAAACTTTTAATGTTTGAATGTTCTGACTGTGCTGAGCCACAATCATTTTGTTGGATTTTGTTTGTAGACTTTTTTTAAAAATATATAATAACAGGATGATATTAATGCCCTGGCAGTGGCAATTAGCTTTATTTTATTTTACATTTTTTAAGATGAGATTTACACTAAATATGTGTTACTGACAAGTGCTGATGTTAAAAGTGTTTGAACAACAAATGTTATGACACTTTAGTTCATATGGCAGCAGAACATTTCAATAAAAGTGCATTTTACACTACTTTTGAATTCATTATTTGATTTTGCGTATACAATGCGATTAATCGTATATATGTATATATATATATATACAAAAAGAGGACTGTAGAAACACCAATCAACCAAGAGGAGGCAGTAAAAAGTGCTGTTCTACTGCAAAGAGGTCTGGGGAACATTTTGCATTTTGGTGCTCAGTGAGAGGGGGAAGAAGACAAGAGGAAGCAACACAGACAATAGAAAACAGATGTGTTCAAAAGACTGCGTTTATGAGCATTCTCTGCTTCCTCCTACATTACACATTGATCATCTTTCCATTCAGTCTCCAGGGAAACAACATGCAAGTGTTTGTGTGCTCACGTGTCCAGTCATCACAGGCATTGATGATAATAGCAAACTTTGTTTTCTTTTTTTTTTACGTGGTTAGTTTGTTTTGTTTGTCAGGAAGGTTACTTTTAGAAGTTACGGCTTGAGGCTTTTACCAGAAGCCGGGTACGAGATGTCGATTCAGATGTAAATCCTGAATTTTGTGTTTGAGCCTTGGAAGGCTACAGTCTCGTAGTGCTCTTGCTTGGATTTGTGGTTATGCTAAAGCACTTTTTTGATTTCACCACTGCAAATAGTGAACTGTAATATAGAGCTTTTGCATTTTTGGGAAAGCTCAGTCATCAGTGAAGGTGTGTCCATATTGCAACAATGAGAATTGATACTGTATAAACACACTTTAGAACTCAACACATTCATCAAAGTTTTGGGGGGAACCCAGCTGTACCCACTGGCAGCAGAAGAATACTTGCTTCCTTGTATGAATAATAATGAGTAACAACTTGCCCAGCAGCTGACTAATCTTATTTTGATTTCAGATGCTTTTAAGAATACTTGGATGCTATTGGGAAATTTAGCTAGCACCACTTCCACAGAATAAAAGCCCCATTTGAGAGACAATATCTTATTGTATATTCCTTGGAAACCTTTAAAGCTCCAACACTTTGACTCAGCTCTCAACTAAACACGACTGAGACATTATAAATGTTTCTATTTCCCCTTTGTGCGTGTGTGAATTGTAAACGCTCTTGGGGATTTGAGGTGCAGTCTTCTCTATACATCCAGCCCTTTCCATTGCAAAGTGGGGAACCTTTTGTTCTGTTTTTTTTTTTTTTTTTTTTTTTTGTACAAGGATATATTTGAAATGGCGTGACAGCTTTTTTTTTTCCATATAGGCTAATAAGTAAAGTTTATTTATATAGCCCTTTTCTCATATGTAAATCATAAGATTCTTCACAGTGAAATGCAACTGAACAATTAATACTGAACAATTAATAATGTGAGAGTAATAAAAGTAAATACTTAATGAATAGATAAGTACTTGTTAACCAATTTCACATTAGTAGTTCTGAATGGATGGAGATGATCACACTCTTCCAAGGTGTTGAAGCTGCCGTATTTATGTGGATTCACTAAAGCTGGCGACTCTGAATACTGTGTTATCACACATGGCCTGCACATGGTGCCAGCTCTTCCATAAAATGTTAAATACTATGTGTAACAAAACAGCCCATTAGCATCCCAGTCTGTCCATATAGCTGCATGAGAAGCATTTTATTGCTCTATAAAAGACACGTTGGAAGTTGTTTGAACTTCCCAAGCAAGGGACTTCTTATATTTTCTTCCTTGTTTGTTTACAGTTTTTGCTTCCTCTTTTTATTTAGTGTTTTTTAGCAATCTTATTTGTCCTTCTCTGCAACTAAATATCAGCAAACATCATATTTTCAAGGTGAAATATGCTAGCGTTTCCCTGCATAACCATCAGCTTGTTTTCCCTGTGAAACTGTTATGCAACACTGAAATCTGGCCAGGTGTAAATGCTTTGACAAGATTTTGGTGCAAGCAATCTGGCCTGAGGAAAATAATGGAGGTTTTACAGGTACAAACAATTCTGAGAACAACTATACTTGGTATGTGAGATACTATATTGAGAGTATTATATTCCTGTAGAATGAATGCCTCCTGAAGACAGACCTTTATTATATTTGGTTATAGAGCAAGCTCTTATAGAGTCCAGACTTGCCCCCTGCAACAGGATGTAATGTTAGAGGCTTTCAGGCCTCGCCTATGTGATTAATATGAACGCTCATGCCATTGTTTTGCTTGTAAAGTAGAAAGAACCTGCTGAAGCATGCTAGATTTCGTCTGTGTAATTTCATGGGAAGCAGTTTCTGTACATTTTTTTCATGATCAAAGAAATAAAGACATTCAACAAGAATAACTGTCTTTTTCTGGATTTTTGAAAAAGCTTTTGAAGCTACAATTAAATAAAGTAAAAAATAAAAAAGGTAACTGTATGAAATGTATGTTTTATAATAATTTTCATAACTCAGTAAGTTCCTAACTAAATTTCTGAAATCAAGACTATGGCTTTTTCTGTGCTATTGATGTGTTGCTGGTTCCAGATGCGTGCAAATCAACTGGTTGCCCACATAAATTAAGTTCATCGACAAAACGCTGCCCTGCAATGAACTAGTGATCTGTTCATGGTGTATCCAACCTTTTGTCTAATGACAGCTGGGAAAAGGCTCCAGTAACCTCCATGACCTTGAATAGGATGAAGCTGGAAGAGGAAATTGATAGATAGAGGGATGGAACTCAATGCTGAAAATAGAAAATACAGCTGTTGGTGTCAAGCAACATGCATATACAATCAAAAGACTCTCCTGGACATCTCAGTCATCTCAGCCCTGAATTTTGGGTCCAGGGAGTCTGATTCCTATTAACCTTTATCAGGACTCTGTTGGTCAATGTAGGTTGTCAATGAAGTGTACCAAAAATATGTTCTATTTGAATTCTGCAAAGTGAATTTGCTCCAAAAGAGCTGCCCTTATTGAAATAAACTTTAGATCAAACTAAACAATGCATTATTGTTTTAGAATTATGGGTAAATACTTTTTTTTTCTCCCTTGGGTGGAGTGAGCATAAAAACAACAGCTGAAAACAACTGCTTTTAGAGAGTAATAGTAAAGTGGAGAATGTTGTGGGAGGGAGCTTCACCACTGTCTGCCAGCCACAGACAAAACAGTTCCCATTGTCTATATAAAGAATATCAAGTCACTTATTTAGATACATGTGTATATTAAAGGGGACATATGATGAAAAAAGAAAAAAAAATTTTTTTTCTTGTGCTTCGCCACTGTGTTTGAAGACAGTTCCAGCTGAAACTCTTCTACATAACATGAACTTTTTACCTTGTTCTAGACTTCCTAAGTCTGAAAATATTGAATTCAGTGAGCTGTTCAGAATTGCAGGGTACTGTTTGGCACTGTCATGTCACACACCCAGCTCAGAATAGAATCATCCAGTCTCCCCATGTTTATTTTCCTCTAATTTCACCTTGAAACCATGTTGCATCTGCTCTACCCCAGAAGTGAGAAGCTAAAAATCAAAAAGCTTCATTTAAGCTATAAAAGAAAATTACTATCACTTGGTATATAGTTCCACTTCATTAAGGAAACAAATGAAACTAATAATGCTGTACTAATACTTAATCTGATGTACCATGTCTCAACTAGGAAATCCAATTTATCCTTTGAGCTGTCTTTAAATGTTTTTTCTAGTGAGGAGTGGGAAATTTCAAGTCTCAATTTTGTTGTGGACTGCACCATTAGCTGAGCAGGAGTACATTTGTCTATCACAAAAACAAATATTGATGAAAGTCCTCTATAAGCAGTAGTTCCTAACATTAGCCTTTAAAAACTAAAGAAAAATACTGAGGCAGACAGTGAAGCCTGTGGTTTATCCAGCTTATATGTGACCAAGTAACTATGATGGGGTTGTTAAATAGTCTTCCAGCTTCTGGCTGCCTGTTGGCTAGCTCAGGTTTTTTTTTTAGTTTGTGGTTTGTGTGTTTTACCAGTCCAGTTCGGCAGAGCACTTGAGATGAGACTGTGTAAAAAAAAAAAAAAAAAAGAGCTTTTGAACTGAACTTCAGGTAATATCAGTGATTTCCAAGTTTTTTTTTTTAGTTTAAGTTTCAACTGGATCCCCCCAGGTTGAAATTCCACTTGGAAAACTGGAGAAGGTTCATCCACTCAGAATCCAACATGGTTGCTCCAAACATCAGCAAAATAAACACTCTACACAATAATTCTACTGTTTATGACAGTTTTGTCTTATTTTATTTGCTTTAAGTCACACATCAGTAGTACAGTTCGCTTTTCAATTGCTGAACATGTTGCTACAGTGTTTATTTGTGCTAATTACCACTTAGAGAATTGTTAATAATTTGAATTGCAAGTAATGACTTGCAGCAGCAGCAGCGGAGAGTCAGACATTTGGAAAAGTTCATGGGGTAAGAGGGTTCATATTTTTCTTACTTTGCGAATGGAACTTGCTCAACTTGGGTGTGACGTCATTCCCAGGTTGATTACAGAGCATAATGAAACAGACTATTTGCTCTCACACACTAATAATATGCTCAAAGGTTGTATAGTTTAATTTGTTTTCAAGTATACTGTATTTGAATGACAGCCTGAAGCTGTCTGGCAGATCTCATAAGAGCCACACCCAGCTGAAGACTGTGGTGGAGAGGAACTGAGTGGCTCATCCAACAGAGGCTACCCAAGTACAGTATGCCCTTTTTTTTGCAGGGGAGTTACGTTCCTTCCTCCCCCTGCGAATCCCAAAAATCCGCAAATTATTGATGCAGTTTTAAAATGCCAACAACGGTCTTTGTGGGCAGATATTCACTGGTAGATATTTATATTTTTTATTGCCTGAAGTTTTCCCTAAATGGACGGTTTGAAAGGATCTGACTAATCAGTGTTTAATTTCAATCTTTTATTTTTATTTCTCTTACTGCATTTTGTTTAGAAGCTTGTTAGTAAAGAAATACATCTGTTTAATGCAGAAAAACAGTATAAAACAGTATAAAATTCTATTAAACTGAAAATAACATGGAGCATACAATACTGTTAAAAGTGGAGTATAGACACTAATGCCCAAATGTTCATTTCTAAAAAAAAAAAAAGAATCATGGGCTTCACAATTTTTGTTTTCTACTCATATGTACATATTCATTCCTCTACAATATAATACAGTTACCTGGAAGAATAAAATTGGTGCATTTAAAAAACACAACTATCATGACAGATCTTACAACAGCTGTAAATATGAACTGAAAAAACAAGCTGTGGTAGAAGATCAAACTTGTGGTATGGCAGTATTTACATGGACTTGTTTAAGTGTGACGGGCTGCATATCTCTAAAAGGCTCAGTGCATTTCTTTGGTACCATCTTTGGAGTTGGCCTTTGAATTAACATTGGTTAGTCGGACATTCTCCTCTTCCATTCTCTCTCTCTGGTCACGTACTTCTCCCTCCACATGGAAACCAACCATCACCTGGTAAATCATCACTCCGATGATGGTGCCAAGGAATGGGGCAAAGATAGGCACCAGAAACCAGCCATTTCTAACCCTTTGGGGAGACAGAAAAAAAAAAAATTTTAAATTCAGGGAATGGTAATAAATCAAAAACATTGTGAAGGATATTAAAGTTGAAACAATTAGTTATTAGGGAAAAAAAATGCCCCAAATCTGTGGACTTACGTGAACACCTCACTCCCCCAGCCAGCCAAAGCAGTGAAAAGACGTGGTCCGATGTCTCTGGCAGGATTGACGGCATAGCCAGAATTAAAGCCCATAGACAGGCCGATGACCAGGACGACAAATCCCACGGTGAATGCCTCCAGCCCTTGAGGGATAGGGTTGTTGTATGGATCCACAATAGCTAGAATGCAAACTATCAGCGCTGCTGTGCCGATAATCTATGTCGCAGAGAAGAGAATTCAAGGAGAAATGGTGAGTTTCATTGTCTACAATTAGTAATCAATACATGGTATGAATAATTGTCTTGCATTTCAAGGGGTACCTGGTCAAAGAAGCCATTGACAAGGGTGAGATGTTTTCCAGGGTAGGTAGCAAAAATGCCAGCTGTGGCAGAGGGTCCAGTCACATTGAAACTTCCAGGGTGATCCCACAAGGCATCTTTAAAAGAATTCAAACAACAAAACTGTTTTTGTTTGTTTTTGCTAGTTGTATAAATTATGCAGAGTTAAACCAAAAAAAAAATCTTATATGGCTTTGAAAAGATAACTTTCGTTCATCACTGAGCCATTTCTTACCATAGTACATGCCAAAAATAATAGCAGCTCCAAAAAAAGCACCAATTGTCTGAAAGAGGAAGTACATGGGGAACTTTCTCCAGCGCTCTCTTCCAAGCAGGCAGAGTGCAAAGGTCACAGCAGGGTTCAGATGACCACCTGTAATGATGGTGAGAGGTTCCAGTGAGCACGGACTATGAACATCCAGTGTAACTGCCTAACCTGAGATAGGATAATAATAATAATAAAATGTATATGATAATAAAAAAAAATCTTTAAACCCAAATTGTCTTAGAATTGTAATGCTCAGAACATAATGGCTATCACACAAATATAACAAAGATCATTGTCTGACTTCTTTTTTTTTTTTTTTTTAAATTGATAAAAAAAAAAAAAAAATTAAAGCTGCAACCACCTCAGTTCTTGCCTTGGTGGAGATTGGAGTTTGCATACCTGATACCTGGCCACAAACAAGGATGCCTAAGGTGGCAGCAAAACCAAAGGCAAAGTTGACAGTGAGGAACATGCCATGGGAGCCTCCACTCAGTACCAGTTGTGCCACAGCACCACAGCCAAACATCTGGAAGATAAGAGAATATGTTTAATGTTGGTAAAAACAACATTATGCACATTGTTTTTCAGTTTATTCTCTTGTTGAAGAAGTAGTGCCTTGTTGTTCTTGAATTGAATTGAATTTGAATTTACTTTATATAATAAAAATATGCATTTCTGGTAAGGTGGACTTTGTTGATTCATCCTGATTATGTTGTTGCGAAGTTGCTTCTATTCTAAAGTTCTTCTTCCAAAAGAACAGAGAAACGTATTATTACTGGGGGGATTTCTAATAGGTATTTCATTACAAAATATTCCCCAACACACATGAACCATATTTGATACATCAGTGTTGAAAAAGGTTGAAGGGTGAAAATATGGCCCTGTGATGGTTATCAGTGAAACCAGTCAAACAAAAACCCATTGAATCAACTCTACACTGAATTAAATGAGGTCTTTTGTGTGCATAATGGCATACTGGATTCTGTATGTAGAGGAAGGTCACAATGCTGAACTGGATTGGAGGGGGCTAGTTTATTTACAGAGAGAAAATACAGCAACTAATTTTCGGTCTCTGCTTCAAATAATGAAGACAAGGATTTAGACGTCTGTTGACTTCGACAACAGCACTTCCAGGCAGGTGGCATATCGTGTGTTTTTCTTTGTATATCCTTGTTCAAGAGGTATGTGTGGTCCATGCTTAGGTTGCTACTTTCTAAAGCCTCCTGTTGAGGCGACTTTTCGGTCAGACCACACAGCTAAGATGTTGAGGTTAACTTGAGGGAACCACACTGGCGCCTGAGGGGCGTTCATGATCACTGGACTCAGTATGAACTCTCTTCCACCCATGGTTGGCCATTACTAAGAAATTTGCTGAGCTGTTTCAGCTTTTGGAGTGTGATGATGTGAAAAAGATGTGACAACATAAAGGCAAAGACTCTAATTACTTTGCACCAGTGACCACCATGGCCAGATCCAATATGTTGATGAGTTAGCAGTAAATATGTCTGTCCTATATGAATGGGTGACTCATCTTAGCAAAGCCTTGAAAAAAATTCTTTCCCTCAAATTTTTTTCTGACTAGATTTTGGGTTATCAAAGGATTTCATATATGCAAGACAAATTCAGGAACCCTAAAAGAGGAATTTACTTAAATCTGGTAGAATCACCCACTTTGTATCACCTATTAAGTATTTGGCTATGAGTCAGAAATGTTAATTATGACAAAATATCTAATCTCTATTAAGATAAAATAATGAGGTGATGAACCATTTTATATCCAAAAGAAAAAAAAACCCTTCAGTATGACATGATGTTCTCAGTCACTTCTCAGCCACTATAATTCTAGGAACAAGAGATGTGTATGTAGACCACAGCTTGCGTTGTAGACAGAAGGACTTCAGGGCTGTAAGTCTCATTCTTAATGTCAGATGAATTAGATTACGGATGAGGGACCATCACTCTTGAAATGCCAACTTCCTAACTTGGATCATATTCCACCACAAAGGTCTTATTTAAATCTGACACTCAATCTGGGAGCGTGAACATTAGCCTTAATACTGAAATGTTCGTACTCACCAGTGGCACAAACTCTGTTGCTATCATAATGATGGAGTTTGTTTTGCATTCATGCAACTTTAAGCACAGTCAGGGAGCTCATAAAGAAAAAAAAGGATCCTCATCAGCCAGCCCACTGAGACAAGTCTGGAACAAGTCTCTGAACTACTTGGATGACTACTTGAAACTCAGGATGAGGGGCACCACAGGCACCCCTACAGCTGTTGTTCCATTCAAAGTAAGAAACCCTTGCTTGAATGAAAATATACGTTCCACTTTGAGAAAGGTTAACAAACCAGTTACAGTGACATGATCGAAGACAGTATAGTTTCTGTAGGTGACCTCTTAATAGAGTGGGCAAAGTATCAGTTATTGCATACCTTATTTTTCTTTTAAGATTTGTTTTGTGAAATGAGTTTAAAATGTATTCTTCTGAGAAATTTGATTAGTTACGCTCAGCGAGGAATGTAGTAGTCAATGTATTCAAGCATGCATACCTGCACACACCCTCAGCAATATTACCTGTCTCTCCGAGTTACTGTAAGAATAATAGATGTACTAATGTATGGCTAAATTTTTAATTGGCCAGTAGTTAAAAAAAAAAACAAAAAAAAAACAAAAGTACTGTATGTGTTTATACTGTATGTGGATAGAGAATATGGTAAACCACAAGTCCAAGCGTGACTTCTGTAATCTCTTAAAATCATATTAGTCATATAATACCTAATGTTGCATCACCAACATCCTAGTGTTGTTACAGACGTGTGCTGCCTATTCAAAGCTTCCACCACACCTTTCTGTACCTACGTCACATACCTAATACTCTAACAGCTGAAGAATATTTTCACTGGTAACACATCTACATAGTTTGCTGTTACAAATCTGTGGCTATACAAAGATCCCTCTAGCAAACTCCTCCAACGTGTGGTATATATAATCATATACATTTGTATAAATGTATTAATCAAATGTATATGTATATTTAATTTAAAGCTGCTTTCATTTACATATTTTGTAAATGAGTGAGTGAACATCAAAGCAAGTCTCTGCTTCACAGCTACAACGTAAAGAGAACTGGTTGCATGATCTTTAAAACTGCTCACTAAGCTGACTGTTGAACAAGTATTTAAAGTATTAACTGTAAAACCCATTTTATCCCTAAAGAAAATTGAATATATACCTGTTGTAGAGCAGTGTCTCCTAAACGGTTGTATTACAAGGTTGTTCAGTTTATCTATGACAGCAGGGACCCCAGAGTGTGAATACAGTTTATATTCTAATCAAAGGAGCTGTATTTTTCTCCTAATAATGTATCCCCTAATGATGATCCTGATTTCAACATACATTAAAAGACATTTTATGTCTGTGAAAAATCAGGATGAAGCATTACCTTTTAAATGGACAACTTGAGTCTTAATTACTGTTAAATGTAAATAATAATAATAATAATAATAATAAAGTGCTGCTTATTGGCTGATACTGAACCATTACACATCATATCCAGCTACATCTAATGTGATGAAACGTTTTGGTTTCTTGGATCCTGGTTTTGTTCGTATCATATGCAGCCTTGAACAATCTGTTACTCTTCTGTTTGCTCTCAACTCAGTTAACTATTGTACACTAACATTACAACACTATATTTACATTTATACACTTAGAACCTGCTCAGTCTGAACAGAGGTTGTGACTTTATTCTCTTTGAAGTCTGTATGCCTTATAAATAAACCTGCATTGTGTTTCTCAATAATTTGTCACCCTTTAAATGACAAAAATGATAGATTAGAAGTGCTGTCATATGGAGAGTAATTGATTATGTATAACACAATAAATGAATAGTAAGGTCACATGGAGAAATTAAAGCACTCAGGTGGGGGCAGAGTTCATTTTCTGTCAGTATAATGTGTAACCCCAAGTAGAAACTTTGGGAAGTTTTCATTAGATGATCTATGGGTTGTATATACACACACAGCGTGCACAAATATATAGTCTACCTGTGATTTCAGAGGATTTACATTCATTTCCTGAAGACTTTCTCTAACCAAAGCCTTAAATACAACACACAGACTTACCACAAGGATGAGAGTGCCAAGACACTCTGCCAGGGACTGACGAAGCAGCAAGTTACGGATCTGGAGGGACCGGGACAGTTTTTCCAAATACATCTTCTGGTAACCCATGATGAACCTGGTAAGAGGATGAGCAGACACACACTTCAGGTGTATATGGTTCCCAGAGTAACTGTGAGACTGGTTGGACAGAAGTCTGCTTAAATAGCCCAGATGGGCTTGGAAAGGGCTTGGGCCAAGTTTTAAGTTGGACCCACCCTCTGCGCCACACCTCCCTATTTGTCACGATGTGATTCACAGACTGGTTTTCTCCTCGGGCCGCTGCCTCTCTTCCCTTCTGCCACACACACAACACACACAATCATGTACAGTTTATCTTTTCTGAGTTCCTCCATTGTTCTGCCAAGGTGAGATGAAAAGATATAGGTGTTGCTTGTTGGTGAGGTGAAGCACGGGCAATAAGAGGAAACTTCGATTTTTTTTGGTCCAGATCCACAACTGCCTCTCTGAAAACATAAAAAGTATAGCATTTTCCTCGGTGAAAGATGTACTGTCCAAGTACCCTTCTAGCTGAGGGCTCATTCATTACATACTTGCAACTGAGGCCAAACCCAATTCCCTCCCATAGCCCAAGTTCTAGTTTTAGAGTCTCTTTAGCATCTTTGATTGGATAATAACCCAGTAGAGGTTTTGACAAAGGGTCAAAGCTTCTCCTTTGAATTTTTTTTTTTTTTTTTTTTTTTTGCCTCTGTAAAAACTCACAATGGCCACTTGGGGCTGACATTTCCACTATATATTGTGAACAAAACTGAGCATTTGTTTAACTAATGTTTTGTGTGTGTGTTTTGTTTGTTTGTATGTTTTGTTTTTGCACATTTTGATTAAAATACATGCATATGTAACTAATTTACCTGCTCTACTGACCTGCATACTCGCATGTTTTACAAAAACAAATTGTAAATAAAGTTAGTGGATTCTTTCAACTCCCCATCCTCAGCAAAGCAACAGTCTTTTACTAAATTAATTTACCCTAACATTATAAGCTTCATCCAAATTTGGCATCTCCAGAATGAGGCACAATGTTCCCAGTTTTGCTGCTTCACATTTTGTTCCTTACAAGACAAGGAATAAAAAGCATGGGTAACTGTAATTCATACCTGTTTCCAGGAGTTTCTGGATCATCCCCACCATTTCACACAGCTCTCTCTCTTTTTTCTTTCTGTTCCTCACCTCATTTTCTCTGACCTGTTCTTTTGTCCTCCCTTGCTTCTGAAACTTCATCACTACACACTATACCTGCTTTGTCTGTTTTCAAAAGAGGTGTGAGAACATTTCCACTTTTAAAAGCCCTCAGCTATGGCTTTATCTGTCATAATCAGTGGACCATTGCTTTATTCTGCTTTTTCAAGCTTTTATTCCTGTTTTGTTGTGAATGTGAGGAATATTATCTACTTAGATGACCCAAACATTACACCTCCTCATAAATTACAGACAACACAGACCTATTCACATTTAAAAATCCACCGCTACTTTAAAACTATCCTTTTTGTGAAAATATCCCATGTTTTGGCATGCAAACTGCATCATAGTAAAAGCATGTGCAAAATCAGTCTTTTGGCAAGTTTTTATTCATGACGTTTCATAGCTGAAGGCACTTTGAATCATGCCAGTCACTCACGTCAACAATGTAGGCGTCATGGAAGTTGCACAACTTGTTACTGCGCACCGTCTGTGGTTACTTTATTCAAGTGGGTGCAAGCAATGTGGAAACTGAGGATATTTTGAAGCTGAGTGGGGTTACATGGAAGTGACATGATGATTGATGAATAAAAAACAAAAAAAAAACCTTAATAAGAAGCATTATGGGTCAGATTTGATGCTGAAGCTGATGAGCCTACAGGTATGAATGTCTAAGTGAAAGTTTTGTTTGGTGTTTTTATGGCAATCTGACCTCCCTCGCTTAATACCGAGCACATGCCTGGATGGATTCAAGATAAAAAGTACCAACAATACAACGTTTTGGAGTCTTAAAAAAAAAAACATGCATAAAAACATTTAGAGTTTACTATTACATTATGTTTCTATTTCTTTATCTTCAAGCCTTTAGCTCATCAGAAGAGTTGCAAAAAGTGAAAGTTATTCAGTTGTTAGTGCACCCTTTTTTAACCATATATGTTGTTTGAGCGTGTAAAATTATGGAAATTATCTGATTATAATGGGTCTCAGTATCAGGCAAATAACATAACTTTGTTCAGTGTGCCATTATTATTATTATTATTTACAAAAATAAAGCAAAAGAAAAAAAGAAAAGAAAACCATGTGGGCAGTACTATGTACCTTCTTACTGCTTCTGTAGGATTTAAGAGGATAACCTGCAGCCAGGTGCTGCTTATTGGTCATCAGCAATCCTTTCCTTTTTTTTTGATAAAGCACACATTTTGACTGTTCACTCGTCTGAAGCATTCAGGTGTGCATTAACACAATGCCAAGAAGGAAAAATGTAAGCAATGCTCTTACAGTGTTAGAAAAGCAAATGTTGCTAAACAATAATCTGGAACGACTTATACAAGCATTTCCAAATAATTTGGAGTTAAACACTATAATGGGAAAGATTACTCATGTGGAAAGCATTCAAGAAAATAGTCAATTTTGCTGAGAGTGCACATCCCAGTAAAAGTGTACCGAGGTCAGAAATGACAATTAGAAGACTTGGAGGAAATTTTTTCTGTCTATAACATGGAAGCGAGACTGAGATTCGTAAAACTGAACCACAACACATCTGGGACAATGTCCTACAGACAGATGAGACCAAAGTGGAATTGTTAGACCCTAACTCTCAACGTCATGTTTGGCAAAAACCAAACACAGTATTTCCATAGAAACCTGTCATACCCACTTTCAAGCACAGCAGTGGAGGGATGATAATTTTGGGGTTGTTTTGCAGCCACAAGACCTATTTCCTGTCCTTAACCCAACTGCAATGCTCTGGCTGGACATTAAAAGAGCTTAGTGAATACCTAAAAACCTTGAGGAACTGAAGCAACATTGTAAAGAAGATTCCTCCACAGTGATGTGAGAGACTGCTAAAGTTATACAGGAATTTATTTATTTTTTGGCACTTGTGGCTTTTATTGACAGTGAAAACAGACAGGAAAGGGGGCAGAGAAAGAACCGGGAAGACATACAACAAAAGGTCGCATGGGCCAGGAGTCGAACCCACGACTGTAGCCTCTGTATGGGCCCCCTGCCCTAACCACTGCACCACCAGGCAGCCCATAGAGGAAATCAGTATTTCAAATTATTGTTGCCACAGATGGATGTACATGTTAGTGAATCCTCAGGTACTTAGTAATGTACACATTTATTTTCTCTCTCTTTGGCTTAATTGTTGTTAAATAAATAAGTGTATAGTGAAAAAAATGCAGTCATTCTCATGAGGTTTTATTCACCTATTACTACAACCCACAACAATCAAACGATTTCAGTTGTCGTTTAAAAAAAACATGATTAAAAATGGGGGTACTAAGTTTTGAATGACTGTATATTGTGTTGTTTTATGTTATCTTATATCTTATCAATAAAAAGTAACATTTAGAAAAAAAAAAGGCTTTCTGTTTCAAGTTATGTCTTCAGGCTTCCAGAAGAAATACCATCAAAAAGACTAAAGGAGCAACATTTTTTAGCCACATGGTTCTGACCAAGGATTCCTGGAATGGCTTGGCTCACAGGAAGGAAAGAAAATGCTAAAATGAAAAGAAAGGGTGGTAGAGCTACCAGCACAGATTCCAGGTTGATTGAATAACAAGTTCTGAAAAATAAGCTCTGTTTTTGAATTTTCTATCCCTCTCTCCCTGTTTTTTTTGTTGTTGTTTTTTTTTTTTTTTAATTTTGGAAATGGTACCGATCACTACTTGGTAATAAATGGTAATATTTACTGTGTGTCTGCCACATGTGTCTGTCTCCAGTATGAGTGCAGGTGTGATGGCTGTTTTCAGAGACAGATCCAGATGGGTGCAGACAGTGTAGGTTGGCATCATGCTTTTGGCCAGAGATAGTGATGGTCATAACTCCTCACTGACATTATGGGAAACTACACTATACATACTGTAGCAGGTCAAGACTTTCCATCTCCTTAAGGGTCTTAAAGTATGCTGTTGGGGGACTTCACTTCTCCATATATGACCATCCTTTTCAAGTACATGGTTTCCTGTTTCCTGAATAGGTCGTCAAGCCTTCACAGGGCGGATTTGCTCATTCTTTCTTAAAAACATCTCCAGTTCTGATTACTTATCTGGCCACATACCTGATGGTTGGAGAGATGTTATTTTCTTACACTTCTGCATTTCCTTGGGTCATATGTTGTTGTTGTTGTTTCTTTTTAACTAAAAATTTCTTCTTTATCTGTCCACAGCCTTGTTTCTAAAATGGCTTTAAATAATGATCATAATAATAATAATTTTTTAAAAATTCAGACCTCAACTTGACCTCCAATGCTGAATTGGGATTTTGTAATAACACTGCCATCTCAAAATGCTTTATGTTACTACAGCCTCTTCTTTCTTTGCTATTGGATGTTTTTATGATCACTGTACTAGCCAGCAGCTGAGAGGAGCTGCTTTTTGATGCCTCAAACATTTTTCCAAGCGTTATCACAGTTCCTTTATTTATTTATTCATTTATTTACGTTCATTGGAATTCCTTACAATTATTGCAAATAAAGCATAGTCATAACAAGCTCACCGAGGTCTGAGACCTTGGTAATTATGTTACGAGATATAAGAACTAAATGTGCCCAAATGGGCACATTTCTTTCTTTTTTTTTCACATTCCAAACCCTTTTTACCCCCTTAATATGCATTGACTCACTTGGCTTTTTATAATAATTTTTTTTTTCCTGGCATGCTCAAACTTTTCCTTGTTACAGTTTAGCATTACAATGAGGAGAAATGCAAAAAAAAAAAAATCGAAAGCTGTCAGCCGCAAATTCACTGAAAAAGGAAATCTGCCTTGTCATGTCAGGTCTTGTTGTCACTGACTAATCCAGGAAAATCTGCCAACCACATCTGTTTTTCATTCAGTTGTGTATTATTATTGCAGATTTGAAGTTCCTGTAAAATCCTTTTTCCACTGAAGTCACACCCAAAATCATTTTGCGACATGCACATATTTTGTTTTAATCCATATCAACTAGTTGTAAATTTTACATTTTCAAACTTAGAATTATTGACCATCCCTTTGTCATGACTGGTAAAAATTGTGTATTACAACAACACTTGTTATGGTTTGCAAAGTCGTCCTCCAGTACATTTCCATTTTTGCCAAGGTAATTATACCAGGCTGTAATTAGAGAAACATACTTTCACAGAAGCAACTGCAGACTCACCAATACCTACGCAACCAGTGACTCAAGTCAATATGTCATTCTGCCATTAAAGAATTTTTATGTGCTTTTTTTTTTTTTTTTTTTTTTAATCTGAGGTGATGAGCAACAGATTTTCAACCAGCTCACTACAGTGTTCTTACTGTCATTTGCAGGGATGTCCTAACAAGCAAACTGTAAACACGCTTTACTGCACAACACTGCTGGGAAGTACTTTTACTCACATCTGTGACAAAAACAAAGGAGAGAAAAAAATAAGAAGCTCTATGTTCAGAACACAAAGACAAGGATTCCGTCACTTTTCAGGTACAGTTTACACCTGCTCTACTCACAACCTGTGCTGGATCCAAGATATTAGGTCTCTTTCAGTAGTCAGTAGAAGCTGTCCAACTGTAATCTTAGACAAATCTTGGTAAGAGTGAGCCAGAGAGATTGTCACGCAACATGTATTCTAAAGCATGACATAATTTATTTTAGGTGAAACAAAAGCTGAATTTTCTCTACATCCGGGTGCTAGAAACTTAACATACTGTCTTAGATGTGTTTTCCCACTGACACTGCATAATTTTATGGAGGATAATAAGGAATTTCCAAGATATAATCAAACTATTTCTGATAATAACTTTCTGGATTTTAATTGTACACTGTAGATGTTTTATCATGTTCCACTGCCTTTTTGTTATTGAGATTAAGAGAGTAATCAGCCACTCGTCTTACATACCTGTCTTAAAACATGGAGGAGACAAGTACAGACACAAGCCTGGCTTTAAGAACTCAGAAATCCTGTCTTGAGAAGCAAGTCATTCACTCATGCTACAGCTCTTGTAAGTAATGAGATTGTTCCTAGAGCTCTGTTCCTCAGACGCAGAACAAGCTAACACTATAGAATAATCCTGTTGTATGTAGAACTTATTTATTAGATAATTAGATATAAAAATGATGCTAAAATATGAAAAAGACACCCTACTAGGTTTGCCTTAATCCTGTTCATTGTAACTTGAAACTTTTATTGAACATTTTATCATTTAATAGAAGCTCCTAAGGGTCAGGTGTAAAAAAAATAAAAACAACGATGCATAAACTGTGCCCTCAGATTCATTATTTGGGCATGATTTTATCATATGTGCTCACAGATTTGTAAAAATTGTGCACTCAGATTCTCAAGGACTTGTTTCAGGGACAACAGTCTCAGCATGATCCTGTGTCTAACACAAAATATCAAGAATGTCCTTATATACACAGGTTATAAATCTGAGAGCACATTTCATCCACTGGTTTGACTTTTCCACTTTTCTAACCTTCTAACCAGAACATGTGATGACTGACTAAAATTTCTTTTAAGGGTGTCCTGGCAAACACAGACTGCAGCTCAGATCCATTGCATTTCCACAAAAGCACACTCGTACAGTGTAATCATTGACATATTAATAAATAAATAGTACGAGGAGCAACGTGTTAATATAACCAAAGGATGAGCTACAGAAACACTGGAGCCATAAACATAATACAGTGATCCCTTATTTTTCACAGTTAATGGGGACCGGCGCCCCCTGCCACAATCAAAATCTGCGATCTGGAGCCGGAGCCCCCCGAGCCTCAATAATGTGTTTAAAATATGTTTAAAAACCCCAAAAAACTAGCGAGGCACTGCAGCGAAACAAGACAAAGGCTGAACTGTGGTCTTTCTGTTACCTTCACAGCCTCTGGTCTCTGAACCGTAGTAAACAAACTGCTGGTATTCTGGTATTTTTGGCTCGCAATTAGCGGTTAACACGCTAACAACAGCAAAAGAAACAGTCTGGTTTTCTCTGCATGGAACGAGCACTTTATTCTGGCACTGCAGGAACTTGTAACATCACACAGGTTGTATTGTTGGGCTCCTGTCAGTTAACAGAGAATGTAAATCTATACACGCTGGCCTGCTGTTTATGCTCACTCCACTTTTCATCTAACCCCGTTTTCTTCTGCCGTCCCACGACACACACACTCCATTACCCATAAGGCCACACCATTACCCATAAGGCTACCTTCTTAAAAGGGCCAGACTGGCTCACAGCATTTCTTCACTGTGAGAGAACGCGCACAACATCCTGTGATGTTTCCGTGATTTAAAAAATTATTTTTTTATTATATTATATATTTCTGAAAAAAATCCGTGAATAACTAAAACCGCGGAACTTAAAGTGCAAAGTGGCAAGAGATCACTGTAGATACTTAATCGCTGCAGTGATGGTCAATTAACACTGCAGCCAGATGTGTCTGGCTCCAAGTAGCTCAAAATGAGTCTGCCTGAGTCTCTATGATGTAGGTGCCTTTCCAGCAGCAACAATATTTCAACCATTGTAGTCAAATTCAGAGCATTTTTTATGAATAAAAAAAGTGATAAATTATGTGAGTAAAGACCATAATTTCCCTTCATTTTTTGAAGGTTGTATGAATATGGGCAGCACAGAGGCTTGGTGGTCAGCACTGTTGCCTCACAGTAAGAAGGTTCCTGGTTTGAACCTCCGTAGGAGCCTTTCTGTGTGGAGTTTGCATGTTCTCCCCGTGCTTGCATGGGTCTTCTCTGGGTACTCCGGCTTCCCCCCACAGTCCAAAGAGCATGTCAGGTTAATTTGTAGTTCTAAATTGCCCATAGGAGTGATTGTGAGTGTGCGTGGTTGTTCGTCTACATGTGGCCCTGGGAATAGATAATGGATAGATGGATGTATGAATGTGTGTAGGCAAGATTTATAACTGGTTAGGTATACAGGACTGTGTGTATGCACACCAAATATGTTCATGGCCAAAATCTGGTACAGTTGAAATTGGTAACTGTTTCTCAAACTAAATGATTATGACCTGTGGGGTTCCCCAAGGGTCAATCTTGGCACCCCTATTGTTCAAACTGTGCATGCTTCCATTAGGCCAGCTAATACGCAGCTATAATGTGTCCTACCACAACTATGCAGATGATACTCATATCTATGTATCATTGGCAGCAGGAGAACATAGGCCTGTAGATTAATTGTGTCACTGCATCGAATAGATCAGTGTATGGATGCAAAACAACTTTCTCCAGTTTAACTCAGACAAAACTGAAATCATTGTCTGTGGCCCATAGAAACAAAGAGAAAGTGTTATCAGTCACATTGGATTCGCTCTTTAGAACCTAAAATCAGGTCAGAAATTTAGGGGTAATATTGGATTCAGAATTCAACTTTAACATTAAAGCAATAACATCAGCAGCTTTTTACCATCTCAAAACATTGCCAGAATCAAAGGAATATTGTCTAAACCAGATTTAGAAAGACTAATCCATGTGTTTGTCTCCACCAGGTTAGACTACTGTAACGGCCTGCCCACTGGGCTCTCTAAATGAGCTGTAAGACAGCTGCAGTACATCCGGAACGCTGCTGCACGAGTCCTGACTAGAACCAGGAAATACGACCATATTAGTCCAGTCCTGAGGTCTCTGCACTGGCTTCCTGTCACTCAGAGAATAGATTTTAAAACAGCTCTACTTGTGTACAAGTCTCTTCATGGTCTAGCCCAAAGTACATCTCTGACATGTTAGAGCCATATGAACCAACCCGGACTCTGAGAACCTCAGGGAGTGGTCTCCTGCTGGTGCCCAGAGTCAGGACTAAACAAGGTGAAGCTGCATTTCAGTTTTATGCTTGTAAAATATGAAACAGTCTTCCAGAAGATGTGAGACAGGCCACTGACAATGTTCAAATTCAGGCGGAAAACAGTTCTGTTTAGATGTGCATATGACAACTGAAAGGATTTTATCTGCACTCTTCATTTTTAATTTAACTTATTTTTCTTTTAAATTCATTTTTTATGTAATTTATTAATGATTATTTTTATGCTTTTATGATTTATGGAATGACTGTTTGCCTTCTTGTGATTTTATACATCTGTAAAGCACTTTGAATTGCCTTGGGTATGAATTGTGCTCTACAGATAAACTTGCCTTGCCTTGCCTTGCCTTACAGACACAAGTTGATAAGCAACTATTTTTATATGGAAAAAAATAAAAGAGTCTAATATTATTTTTGTCTGGATGTGTGGAGCCAGAAATATAGAGAATAATTAACTGGAATTTGTTGGTGTTTGTATCAAGACAGCCCTCTGACTTCAGGTCAAAGCCCTGAAAAGTAGTTGTAGAATAGAAGATTCAGTAGCTGTGATTGTTTTCAGATCATGTTTTAAATCATGCAAGGTACGCCGTGCAGTAACCTTGATGCAGCTGAAGCAGCACCTGAAAGATCAGGCACCTTGGAGATGGACCTGTAATTACTGAAATGTGGAAGTTCCTTCACTTTAAGCAAATGCAGATGTCCAAGTAGAGGAAATTTGATTCGTGTCCAAGGAGACACATTGAAAAAAAAAAAAGTGTCAATATGTCAAGCCTCAGACAAGGAGTCCTGTGAAAGTTTTGAGCTATCCCTCAGCAAGGTTTGTGTCTGCTTTTACCCTGGTTGAACCATTCCAAAAATGCAATCCTAACTTTTTAAAGACAAACCGATCTCACCACGCCTGGAAAACTGCAGTAACCCTTTTTACCTGCCAGATTCAAAATGTATTGATCAACTCCAGACGTTTCAGAAGTCAGCTGCCAGGCTCTTATCTGCAACCAACAGTTGTCATAACATCACTCCTGTTTTGTTCTTTTCCCTCTGGCTCCAACCATGCATTAAAATTTATTTTACAGATTATTCCACGAGCCCTTCATGACCATCCCATCTCTCTGCTAGATTCTTTTAGGAGTGGTTATACAGGTTCATGCTTTCTGATCCCTTGGCACGGCTTCACGGTGTGTGTTAGGGGCCCAGTTGAAGGGAGCCCTGACACTCTGACACAACGCACCCATTCAATCAGTGAGCCTCTTGAGTTCGCTTCCTAAAACTTGTTTTTACTAGAGAGCCCTTCCTGATTTACTAGTGTTTATTTTCCTTTAATTGTCTTTTGCTCCTTGACATGTGTAATATCCTATGCTTTTTGCCTGAAGAAAGCTGGAATAGGCTCCAGCAGACCCATGTGACCTTTAGTAGGAAGAAACAGGTCTAGATAAGGGATGGTTGGATGGATGTCATGTCATGTTTATATACTAATTACTATACATTGTCTTCTTTTAAAAATTGATGATTTTGATAAGTTTTAATATTTATGAAGGCATTGGTTTTTGTGAGTACTTTATATCTATAAATACAATATAATACAGGTTTAACAAAAATCATCTGTAGTATATATTTTACACAATAAGTACATGTCATGATGACTTTTAATTTCAAGAATTTAATTTTGTGGACTTCTTTGATATTAAGAAACAGATGGAAAGGCTGAACGCTGCATGATCAAATTTAAATCAGGCATGTTTAAAGACATGCTACAGTGCAATGCTTGCATAACTCAACTGAGCAGGACTACTGCTGTAGTGCTCCCTTTGCTGACAGTGTTGTTTTCCAAGATTTGGAATAATTACTGTATTTCATCTTATACAAACAAGCACAGGGCTCTGGCTGTTGTCCCAGTCCCCCTCTCAAGGAATACTGTCAGTGAAGCTTATACAAAGAATTTCATTGAGTTTCCAAGTAGTTCTCAAATTTTCTTGTCTGTGCTTGATAATCATTGACATGCAGTTTGTTTTGAAAAAGCTTCATACTGGTCTTAGTTGCTGTGTGGCTCGTCAAGTCTTAATTTAGGGTTTTCTTGACAAATGACTTGTTCAATACATACATTGTTCACCATTAAAAAAAAAAAAAAGCTCCTAGAAGCCTGCTCAGACCAAGTAATGCTTCAACATTTCCAGTTTTATCACAATACAATATATATAATTAGAAAGAGAAATAAATGTATGTTTAGTGGGGAATAAGTCAGTGTCTTCTTTGAGGTGGTCCTGAACCCAAATTGTCATGGTTTGCAGTAGTGTTTAAGGGAAGTCCCAAAAGGCAGGAGTTCAAAACAAAAGGTTTATTAAACAAAATCCAAAAATAACTTATATTCCAGAACCAGGGTGCCAAGCAGGACGATGAGAAGGGAAACAGACAGGACTACAAACACGACTAATGAACCCACGCAGACAGGGGAAATGACAAGACTTAAATATACAGGGATCAAACGAGAGGCAGGTGCAGACAATCAGGATAGCAAGGTGGAGGAAGCAAAGTAGAAAGCAATGAAGACAAGACAGAGCTTACAAACTAAAACTGGAAGCACTAGAGACAGGGGAAGACGCCAACTTGACACACGCACACAGGACTCCTGCCATGGCCGACCCAGGCCATGACACAAATAAATGCAGAGGGTGGTGGCAGGAATGGCATCCAACATAAAATCTATGCCAAACTAAAAATGCCAATCACAAGACCCGTGAACCCCATACCAGATTTGGTCCAGACCTGACCGGCAGCGGTCCTGTTGACTTACAGGGAACTGGTGGAAACTGGGCTACTGTTGGTTGAAAAAGAAGAGGGGGAAGGCAGAGAGAAAAAAAGAAAAGCAAGAGACTAGGGAGAGTAGGGACTTTCAATGTTGGGACTATGACAAGAAAAGCTAGTTTTAGTTTAAGCTGTTTTAACATGGTGTGGATGAGAGGAGAAATGGAGTTGAAGTTTTCTTGAAGTGGGAGTTTGTTATGAGAGTTCTGGAGGTGAAAAGAGTGTCAGAGTGATGAGTCTAAAGGTGAAGATTTAATTTTTAATGTTCAGTGTTGTTAGTGGTTATTCTCCAACAGTAGGACGTGAGTTAGAAGAGAAATTCTAGAGTGAGGTAGATGAAGTGCATCAATCACCACTCTTTCATCTCACCCCAGAGATGAAAGAGTGGTGATTGATGCAGACTTCAATGGTCATGTTGGAGATTGGTTTGGTATCCAGGATAGAAACACAGAAGGTCAGATGGTGGTAGACTTTGCAAAAAGGATGGATATGGCTGTAGTTGGGTGATTTAGGAAAGTGGAGGAAGAAGCACACGAGTGGAGCACATTTTGTGTAGATGATGTAACCTGAAGGAGATCAGTGACTGCAAAGTGGTGGTAGGTGGGAGTGCAGCCAGACAGCATGGGATGGTGGATGACCATGGTGGTGAGGAGGATGAAGAGGACAAAGGCAGAGCAGAGAACAAATTTGAAAAAGGAAGAGTGTTGTGTGCCTTTCAGAGAGAAATTGAGACAGGCTCTAGGTGGTCAAGAGGTGCTTCCAGATAACTGGATGACTACAGCTAATGTGATCAGGGAGACAGGTAAGAGAGTACTTGGTGTGCCATCTGTTAGGAAAACAAATAAGGATACTTGGTGGTGAAATGAGGAAATGCAGGCGTATGTACAGAGAAAGAGGTTAGCTAAGAAGAAGTGAGACACAGAGGACTGAAGAGAGTAGACTGGAGTACAGGGAGATGCAGCGTAAAGTGAAGGTACAGGTGAAAAAGGCCAAACAAAGGGCGTATAATGATTTGTATGGTAGGTTGGACAGCAATATAAGAATTACTTATACAGATTGGAAAAACAGAGAGATGGAGAAAGACATGTAGCAGGCTAGGATTGATACGGATAGAGATGAAAATGTATTGACAAGTGCCAGAAGTGAGATGGGAAGATGGAAAGAGTACGTACTCTGAAAAGTTGATAAATGAGGAAAATGAAAGAGAACAAAGAGCAGAAGAGGTGACTGTTGTGGACCAGGAGGTGGCAAAAGGTTAGTAAGGATGAAGTGAGGAGGGCATTAAAGACAATGAAGAAGAAAGACAGTTGGGTCCTGATGAGATACCTGTGGAGGTGTGGAAGTGTCTAGGAGAGGTGACAGTAGAGTTTTTGACTGGAACATTCAACAAGATCTCAAGAAAGTAAGTGGATTCCTGAAAAATTGTGTGCTGGTGTCAATTTTTAAGAATAAGGGAGATGTGCAGAGTTGTGGCAACTACAGAGGAATAAAGCTGATGAGCCACACAATGGACAGGAGTGAGCATCTGTGAACAGCAGTGTGGTTTCATGCCCCCGCCCCCCCAAAAAAAAAAAAAAAAGTCTATTACAGAGACAATATTTGGTTTGAGGATGTTGATAGAGAAGTACAGAGGTCAGAGGGAGCTGCATTGTGTCTTTGTAGACCCTGAGGAAGTATAAGACACTGTGCCAAGAGAGGAGGTATGGGGCCCTATCTTACACCTCCTGCTACCCAATACCCACTACCCACTACCTGCAAATTGCAGATTTAGGAGCCTCTGCCAACCGCTAATGCAATCTTCCGCTCCCAAAAGCTGCTACTTATTACGCCGACAGGCTGACATGTGATTTAGTCTGCCTTGAGTCCTTGCTGGTTTCATCTCGGTGGGAATCCATCCAAATAGCCGAATTTCAGGTCAGTTCTCCCTGAACAGTGAATGTAGTTTTCCCAAGTTGGAATCCATTTTCGTAATGAGTTCAAAAATCATCCCTTGTCTGTGATTCACACTCTGAATCACATCCAGTTTCTGATTCAGCTCGCCAAGCATAACAGTCTGGGCACTCAGCATGGCTCACCTCCACGCACACGGCAGACAGGTCTGAAATGGCAGCCTCCGTGCGCTTAATTTTCCGATACATCAGGTATCTGCCAACACCAAACAGCAGAGATCCCGCAGTCATAAATCTAAATATGTAGACATCTTCAGTGTCGTCAATGAACAGTGGAGCCAAGCATTCCAGTCTGAATTTGCCCCATCCATCCTGGACATAACTGGCTGTGTGTGTTCCATCGGGACACGAGGGCTCTCCTCTTGCCTCTCTTCTCGTTGAGAAAATTTGATCGATTGCATTGAGAGACCAGCTGACCAGATCCATGGTTAGAGATTTAGATATTATCCCGTGTGAGGCTTGAAAAACGCACTGACAAGACAAGAGGAGCACCAGGGTCAGATAGACAGGAGCTCAAGAAAAAGCGTCCGCCTCCGCCGAGAGCAGGAAGTGAGAGAAGGGAGAGTCCAGCCACCCTGCAGAGAAAATTCATTTCTGCCGCTTGTATCCGCGATCTCTTTCTTTCAGTCACTACCCACAGTTCATGACCATAGGTGAGGGTTGGAACAAAGATCGACCGGTAAACAGAGAGCCTTGCCTTTTAGCTCAGCTCTCTCTTTACCACAACGGACCGGTACAGAGTCCTCACCACAGCAGACGCTGCACCAATCCGTCTGTCGATCTCTCGTTCCTTTCTCCCATCACTTGTGAACAAGACCCCGAGATACTTAAACTCCTCCACTTGAGGCAGAACCTCACTCCCAACCCGGAGAAGGTATTTTACCCTTTTCCGACTGAGAACCATGGTCTCAGATTTGGAGGTGCTGATTCTCATCCCTGCTGCTTCACACTCAGCTGCGAACCACTCCAGCGAGAGCTGCAGATCCCCACTTGATGGGGACCAACAGGACCACATCATCTACAAGCAGCAGAGACAAGATCCCGACACCACCAAACTGGAATCCCTCCACTCCTTGGCTGTGCCTAGAAATTCTGTCCATAAATGTTATGAACAGAATCGGTGACAAAGGGCAGCCCTGATGGAGCCCAACTCTCACTAAAAACAAATCCGACTTACAACTGGCAATGCGGACCAAACTCCCACTCCATTTGTATAGGGACTGGACAGCCCATAACAATGGGCCCAGCACCCGATACTCCTGGAGTACCCCCCACAGGACCCCCCTAGGGACATGGTCAAATGCCTTCTTCAAGTCCACAAAACACATGTGGACTGGTTGGACAAATTTCCATGTTCCCTCCAGGACCCTAGTGAGGGTATAGAGCTGGTACAGTGTTCCACGACCAGGATGGAATCCACATTGTTCCTCCTGAATCTGAGATTTGACAGTCGCTTGAACTCTCTTCTCCAGCACCCCTGCATAGGCCTAGGGAGGCTGAGGAGTGTGATTCCCCTGTAATTGGAACACACCCTCTGGTCCCCCTTCTTAAAAAGGGGAACCACCACCCCGGTCTGCCAATCCAGAGGTACTGCCCCCAATTTCCATGCGATGTTGCAGAGAGTGGTGGAGGGGTTTGTGTGCCCGAATGATCTCAGGAGCTATATTGTCGGGGGAATTTTCCCCTGGTAGGGTCACCCAAGGCAAACTGGTCCTGGGGGATGGGCCAAACCAAGCGTGATTCAGACGACTCTTATGAAAAAAATAAAAACAAGAGCTTGATGTCCCTCGCCCAGGTTAGGGTTACCGGGGCCCCACCCTGGAGCCAGGCCTGGGGGAGGGGCTTGTTTTGGGAGCGCCTGGTGGCCGGGCCTTTACCCAGGAGGCCCGCCCGGGCTCAGCCCGAACGGGCTACATGGGTTCGCCTCCCTGTGGGCCCACCACCAGCAGGGAGGGACATAGGAGTCGGGTGCAATGTATTTTGTTTTGTTTGTTTTTTTTGTCTGCACTTACATTCATGGTCAGTGCCATCATCTGGCATAACCAACTAATGTATGTATGCAATTCAATCTTGTAGCAGAATTTTTTTTTTTTTTTTTTTTTTTTTTGTGCTAATGTGAAAAAAGTGGACATGCCCTTCACCAGTCCTCTCTGGCAGTATTTTTTTTTAAATAAATGCACAAGTGTGAGTGATAGTGAGTTAGTGCTTTATTAACTCCTAAATCCTTGGTTCTTGGTTCTGTCAGGGAGGACTTAAAACACCGAGTACAAGAGTGGAGTACAAGAGACAGGACAGGACTACAAACACGACTAATACGAGTACAAGAGAACAGGTGAAGACACTAAACAAGAAGACAAAGCAGACCGTGATGGTGTGGTGTGTGTAATATGTGTAATATGTGTAGTGTAGTATGTGTGAGTTGTGTGGTGTGGTGCATGTAGATGAATGTGTGGTGGTTTGAGTTGTGATAGTGTTGTGAAAGTGTTTGTCTCCAGTATCCTCCCCAAAGTTAAAGCAGTCCAGCAGCCTGGACCCAGGACGGTAAGCTGTGATGTTGGCCTCCAACGCCACCAACCAGTGGCCACCAACCAGTGACCACAACTACTGGCTGGACCACAGTCTGTGCTGGAGTGTTGGGCCAGTGTCATGCAGCAGACAGGGGCAATCCCCCCCACCCCCCAACACACACATACACCAGAGGCAACAGAAAGGTGGAGTGGCCCACAGTCCAGGAAGGCACCACCTTACACCACCAGAACATACCACAGACGCCGGGGTACAGTACGAGGGCAGGGGAAGGGTGACCCCATCCGCCCCCCAACTGTACCACCACCCCACAGAGGGCAAGGCGTAAGCCTCCCCCCGCCCCAAAGGAAACCAAGGGAAGGGACACACCAAACCCATAGGGCGGGGCCCGGATCCGCCCCCCACAGATCCTCCAGCCGTAGGGGTCACCACCTCTTATGGGGATGGAAAGAAATACCACGGTGGGCCAGATGTTGAAGTAACTGTAGGGGTGGAGTGCCCCAGTGTGTGCCTGAGGCCGTGCCCCGGCCACAGCCAGCCACCCCCCACACAACACACCACCGGAACCAGAGGGGGGCAACCCTCACACCACCACAGCCCACCCAAGAGCCAGCCACCCATGCACAGTGAGCCAGACCATGGGGGGGTGGGGGGGCACCGCCCCATCACCAGATCCTCCCTCAGCAGGTCCACACCGTGGAGCCACGAGACCCTGACCAAAACCCTAGTGAAGTGAAGTTTAGGCTGTTTTCTAACTCCCGATTGGAAAGTGCTACCAATAGTGCTGTGTGACCCCGAACTGAGTGAATAAGGGTAGGTGATTGCATTAAAATTGGAGTGCAGGAGTGGTTGGGGGTGGCAAGGACAGTGACCCACCACTGGGCTGCAACCCCCCCCCCCCCCCCCCCCCCCCCCCCCCCCCACCCGGCCCCCCCCCCCCCCCCCCCCCCCCCCCGAATCCCCACCACAAGGAGCACCTCCAACCCTACCATACTATACCCAAGTGTGTGACCCATATGTCTTGTGCCCTGATCTAGTGATTGTTAACACCCTGGAGCCAGGCCTGGGGGAGGGGCTCATTTGGGAGCGCCTGGTGGCCAGGCCTTCACCCAGGGAGCCCGGCCGGGCTCAGTCCGAACAGGCTACATGGGTTCGCCTCCCCGTGGGCCCACCACCCGCAGGGAGGGACATAGGAGTCGGGTGCAATGTGGCAATGTGTTTTGGGCGGCAGCCGAAAGTGTGGGCCTTGGCATGCCGACCCCTGGCTAAAAAAGAACAACTATAAAAAAAAAAAAAAAAAAATTACTTTTCAAAAGTGCTTTTGAATATTTGGCTCTTGAATAATTAACTGATAATTTCAGGTTAACTGTAAATAAATAAAACTGATTCACAAATGTACAAGTATTAGGCTTTATTTGTAGTCATCAATAAATGTAAATGCCAATTAAAACATTTTCTTTGAACAATTTTATTCCCAAAAAGATACAATGCCAGGAATCTTAATTCAAGGGTGTACATACAAAAAAATTCCAAAACACAAAACAAACATGTGAATTGTCTTTAACAGCAATGGAATTACCACAGAGTATTAACAAGATGGAAAGTTCATTCACATGTGCATTGTTCTGTTCTAAACCAAGAGAACAATTTACCCTCTAAAAATTTCAAGCTCTTCAACTGATGGATCTGGCTACACTCTTTCTAAAATGACCATTTCTCTGTTCTGGCTTCCACTGATTTGACCAGTCCCTTTCCTATGATCCGGAAGTCCTCAAGGATAGCTTCAACATTGGGAACAGTATTTGCTTCATCCCCGGTCACCTCCACAGTCCGCGCAGACATCTGTGACGTCTGATGAAAGGAAATGTGAAACATCAGGTCAGAGCAATAGATGTTGCAAGGTGAGTACGAGTTAGATGAAGCTGAAGAAAAAATAACATTGCAAAGACTATCACAAAGTAATTTGTTGGGAGCCAAAATGTTTGTTTTTTTTTCCTCTCTCCATGCTAATACTATTTGTAGGAAAACATGAGCGACTTGACTTCACCTTAAAGGGTGCAGGGACAAAGGCCTTCGGTTTCCATAAAACTGATATCACCGTTCCACCGTAGGGATCACAGAAGAAGAGGGCCAGGTCTCCAAATGCTTCCTGTAAATAAAATGTATTTCACTGAAGACTATAAATAAACTCAACAGCCTGTTGTAATTTGTGTGAAACAAAACTGCAAATTTCCAATATAAGTGGAAAACAAAACAAAACACATTTATTTCCTTGAAAAAGTTGTTAAAAAAAAGTTTGGTCAAAAACAGATTCCTCTCATTTTTGGCCATATGATGATGTTTCTTTTAGTGCCAGATGAATTACAAATTAGAAAAAGAAAACACACACATGGGTAGAAAAAGAAGCTGCTTGGAGCTGTGCACAGGAATGTGTAGGACAGACCCAACAGTGCATATTTCTCTCATATTAAATTCATCTATATTGTGACAAAACAGCTGACTGTTGCACCAGGTGTCCTTCTTTCCTTGCATGAATGCATCCTGCTTCAACAAGCACACATCCCACTGTCCATTTAACATGAATTCTATGCTGAAAAGTCAAAACGTACTCTTAGCTCTGTCAGGTAGAGGGTCACAGGGTTGAAGTCGATAACTGGCAGGACCCCTCCAAACTGGGATGAACTGTTGGTCATGACGCCCCTACTGAAGGTCAGAGTTGGAGGGTCCACTGCCTGTCTGAGCAGTGGAACCTGCTTTGGGTTCAGGTGAATCAAAACATCGTAGGCTTCCAGTGGAGGACGCAAGACCACCTTCACAATACGCAGACACATAGACTCTGCATTAAAATACTGAGATATCAGATCATAATTGGTGTAAACAGTTAACAATGAAGATTGGAGTGGCGAAGTGAATGAGATCTTTTTACCCACCTTGACATCTTGTATCTGGCTGCCATCCATTAGCTGATGTTCCAGTACCTTAAGACTCTCTCCAGCCACCATCATTACACGCTGCAGCATCTGAAAACATGAAAAACACACAAGTATTTCCAATCTCAAATATTGTGATTTCATATATTTGCAATGCAGTTACAACACTTAATAGCCATTACTGTTACATAAGGATTTTCCCAAAGCACATATTGATACTTCACAAAACAGTTTGGCATTGTAATAATGCAATATTAGTGTTTGCAAGTAACGTCCACATCTCCATCAAGGTTCATGCCAAACTCCTTTCAGTGATTCGGCATAATGATACACACCCTCTCTCCGTAACATAGTAGATGTTTTGACAATAAGTGTACAAATAAACAAGATTCTATATCAATTTTTATTAGATATATGGATTGAAAATATAAGGTAAATAAAAGCTTGTTTAAAATAATGTAAAAATTGCTTTCATATTGAATGATGAATAAAATATGGAAGTTGCGAGTCTTGAAACACAAACAACCTTTTTGCAGAGAGCGCTGAACAGTTTTTGCCCTAGAAAGCTGGGATAGGCTCCAGCAGATCCCCCTGACCCTTCATAGGACTGAGCAGGTATGGATAATGGGTGGATGGATGGATGGATGGACGAATTGTTCAATCATTATCTGCTCTCTAGTGGCAACTTGGAGGAATTGCAGAAACAACAAACTGCACAAACATATGATCATTTCTTGTTTTGAAACTTGTGTTCTCTTTAAAGTCTGCACAAGACTCATCCTTAAAGTTTTTAATGCAGTAAACTTGGCAGACTACAGAACTTAGTTTGACCAAATGTGACTTTAATGTAAAAACAAACATCTAAGCAGGCAGTTATCAGAAGTTGGTTGGTCTTGAGAGTGGAATATTTTACACCATAAAAAAAAGAAAAGGAAATATTTTGTTTATGGAACAAGCTGTAAAGTTGGAATCAGCATAACTTATGCATTGGACATTGCATATCTGGAGGGGCATGAGAAACTACTGCACAGGCTAGTGTAAATGACATTTGCACATAGGCGGAGCAGAGAGTGAAACCTGTGATCATTTGATATTTTTAGTTCTTTCATATATTACATCCCTCAATTGTCATGGAGATCCTGTTTTGTTTCAATTTTACTGTGTTTGTGGTTTGTGCTGAAGCGACAATTCCTGATTTTCTTTTTTTTTTTTTTTTACCCAATATTCCATCACTACAGCTTTGGAGCACAGAATTTCAAAACTACAACTCATATATTCCTGATATATACAGTTCCAAAATAAGTAAGCTGATACTGCAGAAACTAGTCCCAAAGAAAGGTTTGGGCACTCTTTCTCATTTACAATAAATGCCTAACTGCATCCAGAGTTTTGGATTGGTACTACATGTAAATCACTTTCAGACCTACCTAGGATGTTCCTCATCCCTGCAATAGTAAAAAAAACCCAACAAAACTGGCCCACATAGCTGTGTCACATGGTGAATAAAACTCACAGTGACGTCATGTCAGGACGTCACAGAGCAAGGATATCTTGCTCTTTGGCCACCGTTATAAAGGAGAACACTGGGAGAGGCTTGCCATTTTCTGAGGTCGCATTTCTTGGAGGATCGGAATCAGCAAGCACAGGAAACTTATCTGGGTCAACTGCACACCATGGCAGGCTGGTGTGCGTCTCTGTTCAGTACGCTACTATGCATCATGGGACTCTTTTACAGCTATGGTCAAGTCCAAACAGAGGAATATAAAACAAAATATCTAACTTATTTCACTACAACAGAGGACAGCAATGAAAAGCAACTGGTGAGCTACACCTGTTGGTCTCCCTTAAATAAGAATTGCTATCAGAAAATTATTACAGTTCAAAGAATCCTTCTTCATGGGGGAATGTGCTTTAAAATCTTGTTTATAGTTTGAGTTTGTGTTATTTAATTGTTTGTGAAATTACTGTATTCTGCTTTTCCAGATCAATGATTTACATCAGGTTTTGGAAAGACTACAGAACAGTCATTTTCCAGCTCTAAGAAAAAAACATGGCTATTCTGCCTGTGGTAAGCAAAACATCTGAAATAAACATAATTTCTAAAAAAAATAAAAATAAAAAAAATGACAAGTTGATGTGTTTAGTTAAATATCTCCAGAGATACTAGTCATCTACGAAAATAATATGGTTGATAAATGTGAACTGTATCTTTTCAGTGTGATCCAGGAGAACAGTGTGCATTAAGAAAAGGCTCCAGAATTGGAAAACTATGTGACTGCTCTTTGCCGAGGACATGCAACTCTTTTCTACACCGCTGTTTATGATTCCTAGTGTGTTTACATGTCTCACCAATAAGCTGTGAAACAGTAAAAACTTAACCTGAAAGCTTGGAATGCACTTCTTGGCACAGCTGTCATTTATCCCAGTTTGTCTTATATAATGCTTATTTGATGAAATATAATGTTTTTTTTGTATTGAATGCCATTCTATTAAATTTGCTGCTGTGGTACTTTGTGCATTTGTGTTTTTGTGTGCTGACCTGTACACTGGGTGCTCGCCTGGTCCACATAGACAGCTTTTTGTCTTTAGGCGTTGCTATAAACATGACAGGCAGAGACTCTCTGGAGGCCATGAAGCCATTCTTGATCTCTGTGTAGTCTGCAGCTACACGTGACAGAGAGGTGAACAATATTTAAACTTGGCAAAGAAACAACAGCGTATATGGACAGGATGTTAAAGTATGTCTTGTGTGAATAGAAACAGGTCAAAAGGGATTTGTTTGTGTCATACAGAGGAAAAACGGGTGTGTGCAACTACACTTGCCTGTGAGCTGATTGTTGAGGTTCACGATCAGTGGGTTGTTCCTCCAGTCAAAGGAAGAGAGCAGACGAAGGAAACGAAGGAAACCCACCTGTGGGGAACTGAGGAAGAAAGAGAAATCTACTCACATGACCTACTGAACAACAAAGGAGACTGAAGAAAGAGTAGTTTCCATGATTCAGACCAAGTACTGAAAATTCTAACCCGGGAGAAGTAAAGGGTTCTGGGTGCAGGAAAAGTGATGCCACCAGCAGATCAGCTGCGTCCTCTGTAACGTCATCACTGAAGAGCTGAGCTGCCAGCCAGCGTTTTGCCAGGCGGCAAACGGCTCCGAAACATGGGTGCTGCTGCTGGAGTCTAACAAAAACAAAATGAAATATATAAAGATTGAACACATAAGTGAGCATCAAGAGAAGCAGGATACTGAGAAAAAAACAAACAAAAAAAAAGACACACAAAAAGTTAGGGGAGAAAAAAAAAATCAAAGTCATACAGAAGGGGAAAAGACAAAAAATAAATAACCCAACTGTAATTTTAAATATGAATTAGGAAAAAAAGACGTTCAAAGATGTGCTTCCTCATATGTGGACACTTCTCTCTTATTTACCCATGTAATGTGCTGGTAAGTAATGGCTTGTGAATGGTGGCCATCTCCAGAACCTGAGCCTCCTCGTTATCCCTCACAACCAGCAGCCCTTCTGCATTCACACTCTCTCTCAGCACCTGAGGCTCCCGATGATATGCCACTTGGATTCGAAACACCAAACCATCCTGAAAATAAAGACAGATCCACATAAGCTGCTAAATCACTAAATTGCATTGACTCTCACAAACTTCACAGTGCCCAGGAGATCCTTCCTGCCCACAGCAACAACCATCTACAATGAATCATTGAAGAGACTTTAGTGATGAAAGTTACTGCAACAATTTAATTTCTCTTTGGGGATAAACAAAGTATTTTTGAATAATTTGAATTTGAATTGAATGATTGTTTGTTTGTTTTCTTTGGGGCCAAACAAAAAAAAAAACACACACGCAAAAAAAAAAAACTTGATGCACTGCTTGAGACTCTGAAGGACTGTTCTTCTTGAAATGTGTGAGGGAGTGGGTTTCCTGTTGGCCTTATGTGAGCTGAAGTGCTTTTTAAGTTTCACATCTATTAAGTTTTTGTGCAAATAAAACTGTTTTCATATCTAAACTAGAAAAGCACTCGGAGAGTGCAGACCTCCGCCAAGCACAACAGTTCCCCCATATAGTGATTTACAGATTGCGATAAAATCCGCGTTATGGATCAGAGCTGGATCAGACTTCAAAATTTGATAGAGGTTCCCATTGTCAATCCCTGACTCAAATTTCATGAGTTTTGAGGTAATAATTAATGGAGATATTGAGAAACAAAACCTTCGGCCCCATTGACCGCAATGTTATCGAAAATTTGAAAGTGACCCAGAATCCAGGATTTCTTCCGGATCACAGCCAAAATGAAATCAGTTCCTTCCTTTTCACATTTCTGACAAATCCTGAAAATTTCATCAAAATCCATCCATAACTTTTTGAGTTATCTTGTACACAGAGAGACAAACAGACAGACATAACCACTGGCAAAAACATAACCTCCTTGGTGGAGGTAGTGATTATCACTCTCCATTGATGGCAAAAGGTAGGAGAGAAAATTCAGCTATGGAGACAGCTATGTAGTCCAGAGTAAATAATGTGTATACCTAATTCTGCATTTGTGTGTACACACAGGTTTAATCATGAAACAACAGGCCTTTATGGTGAGAAAAAAGCAAGGTGACCCACTAGGAGCAACTTGGTTCACAACACAACATTATTAACAACTGAAAATCTCTTTTGTGCAGTGACAAATGCAAATGCTGTAACTGACTTATATAGATCAGACAGGGAAGTTAGGTTTTGACTTTAATTTAAAAAAATCTTATAGTGCATAAATCCTTGCCACTGATCAGTTTTATGGTGTGAACCAAATATAACTTTAAAATTCCCCAAACTACATGAACATATTGCGGGATGCACACAATACAAAGACAACATTGAAAATCATGTAGTTTGACATTGGCTTCCTCTCCTTTTTTTTCTCTTCTTTTCAAAAGTGTCTGCATTTATATATATTAAAGGTTTGTGCCAAAATCTTGTGAAAACCTGAATATATATGCTATTTAATCTTGTAGCAAATGTAAATTTTCTTGTGCCTAAGTGTGAGTGATAGTAAGTGCCCTTCACCAGCCCTCTTTCACAATGTAAATCCCCAAACCCTGATTTTGTCAGAGGACTAAAATCACCAACAGTGGAGCACAAAAGGACAGGACAGATAAAGTCACAAACAAAAACACAACACAGACAGTGATGATGTGGTGTGTGTAGTATGTTTAATGTAGTGTGTGTGTGTTTGTGTGGTGCACTGCAAAGTATATAGATGAATGTGTGAAGGTTTGTGTTGTGATGGTGTTTGTCACCCCGTATCTACATCACAGCAAAAGCCAGACAAAGAACAGTGATGTTGACCTCCAACGCTTCCTCAGCATCAACCAGTGACCACAGCCACAACTATAGGCTGGATCACTGTTAATGCTGGTGTGTTGGGCCAGAGTCATGCAGCAGACCTCCACCAGTGCACTGGATTTCCCTCAAGGGCCAACAGGAACCACCCAGTCTGGACAGCCCCTCCACCAGCAACAAGTCCTAACAGGACCTTGGCTTCAAATCACTTTGGACCCTACCTTTGTTGTTTTATACCACTATATCACGACTGTAACTTGGAGTCTTTTCCTCTACAGTCATTTGTGCTCCTCCCTCCCTTAGCCCTCTCTTCTCACTTCTTGCTTGTTGCCTCTTTATTGTCAGGCCTTCATATTTTCCTGTCCTCCAACTCCAACGCACTAAGGCAAATAGATGTAGCTTTCAATCAAATAGTTCTGTCTTGGTACAGTGTTTTAAAGAACTGAACTTACAATGTTAACTTCCTCCAGAAAATACATTCAAATATAATTTGCCACATAGTACATGTAAAATATATGGTATCTAACTGACAAGACGTCATAAATGAACAATGTTGCAAATGACAGTTGCAACAAAATGCCCTGAACTTGACTGGAAATACTTTAAACTTTTGTTTGACAGGCACACAAGATTTAAAATATACCTTCCAGACATCCAGATGTGTGGGACAGGGCCTGCATGTATAATTATGGTGCATCTTCAGTAACTCTGCCAGTCGAATCTGGAAGGCAGCTCGGATATGGCGAATTGCAAGGCGGTCATGAGGCCACTTTCCACTCCCCTCCATGTGGCAAATCACTGTAAGAACAAAGCAGGCAGAACTGTGAAATCTTGGTTCGTAAAGCCAAATGATGTTGTGAAGCAAATTAACTTTTAAACTGTAAAATTCTGCTCATTATTGACCGAGCAACTATGTAGCAACCCAACAGAAAGGGAAATTATGTTAAGTTAAACTTCAGTGAGAGTAAAAATCTATACATAATGTACAATTTTGGAGCAACAACATGTAGTTTTTAATCGATGAAGAAGCGTAAACAATGACTGACATGACAACCAACCTTTGATAGGAGTGATATAAGATGGACAGGGTTTGCCTTCCTTTGGAATTAATGATTTAGAGGTCTTTTCTCTGTCAAAAAAAGAATAGTCCAGCTTCACTGGCCGAGGGGGAAAGACCTGGAAAGCACAACTGAAATGTTAAAATTGTTGCAAAATCAAATTCACTTAACTATTCCTAAACATGCTATTTTTCTTTTTTACCTTGTATTGTATTTACAGCATAATTGAAAAGATTCTTTACCTGTGTATATCTGAGGGAAGGATGGGCTCCTTGGACTGCTGTAATGGAGAGAGGCAAACCTTCCAGTTGCCACAATTTTCTGCTCAGGTCATCATAAGACTGAACCACCACTAAACTCTCCTCCTCTCCTGTACTTGGCACCTATTGAGCATAACATGTAATCTAGTGAATTACAAGACAATATCAGGTGTTTGACAAACTAAAGAGCACTGCAGCAAACTAAACTCCAGATGCACACAAATAAAAAACTGCTTAATTTGTGTAAACTTTTTTGGGGGGTGTGATAGGATAACTGAGAACCACAAGGATCACTTTGCTCTAGTGAATCAAGAGAAGCACTTACTCAAAATGTTCAGCTCTGAAAATTAAAACCTCAGTTATCCATGCATCTTAATTACAAATCAAATATCTGTTAAGCTTGCAAAATGGAAATCTGTACTTGATATACAGTGCAATAAATCATAGTAACACACATGCAGATGAGATGGGCACTTTTCATTAATGAAGTGTTGATTTTTTTTTAATAAAAAATATTTCTTCTTCTAATTATTATGCTAACATAACAATGAAATAAACAATAGTGGAAGACATATTCTGATTAGGAATGACAGAAAAGTGATACAAAAAAAGACAAAAACAAGTAAGCAACAAACTAAATATAAGTGCTGCTTATAAAAAGTAATAAAAAAAAAATCTTGTTACAGTACATAAGCACTAACAGCAAATGTTGTCACTACATAAAATAAAAGTTCCCTAAAATATTTATATACATAACATCAATACATTATTAATGCAAAGACATTAGTTTGTCAAGAGTATGTTATCTTAGTGGATTCTTTTTTAACTTCTTTATAAGGAAATGTGTACAGATGGAAACCATGTAAATGCTCTGGACATAAATATACAGAAGAGAAAGTATAAGTTAAGGTCCAGAGAGATACTAAAGCAAGTGCCATAATATCATAATTAGGCAAGAGGCTTTAGTAAAGGAACTGGGATTCTGACAATTAAAACATCAAATTAATCTGTTTTCCTGAAGGAACACAAAACCTCCTCAAAATTAAACATTCTACACAGTAGAAAGAAATAGCAGAGTTTCTATAAAAGCACATAATATCATCATAAAAATTAAAAGTACTGTTAAAATAGTTGTGATTCATTTTAACCTGTAAAAAATAAACAATTACTGAGTCGCTGCAGTTTACCTCACTTCCTGTTTTAATGACGTCATCCACCATCGCCCCGATATATCGCACGGAGGACTCGGGGATATCTGCGTGTCTGAAGGATGAATACAAAGCTGAGTTACATCATAATTAAACTTACAGTCAACTCTGCCTTCTTCTTCAGGCATTAAAGATGAAGCGCAGTGGGAGGAGACGGAGCTCTGTGTGGGACTGCTTTGAGCAGGTGGGTGCTTCGAACTTAGTTCGTTGCATGAAATGCGACGCTACATTAAAGTACTGCGGCGGAGCCACCAGCTCCATGATGGCACACATGACCAGGCACCACCTCATGACACCACTGGAGGACGACGACGTAAAGCCAGTGATTTGTACGATCCAGTGCATGGAGGAGGAGAGTACATCCAACAGTACAGATGTAACGCAGGTCACCGTCATGTCGCCTAATATAAACACGACTTCCATCCCTTCTGAGCGAGACTACGTGGAAAGGAAACGCCTGAAGCGGAGCTCCGTTTGGGACATTTTCATCAAAGTGGACGATGAGGTCCATTGCACGATATGCGATACTAAACTAAAATACAGGAGCAGCACGACCAGCATGATGTACCACATCAAAAACAAGCATCCTGACACCGTGCCGAACGATGGCGTCTCCCTGGCAACGCATACAGAAGTGACTGAACTCATCTGCAGAATGATAGAAAAGGACATGCTTCCTATCAGCGTGGTTAATGGTGAGGGTTTTCGAGAGCTACTAGCACACACTCTGCATAATTTTAAAATGCCATCTGTTGGTGAGATCACGCGCCTTATTGAAGGCCACTTCCATGAAAAGGCAGAGGAGCTTAGGTTGCAACTGGGAAAAGTGGAAAAAGTAGCTCTCACTGCTGATTTCTGGACAGCCCTCCCATTTCAGAGGTATGTTACAGTTTCCTGTTCATTCATAACAGAGGACTGGCAGGGGAGGTCAGCTGTGCTGCAGACACACAAGCTGTCATCGGAGGTGCACACGATGACAGACGGCATCACGGAGAAGCTTCTCAGCTCTGTGCAGGCCTGGGGCATCACAGGAAAAGTTACTGCATGTGTTCATAACAATATGGAGAACATTTTGTCAGCCCAAGCGTGTGTTCCCATCACCTTGGACTATGCCACTTGTTTTGCCACAATACTGCAGCTTGCAGTCACTGATGGGATGAGTGAGGATCTAGTCCGCATTATCGCTGCAGCGGGGAGAGTCGTCCAGCACTTTAGTCACAACTTACTGGCGAGTGAAGCGCTAGAGCAGAAGCAAGTCCAGATGTGCCTGCCACAGCACAAACTCATTAAATCAAACAAGCTAGATGGGACACAATCTGTGACATGTTCGAACGTCTACTTGAGCAACGGTGGGCAATTAAAGCTGTTCTCTCTGATCGCACAATCACCAACAGACAGGAAGCCCAGGCTCTTGAAATTGAAGATGACTGCTGGCAAATAATTGAGAATTTTACACCTGTGCTGGCAACACTCAAATGGGCGGCAACAGTCGTATCTGCTGAGACAGAGGTTTCCATTTCCAACATCTATCCAATAACATTCAGCCTCATTCAGACACACCTTGTACCAAAAGAGAATGATGTTGAACAAGTCTCAGAGTTCAAGCTGAAAGTGCAGACATCACTTAGAAATCACATGGAGGTAGGCATAAACTAATCCTCATTTTACATGTGTTCGTTACAATATTAATACAAATGCACACTATTTTTTATAACTGTTTGTTTCATTTTACTGTCTGCAGGTCAACTCCAGCGAACTAGCTTCCAAACCAGCTCTGATCGCCTCTATTCTGGATCCTCGTCATAAGCATCTCAGTTTTTTGACGCCAACGGGGAGACTGGCGGCAAAAGTTAAACTCCATGAACTAGTTTCAAAATTAGATGCAGTTAGTGCTACTGTAGGCACAAAAGATGAACAGCAAGAGGCTCTAGTTACGGCTGATATTGACCAGGTGGCTTTGCCCTCAAAAATGAGAAGCGACACCAAAAACACCATGGTGCTGCTTCTAGGCGATAACTACAGTTCTTCCTATGCGACAGACTCTGAGGCTCAGGTAGATTACTACTTGAGAGACATTGCTCCCTCTCTGGACATAAACCCTCTGGACTGGTGGAGGGTAAATGGTCCAAGATTCCCTAAACTGGCTACTCTGGCAAGACATTATTTGTGTGTCCCTGGTGTATCGCTGCCATCTCTACTGTCAGACTCTGGGCAAACCTTTGCAACAATGCGCACAAGACTGAGCCCAGAGTATGTAAACATGATGATTTTTGTGAACAGAAATACTTAACTTCCTTGATCTAACATGATGGATATTACGAGAGCAGGTACTCTCCCACTGTAAATGTTGTATTTGCTGGAGTTAACAATACTGTAAGCGACAATGTTATACATGTGCAAAACATTAGATGTTAATTTCTCCACATGAAGTGTAGGCTGAGATTTCAAATACTTAATTATACAATAAACACAGTGTCCTCACGTTACCTGGGCCTGAAACAATCTGTGAATACATTCAATTGATTATTTTGCATTAATCACCCAACTGCCAACTGTATGAATCTGCAGTCTTGTACACACCTCATTTACATTTGCACAGGCGTACTTTAAAAATGGTATATTTAGAATAGTGTTAAACAGAAAACATGGATGAACTTTGTTTTGGCTCTAACGTGATTCACATACCTGAATTTCATAAAGAGAAAAAAATGCTCTTTAGGCATCAACATTATGGTTATAAGTACAGTTATTTTCACAGTTGTATATCAGGTGCAAAGTTAAAAGCCGGTAGTTGATCATGCCTCACTTTTGTATTGATTGATAAAAAAAAAACAAAACAGAAAAGTAAATTAATTTACACTCTGTCCGAACTGTGTTTCAGAGGGTTACTATGCCAAGTCGAGAAGTCTTTCATTAGGTTTTTAAAGTAAGTATTTAATATTAAAGTACAAGAACTGCATAGTGAAATAAGTCACAATATCCAAAAACTAATCAAGTGATGTGATATATCTCTACCTGCATCTTAAATCTAAGCTTGACAAATCATGGAAGGATATACGATATCCTACTTTTATATATGTCATTGGAAAACTTGATCCAATAACCCTTTAATCTAAAGCCACGCTCTGTTGGACCTATGTACTTGGTGTTCACACAGTTTAAAGTAATTTACTGAGCTTTCACTTGTCTTTTAATGCGTTTTAGCAAGTGTCTAAGTGGCTTCCACACGCATTACAAATGACTCTTTTTTTTTGGTATGCTAATTAAAGGCTGTCAGCTAACATTGCAACAACATTTTTGTTACAATGTTAAACTTGAATTATAACATTTATAATTATCTGTATGTGGCTATGTGACATGGATGGTTAGACACGTGTCTGGTATCTGACTGAATGACATTGGTAGTAGAACCTGATTCCAACATTGGAGCAGTATGAATACATACAGTTGTAGTAAGTGTGTGATGATGTGTTTGGGGACCAGCCGCTTTTGGTACATGCTCTCTGCATCCCATAGCACAGCCTCGGTAATGGAACCATCCTGGAAGCGACGCAGCTCGGATCGAGAGCCCCATAGCTGACGAAACTCAGCTGCCTAGCAGAAGAACACTTATGGGTTTTTATTTATTGATAATCACTGCACAATCATGGTAATGCACAAATGATACAAATTAAATCAATAAAAAAAAGCTTTATATGAATAGCTTAAAACAGACTTCCAGCCCCCCCCCCCCCCCACCCCAAAAAAAAAAAAAAAAAAAGCTGAATCAGTCAATAAATCTCAATATGCACAGAGAGCAGAGACGATGACTTTACCTTAGGGCTGTCTGCTTGTGGGCCTCGTTCCAATACAGAGACTGCCATTTCTGGTTGTAAGAGTAAACCAAAGGAGAGGGGGGCTTGAGTTTTGTACTTTGGAGCTTCATTCTCCACAGACCACTGGAGCAAAACAAAAAAAAGAAAAGTTGGAACAAAAATCTACCCAGACTCTTGACAGCTCAGAAAGAATTTATATTATTAGACACAGATGAATCAGCAGGCAGTTATTCAAACTTGGAAGACTGTAACATTCAAACATAATTCTTTACAACCTCAGGACCAAGAGAGAGGGAATGTGTGAGGAGGCGAATCCTTTGGCCAAGTCCTCGTTGGAGCAGCAACAGAATAAAAGGGAGTGCCGTTTGGACATAATTTCCACTGTGGTCCATTAGCTCACTGAGCAGGTTTTGTTTCTTACAGCTGGACTGAAGCTTCACCAGGTCACACAATCTGAGTGGGAGATGAAATGCAAAGAATGTAAGCGCTCAAAAGACAAGAATGAGGGGGGTTAATCTGACTAAGGTTTTCCTCCCATTATCATTAATACTTGATGTCATACAGTGACAGTTACCACATGTATAAACAGAGTGTCTATAATGGTGACCGTTAGAGTCAATAAAGGAGAGGTTCATGTCCCGGCCATGGACTATATAACAAGAACACTGAGAGACCCTCTGTGACGGATTAGAGTTATGTTCAAAAACGCTAGCTGGATGTAGTCCCTTGGTGCCAGTCAGTGGAAGGCTGTGCATGTTAAAAAGGTGTGTGAAGTGTGTGTAGTACATAAGATGTCCTGGATGTAGGTAGCTTATGTTGCATTACTTGACAGACAAACGTACTGGAAGACATGGTCACTTGTCCTTATCATGGGTTTGGGTGTCATGAGGAGGCAGTGGAACCCGTCGACTGTTGGGTTGTCCCAGAACTCAACTGACACGGATGCTTCATGCTGTAGCTGAGAAGCAAAAGCGAAACAAATCGTTAATCTCGTCAGGCAAAATATCTTGTCTGTGAACACCATTGTTTTTAATAGAGATTACCTGTTTGTAGGTACAGGCAGTCATGTCAGCACACAAGTTAAGATGTCCTGAGGGGTCGACAAACACAACCTGGAAAGCATTGTGGAACTCAGCCAGAGATGGCTGCAGGGAAGACAAAGGAAAAAGGGAATGTGTATGGAGGTAAATGAGATTATTAAAGAGAAACAAAATGCACAGTCTTATTGTGTTACATTTAACTGGTACAACTTACAGCTGTAGAGTCAGGATCCTTGGCTAGGCTAATTCCATTCACTGTCAGGTCTGTAGATGCTGCAGGTTAGACAAGAAGACAGGTTTAGATGAGAAGAAGATATTCTAAACTAATGCAAAATCCATAAAGGCTTGGAAAAATAAGTTACTTTATGATTTTTTTTTTCATACCCAAGAAATTTAAGCTGTTTCGAAGAAGCTGATAGGCTGTCATGGTGTTACTGATTCTGTGAGTGATCAGTAGATAAGCCAGCAGCATTGAGGCCAAAAAACCATTAAAACAACCAGTGCCCTATAAGACAATGAATGAGCAACAAAAGGTGTGATTTCTGGAATGAATGTACACAACATTAAAATAAAGGAAGTAAGTGTGTGAGTTGTTGTCAGCATCCAACCTGGTCGAGCTCTCTTTGATGAAGCCAGACTTTGAGCAAAGCCACTCCATCAGCAAAAGCTGAGCACTGGGAGCTGACAGCAGACAGAAACTGGAGGTGAGCTCTCGGCAGTAAATCCCCCAGAAGAGAGTTGTTGTAATGTGGAGTCGGAGGTTCACTGCTCTCTAAAACAAAAGAATCAGATTTCAATGAAAAGGGACATTTGAAATACACTGTTTCAAATAAACACTGAGTTGAAATATACACTTCAGCAAAAGCTTGAGATGCCCTTGAAGTAAGGCTGCCCAATTACACAAAAGAAAATTCAGTCATTTTATTCAATATTCAAATTACAATTATTTAAATTTATTACTCTCTGCCTTTGGAAACATGTTGCATTATCAATTCAATAAATTCATATTTCTCTTAATACTTTTCCTAAGGAAAAAACATCAAAAGAAAAATGTTCCTGCTGTTAACTCAGTCTAAGAATATTAAGGACTGGCCCACCATCATGGCCCAGAAGAAGCAGAAAATAAGATCATCTTAAACTTTAAAACAAATAAAAATGATTCAGGGCATCGTGGCAAATGGTGGTATGGCTGCTCAAAACCACCCTCTAAAAGGTTCTGAGGCAAAAATACCAATCTGTTTACAAAATCTGGCTCCAGAGATCAGTTCCAGCAGCAGTTATTCTACCTATACTCTGCTTGAGACATCCAGCAACTTCTGCACAGCATGTTTCATACAAAGCAGGCAGAATGACTTGTGAAACGGTGGTGAGATGGAAGAAAATAAAACTCGTCCACATGACTGACCAATTTCTTTAGAAGCCTTTAATCTCAACCGTTGTAACAGGGCACATATGTCTGGTTTAAAGCTTTGCTGTGGAATCTGTTATCTGTGCTTTTTGTTCCTGCAGCGGAGGGATATGAAGTTGCACTGTCGTGTACATATTCAATGAATAACTGCTTTCTTTAAAATTTCTTGCGAGACTGTGTCTTTCTTAGTTCGTCGTGAGTCACTCTGTGTTAACACTTCCAAGTGGTAAATATAAATAAAGAGGTGTTAACATATTCAGAACACAAGACAGAATAAGTGTTTTTTTTCCCAATTACATTGCATTTGTGATCACAAAGAGCAAAAAAATCAAATAAGAATTACAATTCAACTAATTGCACACCCTGACTGTGTGGTTTCACTAAACTGGTTTCAAGTGAAATAATCAGACAAAACCTCATCCAGCAAGCAGATTAAAATAATAATCTCTTCTATTTGCACATCAGTATTGACCAGTGAAACATTTTACAAACACTCCTGTGTCAGCGTAACCGTCCTGCTGCTCCTGTATAGTAATCCTCAAATGTGCCCTTTGCTGTTTATATGTAAGATTACACTAAAACCAGATGAATTTTGTGTGATGTGATATGCTTATCTTCAATAGTGATTCTGAGACTTATGCACTTGCAATTGTGTGTGTAGATAATTTACTTGAGAAAGAGGGACATCTTGTGATCTTTCTGTGTTACTACAATTCCTGCAGACAACCCATTATACAGAGTTTTGTATAAATTAGCAGTGATGAGATTATATGACTTCTGCTCAATAGAACATGGGGCACTGAGAATCATTACGAACTGAGTCCCCTTACTATCTCTATTGGTTAACTGGAAAGAAAATGATAAAAAATTCATCACTCCGAGCTCATGATGGATCCCTGTTCATCAGAACTGGTTTTATGCTCATCTTAACGTGTTGAAGGTAACTCTGAGCGTGCTCAAAAACCTGTCCGAGCAAATGTCTCTTTGGTCACTGCACAAAGAGCTTGAACTTTTTCTTTCAGGCTACAGATTCAGAATACCATAAATGATGTGTTATAAGACTAAAAACCCCTTTATTCCCTGTGCAATGGTTCTTTTAAATAATGACTTGTGATTTCTGTATACCATAACATTTTTGCATTTTTATTGTTTATGCTTGATGTGTGATGTGTAGATAGATAGATCTCTCTTTATGTCATTATTACTGTATTCCATAGGTACAATAGACATACAAATGCAAATAAGCAATACACACTAAATCTACACTATTCTTTTGGTTAGCTTTATTACATGTGTGAGGTAAATGTTCAACTGTTGTTGTAAGTCATTGAAAGAACGAACAAATTAACAACATCTAAATCTAATCTTTAAAGGGGGTGTATTTTGTCAGAATTTTTGCAAACAACTGAACAGATACTGATGATCAAAAATGAACAGAGAATTAATTAAGAGCTCGTTGTGTAACTTAAATTTCTTACCGGAGGGGGATGTCTGCAGTCCCGTGTACCACTCTGTCCGGATGTTATTCCTCTGGGGGTGGAAACGGCTGGGCTTGAAGAATCCAGGAGGGGGCAAGACATGAACACGAACAGTGAAACTGGAAGAGTTTTTACCTGAGAAATGGAAATGGCAAAACACACCTCCTCTCAAGATTGCAGAATAGAAAAAAAAAAAAAAATCTGATAAAATCCATACAGAAAATCATATAATTAAAGCTGAGAACTTTATGCGGAGCATTGTTAATTGAAATGTAAATACCTGGAGGGGTCAACAGCAGTACAGGTCGAAGTCTATTCCCATGGAGACAAGAATAACGCATGGCCCCAACATCAGAAGAGGATTTGAGATGCTGGGCAAGGCCTGCAAGGTATAGAGCCCTTTTCCTCGGATACCTCTGATTCACAACATCTTTTGGGTGGAGCACATCCTAATAACAGTAAGAGTATTTATTTCACTACTGCAGTCAGTGTGAGAGCATCCTATCACTGTCGAGGCTTATTATACTTACAGATGGAATTGTGACAGAGAGGTCCACCATGACGTGTGGTGCGGCACATGTGCCCAGAGGGTAGCTCCCGATCAGATCAACAGAAGCTGGAGGTGCCATGTGGAATTTACCCTTTGTTATTTTGGGAACCAGGATAAAAGGAACCTTAACAGCTCCAGAAAGCCACGACAGGTCACTAACCTGAACACATAGACATTACACAACAACTAGGATCACAGGTGTGGAGGCGGTTGAATAGAATTAAACATTTGTGCTCAAACATTAATCTTTGTGTAGTAGTAAAAGTACTGCACACCTCAACTACTGGTGAATCTGGCACAGTCTCAAGCAACTTGGTGACCATCTGAATGAAGGAATCAATTTGCTGTTTCCTGCGCTCACTCAGGGCAACCTCTTTCAGGAGCTCTTCCATCTGTTGCGTGCAAAAGATTGTAGCATTTTATTCTGAGCCTTTAAGATTATTGTGTGGTGATTATTTACATGAGCTGTAAGGCACAAAAGCAATGACCAGATTCTCCTTCATTCTCATTTCATTCTTCTAGTGAACTTGGCAGCAGTCTCACCTGCATTTTGAGGAGGCTGCAGTGAAAAAGACTTTCAGCCTCTTTCAGCTGGTTAAGCTCCTCTGCGGTGGGAGGTCTGTACAGATCGTTGCGCGACAGTTTAACTGGATGATAGACCACTTCTTGATCTTCACTCTTCTCAGATTTGCTCCTTTTGGCTTTAACCGGAGTCTCATCTTTCTCATCCATCTCCTCTTCATCATCAGAGGATGCATCTGGGGGAGGCATCTATAAAAAAGCAACAACTCACCACTTTAAGTGTCCACTTAAACTACTTGCAAAAATTAGCTATAATAGATGTAACGTTGGTCTTACTACTACACAACGTAACGCCACTTAGCGCAAAGATCAGTTCTGCTGCCTGTCTTACGAAAGTATCACAAATACTAGTTGTAGCTTTAAATATTTATATTTTCACAAGTCATAAACGTTTAGCAAGTAGTACCAATGTCGCAAATGTGAGATTGCAGAGTCGAGCAAAGCCTGCAAGAATCCCCTGTGTACTTCTGAGAGAAACCATCCTGTCTGCTTTACGGCAATTAGCGATCGCATACTTAAGATATTTATCAACGTAAACACTCTTACCTCTACGGAATCCTCTTCAATAACGTGCTTCTTTTTCATGATTAAAATGTTATCGTTTCGCTAAACGAAGATGAATGAAAATACAACTCAAGACTGCTTTTCGTTCATTACACTCTCACATGTGCTAAGGGCTCTTCAAACTTGTTACCGGCAAAAATATTTATCTGATTGGTTCAGATGCAGGCAAAACTGAACAGTGATTGGCTTGCTACTCTCAGGCAGTCCCGCCTGTTTTAGCAAGGTAGGTTGCATGAACAGTCTCTACATCAAGGCCTGTCTGGCCCAGGGGTCGCTCTTGTGTCGTAAGCAGTAATACAACCAGTACACACACAACCACGCCACGTCCAAACAGAACATACATGTCAACTGAAACCTAATAAAAAGTGATAACTTGCCCATGTTGTAAGTGTATGGAAGTATACACCATAACATCCATAATAGCAACAGATCTCATCATCTATTTGAGACATCTTATGATCTTTCTGTGTTACTACAAATCCTCCAAGAAAAAAATAGTAAATGAAACAAGTGACCAGCATAAATTACAGCAAAATTTTTGAGAACACAATAGAGAATTTGATGAGTAGAAGAGAGCCATCAGTGCGATGGGCACCTGTTCATGCTGATCTTAATGTGTTAAAGGTCACTGAGCCATGTTCAAAAACCTGACTAGGCAAATGTCTGTTTGGTCACTGTCAAACAGAGGTTGTTCAGGATTCTTTTTGTAGATTAAAATCTCTTTTATCCAACATACACATTAAGGTTTATATTCATTGGTGTTATTTACTCTTTATCTCACTGTTACTGTATCCCCAGGAAAAATTGATATACAAATGCAAATAATGAAGCTTTGTTATAAATGAACAATCTACAATAATCTTTTAGTTAGCATTATTACAGGTGGAATGTTTTAAAGGCATCGAAGTACCTTTCACTGTGATGTAATAAGGGGTACAAGAATATCCTAACCTTATAAGAAAATGTTCAGAATGGTACCTGGGTTGGTTAAAATACTTTTTAATTAACAAGTGGAAAATCAACCGCCACACAAGTACTACTTTTATTCAAGTAATTCTAAGAAAACACTACTTCCAAAAACATTTTTTTTTCTTCCCTTGACATCAACTAACTGTCAATAAGTACTGAAAAAACCTACTGCATCATGACAGAGGGTTATATATATATATATATATATATATATATATATATATATATATATATATATATATATATATATATATATAGATATATATATATATATATATATATATCTATCTATATCTATCTATCTATCTATCTATATATATATATATATGTATAAGTATACATTGCTGTATTTCACTGTGGACATATTTATAAAAATGCAATTTCCACAAGATTATCTTTAGTTTTAAAGCTTTCAGGCATTTTAAAGGGTAAAATCATCAACTTTTAAAACTCTCTAAATCTACAAATTGCAGCTTACAACATTTAATCACAATTACATTTTATACCAAATACATGCCATGACATGACAGTAAAATATTTGTTGATATGCTCATCCAACACAAGTTTAAAGGTTGGTTTGGTTTCTTTTTTCACTATAGCCATTTTTCTATTTGGACTAAAGACTTTGTTCCATGTGTAAACAAACTCTAAATCCAATATTTCTGTTAAAAAGAGCTGCACTACATTATACTGTATTAATATCAGTGTGTGTGGTATATTGGCTATTATATGTATATAATAGCATGTGACTATTCTTTGTAAATTTACTTTCACACTGTAAAAATACAGTAAATCTAATTTCTACACTGCAAATGTAGATATAATATCTAAGTAATCATAACTTTCAAAATCCGAATGTATACTTCCTCACGCATTTACTTAAAGCGGACACAAGATATGTTTTTTTCTTTATTAACATGCAGTTCATCCATCTCTAAAAAAGAAACATGCATCAGAGAAATATCACCACTGAACCTGATAATCAGCTGTCAGTGTGTGGACTGAAAACAGTGGGGTGACCTTAGGTGGTGGACCTGCAGTAACCTGATCAACTGAAAATTGTGGCACAGCTGGTTTACTTTGTACTGGCTTCAGCCTGGTAGACTGTGAAGGATAGTTTGACTTGAGATGATTGATATCAACAGCCTTAGGATCCAAGAGAGAAACATTCTTTTCCAAGACCATTGTGTCCAGTCTCTGAGGCCCACTTGGCATATGTCGCTCATTTCCATTTTTAGAAGCACAGACACTATCGTCCTTTCTCTTCTCAAACTTTTCTGGCTGATCCTTGGAGCTGGTTAATGGCTTTAATGAAGTTACTCTGCACTCAATTTGCTGCTTATTCAATTTTGGCTCAGGCTTGGGTAGTGCACTGCATTTTTTGGGTTTTGGTTTAGAGTGGTTGTTATCCAAAATCTCATATTCAGTTAAGATGAAATGTCGGGGCAAGCAAGAAGGATCCAGCTTTGGTATAGGTTGTTGGTACTTCTGCTGATATGCTGGTGTGGTCCTGTGCTTATAAACAGAGCACTCATTATTTTTACCCCCTATCTCTGTGTTCTTTTTTTCACTTGAGCAGAACAGAGATGGAAGTAACTGACCTGGAACATTTTGAGGAACTGAATTCACCCACAGTTTTTTCTTTCTGTTAGTTTTTAGTTGGGGTAAAGGACCAAAAACATTACAATGTGTCTCACTGACATGCCTCCTCGGACTCCTGGGATCTTCTTTGTCAGACTGCTTCAGGGGGGAGCTTTTTAGGTTAACAAAACTGCAGTTCTTTTTGACACTTGCACCTGTTTGCAGTGGAACCCGTCCAGTATTAACCTCCTGTGAGAAAGGAATATAAAGACATCGATAAATCTGAGATACAAATACATGCTCAGTTGAATCTTGAAAAGAAGATTTTTATAGAGGAGTACCTGCTGTGAGGCGTCAAAAGGTTGATGTGATGCATGTACAACAGGCACACATCCTTGAGCCCAGGAATCTGGAGTTGCTGGCATAGGCTCAGAGTCTTCTGTTCTCGATGTTTCTGCCTCTTCTCCTTCATCTAGGCACAAGACCTTATGCTCTACAGTCTGTGTGAGGTAAGTTTTGGCCCAGAATACGGTGAAAGGTATAATCTCAATGGAGAAAAAAACAAAATAAGAGAATGGAACAGTATCAGTACAAGTATATGTATTGTATATAGCTGAAATGGGTGAAAAAATATAATTTTATTGGTTCCTTTATGAGTGTTTGTCACTGATATTATGTAAACAATTAGTTTATATTTAAAATAAAAACATTATATAACTTTTCAATTTTACCTGTCTTTCAGTGTCCACATTATAACAGCAGTCCATGACTTTGCTTAGCAGTTCATCCATAATCTCTGCCACTATTTCATCTACATCCTCCTGGATCAGCATGTTGGTCCACTGATCTTGAGTAAAATTACCAGGGCTAGTATATGTCACTTTCTGGTCATGCTCTGGAAGCGTAGTATTGACAAATGACCTGCTTTCTTGCATGTTAGGTTTGTACTTGTGTGTAGAAGAGCAAGACATCTTGGCTTAAGAGGCTTCTGTAAAATGTGAAATACAAATGACCAAATGATAAAATTAAAAAAAAAAAAAAAAGACATTCTAAAGCCAATGTTTGCGATATTGTGATCACAAGCTTTATAAATAAAATGGATTAAACAAATGAAGTAGAATACACAAGGAAAAAATAAGGAAGATTGTGGAATCTTAACTGGTTTGTATGTTACTATGAAATGTTCTAATACTAAACATCAGCCATGATGGTCAACATTTGATACTGTGGAATAATCATTACTTGACTGAGAATATAATCTTAAAACCCAACAGCATGTTAAGACATATTCAAATTAAAAAATTACTATAAATGATACTTGAAGGAAAATTGAAATATATAACAAAACATAGCCAATGTTCTGAGCAGGAACTATGAAATCAGGCTAATCAAACATTTTATAAAATTTTGCAATTTGGGATTATCATTAGCAAGTACAAAGTAAAAAAAAAATAATCTCTGTTTAGACGTAATTTTAAGCATCTGTCTTGTCTACATTTCATCAAACTATTTGTTGTCCTGTGTAATGTAACCAAGATGACGCTCAGTGGGTTAAAAATATTTTTTTCAGAAGGATTAGATTGCCATCGGACTTGTCCCATAGCCATAGCCTAGTAGATTTCTTTTTTTTTTTTTTCATGGTGGTACTTCCCATTCCTGCTCTCTTGGTCTTAAAGCGTTGAGCTAACTATCAAATGTGCTAATATATCCTATAAGAATGAGAGAAAAGCTGCTGATCAGATAAGACTACTGCGTGGCAGCTGGCGTTTTCTGCAATGAAATTAGTATTCAAAGAGAATCATTAACTCCTCCAACCACCAAACAAAACAAAAGATAACTTTACAGTGTAACACCGTGGGAGAGAAAACAGATTGTAAGAAAAGAAAAAAAGCAATGACAGCCTGTTGAGTAGCTCTAAAGCCCCCCCCCCCCCCCAAAAAAAAATAAATAAATAAATAAATAAATAAATACATACATACATACATACATACATACATACATAAAATAAATAAATAAATAAAAAATTCTATGGAGATTTTTTCCAATAAAACTGATTTTTTGTTTTTTTTTGTTTTTAGACGCCATTTGAGTCATGTTTCTGCCTACCCCATGACCTGCTCCAATATAACGTGCACTAACTCTACACAATCATGCTAAGGTGCTAACCATGCCACTATCGTAAAAGAAAATAAGTTTGTTATTGTTACCATATCCTACCTTCAGTGATTACTGCCATGTCTCCAGGAATTCATCTCAAATAATTACGACATTATCTTATCTTATTCTTCTCCGTATCCTCTTCCCAGTAACGTGTCCGGTTGCTTAGCAACCGAGTACGCAATGATGACGAACGACGTAGGAATACGTCGTCTCTATGGCTGCGGAGGACGCATAGGTAATCCTTTTGCTAACCGGAAAGTGGTTAGTTCACTTAAGATATACTCCATCAGATTTGCGCCAAGGGAGTGGAGGCAGAGCCAGATATTTTGTAGTTCAAAGCACACCTATGTTCAGTGTGTATATCAAAAGTTTCGATTTTCGCTTTTGTTGCTAATAACTGCAGTTGCCCTCTGGCTAACATGCTTAGCTAACTGCTAATACTGAGTGTTTAGCTTAGCAAATTCCTTCTAAGTAACTGAATGTTTACTGATAGATTTTTTAATTTAATTTGGGCTATAATGGTGGTGATCTTCATTGTTCTGTTTTAGACCGATATCAGAGGAGATACTGTTCTAAAAAGTGTATTAAAAGAAGGCTACTCGATGTATCACAAAGAGAAGAGCATCCAGATAAAGAACAGCGCCTCAGCGCTGTATAACAACCTGAGCGTACTGCGCATCGCACCAAGGCGCCTCACCTATTTCACGGTGGTTCACGCCAATGTGGTCAACATGGTTAGCGCGTCCTGGGACGGTCTCAACTACTCCCATCGGCAGCTGCAGTCAAAGGAACCCAATGTCGCCACAAGCACGTCTCTCATTATGCAGGTAATGTCACGGGGGGAAAAAAATGTACATTCATTGTCTTCAGCTACCCATTTCATACAATTCTATGGAGTGAGGTATAAGATGAGGTAGAAAGAATCATTTCATTTTCTCCCTACACGTGTGTGCTAACAAACATTATATATGTGCATTTGCCAAAACCTTGAAAAACAAAACAAAACAATAATCATTTTACAGGCTGCTTTCTGTGTTCTGCCTTCTCGTGATTTGCTGGTAGTGACCTCCCAGAAGGGCATCCAGGTGAGTCTCTACTGGTTTCTGATGTCACAGAATGTTGCTGCATTGCTTCTTTTGTATTTTTTGGTATATGTTGAATATATGTCACAGAATAACAAAATTATAAATATGTCTTAAATAAATGTCTTAGCAAAATTTTATTTTGATTATTGCATGAATTTGTAGATGTATGAATCAGATGGCTCTATCATGGTGTACTGGCACGCATTGGATACACCTGAAGTACCTACAGGTAATCTTACTGAAAAAAACATTGGATTTGCTCTACATGTATGCACACATTTAAATGAAAACATGTTTTATTAGCATTATAACTTTGAACACATACAAATTGCACTTGATCTGTCCTCACAACCAAAATATACTCTAATTAAAAGCAAAATGAAGAATGTGGGAACACTACATGTAGTTTACAGACTTTTTTTTCTCATGCCCACCTACCTCATTTTCAATATTTGTAGTATCATTCAATGTATTTTTGAATGAATTAAAAAAAATTAAAATGATATTTAGTCCTCAAAATTGATATGACAGCTCAGCTATGTTTACTGTATTATGTGCACCACGAAGGAATTGCATTGTGAGAATTTTTTGATGGCATAATTTCCAGTGGTTGTGTATTCTAAAATTGACCCAGAAATAGTAAGGCATTTAAAAAAACTTCTCTATGTTCATTGTAGCACATCTACTTAATTGCGTGTTTGTACATTTGCACATTTGTGTATGTCAGAAAAAGGTTTCATGTTTCATATTGTGTACTCACAGAGCTAATTTCTGCCCCAGCACAGGCAGTGTTTGCTCGAGGGATATCAGCAGTGTCTGAAAATTATATATGTGTAGGTAGGTACTGTGTCAGACATATTTTCTCTTGCTTATGATGAAATTGTATAGAACAATTGTCTTTTTTTCCCCAGGTGTTTCATCAGGTGCAGTTCTAGTGTTTGATGTCCCCAATAAAGGAAGTAACATTACACTATCTGAGGTCCTGGAGGAGCATAAGGAGTCTATTACTGACATGGCATCAGAGTGCTCTGGTAGCCAGGTATGATGTGTGTGATCTGCTAATATTGATAAAATATTACTTTATAAGTTATAATATCTCTAAGGAAGTACAGAAATTCTATGAATTACATATTCCCTTACTCTGTTGTCGTCTCTGTTCCCTCAGGAGTGTATAGCCAACCTGGTCACTGCAGATGATGGAGGCAGCCTGTGTATATGGAAGTCTGGGGAGGAATTTCAGCTCCTCAACAAGATCCCTGGTTTTGAGTAGGAAGTTTTTTTGTGTGTTTTAGTTTGTGTCATTTGTGTATAAAGTAAAACTGAACTCAATTAAAGTGATTTAGTAACAATAGATTAGTGTTTACAAGGTGACCTATCATTAACTTCTTTCTTAATTCACTTTCCTTACTTTCGCTCTGCTTTTATACATTGTTATGCTTTCTATCTGTTATTGATAGTCTTTCCACTGTGCTTTGATTATTCATCATTTCCTGTGCTTCCATAATCTAATATCCATTATCTTTTTTCTTTTTTTCCTGGATGGCATTGATCCTTCATATTACTTCCTGCTCTTAGCATGAGTTGTTCATCTGTCAAGCTATGGAAAGGTACAGTGGTGGCCGGTTATGGGACAGGCCAGATCCGTCTCTTTGAAGCAGTGACAGGAATTCTGCATGCTGAGATCAATGCTCACGCTCGCTGGATATACTCACTGGACATTGCTCCCTTTTCTGGACTGGTGAGTGGTATAAACCAAACATACGGATAGAAATAATCTTCTTTGCTCACAGTTTGATATGTTGGTATTCAGCATGTGAACAGTGCAAACATCTTAACAATATTAAGATGTGAAGGTCTATTAACCTTTTGCATTTTTCCATATTTCTGCTTCAAAATATGCTAAAGGATCATAAAATTTTCAGTTAAATCCTAAATAATAGAAAATTAAACTAAAATATAAAAGATAAAGTAAAGAATATCATACCTTGGCATTTATTTATTAATAATGGGAAATAAACCATTAACATTTAATTACTTAATTTTGCTTTGGGGATTAATTAGTTATTTTTCAGTTCAATTCAGTTCAACTCATTTAATGTGAGTGGCAAATATATTTGAAACTCTTGGATAGGCAGTTTATTCAAGTTCTGTGTTTTCTGTCAGGGGTGTTGGCATTCAATATATTGGGAAAAAAAAAAAGGAAAACCATGTCCAGATAATTAGGCATCCAATTGGCAGTAAGATGCAAAGTATATAAATGGTGGAGATTCACTTCTGTCATCACCCAAAAATGCCTGACCAACAAAGTCCACTCAGAGGAATACATGTAATAGCCACAAAAGAGTCCATGCTCACTTCTAAGCAGTCAAGCCTTCTCTGACATTGGCTGATTTGAATGCATGATCATCATTTCAGGAATGCTGAACAGCAAATGGACACTGTTGCTTGCCTGCAGTTTTGGGAACGATCATGTGGGAAAAAAAGCTTTTTTTGAAAGATGATGGGGAAATAGATGTTTGTGGTTTCAATGACAATCATTTCGTCTGTAAATAGGAAGATAATGTATTCTAGTGGTGTCAGTAGTGTCATAGTTTGGTCTGGTTTTACTGCATCTGGGAACAATGAGTCCTAGATTCTGCAATCAAATGAAAATGTTAAGACATCTGTCTCTGACTGAATTTAGAAAAAAAGTGGGCCAACCTGCAAGACAACAGATTTTTCTGCAACTATGAATGGCCAAAAAAGAATAAAGTTAACACTTTGGACTTTGGAAAAGTGGGCAATTAATTTAAGTTATTTTTGTGTGTGTAAAATTCTGATGATGTTTTTGCATTTATGCAGAAATAAAGAAAAGTAATAATGGGTCAAAAAATTTGAAGCACCAATACATTTTGTAATCAAAAACAATTAGAATAATTACCATCTTTATAAAACTGCACTATGTTCAAATAATTATTAATTATTATGATGTTTTGGCATATTTTAACCTATCTAAAGCATTTGATAAGATACTATCTCCTTGTTTGGGTTAGCTCCTGTCTGCTGCTGAGGACTCTTTAGTCAGGGTGTGGCACCTCACCGTGACACCAGAGACCAATAGCGTGGAGGTAACCAATTACTCTGAGTACAAAGCTTGTTTTCTTAATATGTAAGAGTCTGTTTTTACACACTATCTTCCAAGACTCAGAATCTCTGTTTTTCTCACTTTCTCTTAGGTTGCTCATTTGCACAATGAGTGTGTGACGGATACACAAATTTGTGGTGCCAAGTTCTGTGATGGTGATGGTTTTGCCTTTGCTGTGACAGGGTATGACCTAAGTGAGATTATCCGTTATGTCCAGTCATAGGTCTCTTGCTAAGGCTAAGTATATGAATGGGAATTTGTTATAAATTTTGATAGACTTGGTTTGTTGAACAAAACTATTTGGAGGGAATTACCTTATAACATTTCTGTTTATTCTACAGAAGCTAGAAGGAGAAACAATGTAAAGTCTGGTATTTAAAGTTTTTGTACATTTTTTTTGTGTACAAATTTATGTGGATGTAGCTTTGAAAAGCAATTTTGTCAGACATAATTTATTGTTTAGAAAAAAAAACTGCACCAATAAAGATTTCCTAAGGATTGATGTCCTGACTCTACGCCTGCACTTCTCTAATGCACCAGTAGATGGGATTGTGAGCAAAGTTTCCTTAGGTCAGTGTTAATATAGCCCAAACAGAGTTTACTAAAGTGCAGGGTGGAGCTGTCTAAAAGATTTATGTACTGAATACAGGACACACTGGACCCTGTCTCTCATATGAGCTTGTAAATACTGGCAGGACAAAGAGGGAGGACATTCTTTTTCTTTTCACTGTCATTTTTCACTTCTTAGATGAGAGTGTGCTCCATCTTTATCCTTTCAACATCCCCTTTGTTGGAACTATTGTTTTTAAAGACCTTTGCTCATAGTAAATACAGTCAGCTCCTTGTGATTCAGAAATTACCCTGCACACCAATGCAGGACAACACATCTTGAAGTTCAGTAAAGATAATATTGTTTTTAGGAAATTGAGATATGCTGAAATTTCCCTTACTGAAAACAATTCTTGCCAATAAAGCTGCATTGGTGTGGATTTGGTTGTGTTTATCACAGGTCATATGATCTTTTTTTGGTTCCCATCAGGCAACCAGGTATCATAATCCCATCTTATTGTGACAAGATAGAAGAATCAGGTCAGCAAGGAATTGTATGCTGTTTGTCAGAATAAGGCTAAGCATGTATTACATCTTAGAGTTCTAGTCTTTTCTGGTTTGTTGTCAACACTAGTCACATAACATCAGCTGACAAGACTGTTTTGAACCCACACACAGCACATTATATAACTTAAAGTTGGTAGGTGCCAAATGACAGCCATGCTAATGATTTGGTTATATCAAATGTCAAGTACAAAAAAATGAACTACAGTATTGTGGGTAAGCTTGCGCTCTGTGGTATCAGTCTTTTTGAGTACATCTGTTTATTTCGTACTTCCCAGCTGCCTGGTGGTCAACAACACTGGCTGGAGAAGGGCAGTGAAGAACTAAACTGTCAATATGAGGGCCCAAATGACATGGACACTGAGATTACATAACTAACTGGGACAGTGCAGAGGGAGGATGAGGTTGCTTAAAAGTGATCCTTGAGTGAAGTATAAGACTAAGAGAATATAGACAGTCCAAAGCTGTGCAAAAGATCCTGTTAAGGGAAGAGCTGAGAGTGGAAAAGAAGACTTTAGTGTAAAATGTTCCAGGAAAAACAGAAACGTAAGCAATCATTTATTTCTCATTATCTGTGTCAACAGTGTTGTGTGACTCTCTAGTTATGTTCACAGCCCCAGGGCCACTTATGTTTTGCATTGCCACAGCACTTGTCAATAGTTGCCTTTTAGGTGTTAGAAGCAGCTGAGCACACAACACTGTGGATATCAGAACTCAACATAACTGCTCTTGGATGTGACTTGATGTGGACTGTGTATGCTTGTGTAACAAGTAATATGCCTTACAGCAATATTATGCCCCAAAAAACAATTCATATTTTGAAAGATTTTATTGATGAAAGCGAGTAGACAAAAATATATTTTAAAAAATAAATAGAAAGAAACATTTTAATACAAATCAGATATCAGATTAACATTTTTTTCTCAGATAAGGCATCAACCTTTTTGTTCAGCTGTCCAGTCCTTCAGGTTCAGTTTGTTTAAGTCTCACATTCCTCTTATAAAAGTAAGCAACCAACACGACAAGTTTTTTCAGTGCACAGCCCAACTGGGGCATGGGTTTCAACCAAACCTGAAGCATTAAGTCCCATGCCTCAAAACAAGTTTGTCCTTCCAGACCAGTTAAGATCAGTTGGATTTGCATGTGTGGTAAAGACCTGTCTCTAAATATGTTTGTTTGTGTGTGCCTTCATTATTGTCATGGAGAAAGAGTAATTTATCCCTTGCCCATCCAGTCTTGTGGCATCTGTCCGGGCCTGTGTTGCTAAGCCTGCTGGGTTAGAGTCTCAGCAGGGGTTTGACGGGTCTAAGGCCTTTCCAGCTTGCCACAATAGACAGACCAGCAACTGGGAAACCATCTCCTGAAGGCATAGTGTATGAATAGGTCTTCCATTGCAAACATGTTAAAATGGGAAGGAGGTAAAAAGAAGTCAAAACTGTCATTGCTGACTGATAAACACAAAACCAAAGAAAACCATGGATTGAAGCCTTTCACTTTATCAAAGAAGGAAATTATACATTTGTTTTTGGATTGTAAATTCATACTGTAGTACTCTATGAAGGTTTAAGGGAATTTAAGTCTTTGGAATCTCATCTGTTACCAAATAGAAGCACCTGATCAGTTCCCAAGGTATTCTGCTTCATGAAAGCAACCCCTCAGAAAGAGACATATTTTCATCAAGAACATCATTAAGCAAACTTTTAGCAGATTGTATGTCCTCTTCTGAGTTCATGACAAAGTAGTCAAAAAAAAAAAAGAGAAACTCAAGCACCTGAGACGGCCTAAACCCACAAAAGAACTGTGGCAAGTTCTCCAAGCCAGTAGTTTACCATACAAGTACCTTGAAAAAATATGTGTACAGGTGCATTTGCCTTTCCTCTTGACTGTATTTATTTTGTATGGTTAACTTCTGGTGTTGAAAGTTCTTTTTTCCAGTAATATGCGCACTATTTATTTTCATGACAAAAAAACTCAATTCAATTCAAATTCTGTTTTTCCTTTAATCAGATTTTACGGTAGTTAAAAAAACAAGGCCTCAAGAAAAACCCATAGCATATAAAAATTACCACAAAGCAGTAACAGTTCAAAGAAAATTCAGTACTACACATGCGCCAAAACCTGGGCCAAAACAAATAGAAAATAAGGAGAGCGCTTGAAACCAGTCACACAATAGGCAATCGGCTTCGGACAACTCCCCTAAATACAATCCCATGAAACAAAGAAACAAAAACTGAAAACGGGACTGCTGGTGAGTTCCAGCCCAAGTGCTAAAAGGCTAAAAGCAAGCAGAAGCTGCATAGGTTTTGCTTTTGGTGAGGGCCCAGGACCCAGTTTGAAGAACCCTTTTCCCACTCTTATTTTTCTACAATGTTCTTTCAGTTCATTGAATCTTTAGGCATTTCTCCATACAGTTTTCTTAATGTCCCACAATAGCATTTCAGTTGTTCTGAGGTCTGGACACATTCTTTCCTTTTTGTTTTTGTTTTTTCCTTACCATGCATTCTGTTGTAGATTTGGTGGTGTGCTCGGGATGATTGTGCTGTTTCATGACCATATTGGCCAAATAACTCTCATATAGGCTCACATTTGACTGTAAAATACTTTGGTCCAGAACAGTTCATGGTGCGAGTGCCCTGATCCTGTGAGTACAAAACAAGCCCACATTATCACTCCTCCACCAATATGCCTGCCATTTGTTATGGCATGTTTGTACGGATATTCTATATTTTCTTTAAATTAATTGAAACTGGGTGATTGTTTGGCAAACCACCTACTTATTTCTATTGAAGCAGAAAGGGTTTACTTAGTGCTTTGCACACTGACTCTTTAGTTTGGCTGTGTTTTAGTTGAATAAACAATGACATCGGTGTAAGATGATGTTTATCTGAAGTTGTAGTTACTTAATTGTAAGATCTGGTAAGGATCATGGGATTTTTTTATTAAGTCTTGTTTTGTAACACCTTAGAACTGAAAAAGGAGTGTACTTTCTATTTTACTTGACTCTATGCAACTCTGAGTATTGCAATTGTATTTTATTCACAAAATTCACAAAAAATTAGTGCCACAGAAAAGGTGTCATTGTGCATTAGCAACAAAAACTGTCACAGAGTGCTTCAAATAACTCAGACAAACTTCAAATAACTGATTGGTGACTCTGGAGACATTCAGCAGTTATGAAGAAAATCTTAACATTATTTGGAGTCATTTATTCTGTCCCTTTTCTTCTGTCCCATTTGTGAATAAATAGACCATTTTTTAGGAAAGGCAGGAGAAAAAAAGAAACTTAAATTTCATTACCAGATCCAGGCTTATGATTTGATAAATGTATTCAATATTACCTCCTGGAATGGAGACTGATACAATATTTAGAAGAGTGAAGAAATAAAGAGGTTACGTAGGTCCTTTGCAATCTAATTACAAATTAGATTTGCTGTAGTCTTGTAAACCTTGGAACAGTTATAAAAGGATACATTTACTCATTTTAAAGTGACTATTTATTATGGTATGGACATGGACACATGGTCCTGTAACACATTTTTTAGAAATATCTTATGTAATCAAAGACAGGTTGAACAGATTAAGTTAAAGAGGGAGTGTAAACCTCCTTTCATCTTGATGAATATCAAAACTGGAATGTTGAGTGACTGGAGTAGCTTGATGAGTTAAAAAGTTGCAAACACAAGTGGCACAGTGGCAAAAATGGGAGGATCTAGTTAAAGAGAGGTAGATCTGTTTCTTGATCACACTGGATTACAGTTAATATGGAACATTATACATGCCTCTTATTGAGGGAAATGTCGAAATACTGTATTCATTTATAAAAGACTAGCATCCCAATTGTTCTCTGGTAATGAAGAGCATTTGATGGTCCATAAGTGGAAGAAAAATAGTGCTTATATGTTAAGAAAGAATTAACTCATTTTATTATATATTTTCCCTCAATTTTTGCCATGCTATCCCTTTGACAACAGAGTTTCTTTGAACATAACAAATACACTTACAAATAACATTCGGGATCTGTGATTTTCCTATGTCCTGGTCTTTCAGCATTATCAGAGATTTACAGCTTGCTGCTATACAAATTTGAAGTAAAAAGATAGTTCTTATTCTGTAAGGAAACATAGTATGACTTTGGACTGCACTCTTGGAGTGTTGTAACCTTGAAGTTGGATCAAAATGTTAAATGCAAGCAAACGTCTATGATATAACTCAGTGGTGGCCCCGCCATGGCACCACATGCAAATTTGCATGACTGATGATACATAGTGACCAAATAAGGTTATGGTCCTTTGAAGGGGGGGGGGGGGGGGGGGGAGATCCTGGAGGATGTAGGTGGCATATTCTGTCCTGACTGAGGACAGGGCAAAGGTAAGGTGACTCTCTCCAGCTTTTAATCATATTTGATTGATATTAATAATAATAATAATAATAATAATAATAATAATAATAATAATAATAATAATAATATAATACATTATTTAAAAGTGCCTTTCGAAGGATACATTACAGATAAATGAAAGATAGATAAAAACAATAAAATAAATGAAAACAACAAGGTGGAATACAAAATTAAAATGAGGGTCAGGTTATAGATTGAATGCTATTTTAAAACAGGTGAGTTTTTGAGTCTGGATTTAAACTGCGGTGGAGAGTCCATACTGCAGATATCAGGTGGGAGTGAGTTGCAGAGCGACTGAAAGCTCTGCTCCCCCTGGTGCTTAAATCTGCAGAAGGCTCGCTCAGAGAGGTGGAGGGAGGAGGAGGACCCGAGGGAGTGGGAGGGGGTGACAATGCGAATCAAAACAGACAGATATGTGTGTTGTGTGTGTGTGTGTGTGTTGGGGGGGGGGGGGGGGGGGGGGGGGGGGAACTGTGGAGCTATCAATGGTGAGGGAAAAACTGTCAACTTTGGAGAAGGTGGCTTTGACGCAGATGAGAAAGAGTTCAGTCTTATTGTCATTAAGTTTGAGGATTTGATTTCTGTGAAGAGGAGTTTGGTTTACTGGAAAGGTAGAGCTGGGTGAAACAGGAATACCACTATTATTATGAAGAGGAGGGCCCCAGGATGGAACCCTGAGGTGACCCTGAGGTGACAGGGGAGGACTGAGAGGTGAAGGATTTCAACTGAATGAACTGAGTGCAGCCGGTGAGGTAAGAGTGAAACCAGTAAAAAGGGGTATGAGTGATACCTGAAGAGGGGAGTCTATTGAGGATAATGGGGTGAGAGATGGTATCAAAGGCCGCACTCAGATCGAGGAGGATGAGGATGGAGATTAAACCAGAATCAGCAGCCACGAGGAGGTCGTTAGTGATTTTGATGAGAGCCTTTTCAGTCCTATGATGGGGACAGAAACTGGACTGCAATTGTTCATACAGCTTGTTATTGGTGAGATGGCAGCGGAGCTGAGAAGCAAAGTTTTTTTTTCTGACATTTTGAATATGAAGGGAAGGTACGGAGCCCCTCTGGTGACATTTGATAAAAAAAATAATAATGCGTGGCCACGGGATAATAATGCAAGGCCACGAGATAATAACGCGTGGCCACGAGATATACTAGCCATTTCCAAGCAGAGATTGATTGTTGCTTGCTTGAGTCATACTTTAACCAACAAACATGGACACTTTTGACTTAATTTCATTTTATTTTAATATAGGAATGAATTACAATGACATTCTTAAGGCACTTGCGGTTAGGCATGGAGTATTGCTTAGCAAGAGACACTTAATTTCGGCTGCTCAACGTATTAACTATCTCATGACCACGCATTAATTATCTCGTGGCCAGGCATTATTTTTTTTTTTTATCAAATGTCACCAGAGGGGCTCCGTAGGAAGGTGTGAAATGTTATTGAAATCATTTGGGTCTGGACCAGGTTTTTTCAGTATGGGGCTGACGGCTGCAGATTTGAAAAGAACAAGAACAATACTAGTGGACAGTGAGGAGTGGATGGCGGGTGATATTAGGGGGAGCAGAGAGGGGAGGCTAGATTTGACCAGGACAGTAGGAAAGGGATCCAACTAGCAAGTAGATGGCTTGGACTTGGTGATGAAATAGGAGATTACTGAAAGACGAGGGAGTTCAAAGGTAGAGAATGGTTGACAGGGTGGGAGAAATTCAGATGAGGGGAGGGGTGAGGTAGTGGAGCCGAGGTGCTGGTGGATTTTATTGACCTTATCATCAAGTCTGTTACTGGCTGCTGCGGAACTGGAAAACAGTAAAAATAAAGAAAAGCTAAAACAGACATGGAGAACGGTAAAAATCCGTGAACTTTACAGTTCAGGTAGCAACTCAGGTAGCAATATTAACAAGTCTGTCTAAAAAAAAAAATTCTTAGACAGCAACAAAACTTTTGCATCATTCCTCCATGTTACATCAGATCTGCTCCATATGTTCACTGTCGTGCTATTCTCTTACTGGTTACTTCAGCGCGGCTCCATCTAGTGACACAGATGTGTAATGACAACAGAAAGTCCAGTCCTCGATTATAAAACAAATTCAGTTCTGTGGCCCGATTTTTAATTTCGTATTTTTGATCCAAATCTAAAATTGAAATGTAAAAAAACAGGCATTTTTTTTCCCGTTTTTTTTTTTTTGTTAGATTAAAAAACAAAAAACATAATAAAATGTCACTTTTTAATTATTATTTTTTGGTTGACAATTGAAAATGGAAAGAATAAATGATACACAGATTGTTAAAGTTACTGAACTTTAACATGGACATTTTCATATTACAGAAACAAGGTTATTTGTAACAACTGCCGAGTTGAACTCCTCGTTAAAGGTTTCTGCTGTTACCTCAGAAATTACCTGTTTTAATGTTCTGATTGTGCTGAGCCACAATCATTTTGTTGGATTTTGTTTGTAGACTTTTTTTTTTTTTTTTAATAAAAACATGATGGCATTAATGCCCTGGCAGTGGCAATAAGCTTTATTTTATTTTACATTTTTTAAGATGAGATTTACACTAAATATGTATTACTGACAAGTGCTGATGTTAAAGTTGTTCGAACAACAAATGTTATGGCACTTTAGTTCATATGGCAGCAGAACATTTCAATAAAAGTGACCTTTACACTACTTTTGAATTTATTATTTGATTTTGTGTATACAATGCGATTAATCGTGATTAATCAGGAAAATCGCGATTAAAAATTTTAATCGTTGCCCATCCTTAACACACACACACACATATAAATGCCCTCTCTCCCTCCTCTCTAAAACACACAGACACACACTTTGCATAAACCCAGTAACGTCATTTAGAGACCATGGTTAAGCAATGGGATTTAAATGCATTAGATTAAAGTAAAATAAACAAGATCATACTCAGCCATCTGCCTCAGGATGGCATGGTTGCCTAGCACAGGGCATTGTTTGGCTTGACTGACGCTGATGTGCTCATACTGGAGTGTGCATTTGTGCGTGTATGTACAGATGGCACCATACAGATGATCGTGGATTCATTTTCCAGACTGTCTTCTAAATAACGTCAGTCTCAAATTAGAAGATCTAGTGTGTATGCATTCGCTTTTTTGCAATGCAGGTCTGTGCTTTCTGTAAGTTTAGTTTTGTCAAAAAAAAAAAATTCTACTCGTATGATTTATGACATACGTCACAGGATATTTTGCTGTATATAAGTATCACTTTTTATTGTATATAAGTATAAATTTTTATTGTGAAAGAATGTATGAATGCACTTTAAAACTCAGTTGCGTTTAATTCCCAACTGTTCTTTTTCACGCACATTAAACACCCATCTCATTACTTTTGATGTGTGGGTGAGAGTTATTGAGTCTGAAAATAGAGTCAGAGCAATAATAACAGCAATCCTGGCAACCCTTATCGTGGTGCTTTGTCAGTGTGACTGCTAATAGGGTTAATGTGAAACAGACAAATGAACATCTTCAGGGTACACCTTGAATATGAACATGCATAAACATTTGAATTCAATTGCCAGGTTGTGTATTTTCTTTTATTTCCCTGAATGCAATTCAGTTTCTTCCAGTTCAATAATTTTGTTTGCTCTGTGCTAATGCACTAATTGTACTTATAGTTGTCCTTTTGGTAGCCCAAAGTAAATCCTTAATAGTGTGGGTTTAATTTAGAGTAAAACAGGCATGATACAGAGGTTATCTTGTTCAACAAAAATGATGGAAGTATGACACAATTTATGATATAGATAACATTAGTCCATTTAGCCTTTTTTTCTTTAAAAAAAATCAGTGGTAAGAGTTGTTTTTCTTTCTTTATAAGGGTTAAATTTGTCAGCTATTTGAAAGGAAACAAGTATTTATTTTAATTACTCTTCTAGTACCACCTTGCAGTTGGTATTTTTGTAAAATGAAACAAACATGAGTCTGTCTGGAATAATGCATTTTATTTAAAAATACAATGCTTAATGAATATTTCAGAATCAAGAAAGGTCTTCTTAAAATCTATACTTATGATTTATTATTGTGTGTGCAACCTTATTAATATTAGGGGTGTTTTAATATAGCCTGCTTACTTATTTCTGACCAAGCTTTGTCAAACATTGCTTTCAGCAGCATGTTAGTAGAATATGATCCCTTACTGCTAGTTACTGCTGGGCTAGTCAGTAACAACTTCTTGGTTCTAATATCGAGCTAATCACAATTTCTTCCCCAAGAAGTTCCTTCTTTTATGATAATAAGGTGTCTCTAAATTTCTAAAGGAAACTAAACAGATGGTAGTTAGTTTTGCAAGTATAAAAAGAGGGAAATCAAATGAGAGAACATTTTACCATAACATAATATTTTTTTTCTTTTCAAATTGAATCTCCTTTATATTTTTTATGATTCAACAAATTGGTGAGCAACAGACTTTCTTCACCCAATATATACCCCAGCTGCTCTGTCATTCAGTCTTCCTTTTACATAAATGCAAATAAATGTGTGTCCGCTTAGTAGATGTGCGTCAACATGCTCACAACCTTCCTGTCAGGGTTCAATAAAGGGTCAAGCAGGTGTAGGAAAAAAAGAAAGTGAGATGCATGAACGTGAAAGTGAAACAGGGCCCTGGTGTGAAGCAACAAACAGGAAGTAAAATCCAAGGCTGTATTTAAATTGTGCACTTGTTCACTATCTAGCCCAATATATAGTGACTCAGCCATTTGGCTGTGCTGTTTGAAACTTCAGCTGCAACTTTTCTTCTACTATATAAACTCACGACCACTTTATTAGGTCCACCTTGCTAGTACCAGGTTGGACCCCCTTTTGCCTTCAGAACTGCCTTAATCCTTCGTGGCATAGATTCAACAAGGTACTGGAAAAATTCCTCACAGAGTTTGGTCCATATTGACATTATGGCATCATGCAGTTGCTGCAGATTTGTCGGCTGCACATCCATGATGCGAATCTCCCATTCCACCACATCCCAAAGGTGCTCTATTGGATTGAGATCTGGTGACTGTGGAGGCTGTTTGAGTACAGTGAACTCATTGTCATGTTCAAGAAACCAGTCTGAGATGATTCATGCTTTATGACATGGCGCGTTATCCTGCTGGAAGCAGCCATCAGAAGATGGGTCCACTGTGGTCATAAAAGGATGGACATGGTCAGCAACAATACTCAGGTAGGCTGTGACATTGACACAATGCTCAATTGGTACTAATGGGCCCAAAGTGTGGCAGGAAAATATCCTCCACACCAGGGGTTCCCAAACTTTTCAACCCGCGACCCCCAAAATAACGGTGCCAGAGACTGGCGACTCCCCACTATCCCCGGATGTGACTGAAAAAATAAAATGTGCGCACAGGCCATACGCACAAACACGGGCTTAACGACAACACAAAAGAACAGAGCAGCCTGTTATGATTTTACATATAGAAATTTACTGTTTGATAAAAGCAGAATACCTCAGTCAAAATAATATCTATGTAACATGAGTGCACAGTATTACTGTCATGTGCAAACTTAACTTTAACATTACTTTAATGGTTAATGGTATTAAAGCATCCGCTTTGTGATGTTTACTGTGGAGCCGTAACCTGACACCTGCAAATGATGCTATGTTAATCTGTCTTAATCACCTCAGGAAGAAAATCTGTAGTTTTATTTTAATTTTAACTACCATGTTTCATAATTTTTACAACTATGGCTGAATTTTTCTGTATTTTTTTTTTTTTTTTAATTTATTAGATTTATATATATAAAAAAAAAAAGATTTATGGAAATCATTTCGCGACCCACCCCACGGCGTCCCGCAACCCCCTGGGGGGTCCCGACCCCCACTTTGGGAACCACTGCTCCACACCATTACACCACCACCACTAGTCTGAACCATTGATACAAGGCAGGATGGATCCATGCTTTCATGACGCCAAATTCTGACCCTACCATCCCAATGTCACAACAGAAATTGAGACTCATCAGACCAGGAAATGTTTTTCCAATCTTCTATTGTCCCATTTTGGTGAGTCTGTGTGAATTGTAGCCTCAGTTTCCTGTTCTTAGCTGACAGGAGTGGCACCCGCTGTGGTCTTCTGCTGCTGAAGCCCATCCGCCACAAGTTTCGACATGCTGTGCGTTCAGAGATGCTCTTCTGCATACCTTAGTTGTAACAAGTGGTTATTTGAGTTACAGTTGCCTTTTTATCAGCTCTAACCAGTCTGGCCATTCTCCTCTGACCTCTGGCATCAACAAGGCATTTGCGCCCACAGAACTGCTGCTCACTGGATATTTTCTCTTTTTAGGACAATTCTCTGTAAACCCTAGAGATGGTTGCGTGTGAAAATCCCAGTAGATCAGCAGTTTCTGAAATACTCAGACCAGCCCGTCTGACACCAACAACCATGCCACGTTCAAAGTCAAATAAATCACCTTTCTTCCTCATACTGATGCTGGTTTGAACTGCAGCAGATTATCAGCTGATTAGAAATGTGCGTTAACGAGCAGTTGGACAGGTGTACCTAATAAAGTGGCCAGTGAGTGTAGAACACTTCAAACTGGTTACACTGTACGCTATCAGTAGTGTATAGTATTTGTACTTTATATCAGTCAAAATAGACCATTGTGCACTGGGGTCTGAAGCCAGCAACTACAGAACCGATGGAGCTCCGCAGCTCATTGTTATTTTCTTACCTTTTTAGAATTCCTGAGCACAATAACTACTTAGATAAAATAGATTACTTAATATGTTGTGTGACACACACACAAATGGATCCTGATGGAGGCTCTGCCTCCCATTCTACTTTTAGAAACTCTGTGAACCATAAGAAAGCCTAGAGTCTGACAATGAAATGATCAGTTAGGATAACAGGTAACAACGAGTTCTTTAAGATAAGAAAGAGCTCGGTCCTTAAGGTTCTAAATGCAAGGAGAGGAATTTAAAATTCCTGGATTAACAGAGAGCCAATGAAGAGAAAGAAGATTGAAGAAATATCCTGCTAATCACCATCACAATTCTTGGATCAGCTCTTTCAAGTACTTCGGCCCACTAAAAGAGAATTACAGTAGGCGAAGCAACAAATGGATAAACAAGTTTTCTGTCTCTCATTTTGACAATTGCGTGAAGGTAAAAGAATCCAGTCAAAGAAATTTATTTTATGTGTGAATTAAAAGAAAATCATGGCCATGAACAACAGCCACGGCTCCTAATAGTATCGATAGATGACAAAGTTGCCATCCAGAATAAATACATGACTACTTTGGTGAGGTGACTGTCCTGTTAGTGCAGTGACACCACTTGGTCTATTCCTGAAGCTCCGAGTTCCAAACACAACATCTTCAGTCTGAATTGAGTTTAGTAAGAGGAAAATCGAACTCACTCAGGCCTTTATGTCATTTATACATGGCTGTAGTCCTTATTGGTCTCATCTGGCTTCACTGATAGGCATACCTGAGATGTCAAATACACTCAGTTTCAACCAAAAGAGGCAAACTTCCATCCATCTGCTTACATTTACTATGTAATTATCTTTGTGTTTCTTTAAGCAGCATGTAACTGTGATATTTGGTACATAATTATGAAGCACCACTGCATCCAAGAAATGTCTGAAATGTATTAGAAGGTACTTTGATCGACTGGGAAATTCTCCAGAAAACACTATGTAGTTGATGAATGAGTAACCAAGTAGATCATCTGAACATGAGTCAACATGAAAATACAGGAGAACATTTTGTTTTGTTTCAAAATGAGCAGAAAGCAAGCTAACAATATTACAATATTACAGAACATAACTAACTAAGTAATTAAGTAACTAATAACTAAAATCCAAAACAGAGATGACAAAAATAACAAAAATAGGTCAAACCAATAGACAGTAAAAGATTTTCACATGGAAACTCATTCAAGTTATCTCAGACCAGTTTAAATTCTAACTGACTGGCTCAGACTGAACTGTTTTCCATTCTTTTGTTCTTGCTGAATTGTGTTCAGTGACTGTGAGATGACCTCCCACATAGGTGTGTGTCACAAAGACAAAGAAAAATACTGTTTTTTTTAAACTTCTGTATACTTCTTTGTCTGTGTATATCACTAAGCTATACCATGATACATGGATGAATGTGATTTATTGGTGGTTAGATATAAACCAGTCTGGAACTCTAAAATCAGGGACTTGTATCAAACATACTCTCAAGAGCTTAAAACCTAAAAACACAGGCAATTAGGCAGAGTCAGCAGCTGCTGAGTAACTCTTGTCTTTGGTCTTGTTTATTAACTTAGTGCCTGTGCCTGCCAGCTGGCCTGTCAACCAGGACATGTACTAAAAATATGTGATTAAACATCAAGTGGTAAATGGAGTGAAAGGCCAAACACTGCAATCTGCCCACTTGTCCTAAGAAAAAAAAATCAGTGAGAAATGCAGAGACTCACACACCTGTCTGGACTGCCACTCTGATACTGCATGTCTTTGTGGACAGTCCCAATCTACTTGGAGCACCTTAAAAATCTATCCCTCGAGCCACTGAGTCACCAGTGAGAAGATCATTACAGGGATTCACAAACACACATTTCCACAAAATACAAAGGACACTTCAGGGCCCAGACACCACACAGATACACAAATCATATTTGTACTCCCGTAGTTTTTAATTAGAGCATGAGGAAAAAAGTCACATGAATACAAATCTCAGGAAATAAAACCCTCTGGATAGAATTTCAAACCTCCAGCTCCCTGTTGAGCGTCATATGTCACGTAAACAAGAGACACAGAGTGGGATGAGGAAAGACAGGCAGGAAAGGCTTGAGAAAGACATCAGAATTTGTCTGGAACATGCAGTCAATGGATGTCAGGGCCGAGGTAGCTGTGCTCGTCCCTGTTTCCATGGTGACCTGAATGTGCTGTCGGTGCAGTGACGCCATTCAGGAGTATTGCGCTGTTGCTCTGTTGACATGAGCTACACGTGCCAATGCCCAACTGACAGCACTAAGCATTCGCCCGTCTGTTCATAGCACCTAAGTGATGCCCCTGGAGAGATGCATGAGTCTGGACATTGGGCCAGAAGTGCCAGGTGCCCAACTGGGCCAGGTCTGGATTGCAACCCCTTGATAGAGGTGAACGGATGCATGGTGAGAGTGAGGGATTTACTCTTGGTGGGGGTTACATCATTCTGTTTTTGATCTTTCTCCACACTGACAAAGTGACACATGGTCCCTCAGTCATCACAAAGAAATGCACAAATCCCTGCTCTTTAAAGGTCTCTGAACATTTGCGCATGAAAAAAGTTCACATATGTTTTTGGATGAAGAACACAGCTACAAGTAGAAAATGTAATGATGAAATCTTTATGTTTACAGAAAATTTTCTAGATGGTCACATTAAAAACCTGTAGTCAAGCAATTTAAGATTCCAGTGACCCAACTCAGCAGACCTCTGTTGTTAAAGATGTACACATTGTGTCCATTCAGCTTGGAAAAATCCTGACCTAATTGTACTGGAATCATTAATTATGGCCCAAAGTCAAGTTCTGATAACTTTTCTCTGCATTAAAACCTATTAAGCCACTATTCATAATGTGTTACATTCGTCAAGAAGGCTTAAACCATCATGTCAGTGTCTCTTGTTCAAGCTTGCAATTGTTCAAGCTCAACTGGAACATCTATACTGTTTTGTCTGCCAGATCAGCCAGAAGAAAAGCAAAGGCTTTGAGGCCAAGAGAAGGCTATTGTAGTCTGTCAGCTGCCAAAGTTAGGTGTTATTGTGGTCATCCAATGGCTTGTGTCAAAAGGCCATTGTGGCACCCCACTGTGGAGGTACAGAGTTGCTGAGTGAAATTGATCTTTGTGGGCAAAGATGATCTTTTTGTTTGTGTGGGTAGAGAGTTTTGTATTGCTTGTTTGTGTATGCGTGTATGTGTTAGAGGTGCAACTCATTGGCCTGCTGTATTTGTTTGTGGAAATTTTGCCGGGGTAGGCATTTCACACTGGTTGGATCAGCACTTTGGCTTCTCAGGAAAGAGACTGACAGAGAGTGAGGGGCAAACCATGTGGATCCCGCATTATACCCCTATTGTGCCCATGTGGCTGCATCAATAGTGCTACAGCAGTGGTGGTAGACAATAGAAAAGTGCTATACAAGACACTTTGAGATAAAGGTTTAGCACACCTATGTATCAAATGAAGAACAGTGGAGAAAATGAGCATAACAAAAGCAGGGAAGTGAACTGAATACATGTACAGCCATATGAGTTTTGTGTCAGCAAATATTGTATGGAGGACAGAAAGAAGAATATATATATTTTTAGGATTCACAGTTGATCCTCAAGGTATTCATGGCAGGGTGACAGCCTGATATTCCACCTCTCATCCACACTTGTAAGTGTGCATGTGTGAAGACTCCCATGCCTGCTGGCCACAGTGCGGACTGTTGCCTAGGACTTGTGTGTAAACTGAGGTGAAAGCAAGCCTGGGCAGGGTGCTCCATTCCCTTCGCAGGACATTGACTACTTATGGTGCTTGGCTAAGCAGGACTTTTAGGGAATCTAACAGCAGGCCTCTGAAAGCTGCAGCTGCCTGACATTTGTACTTTTTCCAGGCCTCAACATGTGAACAAGCAGAACAATGTTTTTAAAATGCTGATGAAGGCTTGGACTGTGGTTTTTGTTTTTAATATATTTTCATTCTTATAAGATATTGATGCTTTGTCAAAAGCCGTTCATGTTAGTGTAAAGTGTATAGTAACATTAAATAAGCACTAGGAACTCCTCTACAGTCTGCAGACAATGCATCAGCTACTCCTTTGATTGTAATTGATCCATTGTCTGCATCAATAGTAAATGGTGGATTGGATGGGAGAAGAGGATAGACACCTGGCTCCCAAATATGAGGCACATACAGTATATAAGTCCAAATTTGAAAACAAAATATTCTTTGGGCTGCAACAAACTGCTAATATGTTGGAGGTGCAGACAAATGATCTGTTAAAGTTGTGCTTGAAAGGCTGATTGAAATACTGCAGATGTTTTGGAGCCAGTGAATACATTTGGTGAAGTGATGAGGTGGTGTCTAACAGGAACTACTGTCTTATGAAAGAAAAAAAAATTAGGGGACACTTTAGGGGGAAAAAAACTGCTGCTTCTAGTATTTGATCTTGGTTACAAATTGATTAGAACTTGTGAGGTCACAAATTTTGATAAACACAGTTACTCTGTCTTAATATCTAGATAATCTATATTTGACTTTGTCTCACTTCCATAGATCACAGATAATGTTTAGGATTCAAAGTAAATAAAATGTATTTCACGTGTTTGAATGCAACAATAAAATTTAAAAAAGTACATTGAATACAAAACTGGTTCGTTTGATTGTTTTACTGTGTGATTTTAGTGTTGAGACACATCAGCTCAGATCCAACCCAACAGCTGAGGCAGGGGTAGATCAGCAGCTTCCAAAAATTATCACCTTAACTCCACAAAGTTTTAAAACTTTTGTTTACAGTGAGAGCACTGGAATAAAGAGTAGTCTGATGACAATTTAACCACAAAGTGCACCCATATAATTAATGATTGACTGATGTTTCATTTTTCAGACTTAGAACTCCCCTAGCATCTGTACTAACAATGGCTACAGCCATTGTTAGTACAGAATGGGCGGTAACGCATTCACATTGTATTTACCAGACTTGAGCATCCACCCAAATGGTTTCAAAATGGAATGGGTGGGTACTGGAAAGAGTAAAAACAAAATAATAAGGCTGTCAACTAAATGTGCATTGTGTGAATCATGCAGCTTTGCACAGACTGGCTCAGGGAAACACATTTAAGTGGTATAAGCCACCAAGCTAAAATCATCATTATTGTTTCTTTAATTAGGATTTAATAATATCACTTTAGTTATTAATATTTGCTCTGGGGTCATGCTTTGGGTCTCTGAAAAGTGCCTAGAGACAATTTCTATTGTAATAGATGCTATATAAATAAAGTTGAATTGAACTGAATCAGTATTAGAGTTAACAGAGGTGGCAAGCCTCCTGAGTGAGGCTAAAAGATATGACTGTAATATATATTATATACTTCATATATTATATAATGGAATTAAAAAAAAACTGTTAATTTAATCCAAAACATGTAGATTTGTAGCCTAATTTCACACCAGTATAAACATGAACTGTTTTGAATTTTATGTTTTTAGCTTGAAATGATAAGTTCAGTAAATGTAGGCTACTGATGAGAGTTCGCTCACCTACAGTGGAAGAAATAAGTATTTGATCCCCCGCCGATTTTGGCAGTTGTCATACTAAGAAATAAATGAACAATTTCAGACTTCTATGGCAGCTTTATTTTAACATTTATAGAAAGAATATTGAAAAAAAGTTTGAGAAAATTACATGAAATGAAAAATTAATTTGCAAGTCAATTGAGGGAAATAAGTATTTGATCTCCTAGCAAAACATGATCTAATACTTGGTGGTAAAACCCTTGTTGGCAAGCACAGCTGTCAGACGTTTCTTGTAGTTGCTTACTAGGTTTCAACACATCAGGAGTAATTTTCGTCCACTACTCTCTGCAGATCATCTTCAAATCCTGAAGGTTTTGAGGCTTGCGCTTGGAAACTCGCAGCTTCAGCTCTCTCCATAGAGTTTTAATAGGATTAAGGTCAGGAGACTGGCTAGGCCATTCCATGACCTTGATGTGCTTCTTATGGAGCCACTCCTTTGTTTCTTGGCTGTATGTTTTGGGTCGTTGTCATGCTGGAAGACCCATCCACGACCCATTTTCAATGTCCTTGTGGAGGCAAGGAGGTTGTCACCCAAGATTCTGCGGTACGTGGCCCCGTTCATCTTCCTATCGATGTGGTGAAGTCGACCTGTCCCCTTAGAAGATAAACACCCCCAAAGCATAAGGCTTCCACCGCCATGCTTGACAGTAGGGACAGTGTTTTTGGGGTCATATTCAGCATTTCTCTTCCTTCAAACACGTCAAGTTGAGTTGAGGCCAAAGAGCTCAATTTTGGTCTCATCTGACCACAGCACCTTCTCCCAGTCTCTTTCTGAGTCATTAATATGTTCGTTGGCAAACCTGAGTCGGGCCTGGATGTGAGCCTTCTTGAGCAGAGGGACCTTGGACCACTGCAGGATTTTAAACCATTGCGTCTCAGTGTATTACTAATAGTTTTCTTGGTGACTGTGGTCCCAGCTGCCTTGAGATCATTGACCAGGTCCTCCCGTGTAGTTCTCGGCTGATCTCTAACCTTTCTCATGATCATTGAGACCCCATGAGGTGATATCTTCCATGGAGCCCCCAGCCTAGGTTAATTAACAGTCATGTTGTACTTCTTCCACTTCCGAATAATTGCACCAACAGTTGTCACCTTCTCATTCAGCTTCTTACTTATGGTTTTGTAGCCCATTCCAGCCTTGTGGAGTTCAACAACTTTGTCCCTGACATCTTTTGACAGCTCTTTAGTCTTGCCCATGGTGGAGATGGTGGAGTATTACTGAGTCTGTGGGCAGATGGCTTTTTATACAGGTGACAATTTGGAACAGGTGTCTCTCATGCAGGTAATTACTTCAATGAGATTAGAGTATGTCAATGGTGTGTGGGAGCCAACACTGGTCAAGGTTGGTCGGGGATCAAATACTTATTTCCCTCAATGACTTGCAAATTAATTTTTATTTTTCATTTTGTGTAATGTTCTCCCTTTTTTTCAATATTCTTTCTATAACTGTTAAAATAAAGCTGCCATAAAAATCTGAGACTGTTCATTTATTTCTTAGTATGACAAATCAAATACTTATTTCAGTACTTATTTCATTACTTATTTCCTCCACTCTTTGAATTAAGTTTTTAAAGAAAAACTTGAATTCAGAAATAATCAGAGCATCACTCACTTCAATATTTGATTTGGCTCAAACCCTTGAACGATTAACACCAAAAGGCGAAATATGTTTCACTCAGCTGCAAAGGAGAGTGAGGCCAGGCTCAATAATCACATTCAAGTGGTTATTGAAATCATTTTGGCATTTGGCATTAACGATCATATGTGCATCTAATGTAGGTAAAACCTAAGTTCAGGCCTAATAACTGCTATAATAAATGTGTGTAGTTCTGTCTGCATTATTATTACATGGGCCCCTCAATGAATCTCTCAGCCATCTTAACAGATGCTGCAGCGACACAAGTGGAAATATGAGCGTCTCACCGCCACGTGCCCGACCCGGCCCGGAGGCTGCCACTCTCCGCTTTATGAATGGATGGGTGTGGCGCGCGGCGACTATAATGAGGCCGTCGTCACTGCGCTCTCGGGAAACGAAGGCGCGCTGTCCGCGGAGGATGGTCTTGCTCTCAACATAACCGGTGCTCTGCCGACGCTCGCTAGAGACAACGAGGGAAAGAAAAGGGGGTGGAGAGAGGGAGCAAGACGGCGGCGTCCACCAGCTCCTCAGCGAGGACTAAACTTTTGGGAGAAAATTCGGTGAGATGCTCGGACTCGGATCGGCTTCAAACAGCCTCAGGGTTGAAGCGGTAGAAGTTGAAGAAAGTGAGCTTTATCTGTGATGTAAATCTGTGCGGAATCTGTATTTAACAGAAAAAATTACTTATAGGGCGTTCAGCTGTGTAAAAAAACACAGACAAAGGAAACAATGTTCCCCTCCTCTGTGTGTTTTCCTCCTGGTGGGGGGGACAGAAACAACAAAGAGACATAGAAAAACTCGCATCAGGACCACAAGCAGGCGACTCTCCAGAGCACAATGGCTGGGGTTGGTGGTGGTGGTGGAGGGGGGGGGGGGGGGGTGCAAACAAGAGCATAAGAGCACGTCTGCCGGTTTTGCAATAAGCAGCAGTCTCCGTGTAATTACGTTCCTCCTGGCGTCTCTCAGCTCCGGCAGTCGCGAGCATTTTTTTTCTTCTGTCAGCTCTGGAAGATCTTCACCAAAACACGAGACGAAGCCGATCATTTGAGGACTTTCGAGTCCATTTTCGAAACCGAGCGAGTGTTCAAACATGAGATTTGGGATGAGGAGGAATGCTCTGAAGGGATTCTCACGTGTTTGTTTCTTGCAGTTTAATGGGGAGAAGCGAGAGGCGCGCGCTGGCCAGAGTAAACAGAGGAGAGGAGAGCAGTTGGGAGGTGTGAACTGAGAGAGGACGAGTCCAGGGGGAGAGAGAGAGAGAGAGAGAGAGCTCCACTGATCACTGAGGCGAGTGTCTGAAAGGTAGGAGCCACGAGCGCTGTCGCGTTTTACGTGTACTGACTTGTGATTTCATCTTTAGGCTGTGCTCTCCACAAAAAAAAAAAAAAAAAGAAAAAAGAAAAAGAAAAAAGAAAGGGAAAAAAGTCTGTAGCGCAGGATACATGTGTGCAGACAGCGAGGAGTTGCATAACGGTTCAGCCGGGGTTGTTCACTGCTCTGATCAAGACTCACACAGAACCTGAACAAACTGCGTTTTAAAACTTCTGCTACAAGAGCTGTTCATCTTTTTCATTAAAGAGGTATTAGATTGTCGGTACTATTGTTTGAAAAACGTATTCATGTTTTATTGATCTTTTCATTTTTAATCTTTAAACCAGATTTTTTTGTTTTTTTGTAGTATTATAATACAAGTTTGTGAACACAGCCGAGGTGCGTCACTGCAATTTAACCCTATATGCTGCATGTAGCCTCTATCTTTAAAGAGCAAATGTTTGTGAGAGTTTTCAGGTCTGGTTCTCTTTCCTTTGAAGTGATATATATATATATATATATATATATAGACTGTAAATTACACTTTGAGAGCCACACTCCTGCACCTACACAGGACTTTAAAAAAAGACTGGAGATGATTAAGGTTTAATACTTGGTGACCTAAAAAAAAAAAAAACCTAAAATAATACCATTTATGTCACCTCATCATATTTCAAAGCTGCTGCTCCTGATAATTTACTTCTACCATGCCCAGGTAAACTTTCTGATCCTCTGGAGATATAGCACTTTGTCTTATTTGCTTGGCTTGTTCAAATACAGTATTAGCTGTACTCCGCCATGTGCACCCGAGACCAGTGAGTTCAGCTTGAAGGCATCGCTGAGGAGAGAAGTCACTCAGTGTTTTAAAAACAGTGGTTGCTACAGTTATTGGCCCAAGCCTGGGAAGATATTTTGTATCTCTGAAAACATTCGAAACAGGGATCCACTTATCTGTGATGTCTGCATAACTACATTTCCTAATTTTTAATTTTTTTTTTTGTCTTCCCTTGTCTTTATCTTCGTACTCTGTAAATGTGGAAAACACGGTGCTTGTGGGGATGATCTGACAGAGTTGACATCAGTTCCTCGACTCAAGCCCACTCCTCTGTGTTTTTCTATCAGCTGTGGAATTTGAACCATTCTTCCTTTGGGGTGAGGCCCATTCCTCTGTCTGCCCCTGCTCAGAGGAGTGCGTTGTCTTGGAGAAGCCTACGGGTTTGTGAGTGTGTGTGTGTGTGTGTGTGGATGGATGGGTGGGTGGGTATAACTGGGGCTTTCCAGTAGAGTTACACACCAAGCATTTCTGGCTGCGGCAAGGCCGAGTAGTGGGCCAAGTCTACACAGCTGGGAGTCATGGAAGAAGCAGCGTCTTTGTGTGAGCTATGTAATGTCCCACACACATGCACGGTCTCACACACAGACACACAGACATACACTAACATGCAAGGTCTTCACTCCTCAGCTGCCTGCAGAATGGCTGGGAGCAGTTTAGATGTGTGTGTATGGGCAGGGCAGCTTGTGTTATTCGTGTGGGCATGCATTTATATCTGGATGTGTGTATGCATAGATGGAGAGTGTAATCTGAAGAAAGAAACCCTTCAGACTCATGCACAGACACACACACACGTGTCATTTAAAAGATTTGCACACTGAAGAGGCAAAAAAAAAAGAAATAACAGACTTGCAGTCATTACACAATAGTAGCTGAGATAAAAAAAAAAAAGATGACGGGATTGTACTTGGGACAGTCTTAGCTGTTTCTTTTAAAAAACTGGAGCAAAGAATGTGTATGCAAGCGCAGAAAGCCGAGCATGTCAGGCTGGAGTAAGAAAACAGGCTCTGTGTGCTAAGAGAAGATGAGAGGAGAAGAGAAGCAGACTGTTTAAAAACAAATGAGAGATAAATTGAGCTGCGCAGAGTAGAAGAAAGAGAGGAGAAAGGAGTGCAGAATTTGAGAACCACAGAAGAGTTTTGGCTAAGGGAAAATTGGAGTTGAGGTTGACTGTGGTACGGAGAAGGAGAGACTGGGAGAGAGTGTGCCCGACTGGATATAAATGCAGACACGATAGGTCAAACAAAACATGTTGCTTGAACCTTCTTCTTTATTTCTTTTCACTTCTTCTTCTTCCGGTAATTGGTCAAACAGATTGCAAAGAAAGGATTGAAGAAAATAAGATCAAAATAGACACAGCGATCTGGCCAGGAGTGAAGAAAGAGCTCAGCTGGCCTCTTTGGTTTTCTTTGAAAAAAGAAAACAAATCCTCAATTCTTTCAAAACTGATTCCAGATGTGAAACTATAAACATCTGTCTCAGTTTCCTCTTAGGTGGTAATCTGCTGTCCCGTGTCAGTAGCAGTCTCTGTTTTCACTTTGTGTGACAGCGGTTAGCTCCGAATGTCTGCAGCTCATCGCAATTACAAAACCAAACAAATTTCACCTATTAGACACCTCAATAATCACTAATAACACAAAATCAAACGCAGACTGTTTACCTGCTGGATTTCTAAAAAAAACATTCCCCGACTCTACATATTTCATGAGTTTGTGAGTGAATTAAATAAATCCCACCTCCCAGCAGACAGCCCAGGTGTGAGGAAATGAGTTGTTTCTGTGGTGAGAGGCGTGGATAAGAAGGTGTTGTATTATGGGCAAGGACAGGGCAGGGCAGGGACACAACAAGTGGGTAAGAGGTGATAAGAAATGCCATTTGTGTGAGAGTAGGTGTCTTCATCCAGCCATAAATGCTCAAACAGCTCCAGGCTGGAATGAGGCCAGGATCTGACAGGGGTTTGTGTAATGATGTCCAGGATGACCGCACTGATCAGGAGAAATATTACACAACATCACTGTTGACACAATATAATCAGTGACTTCCAGGCCCAAAGTTGCTTTTCTTTTGCGTTGTTTTTTTTGTGCTTAACGCTCATAGTGCTTGTAGATTGTAATTACAAAACAATTTCACATTTTGAACATTTATTTCAAATACATGTTTCAGTTTATTTTTCCCAGATTCATTGCAATTTAATGTGCACCACAATCTGCAGGAAAGTCTGAATGGACACATTTTCTGTATGACTTCTAGATGACAGGTCACAATATGGGTTGAGTATGGTCAGGTTCAGCTGAAATTACAGCTGAAGAGGAACTCTTGGATGGTGAACTGATATTAAAACAGCCATTTGACTTCAGCAACTGTGGCTCTAAAATTTTAGGCTTGAAGTCATATTCTATGAAATGCAAAGAGATACTTTTAATCATTATTTATCATGACCTGATGCAATATATGTGTGGTTTACCTACCAAACCTGTAACAACACGTATGTTGCATCTGCATTTTCAAGCAAAGCACAGCGCAAAGTTAGTAACTTACAATAAAATAAAATTTTATTGGGAAGGTACAAGTTTTCCTGAAACCCTCACGTCTTTGATAGCTTTTTAAAATGAAGCCTTAGGTCCAAAGGTTTTAAAGCTTGTAAAGATCGCTACTTCTATTTTTCTACTTCACCAGCACCTTTTGTAGGTACAACTATATGCACCTATAGTACATACAGCACATATTTATTTATATTATAAATCAAGCCTTCATTATGAGTGCAGACATTTAGATATCACTCTTGATTTTTTGGTTTCTCTAGATATGTTACTCTTTGTATCATATTATACTCTGTCTATTTTGGTTGTGTTAGTGTTTCAGTTTGCATGCGTGACTGTATGTGTGCTCAGGGAAGGATTGTGTGTTATGCCTCCAAGTATACTCATGTTTTTGTTTATGTGATTCTGTGTGTCATGGCAGTGCAGCTACATTACTATAACAAACATATCCTCCTGTCCGTGTCCGTCTGTGATTTATTCATGCGTATTTTCGAATGTGTGCGACTCTCTATGAAAATTGATCTGAGCACGTCTCTGTTTTTAGCATCTGCTCCTCTCATTTGCAGTAGAAGCTGAACCCTTGGGTGAATTGGCTCCAACGTCATATGATTGAGAAAATGCCAACTTGGTATCCAAGTATGTGTGTTCTGAAATCACAGACTGCATTTCACGTCAAAGGCTTTTATAGTAGAAGTTGTGTGTGTGAGATGTGGGTTACTCTGTACGTGCAGTTGGACAGGTGTGGTTGGCTTCTTGCATTCCCCACAGAACCTTGGGGGCCAAACTCTCTATACTTAATCTGTTTGTGTGTTGCATCTGGAAATCTGAGAGGTGCCACTGCATGCTTGATGTCACGCAGACATTTGGCTTCAAGTGGCTGCTTATGTTGATTAGGTGTAATAATTGGTCAATTTCTTGAGTCACTCTTTCCATGCTCCCTTACAATGCACAATGACTCATGAAAGATGCATTTGAGCTCAAAACAAACCCTTCATACCCATGTGAAGACATAAACACATTGACACATGCATGGACTCTCACTGTGCATTGGATCTAGGCTTTACTAATAGCTGGAGGCTTAGAAGGAAACACCCAAGGGTGTCATTCCTGCTAATCAGGGTCAAACTCTTTTCAGTGTTGGCCAATCCACTCATGTAACAACAGGATTTCGATGTGTAATTGTGTCTGTGCTCATGTACCTATAAATACTGACTTGTTAAGGTGTTTCCCTTCGTTGCTATTTTGATACATTACTGGGACTGCCCCTTTTTTTTTTTTTTTTTACAGTTTTAGGAGGCTGATGCAACCTGACTGACACCCTCTTATCTGTTTTTCAGCTTCTCTTTTTCACGCAGCAGAATGAATGAGTCAGAAGTGGTAACTGATGGTAACTAACTGATGACCCCAGTCAGTGTTTGTCCGGCTCCAGCCTCTGTACTTTGTTCTCAGTTTAAACTCTGAAGCCAACTCACGACATATGGAGACTGGTCAGATGTGTTCAGTTTGGATCAATTGCTAGCTTTGTTATACTTAAGGGAATTTTTTTTAAAAGAGAGAGAAAGCAGAAATATAATAAAACACGGACGCAAAATGACAAGGAATAGGGATAAAAGAATGGATTTCAAAATTCCATTTTTGAACTGAATTTTTGTAAATATAAAAAAGTTCAGAAGGTGACACAAAAGGTTGTGAAAAATTATCAGGAGGGGTCTTCTAAGGAAAGACAATTTTGACATTATTATACTGCCTCTCTTTGTTTGTCTATCTGTGTCTCCTGCTGGAATACATTTCTCTCATTTCAGCATAAATATTTGATAAAGATCACATTATGTTTCCTGTTTAATATCAAAGGAGACTTAATACCAGTGCGTTTTGACAATAACAGATGTCAAATTATGCAGAAATATTGACTTCTTTTGTCCTCTCAAGCTCCATTATGGCTGTAAATATTTTCTAGCAAACTGTCATTTATTTTCACTATGAAAGAGTGATCAGACATACAGAAGGGTTCAGTGTATAAAACTAAACTTTAAACACTGAAAAGCTGTGAGTATACTGGACATTTTATATTTTCATTGAAACAAGATAAGCAGTGATCAAAAGTAATGTCCAAAAAAGCTTCTACCCTCTTGCCCCTTACCTTTCTTCAAACGATTGAAACCTGTGAGGCCGTGCTGCCGCTTGGCATATAAATGACATGTGGTCACAGTGTGCGGTGATTATTACATGCTGTTTGTGTACCAGGCCACAGCGCAGCAGTGCGGAAATAACTAAAGACTAGTATAGATTTTTCCATCTCACTGTTTGCAGGATATCTACTGTGCATAGTGTATCAGCTCTGTGTGTGTGTGCGTATTTACTGTCTTGTTCAGTGACAATAACATAATTGGCAGTGCATAATGTGTATTACAGCAGATTCAAGCAGAGGGCATTGCATTTCATCACTATTTGATGAAAAAAAATTTACCTCTCTGTTTGGTAATTTTTGAGTTTTCAGGCTGGTGGAAGGATTACATGGTTCTTCATTCCCTGGGAAAATCATAGGATTATAAAATACACTCAAAGCCCCATTGAATAATATTTAAAATGCACTGCTTTTGAGACAAATGCTTTTCATTTTACAACAACTTTGTTTTTGTTTTCCTAAGCGGAATACAATATAAGGAACTCAACAGACCATCCAGGGTATTTGAAGTAAACATGACGAACAACCTTCCTGTTATGTCTTGGCTCTTTCTAAAGTGGTTCATTTGTGTATTTATGTCTCCGTCTGTGTTATTTTTGCTTTTTACACTCTTATACCCCCTCACCTTTGTTTTCTGCTTTCTTTTATTTTGCTGTATCTGTGAGCAACAGTATATTTCAAACAGAGACATATGGGTGCTGGATTTGCATGACTGCAGTCTAGATATGCAAATTGGTTTCCAAAAAAAGCTATGATGTTTAAGGTTTAGAATTGACTATTTCATTTCCCAATAAATAAGGCTTTCTTTGAAAAATACTTTGTCTAACATGACACACCTATTGCCAGCTAGAGCTTTTGTTTAAGTAGCCACTTCAGCAGCTCAGACACATGCTCTCCGGCACAGGAACATCTAGTTTTTCATCATATGACCCTTTTTAAAATATTGTAAATAACCTATTCTGCATTTATTTATTACTTATGCATTTTTCCAACTTTCTCAAAATTAAGTATTTGCTAAGGATTGCTTAGTTTTGTTTTAAACATACAAGATATTTTGAAGTTGACTTCTCCAGAGAGTACCAGCAAGTGCCGTTGACCCTGAATAAAAAGAAGTGGCTATAGATGGATAGATGGCTGGATTGATGGATGGATGGATGGATAAAAAGGCCTGAAAATTAAAAACTATTTGATTTAACTGTTCAACTGATCAACAGAGAACTGGCTTTGTTTTAAGCAATTCAAACCAAAATGAGCAGGAACCACTGATATACAGTGCTGCACAGGGTCAATGTACTATGTGCTGTGTGTTCTTGACATGGTCAAAGCTCTGCTTTTCTCTGCCGCAGTCAAGTTTAGAGGTGTTTTTCTTGGATTCCCTCTATGTTTAATCAGGCTGTTTTGAGAGTAATGACTGACCTATCCTGAAACTAGATATATTGCCCTTTTCAAAGCTTTTGCATTTCCTTTACCCGAAGACTTCCTCAAGGTGACAGTCAATCTGGTCTGCCCTTTGCAACATTTCACTTTATTTATTATATATATTTTGGAGACTACTGGCCTTTATTAACAGTAAAGAGGAGACAGGAAACTGGGGAAGACATGCAGCAAAGGGCTGCAGGGAGGGAGATGAACCTGTGACAACTGCACGTCCATGGATGGGCTGCTTGCTTAAATCACTGGGCTATGCAGTGGGCCTTATTATACATCTGCTTTTTACAGTACCTTGTGAAAGTATTTGGCCCCTTGAACTTTTCAACCTTTTGCCACATTTCAGGCCTCAAACATAAACATATAAAATTTTAATTTTTTTAACTTTCTTTTTATTGTTTTTCTTTAGCAGTGTATAAACAATACACAAACATTTGAAAAAGAACATGTTGGATCACCATGTTTCTATAATTTTAATGTCAATACACTGATCCTTGTCCTGTCGTTTTTATATACTCAGTCCTTTCCTCCCATTTCCGGCTGCATTGGTCCTCTTGAGTTCGTATTTTATGAGTCAATTGCTCCATAGTGTGTATTTCATCCATAATTTTCCTCCAGTCCTCCTGTGTTGGTGAGTCTGCCTTGTACCACTTTCTTGTGATTGCCTTTTTACAAACTACTAACATCATTTTCAATATATATCTATCATCTTTCAGCACATTTCCAGGAAAAATGCCAAGCTATAATAGCGTACAAGACTTACACACATCACAACCCAAAACTCTACTAATAATTAAATGGATATCATCCCAAAATGTTGTGATCTTAGGACAGAGCCAGAATATATGCGAATGATCCACATTAACATCTCCACAACTTCTCCAACATGGTTGTTCCAGTGAAGTACATTTATTCCTAATTTTGGGCATTATATAGAATCTCATTAAATTTTTCCAGCAATGTAATCTCCAACTTTGTGAAGATGTAGTTGATTGCTGTGTTTTCCAAACATGTGACCATTCATCATCAGATATGTTCACACCTGTCGTTGTAATCCCTTTTGTCTCCATTATTTGTCCATAAATTGTAGAGATTATTCTGAATTTCTTTGCGTTGTAGACTTCAATTATGGTTTTGACTATTGAATTCTTATCCAGATTTACACAGTGTTTTATTTCTTTGTTGAAGTGCCTTAACTGTAAATATCTGAAATGGTCTTGGTTACTTAAGTCATTATTTTTGTTTAATCCCCTGGAAGATCATGAAGTTTCCATTTTTAATTGCTGTACATATTGCTGTTAATCCATTTGGAATCCATTGTTTGAATCTCTGGTCAAGAGAAATAGAATAAAACCCTTGTCATAAGCTATCCATCGAAGCAGTCTAAGCTCTTCCTCCAGTTTATATTTTCGTACCAGGTTAAACCATAATTTTAATGTAAACCGAGTGACTGTATTTACCTGATTAATAACACTCATTGTTTCTTCTCTGTCTCCAATAAGACTTTGAATTTCTCTTTCTTGCACCAGTTTTTCTAAATTTTTCCATTTGGCTACATAATCTTTGTCACACCAACAAATTTTATATCTGATTTGTGCAGCATGAAAATATCCTTTAAGATTTGGCAGTGCCATACCCCCCTTATCCTTTCCTAATCTGTAGTGTTTCGAAGTTTGATTCTCGGTCTATGTCCGTTCCATATAAACCTTGAAATAATTTTGTCCCATAGTCTAAATTGTTTTTCAGGTATCTCAATGGGTAGTGATTAAAACAGGTAAAGACGTAAACCAATATCTAGTGGAAGGATAGTCCGCCTGTCCAAATCATTCTTAATTTGCTTATCCAATTTGATATAATTAGCTTCATATAAATCGAAAGAGGAATGGAAATGTATTGGATATTTTAAACTTTTTTAACAAAAAAAAAAACTGAAAAGTGGGGTGTGCAATATTATTCGGCCAATTTACTTTCAGTGCAGCAAACTGACTCCAGTTGTCCAGTGAGGATCTCTGAATGATCCAATGTTGTCCTAAATGACTGATGATGATCAATAGAATCCACCTGTGTGTAATCAAGTCTCCGTATAAATGCACCTGCTCTGTGATCGTCTCAGGGTTCTGGTTAAAGCGCAGAGAGCATCATGAAGACCAAGGAACACACCAGGCAGGTCTCAGATACTGTTGTGGAGAAGTTTAAAGCCTGATTTGGATACAATTAGATTTCCCAAGCTTTAAACATCTTGGAACAAAATAGTATATTTCCCTTATTTTTGATACATCTGTCTTATATATATTAAATCCAGAGTGTGAGTTCAGAGGGAGTGTTTACACTCCCAACATTACTGGAGGTAGCGGTGAAGTGTGCCAATGGACCACCTATTCACAGATTAGATATTTTTGTTTATTACCCATTGAGTTGCCATGAATGTGATGGTCAATAAATCTCTTAAATGTAGTGTACAATGTGCATGACAACAGCCATGATGGCAAGATTTCTGCAGTTAAATAGTGCCAAATGATCAACTGGGACAATTGAGGCATTCATAGATAGTAATTTTAAATAGTAACTCTTAAGAAAAAAAACAAAAAAACTGTTTGCATTTTATTGTGCAATGCATTTTTGTTGTGCTTGATCAGAAATGATCTTTGAGCTGCCTAAAAAGTTTTCGCTAAACAGAATTTAATAAACTTAAACAGACATTGATTAACACCTACCTATGGCCTTTGTTTAGACAAGTGCCAAGACAGATTAAAAAAAAAAAAATTAAATCCATCCACCCATACGTCCATACATCCATCGATAGCTTCCTCTTATCTGAGTTTGGGTTGCTGGGGCAACGGCCTAAACAAAGAGGCACCGCTCACCCTCTTACCCAGCCACTTCCTCCAGCTCTTCCAGGGAATTACCAAGGTGTTTTCAAGCCAGCCAGAGGGTTTCTGCCTAGTTGGACACGTCCACAACACCTCCCCAAGGAGGCGCGCAGGGAGCATCCTAATCAGATGCCCGAGCCACCTCAACTAGCTCCTCTCAGTTTGGAGGAGCAGCAGCTCTGTTTTGAGTCTCTCCTGAATGATGAAGATTCTCACCCTGTCTCTGAAGGAGAGTCCCTCACTCCTGGGTCCTGCTTAGTGTAGAAGTGCTGCAGTCTGGCTTTGCTGCAGGTTTCCAGTGCGACCTCAGACCCTACAGGGAAATGTCATAAGCAGAGTGGCCTCCAAGTGCTGCCTGCTTTTCTTGTTTTGTGAGATTACGATTTTCCCTGAAGGTTTTGAGTTCACTTTTAGTCACGAAATAATCTGCTTGTTTCTCACTATATATTGTTATTTCTGCTGTTATCCTTCTAAAAAAAGATGAGTGGTGTCAAATATAGTGTGTTTCGACTTCGTAAATGAAACGAAAAAAATCTTAAAAATCTCTCCTGAGACCCTGTGAATTGTTCACCCAGGACCTCCACAGGTTAATGTAATGTTGATGTATGAGTCGAAGCTCACTTGTGGTATTTTCTCTTGAAAATTGACCAGATTCTCTATGATTTTCTTGTGTTTGACTTCCAGCCAGTGTGATCTGCCACGTTTACACTGACTCGGCTTCGCCGAGGCCGAGTGCCAAAATAGACTTGTCACATATCTTTAGTGGACCAGAGCAGGCATTTGTTTTTGGGATGCTTCTTAAACCTTACCGCAGTGCTTCCAGTGGAGCAACTGTCATTGACTGGAATTACTGTGATTCACAGTATATAGCTCCTTCTAGTGAAATCCAGGTTTCCTGTAGATACAGAATAAAGTGGGTTGGTTATCCTTACTTTTTAAATGTAAATGATTAGAAAATCTATCTCTTGCTTAACACACTTTTTCAACAGTGTTGCAGAACATGTGTGTTCACTTTCCAGCAACTGTCATAGCCTCATCAAGCACAAGAATGAAGACATTAATTTTTTATGTGTTAAATAATTTTTTATGTGTTAAATAATTGCTCACTTGCCAGTGAATCATGAGCTTGCAGCTTTCTAGATAAGTCTGGATGACTTATTTGAATAATCACCTCCTGGTGATTATTCAATCAAATCCACTCAAAGGCTACTCATAGTTTGAGAGGTGAGGGTTCAATAGACGATTAGACTTAGTCCTAGTCCTAGTTGTCTAATCCTTTGAACACTAGAGATATATGGGTTCATCAAACTAAACTACTCATTCACTAAACACGGACGTGTACAGGGCTTGTGTCAAACATACACAATTTTTTCATGTTTTTAAAATATTCAATTATGTTTTGAAATTTGCTCTTGAAAATACATAGCCATAAAAATATCTGGTCTGTATCAGTCCTAAAACACTGAAACAATGTTGAAAGTATATCTATGTGTGTCTGTTGCTCAGGTGGATATTAAACTTGTTCAACACATTACATAGCAGAAATGTTTGATATAAACTGTATTGCAATGTATAAACCCTGATCTGATTCTGGATTCTGTTCTGGATTCTCCAACCTCAGGTCTCCTCTTAGTGAAATAATACAGACCTGGACAGCATTCATATCTTAAACAGATTGATTTAAATAAGGATCACTGGTCTGTTTCAGAAGTCCATGTTCTCAAAGGTGCAGAGCTGGTGACAGTGGTTTCCTTACTAACCTTAAATTGGCCGTCAGCCTCCAAGCTTTCACCCAGCATCGTTATTCACTTACTTCCTGGTTTTCCCTCCTCATTCCCTCATTTGTCCTTAATCTCACTCTACACACTGATTCTTACATCCATCTTGAGGTCATTGCCAACCAGGCCCTGGTTTAAGTACTTCATCTCATTTCTATAAAGGCCTAACGCCTTCACAACCGATGAATCCACCAAAAACCTAAATGGCTCAGCACTCGCTCCCCCAATGATCTTTCCCTTGACTAGAGGATAATCTGTGCCCCCGGCACATATGTCTCCTTATTAGTCAGTCACTTACTGGGGTATTTACAGAATCTGGTTTCCTACCAGTATTATTAGAGAACCTCTAATAAAGGAAGAGAAGCTCTTCAGGTTGTAAAAATATGTTCAGGTTCATTTTGAGATCTTGGAGAAGCACCTGAAGAGAGTCTTTAAAAATTAGTGCTGTCACTTGACAGCAATAGCTTAAGAAGGATCTCTACTGACCTGTGTGTGTCTGTGTCCAGATGTCAATGTGCAAGGTTGTTTGTTTGTGTGTACATGTTTTTGCGTGCATTTTAGAATTGTGTAACTGCAGGGGGTAATCGGGACTGTGAGAGCCTATCTCTCTCTACACACACACACACACACACACACATACATACACACACACACACCATACACACTACATATATATATATATATATATATATATATATATATATATATATATATATATATAATACTGGCCAATTTAGCAATCTCAAAGCCCATGAAACGTCTTACTGAAGTGTTTCCTTCTTAAAACTCATGCAGATGTTGGTGCATGGCCTGTCTCAATTGCAAATGTGTTTGGGTTGCAGATGCCACATATAATAAATATGATAGGTTCATTTTTGGAGTCTGAGGGCACCAAGATAAGGACAGTGTGAAATATGCAGTGCTGTATTCTTGTTCACTCCAGGCACTCCTTTGTAAAAGCCAGGCATCACATTGTGACACGTCTAAGTTGGCATTAATATTATAATCAGGGGCCTGCTAATGCTCAGGCAGACTGTGGGCCAATGAATTGACAGAACCTCCCCTCTCCACAAAATAGGCTCATAGTGGTGCCTCATTCTATCTCAGTCACCCTGCCCTCTATCCTACGCACCATCCTTGCAGCCTTTACCCCAGGACCAAAAAACCACTTTGCATTCCTCACATATTCCATCATCACAGCCCATCGTCACCAGCACAGACATGACCTGGTCAAGATCAGCATTATCATCAGTGCACCCTTATAAGAAGTCAGACTTACACACTGACTGCTGTTTTAGATGCTGTGCTTGAAGGAGTAGCTATTAATATGTAAAACACATCAATGGAAAATCCTAATATAGAGGCTCCAGAGGATGGACATTGTTTGATAATAGATGAGTTTAAATCACACCTCATTCTTCTTTTATGACCACTCCTTAAAAGTTTTATGCTGACTGACAAATACAATAAATACACCCCTGGACTTTTGATCAGATATTACCATTTTTTTTTTCAATTCTATCAACTGACTCAATATATCTTCAGTATCGAATGCACAGCTTAAAACATAAAGTTCACTTCTTCCTGTTTTGTTAATTGCTGAAAAAAAGCTTGATTTTAGCATTTTTTTTGTGTGTGTGTGTATTCTTTTAAGTTAGTAGAGAGCTTTTGATTCACGAGAAAATTGTATTGTAGAGTTTAAATGTTTGTAGCTCTGCAAACAAATGCCAAACTAAAATGAAGGTTAGATGTCTGATCTAATTAAAAAAAAAAAGAAATGATTCTGCCTCAGTCCATTCAGTATGCATGCAATGATGCCCACAGAAAAATGCTTTCAACTGTTTTGACAATTAATGAAACAAATTCAGACAATTGGTTTGCTCTTGACTAATCCACAGTAGCCTTTGAGCGCATTGTAGGATTTCTTTTATTTTCCACCTTGAGGAATGCAGTGACTTCATTAGGGTATAATGAGGCAACAACAGCTGGTCATACACATGGAGTTTTCCAACACACTCTAGATAAAACAGTCTACTGATAATGGAGCAAGTAAACACTATCCTCGTTCTGTCTCTTTTTCTCTTGCACTCTTGCCTTTCTGTCTCTTTCTGTACTTTCTCTCAGGCCTTATTGAGCAATGAATGTTTTTCACTTAAACTCACACTCCGCTAACATGCCCATCACCCATCGCCAAATAGGGCGGCTGTTACAAAACACACTTCATTTCATGCCAGGGTGCCTGCTCTGGCATTGCTCAGCCACTTCTCCGTGTCAAAGTGTGTGTTTGTGTAAGATGCAGATAGATCCATTTGGAATTTCTGTGCATTTGTGAGTTTTCACTGTGTTCCCACTCCTGCTCAGTTGGGAATTCTATCTTCCCACGAGCTCATTTTACTTTAGCGTTCGGTCATACCGTTCTTATTCGTCAGCTTTGACCTCTAGGCTTTCTTCCTTGAGTTAAAATTCACAAGTTGCATTTTTTTTGTTACCTCCTCAATAAAAGAAAGAAAAAATAAACAAACAAAAAAAGAACCCATGCCACAGATTTACACATATGTGGCACACAGTCTCTGCTTGTGTGTATGTGAGTTTTAGAGCTGAATGTAATCTTTGCTATCGTTATTAGCTCCATGGTGGTGAAGGAGGTGTTCAGAAGACCCACTGCAGCTCTGACCTACTTGTAGCAGTGAATGGGCTGCATGTAGACTGTTTTTGTTGTGTGTGTTTGTTAGAACTTGGGATGGTGTGCGTATAAAGCGAACTCTGTGTGGACACTGGGAGTGTGAGAAGCTGGGTGTTTTGACAGCTTTAGAGCGGTTGGGGCAGGGGGTGAGCTGACCTGCTGGATATTCGGGTGAGCTGTAGAGGTGAGAATAGGGTCAGTGGGGGAATGGAGAGAAGTAGATGAGATGAAGGCAACCCTACAAAAAATGCACCATGGTGTGTTAAAGTTAATTCATGATAGTCACCTTTTGGAGTCATATAAATTCATTATATTATACATATATATAGACATTAATCCATGTGACCTTTACTTGCAGAGTAATTCAAAAAATGGGATTTTTCCTGAAACATCTAAAAACATGTGAGCATTTTGCTTGGTCAGTACTTAGTAATACCACCTTTGGCATGTATCACAGCTTGTAATACTTTTTGTATTCAGCTAAGAATCTCTGTTGTTTTATAGGGGATTTTCATCCATTGTTCTCACAAACAGGCTTCTAGCTCTATCAGATTATTGGGTCACCTTGCATATATTTTTATTTATTTATTTTTTTTAAGGCCTATCCACTCACTGCTGATGATTTTAAAGTTGAGGGACTGTGAATGATAAGATTTTGCCTCCAGATGTATTCCGTTGTAGATTGTGAGGTTTACTTAAGATAATTATCGTCTTGTAATCGATTTTTCATCTTCCCCTCTATTAACACTTCCCTCTGTCAGTGAAACGATCCTTGTGCTACTGGCTGAAACAAAAGCCAAAAGGGTTTTTTCCCCCAAAAATTTAGCAGGCTTGTTTAGCTATTAAATTGGGGAATTTTGAATGCTGAATTCTGTTGTGAGGACAGAGAGGTTATGACTCCTCCAAGAGGATCCCAAGTGTTGCTGCACAGTGGAGTCAGTGGAAGTGCCCCAGCTCGAGTCTGATGAAATCTTCCTGAGGTTATATGAGCTATAGGAGTTTTGGGTTCTCTTTTGAAGCAATCCTATTTGTTGTCTTCCAGACCTCAACTTGACCTACTTTGTTCCCGTTAAGTGCCATTTCTTAATTACATTACAAATAGAGGAAATAGCTGCCTAAAAACACAATACTTTTTCCATGGCAATCTCTGGCCTTGTGGACATCAATTATTTTAGTTTTTTTAGAGTAAAAAGCAGCTGCTTGGAGGAGCCAGTGGCTGCTGATAGTTGAAACAAGATTGAAGAGTCATAGAAAAGAGTCTGAACTTTGCTGCAGCTGGTCTTTCCTGTCAATCTATCTCTAAAATTGCTTAAAATTGACTTTTTTCTTTTACCTTTTTGCCATTTGAAGATCAATTTGTCTTCTATCCACAGTAAGAAAGTATTTTATCTGGAGCAAAATGAAAGAAATATTGCCTTTCAGTATTGGTGAAATTGAAAAAAAAAAAAAATCTGAACGAGAGACTTTTAATGTGCATTTTTTCAATAAAACCTTGGGAACTCCGGGTGGCATTAAATACACTCTACATAAAAATTTGTCTTGCTACCATGGCATTGTTGTGGGGTAGTCATGGAAAAGAATGATCTGAGCTCATTGTCCCACCTTTAATCCCACTAAAGTTTAAAAGCTACGAGTCCAGACGTCCCACACAGTCAATAAAAGGGCGATCAAGCTAATAAGAAAAAAAAAGGTCCTTTCAGTCCTACTGTAGCTGAAAAAAGCCAGGCGTGACCTCAGACTGTGCTGCTTGAGAGTTCTCTCACAAGTTCACCTCTTCCAACAAAGGGGCAGCCTCTACACAGTTCTCAGCCCTAACAGTGCCAATGGTGCAGAACCCCTGCTTTCTCTAACGGCATTCCAGACCATCTTTCATGCTGTTTCATTCTGACCATGCCAACCAGGTCAGAGGGCAGTATTTTCTCAGGCCTTCAAGATAATATTGGACAAGTAAGATATAACACAAACATCCCTGGTTGTGCATTGAACTCTTGTTCAGTTTATTTTGGTGTTGCTGTTGCTTGCATGTTTTGTAACAACTTTCAAGAGAATGTACATCTTTGTGAGTGTACAAGGATGTGGTGATAGCAGCTCAAAAGTCACTGTCAAGAAGGAAATTTATAGTTTAAAAAAGTACAAAGGTTTTTTTTTTAATTACAGGTATATAGGTTTATATTCATGATTAATCTATCACAGAAGACAGAAACTGTTTTTGCATTGACCTTGACTGAAAGTCTTGATTAAAAGCAGCGCTGAGAGCTGATGCCTTGTGTGTTACATGAGTCAGTACCAAATTCTACCAGTAGATGTCTGTGTTCAGTCTTGTTCTGAAAGGCAGTTGTGGATAGACTGTGCAGGATCCACACATTATCAAACACAGCAGAATGATCCAAGAGTTCATACACTCAGTGATCATATTGTGTCAAGTCCATTCCATCGTGTTCAGACTTGTTGGGGGAGTTGGAGCCTGTCCTGGGTGTCATTGTACAAGAGGAATGGTTCATCTAGGAGAGGTCATCAGTACATCACATGGCCACACATGCACAATCATACACACTCAGACTGACAAACATTTAGACTCAATGACGTGGTTTTGACCATGAAAGAATATGTTGTCTGATAGAATAAAAATAAATATTCACTTCTTTTCACAAGCTGAAATTATTAATTAAAGGATGGAATCTCTTTAAATGCACAGGGGGCAAAGCCTTAAAGATTAAGATAAGAATAGATTTCATGAAAGATGTGAGATATTTTTGCCACATGGCAACATGGGAGCATTTTTCATTCTGTAGTACAGCTTAACATTCCAGAAATGAATTTAGAAATCTTAGAAAAGGGGGAAAGCTGGGAAGTTTCAACATCCATGTTAACAACCTACTGTTTCTGTGCTTCCTGTCAGGCTTCAGAAGCACTACAGTTGCTATGTGGAAGTTGCTATGCCTGAGAACCTAGAATAACCACAGAAGAAAAAATTGGCTATGAGAACAAGCCTGCTTTATCTGGATTTAGCTGTGACAGAATATGATTTAGTTGAGTATGTAACTAATAAAAGAGACATATTATTGAATTAGACTGATGTTTATGGATTTGAATATTCAGTAACCGATTTAAGTTTGATTAAATTTGGTAATTATTTAAAAACAGAGCGTGTCTTTTTGTCGGTAGAAAGGTGGATGTGAGGGCTCGGTTGGAGCAGCATGCTTCACACACAGATTGTTGCGAATTAACGGGGTGGAGAGAGTGCAGTTTCGGGGCGGGCATAGAGTCAGGCTTGAGGGATGTGATTGGCTGTTGAGTTCTAATCTCTGAGAGGACTTTAATGTGTTTCCCTTCCGCTCTAATGTTTTACACGTCAAGTCTTTTTTTTTTTTTTTTAATCGGTGTTGTACTCACTTTTCCTTATGGAAAAAAACAACCAATTGATAATTGTTTAAATAACTATTGTCACATAGTAAGTAAGCCTACAACGAAAACGAGAAAGCAAAGAAAAAAAAAACTAAATTGGATTTTGATTTGATGTTTTAATTAATAGGCTACGTACCTCAAGTGCGTTTTTAATTAATCATCAATTCATTCAATGCTCTCTATTCTTCTCCAAAATATGTAACGTTAAAAAAAATCGTAATGCTAAGAAGATATAATATAAAACCCCGGACTGCCGCTCTGGTAAATTGCCGCTTTTCGTAGCAGACCTGAACGCAACACAAGAAGAGTTGTGCGTCTTGGGTCGTGACGCGCAGCCGTGGAGGCGTGCCCCTGATGAAATCAGCTGGGGGAAACAACAACACAAAAGGGGGGTGGCTCAGAGCAGAAAAAGGCTTCGGCAAGTTATGTTTCGATTTTCCAATAGAAAGTGTCCGTTTAAAGATAAAGCAGTCGTTATATGAGGTCCACGGTAGCGACTGGGTACTTGTTGAACTCTGAGACGCCGGATAAAGAGGCAGCGGAGGGAAGTGAGAGAAGGAGGAGGATGTGTCAGGGCAGAGGTCCTGTCCGCAGCTATTTGTGCTCTTTGTCAAAGAACGGGAATCTCCACAGTCATCTCTTCATTCTTTTGCCTCGTCTTTGTCCGGTTTGAGTGACCGGCTGAAGCACCAGCAGATTGGCATGTGGGTCAATTCCGGAACCGTCGGAAGGTAGGGACCGCTCCTGCAGACATTCTGGGTCACATGCTCTTCTTGCGATTTCTCTTTGTGCACAAAACAGTCTATACGTTGCATAGTATCTCAAAAGACTCCTATGATCTATCACATCCGTTGACTACATTTCATTTATACATGTTTTTGCATCAGGCTACCCATTGCAGTCCTATAATTTCCCTGTAATCATCAATTTGCCTGCGATGGGCTATTTCAAACCCGGGGTATAACCTTATTTTATCACAAGATGCCACAGAGGAAGATTATTACTATTTTTGAGCTCAAACACGTGCTTCACTGACTGCTACGCGCATATTTTGAGTCTTTGTGCAGCGGACGGGCTCGGCCCATTACGCAAGAGTTATCAGCGCGTCATTTTGGGATGAAGATTGGGAGGCTTTACACCTGCCTTTTAATCATATCGAGAAGCTAAAGTGAAATACATAGTAATCCGAGGCTTAGTGTAGTGCGCTACTTGCATTTAATCTTTCCAGATAGGAAAAACAAATGATTGCGTGGCTCTTTGGATCGGTTCTCCCCCCCTCAAGAAAATATGAATGAGCCAGGTGGTTGTGAATGGCTGCGGGGAGGGATGGCAAGCGAGCATCTTTTCATTGATGACTTCCTTCATCCTACAAAACGGTTTTTACTCGACCAGGATGAGGATCAAAACTGTGAGATAAGGTGCAAAAGTTCGCGCATGCACATACACTGCACAAATATACGCGTGCACGCCGTAATGCTGATCCTGTAGCTGTGACGTCAGAGATATTGTGTTACGCACGTAGCTGGGTGGCTGATGAAGAAGCCTCTCACTTCCACCTGGACATAAATGAATAATGTTCTGGGTAAGGAGTGTTTCTTTGACCAAATGTTCATTTCCTGTCCTTGGCTATTTATCAAACAGACAGGATGGAGTTGCATAAACCATTTGGCAGATAGACTGTATTGTACAATGTTTGTCTTGTGGCCAAATATTTCTCCTGAAAATATGTCTATTAATGGATACAATAATGTGATTGCAGCTCATCCTTCTGCGAAAACACCAACTGTATCACATTTACTACTTCATGCAACTCCTGTTCAAAATAGCACACACACAAACCCTCACCATAACATGGATTAACATGTAAAGCTAAAATGAAGTGTGCTGTCACATGGAACAGAGCTACATACTGTTCTGCTTAAGCATAATGCTCAAAGCTTTGAATTTGTGTAGAGGGTGGAGATAACAATATACAACACTGTCAAACCCACATGGAAGAGTGAGCCAGCATTATATGGCTGGCTTGAGTGTTCTGACCTCTGTAACACACTGTAGTGGAAGATGCACAGAACTAATAGTGCATGAAGTTCTGTGTTTGCTCTTGTAATTTATTTTTTCATTTGGAACTTTTGGAATTTTGGAACACAAAATTCTACCTTTCGTGTGATAACATGGAAGATAGTGTTTGGCCCTTCTCGATATGTGCAGCGCTGGTGTTACTGTCAAATAACAGCTTGATAATGAGGCTCCTGGCTATTTTTTAATTGTAAGGTCCAAAGTTTCACTTAAGGAGACAAGAGAAGATATCATAACATCATAATAGTCATATGATGCAGCCAATTATGCATCAAGCATAAAAGTATAAAAGTATTAAAAGTATTATGATTGAACTGATCTCTAAATGGCAGGCTGCATCTGCAAGTGATATAATATTTTCCTATTGCATATATGCATAATACAATATAGTGTGTGTGTGTGTGTGTGTATATATATATATATATATCTATATATATATATGTATATATATATATGTCACCTTTATGTTTTATGTTTCATTTTTTAATTTCTCAAATCCAAACCAAAGGCAAAAAAAAAAAAAATATTTTTCCTTCCCAATAATAGCCTTGAGGAGACGAATGATGTGAGAATGGGCAAAAAAAAGTGTGTGTGGGTGTGTGTGGGGGGGGGGGGGGGGGTCAAATAAAAGCAACTTCTATATTATGAGATAGTCTACAAGAAAAAATCTATTTTGGAGTTGGTGGGGAAAAAGTATGAGGATGTTAAACAGAAGTGAACAAATTAACATGGGATGAGAGATGAGAGTAAAGATCAGGTGGAAAATATGGAGAGGGGAGGAGTAGGAAGATATCAAGGGAGAAAGCAAACCAGGGCATCTAGAGGAGCCTGTCTGTGTTTACACAGCATCACTGCAGCTGTGAGAAGAGTAGGGGAAGTTTTATTTTTTATTTTTTTCCCCAACTGGAATGACATGCAGCTTGCAAAATCCCTTTCATTTATTTAGGAAATAGATGTGCCATGCAGTAACACCGGTACCATCTGCAGTGGGTGAGGCCAGGACGCACAGGCATATGTGTATGTGTCTGTGCTCGTGTGTGTGTGATTTGTGATTGTGAGGTCTACTGTCAGCCATCCAGGGAGCTAAGCAGCGGCTACAAACCATGTTATATAACCAGTCTGTGCCAGCTGTGCCCGTGGCAGTCAATTTCTCTAACATTTACACACTATTTTCAACACAATCATATGCACAATCATACACACCCAAAGAGCATACATGTTTCTATAAGTTGACGTTCTTCTTGGATCAGACCATAAACTTTTGACAAAAGGTTAAAATAAAAAAAAAAAAAAATTAGAATGCCTTCATGACTGCACAAGTATGGATTGTTTCTGTCAAAAGTTACATATGGGTAACACTATGAAGTTAAGCCTATGATTATAAGAGCTCCATAACTCTGTAACCTTCATAGTGTGAGTGCACAAGTGGCTTTTTCACTTGTTTCAAGTGGCCTTGAAACAAAAGCCAGACAGAGACACACTGTACACATAAGTTTCTTTGTGTGTCAGACCCTTTTCCAGCAATCACTCACACACACCTACACTAAATCAGTGGAATTCCAGAGAAAGGCAGAAGGTCGTGTTTGTGTATTGAGCAAGCTTTTGAGTTCTTCTCACAGTATTGCTCATGCAGAAGTCAGAACTACATGGACACGTGAACGACTTGTATCTCACCGTCCCTGATAGAAATGTTTTGTTTTGATACCTCTTTGTCCTCACCACCTTGTTGGGAAAAGGACACAAGCCAACAAAAACGTCTAGACATCTGTGCCAAGTTCACTGTAGGTCAGTGGCTAAAAATGAAACCTGATCTTCAGGGCTTCACTTTCCACTCCTGTGAGCTGCACTGCTCTGCTCACACACTCGCAAGCCTCTGATTATTTTTGAGTCATACAGTTCAAAGATAATTGTAGAAAGCTATGAAAGTGCATGAAGTTTAGATATACCCCCTTTGAGCAGGTGCACATACATGGAGCGCAACAGTGTGTGAATTTCAAAGTTTTGCGATGAGTGTTGATGAACACATGGCTGGACCTGCTTGAAGCCTGGTGAGCAGGCCTGGATGGAGGATGATAGCTGGAGGCTGAGTACTTTTGATTCCCCTTGAGAAACTGTCCACATCACCACCAATGCTGCCTTCTGGTTATGTCACTGCATGCATGGCCTTAAGCTCATTACCGCATGCACACACACACACACACGCTCTCATATGCATGCACACACTGACTTCCAGACAGCCAGCGGTCAGTAGGAAAGGATTATAGATTGTATTCTGGTCTCTCCTCTGTTTTTTTCCATTTGTCTGTTTCTGAGAGAATCATATATTCGATGGCAAAGCAAAGCATCAGTAGGAAAAGCTGTTATGTGTGTTCCTCCTGTGCAGCCTTGGGTATTACTACTCTTACTCTTTTGATTCTCTTTAGCACTACTGTGTAATTCTAATGCTGATCCCTTGTATTTCTGAATGATATTGATAATTCCCTCCATGCCTTTTCTCTCTTGCAGTTGCCTTTGCTCATCTATTCTTACATAGGAAGCTCTGGCAGTTAACGGTAACAAGCGTCTTCTCTCCCTGAATTCTTTCATGGTCATATGCCACGTATGGCCCTCATTGTGGACACTTCAGAACCGCTTGTAGTATGACAGGTTTCACAGTTGGCCCTTTGTCCCTCTTCTTCTAATTTAACACCAACAGGAGTATTTCTTTGGCTGCTGCCATAGCTGTTTGGCAGAACACTGTTCCTGTAGATAGCAGCAAAGTTGCTCTCCCTTTTTATTGCCTCTTTTATCTTTCTCTTCTCCATGTGGTACATGTCTCTAAAGGTGCCACAGCCACACAGATGGCATAGGAAAAAGGGTATTTATAACTCTTGACTGTTATATTGAGGCATCAGTAGCTGACTCTTTTCTCCTTTTTCAGATCGACAAAGGTGGGCTATCTGTGTTGTTCTTGCCAGATGTATTTTAAAAAAAGAAATCAGGTGAACAGTAAGATTTTGTAATTGATAAAGAAAACAAATGCATTTAAATCGTTGAGTTCAAAAACATCACTCATTTTGCAGACAGGTTGGAGGTGTATGGTTGCACAGACAGCAGGTCATGGCTGAACAGCAGGACGGACACGTGGCTCATTTGATGAATAAGCTGCCATTTTTAGCTGTTGGTGGCTGTCACTGCTGGACTGAAGTGTTGTGCTGGCATCCGCGTCAATGGAATAACAAGTGAAGGCCTTTATGAATGTTTCAGATGCTCTATTTTTGGGGCCCTGCTGTGGTTCTTGGAACAAGTGGCGGATGGACTGATTAGCTTGCTGCAGCATTAAACGTGTTTGTGGGATGATTGTGGTTTAGCACCTGGGCAGATCATCCAGGAATCTTCTAAAATGGGTGGTTAACATGTGTTTGAACATGAAATATTTGCATGCAGTTTATGGAGAGAGGTTTTGGGTAATCTTTTCACAGTTTTATTTAGTTGTAAAGGAAAAGAGGAAGTCAATATAGTTGTATATAATTGTCTCCGTTTTCCATTGAGGCTAAGCAAATGACAAGTGATCACTGATGCAACCACATGTGAAATAAATACTAAACTACTACTCTTAACTACAAATGTCTTTTTAAAGGATTTTCTATTTTCTTTTTTTTGTTTTTTTGTTGTCAAGTTAGATGTCCCATTATCTTGGATAGTCTTTCTTTAAAGTGAAAACTGGTCCTAGAGCACAAAAGGGTAGCAGACAGGGTGTAAGATGGACAAAGGGAGAACAGGACAGGGATCTCAAGGGATGTCTGTTTTTGTCTCTCCATCTTTCCCTGTGCTGTTACAGAAATAGCTCCACTGCCCCTCTATTTCTCAGCCTGTGAACCATGTGTTCTGTTGCAGATCACATGGCCCTGCAACCATGGCAGAAGCCTCTGTACACTGGACGGTGCAGCTAAGGAGGCTAATGGCCTCACCAGTGCAAGAGCAGAAAAATATGTGCCCGAATCCAGTTGCTTTCTTGTTCAAAATGCAGTGTCATTCCTCCTGTGATGGTTTATTGAATGGGATTTTTAGTTTTTTCACAAATACTGAATAAACCTACTTTTTTTTCTTTATTTCTTTCTCTCTGCCTTCTCTTACATTCTCCAGGGCCCTCTCCATGGATATAGACACAGACTATGAGCGGCCCAATGTGGAAACCATTAAATGTGTGGTGGTAGGGGATAATGCAGTAGGCAAGACCAGGCTAATCTGTGCCCGGGCCTGCAATGCCACACTCACACAGTATCAGCTGCTTGCCACCCACGTGCCAACCGTCTGGGCCATCGACCAGTACCGTGTATGCCAGGAGGTGGGCTCACACACATCACAAAACACCCTGTAGAAAAAGCCACAAAGCCACACACTGTGTTCAGACTGAATTTAAACTTTTCCTTTTCAGAACTATAAAAACAAGTGTGAACTTGGGATATTGTGCATCATCATTACACCCCCCCCCCCCCCCATGCCCGCACGCACACACACTTCTGTCAAGTGATTGATTAATCCTTCAATTTCACTAAAACACAAACCTCACAATGAAGTGCGCAGCTTTGACCTGATCACAGGGATATGCGTGTCTGCATTGCAGGTGTTGGAGCGATCCCGCGATGTAGTGGATGAGGTCAGTGTGTCCCTGAGGCTGTGGGACACATTTGGGGATCATCACAAGGACAGGCGATTTGCCTATGGCAGGTGAGCACACAGATTTACACACAAGGACACATGGTTTCAGGTAGTCTCCCAACAAGAACATGGTTGTTGACCTAATAACACAATTGCCAGCTGATCACAAGGTTAATTACCTTAAAAAACCTTCTATTTTCGAAAATCAGTTCAGCCAAGAAACCAGCATAAAAAACATTGACGCAGTTTCACTCTGCTCATATATCTCTAAATTTATTTCTAGTTATATCTGAAATTTTCAAATTATAATGAAAATTGAATAGATCTGCTACATCCACATATACAAACTTTAATTTAACCAACAGTTTTTGTGTAATCTAACATCCATGCTTTTTGACTAAACTCTTTCCTTAAGGTGTTACATTTTTCCTCTACCAGACACGATTGCTTGATCACTTCATCCTCTTACTTATACTGTGTATATATATATGTATTAGGGTGCAACGGTATAGGTGGCTCATGGTACAGTCCGTACCGCGGTTTTTATGTCACGGTTTCGGTACGGATTCGGTACAGTTTCAGACCACCCACAATCGCAAGATACAGAGTTTGCGGAAAGCGCAACTCCCATGTCGGCGCGTAAAAGAGCGCGTCCAAATGGCATAAATGTGCGTTCACCTGGTCACATGTGGACGTGCACAAATGACTCTACCTCTCGATTACGCCGTATTACTTGCATACGTTTTTATTCTCTTGAGGTCAGAGGATGTCTGGTCAGCAGTTGTGGTGGATGTGGGAATAGTCACAGCCAGACACATCAGTCTGTACAGCTGTGGCATGATGTCATTCAGATGTCTGCTGTAGAGGAAAACCAAGGAGATCTTTGTCTCTGGTGTCAAGCTGGAAAAGGTTGGATGCGGGAATTTATTTCCGATATGTCTGAAACTGTTGGTGGTCGAGGAGGGACAGGAACATTAATTGTTTGTGATCTTTAAATGCGCATCCAACAATTTGTTCTGCAGTATTTTAAAAAGCACATCAGCTGCACCAAGATGCACAACTGGTAACAACTGGATCTTACGCAGGTAAGATCGCAGGTTTAGGGAGGTGGAAGATTGCATTCTGTTAACTGTTAACTGTTTTCACTCCCTCGCCGGTGTATTCAACAGCAAAACCAAAATGCTCCCACACCGGTGATTAAAAAAAGTTTTTTCCCAATTCATCCGCTGCCCCTGGCCATGACTGCTTGTTTTTTTTTTTTTTCTTTTCCTGCGTCTATGAGCTGCAGCCAACCGGCCAAAGTGTGATAGGCTGGTCACTGTGAGTGAGCGGAGGCAAGTGGACATTGACATGCAGTGGCGGGCCTGTTGCCTAAAAGGCACGCACGCTCGCGTGCAAGTCCAATGCAAAATTATGTGTATAATATATATATATATATATATATATATATATATATATATATATATATATATATATATATATATATATATATACTTGCATATATTTTCTCCCCATATCTGTCAATGTCATAAGTCTTACTTAACTGCTTATCATTAATCTGCACTAAGACTTCACATACATCCCCAGATACGAGTGCGCACGTCAGGTTGTGCAGTCTGTGAGTTCTGCTAAGGTTGGTTGGATGCATTTTGTATAATGTGACACCATGTCTCTGTTATGCAAAATGTTTTTCCATGACACACTGAGTACTTATGTATTTGCTGGCTGCAGTAATTCAGTTTGCGGCTCAAGTTTCCACCCCTCTGTTGTGCTTGTTCACCGTCTAGATGTTTGTACATTGGCACAGTGATATCCTTGTGTGCGTGTGTGTGTGTGTGTGTCCACTCCGTCAGCCTGCAGTCAGCTGATAAAAACACAGTGCCAGCTCAGCTGTTTTCTCCCTGTGCGCCTCCCTTTCGTCACCCGCTCTAGGCATCAACTGCCATGTTTCATTGTCCTATTTCTCTTCTAGCTCTGTTCACCTCTGTCATACCTTCTCCTCCAACCAGCCCCCAGACTCCTCTGCTGTACATCACTTCATCTCTCCTCTTCTACACCCCCCTCATCACCCTGTCAGTCATTAGTCTCCTCCATGCCCTTGAAGCTTTGCTGCTCTTTCACCCTCTCCCCCTCCTGTTTTTGTGTGTTCGTGCGTGTGTGTGGAACCTCAAAACATTGCATTGTAGACTGTCACATGCTTGTAAGAATAAGGGCATTCTGTTTGATAAAACAATAACGTTCTTCTGGGTCAGCACCCCCTCCGTGACCCTTTACAAGGATGTAGCTGGTTCAGAAAATGGTTGGACGGATGGATGGAACAACTGAATAATAAATGAATAAATAAATAAATAAATATTTCTCAGACATTCAGCATTGTGCATGTATAGAAAAAAAGTTGTCCATGTTGAAGAGATTTGTTCTTGAAAAGAAAATTTAAAGTGACATGAAAATATCTCCAAAAAAGTTTTTTTTTCTTTGCGATCATCTTTTCACATATGCCAATAATTAAACTTTGTTTAAAGCTCAGTGCTCAAAGTGCTAATGCTTGACTTTCAGGATTTGCAGTGGTGATACAGGCAACAAAATCACCATCCCTCTGATTGAATGGCTTCACTTGTGATTGAGTTTTCACTGTCCAATCAGTTTGAGGTATAAGGAAAAGGCCAGAAACGCTTTGTATCTGAGAATAGGTGCTCAAAAAACATGCTGTTCCATTTTCTTTGCGAGATTGTGAAATAAATCCACACGCCCATATTCTTTACGACTCATGCACATGCTTGAATTTCTCAGACAGATTTATTTCATAGTGTGACTTTTCTTGTTGGACAGTTAAAAGCTCTGAAAACATTTGTGGATATTGATTTTAAGCTCACAGAATAGGCCATGCGTGTGTTCCCCACTGTCCTTCGTGTTTTACGTGTTTTCCAGCACACCTGATTCAAATGAATGGATCATTAGCCGACTTGTGCAGACCTTGATAACAAGCTCCATTAATCAATACGATCCATAGTGAAATATAGTGGTGGTGGATGGAGGCTGCTGAAAATATCACTTGTTACTCAAAAATGATTCTGATTGTCATCTTATTCATGAGGATTTAATGGAACTTCAGTAAAAGCATCAGCTCTATAAACTAGTCAAGAATGTGATCTTCACTTCACTTAAGGAGGGCCTTTCTACCATCACCACTGTATGCATACCACACAAGACTCCTAGATCCTTATAAATGTTTCTTTAGTTGATATGGCCCAGATGAGCTGGTGCTGAAGCTCATTATGGTATGTAAAATTGTGGAGGGGGAAAGTTTAGACATCGCAGATTTTATTGACATTATAACCTGTCAGATTCTGCTCAACACTGACTAACAGTTGATTAACTATCCCTTTAACTCATTGACTCAGACTGCAAAATCACATAACAAACTTTGCATAAAAGCACCACAAGAGTCAACATGTTCAGTTGCTGCCAGATTAACGGAAGGCAGTGTGTGTCTGAAAGGAAATTTAGTATGCCTCTCATTGCACATTGACAGTAATACAGGGACTCATATGGAGACACTCACTTTTAATTGTCAGATGTAGAATAAAGCATGTATGATATGCATTTAAAGGTATGTTGGCAGTCTATGCAGAGTTTCTTTTACATGCAGCTAATTAGACAGTCCATATTACCTCATGTACGGTCAAGATTTAGGATTAAATCAAAGTAAAGGTTCATTGGAATCTGCTGGATTTTTTAACCAGTTTTTTCTTTCAAATTAACTGAGATTGTATGAATTTGAACGGGATTTAATTGGAATGTAATTTGATTATAATCGGATTGAAATGGAATATTTAATTTGACTGTATTTAACTTATTTATTTTCTGTGTAAAGTGATTTAAGATGTTTGCTGTTAATTCCGGCAATACAAATAAACTGTGTTTAAATGACTAAATCACCAGTGTCAGCCTAGAAAGGTCCATCCTGGGTCTCTATACAAACAATATTGAAAACATTTATATATATCAGATGAAACAAGGTTAATCATGGTGTTATATGGTGGCTTGTATACCTACATAGAGTGGGCACAGTCCATATAGTCATAAGGTAGAAATGTCTATGTTGTTTATAAATAAATTTAAATAAAAACAACTTTTCTTTTTAGATGTAAAAGCATGTACATGACCTTGCACAGATTAATTATCATAGTTTAAAACAAACAAACAAACAAACTAAAATCTTTGAGTACTGATTGGAGTTGTGCCTGTGTGCACTGTGATGTAATACTTGGCTATTATTACCTCCTTGGGAGTGAGAGCTGTTCAGAGACTGCATTACAAAAGTAAAGAGGAGTATGGACTCCATGCTTACACTGAGGTAATCCACCAAGGTAACCTTGTCTTTAAATGAGAGAGGCTGTCAGGTTGGATGCATCTGTGTTCTTGCAAATTTAATTTTTTATGAATCCTCATCAAAAATTCTAAAATTCCCTCAAGTATGAAGTTCACAATTGACAGCAAAAGTAAATTCAAAAGTTATTTATTTTTATTTTTTTTGCTGCACAGGTAATTTGCTTAAGAGGCACAGGCATATTTAAGTGAGACATTCTGCTTTCATGATCTGGACTTGGTTAATCTCACATCTTCAAATGAACAGTGCATGCAAATGTCAGAAACTGCAATATAACTTTATGATTTAATTGTTTTCAAGCTATCATTGATGAGTAATCCTACCCATGAGTTACATAAGTCTGAGTAGTCTTTTGCTGCTGGGGTTAAGCCGTACGTTACTGCCTTGTTGTCGAAGTAGATGATTTACAAATTGGATTTTTTTTTTTTTTTTTTTTTTTATCTTGCACGACTGTGATGCTAAAAGATCTATCTCAGTGGAACAAATTAAACATTACCTAAAAAAAAAACCAAAAACATGCCTGCACCAACTTGTCACTGAAATATCAGCAGCAGACAACAGCTGTAAGGGCTCTAACACATCAGATGAATCTGTGTGTATCCTGCTCTATTCTTAGCCTTCTCTTTGTGGTCCATGCTGCCTTCAAGGGCTTAGGGAGATTTATGCAAGAGTGAGAGAGAAGAGCAACATGACAAGCCAGCAGAGATCCAGACGCATAGAATTCACTTTGCCGATGTCGGTGATCTCACTATGCTTTGCAGAAACTGAAGAAGTTTCTTCTGTAGACACATTGCCTACATTTTAACATAAACTGACATATTCAGCGACTCAGCACGAGGCACTGATCTTTTTTTTTTATTTCTCTCTTTTCTGTTCTTATCAATCCATCAAAGACTACATGTCCTGTCTTGACTGACATCGCCTGCTCATGACACAGTAAATCAGCTCTCCTCTGCCTCTTTCGGTCTTTTCTTGGATCTCTGCTTTTTCATTGCTACATTAAATTATTTTTTCTCCTCCGTCTGTCTCTGTAGATCTGATGTTGTGGTGCTTTGCTTCTCCCTGGCTAATCCCAATTCCTTGCGCCACGTTCGCACCATGTGGTTCCCAGAGATCAAGCACTTCTGCCCCCGAACTCCCATCATCCTGGTCGGCTGCCAGCTGGATCTGCGCTATGCTGACCTGGATGCAGTCAACCGCGCGCGACGACCGTTAGCAAAGTGAGATGCATTCCTCATCAGCCATTAACAGATACGTGTGAAGGCCTTGTCCTGTTACTGAGTGGTCAGCAACCTCTGCATTACAGTAACTGAATCTCTACAGATGAAAATTTTAAGTTTTTTAACACTTTTTTTAAAATTTGCATATCATGGGCTCACCGCCTTCTTGACAACAATATCAACTGATGATGCTAAAGTGCATGATGCTAAAAAATGGAGCATTAATGCTGACATAAGTACTCAGACTAATACAATTATTGTCTTTACACAAATGGTTGACATTCTTGAAATACACAACTTCTACATTCCTGTTTGCTTTTATCTGCCTACTGTTATCATAAACATTATTCTCTCATTCTGACTCACAGGCCCATCAAACCTACGGATATCCTCCCTCCAGAAAGAGGCCATGAGGTGGCAAAAGAGCTTGGTATTCCCTACTATGAGACTAGCATTGTTGCCCAGTTTGGAGTCAAAGATGTTTTTGACAATGCAATCCGTGCTGCCCTTATCTCCCGTCGACATCTACAGTTTTGGAAGTCACACCTGAAAAAGGTCCAGAGGCCCCTTCTCCAGGCGCCCTTTCTGCCTCCTCGTCCTCCACGCCCCATAGTTGGCATCCCAGACCCCCCTCTCACAGATGGCGAAGGCCCTGACTCCCTTTTTTGTCAGCCTCTGTGCTCAGATGTTCTTTTCCTTCTACAGGGTGGCACCACTCGTGTCTTTGCGCACAAAATCTATCTGGCTACGTCCTGCTCCAAGTTCTATGACCTCTTCACCCTTGATCTTGGTGGGTCTTGTAGTGGGTCACGACTGGAGGAACAGGAAAGTAAGGAAAATGTGGAGAGTGGGGAGGAAGATGAGCAGAGCAGAAGAGGAGCCAAGGAACAGGCTGGGCGCACTAAGAGCTTGGACATTGATAAAGACGGTGTTGATGGAGGAGTGCGGGGTCTAAATCGGCAACATCTTCTCCCACAGGGCTCTTTGAGGACTTCTCAGAGTGATAATGTGCTCCCCTCTCGTGCCCAGTACTGCCTGGGAGCACTAGGAACAGGTCGAGCACTTTCAGGATGGGGAAGGGGGTTTCTGAGTGTGTGTCTAGAGCATGTTGATGACCCTGTAACTGGACGGCCACGACTTATGACTGTGGTAATGATGGATGCACTTATACAGGAGGAACCATTCAAAGTAATGAAATGTTGAGCAACATACAGTATTTCCAAGAATGTGTTTGGCTTTGTGTAAATATGTGTGTCATCTCTTATTTTCCATGATTTTAGGCAGTACTTCAGTACTTATACACAGGCAGCCTGGATGAGGGTCGAGGTGATCTGATGCAGGTGGCCACCATCGCAGAGCTACTTGAGGTGTTTGACCTACGGATGATGGTGGCTAATGTTCTGAACAGAGAAAGCTTCATGAACCAGGAGATCACCAAGGCCTTCCACGTCCGCAGAGCCAACCGCATCAAAGAGTGTCTCAGCAAAGGGACATTTGCTGGTAAACCATACTGTCAGCCATTGTGTACCCGCTATACCTTCTTTCATGTGCGTCTGATTATATGTGTGTATAGAAATCATGATTGGCTGGTGAGAAGGAAGTGTGATTAAAAAAAAAAAAAACTATTTCCAGCACTCTCTTTCAGTTTCTGAAAATTTACACTCTTTGTACATTGGTCTTGATTTACCATTACATACAACATAGCTGTTTTAGAAGCTTTTTGTACATTACATTTTATCTTTTTGAAGAAGTCCTTTCAAACTCATCATCTGACTTGACAACTCCTTTCTCAGTCTGCTTGTGTGTTTTGTGTATACTCCTATGTCCACACTGTCTTGTGTTTGTGTGGTGTTGTCTGTCCACTGAGGCTGTTGTCTTTGCATGCGGACACAGGAGTCACAGCTGATTCCAGATCTCCACTCTTTCTCAACAAAATCTCACATTTGCTTCTTTCTATAATTTCTCTGTTGTATTTATGATCATGATGGCCAGAAAACTTAAAAAAAAAAAACAACAAAAAACACCATTATGAGTTTTGATTGAGAACTAAAGCTATTTTAAATATTGGACCAACACATTTGAGGCCTGATTTTTAATAGCTGCACGTGGTGATTATGGCGGTCCAAGCAGATTCGCAGCAATAGTGAACCACAGTTGAATAGCTTCACCAGTGAGCCAGTGATTGAAAGTTCATTGAATTTGTCAGACATTGAAAGAATTTGACAATGTTTTCATCAAGGCTTTCTATAGATGATGCAAAACAAATTTTGAGAAAACTGTACGAGGGACCGCAGAGGAATTCATTTTTCCACTTCTTTATTTTTTTTGACATTTTGCAAATTCTGGAGTGCTTCCGAAGAATAATGTAAAGATTGTTTGTTTGTAATGAAGTTTTTCACCATTACATTTAAAAGGTACAAACAGAGTGACTATGAACCATACCCATATTTCTAGATTAAATATACCAAGTTTCATGAAAAGAACAGATGAATGGCTTTGTTTATAGTGTAATTTTTTTACATATTTGGCAGAAACTGTTATGATAATAATGTTAACAATCCTTACAAAGCAAAAAGGTTCCAACAGCTTTGCTGCTCGGGCCCCCAAGGTCACTGTGCTTTCGTGTCTTTTTACAATTGTGTTGATCAAAGTTCAAGTTCACACAGGATTTGCTCCATGACCAACAACTTTCCACCTACTCTCCTTCCCTTATTCTGAGTCAAAAGCTGTTCTGTCCCCCTGTCAATTTATCTCTCTGTCTGTCTGCTTGTGTCTGTGTCTCCCTGTACGTCTGTCTGGCCTTCTGTCTGCCTGTGGGCGTGTCTGGACGCCTGCTTTGTTTGTCTTTTCCCTCTCTGTAGCTTGGGCTTCTGTGGCATCCATGAGATGAACGCTCTTTTCCCACCCCGGTTTCAGATGTGGTGTTCCGACTGGACGATGGTTGCCTCCCAGCCCACAAGCCCCTGCTCATTTCCAGCTGCGACTGGATGGCCGCTATGTTCCGTGGCTCCTTCATGGAAAGTTACATAGAGGAGGTGAGATCAGACAGGCCGGAAGGAGCTTGAGGATGGAGTTACCTTTAAGTTTTCAAAGGGGATCAAGTGTCTGCATCTTAAATCTAGGGAAGTTCTGGTTGAAGCAACCTAGTCACACAGCTGTATTCATTACGTTTGATGTTTTTTTTTTTTTTTTAAAAGGAAAATAGGATGAAGGTGCATTATTACTTGGATAAGATTTATGACTCTGATGATGTGTTCCTAGAATGACACTGCAAATGTATCTAGTGTACTTCCCACTGTGTGCTAAAGGTTATCCCTCTTATCAGTTTGACCTGGAAACCTTTTTCCTCTTTAAGATGTGGGCGAAGCTCTGTTATTATCAGACCTCGGGGTAAACACACAGTAAGCAGGTATAGATTACTTAACTTTAAAAAGAGTGCCCACACATTTAATTTACTCTGGTTTTACCATAGCCCTTTACATAAGCACCACTTTCCTATTCGTAACCCTTCCCTGAACTGTACGCCAGGTCAGTTTACTTGTTGCTATTATTTAGGAGACTTACTTTTTGTACCCAAAATTGACATGTTTGTTTGTATTAACACTGTTATTGTCAGAGTGATGAGTACAAAAACAGAGTCACAGGCACGTATAAACACACAAACGCCTACAAACGCAAGTGCTTCCTGACTCTGACTTCCTGTTGTTGTTGAAGTCTGAGAAAGTGAGCCTCAAGTGAGCCTATTCTCTAATTGGTGATCCATTTTTGAGGGCTTTCATTCTTGTTTTTGCCATGAAACTACTGTGTTAAAGGGAGACTCTAGGTTTTTTTTTTTTTTTCATTTTATTGATTCATTCCAGACATGTCAAAGCAATTTTATTAAGCATGACTATGTTAACTCTAGCATGAATCTATGAATATGAAAATAAATAAATAAATACATAAATCAGTATATATACACACATGTGCATAACTTTTGTAACATATAGAACCTCTTGTAAATAATCTAAGTAATAAATGGACCCCTCTTCCAAAAAAGGAAAAGAAAAAAAATCACGTATTTTATACAAATTGGTTTAAATAGCAAATTTGAACTTGGTGTCAGACATGATGTAACAAGGTAACCTTTAAATGTTAGAAAAGTTAAAATTAATTAGCCTGTAAAAACAAAGACGCATATTTTCTCCAACAGCATTGTGCATTGTTTTGATTTAAAAATTGCTCTATCACTGCATCATATGAGACAAAGAGGTCTGGGGGCAGATTCAGAGAGGGTTCAAGGTTAACTAGATAGTATAAGCAGAGAAAACTCAGTTGCTCTTTATGTGGATTCAAGGACACGAGAAGAGCAAAACAGCTCTATTGGAAATGAAAAATTTGTGGAAAAAAAAGTTGTGAAGCACCGTTAAGTGCACGTCAATCACAATATGTATTTGCATTTACATATCTTACCAGTATTATAAAATACTATATATCTTATAATACCAGTGTAGGACCCAGTCCTACCTTCAAGTAATACATCTTTTTAAAAGATCCGTATTTTCCATGCAGTGAGTCTAGTTACTTCAGAGAGGTTCAGTTTCTTGCAACAGATGGCACCAGACCTGGCACCACAGAGGAAGTCAGAGTCCATCTTTAAATTAAGGCTTTTTGGGCTGTGTTACAGAATGAGATCCCATAGATTACTTTCAGGTTGTACAGCTTTAGGTTACCAGAATTCTTCCTCTCCTGAAAATTTCATACAGGGAAAGAGATAAGGGTAGCCCAAGTACTTATCCAGAATGCACTAGAAGTTGCACGAAAACCCTCTACAGCGAATTGTGGTTGGCGGTGAATGTAGGACAACTCTCTCTGAAGGGGGCACACAGTGGTAGCTGTTGGTGGGCTGCTATTTTCCCTGCTTAGTCTAGACAATTCATGTTAGTGACTGTTGTGGCATAGTTCTCCTTCCTGATGTTGTCAAAGAGCAGGTGTTCTGGAGACAAAGACACTTGGAAGACTGCACAATGTTGCTGTTAACATTTGTGTTTCTGAGCAACAGTGTATTTCTGTTTACATGTTAATGTAGCTGCATTTTCATGTTGTGCAAAAGCTTTTTGGAGATGATTTGTCAAATAGATTGCGTATGTCAGCAGGAAGTTGTAGTTATTGGGTTATCTGCTGGCTTTTGAGGTTACTGCTTTTAGCGTCAGCTCAGGTTGGCTGCATTAAAAAAATAAAAGAATAAATAAAAGCAGAACTAGAGCATGACACAGTCACACAACCATGACCAGTCTAGTTTTATTCAGTTTGTCCAGAAGCATATCTACGCTGCACAAAACAGCGTAAACAGCATAAAATAGTGTATTTTGAACGCTTTGATTATAATCTATGTTGTTATTTGTGTTTGTAAGTCAATGACATGGACATTTTATACATTTTTTTTACTCTTGAGCTCCTGAGTTTCCCTCTCTGTGTTGGTCACCAAAAACATTGACCCCTGAGTGTGTCATGATATGCCTGGATTGTTTAGCAGTTTGTTTCTGTAGTTTCCTGATCACAATGTGAGCGCATCCTGGTGGAGTATAGATGTTGAGAAGCCTACCATATCAAATGGGAGAGCCTGTTAAGCTTCTTTCTTTAATTCATCAGAATTAATAGAACATATGAGCACAGTTTTTTTATTCTTTCTCTTAACCTTTATATTTTATCATGTCACAGTCAAGGTGCTGACTGTGTCCACTCATTAATACTTCCAGGCCTCCGGTTAGAACATTAAACCTCCAGAGACCACCCTTGTCTCAATGTTGTGTCATTTTAAGATAACGAGAGATCGCGCCAAGCTGACATTCTCTTAATTGGTTATGAGAGTTTACACTGGAAAGTGCCACAGTAGGTGGACTGAGAGCTCCTGGAGGGGTCAGGTCATCATTCACATAATCATTTACCTCCCTTCCTTCCTCCTGTGGCTTAGATTTCATAACTTGCACTTGAACATTGGTCTGGTGTGCAGTAATTAAGCTGTTAAAAGGCTTTTTTCATTTTTTTGTGTATTTATAAATTCATCTATGCAGAATGGGGAGACCATGGCACAATGAGAAGCACCATGACCATTTCTAACTGGGGATTGGGTGTGAGATGTACCGTATGTTTCTGGGATCTTAGCGAAAATGTAACAGTATTTCTCTTTTTTTTCTCCTGTTTTCTGTTGATGTGGTTATTTCCCAGGTATCCATTCCTAACACAAGTGCAGCCTGCATGCGTGGCGTGCTTGAGTTCTTGTACTGTGGTCTCCTGACTCCCTGCCCTGGTTTGGAGCCCATGGAACTAATAGTTCTGGCCAACCGTCTCTGTTTGCCGCGCCTTATTGCCCTTACAGGTAAAAGTTCTTTCTGGAGCATTAAAAATGATGCAGCAACAAATGTTCACCCACATGAATATTTTGTGTTAAAAAAAGCTTATTGCCACTGCCAGGGCATTCATGTCATCCTGTTCTTTATAAAAAATAAATAAAGTTTACAAACAAAATCCAACAAAATGATTGTGGCTCAGCACAATCAGAACATCAAAACAGGCAATTTCTGAGTTAACAGCAGAAATTAGTAACAACTTGGCAGTTGTTACAAATAACCTTGTTTCTGTTAAATCCTCTGTCTGGGAGAACTTTAAAATGAAAATGTCCATGTTAAAGTTCAGTAACTTTACCAATCCGTGTATCATTCATTCTTTCCATTTTCAATTGTCAATCAAAAATAAAAATAATTTAAAAGTTACATTTTATTACATTTTTTGTTTTTTACTCTAACACAAAAAATGAAAAAAATGCCTGTTTTTTTATATTTCAATTTTAGACTTGGATCAAAAATACGAAATTAAAAAAATGGGCCACATAAAACAAATGAGAATTTGTTTTATAATCGAGGACTGGACTTTCTGTTGTCATTACATATCTGTGCCACTAGATGGTGTTGCACTGAAGTAACCACTAAGAGAATAGCACAACAGTGAACACATGAAGCAGATCTGATGGAAAATGGAGGAATGACGTGAAAGTTTTGTTGCAGTCCAGAATTTTTTTTTTTTAGACAGAATTGTTAATATTGCTTCCTGAGTTGCTACCCGAACTGTCAAGTTCACGGATTTTTACCGTTCTCCATGTCTGTTTTAGCTTTTCCTTGTTTACCTGCCAATTGTCTTCCCGTTCCACAGGAGCCAGTAACAGACTTTTCAAAACAAAAGCATGTGAGCAACATGCATTAACGCGCGATAAAATAAATGTCGGCGTTAATAAATTAATGAGTTAACGCGATAACACGTTAACTTGCCCAGCCCTAATATATGTATGAATGTATGTATGTATGTGTGTGTGTACAGACTTATCCTCAGTGGTGTATGCTCGTATTAAATACCATACATACTGATGTACTTCTGTTTATTTTGTGCATCTTCAGAGCAGCATGCTGTGGAGGAGCTTCTCCAGCTGGCAGCAAAAGGAGTTGACATTGACGGACAGGTGTTGGCTTACCTTGAGCTTGCGCAAGTATGTTCTTATTAATAATCAATACTTCTGTATTTTTTCAGTTTCAAATATTGATTTATCCCTCTTTCAGCAGAATACATTGTCCTTAACCCTGGACTATAAAGCATTTATCATCATCTGTTTTCTTTTAAAGCATTCCATTTGATCTGATATTGCATATTTCTTTTCAGAGTTGTAGTAGTTCCTTCTCTTTTTTTCCCCTTTCACAGTTCCACAATGCCAAACAACTCTCAGCATGGTGTCTGCATCACATCTGCACCAATTATAATAGCATCTGCCGCAAGTTTCCAAAAGACATGAAGGCCATGTCTCCAGGTATGTTGCAGATGCTTGTTTTTGCCCTGAGAATCTTCTTCTCTCAAATATTTCAAACTGTTATCATTCTTATTCTGTCAGTAAGAATAACTGTAGAAACCTTAGCATCTAATTCTATTAAAAAAAAAAAAAATGTTTTTTCTTCCATCATGTCAATATTAATACAGTAACAGGAACATTTGAAGGCTTGAACACCCACTGCGTTTTTTTCTTCTGTGTATTTGCCCTTCTCTCTGTAGAAAACCAGAGGCATTTTGAGAAACAGCGCTGGCCTCCTGTGTGGTTTTTGAAGGAGGAAGACCGTTACCTACGCTCTCAGAAGGAGCGTGAACGTGAAGAAGAGATCCTGCGCAAGCAACACACCAAACGGGGTTGGTGTTTCTGGAGGCACCCGTCTTCCTCCCCACATGTGTCCTAAAAGGCTTCCTCCACTGACGTTTTCATCTTGACCTGGATCATCCCGCCCAGGAAAGCTCACGCCCTCCTTAATGTGTACAGAGGAAGGCAGCTCCGAATGCTCTCTGGGCGGAGAAACAACCCTCAGTGCTAATATGCCTGAATGTCTGCATGCTTGGGGGGTGTGTATGTGCCTCTTTATAAGTGTGGGTGACCACGAGTGCATTTTGGTGTGCCGTGTGAAAACTGTGAACTGGGCTAAAGAGTATGTAGATGGATGTGTGAATAAATGTGTGGGGTATTGTGAGTGAATGATGTTTCAATGTTGAGTGCTTCCCAGATGCCCTGATCTATAAAGGCTTGTGGTGGCGCATTGCAACCCCTCATCCCCTCCATAAATGCTCTGTCCATCCACCAGCACTCACAGTGTCTCAGCCTTTGAGTGATTGGACTGAGAGCAAGGGCTCTCTTTCTCTCTCAGTCTTCATCCTTCACATTGACCTTAATGACTATTACACATTGACCACTGCAGCTCCCGTCTGGAGTGCTTACCTCTGCCTTCACTTCTTTACAGACTGTTAGCTTGCACACACAGATCCGTGCCACTGATCCATCTTTTCAAAACCAGCCACTGGATTCACAATAACTGACACTGACAATATAAGTATTATAATTATTTCACTATATATATTACACACATACTCGCATATTTATGAAGTTGAAATGGTGCACCCACAAGTATCACAGTAAAATAACCTCCATTATGGTCCAGATGTGACTCTTGATGTCCATTATTCAGCCCTGCACCATCTTCTTTCCTCTGCACACCACTTGCAAAAAAAAAAAAAAAGTGAAAAACACAACCACTCTGCAGCAATGATTGGTGTGTAAAGAGGGCTAGCCTTACTTGATACTTTTGCCACGGAGGAACGATAGGTCCAGTATTAAACGTCCACAACCACAAGGTTGCATTGAAGCACCTAAGCCAGCCTGCCTTTACACCTCTGCACCTCTAGGGGCAGCACTGCTCAGGGCCCTGGCACTAATCAAACAAGTCTTTTGTTTTTTTTTGTTTTTTTTTTCCACTTCAGTTTCATTTTTGGAGCTCAAAGAAAAAAAAAAATCAGTCCTTGTGAAGTGTTACACTAAAGTGCATGTACCCTGTTACGGTAAAATCTTGGATACTTAAATGGTTTTCACCAGATTCTGAATACCAAAGTTCTCGTTCTTCCTTCTCGCTGACTTTAAGGAGAACATGACAGTGTAAGTTAACATTTTAATTACTCTTTAGGGTGGAACATTGAGTATTCAGGCATCAGAAGAAAAATGTCACTGTTGTGTCATTGTTATTGTGTCCACATGAACACGCTTCAACACGTGTGGTTTTATGTTGAGACTTCAAGCTGGTCGTCTAGTAACTTCCCACCTTATGAAATTCAGTGTTGGGTCTGAAATATGATATGAGCATTTTTAATTAACTTCTCCTTTGTCATTACAGTCTATACCACATTATAGCTCATTTTAAAGACTGTAAATTTCATATTTCACAAATGGTAGTGGAAAATCTGTGATGTTTTTGCTGCTTTCTGTTTTCAAAATCATTGTGATATATTTTGCTTTCTTGGTAACCATGAAGCTGATATTACTTAAGACTAAAGTTCAGATTAAGATTGTGGTTTCAAGCAACATGCAGTGTAAGTAATTCCAGTTTTCTTGTTAAGGGGGCAGATTTTTTGGGGATTTTGTTCTGAATGTGAAAAATGGATGCTGCGGTGGTGAGTTTCTATGAACATGTTGTAGTTGTGGGTTTGCACCCCTCAGTTTTGTCCAGACAACTTTAGGAAACTATGTGAAACGTGTTGTGTTCTGCTGTTTTCCATGGAAGGTGTGTAAAGTAATTTTCAGCTACAAAAATAGAAATCAGATAGAATTTCATGTGGCCAAAGTGAGAAGCAAGCTGATTAATTTCTCAGTCAACATAACATCCATCCTGCATATTCTGGAATGATTGTTTAGATAATTGAAATCATGCTAGTGCAGTATTTCAGGAACTAAGAAATGAGACACAAAGAGTGGAGAATATTGAAAACAATAATTGATGAACTGTCCTCTTTTTAGTTCCCCATAAAATTAAATAGCCTCAGTTGTGTTATATGGCCCATTAGGCCTCGTCTCTTGGTCCGTGTGCCTTATAGTTAGAGAAACCCTATTTGGAATATTTGAAGCATCTTCCTTCAAACCTGCAGACAGGTTCTGCAGTCACTGATGAGATAAATACCAGAAACAATGATCATGTCGTAATTGTAAAATATGTTATGGTGTTGCTTTATGCACTCTCAGCCATGTTTTCTTAAGGGAGTTTTTTAGCCAACTTGAGCCATGCCTGTACAAAATCTCCAGGCCTACTGCTAGTTATATGCAAATGGCTTAAACATTCTTAGTACAGTGAGCGGGGTTGGCTGGTCTAATGGCCTTAGATTAAGATGTTTTCTCTAGATTGGGACTCACATAATAGTTGGTTTTCTCCGTTGATAGGAGGGATTGAGAGGTAGCAATTACAAATGATCAGTTATTCCTGCAGGATACCTTATAAACCACTAATTTTAAAAAAGAAAAGATTTTTAATAAGCACTGGCTGGCCTGTGCAATGAGAAGGTGCAACCACTTTTGGAACGTGGTTAACTTGCATGGTGGCCTAACTTTTTAATTTTTGTTGGAATGCACTTTTTTCTTTATTGTCTGTGACTATACCTTTCTACAATTAGCATGACTTTATCCTTCTATAAGATTGTTTCTAATTCTGATGATTAGCATGACATTTCTACTTACGTAAGTTATTCAGATATTCCACAAGTTGCTCCTTGAGGAGCCGAGTAACACATTAGGCTTTTTTAACATCTTGTTAGAACTGAACCCCACAGAGGTTCACATCTCACTGAGTGGCTTTATGCACATGTCCATCTTACTAAAGCTCAGCACAGCCTAAGGTAGCATTATAACTTTTATATTATATATTAAGACGATATTTGCAGTCATTAGCTTCATAACTAATGCAGAGGATTTGTTGGTGCTGTGGTGTGCCACAGATCTCCACTGAATGCTGTTACTGTAGTTAACACAACTAATCAGTTTTATTTTGATTTTTTTTAAGATTAGTTGTGGAATATAAGGAAACGTGGTAAATTCTACATATTTTAAGAAACTGTGTTTGGATTAAGCTTGCATTTAATGAAAGATGAACTGCATAAAGTATGGCATTTATATGACAGGTTCGTATGACAAAGGCTATTTTGTACTGTATACAGCAGTGTCTTAACATTTACAATTGGAACCTTATTGAGATAACCCAATAAGCTAACAGGGTTTTGGAGGAAATTTAAAACAGAAAAAGGACAAAATAAAGTATCTGTGTTGGTGAAAAATGAGAGAAATGAGAGAAATGGAATCAGAGGCTAGAAAATGCTGAGAAGCCCTGATTTACGTGGTGGTGGTAGTGGTGGTGGGTGGGGGTTTAATTTGGAACCTTGAATTTTATTTAATCCTCAAGCTTTGCTCCACCTCACTGTTTCGTCCATGCTGATCCTTACAAACCAAAGCTGCATCTTGTCACATTGATGTAGGACATAGGTTTGTGGTATTCATTTGGATTGCCTTTTTATACCACCCCCCCACCCTCACCCCCAGCCAGACACACACTCATTTCTTTTCCTTAGAAAGAGCAGTTCTTTCTCCTTCCTAGGTCTGATTTCCTTACTTTAATGTGAGGCCTAGTGACTGAGTGAACACCTCTTCTTTTTTTTCTTTCTTTTTTTTTTTTTTTTTTTTTAAGTGTTTGGTGTTTTCTCTCCTGTGCCTTCGATGAAATTTCACTCCTTCTGTTCTACATAACCTTACGCCACTGCGCTTGCAGCCATCTGGGCTCACATTAATCTAAATTAATCCAAGAAATACAGACAGAAATAAAGATAGGTCAGTTTTGTACAGGTCAGTTTTGTACAGGGCAGTCTTCGAGCAGTGTTTCTTATTACTGGTCCTCCAGTACCACTGCTCCGCATGTTCCAGATGTTTCTCTGTTCCAGCACAAATGATTCAAATGTCTGGAGCATTTCATCAGGTTGTCATCAAGATCTGTACAAGTTTGTTAATTACCATTAATTTGAACCAGGTGTGTTGGAGCAGGGAAACATCTAAAACATTCAGGGCACCTGAGGACCAGGGTTTAGAAATGCTGTCTTAGAGACTGATTGGGTTTGTTTTTCATTGTGTACCATAATGCAGTCTCTGGCAGTTGGGATAATATGGCTCACTTGCAGTGATAACATATAGAGCTTTGCAGTCAGTATGTAACATCATCTATGCTAAAGCATAGCACAATAGATCTCTTGAGCTTTGAACAAGAAACCCAGCAAACCAGCAGTTTTAAAATTAAGCTTCTGCACTCTTCAGGTGCCTGCACTTTCAATAATGTAGCCTAATATACATTTTTTTTCTTTTGATTCTGTCTTTATATGTTCCAGTTTTCTTAAAAAGCATTGAAATATCTAACCTCTCCACTTAGCTGTTGTCTCTAAGCCAAATTTAGCAATGTCCTGTATTGTTTCCATTCATCTATACATTAGTTTTAATCAACAGTCCTTCAGTTAAACATAGATTCTGTCCTTTTAACAAAGGAACAGCATCTGTGATCAACTGATTTGATTAAAGGTGGATATTAGCTGTGATAACTACATAAATTATGCTTGAATAAAAATGGTAATTATCCAAAGTACAACACACTGTTGTAATTGTGAAACAAGTCCCAGCTGAAAACAACCTCTCACCTTTTAAGAACTTACCACATTGTATTTAACCACTAAGTTAGCGTATATGTAACTTAGTGACTAGACCATAAGCACAGAGTAATTTATCAAAAGGCTTGGTGTAATCTGCGCGTAATGTCATTTTTAAGTGGGTTGTACAAACTAGTATTGTTTTGCACTTTTGTTTCCATTGAGTCATATGAGTGTTATTAACATTTACTGCTTATGTTAGTCTGTTCATTACAATAAAAGTCAAAAGAAAGAGCACACCACACTCACAAACTATCAAGGGCTTTCAGAAAACAACAACAAAAATAAACAATCAGAATGTTTTGCTGCTGTTGCAAAAAATGTTTTGAAACTAAAATTTTGTAATATTTTTGAACCACTGTGATTTGTACAAAATTGAAAAAAAAAAGAAATGTAGAAAAAAAAATTTTTTTTTTTCCTTTTGCCATTTCAGTATTTTGATGTTTGACTTGAATTTTATTAAACTGGTTAATCTTTTGATGTTGTTGCACTTTGCCATGGCTTATTTGTCTTATTTCAAAGTGATATGTCAATGTGATTTTTTTTTTTTCTAAAAACGAAAAATATTGAGAAAGGAATGCTGTTGATATCTCATATGGATAACTTAGTACAATAACTGCATCCACAATACCAAATAATGTAGCATTGCTTAAAAGAGACATATTCCCTTTTTTTTCAAAAGCTGGGCATTTCTGGCATCTTAATGAATTATCTGGGACATGGTTAAAATTCCAGGACACAGCACAAAAATACCCTTTTTTTTCAGCTGTCCATAGCTGCTGGTCTAAGCGGGTGGAGTTAACGTCTTTGCTCCATCCCTTTATTCTGCAGGGTCTTTTTTTAATTTAGTGTTAAAGTTTTACATGCCTCTGAGGTATAGTGAATTTTAAAAAGATGGGGAATCTGGATAATTCTGGGTCGATGATGTCACAGTAGCAATGGCATTTTTTGGAGACTGGTGACCAAAGTCAGTTATTAAGTCAGTTTGGTAGTCCACACAAAGTGACATGAATATTCTTTTCATAATGTGTCCCCTTCAAATAAATACCTGTGTAAACTAGAATATGATTGCATACATATGTTTATTACTTACATACATACATATGATTACAGATAGAAATTATTAGCACTACCAATGGAATTCCTGTGATTTTTCCATGGATCAATATAGAAAAAAGTTATCAGTAAAAAGCATTGTTCACCTTTATCAACACACTGTGAACAAAAAACAGCTAAAATCATGAAAAAAATTTGGACACGCCATTAAATTTTCAGTTTGTATTAAGACATATTCATATATTGATGCTTTCTTCATGTTTTTACTTATTTCTGGAAAAGAAAGTTGATTGCAGGTAAAAAACAAAAATTAACCTTGTTTTACTGGAATAAAATATATAAATAAAATTGCATATTCTAACTGAGGAAAAAGTTAAGACACCCTACCCCCTATAAGCTAGTGTTACCCCCCTCGGCCAAAATAACTTGAGTGAGACACTTCTTGTAGCTGTCTACCAGTCTCTGACACATCGGTCTGAGGAATGTTTGCTCAGCAAAAAACCCTTTCAGCTGTGAGGTTTTTGAGGGGCCCATTTTAAGTTGCCCCACAGCATCTCGATGCGATTAAGATCTGGGCTCTGACCTAGTCATTCCAGGAGTCAGGACTTATTTTTTCATCCGATCCTTGGTGGATTTACTGGTATATTTGGGTCATTATAATGTTGTAGCATTGACATTAGCTTTATTTATTTATTTTTTTACAAATGGTCTCACATGTTCCCCAAGCAGCTGCTGATACGTGGTAGAATTCATGGTGGACTCTGTGATGGTGAGCTGGTCAGGTCCTGGATCCCCAAACCTTGATGCTTCTACTTCCGTGCTTCATAATTGTCATGAGGTTCTTTTGCTGAAATGCTGTATGGTTTTTGACAAACAACGTCCTCTGTTTTGGTGTCTAGATAAATCAGTTTTAGATTCATGTATCCAAAGAAGATTATTTCAGAAGTCCTGATCTTTGTCTACATTCTCTCTGGCAAACTTCAACCTGGCTTTCAAGTTTTTTTCAGGCAAAGGTTTCCTCCTTGCATCTATCTCATGAAAGTTAAAATTGTGAAATCTCTAATTGGAGAGTCCTGCATTTTCACGTCAACAGTAGCAAGGGCCTGCTGCAGGTCTTTTGGTGACTGCATCTTGTAGTCTGCTCTCGGGGGTGAACTTGCTTGGACAGCCAGACCTGGGTATGTTGGCAGCTGTTTTGAATATCCTTCACTTGTAGATGATTTTGTCTACAAGTGGAATGTCTACAGACAGTGGCATTGTTTCAGATTGTTTTGGGATCTTTTTAAATCTTTTACTAGACTCATAAGATAATACAGTCTTCTTTCTGAAGGCCTCAGACAGCTCTTTTAATCTCACCATAGTGTTCACTCACTTCAACAGTCAGGAGCACACCAAACTAAATGTCTGAGGCAGCAGCAGAGCATGTCACTGCCGGGCAGGGGGCGGGGCGGGGCCCTTTAAGTCCAATAAAGCTTGTGATTACATCGTTTTACAACATACACATGCCCGCAACAGCGGGGCCTACAAGCATTACTACATTTGACACATAGCTCAAAGAATTTGATAGTAAGAGTTCAACACCATGAAGAGCGACCATGCCATTTTGAAATCAATCGAACCTGTAGTATTTTGGCATAATAGTTTGTCTAAAATGTATTCGGTGGTTTGCGGTTGTGACGTCACGCGAGAGACACACCAGTTATTGTTGTACAGTGATCCCTCACCAATTCGCGCTTTAAGTTACGCGGTTTTAGTTATTCGTGGATTTTTCAGAAATGAATAATAATTTATAAAAAATCAAGAAAAAATTGCAGAAACGTCACAGGATGTTGTGTGCGTTCTCTCACAGCGAAGAAATGTTGTGAGCCACCCTGGCCCCTTTAAGAAGGTGGCCTTATGGGTAATGGTGTGGACCTTATGGGTAATGGAGTGTGTGTGTCGTGGGACAGCAGAATGAAAATGGGGTTAGATGAAAAGTAAACAGCAGCAGCCCAGCGTGTATAGATTTGCATTCTCTGTTAACCGACAGGAGCCGAACAATACAACCTGTGTGATGTTACAAGTTTCTGCAGTGCCAGAATAAAGTGCCTGGTCCATGCAGAGAGATCAGACTTTTTCTTTTGTTGTTGTTAGCTTGTTACCCACTAAGTACGAGCCAAAAATAGCACAATACCAGCGGTTTCTTTACTACGGTTCAGAGACCAGAGGCTGTGAAGGTAACAGAGAGACCACAGTTGAGCCTTTGTCTTGTTTCACTGCAGTGCCTCACTACTTTTTTGCAGTTTTTAAACATATTTTAAACATATTATTTAGGCTTATTGGACTCTGGCTCCAGTTTGCAGATTTTGATTTTCGCGGGGGGCGCCGGTTCCCATTAACTACAAAAGATAAGGAATCACTGTAGTAGCTACCGGCATTCATTCATTCTGCTCGGTACCGAAGTGCCGATTTCGCCTGATGTGTTTCCATTGCTGTTAATAAATACCAACTCGGAGCATGTTGCTGTACGAGCCTTTTTGCAAGAGTAACCCGACAAAACCGACATGAAGTCTAACAAACCATGAGAACAACAAAAACATTAGGCTACCTGGCCCCTAATAATAACGTTTGGCAGTCGGGCTACTCTGATAACAACCACAACAGTTTACAACTAACTCACATATTGTTTTCAGTGTCAGTGATTGTGAGAAATTGTACCTGTGAATCTGGCTCCCTGACTGTGGTACCAGTTTTGGTGGGCTTGACTCACTGCCAACAATGTCAGGTTCATCTCCAGGAGGATATGTATCCAGGTTTTCCAGTTTAGTCTTTTCCTGCGCTCTTTTTTCCCTTTTTTTATGCATTTTGTTGCTCCACTTTTATGCTTGTATGAACTGCCACTCATGATTAGATTAATATGTGATTCACCTACCCTGCACCAAATAGTGACTGATGATGACGCTGACGGACAGCTGTTGATGACGATTTATAAAAATACATTTGGAGATCTTACCGGTGATCCACTTGTAAATTTGCACATTGTAAAGTTAACTGTGAGAGTGAACATGAAGCCAGTCATGCAGCAAAAAAATTGAATTCACTGTGTTGAATAAACCTACATGACCAAAGTCAGTCTTACATTTTTTTGACCAACCATGACTCATTCTGGCTGGGGCAACCTATATGTAACGTAACGTAACGTAACGTTCTTCGCAAAAATTCTTGTATGCAGTTATGCGCAAGGTGTTGCTGACACTTGTGGAGAGGCCTGTTTCTTCGTTTTTCACCGGGCCCTCCAGGGTCCGGGGGAGTACACCCCCCCCATCCCCGACGCTCTGGCCATTGGTCTGAGGTTTAAACTGGGCAAGTCTTGGTCAAAATGTGGACAATTTTCTGATCATGTGGACCTGCTGTAATACAACTGTCTGATTTTAACCATTTTAAACGGGAATAAATTTGGAATTATCCTAGTTTATTTCTCATCAGAAATTGCTTTTATTTTTTTTTTTATTATTATTACATTTTACAGACATTTTCAAACATGTTTTTCAGTTTTAACTGTTTGGTTATAATCCTTGAATCTCTCAGTATGTTTAAATTGATGTTAAATATCCATATGCCCAAATATGTAAAAAAATTCACAGGCTTTCAATAGGTGTCCTACTTTTTTTCACACGACTGTATTTCCACAGCATATTCTATGTTCTGCATCACCTCCCATACTCTTTCACATGCCTGGCAGCTGTTACCACCTGTAAGAGAGCATGCCAAACACACAACTTCCTGTTCTGAGGTGATCATGGGAATGACTGCTGAGGAGTGAACCCAGACCAAATTGTGGTCTACACATATCAGTCCCAGGAGTCCCTTGTTAAATACATTAACATGTAAAATTCATGAATAGATAATTCAGCTCAAGAAGATTTTGTAATAAAATCTGAAAAGAAATACAAAGCATATAAATGTACCTTTCTCTAATTTCTTCTGTCTTCTCTTCCATGAATCACTACAACAAACGCATGCATTGAGTTTGATGCTACTGTGCCCTCTAGTGGATAAAATTAAATACACATTTTAATGAAAGGCTCTTGATCCAGTTAGAGCAATGACTTTACTTTTTTTTTTTTTTTGGCTTTTTATGATTGAATCTAATATTATCTGCTCCCTGCTGACCCTTCCACTGAGAACCAAAATACAAGGAGCAACAAAAGAAACAGTTCCACAATGGCCGAAAGGCCAGGCAGACAGGCAGAAAGAGAGTCATGGGGGGGGCCATCAGCACCGGGCGAACTGTGGAGACAGCTCAGGAGGGCACCGGGCAGCTGGTCAGGACAGAACAGCATTCAGCCTCAGGTCAGGGAACCAGGGTGGCTGGAGCCAGAAGCAGGATTTGAAGAGGTTGAAGCTGAAACTAGAGCAGAATCAGGAACACTGGTGACTGGAACAGGGGCCACAGCTGGAATGGGAACTGAGGTGACGACAAGAACAGATTAATGGACATTTGAAAAAAAGAGCAGGGGTGACTGAAGTTGGAATGGCTGGAGCAAGAATGGAGCATGGACCCTGGTGACAAAAACAAGAACGGCAGCAAGGACCCTGGTGGCAGGAACAGAAGCTGGGTCCAGGGCGCCCTCAGGATCAGGAGAACCTGCATTAGCCATGACCAGGGCAATGGCGTTGGCAGCGAAATCTGAGGCTGGCGCATTCCATGGACTGGATGAGGTGCATTGGGGACCCCAAGGACTGCCCCAGAGACAGGATGTGGTGCCCCTGAGACTGCCCCAGTCACAGGATGGTTTGTTAGGGACCACCCAACAGAGAGGATGGTGTATGCTCAGGACCTCCCCAGAACTGGGCGGCAGCACAGACTTAGAGGACTCGCACCTTTTAAGTACCACCAGCTCCTCCCTGAGGTTCTTAATGTCTTCAAATAGATATGCAACCACTGGCAAAGACAAAAGCCAGGGTTTGGAAGAAAGTCCATAAACAAATACCCAATGACTCAGATCTATGGTTCCCAAAATGGCAGAGATCAGCCTGCCATTTCTAAACTTCTTAAGTTTAGAAGACTTAAACTCCCTCAGGATTATTGAAGTCTCTGCTGGGTCAATTATTGGCGTGCCTGCTCTGTTAAGGTTCTGGGGTAGTACCCATGTGCAGGGGACAGGGAAGCAGGAGTAATGAGAAGAAGTCCTTTCATAACCTAACAAAAAGTGCTGTCAGAGCACACTCACAGAACTACAGAAAGGGAGAGAAGAAGAAAAAAAAAAAAACAAGAAACACAAATACTGCAAAGTGGGAGACCTGCAGGACTCCAAACCAGGCTGAAAACAGGGTGACGAACAAGAGCACACCGGACAAGACAATTTATACAGATAGGAGCTAACGAGATCCAGGTGAAAACAATCAGGGGAAATGGGGCCCAAAAATAAGTAAAAGTGGAACAAAACCAAGCTAGGAAACAGACTATCAAAATAAAACGGGAAATTAAGTTATCAACAACAGAAAAAAGGACAAGGAATACAAAAACAAAACAAAAATCAAGCAAACTAAGAAGAAATCCCAAGAAAAAGTAAAACCTAACTGAGATCCCAAGACCTAATTAACATCATTGCAAACATCTTTATGGGACAGTCTTCTTAAAAAGAGTTAGATCTATACTTAGTTCTGAGGGAGGTCACACTTTTGATTGTAGAGTCATTTTGATCTGAACACTGTATGCTTTTATTTTGTTTTCATATCGTCATGAGGTTGAACTGATACAAGGCATTAAACAATAGCCAATAATCGGCCAACAAATTAATAGCTCTGCCTCAAATATAATCATTGTTCTTTCTCTTTGATTCTTGATAAAGACACTTAAATGCGGTCATGTAAACTTTGATAGAAACAATAAGACTAGGGATGTCTTTTGCACCATAACCTACTGTACCTACAATTTCTTGAATATGTTTTTATGATTTTACATTCCCTCAGAACTTTGGAAGACAGAGACTGTAACTCTCTTTAAGCGGCTCACTGAACACATGCATCATCAACATCAGCATGGTGCGGGCTGAGTCTTTTAATAAAGTCTGGTAAAAGATCAGAGAAACCCACAGAAGCATGGGGGCAGGGGTTGTCATGGAGATGTTTTGTGATGTGGTTGATGATCAGTAACTTTAGAAGAGTGACAAGAGAAGGTGGCGGCTGGAAGGAGTGGAATATTTGAGTCCAAATGCTATCTTAACCTGCGTATTACGATAACACTGCTCTTACAGTTCCAGGAAAACGTGTCGGTTAAGCTGAAAATGATCGGTCTTTCAGCAGACAGTGATGCATACAAGTTTTTTTTTTGTAAAAAGAAGAATTTACTAGCTTTCTGTAGCAGCAACCTCATGGTCACCAGCATCAATTTGAACAGTGATTACAGGTCTTTTCGCTGTGGGCTGTATTCAAATTTCCCACAAACCTTGCCTGCGCTCCTGCACTGAAACCTTGTAGAACACAACTTTGGAGTCACAGACAAGAGATGACATCACCACATCTGGATACCATTTCCTTGGGTTGTCTTGGGAGCACATAAGATGAGTTGAATTGAGCATTTAAGACACTGGAGAGCAGTGTACTTTGATTTGATAGGAGAGTTCTGAAAAGATAATGAAGGAGTCAGAGGAAGATTTAAATCCTAGAGAAGGATGTGCATGCCTTTATCATATCTGAGATAGAATGTTTCCAGTGGTCATATTAGCAACTAAAAGTGAAAAACTGTCTGACACACAATATTGATAGTACATTAAAAAACAACCAAGCTTAGAAGGAAGCCAATTGAGTAATAACACAACACAACAACACAATTCACCTTCCTAAAATTGTGCTTCATTTATATGAATGCAGGTCAAGCCAAGAAGGTTTTCCCCACAAACAAAATCTAGTCACACATCACTAAAGCAGGTCCTCTCAAGGAAAGTTTGTGAATGCTTTATCATTCTGACACTATGTTCTAATTTAAGGGTTGTTTTGTTTCGGAAAACAGATGTCGAGCTCTTTCTTTTCTTTCTTTTATTTTCTTTAAAGATATGTTTGGTCTCTTTTTATATTCACACAATCTCGCAATTTGTTTGAGGTCATCGTATTTCACTGTTATGACTAAAACCATGAAAGAATTTAAAAGCTCACATTTATGAAATCATAAGTAAGAGACATTTGGAAAATCCTGAATAGTGTGTCCACAGAGTAAAGAATGGGATTTGAAACTGAACATATAGTGCATCTACGCTCATAGAAACCCATATGCATAAACTTGTGAACACACTCAGGCCCAAGGGAGAGATATCTCAAGGCTGCTGTGAAGACGCATAGTTGAGCAATGACTTCACCTGGGAGCCTGATGAGAAGACACCCAGATTCTCAGAGTATGTGCACATCTCTCCCTCTCTCTGTATCTGTCCTTTCTTTTTCTTGCCCTCTTCAACCAGCGTCTTTTGTTTCCAGTTTTGTTACACGTCTCTGTTGTTTCCTTCCCTTATCATGCCTGCCTTGCACCTAAAACTGACCTCAATTGTCTTTCATTGTGTTATTTGCCACTAGCTGCTGCCAGATTTGTGAGTTCCTCTGTTAGATAAATGAGTGTACATTGCTGCCATATCTCTTGTAACTGCTGCAACAGCTCACTTCAGTACATCAACACCCTTTTTTAAAAGTCTTTTCCACATCCACCTCATTATATTAATGCATCTCCATTATCAGTCCTCCACTAATCTGAACACTATCACAACAGAAAGAGGTGAAGAAGATCAAAGTGTCTTGGACATATTCTGGCTGAATTTAAAGAAATATGTCATGGTACAAAAGTAGGATCCTGGGCAGAATCATATAACTTGTGATTAAAACAGCTCGATCAAATGGCAATATAATATAATAATGTCATAGCAAAAAGTTTATTATTATGACAGTTTGATCAAAATAGTTTAAAACATTCCAAACTGCTCATATGTACATTAATTTGATAACACATGCTTACATATAAAAAAAAGCAGGCTGGCTCTAAAGGTCTGCAGAGGACATTAAAAAATAAACTAAGCAAAAAATGTAAGGACATTTGTGTTTGGTAGATTATTTCTTGGTTGTAACAATGCTTCTAGGCAATAAATCTTAGACCACTGGATTGCTGATTATTGTACTTTTAAATGGTGCAACATTTGTAAAGAACACATCTGTGGAATGAGCAGCAGAGCTGAGCACATGTGTTGTGCCCATGTAAAGACTTGCCAAATCTTCTCTGCCATTGAAAAACTGTTTTTTTTTGTTTTGTTTTGTTTTGGGGTTTTTTTTGCTGTTGAAGGACAGCACACAATCTCCTGACCTTTTTTTTTTTTTTTTTTTTTTTACTTTTAACACCACTCATCACATCTTAACCAACATAAACTGGTCATGAAAGTGTTGATACTTGATTCTGCATATATCAAGTATATATACTTGATAATATATATATATATATATATGTATATATATATACATATATATATATGCAGTGAATTAACAGTGCTGGAATTTTTTAAAGACACTGGATCCTGGGTGGATTCAGTATTTAAGAGTAACAAACGGTGTCTTGAAGGATGTTGTGTGTGTCTGGACCACTCAGCACCCTGTCACTAATACTCAAACCATTAGTTAAGGCTGTGCCAGAAAGGCAGGAAACTGAACAAAAAGTTTCTTACAATTGAAGAAGTTTCAGTAAATGAGGAGAAAATCCCCATTTACCCCCCCCCCCCCCCAACACACACACACACACACACACAGACATCCTAATCCCCACTGGACATACAAAACTCCCACATTTAGACCCCATTTCCAACAACAGCTGCCACCGCACCCCAGCAGAGGAAATGCCAAAGTCCTCTGAAGTGGAGCATAACAGCACTACAGTTCACTTCCACGGATGAGAACTGAAAGTCTGGAAAGGCAGGATAGTCTCTAATAGCAGGAAGTTGTAAGAATAATAGTGGGATGGGGATGTCAAGATCATTGTCCCTGTGGCTTGCAAACATTGGTCAAAGCAGCAGAGTATGAGTAAGCTACATGCTTGAGCATTTGTCACATAATGTAATGCAAAGAAGTCAGTGTGGGCGAAGTTGATTTGTCGGCAAAATATGATGCAGTGATACTTCACAGCTGTAAAGCATCATGTCAGATATGTGTCACCAGTTCATTAGTCATTCAACTAGTACTGAATATTTGTATTGAATTACAATTGGAGTATAGACCTTTTCTTCTTTTCTTTAATTAAAAAAAAAAAAAACAGTCCCAACAGTAAATGAAACATGCGTGGAAGAAGCATAAAAAAGGATAGCAAATCACTGCCTTACAAAGAAACATTTCTATTTGTGAGTGATTTCATTAGGTGACTATGTCAGTCCTATTAAATGTTAGGGAAAGTCCAATTTCGTGAGGGCAAATCCAACGTTAGCCTGGCACTTCTGAATATAAAAATGTGTGACTTTTATCCTCTACTTCTTTCCTGGATTATCTAAGAATGGCAGCTAAGTAAATTAAAGAGCTCAGGAACATTCCCATAATCCAAGGTCTTAAACCCTTGTGCTAGTGACCCACTGGCAAATACCAGTCCATGAGTGTGCACTGTGTGTATGTAAGTGTACACACAGGGAATTTGAATGTCTGGAGGCAGGGATAGAATCTACAGGTTTGATGCATGTATGTGTGCATCTGTGTGTGCAACTTTGAGCTATGCATGAATGCATATTGTGTATCAGGGTGATGTGAGTTTGTGTGTGTCACCAGTGGACAACTGAAAAGAAACCCCCTTTTTTAAATGTGCTGCTTGCCTCAGACTCAGTTCCCATGACATTAGCCCTACTTTGGCTTGTTGAGTAAAGGCTTGCACTGTAACTGGCTTCTCTGGAGGCTGCCAAGGGCCAGTGGGGGCCAGTCAAAAAAAGACAAAGAGACACTAAGAGGAACTGGCAGATTCAGATGCACTGCTCCTGTTGCCTCTTGAAAATATATCAGCAGTTCTGATATTTAGCTTATTAATAATATAACAATTAAACAACTCATAACTAAGAGTTGGCTAAAATATTCTGTCTGCATTTTTTTTTCTTTCCATTTAATTTGTTGGCAATAGATGTAATGACTCCACTTTATGTAGGAAGTATAAAGAGGGCAGGGCGGCATATGGAAAATAATGATATCAAATAAACAGAGAATTAAGATTAGGAGGAAGAATTGTATTAAACTGTTTGTATGGTCTCGCATGTTGCTCTGTGAGCACCTTTCCTCCAAGTGACCCAGCTAGTGAAGTCATTATGCTTTCCACTCTCTCAACGGGAGGTGGGGCTTTTCACTGAAAACTTACTCTTCCCAGCTGCACAAAGACCAGAGTGCAGTCTCAGTCCTCTCCACGCTGTGAGTGTGCAGCGCCTGCACAGATCGCTCCTTCTGGGAACTACGGTGCATGAACCTGTACACCTTTGGCGCAGGTTTCCTGGCAGACCATCTGCGATCCGCTGTGGCCGATTTCCAGCAGATAATCCGACCCCGAAAACCACCGGGACCCGTGAACATAGAAGCTGCGGGAGTGGTCCGGGAACTTTTGCCATAATGAGCAAGCAAAAGGTCAACCTTGACACCTACAGCCTGTCGCTGCTCACGGCCAAGGAGGACATCCTCAACCCGCGCTCCTCCACCAACTGGTAATACACGGCGCTCTTGAACAAACGTGCATCAACCTGCCGTAGTCGTAGGTGGTTTGACTTATGTTTAGCCTTCCATCAAAACGTATCTGCGTCATTGCAACGAAACAACTGGGCAGACAGTGCGGGCAAGATCTATAACTTTCATGAAACTTTTTTTTCACGTTCTCCATTGTGTTTTACGGACTGATTAGCGGCCGCAAACGGAGAGGCTGTTGCGTAATCGAAGGATTGACTTGAATTAATCCAGTCAGGCATGTTGAAGCGGCCGACTCAAGAACAGCACGCAAACTAGACTACAGATCCCTCAATGGTCAATAGTTGCACGCAGTTTTGGTGACAAGGTGATGCCGACTTTAATTGCAGTCCCTACGTGACGCACGCAGAGGGGCCGGTGTGGCTCGGTGCGCAACACCTGGCCGGCGGCCCGATGGCCTCACCCGGGCGGGCAGTGCGCTCCGTGGCTCTGTTATTCTCCACCAACAGTTGTGAGCTGTCAGTGGATCGTGTTTCTGCTGATGTAATGATCAGGGTTCGTCTTTCAAGGAGAGACTCTTTAATTCAGCAGATTGCACGGCAGGCACAAGCACTGTACAATTAAGATGTGTGTAATGAATGAGGATTGTTTAGGGAGTACTTGTTGAGCGTTGAGTTCAAAATAAAGAATGAGCATTCAGACTAAGCAAATGTAATCAAGTGCTTCAAGGAAAGAAAGCGAAACTTGAAATTGTCCACATTATGTTGGAAAATGACACAATGTCATGCTGTAACCTGAGCACGAACCAGTCAGATCATTATGTCCCTTTGTCACAGGATTTGGGTGGTCTGTCACTATGGTGATTCATCAGTCTTTTCCTAACAATTCCAGTGTGCCTTCTCTTTGTTTTTCTTCATTTCCTTCTTCTTATTGCCTTTTTCTTCTTTCTTTTAGTGTGTGCTGTATTACCATCTCCAGTTAAACATAGCCTTTGTCATTACAAGTAATATGCATGTTGTACAGGGAAAAAAAAATGTACCACAACTCCTCACATATACACTCAATTTATAGTTCAGAAAAATACAGAACAAGGGCCAAGCTCACACACGTGCTTGTGCACAAGCGGAGGACTCATGCCCATCTCTGTTTCATCCTCCGTTGCCTTCCATCTAAAGTTCTTTAGCAGTGCTTCTCCGCCTTCTTCCTGCTTTCTTTCTGGTTGCAGTTTTTACTACGGCGAACATCAGTTTCCACCGTCTCCTGAATTTGAAAAAAGTCTATGCCTGGAATCCCTATGCAGCCTTTGTGTCATAGCAACAGCTCCATACAGACCCCTCAATGATCCAACAGTCCCTTGTTTCAGAGTGTTTGTCTATGTATAACACATGCATGTTTGCTTAATCTTAGTGAAAAAGGGAAGAAAAAAAAGAAAATAAGGGGGCGGGGGGGTCCCTCAGCTTTCATTGAGTTCACTTTAGAAGGCTAAATAACCCTGTTGAGACTGAATAGAGAGGAAGGAGGGGATCGGGAATGTCAAACTTCTGAGACAGGAGCCTCGCCCACTATGTGTGTGGGTTCTGGGAGAAGTTTGTGTGTGTAAGTGCAAATATATTTGTGTCTGGATGTGCATATGCATCCTGCAGAGGCAACTGAGCTGAAGGCATTGAGGAGTTTGCATGGAGTGGGGTTGGAGGCTTGTTTTGTTGAATGATCCCACCCCCATTTTGTCCTTGTGCGTATTATCTATTGACCTTGTTTTCTGAATGGGAAGCAGAGCCTTTGTAGGTGAAACTCTGAAGAAAAGAGGAGCAGTTTCAATGCATCCTTCATTCAGCTCTGTCTTGAACTTTGGAAGTCTCTGATCATTCTCAGACCAGGGTGGAAACTTGCACTGTTTTACATGTTTTAAGCAATAAAAACGCATATAAACAGTATAAAATACATATCCATTTATCATCTTAACAGGAATCACCTTCAGTTCTAAGAAACCTAAAATTGTGACCATTTGCCTTTTTGATTGCGTTTAGTATGAAGCAAAGTGTATAAGTTGGAGATCTTGTTCCTCTGACACAGTTTAACCTTAAATAAAGCAACACGCATTGGCATGGGTTTAAAGTGTAAAAAAGACTCCAGCACCAGATTAGCCAAGCATTGAAAAAAAGAGGGTGGGGTGTACAAGCATGTTATGGTATTGTTTCAGCTTTGAAAGCATATGAGATAAGAATTCCTATTGAGTTGCAGGGCAACTCATCAGAATGGATGTGGACTATACGTAGAAATCAGTGGGCCCCATGGTGAAGGTCAAGACCTGTTTCTTGCAGTCAACTTGGTGCTGAACTCCAGGTTTTTGGAAAGTGCTGGTAAATACTATTGCAGTCATGCAGTGACACCTGATATAAGTACACAATTTCATTAGAGAAACTTCAGACATATTATTCATATATCAATCAATCAATCAATCAATCAATAAATACAATTTCTTGAATTCAGTGTTTACTCTGAGACAAAGCACATGTTTATCGATGTGCTATATACCACCATATACAATTTTTTTTTTTTTTTGGGATGCTGAAGATTCCTTGGAAATGATAAATGGATGATCTTCTCTTTCTCTGTTTCGGCATGGGCCTGATATGTTTGTGCTTATGCCTACTTGCTAGAATTTCCACATGCTTGTGCATGAATAACTGAAGAGTTCCTGAGTCTAAAGTTACTTGCTAGATGGAATATACTTGTGGGAGTGGAGAGAGGATGGCTGGGAGGAAAATCAAATGTGGAACTTGTGTTTATGCGTGTGTCTGTGATGATTCTGCTGTCTGTCGTTATTGAGTAAATAACACTTATATCACGCAGCTAATCATTGCTGGAACTTCCTCACACAGGTTCTGCTTTTCGCTCATTTCCATGCATACACACTTATGTGCTTGCACAAGCTGTTGTGTAGTCCACATCTAGTTTAGGTAAAGGTAACCATAGCTTTCTTTGTTGAAATAAATACCACTGATTACCTTACTGGAAATTCCACAAAAAGAAGCAGTCTAGAGTTTGTTTATTCTTGCCACCAGGATAAAGGATAAAGCTTCAAAGTGATGTTATCAGGCAAACAAAACGTGTTTTATTGATCTTTAATCTAAATAGTATTTTACCGTAAATGAAAAGTCCAAGGATGTGCGCACTAAACCGATGCCTCGTCTGTTCTCTGACTATCCCTCCATATCTCTGCTTCCTGTGCAATATCTTCCAGAAACTGTCTGTGTGGCATTGAACACAACTGATTTGTAAAGAAACATTTACTGTGACTTCTCTTTGATGCGAACCACTTGTAAGACCAGTTTTGCTGTATTTTGTTAGTTAATCATGTGATCAGAACTTGCCCCAACCAGAGAAATTTCTTCACTGATACTCAAAAGCTTACTTAGGCTGACCAGTGTGGTACTTGCACAATTCACATTCTTTTGTTGTGACAGTATTGTAAATATTAAGAAGTGCAATGCCCTGTCAGGGTTTATATGTCCCATTTCAAAGATGAAAAGATATTGCGCAGCATTGTTATGCCTTCTGCAGAACCATGAGCTTGCTCTGCTGCCTGTGTGAACAAGTTTGTGGGTGGCATGTCACAAAATGACAATAATCTAGGTGTAATAGCTGTTATATTGTGCATCTCTGTTTAGATGAACTTAGAGAATGACTTTTGAAGTTATCACTTAACAACTACTTACAACCCCCTTAAATGTTGTTTACATTCATTAAGGTGCCCACAGTGAAGCTGCAAGGTAACAGTGGGTTGTAAGAACAATGAGATGTGACTACAGATGCTCTTTGTGAGTCCGTGTTCCTTGGACTAATTTTCTTTTTAGAACACCAAAAGAACACGTGTGGCTGCCACACAGAAGATGCAAACATCTGGCAATTAAAGTTTCATGAGTTTCATGAGTTCATGAATGGTTTTTGGGGCTGAAAAAAAAAGCTGCTTCCTCAACAAAAGATTTTGTATCAAGCAGGCATGACATCTCTACAGTTCAAGTTGTACACAATGATCGCCGTGCCATTCTTGCTTACACCTGACCTTTCCATCAAATCCTACGTTTCTTTGTTCAAGCGCCTCAGCCCATCACTTTGCAGAATGCCTTTGCACAGTGTCTCCATTGAAAATGTGCTTACAGTGCCTACAAATGCCTACAGTGGAAGACACAACAAATATGTTATTGTTTCTCCATTCAGAACGAAGGCTGAAACACTCTGTTTGAGAGCTTTGTGGAACTTCTTTTTTTTTTCATTCATGCAAATGCTACAGAAAATAGAAGCAACATAAGAGACCTTCTTGTTTATTTTACTTAATGAGCCCTGACTGCAGCAGTATTACCAAGGCAATGTCAGGGAGTTGGCAAAAATCAGCAGTTATTTTAGCAAGTCTGTTGTTTATAATGTTGCAGATGTTAGAGTGAGGTAGTTATTGTAGTTCTGTTGATTGTGTTGTGTTCGGTTCTCGAGCCACAGAACCATAAACTGGTGGATTCCAGTTCCCCCCACACCAGTCATCTGGTCAGTTAATACATCAGGAAGGTGGTCAGGACACATCATCTCCATTTGCCTTTTTGATCTTTGTCTTAGGTTAAGATCATATATCACAATGTTATCATTATTTGTTCATGATTCCTATTTATTGGAGGCACACCAGTTTAACACTGGTAAAAAAAATCCCCACAGTGTTGTCTGTTGCTGCTTCCATAGCAAATAAAGAGCCTTAATAACTGTTGTACAAGTAACCAAGTCAGTCTCTCCATCTGTGCCAAGTATAACACATGCAGGATTTGAAACCCAGAGTGCTTCAATCTAAAATGACATATTCAATTTAATTTTGCTTCTATTAAATCTGTAAAGGTATGTCATGAAAGTTTACATGTTGAGACAGGAGCACCACTGTGTGAGGAGCACTGTACTGTCATCTGTGCCTGCCATGTTTGTTCCCTGGTTTGCTTTGGTTTAGGCTGGTTCAAAAAATGTCATAAAGGTCAAATTTGATGGATAAGAGCAGAGCTATAAATGGGGTTGTGAAAATGGATCTTACTGAGAGAAAACAAATTATTGAACTATTACTATTATTGATAATAATAATAATAATAAAATAAACAATATAGATCCACACTGTTTCACATAGTTTCAGTGTGTCTGTAGAAGATTTTTTAATTGACAAGCCAGAGTTGTGCATGAAACAAATTCCCCTGGAAAATTTGCCTCGAATTTTTGTTCCATTTAATAAAGTCATCCAATTACAGCACTGTCAGATGCATCTCGCTGTGTGCTCAATTTATGGAGTTATCAGTGAGTGTTATAAATTTCCATGTTGTTAATAAAGATATGTTTTAATCTTGGGATTTAATTGATTTTTCTTTGTCTTGCTGCAAAAAAGATATGCCTATAATTTGGTTATGATGAGGCTGAAATCGCAGCTGGGGGGAGGGGGGGGCCTGGGCTTTTCTGCTTTGGCTGCTTCCCCAACGACCCGATGGATTGAGCAGAAGATAAAGGATGGATGGAGTTGAACTTGTCAGAGCCATGATTTTTAAGGTTATCTTTTCATTCTTTATTTTTCTTTATTTATATAGTAAAAACATGATCCCGAACGACGCTGACAGCTTTGGTGCACGAAGAATCTTAAAATTATGCCCCATCAACAAACCCAACGTTGCAGAATTCAGCAGGGTGTGACATCAGTTTCACATTCTCTGTTGCACAATTATGAAATCATCAGATGCACGTACAAACACGTAAATCTTGTACACACAACCATAGACAAACACTTGGACAATGCAATGAAGACACACTTCCTGTCTCGTTCCCATGTTCTCACACCAGGAGGTATCATATGCTGTGGTTTCGGAGTAACTTAAGCAACATTGGCCTGGATGCTCTCCAGGCCAATGTTGCTACTTTATTATAGTTACAAAACTGCTCCTTGGTTGTTATCATGACATTCCCAGGGTTAGCTAACATTTGCAGCTGAGTAACGCTGAATGCAGGGCCTAGACTGGGAACTTCAGTTCGGTCCTCTCCTGTCATATTTGTTCACTGGCTGGTGGTAGGATTCAGCTGTGGGTACTTGGAGAGTTCAGTTGCTTGTGTTGTCCTGGCGACTCTGGTGGGAAAGTGAGGATGTTTGCCAAGAGAGACTGAATGAACTGAGGGAGATTAGTAGAAAGGGATGGGAAAGGCTTGGAAGAGACTGAAAGTTAATGTGTAATGACACTTGGTAAGAAATATGGAGGAATACGAAGATGAGACGTGAAAAGGAAGAGGAAAGAACTGCAGTAAATCGGAGACGAGTTCAATAAGGGCATGATGACAAGATGTTTTTACTAAGCAGAGTCACCAAATGGTAGAATTCACAGGAGAAACAGAGTGGATAGAAAGATGAGAGGACAGTTGATGGTGAAGAGGAATGAGAAAAAAGATAAAAGCAGAGAACATGAGTCAAACAAGCCTAAGTGACATACTTGCCAGTTTGGACTGTTTAACTGAAGGAAATGTCTCAAGATAAGATGCCATTATGATTTTACTGGTCTCATGATAATTGTGATACAGATTGGGGAGGTTGTGTGTGTGTTTGTGTGTGGGACAGTATGTACAGGAAATGCCAGAGTGATCCCAGTGGACTGTGATTTTAGACAATTTATGATTAATCTCTCCTCTCGTCTCCTCTCCTCTCCCCTCCTTTCCTTTCCTCTCCTCTCTGCTGAACAGATCGTGTAACAATTTACCACGTAGGGGCACCCAGCAGCTCCCTTGTATAATCACCAAAACACTAACCGCATATTCCTTTGCCCCCTTGGAAACCTCCAATACACGTCGCCTGTTTCCCATTGAGATGCCAGTTTTTTCCTCAGCCCAGCCATACCCACTCACAGCCCCTGGTGCTTTTCATTGTTTTCCTTAGTTGGACCTCTTTAGCAACTCTTCTCGACCCTGAATATATTTCTCCCTCCTCCATGTGCCTCATCATCACTCTTTATGTTCATCCCTTCATGACAGTGAACTTGGTCTATCAAACCCCGAAAGAGCAATTTAAGCACTGTTTTGACCTATAGAGCTATTGTCTTCTCTTAGTGGCCAGGACAGCTTATCAGAACTGAAAATGTTTTAACATGTTTGAGTAAAATGAAATGTCTGTTGTACTGTGCATCATACATGTACAACCCATTTTGGGACTTACTTCCACTGAAGAGAACAGCAGTTATACGTGCTCTTTTTTAAGGAGTCTATCTTCTTACTTTCTTTAAATAACAATAATATATTATGTCTTGAGATACAATATACAGAAACTGACAGACAGATGACTAAGGCTACCTTTTGTGTTGGTTAAGATTATATTACAAAGAGAAGGGGTATATACAGTGAGTGATTAGTAGGTGTGCAGCTGTGCTTGCACAATGACTGGCTAATGTTATCTGTGAATTATAGCAAGGCTGTAACACGAGAACAACTGTTGCCCATGCCATACCTCATCACCTGATAACATCCGTGTCATTCTCTAGTCTTCTTAGTTTTAAGGACGTGCTTTGTCTCTGTTTCCCTAGAGTTAGTTGTTTCCGGACACTTTGACATCTACCACACAGTAGCTTACTTTTTGTCCCTTGTGTCGTCTTTGTCCGTCCCCCACTCTTTTCCATCTGCCTCAGCAAAGGGAGGGCTGTTTTCTCTTACTGGTCCTTGGCACAGATTTAATTACTTGTTTGTTTAGTTTGTCATATTCTAAACTTCTCTGGCTCTGTCTTCTGCTGAGAACTGAGATTTTCTTCCTTCCCTCCTCCTTTCAGCATTCCATCCAGTCCACTGTGCCCTTCACTCCCTCTCCCTCACTGCCTGATATTGTATCAAGCCTGTTGTTTACCTTTTTACCCAAAGTTTTCCTAAGTTCAGTTCTGCTACACTTTCTGTTCTGTTATAATTTTCCTCTCCTTTCCCCCTGTCATTTCTACCACTATTTAAGATTCTCTCCAGGCCAAATAGCTTCAGAGGTCTGTAATACTCTCCAGGGGAGTCTGATTTTGCCCTCCACCCTGTCAAATATTACACAGATCTGTCAGTGTTAGTCACAGGGCGGATCTCAGCAAATCATCTTCTGAGTCAAACAGGCAGCACACTTACAGTTTACTTCAATTTTTGTCTGCTGTTGTAAAAACGTCATCACTGCAAAAGAGCAAACCTTCAAAAAACTGACTTTCATGGCAAAAAAAACCCAACATGCATATAGAGCATCATCACACAGATGGATCTCTAGTTTTTAAGATGTCTAATTTCAGAGGATAAAGCATTAAAAACAACAACAACAACTTTTAAGTAATATGAGATCACAGTTTAATGTCAGTGTTTACACAGTAAAGTATCTGAAGCGTGCAAAGCAAGCAGTTGTTCTCCCATTACTATGTTCAGAGTCAGTTAAACCTTGCAGGTGAAGGTTTTTAGTGATTTTCCATGATTGTGCTGTGGTTTTACAAGAGTGTTTTATGTTCAGACAAAATCGGCAACTAAGAGCATTAACAGTTAATGACATAATACTTATACTGAAGTTAGGTGGTGCCATGATGTTGAAATAGAAGTACACGGGCTCTGACTTAGGACTTCACGTGGTATTTGATTTGAAATTTGATTTAAGATTTTTCTTATTTTATTTTATTTTTATCCAGAAGGAGAAGCTTGTCTCTGTTTTTTGTCATTTTTTTAAGATCACTGCAGGTGGTCATATACTGAAATTCATTTTTTTTCCCAGTGTGTGTGTGTGTGATTAAATACAATGAATGCATTGTGGATTTTAAAGAATCAATACCACTATTAGTTACTGAAGTTTGTCTGCCATTGCGGTCTACTACACAGATAAAGCCCTGGGTGATACCTCTCTTGAGAGCTACCCACATCCCAAAGAATGATTCTGATATATGTTTTTATATCCTATGGATTTCACATTGACACCAGTAGTTGAGATAATGGTTACAATTTCACCAAGCTTCAGTTAGTACATGATAACAAGATAGTTGTTTTTAAGTCAGCATCCAGCTCAACTATCCATTTCTTTCTTTCTTTTTTTTTTCTTACCTTTGCTGAAGATGGAAGAGACAAACTCAAGAAAGCTAATTTTGTTTTTTAGGCTACTGTATGTAATATATTTACGAAATGAAAGTTTTCAGTGGGCCCAGCACAGGATACACAGGGAGTTTGTTTTGCCTGCTTAAATGCTGTTGACTTGGACTTTGGCATGATTTAGTTATTGGCTCAAGCTTTGTATAACAGGCACTACCATCACATCATAACCCAAACCTCTGTCAGATGTTTACACAAGGCCTTTTCAGAGCCTGCCTTACTTCTGACACAGTCATACACACAGAGCTGACCACACACCACAGACTGAGCTGGAGTTTCATAGTGTATGTTTTACAATAAAATGATGGTTTTACTTATTCTCTGTCAGTGGTGGCAGAAGAACATCCATTATGCATGTAGGCCAAAGTAAATGAAAATTTCAAAATTAAATCTGGATTCTGTTGGAGGGGTACTGTGCACTTGGAAGTTTCGCAAATTTTATCTTAAAGGGAGGATGTAAAAAAAGTTAAGCCATCACACAAATATTGATGTACAATGTTAAAACTGAATTTCAGTACAAGTACCTTGAAACTGTACTTTCAGTAAATGTACTACAAACAAAACTCCACCTCCAGTCATTGCCCTTCTCATATGGCCTTACTTTAATCTGATATCAGGGGAGAAGTATTTGCTCACGATTGTTTTCAATAGAAATGACATCAGCAGGAGATTACACCATGGTACATAAACCACAATACTTCCAGAAGGTATTTGACCTGCTTAAAGAATTAATAGAATGTCATTGCAAGAGTGCAAAAACATTTTCTTTGCCATTTTTGTTTCTGTCTGTCCCATGTAATATTAGCACATCAGTATTATTTTTCAGTTCACAACACCTTGAAGTGGCACTGCTGCATTTGTGCCTCTCTTCTAAATTGTCGTTGCTGTTTTTCCTGATCTTTCCTCCCTCAGACCTGCGTCAGCTCTGTTGTTGGGCAATCAAATAGAACTGAGAGGTTTTCTCATGAACACAGTTCTAACATCCGTAACAAATAACAGCAACTTCAGTCTCAACACAATGAGTTTTTGGCTTAGTGGGCCGCAGTTCCAGTCAATGTTTATGTTGTGTGTCAGAGCACACAACATGAACATGAATGTGTAATTTCACCCCCCTTTTATTTTTTCCTCTGGTTTAAATTCTGGATTAGATGTTGTATCAGGTTTTAACTTCTTTCTTACTCAAATGCCTAACCCTTAGTCATAAACTTCCACATGTCTCTTCTGTCCAGACTGTTGGAGGTGACTGTTGTTCACCACTGGGGTTACTTCATGGACACTATATGAGTAACACACTTGATGGGGGAGGAAAAATGACTTTTTCAGCAGTCATGTCTTGCTGGACTTATTTTGCCCATGTTTGGAGAGAGGAAATGAGTGTTTTGCGCTGTGGGGACGTCTCTGAGCTCCCCACTCAAACACAGACAGAAAGGTAGACTAAGAGACAAGCTAAAAATAGAAATAAGAGCCTTGGTCAGGTTTGACCTGAGTGTAAGGAATGGTGAAAGGAGTAGAAAGAAAAACATATGATGTAAAGGTATATGAAGATTAAGAGGTACAGATGTCTAAGGTAAATACGAACCTTTAAGAAGCTGGAGCATGTATCAGTGGTTCAAAAAGCTGACAGCACGGTGGGACTGTTGGAGGCATGTGTACAGTATCTGGTGAAGAAAGGGAAAAGGGAGCGTACGTTGATGGAGAGTTTAACCTGGGGAATGAATCCTTGCAACGACTCCAAATCTCTCATCTATTTTCTCATAACTTCTTCTTTGTGCAGTTTATCAAACAACTACAGTGTGCATCACCAAAAATCTGTTTTATCTCTCCAGCTGCAGTGCAATGAATCAATGACCTATGAGCTTTTTGTTAGAAAGAAGATACGAAGGTGTGAGTTGGGGGGGGGTTACATATTGCTTCTGTTGTTAAAAACAGCATTTCATGCTGGAGGATTTAGAGGGGAGGGGAAAGTAATTTACAGATATTTGAGGTGGGGGGACAGAATAATATATTTAAAGATAATGGGAACATGTCAAAACAACATCTGGACAATGAAAAAGACACTGAAGTTAACAGCAGATACAACAATAGGTATTGGCTCTAGCCCCTTTATTTGTTTTGAATTTGTTATCTATAATAAAACACACATTTTCTCGAACAACACAAGGAAACTGTATGAAAGTAGATGGAAATAAAAATCTCCCAAAATCCCTTTTGAAATGACAATACAAGGGAAGTATTTCCTGTGTATTACCAGTGTCAGATGGTTCAGAGCCTGATGCAGAGGAATGCCTGGATAAGTGATGGCAAGGCCTCCTCCAGCAAGCCTCACAATACTCGTCTGTTATTTTAAGCTTAAGTCAGAGCATAGCATGTTTGGAGGTGTTTAAAAAGCTCTGGTTGTTTAAAAAAAATCAATTCCATTTGTCATTGTCTCATGCTTCAAGTACGTACATTGTGTGTGTGTGTGTACATCCATGTCTGCATTTCTAAACTACATAGACACTCTTGAGTACTTTGTTTTTCTTAGCTGCATTAATTGGTGGGCTGTGGCGATGATACAGAGATTTTATCTGTTACATGTATTACTTAAAATATGCTCATCATGGCATCATTGTTTTCTCTTTTCACACCCATAACTGCCTTGAATGGTGGCCCCTTTGCCTCTCCTTCCTCTGAAGTCATAGCTGGCTACATTTGGAGGTGGGCTGGAGTAGAGACATGAGAGTACTTTTCCTTCTGTTGCTGTCTGTCTGTATGTGTGTGTCTGCTTTGTTAGTTAAAGAAACGTTTTACAACTTCTGGAGCTGCTCAGGCTGCTACAGCATGTACAGTCATGAAACATGTGGTGCATACAAAAAGCTAACTTTGGTTTACAGTTTGTCAGTTAATCATTTTTCTTTAAACTTGACACAAAAACCCAATTTTCAAGCAAAATCAACAAAACCTCTGTGCTCGAACATTGTTTTCAGATCATAAAAAAGGCACTGAGAATAAAAAAACAACAACCGCTCATTCGTAACACTTGATGCAAAGATGGAAACCACAAAGTTCAGTTGCTGATAACACAGCATTTGTATTTGTTTTTGCATTTTTTACCTTACTGTTAAAAATACAGTTCAGCTGTTTAGATTTTCTATACAGTAACTAATTCAGTATTGAATGCTTGCCCCATATAATATAAATAATGTAAAAATGACAGACTGAAAGACAATAGAGTTCAGTATATTACAACATACTGCATATGGAACCAATGTATCAAAACTATGATAAATTAAATGAAAGGTATAAGTCATGAAATGATGTGAAATGTCCTATTCTACATCATATATTGTACATTACCAGACAATGGGGGAGCTCTGTTGTGCTTGATTCAAGCTTGGTAAGCCTCTAAGCCAATGTCACCACAGGATAATTTCATGGCCTGTAGGAGGTTTTCCCTGGTAAAGGTTTTCGTCAGTCGTAGACCTTCCACCACCACCACGCAGAGAAAAAAAAAATCCTCTGTGGGGTTAAAAAAAGGGTAGCATGGTAGAAAACAGACATTTTCAAATTGCTGGTGGAATCACTCTTGTATGTGGACGGCCCTGTGAAAATTGATGCTGTCTCAAACCACAGTGTAGACCAGGATACTCTGCATGGTGATCATTGGGCTGCTCATTCTCAAACAAAACATTCCAAATGCCACAGATAAAAGTAAAAAGGCTGCTGGGTGTTACATGGCCACAGTGTACCATGACAATGAAAAACCCCATGGATATTTGTGACAGCACATTTGGTGATATTACCATGACACTGGCCAGAGACTTCAGCAATGACCCTTCAGCAAATTATGCTTCTGTCTTCTCTTCCTATGTCAAACTAAACTCAGCTTCATCAACAAAAATGCATTCATGGGGTCACTCCGTAAAATCTAATACAATTTCTCTCCGTTAATGTAAATTTATAAGTTTTGTAAGTGCTTGAGAAAGACTAAATACTAGGGCTGGGCCACACTTAATTTTTTTCAATTGTGATTAATTGCATTGTATACCCAAAATCAAATAATGAATTCAAAAGTAGTGTAAAATGCACTTTTATTGAAATGTTCTGCTGCCATATGAACTAAAGTGCCATAACATTTGTTCTGCAAACACGTTTGACATCAGCACTTGTCAGTAACACATATTTAGTGTGAATCTCATCTTAAAAAATGTAAAATAAAATAAAGCTTATTTCCACTGCCAGGGCATTAATGTCATCCTGTTTTTTATGAAAAATAAAAAAATGTCTACCAACAAAATCCTGAGCCACAATCATAACATTAAATCAGGCAATTTCTGAGGGAACAGCATAAACTTTTACTGGGGAATTCAACTTGGCAGTGGTTACAAATAACCTTATTTCTGTTTAATCCTCCATCTGGGAGAACTTTAGAATGAAAATGTCCATGTGAAAGTTCTGTAACAGTACTCCTCTCCATGTCTGTTTTAGCTTTCCTGCATGTTTTTCCACCAGTTCTCCTCCGGTTCGGCAGCAGCCAGTAACAGACTTTTCAAAACAAAAGCATGTGAGCAACATGCGTTAATGCTTGATAAAATAAATGTTGGCGTTAATAAATTAATGAGTTAATCAAATAATAACGCATTATATTGCCCAGCCCTTCTAAATACACTACAATGTAATGGTGCTTCACTGTGTGGTTGTTCGTCTCCATGTGGACCTGCGGTGGACTGGTGACCTGTCCAGGGTGTACCCCTGCCTTTTGCCTGAAGAGAGCTGGGATAGACTCCAGCAGATCCCTGTGACCCTGGATAGGATTAAGTAGTTATAGATAATGGATGCATGGATGGGTAATGCTGCTTCATAGAGGTATTATAGTATTGTGGTGTAAACAGTAGGAAATGAATCTGTCTCGATGTATACTTCCCTGTATGTTCTGAAATGATTTTTTTTCTTTCAAAGCATAGTCTGTAAACTTCATTCATGCTATTTCTTTTGAGGATGCGGCCAGCTGTTGAAAAACTGATACTCTTTATTTTTTAAACTATTTATATCACCTTCAAGATTGCTATGTTTCACAAATGTCTCAAAGGATCATGTCAAGTATTAGAGCCTCTAGCTGTTTGGAGAACACAGGAGTCCCGCTACCCTCATGTGACAGCTACAGGGATGCTCCACCATCCTATTCAAAGCACAGAATATCAGCCGAGGGTAGTAAAACATCCATCCACCCATCCATTATCTATGCCTGTTTAATCCTATGTAGGGCCACGGGGATCTGCTGGAGCCTATCCCAGCTCTCCTTGGACGAAAGATGCAGTAAAACATCTGAGTTGTTTACAATATGCTGATGTAGACTCTCAGTCATCCCAGTCATGGTCACTCTCAAAAGTTTAAGATTGTATTCGTTAATAATTAAAAGAAAAAAGAAGCTGGATACAATTATCTGTTGTCCTCTCTGAATCTCTTGATTATAGCAGTCCCAGAGAATCTGCTGATGTTGGTTTGCACCCTTGGCCTTGCTTCTCTCATTGTAATGTTGTGAACAAGAACATTATTAATCACAGCTGGTCTGATTGTATCTGAAATTACTAGTCTCAGTCTTAGACTTTTCTTCCTCCCACTCCTCTGCTCTCTTTGCCTCCCTTTCAGAATGTGTTTTAACCATTTCTAATTTTAAGCTTCAATAACCTGTGGATACTGAATTGTTTCATCACATAAATGTGTGACACCTATTCTCTCATTGTGTTTTACATTTGAATTTTTTTGAGATCTTACGTTAAACTTTCACAAATAGAAATTAGAATAAAACTGGCAAAAAAAGTAGAAAAACTAGAAAAGCACTCGCAGAGAACAGACCTCCGCTAAGCGCAACAATTCCCCCATATAGCGATTTACAGATTACGATAAAATCCGCCCTCTGGATCAGATCTGGATCAGCCTTTGAAATTTGATAGAGGTTCCCATTGTCAATCTATGAGTCAAATTTTATGAGTTTTGGGCAATAATTAACGGAGATATTGAGAAACAAAATGTTTTGCCCCATTTACCGTAATGGTACTGAAACATTTGAAAGTGATCCAGAATCCAGGATTTCTTCCGGATCACACCCAAAATTAAATCAGTTCTTCCTTTTTTTACATTTCGACAACTCCTGAAAATTACATCAAAATCCATCCATAACTTTTTGAGTTATCTTGAACACAGACAGACAAAAAAACAAACAGACAGATATACGCCAGCAAAAACATAACCTCCTTGGCGGAGGTAAAAATGACAGTACATTCTTTGGTTAGTTTAGTTCAGATGAGGTCCATAGGCTTCATTTCTAATGGTAATGTATGCACAAATTGGGGCCATTTTTTTCCTCTGCAGGTTGGGGTAAAGTTTGAGGTGGTGAAATGAAGCCAGATTTGAGAAAATAAATAAGAGCATTGCTGCTTTTAGCAATTTTGTTTCTTCCATATCGCATGTTAGATATCTACATTCAGTCCTTTGGCGATTTTTATGCTGATGGTTTTGACCCACAAATCTCTCTCAGCTGTATATAGGATAGGGCTGTAGCGATACAGTAATCTCGTGATACGATACAATACGATATATTTGGCTCACGATACGATATATATCAATATTCTTCTTACAATACATTTACATCATTTTACGACAGATTTTATCGGGACAAAGTGATTTTGGTGTCATCTTGTGAGTGTTCCAATTACTTTGTTTGAATTAATTGAACTGAAAGCATCAATTACACATTACATGGCTGACAGGCAGCTTGCAAATGCTGGATAAAATGAATAAAAGACAATAGGATAGCGGGGCTCCATCGCGTTCACCATGCGCCTAAAGCCGGCGTTTTCCATCACTGAATACGGTCTCAAATCCTGACAAATAAAGTAGACAATGGACTCTGTAATTTTCTGCAACCTAGGTGAAGTAGATGAAAACTGTCCAGCGTGGTTTGTTTCGGATCGTGCCACAACGTCTTGGGTTTAGCAGTTAGCTCTCAGTTAGCATTACCTTGTCCGTTTCAGGTGGGCTCGCAGGTTGGTGGTATTTCGAGAGTACTTCACGTTTGTGTGACACAGCTTGCAAACCGCCACACTTTTGTCTAAATCTTCACTTTCCTTTTTCTTTTTAAAACTGAACTGCTCCCACACATCTGCTTTTAAGTACGCAGGCGTTGGGTTTATACTCGCCGCCATTCTCCTGGCTGGCTCAGCTCTGAGAAAGAGCTGGCTTCTGGATAACTTGTTAGAAATGCTCTACAGCAACACTAGCGGCTGGAGGACTTAATGGCTCTTCCTGCACTTTCAAATGTTGGTCACCTTATTTAGTTGAAAAATGATCAGTTCTGAATGTTTATTGATTGAATTAAATACTGTGGTAAGTAAGCTAGGCTAGGCAGTGATGTCCATGTATGGCAGTCTTTGCCAATCTGATTTGAAAAATGTTAAATTGAGAACCAAAATTATAGGTACGGAAATTATTAGTCTTACCTTTGACGAAATGGTGAGAACAGACTTTATTATAATACCTGGGACGTCTTTGTGGTTTACAATCCATGTTTTTCACTGCCGAGTTCTTCAGTCTTCAATTCTTCATGGACTCCAATTTTAGGGGTCCCATTTGCTCTCGCAACCAAGAACAACACATGTATGTGGCATTTTAGTGAATTTGATGGTGATATCAGCCTCAAAAGACTTGATTTAATTCAGAATGTAAAATATAAAACTGTCACTATACACTGTTGCTTACTGTGTTTCTAAATGTGACATGGTCTTTTGTCAATGTTTACATTTATCATAATGATTACAGTTCATTATTGATTGCATATATTTTTTGTAGTTGCTTTGTTTTCTATGTTATTATACTGATGACATATTTGTAATGTTTTGTTCTTATCGCACTATTCTGCACGTCTTAAGGAATTAACTGTTTTTGAACTGAATTGAAATGAATTTTGAGGCATCATGAATGCCTGTCGGTACACCAACTTCCTGGCTGACAGGGTGACTTGCAATCTGCAGAACCTTGGAATTGGAGGAACATTTGGAATAAGAGGAGAGTTTCTGAAGAAGTTATGAGAAAACAGTGACAGCAGGTGATTGATACAAATAAATAGATCAATAGATTCCAAGTGCATAGTTTTTATTTTCTTATTTTAGGTTAAGTACAGTGGTAAACTACAAAAGTGAAGTTCCTGTTCTTATCTAGACTGCCTTCTAATGCTGCTTTCCTTATCCAATCTAGAGAAGATTATTTGAGTATTGTTCTTTAATTAATTTATTTCACAGCATCAATTGCTAGTTTCAGTTTTGGCGTACAAAAATATCTAATACAATATTATGCAATTTGTTGTTGTTAAAATGGCTATATAATCTAGTTATAAATTGCCAAGGTGTGTGGTAGGACAGAACCCTCATTCTAGACAATGAAAGGGAGAACAAAATAAACAAAGCCTTTAATAGACAAAATACCTGAAAGAAGGTGCAGCAGGTACTGGCATGCCAAAGTGCAAACATAAAACCAAATGGGATGGTAAAAAAAAAAAAAAAAAAAAAAAACAGACGAAAAAAAACTAATGGGGGTAAAACAGGAGCAGCTGTAAGGAATGATAAGAATCTGGTAGAGAACAAAGAAAGTAAGACAAAACATCAGTTGACCAGTCACATAAAGAGGTCACTGCAATCAGAATTTATTGAGTTGTAAAGCAGGGGAAACTGTGCTTTATAACATTATACTTTAGGCCGGTGGGCTCTACAACTTACTGTCAATTTATCTGAACGATATGCAGTAAAGAAAAATGTAATTGACACTGTTGCAGACTCGGAAGCAGCATTGTTTCATCTTTTAAAGGGACAAGCCATCCTGTGTGATGTTCTGTCCAAATAGTTTTAAGATTTGACTCCAAGTAGAATATTTTTCCAGTAGAAAAAAGAAAGTTGGAGCTCAAATGACATTGTCTCAGAAGGACAGTGTAACTGAAAACTGCTTAGAATAGAAATAACACCATTATTGAGAGTTGATGCAGCCTTGAAATGTTTTCAATTTAGGAGATGTTCCAGGGTGTACCAACTTCTGTTGCAAAGCATGATTAAAACTGAAAAACCTAGTGTACCAGCATTGGTGGAAACTTTATTTAAATATTACACAACCGCAAATAAAACTGATCATTTGAAAAAGGATTGCGTGTTCTTAATCATTCATTAATTCCTTGATATATGGATTGATAGATACATGTGTATTGGTGTTCTTATTGAAGTCAGTTTTGTAAAATCATCATAATCTTTAATCTTAGAGGTCTTGGATACTGTTAAATTTCAACTCCAATTCCAAACAAGTTAGGATTCTGTTTAAAATCTAAATAAAAAACATAATGCAGTGGTTTGCAAATATCAATATAGTATACAATTTCATGAAAATATAGGTCTGTGTCATGGTTGGGTATATAAGGGGCATCATACAGAGGCAGAGTTTCTCAGAGGTCAGGTGCAGAGGTTCACCAATCTGAAAAGAACCTTCAGGAAATTGTTACACAATTGTTTACATTTGTTTTATAGTTCGCCAACAGGAATAATGGTCCTCAGTGTAAAATCACAAAGACTTCCATAATCTCATCTACAATCCATAATAATCACTCAAATATTCAGAGAATCTTGAGAAATCTCTGTGGGCAGATAATAAAGCAGAATATCAATATTGTTTTTCACATAGTTTTTGGTCCTGATGTTGAAGTGCTTTAAAAGCAGGCATCATTTTGTAAAGGAAATCACTGCACTGACTCTGGAACACTTCTGGAAATCACTATTCAGGAACACAGTCCCTGTACCAAACACAAACGTTGGTTAAAGGTCTCCTTCCAAAACAAACCGTTTAATACTTTTTTTTCCCAATTAGTTCAATTTGCACTTGCACGTTCAATTTCAAAATTCTCTTCTACCCTTGTAGTCTATATCAGCCTGTGAAAGAAAACAGCCGGAAACACGAGCAGGTCGTTAAAGCCGTACCAGCCCACGTCACATTGAACGTTAGCTTTGCAGTGGCTCGTAACCCCGTCCCCGGTAAACATTGCAGGCTGCAGGCTGTCAGCAGGCAGGGAACAGAGCTGATTTCTGTAGGTCGCTAACGAGCGAACAAAGAGGCCTACCTGTCAAGTATCCCGTTTTGGCCGGGAAAGTCCCATATTTTACTCTTCTCTCCCGCTGTCCTCCTGTATTAGTATTTTTCCCATAAATCTCCCATATTTTAAACTGCGTTATTAAAAAATAATAATACCGCATCAGGCAGAGTAAAAAGCAGTAGCCCACTACAGGTACTGTCGGTGGTAGATGTTGCGAGGTTAGTGTGTGACATCCGATGAGTGACAGTGCGCGATGAAAAAAAAAGATTGTTACAGAGAATAGGATGTCGATAGACAACAGAACTGTTTGCGCTCTTTTCTCATGTAAAATAAACAAAAGAATGCAACGTCTGCAACAAATGAGTACAACAAGTCATTAAAAGAGTAAAGAAAAGTCACGTAAAATGAGATGAAGAACTGTAAAAGAAGAGCAATATGAAATGAAGACAATGTGTGGAATGAAAATCAAATGTAAATATAGCAATGCTAAATGAACAAAAAATATGCAAATCCCTTCAAATAAATACTCTTCATATATACCTTTTTGTGTTTTCATTTAGGATATAATGAATGTTCACATTATGTCAGTGTGGCTTTACGCACAGCTGCACTACTTCCTAAACTTCAGCCACCTGCTTTGTTTCCTGTGTACCATTACTTGACAAACTAATTAATCCAGGTGTGTCTGACCTCACAGCAATGGTCAGACACACCTGGATTGATCAGTTTGTCCAATAATGGCACACAGAAACAAAAAAGCTGGCTGAAGTTCAGGAAATAGTGAAGCTGTTATTTTAGCTTTTTTGTACACCAAAAATGGAAGAGATACTGGAGCTTGGTTGAGATGGTGAGACTGCTCGCAGCGGGCGCCAGAAAATTTCCCTTATTTTCAAATCCAAAACTTGACCAGTATGCAAAGAGGAGCTAACAATTCAAAAACATGGCACAGAAAGTTCGTCGCCGTGTTATTTGCAGCGGTAACAAAACTACATTGCATGTCTTTCCTAAGAAGGAGGATCTATGGAAGAAATGGTTGGAATTTATTTTCAGAACACCACCAGCGAAGTATAACGCAACTTTACTTGTGTGTTCTGATCATCAAAGTGATTATTCAAATTATGGTGCCGACAGTAGCAGATAAGTTGTGCTTAAAACCTGGATCTGTGCCATCACAACGATCGACCACCAGCTCACAGGCTGTAAGTCAAAAACGATTTTTTTTTTTCCAACTACAGTTGTTGTTTCAAAAGCCTGTTATTCTACTCGTTAATAGGCAATAGCATACATGACATTTGGGACAAACTATAGGTATGGTAACGTTGTCCATAACCACTCGGTAACTTCTACCCAGAGACTAACGTCTATAATCTTCCAACCAAAAATTTGATAACTTGGTGTTTACACAGTTTATTGGCCAGGATCAAAAAAATATGGCTGTATCTCTGAAGACATGTTTTCACATGTTTTGCAGCTCTATCTAAGTTGACGGAAACCAACTGAAGGAGAACCCACTAGAGGGAGTGTCACAGTGCTGTTAGCCAATCAGAGGCGAGATGTTTGCATATCATTAATATCAATAAGAATCCTCTTGTACTATCCCTGCCCTCGTTTTCACCTAACTAAAACAGCTTGAAACAAAACAACTGTAGCACATTTTTCGTTGAAACCAACTCTCAGGGCATTATTTCAGACTAGACACCACCGCAAAATTAATAAAAAATACAATGGAATGGGATCTTTAAAGCTCCATCACATGAAGAAAAAGTCAGACGTGAACATAATCCAGAAAAGCTGGTGTCCTCTTTGGCCCAAAGCTAATTTGAAATGGACTGAGGCAAAGTGGGAAACGATTTTCTGGTCAAATGAACTGATATTTGAAATTCTTGTTGGAAAACTGCAAATACAACTCAATGCTCAGTTCAAAAGCCTGCATTTCTGATGGTATGAGGGTACGTTGCCTGTGGAATGGGCAGCTTGTGGATCTGGAAAGCATGTCATTGCTGAAAGGTATATGCAGATTTTAGAACGAAAGGGAAGGCCTTTTTACATTTTTCAGCAAGATAGATGTAAACCGCACACTGCATCATTGTATAATGGCTTTGCATAATGGCTTTGAGTCTGTGTGCTGAACCGCCCTGCCTGCAGTCAAGAACTTTTACTAAGTGAAAACATTTTGCACATCATGAAATAAGAAATAAGACAAAGAAGACCCAGCACTGTTGACTGGTTTAGATTTTTAGTTCATTAAAAAATGGGACAACGTTCTTCTCCCAAAACTCCAGTGATTGGTCTCCTCAGTTTCCAGACAGATGTGGAGACACGGTGGGAAACATTATCCTGTCCAGACCTTTTTGAGACTTGTTGCTGCCATCAAATTCTAGATAATTTTATTTTCTCATTGAAAATATTTGATATGTTTTCTGCGCTCTGTTGGAATAAAATGTTTTAGTCAGATTTCCAGATCATTGTATTCTGTTTTTATTTACATTTTCTACAATGTCCCACCTTTTTTGAAATTGGAGTTTTAAAAGTCTTGAAGAGAGGAAAAAAAAAAAGGTAGCTCGCAGGGAGAGTGTCCCACAGTGCAGTATATCCTCATGTGCAAGCCTGTTTCCTGTGGGTGGACAATTTGCACATGCAATTATGTCTCAGAGGCACAGTGACCTTTACTTGTGAATGGTAACCTTTAGGAATGTTTGAGGAGCAACAAACCATAAATGTAGCTTGGTACCTCAGCTCTAAATCTTGGTTGAAAAGGTGCATTGTAATTTATTTTAATCTTTTATTTTCCTCTCATTTGATAGTTTTATTTTACTTTCTTTTATTCCACTTCATCGAAAGAGAGAAATGTACTCTCAGAAGTATATGAATGCTGCTGTATCTTACAATTTCTGCACCTTTGTTTTGGCAATGCAGAACATTGGGCATGTGGACAAATGTACCTCATACAATTCCTTTTGTTAGACTGGGCTGGGAGTTACATTGGTACTTCAACTAAGGACAGATTGTTTCCTAACTACATATGTGATTCATTTAAATGATGCAAAGCAAGCTCACGTGATATTGAAAACTTGTGCAGCTTGTATTATACCCCAATTAAATCTGATATGAAAACACTTTTATGTGAAGTGATAGAGACACAGTAAACATTTGAAAACATAATCAGCGCTATAAAAAAAAAATGAGAGAGCACAACTGGCCTGCGTCCTCACACCCTGGACCAGCATGCACTTTGTTGGATAGGGTGCACAATATGGTTATTGTGTCCCCAGTACACTCACTCACCCACTGACTTTTGGTGTGCTTTGTTCTTTGGGAAAACAGAACAACGGCACGCTTGTGTCAGGAAATAACTGAGTTATTCAGAAATGCCTACTGAGGTAGCCGGCCTGTTGTCAGCATGCTTCACGTTTTTTTTTTTTTATATACAGTACGTGTAGTTGACCAAAATAATAATAATAAAAAAAAGTGATACTTCATCCCTCTTAACTCCTTACACACATGCACACACAGACCATTCACCTTTGGCCCATTGTAATAGCTGCTCATGGCCTCTCTGCCAAGCTCCAGATGTTATTGACACAGTCCTACAGAGGAAGATTTACACCTACCCACATTCAGGCACAGGCACTTACTTGTACTCTCACACAGTTGTATCAAGGTCTGATTTGCTGCTCTGCAGGCCATTTTGTAAAGTCACTTACAGTCACTTGGAAAGTTGTTCCGCTAATACATGTGACTTAAAAATATGTTTGATGAAAAGCACACTAAATATCATTCAGGATCCTGAACAAAAAATGAGGAGAAGAGACGTGTTTGTCCTTTGTTTTGCTTCACTTACTTTATCCCACATTGGTTAATTGGTAAATTGTGTAAAAGTAAAAAAAAAAAGATTTGTCTTATTTGAGCAATGAAGCTGTGTCTTTGAAGTTTCAGGAAAACACATTATAAGTTGTTGAGTTGCCACAGTGATAGTCCACTGACTAAAGGGTGTGGTAGGACAGGTTTTCACCTGCAAAATGACAAAAAAAACAAGAAACAAAATCTCGCTATGAGCGGCACTGGTTGCATTTGATTCACATTCAGGAGCCATCCATGTGTGAAACAAACACCCTGAATACTGGTTATTGTGTCTTGGTGCACCTTCCTGTTTAAAACTACTGTAAAGATGCTAGGAAGCTACAGCGGAAGGGAGATAGACAGGGACAAAATAATATACATGTATCAGAGTTGAAAAAAAAAAAGCAATGATACTTTGAACTACAGGAAAGCTTGTTATGTTTTAGACAAAGGACCGGTACATGCCGTAGAACATCTGCTCATGCTTTTCTGCATCACTATGTGTTCCTTGTGCAAAATAAAAGGCTCAAACTGGACCACATGCTCCAGTTTGAGTGCAGAAGTTGTGTATGTACCTTTACTTATAAACCCAGATTTTTCAGTAAAATCATTCCTAAACATTATAAATATGTATGTTGAGGTCAAGATCAAATTTATTCATGTAGCATATTTAGAAGTAACTGATGTTGATCACAGTGCTTTACAAACAAAGAAATTTACAGTTAAAAATAATAAATAAATAACATTTAATAAACCACGATAATAATAAATTCATTCCAGCCCAAATAATCTGTGTCTTGAATATACTTGACCAAGGAGAAGACATGAGTCTTAAACTGCCATTAGAACAGTTTGAGCCAAGCATATACGAGGAGTAAACTGTCCCAAAGATTTGGTATCCCAAATGATTACCTTTGAGTTTAAAATTGGATCTATAAACATCTAGAAGCAACCAGCTGGTTGATTTCAGTGCTCTAACAGGGCCCAAGAAATTTTATTGCTAACTTTAATGTCTGACTTTAAAAGTCAGCCAAGACTAGACTAATATGATAACACTTTTTTTGAACTGGTTAAAAGATAAACTGCTTTTTGAACAATTGGAAAATATCGCAGGGTAGACTGATCCAAACTGACATATGATGTATTGCAGCAATCTAATTGAGAGGTGATAAAAGTGTGCATAACCTTTTCCAGTTCTTTGGAAGGGAGATAAGGCCTCACCTTGGCAGTTACCCTCTGTTGGAAAAAGCTTGCGGCCCATTTTTTATTCTTTTATTTATTTTTTTAAACTAACCTGCTTGTGTCTGCTTGTGTTTACAGGGCACTATTTACATATGATGGGTTCACCAACAATCTCAAACTGGCTGACTCAGGAGGTAGAGTGGACTGTCAGAATATTCTTAATGCATTCCCAATGTAAACATTCATAAAGAAATAAAACATGTTAGTTTCTTTACTGGCTTGAAATAATTGAATGTCCTTTTGTGTTTAGATAATGCAAATTCTAACAGTTTGTTCTAAAAAAAAAACAAAAAACAAAACAAAAAACAAAATAAAAATATATCTGTCTCTTCTCCAACAGCGGGCGGCGTGGCAGAACTGGCAGGAAAGTTTCACATCTCAAAGCCTCAATATGGTCTGTGCAAAGTGGAAAGTAAAGAAACAGGAGCCACTCGGATTGCTATGATCAGCTGGGTGAGTGCCAGACAGAGCATGGTGTTCAGCATTACCTGCCATAAAACACATACCAGCACAAGATAAAGAAATACATATATACTTTGGCCAGCTATGCTGTAGAAAAGTGTTAGCAACACACATGAAGTCACAGACTTGCATTAATTTAAAGACAGCAATTACACATGACGATATGAGAAAAAAATAATTTCACAGCTCCAACATAATGTAATAAATAATCTTGTGGAGTTCATCCATCTATCCATTAACTTGTGCTGGGATTTGGGGTTGCGGGGCTAGCAGCCTAAGCAGAGAAGCCCAGACCTCCCTCTCTCAAGCTACCTCCCCTAGCTTTATACCGAGGAATACTGAGGTGTTCCCAAGCCAGCAGAGAGTTACAATCCCTCGAGCCTGGTCACATACATCCCTCTTGTGTAGTCACATACATTCATTAATCTGTGTATTAACTTAACATTAAAATACTCTTGAGAAAGCTAAGTTTTTATACAATTTAGCCAATGGCTGGACACTAGCCAGTTTTCCTAGACTTAGAATCAAAGGCAAACTACAACATTTCCACCAGCATGCTTCATAGTTTGTATTAAAATGTCTTGAATTTTTCTTTCTGTTTGCATGTTTGGTCTGCAACAAACATGTCTACTGCTGCTATAGACAAACAGCTCTTTCTTTCATGTTATCATGTTCATTGACAAATAATTTTTTTCTTTCTTTTTTTTAATATTTGATATATACAATGTATGTTTTTTTTTGTTTTGTTTTGTTTTGTCTCCCCCAAATATACCTTTGGTGACAGGACTACAGCCTAAATACAGGAGTCCTTTTAAAATGGCCATGGACATGGGGAGAAGAGACAGGAATGAACAATCTGAGAGGAAGAGACAGACAGGGAGGGAAGGCCAGGCCCTTTTTTTTTTTTTTTTAAAGATTTTTTTGGGCTCTAGTGGCAATATAGTCACAGTATATACAGGCAGGAAAGTGGAGCAGACATGCCTCAAAGGGTCACAGGCCAGGAGTTGAACCTGCAACCACTGCAGGAGAATTGTAGCCTCTATATATGGGCAGCCTGCTTAGACCACTGAGCAACCCAGCAGTCCAGGCCAGACTCTTTCAAAACACAGAAAAAAAGCACCACAGAAAACAACGCACCATAAACCATGACAGCTGGTCTAATCTCTGCAATTTGTTGTTTAAAATTTACACAACTTTTAGACATTTTTTTTGTACAACTGAAAGACTCTAGATCTATAAACATGTTTTTCTGAAGAGAGGTCCGAAATATTGACATTATGCTGCCACACATTTCTAGAGAACATAAGATTTAAGATGCTATGTATAACATTTACAAGGAGGTCATTATGAATCTTATTGTCCCTCAGCCTGTTTTTCCCTTGTCTTTTTTTAGCCATCTCAGAGAATGATGATATGAATATAAGTGTACACATCCTGTGTTTGTTTGCAGGTTGGCCAAAATGTGGATGAACACCGAAGGACAGAATGTGTCAGCCACATTCCAGACATCAAAATGTTTTTCAAGGTAATCTGCCTTAAGATGTGATTAATTGAAAACTTATGATCAACTTTTGGATTTGACAAATGGTAATGCACATTGTTTTTTTTTTTTCTTTTTCTCACAGCTTTACTCCTAAACAGTTTAATAGAGATTACATAACCCATTTTTTTATATGGAGGGGCCAATTGCAGAACAATATAAACTGTAAGGATTATTTTAGGTACACATGTTGTTTAATATCTGCTTTTACCCATGGACTCTACACTTTGCACTCCAAACTATATTTATACAGAGTAGTTTACTTAGTATTGTTTCAAGAATTTCCTCCTCTCTGTGCTTTTCCTGTGCTATTGGTGACCTGGCTCTCTCTGTGTTTGGTCTCTCTGCCACTATTTTGGTGTGTGTGTGTGTGCATGTATGTGTGAGGGGGTTACAGTTTTAGGACAAAGGCTCACTTTTTTGTGATGTAAAGTAAGGTCACATGGCAAACGTGTTGTTTTTATTAAGTGTTTGAGTAGGAGCCATTTAACCATCCCTTGAGGTTTAATAGTTTCCATATAACAGCAGAGGCATCTGTGGAATGCTTTTTTTTTGTTTTTTTGTTTTGTTCCTTTTTTTTTTTTTTTTAACAGCAAATGGGATTTTGTGACCCATTCTGAAATCCCATTACCCCCTTTGTGTGTGTAATGACTCCTGTACATTTCTGCACTTTGATGTGGGATTTTAATGATAGAGAGAAATCATTATGTGGTGTTCCTGAAATAGTACCTTAAAGAAAAAATGACCCTGCTTCTGTGTGCTGTGAGAGATATGCGACCTTTAACCTTAGTAAACACACATAAATGTAACACCTGGACCAGTGTCACAACAACGCCAGCAATCTGCCATCGCTGCTATAAAGGATCACTGCATCTTTACAACATATGTTTTCATAGGGCACAAAAATAACTCCTTTTAAATGAAGATCAAACTGTATGAATGTCTAATTCTCCATAACTCAGTGGTTCAAACTTGGAGCTGGTAATTAAATCTAATCTAGACTTAAAGAGAGCACACTTTTATAATGGATACTCTGAATGCTTTAGCATATCAAGACATTTTGGACAATTCCATGCTCCCAACTTTGTGGGAACAGTTTGGAGCTGGCCCCTTCCTCTTCCAACATGACTGTGCACCAGTGCACAAAGCAAGGTCCATAAAGACATGGATGGAAGAGTCTGGTGTGGATGAACTTGACTGGCCTGCACAGAGTCCTGACCTCAACCTGATAGAAGACCTTTGGGATGAATTAGCAGAGACTGAGAGCCAGGCCTTCTCAGCCAACATCAGTGTTTGACCTCACAACGTGCTTCTGGAAGAATGGTCAAAAATCCCCATAAACACACTCTTAAACCTTGTGGACAGCCTTCCCAGAAGAGTTGAAGCTGTTCTAGCTGCAAAGGGTGGACCCACGTGATATTGATTAGGAATGGAATGAACTAAATCTCATATGTGAGTCAAGGCAGGTGAGCGAATACTTTTGGAAATACAGTGAACCCTCACACTTCATGGTTAATGGGGGCCGTGACCCCCGCGAATGGTGAAAAACCACGATGTGGAGTACCCCCTCTACGAAGGACACGGCATGTGTTCTACAAATGTTTGCTTCGTTCTTCTTCATGTAGCGAACAGTAGATTCATTGACGCCATATTGGGGTGCGACCGCGGTGTAGGATTGCCCCAATTTCAATTTATCGAGAAGTTCCACTTTTTTGGCAATTTTCATCATCTTGTGACACCGTTTTGGTTCTCCAGAGGCACTTGGTGATGGGTGGCGTCGATTGGAACCCATTTTTACCTCAAAACGGAACTGACGAACGGAAACACCAAGTGTATCAGCGTTAAACCCGGCTTTGTCTCACGAGAGCCAGAGATGGGAGATGCGGGGACGTGTATCAGCCAATCAGCATACAGACAACCGACGGCACAGTAATGCCCATCGTAGCAGCCAATCACAGGCCTCGATTTTTGTTCATAGGGCCTCCTGTCTAGGCTCTTGTTGCTTCCTGAGACTCATTCTTGAGGTGATGTGTTTCGCTTCAGCCTCGCACACTTCGTTTGAATGCTTTTCAATTTATAAAAAAAAAAATTGGAATATTTTTTTTGATGAATATTTTTGAAAGCTCCGGGATGTACTGAGACCGCGACTGCTGAGACTGTGAGGGTTTACTGTATAGTGTACATGACCCACTGAATGGGATGGAAAAATCCTGACTGTATAATATGGGCTGTTATGAAATTTGATGTCAAAGAAACTAATTTTGGTCAGGTTTCAGTTGAAATTGAAAATGGATAGAAAGAAAAACAATAATTATGTTTCTCACAACCTTGCCTCCTAAATGTCCACATTAGGTGTACCATAACAGGTAACCTTAGGAAAATCAAATCGTGTTTGCTTAATTGAAAGTGAAATGGGAAAACAAAAACAGAATGACAATTATAAGGGCTCAGTCATTTTTTTTATTTTAAGATCTTTCCAGTCCTTGTCTTAACTACCGTAAGAAACTGAATTTTGTTCGTTGCTATTATTTGTTTCTTTTCTTCTTTTTGTCTTTCATTCTTTTTCTTTTTACATTGTGTTTGTTTTATAACTAGCTCTATTGCATGTTCTAGCTCGTAGTGAGCAGGTTTTTATTAAGACGAGTCTCCAGCAGCCCATTTGGGTGTGTGATTAACTAAACAGTAGAGCTGCATAAGTTACAAAAACTAGTTATGAATAGTGGGCAGATGTTTTGTTACACATTTCCACAGAACTAAGACAAGAGCAGTTTGTTTGAGTGAGTGAAAACATATGGAGAAGCCATAGAGGAATGCCAAGAATAATAATAAAAAAGAGGTAATATTAAAAGGAAAGAAGTTGACTCTTTTTAACTTTAAATGTAGCTTCATCATAGCCAGGAGCAAAACCTTTTTATTTTTAAAATTTTTTTTTAGGTGAAGTGGGAGACTTGGATTACAAAAGGAACATCATTTTTGTTATAAATAAATATATGAAATAATATGTTAAGGTCAAGGCAATAAACTCTGAAGGACTTTAGCTCATTCATCTGTCATTTTGATCTGATATACACTTTAGAACAGATGCTTTAGTTTTAGCTCTTATACTTTTGTGTTGTTTTTCCTGTCTAATACAATGAGCTCTCCTTACAACTCTAAATGTCATATCTGATTAGGACCATGATACATTATCAATATAATCTAAACATTGTTACTTTTCATCTCTTAGTCAGGAGATGAAAATTTACAAAGAAAAAGAGTGTTAAGCAGTTTGGTTCAAGAGCAGAGAGACAGTTTGAGAAGTTTAGCCCAGTTATAACAAAAATCCTGTCACATGACCCTGGGCTCCTTTTCCTCCCAAACAGTTTATATTCACATAATCAAAGATAGTGTTCATTGCGACAAACTCTTGTGAGATTAATTCACATGGCTCATCCCATTTTAAGATTCTCCCATGAAAAGATCTGCAGAATTGTCGTAAGGCTGTAGCTGTCACAATACTTTGTTTTAACAAGAGTCAGCTGCTGAAATAGTATTATGAGCTCATGTAGAAAGACTGAGCTGGTAGGATCTGTTGGTTTATTAGATTATGTTTTAATCTGAAAATCTGAGTGAAATTCTAAGGCTTTCTCGTTGCTGTGTAAGGTTGTCCATTTGGTGGCAAATCGAATCCCATTTGGTTGAAACTGGCAAGAATGTAAAGGGAAATGTGGGGAAGATGAGAATACACTGAGTCTAAACTTAACCTCATATGTAAATGATTTATTTTTCAGTAATATGTTCTGTCATGATTTATGTATATCCTAGTATTTGATTGCTGTTGAATCTTTGCTATTATATGAAAATTGCTATGAAATTGTCATTTTTCTGAATTTTGTAGGGAAGAACGTATTTTTATTTCTCAGAGGAAAGGTGTTCTGTAATCTGTTTTGCGCGTTTAACAGTCTTGTCAGTTTATCAGTTAGTTTAATAGTACTGTTGGAGCATTTACCCTGAATGCATCCTGAAAGCAAGTAATATCAATAATTCGGACAGATCTTGTTTATCATATAAGGGTTTTTTTTTATTTTTATTTTTATTTTCTCTTTTTCTGCTCTTTTTTTGTGTCTGTATGTGTGTTTGTTTCCCAGACCTAAAACTGAAAGCTTTTGCTGCAGACCATGGTTTTCCCAGTGTTGCTGGCAGCACTGTGGACTGCTTTGTCTGGTTCCTGGGCCAACTCTGTTCAGTTGGCAGTGACAGTCAGATTAATATGGATTGTACACAATACTGACATGTATTAAAAGGCTCACTGAATGGTCTGGTCAGCATCAGTGTTGTCACTCAGATAAAGCTGTGGTTTCCTGTTGGAGGCTGACAGAACTGATCCTTCATCAACAAGCTCTGAATTACTCTTGAGAAAAATATTCAGAGGTCCTAGCCATGTACAAATGCCTACACGTATATAAAGTACATGCATGTGTTCAGTCCATGTTATGAAAGTTATGCTCATGCAACTCAACACTTGTGCTTTGGTATTTGATCTTTCAGTAGTTTTTTTTCATCACACTTGTTCTTAGGAGTCCATAATAACCCCTTAACTTCAACTCAAAAGTCTAAAAGCCTAGAAACAATTTGTTTTTCTGGGCTGTAATGGTTGGAACATGCTAGAGGGAACAAGTTCCTAACTATTGATTAAGATGTGCTGCACATCTTGATCAACAAGCATGCACTTCTATGGCATCAAAGTTAGAAAGGTAAGCTTAGCTTTGCTTTGTTTCCATGGTGTCACTATAGTATTTGGACTTTAGGGCTTCACCCTTTAAAATGATGAATGATTTGACAATACTGACTCAAAATACCTGCCAAATAAAGCAGTGAACCCTTATGGCTTTAAAAGAAGACGTATCATTCTTGTGCGGTGTTTAGGAAACATACACATTCACTCTTTTCCTCACTTTCTGTGCTCCCGACTTCTTATTCCCCCCCTCTCTCCCTCTTTGCAATGAATTCTTGTTCCCACACTTGGGCCTTTGCTGGTTTTCTTTTTTCACAATCCTTACAAATGAAGGAGTTGCACAACTGTTTTGGCTCCAGGCTTTCATAACTCCTTGTCAGACCAAGAGAAAATCACTGGAGGGGCAATGTGTATGAATTTTTTCTGTGTGTATGTGAGTGTGTATATGTGTGTGTGTGTGTTGGAGACTGGCTACAGTGCAGCATAAACATGGATTAAATTCACATCTGTCTTACTGTACTTGCCATCTCTCTTCTCTGTTCCAACATATTTCAGGAAGCGCATGTTTTCATTAGTGCAGAGAAGGTGGAGGATGTGACAGAGGAGAGGATCAGAGCTGAGCTCAGTAAGGCCCAAACTCATGCTCCTTCACAATGGGTGAGACGGAGCTCTCGATCTACAGACAAGGAGGAAATAGTGGTGAGTCTCACGCAGTACCTAAACTGTCCATCAGATGGTGACAAAGGCTTTAACTTGCACATTGCGACTTGTGACACAAGATTAGAGGTCTGTCTGTATGTATGTACTTATTTATAATGCATAAAATTAAAAACTTCTGGCATTGTTTTCATTATTACATATTTGTGTATTTTTCTTTTATTATTCTAATATTATTGTTATAGGGTACAAACTACAGAAAAACAAATGCTGCACTGGAGATGAGATTAATAAATAGAGACTCCTTCTGGGCACGTGCAGAGGTATGTCAAAAATACCCTTCATTCTATAAGACTGCCTAATTGTAATTCATCTGGGTGTGTAGGAATAAATATATATGTTCTCTATTTATATTGCACCTTTTCACCTTTTGCAGGTTTTACAAAAGTGCCTTACATTTACTCATCTGTCTGCATCCTGAAGTTGGCCTACTCCTAATATTACCACAGTGTTTTCTGTTTGTATCCAAATAAAGAGACTAAAAATAAATGTGGATAGTTGTTTAAACTTTGATAAAACAAGAGCTGGGCTGCTGAAGTGGTGCACAGTAATATTATGTATACTACTCCAAATAATTAAGGGGATATCTGATCTATATAGTATAAATTCAAGTCAGGATATCACTAATAATGCAATATTATTATTAAATGACTTTTTTGATTTCGCTGACTAATGAATTGACATTTTATTTTTAATCACATTTTTTGAGCACCATATGTAATGTTTTTGTGCATCTTCAAAGTGTTGATCTCATGCTCATGTAACATCGGGGTTATCAGGTAAAGGCATGCACACACATCAGCTTTAAAAGGGTTAAATAAGATGTTCCATTAAAAAGTTATGTTTGACTTTAAACTGAAATCGGAGTATATTTTTTGTGTGTCAGCGTGAAGAGGAACAGAGGAAAGATGAAGAAAGAAGAAAAGCAGCTGAGGAGAGACGGCGCCTTGAAAGAGAGAGAATTATGAAGGAGCGAAGGGAGGCAGAAGAGCGGGACAAGAAAATGAATGAGAAACTTCAGATGATTGAGGCACAGAGGTTGGGTCAATAGTTTACTTATCGAAACATTTCTGACAGTTGTGCAATGTAGAGATTTTATTTTGTATTGATTGTAAAAACAAAGCACATTCAAAAGTAACATGTGTTGGACAAAACCAGGAATATGCTGCTGTCTCATTTACTCTTCTATTTTGCAGAAGAAAACAGGCAGAGCAAGAAGAAGAGCTGCGCAAAAAGGAGAAACTAAGATGGGTGAGAATACACATCGTTTTGTAGAATAAATTATTACACCGCCTATCTACACAGTCTCCCATTTAACATAGCAGGTATTAAAATCACACCATGTTCTGGAGAAGGGCTGAGTATGACTTGAAGACATGGATTGAACAAGTCGTCGTTTTCTAGAATTACTTAATTACTTCTTCAATTCACTTTACAAAGTCTTATTTTAAGTCTTTTAAGTTGGTATAGATTTATAAATATAATTGCTGATGTGTTTCTGCACTGGTAGGAGCTGCAGGAGAGGGAGCATGAGGAAGACATGAGGGCTCGTCTACGAAGGAGTGAGTCCATTGAGAAAGCAGCAGTAAGTCATTCACTACGATATATTGGTTCAGGATTATTTTTTCTTTTTTTTTTTTTTGCAACTTTTTTTATGCAAAATGGACAGCTCTTCACAAGTAATTTTCTTGTTTATGTACTGGTTTGAATGGTTTAGTTGCACATTAACAATTTCAGTGGACATCAGAGTGTCATCCAAGATTTTATTTTTTTTTTTTTTGCTTTTGGGAGAAGCATATCACAAGAAAGTTCATGTGTCAGCCCCCGGCATAGAACACAGTGAAATATGCTTCTGGTGGGGCTATTACAAGACTTGTTGAACCATCCCTACTCAGTGGTATAATATTACCAGTGACTCACTGGGGTGTCAAACTCCAGTCCTTGAGGGCTGCTGTCTTTAACATCTTAGATGTTTTCCAGCTTCAAGACACCTGATTCAAATGAAAGGATCACCATCAGCTTGTCATTCAGGTCTGCGCAGGTCTGTTAACGAGCTATTAATCTGAATCAGGTGCGCTGAAGCAGAGAAACATCTAAGATATGCAGGACAGCAGCCCTCCAGGACTGGAGTTGGACACCCCTGCTCTGTGGTCCATGTGATCCCATGTGGTCAGAAGTGGTATTGCTTCATGGAGTGGCTTTAAGCTTAATTATTCTCAAGATAATTTATTTTGCAGACACATCAGTATTTTTCTCAAAAATAACAATATGGAGAAAAAAAAGGATTACAACTTTGCATGTCCTTTGAGATAAATGATTATATTTGAAAGAAAATGACGGGTTTTTGATAACACATACGTGAAAGGGTTAATTAAAACTGGTCAGTTATTTCATTGTGTTTCTTATTGTAAAGGAGGCGGCAGCATTAGTGTCCCAACGCTCCATGAACCCAAGGGAGTTTTTCAGGCAGCTGTCATCATCTTCATCACAAAGTCCCACCAGCCCTGGATCTTCCCGTACTGGTATGAGCTTCAACAGAGAATGGTGCTGCTTTGTATTCACTTGAAAGTGAAAGCATGCTCAATGAAACACAAAAAGGAGTCTTGGATTGCAGCGAATGCATTTTCAGGATTTTGGATGTTTATTGTGAGTTTGTCTTTGAACTGATGGTAAACAGTTTTGTTTCTCTCCAGGCAAACCATTCAGAAGATACCAGCGCAGCCTGACAGATACAGCCTTCATCTTCTCCAAAGCGGAAGAAAGTGCAGCATCCTCTCCACGTAGTTCTCCTCTGGTCTCCCCTTTCTCACGGGCTCCTCCCTCCCCCATATTCCGGGGAATGTCTCCCCCCAAGAGCCCAGATTTCTGCCCAGTTAGCTCCCCACAGAGACCCAGAGCCCCCATGTCACCACCCTTGTCACCCCTTCGCCCTGCCCCTCCAGTTTCAGCCCTGCCCATCTTTCCACAAACTAACAACCAAGTTGAGGCTGTTGCTGAGCCCAAAGCTGCATCACCCACAGAGCCTTCTGCACCTCCAGCCTCCCCCAGGCTCTTGGCTTCTCTGTCCCCCAGTCTAATCGACAAAGACCCTGCTAATTTCCTTACAGAAATTCTGGAGGCCTCAACTCCAGATGCCGCTAACCAGACGGAGCAGTCAATTTTGAACTTTGAGCCCGTTCTTGCTCCACAGAGTCCAACAGCTCCTCCCTCTCAAAGTAAACAGCTGAGCACAGGTAGGATTGAATGGCCAAAAACAAAACAAACAAAACAACAACAAAACATTTGGTTCTGATTATTCTGTCCTTTTGAAGAAAATGTTAATGTTAATGATTATGTCATTTGAAGAGAAGCAAATTAGTCATTTAATATTGTATGTAGAGCTTTTAAAGTGTGTCAAGGGGCCTGTTTTAGAAATTGGGTTATGTGCAAAGTTGAAGCATGTTGAAATTGAACTCAGGGAAACTGAGTTTTCTCTTTTACAAAGCAAGGTTACTACGGTAACTGACTCTGTGAAGTTAACCTGGTCGGGAGCAGGCTTAGCTCCACATATTCTGAGTTTCTGACTGTCTCCTCCCCTTTAAAGTGGAAACAGGTTAAATTTAATCAGACAATCAGTCTTATAATGCACACTTTTGGACAGGTGACAGTGCTATTGATTTAAAAAGGCCGTGCTGGTCTGGTTTCCATGGAGAAAAGTAGATGGAGGATCCAAATATGTAGTTTGGCACACCCTGATGAATTTTGTAAGAGCATTATGCCTACAGTTTTGTTGTATATACACGATCTTATCCTTCCGTGCATCACAAATATTACCTGTCTAATGTTATACAAAAAATACCTTGGGTTTTTTTTTCATTTCATTTGCTATTTATTTGCAAACGTCAGTGCTCTTCATAATGATGGGAATACAAACATAGCCTATTAGAAAGGCAATGATATGCAGAAATGTGGCCTGGTTGGTAAAGTTTTTACTGTTGGTTTTTTTTTTAGTATTTTAGTATATGGTATTTAAATTACACATTCTCTCGCTCTGTTAGTTCTCCCACATCAACTGCATTTCCTTCACTGCTGCAGCCCTGTTACTTTTCTGCAGAAATACTTGTTCAAATTTACCACATGATTGCAAAGAAAACCTCAAATTCAACAAAGAAGAGTCGGAGGATCTCTTCTGTTTACTTGGTGTTGCTATGGTGAATCATGGTAACGGAGATCCATTAATGATTTCTTTGTACGGTTGCGCTAACTCAGTCTCAACATACTCAGAGTTGACAGAACCAATTCTAAACCCCCGTTTTGAAACTGAAAACTCAGCATTTCTTACGTCAGCGTTGTCTCCCAGGTCTACAGGTGATGTTCGTTTAAAAAAATAAATTAAAAAAAGGGGGTTCAGACCATGTCAAGAAAAGTATCCATCTACTCATGCTAAGCTCTATGCCAGAGAGATATACATGTTTTGTGGTACTTTGATGACAATAAATCCTTTTAATTACCTGATTTTCCAATCCACAGACCTCAACACAGTAAATCATGTGCACACTGAGCAAGTCTTGGACACTGGCTACAAAGTACAAGCTGTACTGGTGGAGGAGGATGAGGATGAGGAAGAGGAAGAGGATGTGGAGGAACATGAGAATAAGCCTGAGCAGCAACCAGATCTGTGTGCTGTTGCCACAGAGCCAGCACAGACTGAGACAGAGGACGTAGAAGAGGAGGAAAGGGAGGAGGAGAAGGAGGCATATGAGAAAGAGGACAAGGAGCAGGAGAAAGTTTTGCATGAGAAAGAGGAAAGGAAGGAGGAAATGGTTGTACATGACAAGGAGGAGGAGGAGGTGGAGGGATTCAAAGATGACACTGAACTTGTGCCACTGGAGGAATCAACAGAGATGGAGCAAAATGAAGAGGAGGCAGAAAGTGATGAAATTGAGAACAACCAGTCAAAAGATGGTCAGCCCCTTGCTGAGTTTTTGGAGGAAGAGGAGGAGTCAGAAATCACAGGTAGTCATCATTTTGTTTTATTCTGTTGTTTGGACTGCATTGTTTTCCATGATCAAAAAAAAATTAAGTGTGTACTGTAGCTTTCTGAAAGATTATACTTAATGAAGTGTTTTTAAGTGTTTTTTAAGTCATTACTTAATCATGATTGCAGATGCCAAACCCATTTGTCAAGTCATCCGACATGAGACTGTAATCCTGTCAACTAATGGGGTCACAAATGGAGGCGCCACAGAAGAACAGAATGGCACAGGTTTGGCAAAAAATATACTTCTGCAGCGATGATACCTTAATACATTTCTCTTTTTTTTCTGGGATGGAAGAACTGATATTGATATTTTCGCTGGTCATCCACAGTGAGATCTTTGAGTCCATCTGACACAGACTGCAGCACATCTGAGGTGACTGTGTGTTACAATCTTCACACCAATACAGAAGAGGATGACGCCAGTGAGGATAAGAAGCAGGAGGTCTCAGAAAATGGACAAGAGGTTCCTCATCCACAAACATATACTGCACTGATGAAAAGTCCTACACATAAAAACAGTGAAACCTGTAGATTAAATTAAATTGAATTCAATCGTTTACTTAAGGGAAATTTGAAAGGGTTCTAAAACATGTTAACAGGACAAAAAATATTCAAGAAAATCAAATCAAATGTAGATTTTTATTATTCTGTGATTATTCTATCTTTGTAATTCAAGAATATTTTAATCACAGCTGCTATTTTATATTTTTATATTGTCCGTAAGGGGGCCTATGGTGCATGTGCTCGGGGCAGTTTTCAACGATGCATGCTTTTTCTCAAATCTTTATTGCAACAGGACAGTGTATGCAGGATATAACATTACTTTTAAAAAAACAAAACAAAATGAAAACATGAATATTGTTGCTCAGTGATGCAGTTTCTCAATAATTAAGGTTTGTCACAATAAGGAGTGTCATTTCATGCCTTTACACATAAGCAGTACTTTTTAGTAAAATTAATTCACTATTGTTTTGACCTGTTTATAAAATTAACTGGAAATAAGAAGAAAATGTGACGATATAAAGTTCATCCTGACAAAGGTTTCATGACAGTGATATAACTCTCTCTCTTTTCTATTTTGGTGTGGCTTAGTTGAGCAAGAAATACAGTAATTCAGCATCAGAGCCTTTTCTTTGACTCCATTTTTCTCTTCACTTCAGGATTCAGCTGAGCGACACATGTGCGTCCGGGCTCTGTATGACTACCAGGCAGGTAAGCTGCCATTTGGAGGGTAATTACTGTTCATGTGCACATAAAGTACCTTCATTTGCAATAATTACCTTGTGATTATGTGGTCTTCACGATGTTATCTTGTGGTTCCCACAGAGGATGAATCTGAGATCTCCTTTGAACCAGGAGACATCATCAGGGACGTGGAGACGGTGGACAAAGCCTGGTGGAGGGGGTGGAGCAAAGATGGCCGTCAAGGCTTATTCCCCGCCAATTATGTTGAAACCATCTAGGAGACACACTTTATGGGCACACACGTGCACACACACAGACACACACTCAGGGACACCTTTTCATTTCTGCATGTTTTTTACCTTAATCCTCCCACTGAAACTTTATTCTCTCTATTCTGTAGGAAGAATAAAGAAACATGTGACTCCCTGTTTTGTAGAAAGCAGAAAAGTGTGGCTCTATTTTGATGTTTTTCAGAAAAACACAAGTACGCAGAAATTACCCAGCCTCATTTCCACGGATAAAATAGCAAAGACCTTTTCTTGGACCAAAATAACTTATTTCCTTTTGAGATATTGTGGAAATGTTGGTGGGGGAGTCAAGTAGAAATGATCACAAACTTGCTTTTATTCTAAGTTACACAAATATTTTTAAGTGTAAAGTCTCTGTTTTTGATTTATACATATAACAAGTATTCCTCTGCTCTCCGTTTGTACCAGACATCATCTTGTAATCATGTTTCTGTATATTCTGCATTATTTTCTAGCACTGTATTTGTTACCTGCAGTCACACAGCATAGTTTAATTGCCCAAACTAGAACAGGAGCACGATAACTGATGAAAGCACAAGGGAAGGTGGTGTTATATTGGATGGCCTGTAGTTTGTTTCTATGGCGATGTCCCTCAATGTTTTGTGATGATATTTTGCCTTATTTCTTTCTAGTTTTAACAAATTAATTTTTTTTTTTTGGGGGGGGGGGCACAGATGATATTAAAAACTGTTTTAATCATCTACTTTATCATAATACTCTGCAGTGTATATAAGAATGTATAAAAAAGGACAAAAAAACATTAATTTTCTCTTTTTCTACTTTCATTTGGATGTTCATATGTTGTATGCTTATATCATGGCATATGTTTTTGTATTTACTCCAAACTTGCAAATACAAGACATCTAAAAAGTTCCCTAAAAATGGTTCTTCCCTGCTTTATTCTAAACGTTTTCCTCAACAAATGGAAACTGTCACATATTTTCATAATTGATTGCTGTTAATGTCCACATTTGATATTAATACTTTTGAAGTAAATTGAAATTCATAAACATAATTCAGTATGCATCTAATGACAGAAATGTTGACTCTAAAACGTGATTGTAACAATAACATTTTGGATTGTGAATGGCACATATATCCTGATTGGGTTGCTATTTAGAAATATTGGTGCTAAGACAATCTATTTATCCATTTATGATATGAGAATCTCAATAGATATACTTCAAAGTAAAGTAGTGGAAGCTTTGCAGGGCGTTTTAAACACTTAACTTTCAAATGATGTATAGCTCTTATTTTGCGTAAATTATGTACAGATCCTCAAAGTGAGCAAACAGAAAATGGTTGTAATACTTTTTTTGACCAGTAGGTGGAGACATTCCCTTTCCCAATCTGTCTCTGTCAACACTCCTGAGAGAAAGATCTGACTGAAATGAACAGATTCCTCGGGACAAAAGGCAAAATGTTTTGACAAGCAGAGAGGAGGTTCTTTGTTACACATGTTTTAGAAGCAGGATATCCTGACATTTCTGAGGCTAAAAATTACTAATGCTTCTACACCTTAAACAGGATTTTCCCCTGAGGTAATAATGATTGATTAAATGTGACATTAATATTTCTTAACCATGCACCTTTGATACACACGGTACGGGTAGGTTACGCTCTTGTACTGCCAGTTCAATAACGGTGTTTGGCAGATGTGCCTCTGTTCTGGAATAGAGGGGTTATGTTTGACATGGGTCTCATCCTGCTTGAACTGATGCCATTTGACAGACTGACTAAATCTATCCAGGAGACAATTCTGTCAAAGTTACCCCAGAAGGTTAATCATCAGTGATATGTGTGAAAAGGTGATGAGCCTCTTATGAAATACTAATTGGTTTGCAAGGAGAAGAAAACCTCAAATAAGCAAAATTGAGAGATAGAAATAGAATAAATGTTTTAAACTGCAGTGACATGTAAAGAGTATATCTTGTATATACAGCAATGTATATAATTTGTTTACATTAAAAGACAAACAGCCACAAATGGAGTCCAATGACATCTGTGCATAGGAAATATAATGGCAAACCTGCCTTGATTGTTATATCCCCCCCTTCTGTCGCTTTGCCACTCTCATTCCCATGGCCATTCCCATAACTCAAGAGATCTCTTGTCTCTTCAGATTAAGACAAGGGATAGGGAGGTGCCAGCTAATGTGCCAGTCAACTTTTCCCTTCCCCCCTCCTTTTGTCTGTAGGCTGTTCCATCTTTGTGTGTCCCCCATCAGTAACAAAAACCCTTGGACTGTAGTGTTAAACCAACAGAGAAGACCACCCCTGTTGACTTTCCCTTTATCTCTTATTTAACTGACAGACTCTATCTGAACGATGGAGGTCTGACAAGTGTGGGATGTCTGAGGTGAAATGGCAGTAGGGAAGTGCCTCTCACTGTAGTGTTATCAGCACAATGCCAATGGCAGAAACCTAATCTGACCTGGCTGCTGATGGCTTGTGGTTGATTGGCTGGGTTTCTACTCCAAAGCAGATTCCGGCAACCCCCAAAACACTTCCAGGGAAGGATAAGCACAGACACACGTGTGTGCACGTTTGAGACATACGTGTGTGTACACACAACTGCTGATACCAACCATCCTGAGCCTCATTTTCTGAAACAACATCCCTCTCCTTGCCACTCTTCAACTCTTTCCTGTCATTGTCAAACTAATGGATTCTGCAACTGTTTGTGATTAATTATGTGTTTGGGAGAGGTGTCACCTTACAGGAGACAAAAATCTTACTACAGCACTCTTCTAACTCTAGCCTTACTTCCTTAGCTGCAAGCACCTGGGTGAAAGTGAGAGCAGTCAGAACTTGTTTGTGCTTTTGTCTCAGACACAAACAAGAAGGACAAGATCATATTCTATCTTCTTATGGCCTCAGTTTATTTTAAAAGGGACATTTTATGAAAAACAAAATCTTCAGAGTATATATTTGATTCTTTCAGAAGGGAAGTAGATTGGAGTGGAGTGTCTGACTTCAGCACCTAAAAGTACCCACTTTGGACAGAGCTGTGAGTAGATATATTGTCATTGCTTGATGACATACAACTGTTAGGCACTCATAAAAAGAAACATGGATAAACTTGGATAAAATCACATTAAAATCAATTAAACAAAAAAGCATTAAATATAAAAGTACTGTATGAATAAATAACCAATACCTGTACTTGTCACAGATGTGTGATGTTCTGATTGCTGTCAGAAAGAAAATGTCTCTGAATCTAGAGGTTCGTGTTTTGGCAGCTCTGAGGTGTCTGCCAGAGGGTATCTGCTCAAAAAAGTGGTGTGCAGGTTGGGAAGTGTCTTTGATTATTTTGTGTGCTCTGCTGATGTAGCGTGACGTGGCTATATCTTCCAGGGGGGCAGGGGGCATCCAGTGATCCTTTGTGCTGTCTCAGTGACTTTTTGCAGAGCCTTTAGGTGCCACGGTGCACCCAACGTACCACACAGAGACACGGTATGTGAGGACATTCTCTATTGTTGTCCGATAAAACGCCGCCAGCATCTTCCTCTCCACATTGCTCCTCCCCAGCACTCTGATGAAGTACAGGTCTTTGAAAAGAGAAAAAGGATCTGTGCATCCCTGTGGTATTTTGACCAAAACATGTCACAATAGTTTAGGAAAAAATAAGAAAAAAAAAGGTATAACATGTTTCCTTTAAAGGTTTGGACTTTAAAACATCCCAATTGAAACTGTTCCGTTTTTGAAATGTACAGTCCCCATAGTGATCTGTTTTGCAGAGCATACAGTATTATTGATAAAACTCCTAAGATGCTCACTTTTTCTTTCCTTGATAAAATAAAGATAAGTGCTAGAACTTGCAGTGAGAAAACAAGTTTCAGTTTGTTTCTGGTTCTTTGTTCTGTGGAGCAGTCAGTCATAGTGAGCAACTCTTTATACAGTAGATCAAACCTTACAGGCAATAGAAACGCCATTGCTAGGATGCTGTTATGCTGAAAACCAAATCCACTACTGATACAGTTTGCTTTTAAGACAAATTCAAGGCTACAACAGTTATCTAGGAAGAATTTCTCCAAACTGTTATCCATCATAAATCAGCTTTAGCTTGGAGATAATTCCATTTGGTGTAAGACTTCAAAAAAAAAAACCTTCGCTTTTAAACATCTCTCGTGTTCTTGACATTGTCATTTTCCCTTTAAAGATAATCTTCAAAACCGCTGAAGTAGATAACGCTTTGGAAGCTGCGGATGACTTCAGCCAAGATTTTACTGTCAGCATAGAAACCGGCCCATTAACTTCTGAAGCCCTCTTTGGCAAGGCTCCCTATCCCCTCCATTGCCATCAAAAAGCTATTCTTCTCGGGCAGTCCCACACAACCCCAACAATGAGTGGAGGATTAGGACATCTCACTGTCTTGGAGGGAAAAGAAAATGGATTTAAGAGGGGAAAAAAGACTTTTTAACCAGTCATTGGTGAAGCCCAGCTGGCAGCATTTCCACCTCGGGATTTTTCCTGACATGATTCCCAAGAGGTGGTTTTTGCTTTTATGATACAATTCCTGCACATGCAATCAGCCAACATGTGGCATTGTCATCCAATCAGAGATGTTTTTTCTGCTTTAGTTTGTAAATGGTTAAGTCTTCCAGTCTATTGTGGAGGAATCTTCAAAGTGTTTGGAAACCACAGGGGAACATTGGTAGTGGTTAATTAATGCAACAGAATTTACAAAAGCTTTGTTTTCCTGATACTAAAGATAAAAAAGGGAGAAAAAATGCTTTGAATCTAGCAACAGGCACATCTAAATCTCTTACTTCATCATCAAGACGTTGTTCTGGACAAATAAAAGCTGTTGTTTTTCTAAAAACCAGAAGTAATTCTTTTATGAATTCTGCTGCGGTTCCAAAAGAAATCTCTCTCCCTCTGGTTTAGGTTTATTAGATTTTTTTTTTTTTTTTTGCACGTACAGCACATTTATGTTTCCATTCTGATGTAAACTGATGTAAAATTTTCTAAGAATGGTTTTCTAGACTTTACAGCGATTTATGAGATTTGAAAGAAATGGGAAACATGTCAAAAGCCATGGCAACAGCTGAGTAAAACAAAACCAAGATAAATTAATGATAACTGGTGTGAAGCATAAGAGTTTTCTAAATGACTCAAATAGCTATTACTCAAATGAATGCAACGTTTTTTGTTAGCTTGTTATTATAAACTTTTTTGCATTTCTAACGACACAACAAATGGAAAGACTAAAAAATGAAATAGAGAAAATCATGGCCTTTTAACAGACAACATTTTCTTGAGAAGTCGCCAGCTAACATGTAAATGTGGTTAAGGTCCTGGAGGTCAGTAATGAGGGGGAGCTGTCTCTTACCCTAAAGACTAACGGGTTGAAAGGCTTTGTCCCTTTGGTGACAAACAGATACACACATACCCGCTCTGTGTTTCAGACACTTTGCCTTGGGCGCCACAATCACTGCCAGATGCCATGACTTTCTCTCAGACGATTCATTTCACAAGTATCTCTGAAGGAGTGATGCCGATGGTAGCATTGAGGGAGACAAATGCATGCGCGTGTGTGTGTGTCTTTCGGTGCATTTTGAGTGATGTAGATATGCCTGTGGCAGTGTGAGAAAAGGACACATATGAGATCAGATAAAGTTGAGACTAATTCACAGTGTGGCCTAAGGACACCAAGCAGGATAATGTGAGACATCTTTTCTCACACAATTTAGGCTAAGCCCATGGGGACAGTGCTTTATGTTTTGGCTGAAATACATGATTCAGGCTCTCAATATGCAGTTTTAAGAAAAAAAAACACATTTAACAGTGAAAAAAGCCTGGAAAAAACATCATGGGTGAGTAATTTTTTTTAAAACATTTATTAATCTTACGATTCATTTTTTACCACTCATTGCAGCCATTGCACTTTGCACTGCTCCTTCAATGACTGTTACGTTAACTGTGCAGATTTATAGTGGATCAGACACCCAGTGTCAGCTCTGGCAGCCCAGACACTGAGCACGCCCCAGGGGAGGTAGATGATGGAGAGCAAACAGCTAATAATTAATACCATGATTACACAGGCTGGAACAACACTGGGAGACAAACCTTCATAGACCAAGGCAAGGACCTGACCAAGACTGATAGCTCTAGAACAAGCAAAAACACATAGAGATGCTCAAATATACAGGCGCAGGCATGAAAACACTGTTTTTGCCTCATACACAAAGACAAACTCACATATTCACAACAACCGAGAGCAGCACTTGGATAATTAATGCTCCAAAATCCTAACATCCCTGTGATCACACAGAGATCAGTGACAACATTTCAAAGCCATATTGTAGCACTAGGAGAATTAAAAATCAGTCATTTGCTGTTTTGATTTGACAATTTTTGTCTTGTTGTAACACTAGTCTCTGTTCCTTTCACTCTTCGGTAAATGGAACACTGGCTACTCTACTAGATCAATTTGGCCCCTGTGAGACATTTCAAATAAATAAATCCAGCTTGCTAACCAACCACTAAACCCTACCTGCCATGTGCACAGCTGATACTATAATTCTAAGGCTAAAAAGACCATAAAAATGTGTTTAGGCTGTAACAATACTGGCCAGACCCCCCTTTGAGAATGTGGATGAAACCCTACATCCTTCAGCCATTACCTAAGCCACACAGTAGGATAACAACATAAAAACGTCACGGTCACCCTCATTAGCAGCTGGGATGGAGTTCTTTTGATTTGTATGAGCATGCATGAGCTCTGCAATGGCTTCCATATGGGAAACCCTTCATTTTTTTAATATAACCAGCATCACGTTACTCCAAGATGAAGTGATTCCAATTTCTTCAAAACCGCACGTATTTTTCTAAATGTGCTCGACATGTCCAGGATTTCCTCCCATTTGAAGGGATGCAGGGTGGTGTGTGTTTTCACCACAACATGGCTTATGTATCTCCACAGCATGCATATGTCAAATCTTAGGAGAGAGAGAAATGTGGTGTGAATAATGTGTGCAGTAATATCTATGTGTAAATTGCTGTGTGTCTCTATAAGCATAAAGACATGCCAACCATGAAGAGGCCATCTTGACCCTGGGGCCCCGAGCCATTGGCTACCACTTCCTAACCTACTGTGCCACATTGACTCTGTTTCCATTACCACAATGGAAGGGACAACAATGCAATTCAACAATGTGAATGTGTGGTCTCCTAATACAGCAGAGTCCCTGACAGCCCAGGACAGATTAGACTAAGCTATGAGAGTTGGAAAGCTGTCTGGATGTTTGTGTCCTGATTTTCATTTCCTTATACTTTTCTGGTATAAACAAGCTGCTGTCACCGCGACACATGAAATGAGTATGACTTCTTAACACCTCATTATGTGGTAGAGGCATGTGAAGTTTAAAACTTGTTCCTGTTTCATGAAAATCGACAAGCGTCTCCACCAGTGAATCAGTTGCCAGATTGAGGAGACCTTTCTCCAGGGACCGGTGTTGACACCGCAGCTTCTGTGAAAAAGGCCAGAGATTATAATGTAACAGAAGAGCAGATATGGAGTTCTATATTCAGGCAATATATGGGGTACATTCTTAAACCTAGCACAGTAAAAGTTTAATCCTAAATTATTTGTGCACATGTGCATGTGTGTGTAACCAAAAAAAAAAATCTAAAGTCTAATCATAGTGGGTCTTAGTATTAGCCAAGAACAACTTCAGACAAAGAAGACACACAGTAACTTTATTCTGTATGTCTTCTATGGCTTGCAAAAAGACGAGGAACTTGGGCCCGTTCTTTGTAGATTCAGTTTATTGTGCTTTTTGGGAATTCATCCATACACAGATCTTTTAAAATCCCTCCACAGCAGTTCAGTCAGGTTGAGGTCTGGACATTTATTTTTCAGTCATGCTGTTGTAGACTGGTAGAAGTATTTTGGATCACTGTCCTGTTGCATGGCCCAAATATGGTGCTGGGCCTTAAGCTCAAACGACTCCACTTCAGTATTATCTGCCCCTGGGACAATGCTCCAGACGTTTTACGGTTTGTCAAGATGCACTCGCTGCAAACCTGAGCGTACTTCCATGTTCCTGACAACCCTTCCAAACAAACCATACTTTTTCAATCCTCTTCTAAGTGTGCTGTCACAGACTTAACTCAACTTGCGCTGTCATGTCAGCGTGAGGTTTGAAATGTAGTTCTCATTTTTATTTGTATTTTTTCATCATTTTAATTGCGTTTCTCTGAGTATCGCACAATCTGACCTTGGGATACATGTCCAGGGATGTCTATTCCTGAGAAGCTAGGCAACCGTCTTGAATCCTTTCCACTGGTGAATAATCTTTCTCACAGTTCAACTGTGAGAAATAATCTTTCTCACAGCAGAATGCTGAACTCCAGTGCTTGAACCATTTTCAGTTTGATGGGCATCACTAATTGCTTTTCTTTTAACCACTGATTATGACTTTTCCTCTTGGCATTGTGGTAACGCATACCTAAATTCTTGAGACCAACAAACTGCCAAACCATTTGCTTCTATAGAGGTCTGCTCACCTGCTGATGATGAATGGCAGCACCAGGCTACAAGCTCCCCTTGCATTTCCTAAAGAAACAGTAAGGGGGTACTTGACCTTGTGATTTTTTTTCTTTTTACTTAATTTTTCTTCAATAGAAAGTGGTACAGTGAAAAAGGTAAGGTTACTTTTTCATCTGATTTTGTATTTGCTAATACTAAGACCAATGACAATTAGGTGATTTTTATTACACATAAAATATAGGATTGAAAGGAGGGGCATCAGCTATTGCGCATGTCCATTTAGTGTAGGACAAATAGCTTTTTTTAAGTTAAAAATTGTTCATGATAAAATTAAAAAAGAACATAAGAAGGGGCATTTATGACCTGTTCAGGGTTGTACCCCTGCCGGTCCCCCGAAGAGAGCTGGGATAGGCTCCAGCAGATCCCTGTGACCCTGCAGAGGATTGAAATAGGTATGGTTGATGGATGGATGGATGGATGGATGGATGGAAGGGGTATTTACTCTGACTTTTATTTTGCTACTGCTAAGTGAGTAACATTGCTAAGCTTGGGAAGAAAAATCACATGCAAAAAGACTGACTTTGATACAAATTTCACTTTGACAACTGAATACAGAGTTTTGTTTTTGTTTTTTATCAGAGGCTCTGCATCATGACTCATTCAGCCTCATTTGTAATAAAAGAAATGAGAAGAGAAGTACCTCATATCGTTTATTTTAAGACGGATTTGCAAAAATAGCACCCAAAACATTTAATTGTTCAAAATCTTAAATACCAGAATATGTTAAGAAAATGTGTTTTAAAAAAGAATGAGAAAATTTTAAATGTGGTAAAGGATTTACTTCTTGCCAACATTTCTTGCAACATGTTGCAGGATTGAAAAGCTGCAATGAACATTTACAAATTAAAATACATATTCACAATATAATTTTGATATATACCCAAATTTTATTTAATAAAAAAACAAGTTTCTGCACTAAATGTATAAACAGATATACTGAGAATGTATGTATAGTACTTGTTAATGTAGCATTAATAAATGGGAGACTAATCTGTAATTTATGTTTTAATTATCAGTGAGACAGTACTTTTTTCTTTTTTTTCTTTTAGGTTTTACACTTTTTTTAATAGAGAAAAAACATCTTCCAAAAACAACAGAAACAAAGAAAATGTAACAGCTATAATATAATTATATTATAAAATAATTTTATACATACTATTGCATTTTCTTCTGTGCCGAGTGATGTATACAAATCATGACAAATCTCCAAAACTACTAACAGCTAACTAAACAAGTAATTTAAAAGTCTCAAGAAGTAGGGAAAAAAAGCCAGTGCAGACCTTTTCTTATAGTCAAGGTAGTGATTTGTATGTGGCCATTGCAAATGTGCACCCCAATTCACAGCAAGTTTAAACTTTTTTTGTAGTCCTTGTTTGTGAGGCACAAGTTGTATCGCCTTCTGTTCTGTACCCTTCTGTTAGTACGTCTGACTAGACAGCTGAATTTAGGTTGATCTCCTGTTTTTTACAAAGACTGTCTAAAAAGAACTGGACAAACCCACTGTGATGTCATCCATAGCTTTTCTAAAAGGATAGTTTGAGGGCTTTTTTTCTGGACCTCTGGACAGGCAGGAGATGACTCCACCAAACCCTGGTTAATCCAAAAATGGGTAAATGGGTGGAACGAGCAAGCCAGGAGGTCCCTTCTTACCTCACTTACCACATGTTAGCTGTTTTTGCTTGGCTTACTTCATGCTAACCTAACTAGACAGACACTCGACTAGCCAACGCTTGGCATTGGAGTCTCGAGGTCTCTGTCGGAACTCAGGCTCATGTAGAGGTATCATGCTTTCTAACATTACTTTTCTTTCATTCTGATCAAGTCAGTTCATCCATGCTTATTTGTCATGTACTACTGAAACAACATTTGAAACAAGTTCTGCCTGAGCTCAAATAAGGACTGGTCGCGCTCTGAACAGGCACCACCGTCAATGAACTGCATTGTTGGCCTTTGGTTTTGACCAATGCCATCAGGGGCTCTGTGCAAAGAAGGCCCCAAACTCAAAAATACAAATTAAGTGGAGCAAAATATGATAATCCTGTCTGTGCATTCTAAAGTGTAGCAGGACATGTCCTCAGGATCTAAATACACCAGAGTAAAAAAAAAAAAAAAACACTCCATTGAGCCTTGGAGATCAGTCACCATTGTGATGACCTGTTTTTGACTGATTGTTTGATCTCCTCTCTCTTCATTATTTCAATGACACATTTCTTAAATGTTTGAGAGAAGAAAAACTGGAAGGTTGAAGAATATTAGATGCACATGAAGTAGGCAGTCTTATGGGTCCTGGAGTCATTTAAATTTTGATCTTAGGTTGCCATCCTGCCTTCAACCCAGTGTAGTTGATGACAAACTGATTTTGTTATCCTTTCACATAAATGTCTCCCTTAATGCCTCCTCTTCCTCTTGAGAAATTTTCACCTGAGAGGCTGTAATGAGTTGTTCTTATCCCCCTGCTCTGACATGTCATCCTCCAAATTGCAGTCTGCTTATTTTCAAAGAAGTCAAGGACCTCTTGAACAGTTTGCCTTTCAGTACGACTTCTGCAGTAACTTCAGCCAATGAAATGATAGATAGATAGATAGATAGATAGATAGATAGATAGATAGATAGATAGATAGATAGATAGATAGATAGATAGATAGATAGATAGATAGATAGATAGATAGATAGATAGATAGATAGATAGATAGATAGACAATTGAACACAATAGTTGACCCACAATACACTTAATGTACAAACCTTTGTAGTGTCTGCAGAAAAACATAACACTTTCAAATTAACATGAATACATGAAAAATCTTTGGTTCATACTGTCTGCAGGAAAATAAGTCATGAAGGAAACTATTCTTTTTTTTTTTTTACTTTTTTCTTCTTTTTCTTCCCATCCATATTGTTACAACCTTTTATGATTTCAAATTGTAGTTTTTGTTTGTTTTCTTTCAGTTTTCTTTTTTTTATACTGCAACGGGTCATAATCTTGCATACTCGTGTTTTGGAAAAAAAAACAAAACAAAACTATTGTCATCCAATAAAAATAATATTAAATGACAATCGCTGGAAAGTAAACCTGCCCTGCGTCTGGAGTCCAAGGGCATAAGCTGAAAAATGAAAGTACTTAATTTAAAGACTCAGCTTGATATCACTAACAAAAACCACCTAATCCTGCAGAAGAGTTTTCTTTCCTTCTTTCTTTGATGAGATACTGACACATTTGTTCCTGTCCCACAGTGTCACATGTCAACTTCCTCATGCCCTATCACTCTGACAGCTCCCAGCCTGTGAGGCAAAGGATCATGGGTGCTGTGTCAGACACAGTGGGGAGGTTAGAGGAAGGCAAGCTAAATGCTCCGATGTGCGTTTCCTTGTGTCAGCATGTACATAATGTGTCTGTGTATCTGGGTGTGTGTGCATGTGTGTCAGTCTGGAGGGATGGATGCTTGCCAAAGGCGAGAGTAACACCATGTCAGAGTGCTAGCAGATGATGCCTATTTCAGATACACTAATACAAACAGTCATCTTGGCTATGAAACCATTTCCTCCCATGATTCCTCTACTCCCTTTCTCACTCCTTTATATGCATCAGTAAGGTATTGCAAGGTATAACATTATTATACCATCAAATTTAAACATATACGGTACTATAGAAGCAGAATCAGAACATAATGAGCAATAGAAATCAGGCAATAGAGACAAAAAGTTGATTATTTCAAATAGAGAAAATACAAGGTTTCTTTTGACTTGCCGGTATGTTAGAGGAACCATTTTAAGTAATCAGTTGCGTCCATTAATGACTGTGACACAATACTCAGAAAAATATTCATGGGTGAGTTTATAAAGTTTTGTCGGGAATTAATTTTGTTTGCTTGAAGGAGCTTGTTTGATCTCAGTCTTTGCAGTGGTCCAAAAATGATCAGCAAAACAAAAGAACCCTTTAACACAAAAAATTCTTATTTTATTTTTGTCATCTTTACGAGCATATTTGCATATAAACGTGTGTTTACCAATCCATATACACAAAGATAAATATCAAGCATTTTTTTCAACTTGATGACAAAAATGTCCTGTGTTGGCATGGTGATGTTTTACTAGTTTACTAAAAACTGAGGCCCAATCCTTCTCTGTTAGAGCAGAGCAATTTGAAATAAACTGACATGCTCTGAACTGGTCTGAAAGAGACATCATTGCCATGATTGTATTGAAATTGAATAAATAAATGACCACGTCTACAGTCTAATTGCCCATTAGAGGCTGGAACATTACATTCTTGTGAGATCTCTTCAACAAAGCCCATTCTGTCGTTTAAAGCAGAGAGCAATCATATTACATATGAAGCTAGTATGGAAATTGTGATGGCTTCATACAAAGATATGAATAGTAAGCCCATAATAGTTGTGGCTTGTCTGAATGATCCCTTTTGAATAACCAGTTGGTTATATCATTGCCCTTAAATCGTTTTAGCTGTCTGCCACTGTCAAACAGAAAAAGAGGACCACATACCTTTAGTGTTTTGGTGGAGATATAATGTATTTTGCAGGTGTAAGCATCTTGGAGTAAGTGGTAATGGGCGACTGGGGCCTATATGTGCCACCTGGAGAATCACACTATCCCTGCCAACCACCACCCATTTACTCCCCCAGCACCCACACACAGAGACACGCACACACACACACACATGCACATGCACATATACAGGCAAGTACACGCATGCACACACAGTAGCGACAGAAGGATGTTCCTTGGAAGCAGAAAGAGCGAAAACTGGCTCTCGATGTAGACGTATGAATAGTCCTCACAGTGCACAACATGTTCTTTTTCTGATGTAATTATGGTGCAGGAAGAGCCTGGATTAGTGAGGAGCACTTTTGGGCAACCACTGTGGAGTCTTAACAAGGGATTTGGTAAAGAAAACGGTTGCACCAGGCTGAGATTGGTGTGCTTTGTGGACTTCATAGAAGGAAAAGACAGGGATATTAAAGAGTCGAGCAAGTGAGACAGAGACCCTGTAGAGCTGGAGAGGGTGAGAGGCAGAAAAGTACTTTTTTCAATACATGCACAGTCACATGCACTCACACAACCAAATTGATGCAGGAACACGTGGACTTGATGAGAGCCAGAAGCTTTTTTCTTTTCTTTTTTTTTTTATTAAAGTGGAAAACAAAGAGGAATAAAGACCAACACGAGCTGGGACATGAAACAGACACTTTATCTGTAATCTTGTTCAAATGGATGATTTCAGTCCCTCACACTGCTCTGTGTTACTAGCTAACATAATAGACTGATTGATTTTACACACATCCCTTGAGAATGGTGAATTATTAAACAAAACTTAAGAAAACTGACATTTTATTGGCAAATGTTGCTTTCCAGACAATCCTAAACAGACCATAAAATCAGTTAATTATTAATATAAGACATTTTTGTCAAACTTTATGCAGATAACCACAGTGAGTACAGTTTAGATATAATATGATTTGACTAGTGTGACATGCAAATACATTCTCTTAAAGAGCGAGTCAGGATTAGAGGTAGATGCATGCTTGCAAACACAAGGGGGAGCAATAATGCTTTCCCTCTGTTTTCCAGGTTACACAGCCTAACATTACTTCAGAGAGGGGCAATCTTTTACAGTCCATTGTTCCCTGCTATAAGTCCTAAAGTGCTTATTTGTCCCTCTGTGTGTGAAAATATCCTAAACAAGACCAATCGGTCTAATCAACCTGATTGTACCAACCCACCTATGCCATATAAATATGATATAGTTATAAAAATAAACACTATGCCCCAACAAACAAACTTTTCCAAAATGCTATGAATACAGGGAAAAAAAATAATAAAGTACAGGTCAAATCCTGCGATCAATACTACAACCTTTTTAGGACATGTAGTCATTCAAAACATAATGAAGCTTAACATGTCTCTTGTACAGGAGCTTCACTCGTACAGGCCCATGGCATTGAATGATGTGAATACTTTCTCTGGTGAGTTTCCCCCCTCCGTGAATAATTAGTCTTTGCCAAAGCGGGCCACATTTGTCATTTGAATTTATGCTAATGAGTGCCTAGGTCTCATGGAAGAGCTGATAGGCCGGAGCAGCTGCTCTGTCCTTGTGGGGCCTAACTGTCTCCCCCTTTTTAACTGCTCCATCTCTCTGTCTACTACTCCAACCAGTTCCTTATCCCATTTTTCTCTTTCAGATTTTTGTCTACCCCCCATTCTCTTTCCTTCAGCGCCTTCTCTTTTTTTGCACTTTGTCTCTTTCTATTCCTTGTCTCTCCTCTTCTGGCCTTATCATCCCACCTCCTCCTTCTCTCCAACCTCCTGCTGGTCCTGGGCTCCATGACCTGTCAGTGGAGAGGAGATTGCCCATGTCCCAGGCTGATAAGGCAGCTAATTATCCAACACTTCACAGAGGCAGGCAGATCGGCAAAAAGACAGCCACACAAGCGGAAGTATGGGGCTGCAAAAACACTGTCAGACACGTGCATATACAAGCAGGATATTACAATGCAATTCTTCACACGAGGTGTAAACAAGATTATAGATAGATAGATAAAAACTGCAGTGACTGCAATCTTTTCTAATGATGACAACTTGTTGTTATGCGAGTGTTTCAAGAGGTTTTCCTGAACAAGTACGAATGACTAAAGGAATGAAAACTTTATTAAATCATCTCTTTAAAAAAAAAAAATGGTGCCCTTTTTACTGCTTAGGAAGTTAAGTAAAACTACAACATTGACCAAAATTCATTTACTGTAGAGCTTCTAATAGGCTTACCATGGAATGCTGAGCAGATACCATATTTATACTTTTTAGACTTAATCAAATTACATTGGGAACTTTATATGTTTATCGCATCATTCCCAACACCCTGGAGTGTCATCAGTAATTTGGCTCAGATACATCCCACCTACTCAAAAAGGAGAGTGAGGACTAATGTCATTTCGAGGGGATTATTGTGATCTTTCAACACATCTTTGGGGAGTTAAGCATGTTGTTAAAGAGAGGAAAGGAAGAGCAAAAAAGTGATAAAACCCCACCACAGAGCCACTGTTTTAACTTTCCCATTTCTTCTCTCTCTCTCCTCCAATCTCTTCCATTTTCTCCTTCACATCACCAAAAGCCATATTATGTGCTTGTCAAGATGGATAAACCCCCTCAGCCAAATGTTCAGATGAAAACAAATAAGTAGGAGACGTTCATGTAATCGCTTCTGCCAGAGAAAGGCTTTAAGAAGAACATAAACACTTTCTGGAAATGTGCCTCGCAAATACTAATTCCCTATCGCTTTTGTTTGACTCTCATTCAACTTCAGGACCATTTCATACTGTGCCATGATGAGATGTCACCATTGGAGACACGGTTAAAACTACTTTGCAACACGGTTAGCAGCACTAAATAAAAATATGAGATTATATTACCTTGCTGCTTGTAAAACTGTCATGATTCTATTCTGGGGAATTAAGAGGAAAATTCTTTAATTAACCTGTCTACATTTATGAATGTGGAGACAGGCAAAAAGAAAAAAGAAAGGAGGGGAAGGAATGCTGTGGCTCTTACTTTAACTATGATAAAACTCAGATTGCCTCATTATCAGGTCATGGATGCTCTTTGTTTGCAGTGGTGTGTTTTTCTGTGTCACGGCTGGACTCTTTTCACATGAGAAAAGTCCCCTAACTGTCACTACACTCCCACAATCTTTCCAGCCAGCCCTCTAGTAAAGTTCCCATGGTGGTCCTTGGACCGCTCACATACTTCTGCACCAAATGCCTCAGCCAGATAGGGAGTTTACTCAGGTTTTAACACCACAGTGTGACTGCAAACTTGGTTTGAGGATCATGGAGATTAGAAATATTGACCCACTGTATTAAGTCAAAATAATTCTTTTGTGTATCGAACTTTAATAAAACACAACCTATGGCTTGTGTCCAGGACAGGTGGAGATGTTGTGCTGTAAGAGTAATTTAACAAAGTTGCTACAGGAGCATGAACAGCAAAAGGTTAAAATAGTCAGCCAACTACTTTAGCACTTCTACCTCGTGTCTGAGGCAAATAATGCGCTTTGCAACAAACGTATTACAGAAATAGCGGGGAGAAGATAGCTTGGTGTGATGAGAAGAATACACACCAACCAAAGGATACTGAAGAGTTTCAGTGAAAAAGCTTTCCTCTTGTTAAATATTAAAGTGAGAGGACATGCAATATTCCGAACAACCTTCATGAGTTTCCCAAACGCACTCTGCGTATATGCAGTACAATGAATCCATTTCTCCTCTCAGCCCTGAGAAAGTAAAAGCTCTATCTTTTCCTAAGTTCAGTGCTCTGAATTAAAGCTTTAAAACATTGTATGTTACAGATAAATGTCTATATCAACCTATCAAGTAAACCTCACATGACATTGATGCTAAATTTACACTTTATGTTTATACAGTGAAACTGAGCAGCTCAAGAATTGATTCCTCCACAGCAGCCAAATGTCTTGGAAGAAAAATATCTGCACATGATGTGACTGCAATTTTGAACAAGAAAACTGTAACTGTGGGTAAATCCCAAAACCTAACAATCAGTTTTCTTAAAGGGAGCATTGAAAACTCTGTCTTTTGGACCAGCCTGGCTTTAAAGTGATGTAATACACACAGAGCCCAAATAGCAACTGGATGAAGGGTTGTGGCCATGACCTATGTGTCTAGGGAGCTTATTTTCATAGTAACTAAACACCAATGAAAAGTCTTCCCCAGAGTGAATGAAGCCAGAGCACCAGTCATCTAATAAAAGGAACAAGGATATGCTAGTTTGCAGAGCAGGAAATAATATCAGGGATTTGAAATGAAATGTAGTAACCTGTACTGATGACCTCTTTAATATCCTCTAAACCCCATTTCATCTGCAACCAATAAATGTATCATGCATGTTCTGTTAGAGAGATCTAAGTGTAGGCCTGTGTGGGTTTTCATTGATGGGTCGTGTCAATCAGGATGCGCTTATGTATGAAAGAAAAAGCATCTCTTTAAGTATCAGTTTGGCAGCTCATTTATCTTTTTTTTAACAAAAAATTATCATAGACTAGAGGGATGTCAAAATGGCTTTCTTTATCATTTGGTCTGGTTCAATTCAATTCATTTTTTTTTTTCAATTTTATTTGTATATCATCTGTTACAATGCCAATCGTCTAAAGGCACTTTACAGAAACCCAGAACATGACCCCCGAGCAAATATCATTAACTAAAATTATAATATTATATCCAAGTCAAGGATAATGGCAAGTAAAGAACTCCCATAGTGGGAGAAAAACAACCTTTAAGCCAAACAGTGGCAAGGACAAACTGCGCTTTAAGAGGAAGAAACCTTGAGCAGGACCTGGCTCATATGGGGGGACCTTCCTGCCGAAGGCCAGCCGGGCAGAGAAAGAAAAAGAGAGGGGAGACAGGACAGAGGGAGGATGTAGGACAGAGAGGGGGGAACCCACAAATGACTGAATAAAATGACTATATAAACAGATGCAGGTAGCAGCACTGAGACGAGATGGTCACAGGACTAGATCGCTGGTCACCACGCCACCTGGTACCCCGAACACATCTACACACAGAGATGGAGGTAAAGGCTGGGATGGCCAGAGGATGACCCATCAACAAGGTAACTGCAAAAAAAAAAACAAAAAAAAAAAAACCTTTTAGATGGTTATTCAGCTCTGGTTTTATTCCTTGGTGAGTTGAAGGGATATTTTGGTTGAAGCAAGGTTATGTGACATGTACATAAAGTAGACAGTGGTTACAACACATTCAGTTTGATGAATCAGCAGGGAAGTCTGATGGGGAGCTAAACTAACAGCTACTAAGAATGAGTGCAATAGTGGAGTGATTTTTCAGCAACTAAAATAACTCAAACCTAATGAATTTGTAGCAGTTTGAGTGAACTGTATATTATGGATTTTTACACTGTTTCACTTCTATGTAAGGCAGATATTCACAACATTTTTTATATCTATTGCAACAAAGTTTGTGGTTCATATAAACAGCGCTCTGTTTCTGCACAGACCACGTACCTGCTTGATGCAAAGGTGACACAATTTAAAAATCCACAGTATGTCATCATACTGCAAATTAATTTATGAGGTTTGAGGCATTTTAGATGGTGAACACTTGCTCCTTTGTGATCTTGACTATGGATAGCTGTCAGCCTAGCTTCACTTCAGAATTTCTTCCTGATTATCAAAACTGAGAGTGCTGCTGCATATGTACTGCATGTAAGACACTAACTACCCATAAATGCTTCTCACAGTTCCACTTTAAAAACCCCCCTGAACTGATAAGCAGGCAAAACATGTCAAGCCCATGGGCCAGCTGGCAGGGTAATAATGTTTGTGTTGTGCTAGTTGGGATGTCATGGCAATCGTGGGATAAAGGTGGCAGAAAGGGCTTCAGGAGCACCGGGCCTCCTCCAGACTTGGCTGCTCTGACTAAATGGACCAGATCAATCAAAATGGACGGCACTGTGACAGTGAGTTAAGGTTCTCCGGCACGGCGCAGTGCTTTTGGACACAGCGGCCCTCGGCAAAGCTTGCTGGCTGGCTGGCAAGTACTTGCAAAGCCTTCCTCTCACATACCATGGGCTCACTAAACAGATGGCAATGGCAAGGACGGAGGCGGCTGTCCTGCTATCAATCCCAAGTCTCCTTCCATCCAGAGAGAGGGTGTGGAGATGGATAATGTAGTTGTTATGGATGGAGGATGGACTTATGTCAGCTGAACCTGGGCTACATCACAAACAGCTGGGCAGGGCTGGCCTGGCCTGAGCCAGGATCTATGAGTCATGGCACTGGGTAGTGGTTTGGGGAAACAGTGGCAATGGAGGTCCCTCACAGTGGTGCAGTAGGGTAACATGTCTGAGGCCTGCCTGGCAGAGCATCTGTCAGAATGTGTGTATGTGTGAGAGAGAGAGAGAGGGAGAAAAGGAGAGAGCTTTCATATGTGTGTGTGCCCCATGAGGCTCTATGTATGGTGGCATCCAGAGATGTGGCAGGGCAAGCGTCATGCTGAAACACTCAAGAGGCAGAACTGGAAGAAAACATGACCTACATTGCCATAAGGGAAGGAGGATGCTTAGCTTTTACAATGTATACAAAGGCAATCTGAATATGTATGTGTTCACTATAAAACTACACTACTTGTGTAGTTTTATCTTAAAGGCATTCTTTATGTAAATGGCACACATTTTCCCATTAATCATGCCTGGTTAGTTGTTATAGTTCTAAGTTTCACGTGTAAGATTAACTTGTAGCACCAGTAAATGTCGTGCACAGAAGGAGGATAACTTTTATCTAATGTGCAAGAAAAAGATTCATCAAGCTACAGGGCTTGCACACACAAAAAATATTAGCATCTAACAGAAGACAGTAACACCGGATGATATCCCTGGTAAATACTCTGGAAAAGCTTACTATCTGTACACTGTTAGAGGGTGTGAAAAATGCCGTGGGCATCTTGTTGTTAATCCAGATTTGATCTGATTCTCTATTGTGCTGCAAAAACAGTGGGGAGGGGTATTGGCATGTCACATTGCTTTGTTTACTTGCTAACAAAGAGTCCTCCCACTTATTGCTGTGCATGCGACAATGATTTTTTTGGTTTTTGATTTTTCTTTTTTTCTTTCTTTTTGAGAAGATAAGTTTGGAAGATCCCACATTACAGGTAGTTTATGAGAACTGCTAAATTAATTGATTTGTTTGTAATAATTCTGTCAAAACTGATTTTTTTAAAAGTTATTATTCAGTACATAACCAAGAGAAATCTAATCCAGCTATTAAACATCTGCTTTTGATTTAAGAACATCTGTTTGAAATGATTGAATGGACTGAACAGAATGCCATTACAAAATCATTTTAAATGACATCGGTAATAATACTAAATCCTGGTAATGATTTTGACCTACAACATCAAAATTCAAATTTAAGCCTATCATTTGTGTGTTAAAAACTGGGACAGCCAGAGTAGATAATTATAAAAGTAAAGACAATGGGAAGGATCCACAGATATAACAATATTTTACCTTGAATTTAACTGCTGAACACACTGAACAGCTCTTTTAGAATTAAAACTTGTTTATGATTTTTTCTCCCTCCAACCCACATCTCCTCCGTTAACCTTGGATGATGCACAGCAAACTAGTGGATTCTACAACACATTAAAAGTATTTATGAGAACGGTCACAGCTGCCTGTGTCTCGCCATGTTTTGGACACTGTAACTAATTGGAGATCCTTTTTTGTTATCACTCCTCTCTTGGTGGTTGAAATGTAAACAGGGTGTTATGAAAGTGCCCTTATGGCATGGGGGAAGCGAGCGAGGCCACTCTGGCACTTGCACAGCATGCCTTATAAATAAGTGATGGTACTGGACGTGTAGCGGTTAGTATTAGAGGAGGAAGGTCTGCGCATCAACCCCACCTCTGTTTGCCTTGTACATATTTCATAAGATGCTGGGGTGGAGAAAAGTTGGAGGCTCTGGGGTTTATGTGAGGGTGGCTGAAATAAAAGGCGGCTCACACAGGCTCTTCTTTGTTTCTTGTCATGGGTCTGTTACTATTAATAATACCAAGTGTCCTCTCTCCCTACTGATATAACTTCATGGTGTTTTTCTCTTCTCTGCCTTCCTGTATTTGACATAAAATAGAGCCAGCTGCTGTTAAGCCAACTTAAATGCAGGGAGAACATAGTACAGGTTGCACAGTGTTAGTTTTAACAATTAAGACAAAGTTTCTTTAACAGAATCCAGATGACCATTTTCTTGTGGGATCTGATCAAGTGTGGCATGGAAAAGTTTATGGAAGCTTTTATGTTTTTCAGAAATTAAACTGAAAGTTAAATTACAGTAAATGTGTTCTATGTGGTCAGCAAAGTGTTGTTTGGTACATTCAGTCTGTTTTTAAATCAGTCACATTCGTTTTTGAAAATGTGTATAATATCCTTTTTATGTGGTCAGTGAGCTTTACATGTATTGATTACAAAAATGTAGGGTGAGTCGAGTCGCTCCGTTTACTACCTCTGATATTGAGATAAAACAGCTTGATAGCTGCTTATGATCCTCCACCAATCAATTAACCTTATGTCTTCATGATAATGTAATTAAGGACATGTTATCAATTGATCAGGTTCCCATCTACTGTTTACTCACTTCTCAAACAACACCTTGAATTATTGATTGAAAGCATAGAGAAGACCTTCAGAACCATATTATACAAACAGGTGCTTAAGAGAATATTACTAACAAAAGCAAAAGCAGAGTCACATTAATTAAATAGTGTCTGTGAAAAAATATGTCTCCAAGTGACATAGCTTCCCACCTGTAGGTGAAATTACCCACTCCTGATAGACTGATCAGGTAATATGTATGCAATATAATAAGATGTCATATGGTTATGCAGTACTTTGTCCATCAATTGCCAAAATGAAAAATACTGTACCTTTTCTTTCATGTCCTACGGTCTTGCATAAGGCTGTGTCCTAAGGCTTTGCATTTATAACATAATCTAGCTTAACCTATTGTACTAGAATGACGAATGGTTACACAACTGATAAATCTGAAGTTAAAAAAAAAAAAAAACTCTCATAAGCTTGGGATGACTTTGAGGAATAATGGGGATACTGTTCCCCCAAAAGAGTGTAGCAGAGGGAGCCAAAATTAGCAGACACAACATACATGTGAGATCTATTTAGGATTTATAGTTTATCAGGATCTTCTGTATTGTGAGTTGACTGCTTCAGCCCTTCACTGCTGAGTTTAGACATTATTTTTATAATGTCCATCTTCGCTCAACGGCCTTGACTCACATATGAGCTTTAGTTCATCCCATTCCTAATCAATATGGCGTTGGTCCACCCTTTGCCGCTAGAACAGCTTCAACTCTTCTGGAAAGGCTGTCCACAAGGTTTAGGAGTGTGTTTATGGGGATTTTTGACCATTCTTCCAGAAGTGCATTTGTGAGGTCAGACACTGATGTTGGCTGAGAAGGCCTGGCTCTCAGTCTCTGCGGGTTGAGGTCAGGACTCTGTGCAGGACAGTCAAGTTCATCCACACCAGACTCTTCCATCCATGTCTTTATGGACCTTGCTTTGTGCGCAGGTGCACTGTCATGTTGGAAGAGGAAGGGGCCAGCTCCAAACTGTTCCCACAAAGTTGGGAGGATGGAATTGTCCAAAATGTCTTGGTCTGCTGAAGCGTTTAGAGTTCCTTTCACTGGAACTAAGGGGTCAAGCCCAGCTCCTGAAAAACAACCCCACACCATAATCCCCCCTCCACCAAACTTTACACTTGGCACAATGCAGTCAGACAAGTACCGTTCTCCTGGAAACCACCAAACCCAGACTCTTTCATCAGATTACCAGAGAGAGAAGCGTGATTCATCACTCCAGAGAACATTCCTCCACTGCTCTAGAGTCCAGTGGCGGCGTGATTAACACCATGGAGCATTCAGGTGTTTGTTAACATAATGCTAAAAAGGGGGATAATTATTATTTTTTTGTGTGTGTCCCAGGAGTTATAATCCCACTAACCACAGCTCAGGTGTGTAAATTTGCTGCTGAACAAGCCACAAGAGCAATGTCCTCTAGACACACAGGAACAAATTGGATAGCCTACACCTGGCCAAACTGTACAGCGCCAGGTTTGGCAAGAACCAAACACAGTATATGCGCATTAACACCTAGGGTAAGTACTCTAGAGTCAAATTGTAGGCTATCTGTTCAAGAGCTAAAGCTCTGGTCCTCCACAACAAAGTGAGACTGATAACTTCTGTCCATTTTGAATTTCCCCCTTGAGGGATGAATAAAATACATCTAATCTAATCCTCCCATCCATTATCTATGCCTGCTTAATCCTATGCAGAGTCACAGGAATCTGCTGGAGCCTATCCCCTATCCCTCTGTTCAAGTAAGAGGCAGGGGTACACCCTGGACAGGTCACCAGTCCATCACAGGACTAATGACTTTATACTGAAAATGCTAATGGTGGTTCAATAAACCAATGAGTCATGGGGTGTACAGAGTTTTTCAAAAACTGCTTATATATTTTGGCAAAATTTATAAGCATTTTCAGTCTTAGTTGTCACTTTGTTTTTGGCAATTAAGACTGAAAATATGTTATTCAGAGTGGATCAGATTTTCAGGGTAATGTGGCATCACATACCCAGACTCCAAAATAGAAATATCTTGTTTTCTCATCATCACCTGATTTCCTCATTATTCCGCATTTGGCGTACCACAAGGCTGTGACACCAATTCAAAATGAGGCACACCCCTCAAAAGACAGTGGTGAAGTGAATTCCACCTCTTAAACCAGCTGCTATGAATACAGTTGAATATATGTTGCTGTTGTGGGTTTTTTTTTTTTTTCTTAATCCCCATTGGCCTGATGCCTAAAACTTGAGAATAGGCTCTACTTTCTTTCTCATGTGACATTCGGTAGCAGAGCCCTAGCAGCACACTCCCACATATAAAGTTTTCAGGTCTTGTCTATTTGCAGTTTTCTCCTCCCTCTTTGGATAAAATTAGTGGAAAATGATGTTCATATGGTCTGGTGCCATGGGAGAGAAGCCTCAGGCCACCACATAACTGGCTGCCCTCTGAGTGTTTGTGTGTGTCTGGATATATGTAATTGACTTGTATATGAAGGATGTGACATTTAACTTCATCTAAGAAAAAACAAAAAGAAAGCTGCAAGCCATTTTTGAAATGACTTCAGATACAAACAAGGTGATAAGTCATGATTTTTAATGTCCTTTTTAGGTATATGTGCCATGTGGGGAGAGTCTATTCAGGCATAAGCTTCAGTTAACTGTCCAGCAATTCAAAATGATTGAAACTGTACAAAATCAAGTTTGAATACAAATGTATCTGAGCTGTTACCTAGTGACAAACTGTCACAAGGAGTCCTAGTTCAACTTAAAGTAAAGTTCTATGAAACTTAATGTATTCTGTTAATCCATGGTACCTAGTGTTAAGTTATATGGGTCAGACATTGTGCTCCTGGGGGCCAATTCCAGCCTGCAGCTGAAGGATTTGGCTGAGTCAGCATTTCTAGCTTACTCTCTGGGACCAGGATGCAGCACTGTGTTCCGCTGTGACTAGGCAACCAGTCTCAATGTTATGTCTCTAATTTAAGACCGGCTGTGTCCCACTTTTACCTCATGCAGTCTGTACAACACTGCTATACTTCATTCAGTAGAATCTAGTAACTTACTTCTAGGAAATGGGTATGGCCATATTCATCCCTTTTAGCTGGCTTGGTGTTGTTATAATGCTTTTGCTTTCTCTTTTTCACCATTAATCCTGACATTTTGGTTTTTTAAACAGTATATGAAAAGTTTACTTTGTCTGGTTATAATTGCGTCTAGTTTAGATGTATTCATAGATATGTGACTGTATACAAAAGGTTAAAAGGCTCCAAGGAGGCTGCGATGGACTGGTCCAGGGTCCAGGGTGGACCCCTGCCTTTCACCCGAAGAGAGCTGGGATAGACTCCAGCAGATCCTCATGACCCTGCAGAGGATTAAACGGGCATAGATGATGGATGGATTCCACATATGCATGTTCAAGAACCAAGTTATCAGCAACCAAACTAAGAAATAAGAGGAATCACACCCAAATAAATATTACTTTTACATAGATTAAACCTTCTCACCTTCTTGTTTGACCTTTTGAACCCAAGTCCACAGAAGCTGAGGTCCATGAAAAAAATCCCTTAAGGGACATGAAAGCATGCATCACTAATACAGTCAATATTAATATTCCCACAAGTGTTCTTGTATTTCAGCTCAGTGGCAAAATAAGTTATTTATATTTTTAACGCAATCTACTTTGTTTAAAATAACTAAAACCTGAGAATAAATTGAAAATGATTTTTTTCCAGCAGTGCATGTAAATCAAAAAACATGAAATTGTTTCTACAATTAAAAGAAAAAAGTTAATTATGTGGCAGCTGTTCAAACTAAAATAGCCCTTTATAGCTGTTGCAAAGCAAGCGAAAAGTATTGTCTCAAGAATGCAGGAATTTAAAAGGTGACCCTAGCTGATACAGAGAGCTCAATTCTTAATGACAGAGATGACAGTAGGACTTAGTTGTGAAGGTGATGCAAATGGATATATTGTGTTCGCCAGTTTTCCCTGCCAACCATGAGATGAATAATAAAGTTTTATTCATTTTCTCCATCTCTGGCTCTGTGTTGAAACTTGAGACTCACTTCCCTTCATTTCTTCTTTAGGATAGTATACATGTAGTTTTCAATGAGGTCCAAGAAGAAGGGACCGTTCAAAGTCACTATTCCGTGGCCATCTGCAACGGCGATTAAAGGGGAATCTGCAAAAATATTGTTAAATTAAGATAAGTGGCTCTTTTGTCTTATGAGAGACTTTATTAAAAATGACTGATATCTGACTAAATGTCCAGATTGGTAAACTGGAAACAAAGCTCTAAATTTCACTCAGCGAAGCTGCTATGGGGTGAGAGGATATGTACACGTCTGAAGTTCAACCCAAAATACAATGATGATCATGGAGACATGAAGTGTCTCCATTTAAAACAAATACTGGTGGACCAAAAGGAAAACAAAAAATATATATTTTTGGTCACAAAGACTGAAATATTCACTGCTGTCTTTTTCTGATGAAAGCACATAAAATGCATGATTTGCTTTCCTTTAGAAAGGTTACCTTGGATACAAGGCTATCACTTAATTGCTAATCTGGCGTTTAGAGCCACTGTTAGCTGCCCCTGTAATTACACAATTCCAACACTTCCAACCATTGCTCTTGTTGAGCTCTGATTTAAATAATTATAAAGTAAACCCTTTCTGTGCCAAGTGGAGTGCATTGAATATTGTTATGGGGCATTGTGATTAAGAGGCATCATGTAATTGTTGGAGCTTTTGAGTCAATTGAGGTTGATGGCTTTGGCTGTCACAGGCCATCTGTTTGTCTTACAGAATCAACACATAATAGATTGTGGACATGTGGGAAACTAAAGTTATGTCGAGAAGCATTCTGTGACATTTATTTAGACTAAGAAAATCAATTTGTTATCATATTGAATAAGGGCACTGACCTTTTATAAATAGAATAATTATTGTAGACTTGGGATCCTGTCTCATATTTCAACCGTTTTCCCACAAATCCACTTCTTAACTTTGAACTTAAAAATGGGGGTGTCATTACTGGGTATGACCTCGTTCAATGTCTTATACACAAACACTGTGGAGAGAAAATAAAGCTTTGTCATTTTGGAAGGATATGTCAGATCACAGTAAGATGAAATGAATCTAGAAGACGGTAAGCAGCTGTATTTCATTGATTTTATTTGCAACTAGTGCTCAATCAGTGTGCTTTTATGGGCTCCAGAACTCCCTTTATTGTGGCTTCACATCTGCATGCTTTTGTGTCTGTGTCAAGAGCCAGCATTTCAGAGAAAAACAGTTGTAGAAAATTATAACATCTCACACTTTACAATTTGTCATTTGCTTAATCTTGGGTATGATGTCAAGAAGGGCATGTGCAGACTGTATGTTGATGGACCCTCTTGAATTGTAGGCCACGACTGATACAGAGATGTGGGCGGGTGTAGAGGTGCCTCAGCAGCATGCGTTGACTGTAAGCAACACGTGAATATAAACTACTTTGTTGTGGTGTTTATTAGGGATGCAATGGTACTCGGTAAAATACCGAACCGTTCGGTACAACCTGCACGGGACAATACGCTTTGATGTCCCGCGGTATTTATGATCCAATAATTTTGCATTGGACTTGCACATGAGCGTGCGTGCCTTTTAGGCAACAGGCCCGCCACTGCATGTCAATGTCCACTCGCCTCCGCTCACTCACAGTGACCAGCCTATCACACTTTGGCCGGTTGGTTGCAGCTCATAGATGCAGAAAAAAAACAAAAACAAAAACAAGCAGGCATGGCCAGCGGTAGCGGAGAAATTGGGAAAAACTTTTTTTAATCACCGGTGTGGGAGCATTTTGGTTTTGCTGTTGAATACACCAGCGAGGGAGTGAAAACAGTTAACAGTTAACAGAAAGCAATCTTCCACCTCTCTAAACCCGCGATCTTACCTGCGTAAGATCCAGTTGTTACCAGTTGTGCGTCTTGGCGCAGCTGATGTGCTTTTTAAAATACTGCAGAATGAATCGTTGGATGCGCATTTAAAGATCACGAACAATTAATGTTCCTGTCCCTCCTCGACCACCAACAGTTTCAGACATATCGGAAATAAATTTCCGCATCCAACCTTTTCCAGCTTGATACCAGAGACAAAGATCTCCTTGGTTTCCTCCACAGCAGACATCTGAATGAGATCATGCCACAGCTGTACAGACTGACGTGTCTGGCCGTGACTATTCCCACATCCACCACAACTGCTGACCAGACATCCTCTGACCTCAAGAGAATAAAAATGCAAGTACGCAAGTAATACGGTGATGGGTAATCGAGAGGTAGAGCCATTTGTGCACATCCACATGTGACCAGGTGGACGCACATCTATACCATTTGGACACGCTCTTTTACACCCGACATGCAAGTTGCGCTTTCTGCAAACTTGGTATCTTGCGATCGCGGGTTTAGGGTAGCGGGTGGTCTGAAACTGTACAGAATCCGTACCGAAACCGTGACACAAAAACCGAGGTACGGACTGTACTGTGAGTCACCTGTACCGTTGCACCCCTAGTGTTTATGTGTGCTGAAAATACTTAAAAAAAATAAGCTGCAAAAGAGAAGACTGTGGTCCTGGTCATGTTTCGGTAAAAGAGGCCAACCTGGGTTTCTATTTCTTTTTCTTTAGTGTGGCACCAGGTCGCAATAATAAGTCATTTTAAGCTGTATTGTAATTGGCTTGTAAGTAGATGGAATCGTAAGATTTCTGACACTGTCAGATGATTATATCAGATAGTCTTTTGTCACAAGACCAGTGGGATGGCTGTCATCAAACAGTTCACATTGTAGGACACAGGACAGCCGATTTTGACAAAAGACAAAACATATCCCCATGATTCTTTTACAACTCTAATATTGCATCTGTGACAGCCCAAAACCGTGCAGTGTAAAGGGCACAGGTGTCAAACTGCAGCCCTCAAGGGCCTCTGTCCTGCATGTCTTAGACATTTTCCTGCCACAATATGCCTGTTTCAAATGACTGGATCACAATCAGCTTGTCATCCAAGTCTACACAGTTAACGACCCATTCATTTGAATCAGGTGTGCTGAAGCAACAAAACATCTAAGACATGCAAGACAGCGCCCCTCAAGGATTGGAGTTTGACACCCCTGGTATAGGGACCTTAGCCTGGAAGCATTTTACTAAATTCATGAATGGGGAAAAAGTATGTATATGCAGATGAAAGTCACTGAATTTTAGATTCAGTTCAAATGGTTACGTCTACATAGGGTCATCCAGTCGATCAAGTATTTTTTATTTTTTTCAACCAAAAAGCATGCACTGGTTGTATCATTACTTGGTGAGTGAATTATCACACAAATGTGGCAACATAGAATCCAAGTAATCCATATATAGTGAGTGTTAAATGCTCTCAAAAGACTCGGAGGTCCACAGTCGATTGAAATCAAAGAGACTCACACTTTCATTTTGCACCCCCTCTGTGTCTTTGTCTTCTTCTAAGCCCTTGGTAGTCCTCTGCAGACAAGAGCAAGAAGCTGCTTGCTGTTAATGCTCTTCAGTGAAGAATTTATTTTAGCTTGGATACAGTGCATAATGCCAAAAGGAAGACTTACTGACCCACAATCCGCTTAAGCTCTGACCAAGGGCACAGTGAGTTATATCTCCCAAAAGCATGGTGTCACAGAGAAAAGCATGGGGAACCAGAGGTCTGGGGGACATGGCAATCAATTTTTTTTCCTTGAACTCAACATAGACACTGTCACCATGTTTCTGATTTCTCTCCTCCACTTCTTTATGCCCTCTATCTCTCAGTAGGAGAGATGTTAACGTTCACTCTGTTTAGGTGTACACTACTCCCTCTTTCTCTTTCTGCTTCTCATTCACCTTGCTAAAATCCACCTGTAATTCTGAGATCTGGAGGGGTTTACCCCACTGTATGCATCTTTGATTTCAGCAACATGAGCTTAGTGTGTCTTGCCTCAACTCATCTTAATTAAACACAATTAGATAAATCCTATGGACTGTGGTCTAATACTCCAGGCTGCAGCTGGAGCAAGGGGAAGCACAAGGAAAAAAGAGAGTTGAATGAAAGGGAGTAACTTGGCAGAGCAAGGGACAGTGCTTCCCTGCAGAACAAAGCCAAGAAGACGTCTAATATATCAAACACATGGATTAGTGGTTCATTGGGAGAGCTGGGGCTCAGCGAGAGCCTGCGGTTTCCAGCTTTCTTGGAGGGTTGACGGCCTCGTGTGCAACACGGGGCTCTGGTTTGTCTTGTGGGAGGCCGAGCTCCATTGCTAAATGTGTAAATTATCAACTGTGTAAAGAGGACTGAATGTATCATAACTCTGTCTTGAAGGATGTTTTTTTCTTTCAAAAAACGTGGTGTGATGAATAGATTTCCAACTTCAGCAACTGTAACTTTTATGCCATGATGGGTCATGGAAAAACATAAAGATTCAGGAATAACATAGAATAACAGCTTAACTGTGCCATGCTGAACAGTGGCCTCTAAGGGTATGTCAGGTTTAGTTCAGCTGAAACTAATTCTGTTGTGATTGTTCAGTTTGTGTGATCATATGAAGAAATGTGACTGCCATCATGCAAATGTTAATATGCACCCATGTGGATCTCAGTTAGTTTCAAATAGAGCTCTTTTGTTTGATATATGGATGCAGCATGAAGAAAAGATGAAAAAAATAAATAAAATAAAGTAGCTGAGTCTTGGTTTTAAACCTTGATTTATCTTTTCTTATACAGTTCAGTGCATGTACATCTTGAATTAAATTTAAAACACAAGACCTCCTGGCACCATCTCAGTTTCCTAATACATTTTTTGAAGTTCTTTGAGATAGTTCCACTTGTTTGAAAAAAAAACTACCCCCCCCCCCCCAAAAAAACAAAAAACAAAACAACTTTTAGTCTACTGAAATCCATAATTTCATGAAACTGAACACAAAGCAAATGGAAGTTGTAAATTGGTATGTTTTTCACAAAATGTACAGCTGTCCAGTCAAGAGATGACCTTATTCATGAGCCAGTGCTTAACCTGTGCCTTGGTCTGGTCCAGAAAGCCAAACTATAAATGTGAACACACCCTCAACACATCCTGTGAGAAGGTGAGAAGAAAAACTTTTACATCTCTCTTTTTTAATGATGGATCCCATCACAGCTAACTTTTAAAGAGAATTGTTGAATGTTCTTAACTTAGTCATCCAACAGATAGACTTTTGCATTTCAGAAACATCTCAGATATTTTGGACAATTTTTTCTAGACTTTTTCACATTAAACAGTGACTGTGAGCCAGCTTCATGCAATCATCTTCTCACCTCGCCTATTGTTTTACAAAACCTGCAATATTTTCATAACTGTGGAAAGATAATCTCTCACATGACTCCCAGTATTGAGTCCTTTCAACAGACCTACTTTTGGCCATGTATTATTCACGGGTATTCAAGCCCCACTCTGGCCCAGAGAGGAAGTGCTCTCTCCCAGTCTCCGTCACAGGATATCAGCCTCTAATTCATTATTTAACAAGCTGGAGCAGGGCCACTCAGTCTAACTCACTGAGATGCTGCCTGGATTGGAAAAAAGTGTGTGGGACTACAGAGGTTGGTCTGAGGCCTCCAGTGATTTATCCTTCTGCTCTCTAAACACATATTTTCCTTTTTCTTGGTTGAATTAGTATCTACCTATGTTTCTGATATAGCCACAGTAATTATGCCATGTGCTGGCCAAAACTCAGTTGTTGCCACACCTGGCGAAGGCAACGATGATGCCACTGGCGTCTATTATTAAAATAATGTTGCAGCTGTGACTGCTTTTAATGGCAATGATGATAATACTGATGGCAGCCATGGAAAACCTTAACAGTTAATGACAAGAGCACAAAGAGTACAATGCTTTTATCTCACTGCTGTGTCCTCCTCTTTTGCAATCTCAGACTCATTTAGTTGAAATTTGAAAAAATCCTACTGGGACTCAAACAGGAGTTTGATCACTAGATATCTGTAATGTATTTGTTTCACGTGATAATCTATAAGATTTTCTTTTGATACCCTGATTGTCACGCTAGAACAGAGCAACATACTTCTTAAGCTTGCCGAATTACTGTTGTAGGTTGAACTGGATGTCAAATGCATGCTATGTGATGTGTATGATGTGCAATATAAGCTTTGCTAGTGGATTGTTTAATAAAACAGTGAAAGAGAAAATTCCAAAGACTTGTACAAAAGCGAAACGATTTTCGACTGGAATATTATGATATAATAACTAAAAATTGAACAGGTTAGAGAAAATAGAATTTGTCACATAAAAAGTATAAATTCATGGATCATGGGAAAAATATAATAATATATATCCCATACACTACCTGTGTTTTTTTTCAAATTCCTCAGAAAAATATCTACAATACTTTTTTGTCAGAAACAAGGTATAATACCAAATCATGAAAAGTAAAAAAAAAAAAAAAAAAAATCTTTTTGTAAAGGCATTGCAAATGAATAAAGCTTTTTTTTTTAATGTTCACTGCTCAGATATTAAAACTATTAAAGAAAAAAATCAAATTAAAAGGAGTAAAGCATGATGACAGATTTTTTTACTTGTTTTATAAGATGGATATGTAGTCTGATTTTGTACTTATTTGCATCTATGTTAATAAAAAATAGGGATTAATTTTAATCAATTAAATTGTCAACACCTCTAAAAAGAAAGTTTCCAATCCACACTTTGAGTAGAGAAATATGTCTAAGAAGTCACATTTGAGGGATTGGAAGAAGATTAATCAGTGTAAATTAGGTCAGTGCAATGTAGGCCTTGGGAGGTAGAGGACAGGGACAGTCTCTGGTTTTGGGTCATTGCTGCCCTGATGGAGCGAGTGGGGAAATAACTGACCATCCTCCACTTTCATGTTTCCTTCCTGACAGTTTTCTGTCTTGTGTTCTTTGTAGACTTTTGGACCAATATACAACACTGGCGACCTTCATTCATTCATTCATACATTCTTTTCCATCCATCCATCCATCATCTAAACCCGCTCAATCCTATGCAGGGTCATAGGGATCTGCTGGAGCCTATTCCAGCTCTCTTTGGGTGAAAGGCAGGGGTACACCCTGGACAGGTTGCAAGTCCATCGCAGGGCCACATATAGACAAACAACCATGAACACTCACTCCTATGGGCAATTTAGAACTACCAATGAACCTGTCATGCATGTCTTTGTACTGTGGGAGGAAGCCTGAGTACCCGGAGGAAACCCACGCAAGCACGGGGAGAACATGCAAACTCCACACAGAAAGGCCCCTGCTGAGGTTCTAACCAGGAACCTTCTTGCAGCCACTATGCTGCCCTACATTCTCCTCACAATTGTTAAATATGCTTTGTTGGTATGTAAAAAAAAAAAAAATTAAACCTTTATTTTATTATGGGGTGCCGAATGTAAAAACTTGATTACAGTTTTCAAACTGATATATTTTCAATATTTAGCTCATTTTCTTCACATTTAGCTCATTTTACACACATTTGAGACATAAATTATTTAAAATGTTAAATCTAAATGTTAAATGTTAAATGGTAAATTTAAATATTAAATCTAAATCTAAATGTTAAATCTAAATCTAAATGTTAAATATAAATCTAAATATTAAATATAAATCTAAATATTAAATATAAATCTAAATGTTAAATGTTAAATCTAAATATTAAATCTAAATCTAAATGTTAAATCTAAATCTAAATATTAAATCTAAATCTAAATGTTAAATATTAAATCTAAATATTAAATCTAAATCTAAATGTTAAATGTTAAATCTAAATATTAAATCTAAATATAAATGTTATCTAAATCTAAATGTAAATGTTAAATCTAATCTAAATGTTAAATTTAAATCTAAAATTAAATCTAAATCTAAATGTAAATCTAAATCTAAATATTAAATCTAAATCTAAATGTTAAATCTAAATCTAAATATAAAATCTAAATCTAAATATTAAATCTAAATCTAAATGTTAAATCTATATCTAAATGTTAAATCTATATCTAAATGTTAAATCTTAAATCTAAATATTAAATCTAAATCTAAATGTTAAATCTTAAATTAAATATTAAATCTAAATCTAAATGTTAAATCTAAATATTAAATCTAAATCTAAATGTTAAATCTATATCTAAATGTTAAATCTATATCTAAATGTTAAATGTGTCGCCGAGTGTAAAGCGGGTTATTTAGAGGATTTACAAATGTCCCATGCCCCGTAAAGTCTCACAGCCGCACAACCACGCCCACACCACTGATTAGGATCAATGGGAAGAGGGCTTGAGGGAGAGTCGGGACTCGAACATGGCTGCCTCCCTGCCTGTGGAAGAAGGGGCCGGTACCGCTGAACAACCGCTTGAAGTGCAGCCTGCACACCCGCCAACACCGCCCGTTCAATGTCTTCCACAGGCAGGGAAGCAGCCATGTTCGAGTCCCGACTCTCCCTCAAGCACTCTTCCCATTGATCCTAATCAGTGGTGTGGGCGTGGTTGTGCGGCTGTGAGACTTTACGGGGCATGGGACATTTGTAAATCCTCTAAATAACCCGCTTTACACTCGGCGACACATTTAACATTTAGATATAGATTTAACATTTAGATATAGATTTAACATTTAGATTTAGATTTAATATTTAGATTTAACATTTAACATTTAGATTTAGATTTAACATTTAGATTTAGATTTAATATTTAATTTAAGATTTACATTTAGATTTAGATTTAATATTTAGATTTAAGATTTAACATTTAGATATAGATTTAACATTTAGATTAGATTTAACATTTAGATTTAGATTTAATATTTAGATTTAGATTAATATTTAGATTTAATATTTAACATTTAGATTTAGATTTAATATTTAGATTTAGATTTAACATTTAGATTTAGATTTAATATTTAGATTTAAAATTTAACATTTAGATATAGATTTAACATTTACATATAGATTTAACATTTAGATTTAGATTTAATATTTAGATTTAACATTTAACATTTGGATTTAGATTTAATATTTAGATTTAATATTTAACATTTAGATTTAGATTTAATATTTAGATTTAGATTTAACATTTAGATTTAGATTTAATATTTAGATTTAACATTTAACATTTAGATTTATATTTAATATTTAGATTTATATTTAACATTTATATTTAGATTTAACATTTAGATTTAGATTTAATATTTAAATTTACCATTTAACATTTAACATTTAGATTTAACATTTTAAATAATTTATGTCTCAAATGTGTGTAAAATGAGCTAAATGTGAAGAAAATGAGCTAAATATTGAAAATATATCAGTTTGAAAACTGTAATCAAGTTTTTACATTCGGCACCCCATATATATATATATATATATATATATATATATATATATATATATATATATATACATAGGGGTGCAATGGTACAGGTGGCTCACGGTACGGTCCGTACCGCGGTTTTTGTGTCACGGTTTCGGTGCGGATTCCGTTTCAGACCACCTGCTACCCTAAACCTGCGATCACAAGATGCCGAGTTTGCGGAAAGCTCAACTCGCATGTCGGCGCGTAAAAGAGCGCGTCCAAATGGAATAAATGTGCAGCTGTGGCAGCTCTCATTCAGATGTCTGCTGTGGAGGAAACCAAGGAGATCTCCGTGTCTGGTGTCAAGCTGTAAAAGGTTGGATGTGGAAATTTATTTCCGATATGTCTGAAACTGTTGGTGGTCAAGGAGGGACGGGAACATTTATTGTTTGTGATCTTTAAATGCGCATCAAAGGATTAATTCTGCAGTATTTTAAAAAGTACATCAGCTGCGCCAAGACGCACAACTGGTAACAACTGGATCTTACGCAGGTAAGATCCGGGTTTAGGGAGGTGGAAGATTGCATTCTGTTAACTGTTTTCACTCCCTTGGCGGTGTATTCAACAGCAAAACCAAAATGCTTCCACACCGGTGATTAACAAAAGTTTTTCCCAATTTCTCCGCTACGCTGGCCATGCCTGCTTGTTTTTTTTTTTTTTCTGCGTCTATGAGCTGCAGCCAACCGGCTAAAGTGTGATCGGCTGGTCACTGTGAGTGAGCGGAGGCGAGTGGACATTGACATGCAGTGGTGGGCCTGTTGCCTAAAAGGCACGCACGCTCATGTGCAAGTCCATACAAAATTATTTGATCATAAATACCGCGGGACATCAAAGCGTCCTGCAGGTCATACCGTACCGTACCGTATTTTACAGAGTACAGTTGCATCCCTAATATATATATATATATATATATATATATGTATGTATATATATATATATATATATATATATATATATATATATAATTTGGGCTGGTCAACGATTACAATTTTTAATCGCGATTAATCAAATTGTATACGCAAAATCAAATAATGAATTCAAAAGTAGTGTAAAGTGCCCTTTTATTCAAATGTTCTGCTGTCACATGAACTAAAGTGCCATGACATTTGTTCTTCAAACACTTTTAACATCGGCACTTGTCAGTAACACATATTTAGTGTAAATCTCAAAAATGCCAAATAAAATAAAGCTTATTGACCACTCCCACGGCATTAATGTCATGCTGTCTTTTTTTTTATGAAAAATTAAAAAAAAGTCTACAACAAAATCCCGAGCCGCAGTCATAACATTAAAACAGGTCATTTCTGAGGTAACAGCAGAAACTTAACAAGGAGTTCAACTTGACAGTAGTTACAAATAACTTTGTTTCTGTCAAATCCTCCATCTGAGAGAACTTTAAAATGAAAATGTTCATGTAAAATTTCTGAAACTTTATTAATCTGTGTATCATTCATTTTTTCTATTTTCAATTGTCAATCAAAAATTAAAAAAAAACTAAAAAGTGATGTTTTTTTTTTTTTTTTCGTTTTTTAATCTAACAAAAAAACCAAAAAAAAATATTTTTCAATTTTAGACTTGGATCAAAAATACAAAATAACTGAATTTGTTTTAAATTTTTAATTGTCTGGTTTACTTGACCTGAAAATGCCTTTGTGCATTTGTGATATTTTAATGTGGAAGTCATATTCTCGATTAGAAAACCCCTCGGGAGAGCGCAGACCTCCGCCAAGTGCAACAATTATCGAAAATCTGAAAGTGATCCAGAATCCAGGATTTCTTCCGGATCACACCCAAAATTAAATCAGTTCTTCCTTTTCACATTTCTGACAACTCCTGAAAATGTAATCAAAATCCCTCCATAACTTTTTGAGTTATCTTGAACATAGACAAACAGACAGACAGACAAATGTCGGCAAAAACATAACCTCCTTGGCAGAGGTTAAAATGGATCTCATTTTCTAATGGAGGACTAGACTTTCTGTTGTCATTACACATCTGTGCCACTAGATGGAGCCGCACTGAAGTAACCAGTAAAAGAACAGCACGACAGTGAACACATGGAGCAGATCTGATGATAAATGGAGGAATGACACGATCGTCTTGAACAAAGGGGTTTGAAAGTTTTGTTGCAGTCCAGAATTTTCTTTTTCAGACAGAATTGTTAATATTGCTACATGAGGTGCTACCCAAACTGTAAAGTTCACGGATTTTTACCGCTCTCCATGTCTGTTTTAGCTTTTCCGCATGTTTTTCTGTCAATTTTTTTTCCAGTTCAGCAGCAGCCAGCAACAGACTTTTCAAAACAAAAGCACGTGAGCAAAATGCGTTAACGCGCGATAAAATAAATGTCGGCGTTAATAAATTAATGAGTTAATGCGATAATAACGCGTTAACTTGCCCAGCCCTTAATAGAATTAAAAAGAATTAAAACCAAGAAGTTCATTCATGTCACATCTTAATTAGAAGCATTCTGCATATTGGATTTGTGGTCTCCATTAGGGCCTGAGGTCTAACATTAATGAACTTTAATTTAAAAACTATATACGACAATGACATGACATTAATAATAATTTCCTTCTTTTCAAAAGGCAAACTTTTTCAGACAAAATGATGAAACAGTCTGAAGATAGGTATTCCTTACAGCACATATTTGAGAGCCAGTGTTACTAGGAAGTTAATCATAATATTTTTGAAGCTACATCCACATTGATGCATTTTAATTTCAAAGAGTAAAACTTGCAGTTCCACCTCACATTCACAATACTTTGACTAAACTCAAATGCCACTGTTTCAGCCTAATGTGGATGGACAAAACCATAAACTCGTGGAAATTATGACATAGATGCATTGATTCACTTGATGATTTACTTTCCTGGGGCACACTGTATCCTTCTCTAATTTGCCATGTGAGGGCCAATCATTTGACAATCACTAGACAACAGACAGACCAGCAGCGGTAATGCATCTTTCAGCCGGTTGCAAATCACCAATACAGCCCAAAAAGATAAATTCCATTGGCTACGCTAGCTGCCATTTGATTGACTAGCTTCCTTAAATTCTGTGGCTTTATATGATTTTTTTATATCTGATGTGGTACAATAAACAAACACCTCTTCCAACAGTTGTCATGGATGTAAAATCTAACTTTAGACAAAAACTGTTTTTGGTACCAGACTATAAATATGTTTATTTCTCTTACAGAACTGAGCATTTTATAGAGATTCGCTCTGTTTTGAAGCCAGCCCTACTGGTCAGTCGAGGAAATGCAACAAACCTACTTCTTTGTAGGAGTCAACCTGGAAAATAAATGGTTAAGATAAGGTATTTAAAAACTACTTTGTTTAAGTTTGGCATTAAAAGATTATCATATGCTAGAAAAACATGGTCAAGATGACTGGGTCCTTTTTTTCAAATGATGTTCTTTTTGCTGGGATTCTCAGAGCCAGTAGCTTCATATCTGAAATATTCTTTCCGGATAAGAATTGAGTCACTTGCCAAAGTGAATGAACTTAAATCCCCTGGCATCTTGTTTATGAAGAAATATAAAATGGAGCCTTGATATCATCGGGTAGACTAGTTGTGGGTGCTATAAAAAGATGATTAAAATAACATAACTTACCAAGAAGGTAAAGTTTTCAACTTACTGGCTGATCAAAGTTTCCATTTTAAGAGGGAGCTTGAAGGAAAGCCACTGCTTTTTTGTGTTAAACAAACCTGAGATCTCCTTGGCCTGTGTTTTAGTGTCTTCTATTGAAGGTTTACTGCATCTGTCAACCACTGTAAGGAACTAGGGTATAGATCCAGAACATACATCTCATATCACTAAACCATACTTGGAGAATCCCATAGAAGGATCTATTTAGTCATTTACCAAAGGATACTGGTATGTGTTGGGGCTGGGCTTCAAACAGCCTAGTCTTAACTGTGTTTTATGATATCCATTCATGTTATTGCCAAGTGCAGGCATTATAATTCAATTCAGTACAATTTGATTTGATTTAGTTCAATTCAGCTCAATTTGATTAGATTTAATTAGATTTGATTCATATTGGTTCAGTTTAATTAGATGCAATCAGCCAGTCAGTATTCTGATGTCACTATAGAGTTGTTTTTGACTTGAAAACACTATTGTATAATTACTGTCATTTAATGTACTGCAGTGTTCTTCATAATTTTTTTCAGTTTATGTAATATTACCCTTTGTACAATCCGTTCTAGAGGCTCTAGAACAATCACCAGCATGAGCCAGCCTTTTTTAGGAGTCTGTTCAATTAATTCAATCAATTCAATTAATTACAATGGCTCTGCCCAAACAGGTGAGAGTGGATAAAACTGCATTGAAGGACCTAATCCTTCTCAAGAAGTAGAATCTGACAAACCCCTTCTTCTAGACAGTCTTCCTGTCACATCTCCAACCTAGTCCATTGTCCAGGTGAAAACCCATGTATCTATAGACCTCCAACGCCTACACTTCTACTCTCAGATTGAAATAGTATTTGGCTTTTTCCTATTATTTCTTACAGTATAATCCACAAGCACCTCTCGTGTTGTTCATCATCAAGGTAATTGAGTTCAAGTCTCTTATTTGTATAGCGCCAGTTCACAACAAAATCATCTCACGTGTCTTTAAACAAAACATTCTAAGTATTAAAAAGTTAAATATAATCGAATTAAGTCCAAGATGCCAATTCAATCCAACTCACTGTAATCAATGTGTTATCCAATTCATTCCTATTCATAATTCAGTTAATTCCAAGTTATAATCCAGTAAATTCCAACTGAATTCAAAGTTAAAAATTTGTGCAATGCCAGTTCATTAAAAAATAGCCTAGCTAAGGAACCCAACAAATTGCACCTAATCCCCACAGATAAGGTAACTGTTACTGACACCATACCACTTTTTTTGTACTCAACCTCCTGTCCACCACTGACACACCCCACAATAGAAGAGTTATCTGAGTATTTCTGTGGATGACAAGATTTTGAGTTGAACTGAAAGTACAGAACAAAGAAGCAGTGAGAGCAGCTACAGTCCCTTACAGTGATCTTGTGCTGCTGACTACCTGCACAGACACACAACTCTTTAAGTGTTATTTATGGTTCGACCTAGCAGTTATGCATGTAGACTGCATGTGAGACCAATATTATTGTTGGTATGTATACTTGTTTTTTGATATTTGTGTTGTTCTAGAGTTATAGCCCCAAACACTAGGTTGCAAAACTGCTGAACTTTCTTTTGTTTAATTCCTTCATATAACTCTGTGATAGAAATGGAGCAAATATAGTACTTATGTGAGTTAGAGGTGATAAATCTTTGGCAACAGTATTTTTTACCGACATTGGACCAATCTATTTTTCTAAATGGGTCAGGTTTGTGAGGCAAAAATGGAGGACCCAAGCGCAGAAGTGTGAAAAAGGCTATTTATTCTAAAAAAAAAAAAAAAAAAAAAAGTAAAAACAAAACCAAAAATCCACAAAAGTAACCAAAAAAAAAAAAAAAACCCAGGCTGAAAATCTGAAAAATGGAGGAGGGACAAACGAGAGGCAGGTGCGCACGATCAGGATAACAAGGGGGAAGAATAAAAGCAGAATACAACGCAGACAAGACAGACCTTCAAAGTAAAACAGGAAACGTGCAACACAAAAGACAAGGGAGAGTGACGCCAACTTAACACATAAAGAAAAACCCCAAATGGCTGCCATGGATGCCCCAGACCATGACAAAATGACTTGAAAACGTCAAAGTAGATGTAGTACCGGGAAACTTCTATAAGCGGAACAATCACATTAGTTGTGGTCTGTACTGACACATTAGAGAGAAACATTTGTGGAGATGTGCACATCATATTGTGGCATGACATGCACAACAGTTGTTGGATTTGTGCATGTCAGTAGTTGTTAGATACAGATATATAGCTGGTTACTTTAGTTGGTTTTTGCCTTGTAAGGACAGGGGATGGCTAGAACTGGAGACACTTCCAAAAGGTAAATATTCCTTCAAGTGAAATTTTTTGGCACTAGTGGCTTTTATCCACAGTGAAGATAGGCGAGACATGCAGCGGAGGGTCGTACGGGCCGGGAGTTGAGCTGCACGAGGACTGTAGTCTCTGTGCATGGGCCACCTGCCCTAACCATTGCACTACTGGGGTGGAGCATTCAAGCTGATGCATTCAAAATGATATTCTGACATGAAAAGAAAAAAAAAAAAAAAAAACAAAACTCAACAGTGATCAGTCAGTGAAACTGGATTTAAATAAGAGGTAACTAAAGTTACATTTTTTTAAAGCAACTACAGTCTGTTTCATGTCATATGGTTTGTCAGCTTCAGCTCCAACTTGGACTTTACCCCTTCTTCCTGTTGTCCCTTTGCAGAGTATTCAGCTCTTATTACAATATGCATGGATTATAAAATAGCCAATATGATCATTCTTGGCAATCTCAGATTAAGTACCATACTATTCCGCCTATGAAAATTGTAATTGTACCATATTTTCCAAACACTCACTGGAGTGACTGTGGTTTAGTTGGTGGGGTATTCAATTCAATTCATCTCCAAATCACTTTTCTCAACAAAACAAGGATTCAAGGATTCAAGGATCATTTATTGTCATTTCAACACCTGTTAACATGGAATGAAACGAAATGACCCGCAGCAAGCCCAGTAATAATATAAAATAGAATAGAAATAGAAAATAGAATAAACAACCTAAAGTATTCACAAAATAACAAGATAAAATTGCAGATTTAAACTAAGTAATATATAAGTAATATAAACAGACAGTCAGGGTTCAAAGTGACAAGTGTAGTTAAAGTGGCAAGATGTGCAAACACTGCGATCCGTGCAAATGGTACAGTGCAGGATAGTATTGTCTGTGTTTGTTGAGGGGGGGGGGGGGGGGGGGGGGGGGGGGGGGGGCTACAGGGGTCCTCCAGAGTACAACAGTCTCACTGCTTCTAGGAAGAAGCTGTTCCTCAGTCTGGAGGTCCTGCTCCTGATGCTCCTCACCCTCCTGCCTGATGGAAGAGGGACAAACAGAGGGTGTGCGGGGTGAGTGGGGTCCTTCATGATGCCGGAGGCCCTTCTCCTGCATCTGGAGGTGTAAATGTCCGTGGTGGTGGATAGGCTGCGTCCCACAGTCCTCTGTGCAGCTTTCACCACCCTCTGCAGAGCCTTCTTCTCTGCCGCAGAGCAGCTGCCGTGCCACACAGTGATGCAGGAGTTCACCACACATCTGTAGAAGGAGGCCAGCACTGAGCTCTCCAGTCGAGCACGCCTCAGCCTCCGGAGGAAGTAGAGGCGCTGATGTGCCTTCTTAACCAGCCAGGAAGTGTTGCTGCTCCAGGTGAGGTCGTCAGAGATGTGTACGCCCAAGTACCTGAAGCTGGAGACCACTTCCACCACTGTCCCTCTAATGTGCAGAGGAGGGGGGAGATGTCTGCCCCTTCTGAAGTCCACAATCATCTCCTTTGTTTTCCTCACATTGATGCAGAGGTTGTTTCCCTGCACCAACCCTCCAGGTGTTCCACCTCCTGCCTGTACTCGGACTCGTCGTTGTTAGTGATGCGTCCAACCACGCAAACTTCACAATCAGACAGCTCTGATGTCTCGCTGAGCAGTCGTGTGTGAGCAGGGTGAACAGGAGGGGGCTCAGCACACAGCCCTAGCACGAGAAGACGCTGCACTGCTGTGCGCCTTCCAAAACATGGAAGAAATTAGGTGTAACCTTGTGCAAGACATTTTAATTCTAATTTTTCGTTTTTAAAATGGATCAAAAGAAGAGATAGTGGTGCAAGTTGTTTGTGCTATAATGTGTTCAGAACACAGAAAAAGAAAAGACGGTGAACATAAGTAAAGGAATGGATTAGTGCATATGTGAATCAGATTTTCTGCCCTTGGAATGAAAACGTAGATACGACCTGTTGTGTTTTGTGGAAAGCTTCCATCTCCCTCTTGTTCTTCAGGATTCCCCTCCTTATGGTGACATCAACCCATTATCTGCACTGTCATTGGCTGTAGCATGAATGAAGATTTCACTGACAGCTCCAGATATTTTGGCATGTCAAGATGTCAGCAGTCAGAGGTGGCTTGTTGGGTAGCTTTATTTATTTGTTCACTTGTATTATAGCAAGTAAAATAGCCTCTCAGCCAGTGTAACTTAATTTACTTCATTTGAAGGTAGCACAATGTGATTAAGCATACCATTGACAAATTTTCCAGTGAGACTCTGCTCAGAGCATAACCTTACTATCTTAATTTTAGCCATCAAAAATCTATGTGTTATTCTTTCTTTCTCTTGAGCTCAATAAATCAAATAAATAAAAAATAATCAGTGATGTCATGTCATCTTCTGAAAATAATAGTTTTAAACTTTATACTAAGGACTCATTAACTAATCAATGTTGTGATATTCTTACAAGCATCATGTTCGATTGAGTGCAAATTAACTGTGAAATCACAAATACTTGGTCTTTTTCAAACACATGATAATTAGATACATGAGAAATGCATTAATAAATTGTTTACTTGCCTTAGCAGGTTCCTTATTGCACTAATAAGGCATGACAGATTTTGCTTGTTAATAATTCTGCCTGTTGCCTGCTAGAGATGATGGATGGGGTGCAAACAGCTGTGGTATCAACATGCATTTCATGTAAAACAGGGACATGAAGACATGATGTGTGTGTTTGTGCGTGTGTTTGCACTATGCGTTGTTTGGCACGTTTTCACAGAGGGGTGTGTGTTATCCTTGTCTTTTGGAGTCAGACCTGAGGCTATGTCTAATTGGAGTCTTCACACTTTCAAGCTTGACTCACACTGACATGCTCGACCTTGGCTCTCCTCCCTTTTCCATGGAAAAGGAAAACAGTGACACAGAAACATGCCGTCTTCTTTGCTGAGAGGAAAAAAACTTTGCTACGCCTTATTTCTTTTTGTGTTTTTTTTTCTTTGTTTTTCTTCTGCTCTTTCTTCTGCTTTAAGAGACAACTACAGTCTGTCCTCCATTTGAAGAGATAAACTTTTCATCCAAAGGAACTACATTTAAGAGACATACAGGAAGGTCACAGCTGTCTCCCAGCACCACGCTATTGCTGGACACACTAGACACACTGCCTTAACAAGGCAATGCTGTGTTACACCGTTTTAAGAAAAGGGATCTCAATCTATGCCAGAATTGAATGGGTTCCTAATGCGCATATTCTCCTACTCCACACCAAGATTCATAAAATTAGGCATGGAAGTTCTTGTGTAATCTTTTTAACAAACAGACATTGTCCATTGCAGTGTAGATTACTTGTAAAGCTCAAAACTTATGTGCTTATATTTACCAGTACAAAGACTTCAATTTTCAGGTTCAGTCCATGCGTTTGCAAATGGTGAAAGTGCTATAAGGTCAAACACCTCTGTTTCTCGGAAATCAGCCATCAATATAGCTCTCACCATACATTTCAAGGCTCGGTCCCACAGGTCTCACTCCTATTTTAGCATCCAAAGGCACATTTATGGGCTTGATTTTCCCTTCCCATCAGGCAGCATTGATCAAACAGCACACTTAAGGTTTTTCAAGGTGGACATTACTACTGATGGAAACCAGTACTTGCAACTACAGAGCAAAAACTATAGCCATTATTCAACTGATTGGCCTCTTTTCCATCTCTTAGCGGTAGGCATTTCACGACTGGGCAGGTATTTATATCTCCACAGGACCAAATCCCCCGTCACAGCTGTGAAGTGCATGCTTTTTGGTGGCATCAATTTAGTTATTTAGTCATGAGGAAGGGCAGGAGGTGGGTGATTGTAATGATGTGTTAAAGCTCAAATGGGAAAACTTGGAGACTGGACTGTCTGTCAATCTCCTGAGTACTTAATCTTTTTCATTTTGGTGGTTACTTTTCAAATTCACAAGTAAGCATTATTGAACAATGTTTCAATAAACACATTTTTCTTGGTATGATATATCCTATAAAAGTGAGATTACATATTCTTTTACTGTAACTGGACTCCTGTAACTATTTGATAAAAAAATCTTTTGATTTTAATTTCTAAAAAAAGTTAAAGATGTAAACTCACAATATTCTTGATGCATAAAAACATAATTGTCCAATAGTACCAAATGCAGGACTGTTGTGCTGCAACCCCATATGGCTTTGTGTTGTTCATCAGTGCTAATTATCTACCAACATACATTCCAGTTAAAATGAATGCTCAACTACTTTTTCACATGTTTGCATTGATGAAGTAATTGGATTTTTTAATTTCACTGGCTGAAGTGATTAAATAGTTGAGACTGACCTTTTGAGAAAGCATGTTGTTACCAAGGAGACTGTGATTCTTAAATCCTTCCTCTCATCAGTGGCAGAAAGTAGCATTGTGTCTGAGCAGGAAACAATATTCTTTTGCTCCCTGTGCCTGCTCTTACAGTAGCCCCATTGGGCAAATACACTTGGTCTGCGTGGGCCGATGCACTCTGTAAATAAAGAATCGACATACCGATGTAACAGTCTTCAGTTCTTAAACACAGGAGCAGAAGAAAAAGTAGGAAGAGGAAAAAACAATGGTTTATTTCTCATTTTGCCCCCAGGCCAGCAGCTTGTCGTCACAGGCCTGGCATCATGTTTAAAACTGACTGATGGGAAACCAGCTTCAAATCAGTAGCTGGTTTCCTAAGTAATTTGCATCCATGGTCCATATAAAGTAGTACTCCTTATTCCTCTGCATAAATGAATAGACAGCTTGGACTAATAGTATTAATAGTCTAGTTGTCTCTAATGGTTAAGAAAATTCTCCACTGTACACATGCAACTGCGTTCACAGTGCAGCGGCCAGACTTTATAGCGAGTGGGTGTTGATGTTCCTCAACACAAGAGTCACCGTTATTCCTTGTGTACACTTCTGAGTAAGACACAATTTTGCACTAAACAGAGATGTAGTGATTAATTGTATGTATGAGGAAAGTTATTTAAATAGGGTAGGACAATAAGGTAAAACTAAAATCATTTTCTCTCATATTTTCTCCCAGCCATCCAGAGAACATTCATTTATTAAAAACAGACAGCCAGCCTAAATGTCATTGTACTGTAACCAGGGCTTGACATCTCATCGGTTTCCTGGGCTTATTGTGACATGGTTCACTGTGACCTCAGCCCTAGCAACATGTGCTTGTCCCATGAAATGTCCATTGTGTTTTTTTTTTTTTTTTTTTTTTTTTTGTTTGATTGGTGTGCAATTTTTTTTTTCTTTTACAGGGCATTGTGACATATATTAACACTGCAATTTAGAGTAATAGTGTAATCATCACTGGATTTGTGCAAGAAAAAACACTCACATAACACCTTAAAGGCAGAGATTATGTAGGAGTAGGACCATTTGTATCTATCTAGCTAGACATTTTACTGTAAGTGTCAAAGCCACATTTGCTCACCCACATCAAACTCAACAAATGAGAATTAAATGGCAATGCTCTTCTGTAATCCCACAGAAAGGCCTTTTTCATTTCCTCTGAAATTTTTGAAAATTGAGTTAACCATGGCTCATTACATCTCTGACTGAAGCGGGGGACCTTTGGGGGCTGAGCCATAGATGAGGACAAGTGCTCTTGTACTGCTGTGTCTTACAGAGATGCACAGAGAAAAGGTCCTTAAGAATATCTTTTTTGCACTTGGACAGGAAGCACAATTATGCCTTCCACGATCTCAGCAAAGACGTACTGATACCCAACATGTTGAGTGAGTTTGCAGGCTGTGGGCGGCGTGCCAGGGGAAGGTCAGAGTGCCCATCTTGTATCCAGATTTGTCAGTTCTGCTCCTACTTGGGTTTTGTTACTGCTGTGCAGTCTGGAGAAATCTTGGAATAGGAGCGCTGATTGCTGTGATTGCTACAAAGTGATACTCATTTCTCATTTAAGCTGCATTTAAAGGAATAATTTCATGTAATACTATGTAATTTAGAATGAATCATATTCAGCTTAACAGAACAGCATTGCATATCTGCTTTACTTTGTTATTGTAAAATAAGATATGTTATTTACTCTTAATGTAACCCTTAAAGCTAACATACAGAATATAAACCACTTTGTAATCAGTTTTGAGTCTGTTCATAATTCATATGGACTAGAGCACTAAACACACCATGAAAGTGGGTGCCAGGATGAAGAGGATGCTCTCAAGGGGATTCTCATCCCTGCATTTGTACCTTTATCCACACCTTTTCACAGGACGCATCTGCTTGCCTGTTCAAATCCCCTGGTCTGCCCTAAACACAGTGCTATGTAGTCCTCCCCAACTGGAGAAGGAAAAATGAATGGGCAATATTTGGTATTTAAATGTGGTCTCTGTGATGCATGGTATTGCTCCTCTGAAGCTATCCCCAGAGTAACATTTAGCTACTGCTGAGCAGGTTACACATGTTGGCTGGGGAAGTTAGCAGCACACACACTTTAAGTTGAATGGACTGGAAAATGAATAGTAGAGAAGTTGAGAGGGAATAAGCAATGCCTTGGTAGCAAAATCAAGTTGTTGTATATGAGTTATTTTGTATGAAGGATTTTCTTTGAGGATGCTCATTTCCTCATGTCTGAGTTCACTTTTAGAGGCAATTAAACTTCCAAATCCCAAACACACAGCTTGTTCAGCTTCAACACAATGTAACATGCAGGCATAAACACAGTGCTTTTGTCAGGTTGAACGACTGATTATACATCTGAAATGGAAATCGTGATGATTACTGTACATGTATACCTCATGTGAGGGGCGTTCTCTTGTGTTACAAGTGTGACACTGTCAAGCTGTCGCCCTGCTGTGCCTGACAGGTGCAGTGAGTTTAGGTTTTCTGGATCCTCAGCAGGGCCACTGGACATGATATCACGCCCTCTGATCTCAAACTCTGTCCCCTGCCGACTAGAAAGAAGCCTGCCTTTTGTCTCTTGGCCACTGTTGACAAGTACCTCTTACTGCCATGCAGTCTCCTGGGGCAGCTGTCATGGTGAACAGAGTCACCACAACAGACTCTGTTGTATTAATACCTACAACTCGTTTTTTAAACCCATTAATAACCCAAGAAACTTGTTCTCCAGGGATTTGTTTATCATCATGCCAATCAAGATCGATTTTGTTATAAAAAAATCAAACTGTAATTCAAAAAGGAGTTGATTATCTGATCATTACGAGAATTATGTAACCAGTTGTCCCAGCTAAATATGATATTTAATAAGTTTGCTCATTTGGTCAAATTTCAGATCTAACAAAAAACAAACAAACAAACAAAAAAACAGGATGAATGCTTTTTTGGTGATCTCTACTTTTAGCTGCAATTTTTAATTGTGGGGGCTATACTAAGCCACATAAAGACTGTAATCAGTATAAGCATTTCATCAAGTCAAATTGAGATCTGTTTGCACTGTAGTATTATAGAGGGGCATTGAAGATCAAGGCCTGTCAGAGCAATTACTGCTTTAGTGGTTTTCTCTTAACTGATTCTAAATGATGCTTATATGCTAGCTGATTTTAGCAGCCTAGTTTTTGAAGGCTAATATGCAGGAGAAATCTCGCTTCTGCCCATCTTTTCTATTTGCATACCTGCCCATCTCAGCTACTTGGGGTTGTCACCGTGTTCCGAGCTCCTAATGCGTCACATTCGGCAGGACAATTGTTATTAAGCACATTTCAAGCTCAATTACCACCCAAATGCACAGCCATCAAAGCTCCACCACAAACTCCCAACAGATGGTTGCTCATATCAAATATACAAGAGTGGTGACATCTTCATCAGACCAAGTGCTGTTTTGTAAAAAGAAGAGCATATTTGCATCAAAACAAGACAACATAAATTATGTGTCAGATTTGAAAAGCAGAAATGTGTCAATTTTTTATTTTCATTAGTCCCATATTTGATTAACAGTTGTATATCACAGGTCCTCAATCATCTTTTCAAATAACTTTCTTCGCAATCATGAGGTGTGGGCTTTGCCAGATGCACTCTCAGCTTAGTTTTTTCAGCCAGGTTTCACTTCCAATTTCACTTGTCATTTCTTATGCATTTATCCATGATGTATGTATGTATATCTCCCTAGAGAGAGAGAAGTTCCCTCCTTTTTTCTTTTTTCAACAGCTGTCTGAATGTATGTTAAAGGTTAGTGCCATAATTATGCAAAACCTTTTAAAGTTAGATATGTATGCATTTTAATCTTGCAGCAGATGTTACTTTTCCTGTGCATGCGTGTGTGAGAGAAAGTGAATGTGTCCTTCACCGGCCCTTTCTGACAGTCTCATCTAAAATACTTTAATGCCTGAAACCCTGATTTTTTTTTAGAGAGGACTAAAACCACCAACAGTAAAACATAAGAGGACAGGACAGACAAAGAGACAGGACAGGATGGTGCAGTGTGTGCAGTATGGTAACTCCTATAGCATTAGTGTGTTGTGGTGTATGTAAATCAAAGTGTGGAGAACCATGTTTCAATAAAAGGACAGACGTGCAAGAGTAAGACAAACAGATATATACCAAAAAACACGTAGATGGTAAAGAAATGGGGGGGGGGGTAATGGAAAAATGTTAATATATATTGTAAAATTTATACATGCATACATACATGTGTACCACTGCATGTCATACATAAGCCGATACATGTTTCTTATGATAGACATACAGTAATCCCCCACACTTTGCGGTTAATGGGGGCTGTGAGCTCCCCCCCGCAAATGGTGAAAACCGCAATGTGGATGTACATGTACATGTATATATACATACAGTATACATGTACGCGCGAAAGCAAAATCTACGGAAGGTACACTCACTTTGACGATCTCTCCTCTGTGTGTAGCTGACGAGAGCAAGAGATGGGAGATGCGGGATACGCGTGTCAGCCAATCAGCGTACAGACAACTGACGGCACAGTAATGCCCGTCATAGCAGCCAATCACAGGCCTCGATATTCGTTCATGGGGCCTAAATTAAAATATTGTTCCTCTTGTTGCTTCCCAAGACTCGTTCTTGATGTGATGGGTTTCGCTTCAGCCTCGCGCACTTCGTTTGAATTTTTTTTTTCAAATTTTTTTTTTCTATAAATATTTTTGAAACTTCCGTGATGTACTGAGACCGTGATAGCTGAGACCGCGAAGTGTGGGAGATTACTGTACATGAGTATGTGATACATGAGTATACATCTGTACACATGTATACATCAGTACATACAAATATATGAACGTACATGCACACAGCATACACACAAATTGCACACGGATTTATGCAAATTCACATACAGATGTGTACAATTTAGGGCTGTGCAAAACACAAACAAAAAATATCACACAAAATTAAAGTAAAGAGTTAAGGCAGGTATTTGGTTATGACTGTTATGTTGGCAAGGACACCGATTAGTTACAGTTACATTGTCAAGTCAGTATTGAGGTAATTATTAATTACACTGTAACGAATTTCTGTAAATTTATGGTGAATTTACAACAGTATCTTACTGTTTTTATAATAATTGTAAAATACTGTTAAATATTCATCCTCACATGTAAATTAACAGTTAATACTTGGTTAAGAATTAGAAACTGTAATTTAACAGTATAAAACAGTATTTTCTGTCAAGCGGTGGAGATAGGCATCACATTCCTTCACAAGTCTTGTCACTATCGATCAGCATCTTACTGATAATTGTGGGCTTTTGTTTCTGTTTTGATTATACCACTTCTTTATTAATCAAACTTTTCACATTACTCAAGTCATTTTTGAGTGACAAGATGTGACAGGATATTCCTGAACCTGACTTTGGACAGCACAGTTTCATCATTCCGAGCAGTCCATGTGGACTTCAAAGAGGTAACATTATTTTTTATCTCCAAAAACTGTCAGTGTCCTTTATTGTTTTGTCTGCACTGATTATTAAACAGTTGATATTATAAATTATAGTCTATTTCATTAGGCCTTTTTCACCTGGTCATGCTGCTTAAATTGGCAAAGCAAGCTCTGTAACTTAGCAAGCTTGAACTCAGTTAGCTTAACGTTAGCAATCTGGTGTTTCTGACCTTTGTAAGATGTGTTAGCATTTTATCACTTACTCATTTAATTTCATTTAAAGGTTCTTACTTATATAGGACAGCCTATTAACAGTACATCAGATTTTCAGTCTTTCATGAAATAGTTCTATAAATAAGATAACGTTAGGGTATCCTTAGACTTAATTGAAGCCAGCTAAAAAGTAGACAGTAAAGATAACTCAAGCAAGAGATCTGGATTTTATTCTCTGCAGAGGCACCTGTGGTGATAAACAATAAGTCTGGACCCCACTTGACCTGAGAATCCAAACAGTGTTGCCTGTGTGAAAAAAAAAAAACACAGTAGGCCAGGCTGCTTCACCTTCACACAGCAAATTGAAGTCTGTTGTGTTAGCGCTGTCTACCTTGTTTTGCAGACCAGGCTGCTGAGTGAGGTAGAATTGCTCTTTATTGTATACATCCATGGATAACATTTAAATGCACTACCTGTGCATGATCTTTAAAAAAAATTTCCTGGAAGATTCGTCACTAAAACCCTGTTCATATGAATAGGCTTCTCGTCACAAATGCAAGGGCTTTCACTTCTGTGTTACCCCATTCAGAGAAGGACAATGACTTAACCGGCATTTATTTAAATGAACATGCATTATTACAGTCAATTGCCAATTACAGTGTGAAGATCAACTTGTGTTTATTTGTGCTATTATAGAGCTGACTGTACAACCAAAAACGGGAAGGAGCAGGAGGATCATCAAAAGGGAGTGAGGACCTGGGCTCGCCAGTATTTCATCAGATGTAAAGGTGTGGTGTGTTGGTGTGTTCTTCTCAGAAGTAACATTAAAACCATTTTAAACACACACTTTACTCCATTGTAGTAATGCCTGTGTTTCTCATTCAGTTTAGAATTTGAAAACAAATCAGCTTCTTTAACTTCACGTTAATCAATTCATCACATACTGTAGGCAAATCTGTTCATTTAAACTGTATGATATTGTCATATCAGCCCAGTATTTCTAAATGCCAGAAGATTTTTGTTTAAAACAGTGAACCTGAAAATACGTATTTGTTGTCAAAGACACAGTTAACAATAGCAAGATGATCTCATGTGGTATGTGTGGTAAGACTTGCGCTGATATCTTGACATATGTGAGGCACATGCTGACCTACAGTATAGTAGCATACCCAATGCAACTTTCCAAAAGTTCAGAACATTTAAATCTCACAGCTACCGCCACTGTCGTGGCCAGTCTACACATACACTATGTAGTGTCACTGATTTAACTTGTCATGTCAGCTTGTGCAGCACTAAATCTGAGAGCTTTTACTCGCACTTGAAAGTGCATATAAGAGAGGGGATAGAGGTGGCATGCCCTTTTAGAAACTGTGACAAACTATTTAAAGTCCAGTCTTCAATCTCATATCATATTTCAAGAAACCATAAAAAGTCATCAGAAAAGGGTTTGATGGACTGCATTGTGAATCCCTCCAGTTCTCAAGATGGTGGTGCAGATAGTGATATGCAGATTGATGATCCAAGCCAGTTGACATATAAACAGTCTGAGGTCTGCCCAGAGGCTGTGGAAGAAAATCAGTTCTTTAGAAATTTAGCAATGTACAAAGGAGCTGTATTAAGTTCAGGAAGTACTGGATTATGCAAAGAACCCATTGTATGCAACATGAGTGGGGATGGTTAAGATGATTTAGAGGCCTTTTTGATGACTGGAAGAGGAAGAGCTTCCACTTTGTATTGACCAATAGACCCCTTTTTAATAGAGAGTGTGTCCTGCAATTGCACATTTAAGGCAGCACTTCCTTTCAAATTGTTTCAGCAAAAATTTCTCTGAAGTGTCTGAAATTATTGTCACAGTTTACAATAATTATTTATGGGCTAAGCAATCATAGTTACATTCCCTGTCACCAGACCAATTTGATAATTATCCATTTGCAGTATTTGGTACTTTTTTCCTACTCTCTTTTTTTAAAGACAGTTTGTGGGTATAAATCCTGAAAGAGGTACCAAGGCCATCCCATGGAAAGGTCATCTCCAAGAGGACTGGCAAGGTGGTTCAGAAAAGGGCCGAAACTGTCAACCCACATGTCGATAACACTGCTGAAGAACTTGCTGGACTATGAGTGGGACTTCATTTAGGTAGGTCATAGCTCTCTTGTCACTTCTTTATTATTTGCTTGCTTTAGCTCCAGTAAAACAGCACACTAAGCACTCCTCTTTGATTATACAGTATATATGATACATTTGCCAAAGCAACATCCTAGAACACCATGGTCTCAACAGGCTGGCTGTGCTTGGTGGAGAAGAGCAGTAGGAATGGGTGCAAACAATTTTATCTGTTTTTTAACATTGATCATAGGAATGGCCTAGTTTCACTATAACAAATGAGGGAACTGTTGGTCCTAATCTTTAAACTTCTTAAAATACAAGAAGTATTGCTTCAGCCTGTTCAACTACTGCTTTAACAACATCAAGCTGAAGCAGCTTAAGATAAGCCTAAAATATTTCAACGCTTTACTTTTTCAAGTTCAAGTGATTGAGGATACCAGCCAAATGCTGCAGTCAAGTACTTTCACTCTTCACTCTGTCTTTCTCCTTATCTTCTCTTTCTCTATTTTCACTGTTAATGTTCACATATGTAAAAGACTTGTTTACAGTTCTGTTACACTGCTCTGTATAATATTTAATTCAGTGTTACACTGTTCTTGGTGCTATTTCAATGCAGTGTCTGAAGTTATGCTTATTTGTAAAGTCTGTCATGAAGGATTTTATTTTATACAGTTTCTTCCAAATAGGTAATGGAATACCTTTTTTTTTTTGTAATACAAATGTTCTAAGTGTTATTACTATTACAAAGTCTGCCAAGGGTTTGTAATAAATTACAGCAATGTTTTGGGATACATATTCTCTTGTGTTTTATACCTGGGATTATCAAACTTGGGACTTAAAAGGTCTGATCTGATTTTTATTCAAGGTCAGAGTTCAGGAGCGATTGGCAACAACATTTAATCAACATTAAATCAGTTCACTTATGATTATTCTGAGAAACAGTGTTAGTGTGAGCGTTCTGTACTCATTTCTTCATTTCTTGATTCTTGAAAACAGCATCAGAGTCGTTGCATTGTTCACTCTGTGTTACTCTCCTCAGTCTCCTCCGCTAGCTTAACCTGCTACTTTTATTCAGTTGGCACAGACAGGTGAATAGTGGTAGATGGATGTTGCTGGATGTGTTTGTGATAGGCTTAAGGTAGAAGCACAAGCACAAGAAGGAACACAATTCAAGTAAAATACAAGAAAAGTCATGTCTTACGTGTTAATAGTAGGACTTGTGGATGTTACCTGCTGTCATGATAAACACGAGGTATGGATGGACATGCGTCCAGATTCAGTCCAGAATTTCAAAAGCCATGTATGATGTTATAAGCTACTTTTTAAATTTGCCGACGATTTATAGGAATAAAATGCAAAATAGCAGATTTAATATCATTTGTGAATAAACTGGTGTATACTGTAAAATTACGCAGTTATCCTACTGTCGTGTACTGTAATTCAAAATACAGTACTATACTGTTAAAATTAGTTACAGTAGGTGCGTTGTAAAATAACAGTGAAATACTGGTGTCCCTGCTGCCAGTATTTTACTGTTATTTTACAGTGAAATTCTTTACAGTGAAATTCTTTACTGTGTATGCTACATACTGTGTAGTTTACAACAGAGACAAGAAAGCATATAAACACATATACTTTAATATCTATTATTTAAAATCTACACCAATAATATACTTTAAAGTACATACAACAAAACAATTCATGGTTAATATACTAATACTGGTAAAAAGGCCCATCTCCCTCACGTGAGGGCAGCCACACGAGCCCAAGCCTTGAGTATGCGCCCCCTACTTCCAGGAGTCCCCACCCACGACAAGGACCCCCTGATCCATACAAAGCATCAGCATGCACCCATCTGTAGATCAGGCACCCTGGGCGACCCTAAGGAGAGCTGCCAAGCAGAGAGATGTGCCGGCCCATCACCAACTGGACACACTGGACTGGTAGAAGAGAAGGGTATGATGTTATCTCTCTGCCAAAACACCATGGGGAGCATATTACAATTACAACAGCTCAATTTGTTGATCGAGAGAGCACATAGCTCTGATATCGGGCGCGTTTCCTTAACTGTAAAACATGAGCCCTCAACCCAGCTGTACGCTCTTTACTGCACTGTCACCAGGTTTTACATGCCCGTGTTGAGGAAACCCGCCCACGATCACAGCTATGTACTCTTTCGACTAACAAATTGCACTGTTGTAACTGATTGATATGCTCGTCACTGTATGACTTTGCTCCCAATGGTATTTTGGCAGAGATATAACACCATAGAACAGACAGATGAGAGGTCAGACAGCAAATTGCAGACCATCATAGTAAATGGCACAGGAAAAGCATATCACATAACACTGGATCCCTGGATTTAAGTGAGAGAGAAGGAGGCGTTGAGATAGGAGAAAGACAAAAGGAAAATAGAGTCCAGGGTTGTTATATTAAGAAACCTTGCAGCTCTGTTTCATCTCCCTGAAACAAACTATGATGTTCTGTCTACTTATGAAGATCATAAGTGACATCACATTGCACCAAATTGGTGCCTTCCATCTTTTCTGCGCAGAGAGATTGTTCAGCAACCTTACCTACATCACGTCAGCCATAAAGGGACAGATGTTTTGGTTCTTTGCTTTGGAGCAATGAAAGGTACACTGCGGGTTTGCAGCAGAACACTGTGGTTGTTTGAAGGATGAAAAGTGACATAAATTGAATTATCTGTGTTGCTTGCTGATATCTTTACTGGAAGTGGTCGCGTCTGTAAAAAGCCCCAAATGCAAATTGTGATGACTGGTGCTGGCACCGAAAGGATGAAAATACAATTTTTTTCAGTGCTCAGGAAGGTTCTCTTCTAAAATTGACCAACCAGATGGTGGACCTCCTCTGCCACTCTACCTGGTTTTGATCAGCTATTCCTCCTGTCCTATTAGAGGTACTGGAGTATTATCATCTTCCAGCTAGTTTTTTAGCAAGGCCTCTGCCTTGTTTTCCCCACACTGATCTTAAGATTCCACTTTTAAACTCCTTCCAGGTGCAACTCTCTCCACTACAAGGCTTTACAGTCTGTCGCACCTAGAGATTGTACAACCCTCCTCCTTGCCTTAGATGTTGTCCTTTTCCTCGTTGAGAGAAAAAAAAGGACGCAACCTTTTGACTTTGTATTATTTTTTGTGAATTGAATAATGTAAATCAAGTATTTTTTCCACCGTTCACACTATATTAAACTAGTCACTATATTAGACTAGACCTATTTATATTAATCTGCCTAGTTTGTATCCAGGAAGGCAATGAGTGTTTAATACTACTGTAGGTCATTTTAAATGTCTTATATTGCCTTTCAGGTTTACCAGTGCACCAGCAATGTTTCGGGTATTCGTCAATGATTTCCTCAGGGATTTCTCTGAGTTTGTTTTGTCTACCTTTATGATATTCTATTTTACACTCACATCCCAAAATGACTCCCAACTTGTTCAGTTAGTCTGCAGTGCCTTCTAGAGAACAAGCTGTTCATTAAATCAGACAAGTATGAGCGTCATGCAAGTTCAGCTTCTTTCCCCCACTTCACTGTAACTACAGTATGAGGTCAGTAACAGACAGCCCATAGCAGTAAGGTTAGCCCCAAAAGAGTGTTGGCAGTGGTTAGAAGGGTTGGAGAATCTGTATTACCTCCTTCATCCTCACTGGTTTTGGCACAGCAGTACAAGGATCAGTGTGAACCTGTAGATGTAATTGTTTCATTGGCTGCACCTGTGGAAATGAGGATAAAGCAGTGTGGTGTGGTTTATAGGAGAGGGCTCACCATCCTTGCTGATGTTTGGTTATTGCACTGGGTTTCTCAGATTCATAATGCCATAGAACAGTATTTCATCATATTTTACCTCTACACAACACTATCTCACCTTAAAAGTAGGGAAGACTACTGTAAAAGTAACATTACATTAATCTTTCACAATAACAAAACCTTTAATTTCTTAACTCATGTGTTCACTCTCCATTTTATGTTACTGCCCTATAAGATAAGATAAGAAGAACCTTTATTCATCATACAGTGGGGAAATTGCATATTGCGTATGAGGCGGGTCACATTAGTGTGAACAAATCATAAGAATCTTATCTATTTAACAGTCTGCCAAGACACTCATGTCTTGCCAGGTCTGATGGTCCTTGCTTTCTTGGAGATTCAGGTTATTCTGTCTCCTACAAACTAGGGTCCCAGAAATGCCAACACCCCTTCATGTGGGAGTTTTAAACACAATGGGAGAGAGAAAATATGACCATTCAGACAGACAAAACAACGCAAGTCAACATTCTGAATCATTTGTAGTCAGCAGGATACTTCTTGGCTGTTCTTTATTCCCTACTTCATACCCAAACTGCTCATAAGAGCTGCAATACTTCAGAACCAGATATGGAACCGTACTTATCGAAATATGCCTAGCTCTTTTGCACAATGCTGTCCCACCTCTGAAATAACAGAGGTTTAACAGAGGCTGCTTATTCGTGTCAGTGATGCGTTGCACAGTGACTATGTTGTTATCTAAGTTGTCACAACACTTTTCTGTCACAACAAGCTAAACATTTGGCTTTGCTTCAGACTCAGCATGGATTATTATTAATCATACTAGGGGGCTATTGGATCATGAGTCATGTCCACTTTGGCATTTTTGATAGTTTCAGATAGTGATTAATTAGTGGGTTCCATCCTCCACTTAAAATAGGTCACCCATGCTCATATCTGTCCTGGATAATTACATGTGGTAGAAAAAAGGTTTGTGATTTAAGGCAAATTTCAAAAAACCAAAACAACAACACTGGGTGGAGGGAGCTACACTATCAGTACGCTAATTGGATCAGTTTGCAGCTAAATATCATTAAATACATGATACAAACTATATGTAGACCTACTTTATTAAAAGTTTGGAAGTAAATTCATATGCAAATTATATCAAGACAGTGTCGTAGATGATGTCTCTCAAGTGTGTCTACTTAATTTCAGTTTTAATCACCTCATATTCTGAATCTTGTGAAGTAGCTTTGGAGCCTCCACGCTAATTCAAAAAGGCTAATAAAATCAAATATGTAATTTATATGTATACATCCCAAAACACTTCCTTGTGATGGAGCAAGACCAAAATACCTCAAAAAGCTGCATGGTTTGGATGATTATGATAATGCTGATCTGCTAATGTCATTTTGAGTCTGAGGCTGAAGAAGCTATCATAGTAACTAGCAATCATCCCAGAAAATCAAATCAGAAGCTTTGGTGTGTCTCCAAAACAACCTAGAGATATAACGGCAACAATCTTTGAACTGTAAATCACATTTGAAAGCTGTTCACATCTCCAATTTGCCTTGTTTTAGCTACTTATCAGAATATCTCTGGTGTAAAAGTGAGTGCATTGGAGAAGCTTCAGTTAGCCTATTTAACCACCCACCTGGGCCTATACCACCCACCTTAGCATATGAGTCACACTTTGCTTTCTCTTTCACACAGGCTGAGCAGGAGAATCGGCAGCACAGGACAGCTCTGTACAGTGTGTGAGTGTGGGTGGAACAGCCTTATGGGTTCAGTCATTCAACCAACCATGAGGGCATCAAAGAGACACAAGGAGAAACAGAGAGGCAGAAACAGTGCAAAAGAAAGAGGGAAAAGGAAGACAGAGAAAAAGAGACTCAAAACAAAATGTCAACCAAAAAATATGGGAATATCAGGGTGAGTACAGGATGCATAGAAAGTGAAATGGAAAAGAAAAGAAGTTACAGGACAGATGGGCCTGACACGAGAAGAGTTGGTATATAGAGATGAAAATACAGAGCAAAGAAAAGAAACATGTCCTCCTCTACAGCTAATGCCTGATTTAGGCAGCCACTGATGAGAGCAGTGATATTACTTGTGGCATAGCTCAACTCCATCTATCCATCATCTATACCCGCTTAATCCTCTGCAGGGTCACAGGGATCTGCTGGAGCCTATCCCAGCTTTCTTTGGGTGAAAGGCAGGGATACACCCTGGACAGGTCGCCAGTCCATTGTAGAGCCACATGTAGATAAACAACCACACACACTCACAATCACTCCTATGGGCAATTTAGAACCACCAATTAACCTAACATGCATGTCTTTGGACTCTGGGAGGAAGCCGGCGTACCCGGAGGAAACCCACGCAAGCACAGGGAGAACTCCATACAGAAAGGCCCCTGTGAAGGATTGAACCAGGAACCTTCTAGCTGTGAGGCAACAGTGCTGACACCAAGCCACCGTGCTGCCCATAGCTCAACTCACATACCACAAAATATTTTCTAACAGGATCATTGTTGTGAGACATGAAGCCTTTGTTATGCCAAATTAGATAAGGACACGGATCTTGCTTTTTTGATGGCACTGAGATAGAAAATGAGACCAGTTAAACACAAGGAAGAGGATCTAAATGAAATAAACAAAGTGACAGTAAAGCATCCGGTGATGGATACTAATGATATTTAAGTGCTTGCTTGTATATGTATTTTAGAGATTTTATGCATAATATGACTTGCAATATTGCAAGTAAGAAAAGTGTGCTTTAAGAATATCTGCTTAAATAACAATCAATTATTTTTCAACGTCAGGGGTGTCAAACTCTTTTTCATCCCTGGGCCACATCTTCAACATGGTTACTGTCAAAGGGCCATTTATTCTTTGATTTTCTTTCAACCAGCTGTGTTGTCAGATTTCCCAGTACCTCCTGAACTTGGTCTACGATGACAAACTGACATTAAGATTGTGTTTCCGGTGTTTCCAATGTATGTTTAGCTGGTGCTGATTTAAAAATGTATATTCAGAAAGACATGGATTGACTTGGATCTTGGAATTTTTTTTCTTTTTGTTGCTTTTCTCAGTGTAAAAATTACAGATTCTTTTAATGTAAATTAACGTTTGCAAAATCAAAACTTTTGTACATTAACTGTGATGTTGTTTTAGAATTAGAACATTTTATAAAATTGTAACTTTTTGCCCTAAAATCAAAATTTTTTGTTTTGTATAAAAAAAAAAAAGACTTTTTGGTAAACATTTGCAACTTCTTTGAAACTTCTTGTTCTAAAATTGTAACTTGGAATTATGCATTTTTCTTGAAAAAATGATATTCTGCCCTCACTAGGATGTAAAGCTGTTTTCTAGCTTGGCAGATAGACAAACAGGTTCCTTAATAAACATCCAGGGGTCGACAGGTAGTTGTTACAGCAGTTGCTTGCAACTGAAAGGGAGATGGACGCCCCTTGCCGCTGGAGTCCTAGGGGGGTGGGGCTAGCGCCCCCACCCTCGACACTCGCCTGCTACACATCCAAACACCAACCTTGATCCGCTCCGCTGGAGTACCCCCGCCACGGCCTTCCGCCGGCGGGAGGCACGACGCATGAAGGAGGCAGGGCAAAGCCCTCGGGACCCCTGCCCCCCGATTGGAGGGAAACCGCTGAGCACCCAGGTCAGGCGTGGGCGGCGGCGTAGGGGCGGCGCTAAGGTGACGTCCACCGGAAACCGGTCTCCAAGGTTGAACCTGAGGAGGTCCATCCGGGTGGGCGCCTGGAACGTCACCTCGCTCCATGACGACGACCATCTGCCCCTGGTATCTGCGGAACTCGGTCGGCTCGGCATTGGCATCGCGGCACTGTCCGAAGTGAGGAGGCCCAGGAGTGGCGAGATCAGTTCAGGTGGATACACCTACTACTGGTCTGGACGCGCCAACGGCTGGCACACGGAGGGCGTGGCTGTGGCCGTTGCTGACCGACTGACACCAATGATATCAGAGGTCACCCCTGTCAACGAGCGTGTTATCAGACTGAGGATCACACATTCTTTGGGTGTGATCTCCTTGGTCTCAGTATACGCTCTGGGCCGAGTGAACTGGGCCGAGTGAACTGAATGTGAAGGAAGCCTTCTACTCCCAACTCAACGCGGTGGTGGATTCGTGTCCCCGGAGGGATACCCTTATTGTTCTGGGGGACTTCAATGCGACGTCTGGGACTGATCGGGATGGCTACGAGTTGTGCGTTGGTCCTCACGGTTCTGGAGCCAGGGATGAAAGCTCATCATTGCTCGTCGGCTTTGCTAATTGCTGGATCCTGGTTCCAGAGGTCGGATTCTCGCCGCCTGACCTGGTACGCCAGGGACGGGCGTGTGAAGAAGTAGATCAACCACATACTCGTGGGCGGTCGCTGGCGACTCGTTCAGAACTGCAGAGTCTTTCGCAGTGCAATGTTTCTCTCGGCAGACCACAAGCCTGTTGTTGCTACTCTGAAACTGCGCCTGAAATCCCAAAGGCTACCCCCATCTAGACGTCGTCTGAATGTTGGTCTTCTGAAGGAAGAAGGCGTAGCCGACGAGTACGCTCGCAGGCTTGGGGAATGTCTTGGGGAGCCCGATACTGCGGCGGAACCTGAAGATCTCTGGTCGGGTCTCAAGACCAACATCCTTGAAGTGTCGGATGCCTGTCTTGGAAGTTCTCCCCGGAAGACTAGAGGGTTCCTCACCCGGGAAACACAGGACCTCATCGAGGAGAGTCGCAGGGCGTTGCTCGTTGGCAGGGCCGACAGGCACAGGGAACTGAAGAAGGAACTGCGATCCGCCGTCTCTCGAGGAAACTCGGAAGGCGGTGGAGCAGTTGAAGGATGGGAAAGCGGCCGGGGTGTGTGGGGTTCGCGCGGAGATGCTCAGGGCTGGTGGGGACTCCGTCCTCCTGTGGTTGCACACTCTCTTGTGTGCCGTTTGGCGCACAGGCGTCATCCCCACCGACTGGAGAAAGGGCATTGTTGTCCCTATCTGGAAGGGAAAGGGCGACGTACGGGAGTGTAACAACTACAGGGGGATCACGCTCCTCTCGGTGCCAGGCAAGGTGCTGGCTTGGATTCTCCTGAATAGAGTTCGCCACCAACTGCTCGCTCACCAACGCCCTGAACAGGCCGGTTTCACACCCAAGAGGTCAACCGTGGACCGCATCCTGGCGCTCCGTGTCCTCACCGAACGCATGCGCGAATTCCGACGTGGGCTGCTTGCAGCCTACGTGGACTTTCGCAAAGCGTTCGACTCAGTGAACCGAGATGTGCTCTGGAGGATTCTAGGTCTGCGCGGAATCCCACCAAAGCTGGTGCAGCTGATTTCTGCCCTCTACTCTGGTACAGAAAGCGCTGTGCGGTGTGGGGGCCATGTCTCTGACTCATTCCCAGTAGATACTGGTGTGAGGCAGGGATGTGTTCTCGCTCCCACACTGTTCAACGCCTGTATGGACTGGATATTGGGACGGACTGTCACTGCATCTGGCTGCGGTGTATCGTTCGGGGATCTCCGGGTCACTGACCTGGACTTCGCGGACGATGCCGTGGTTTTCGCGGAGACAATGGAGATCCTGGCTGACGCACTTGGTAAGCTGAGCGAGGAGGCGGAACCGATCGGGCTGCGTGTCTCTTGGGTCAAGACCAAGGCCCAAGCTTTTGGTGACATCTTGGATGCAGCCACCGAGCATGTCCTTGTGGGGGATGAGAAGGTCGAAATCACGGAAACGTTCACTTATCTCGGCAGCGTAATTCATTCCTCCGCGAGCAGCCAAGCAGAAGTCAAAAGACGTCTGGGCTGCGCGTGGGGCACAATGAATTCGCTGGACAAGGGTGTCTGGCGATCTCGGCATCTGTGCAAGAGAACGAAGTTGCGGGTCTTCAGCTCACTGGTCCTCCCAGTCTTGCTCTACGGATGCGAGACTTGGACCCTGACCGCTGAGCTGAGGAACCGGTTAAACTCGTTCACCACGACTGCCTTGCGTCGGGTCCTGGGGTACCGATGGAACGACTACGTGTCGAACGATCGCGTGCTCCGGGAGGCTGGCATGAGGCAGGTGACTTGCCTGATGCCGAGAGCGCCAACTACGCCCTCTATGGACATGTGGCTAGGTTTCCACCATCCGACCCCGTCCATTGTATTCTCTCTTGTAGAGATCCGACTGGATGGAAGAGGCCGGTGGGCCCAGCCACATGCCTCGTGGTTGCGTCAGATTGGCCGGCGAACTGGGGCGAATGGGGACGGGCCTGGCGCTTGCCTGGCGGACCGCCCAGCGGAGACCGAAGGAGTACCGGAGGAAGGTGGATGCAGCAAAGCGCTGCCGCAGCGTATGCCCCCATACCTGACCTGACCGACAGGTAAGTTTTAGATGATTACTGTCAGAAACACTGTGAAACTGCAATACAGAAATGAAAATAAAATGTTACAAAGGTAATGCATTTGACTTTTCTTTTACATCAACAAACGCTGAGTCATTAATTATTAACACGTATACACAAACATGTGCTGAAAATATCATTGAGTAGTCACTGCAGTAAACGGCCGATTAGCTTGATGCTAACATAACATTGAAAACGCCATAGACCGGCTAACGCGTTAGCATCGCTCCCGTTTTTAAGTTTTAAGTCACAAATTATGAACGGTTTCAGAAGACTCTAACAGGTAAATTCAACATAAAGAGGTAAGTATTACTTACAGACATATGCTCTTTAGGCTTCAGCAAAGAAAAAGTAAATGAGGAGCAGAAAAACAACACAGCTTTGCTTGAGACTTTCTTTACTGGGAGAACACTTCGGCAAACCTACATGGACAAAACACACATTAACCTTAAAGGGGCAGCACAAAGGACACATTTTTGGTATAATTGCAATATTGTATTTTTTTTTTTACTTAAATTGCTACTTTTAACCTTATAACTGCTTAAAGGTCTCCCAGCATCTCTCATCTCAGTTATTTGAATTTTTGACATCTATACCAACTTGAATCGGCAGCTGCATTCACAGCCCTTACACGTTCCATCAGAAATTTTCCAGTTATAAGTGTAGGATCACCTTTGCAAAGTAGATACTGGACTGGATTGGTCACAGGCCTTGAGTTTGACACGTGTGTTCTATGTAGATGGCATAGTGGGAGAAGTTCTTTGAGCTGTGAGCTGTGAGCTTTCCTGGTTTGCTATATCAAAAGCTTGGACAGAGTAGCAAATTGTACAACCGTTTAGTCATTCTATGCTTACATTTTAACTGCTTCTTGTCCTAACACCAAAACAACAAAACAAAAAAGGTTATTCATATCTTTGAATGCACCTCAATGCATCTGTTCTTTTTTCCTTTGGATACTGCATTCATAACGCTGAAGTGCTACCAGCTACTAGACTTTTATATACATCTATCAGGTAAGTTATCAAAACTGATTCAGTGTTACTTTAAGCTAGGCCTTGATTGTGAGCACAATCAGTCTTTTAGTCTTCACATTATATCTTCTTGTATTTTCTTATCAGTTCTGTTTCCTCCAGCACCAAGCACATGAGAAGTCTTTTCAGCTAACTGGTAGATTAGTCTTTCAATAGCTGGCCTGATCCTATCAAGGAGTCTTTGTTTTTAACTGCTACTGGGATAATGCACTAAAGAGGGATTCTTAAGTCTTAGACAGAAATCTTGTGACAGAAAAGCCTAAAACCAGGCAGACCCATTAACATGCTTTCTTTCCCCTCATCACATTCTGTCTTCTCAGTGAGGGCTGCTACCAACTCCACGATCAGTGTTTAAGAACTAAAGATTAGTTTGCTTCTTTTTCTCCTCTTAAAGGAAAATTTCAATTCAAATTTACAAATCAGACCTGTATGCACATGCACACCTGTATCATTGTTGAATACTTTTTTTCATTCTTCTGATTTGAACACTGCTTCCTTCTAGGCAATAAGCCTTCTTTATGAAAATTATATACTGTACAGCTTAGTGTAAGGGGTGTGGGCATCCTGCTGTGTCCTCATTTAAGAAAAAAAAAATCAAAACCTTAAGCAGGATGTGATAAACTAATTAAATCATAGGTCTAACAGCTTTAACACCTTTAGCAGCAAAAACTTTCAACTTTCAGGCCTTAGCTTTGTATAAGACTAATAATCATCACATCCTTGTGGAAAAAAAAAATTTTTTTCATTTGTTTATGCACACCTCTCCTAACATCCCTCGACAGCATTTCAATAACGCTGGATTTTGACAAGACCATTGTAAGACTGTTGTTTTTTGTTTTTTTGTTTTTTTTCTCTTCTTCTTTCTATACCATTTTGTTGCAGATAGGATTGTGGGGGTTGGCTCCCCACAAAATGCAGAAGGATAGGAGGCAGGAGCTTCCAACAAAAAGTACTTTTATTAACAAAAAGAAAAACAAAACTTAACTGAAAAATCCATCCATTATCTATACCCGCTTAGTCCTCTGCAGGGTCACAAGGATCTGCTGGAGCCTATCCCAGCTCATTTCGGGCAAAAGGCAGGGGAACACCCTGGACAGGTCGCCAGTCCATCACAGGGCCACATATAGACGAACAACCACGCACGCTCACAATCACTCCTACGGGCAATTTAGAACCACCAATTAACCTGACATGCATGTCTTTGGACTGTGGGAGGAAGCTGGAGTACCCGGAGGAAACCCACGCATGCATGGGTAGAACATGCAATCTCCACACAGAAAGGCAGAAAGAAGGTTCAAACCAGGAACCTTTTTGCTGTAAGGCAACAGTGCTGACCACTAAGCCACCATGCTGCCCTAACTGAAAAATCAACAAGGTAAATAAGCAATAAGACAGGGAACACTCAGGAGCCAGGATCATGGGATGATTGACAGTGAGGATCAACAGACGAACCAGCAAGGCATGAAGGGAAAGACAAACCCCTTTAAATAAACTCAAGAACAAATGAGACACAGGTGCAGACAGTCAGGGAGATGCACAAGGGGAAGTAGAATGGAACTCAACGGGGGAAAGACGTGTTCAAATGAAACCAGAAAGTAAAGTTATCATCAACAGAAGGGAACACAAGAATAACAGCCCAAACCAAGAAAACCCTGAAAAAACACAAAAACCGTACCCAAGACCACATAGTAAACCCGAAACAGTGACAGGATCATTGTTATTACATAACCAGTCAAGTTCATGCGTAACTGTAACAATGGCTGGAAAATTAGCCCAAATCATTGCCCCCACCACTGTGCTTGACAGTTCATCTGAGGTGTTTGTGCAGGTTTGCTGCCTTTGGTTTGGAACCAAACATGGTGCAGTGCATTGTGGGCAAATATCTCTGCCTTGGTCTCTTATGTTTGAAGGACATTGGCTGAAAGGTTTTTTGGTTTACTCAGATGAAACTTTGTAAAACTAAATCATGCGGCCATGATGTCTTGAAAGAGAATATGGTTAAAAATAGGTTTTGATAAGTTGTTTATAATCAAGATAGCTTATCATCAAAATTGCATCAAAATTAGTGGATCGTGATAATATCATGACATATTATGTTTTACAGTGTATTTCTATAGTTCATTATTTCTATAGTTCATCAAATGGGGACATAAGCAAAAACTAGTCTTTTTTTTTTATAACAAGTTGAATGATATAATTAGGGATCTTTCAGTTTTTAACAAAAGGGAATTTTCTCTTTCAAACTGATTAAAGTGAATTCTTGAAAAATGTGTATTTTATCACATTAAAATTGTTGGTGTGGCTGCAGCACCTCAAAAATGTAAAAAAAAAAAAAAAAACATTGAAAACAAGGGAGAAAAATTTGGTAGGAAAAAAATAAAATGTTTAAAATTTACTTTAAATTCTTTACCAGCCATATTGTCTTTTTTTTGTTTTGTCCCTCCCGCCCTGCGGGGGATTTGGGGTGTGGTCGCAGGTCCTGGCCACTGGGGCGTATCCCGGCTTTTGGGGCCGCCGGTGGTGGCCTACCTGCGCCGGTGCGTGGGCCCGGGTGCGCCCCTGCTGGTGGGCTGGGTGCCCGGGGGGGGGTCTTGGGTGTGTGTGTGTGGGGGGGTGTTGGCTTGCTGCGGACTGGTGTGCGGCGGCGTAGGGGGGTGCTGTGCGGCCTTCCTGGCGTGGCCCTCTGGTCCGGGCCGCTTTTCCGTCGTTTGTCGCCGCTGCTGTGCTGCGGGGGGGGGGGGGGGGGGCTGTCTCAGCTGGCCTCGGGGGGGGGGGTCGCGTCCCCCTGGTTTCCCTCTCCTTCCCTCTCTCTGCCCCACCCATCTCCCCCTTACGCTCCCTACCGGCGGTTGGTGGGGGCGGGGGTCTCAGCTGCCCCTGGGCTGCATGGGGTGACGGCTACTGGCTGACCATGTGGCGATATCAGTTAATGATGAATGACAGTTCTTGAAGTAGTGCCATCTGAAGGACATGCATTTAATGATAAGGTGGGGATCCTTTCAAGGTTTCACCTTTCAAGGTTTTATGCCAAATTACTACTTGCCAACTGTTGTCTTCACCTGTTTGAAATATTTACTTTTACCTCATTACAACCCTAAATCGTGTTGCGGGCATGAAATACAGCAACTGATAAACAAATAGAAGTAAATTCACAAGACAAAACATGAAGCATCTTGACTGCTGTGGAATCATTTAACTGTTAATGTTTACACAACAGGCACCATTAATCCAAAGGAATTAGCATGACATACAATTGACATGAGTGATGTCAGTATAATAGAATTTCACATTGACTTCCATCAATGTTATATTAACTTTGATCGAGTTTCCTCATATCACACACAACTAAAATGGGATCCACTGAGTTTATTTTACAAGTCGAAATAAAATGTCTCAGAAGTTGCTCTGACATCAGCTAAAAAAAAGAACCCAAAAACATAACCTACACAGCAGGGATAGAGTAACAGGTGTTTCACCTTCCTTTAGTTTCCTGCCACATATGCTATGCTATGTTATGCTATGTTAAGCATGTCAAACTCAGTGCTGATCAGGTGCCTGAGTATAACAGAAATACCCTGTCATGCTCATGAGATTTAACTGCACTAGGAAAATCCTGAAATCATTACTCATGATTTAATAAAATAGCACATATTAGGTGGGAACACTGGGAACATTTGTAAGCAAAATGATTAGCTCCCAAACTTGCAGCCAAACAAAGCCCTTTGAAATGCCATGAATTGATTTTTTTTTTGTCATTTGCTTAGATTTAAATTCACTATTTTTGGTACAAAATTTATATTTAAAAGGTTCCACTGAAACCTATAGTTTCTGTGATTTTCTGTATATGAGATTGTTATTACCTTGCCATGTAGCACATAAGACAAAACATTGTATGTAAATGCATACTTATGAGTGAGAGAGAGAGAGAGGCATATTGATGGCAATGCTGGAATAAGAGAGCTGCATCTTGAGCCTGCTTCTTTAGAATAACAATATTGGCCTTTACTTTGTTTCTCTTAAGACTGTGTAGTCAGAACCCTATCCTCATGTCCTTTTATATCTACCTTTCTTTTTCTATGTACTCCTTTTCCTTCTTTGCCTTTTTCAACCTCATTAGCAACTGTAGCAACTATCTTTTCCATCACACAGCACAAAGAAAGGGAAAAAGGAAAGTGTAGAGAGGAGTAGGCTGGTCATCACTCTACAGAAGATGCTGTTACAGTAGAGAGTAAATCATAAGGAGGTCTACTGGGGAAGTCAGGGAGAAAGAGAGAGTGGTGAATAAGAGGAAATAATAATCATAATTTGGGAGCTGGGATAAAGTAGAGGTAGAGACTAAGTTTTAATATGCAGACTCAGAGGGTCACTGTTGTTGTATCAGTGCCCCACTGATGCTATGGGATGGGCTTTGAGTGAAGGCCAGTGGCCACAGCTTGCCAAGGAGGGTCCAGTGATGAATGTTCATAGGCAATCTAGGACACTGCAGCAGTAACACTATCAATTCAGAGGCGGTATCACAACACGACTGGGAGGAGCTGTGCTACCGTGGAAATGTGACCATATTCACATCTGTGCGCATGTGTATACCTACATATACCCATTATGTTAAAGAAAATTGTGCATGTGCTTCAAAACTCATGTGGGGGAAGAGGTTAAAGGATTACAGCTGTCTTTTGGTTGTGGGAAGTAGCTGAGCAATTCTTCCCATTGGTCATTCCCATGAACCCTTGCTCTTTCAGGGGCACGGTGGGAGGTAACAGTGAGGACAGGGGAGTGGATCAACACTGGCGGGCCATACACAGCCAAAGGACCAGCAGAGTTTAGGATGTTTGTCTTTTACACATATAAATTACAGATGGCACTGACTACTCCATTGCATATGTATGTAAACATAGACCATAACATTCCAGAACAACACACAAATACACAATCAAGTCCAAATTAAGAGTATAGTTGTTTGTATTCACTTTCTTTTCCAACTATGGTGAATCCTTGGACTCAACCCAAGATTCAACTCTAGGCCTAATTGCTGCTATAATACTTGCAACTTCTCAACAGGTTTTGCTGGATGTGAGGTCTGCCAGGCTCTCTTATGTGGAGGGTACGATTAGGACACAAGGAATGGGCATTATGCCTAAAAAACAAGCCAGAAAAATAACCGCATGGTGATAAGGGCAAAGAATCCCAAGCACATCATGGATTTTTCAAGCATGTCATGGTTTTACTTCCATGCCCTGCAGCAGAAGACATTTTACTGTGAAGGAAACAGCACAAATAATCATGTTGCCTTTGCCCTAACTGTATCAAAATGTTCTTTGGGGAGCTTCAAGAGACAGCTAAACTTCTCAGCCCCTAACACTCCCAGAGATGGAGCGAATGCTTTCACAGAGCTTTTCCTGAAGGAGAAATATACTGGCTATATGTTTCTTTTACTGGCACAAGCAAGCTGGATGTCTCAGTTAAAGCATATAGCCCATGGAAAAAACGTTTCTGTAATTTATTTGATCACATTAAAATTGGAAGCAGATTTGTTTGCTGAGACAATGTTTGTTGAGTTTGGGGCAGCCAGTCTGTCTCCCATTTTGACCAATACAAACACTGAGTTCTACCTTACCCAGTGGTGACAAGGAATCTGTCCATATGGGCTAAAAGAAACATTGCATATGTAGTTTTTTCCTATTTCCCCACCTAACCACGAGAATTGAATGATTTTTTTTTTTAAATCAACAATTCAATTTGGATTATTAATACTTCAGATGCATAGCCATATTTGATTTCTCTATAGCCTAAAAAAATGTCTCAGCTTTGAATACATGGTACGTAGAATAATTAGAATGATCAGAAGGCTCTTCAAGCAGTCAGCCTCAACATTTCTCGATCCCTTCATGAGGAAAGATTAGTGGCCTTTCATTTGCTGTGCAATACCTTGGTATTTCTGAATTCACACTCAACCTTCGGAGTTCAGATAGTCTAAACTCTATGACACATTGTCTGCTATCCAAAGTACACAGGAAGCTCAAATGATCAGCTTTTAACTGTTCTAGTTTGGACATAAAGGCCATTAACAAAAGAAAGATAATAAATATAATGGTTTACGCATATCTATGGTCATGATTAAAAAGGGAATGGGTAGTTGGGTGCAATAACATTATTTTATGTGAAACTATTATATATCTGGTCAACATCTACCAATTCAAATTTATTTAGTTTTTATACATGAGTAAAGCACAGCCAAGGGCCTCTGAGATGAGTGATTTAATGTACAAATTAGTTTACTTAGTCTTTGTTGCTTTTATTTTGTATTTTTTTAATGTATTTATTATTTTTTAATTGTTCATTCACAGTGAAGAGGGGACAGGAAAGTGGGCAGAGAGAGTAGGGAAGGGTTGCAGCCTGGGAGTTGTACTGGCGACCGCTGCAGGACCATTGTAGCCTCTGTACATGGGTCACCTGCTTAACCCACTGAGCTACATGGTAGGCAGTCTTTTTTTTTTTTAAGCTTAGATTTGATTACCACAAAGACAGAGATGTTCTTTCTTTTGAGTTTAATCAACTGTCAACAGAAAAAAAAGTTTAAATTGGTTTAAGAGTCTTAGGTCTTTTTCACACTATTTAGGTCGACCCAAAGTTTTGGTCATCAGTATGTTCACTTGGATCAGTGTGAAAACAACTGCACTCGAAACAGTCGTACTAAGAGCAGTTTTGACAAGGGGGTCTTGGTACAGCTGTCGTCAAACTCTGGTTGCAGTTTGTTTGTATTGTGAAAGCTCCAGGCCTCAGGCCAACCTAACTACAGGGTGTACAGCACATGTATGAGTGAAAGAGGCTTCCGTAGTTCGCTGCACAGCCCACTGTTGGTTTTGAAAGAAAATGTACACATGACAAAAGAAATTATTTAAACACAAATCAAACTAACTGAAAAACGATACATTGTACTTTTGGGTGCACTAACATGCATGAAAACAACCTAAGGTGACAAACTGAAATTTAAAGAATTAACAACATAAAATCTTACAGGTTTCACAGGGCTTTATTATAAAATTGCCTATTCTTATAATTGACTTTGCTTTAAGCATGTTCAGTCGTTTCCACTGAACCCTTGCTCTTGTTTCACTGAGCTCATACTATGTCCTTGAGGAAGAACTGTAAGATAACATGACTGACAAGAAATGAGTAGCATAAACCTCTCCATTTCATCAGTTATGTCTGTCTAGTAGATGCACACCTAAAAGAATATTCTTGCACATTGTTTAAATTATTCAAAGAAAATGGCGTGGACAGTGGTTGGCCTATCTACGTCACCAGTAACTCACCAATTACATTCTGTATGAGTCCAACCTCTGTACAGTGCAGGCTCAGCTCAAGATGATAACTGTGAACTGTTTTCCAGAAACGACACTCATTTTGACTGAGATCCTGTGAGACACTCTGTCACCTTGAGTCCAGCGCTGCCTTGCTTTTCCTGTGACCATAATAGATGCTTTGTTTCTGACCCGAAGATTTCTCTGGTCTGTTGGACTTCCAACAAATAATCGGGCTAACGGTACCAATTATTGAAAATCTTTTTCCAGTCTAATCAACAATAAAACTAACATAATCAACTAAACTTGCTTTTATGATTTGCTGTATCCCATCAGTTTGTTAAATTGTCACCCAACATATTGATTTTTTTTCCTGGATGGTCCTTTTTTTTGTTATTTTCATTTACAGCAGACAGACACAAAATAATTGGATCTCAGAAGACAGGCTTCATAGCACTTTACGAAACAGCAATGAAATTAGTTTTTGGCACAGGTGAAAATGTCAGAATTTGGAGGTTAGATAGTGTGGCAGTAGGGCTGCACAATTCTTTCATCCAATAGTCCCCAGATTGTATTCCCATTTGACCCAGAACCTTTTATTCATTACTCTGATAATATTGTACTGCATTTCTTTAAACAGCTCACTTGCTGATAAATAGAAGTAAATTACAAGCTCATATAAATAGTGTCAATTTCAGTCAAATGATAATTAAGCCATGAGGCAAACCAATCTACCCACAAACTATCTCAATATCGGTATAAATGGGAACATATTGTTTGCTTTAGGAAACAAGGCCAATCCAAAAACACTCGACCTCAGCATCCACTGAGAACAAAGAACCTATTGCTATTGTTCTTCTTCCAGAGATTTTACAAGACCCTCAGTTATGCTAATGCAAAGATTGATTGGTATATAGTGGCACCACTTGAGCACAAGATTGACTTGAGTGAATCCCAAGCCAAGAGAAAAGGGCACACTGACATGAATGGTATACATTTAACATATTTATAATATAACATAGTATAATACATCATGCATCATGTTATCTGTGTGAAAATGCTTGGTGACACAAAAGTTGGATAAAAAAAAAAAGGAAATTACAGTAACTGTTAGTGGTTCATATTTAATTATCTCAACACAATTCTGCAATTTTGCTGTTAAATGATTTAAGCTGACTAATGATCATTTGCAAAATCTCTAAATTTACTGTGACAGCTATGTATTTAGAGTTAATGGCGCGATCGTGCACTTCCCGCTAGTAGCTACCCGCTACCCGCTACCTGCAAATTCAAGATTCAAGACAACTTTATTTATCCCTTGAAAGGCAATTGGATTCGGCTGCTCACGCCCCAACACACACATAACAGATACAATAGAAACACAGAGAGAAAGTTGGCAGCTGTGTGCAAAATCTGCAATTTGTTGCATTATTAAAAAAAAGTGCTAATACCAATAAATACATTAATTAAAAATAGCCTATACAAACACCAGATGATGTCATTCCTAGAAGGTACACAGTACCCAGATGCACAGTACAAACCAAAGAGATTCATAAAGATAAATTTAACAACCGGACAGCAGAGGGGATAAAAGACTTGGAAAAGTGATTACCCTTACAAACAGGTTGGGCATAACGACGTCCTGAAGGCAGCAGTGAACATTCTTTTGCTAAAACATGCCCAGAGGTACCCAGAATACTGTGAGTCTTCCTCAAAATCTGTTGTTCCCATAGGGAACCTAGGTCTCTCTGCTTGAGCTGGTTGTCAAACACAGTGCCCAGATATTTGTAGGAGCTGACAATTTCAATCATCTCTCCATCTATGACACTCAGTGAAGGCCTGCTTGTTACGTCTAAAATCTATCAACATTTCTTTAGTTTTGGATCCATTCAACTCTAGAAAGTTGTCCTTACACCAGTCTACAAATGCAGGGAGAGCCACACCATGGTTATGTTGGGCACTCTAAAGGAGAGACAACAACACAGTATCATCCTAAAAATTGCAGGTTTAGGAACCTCCGTTAACCGCTAATGCAATCTTCTGCTCCATAAAACAGCTACCCATTATGCCGACTCCCTTACTCACATTGTAGGTGTGGCAGTGGGCGTGTCTTTTGCCCTTTTCGCAAACTCGGTATGTTGCGGGTAGCGGGTAGCGGATGGTCTGACCATCCGCAACCCGCATGTCGCCGTTTACAAGAGCGTGTCCAAATGGCATCAATGTGCGTCCACCTGGTCACATGTGGACGTGCACAAACAGCTCTACTTCTCGAATTAACTTTTGTATAAAAAGCATGATTTGGCCTCAGTTGAACCCCTGAGAAATGGCAGAGATTGTCTTAAATGGCTTGCTCCCAATTAAACCATAGAGGACAGAGTGTGTTTACTGGGAGCACACCAACTATCTGTGACTTTCAGGTAGCCGACAGGAATTGTCTGTGTAAAAATTAATATGTATATATCAGTGCAGAGGAGGAGGAGGAAGGAAGAGGAGGGAGCGCTACAGCAGAGTCCCTGACGAGCTGCCCACGAGAGCTGCTCCAATCTAGATGAAAAGACGGTCCATAGCAGTTTGCGGGTAGTGGTTTGCAGGTAGCGCAACCTGCTCTTAAAGGCAATGGCGACTGATGCACTGATTGGTTTAACAGGTGGAACGCCCTAACCACTCCTATGCATAATATCGGGTAGCGCAAGTGGGAGAGCGGGTTTAGGGAGGTGGAAGATTGCGTTCTTTGCGGGGGAATGCCCCTCCCGTTACCCGCTATCCCTAAATAGCGGCTTTAGGAGATCTGGTGGAAGATCGGGCCCTATATGTTCAAAATACTACACTAACAATTTGGTGAACATTTTCAAATCTGATCTTTCTGCAATAAATTTATTAAGGCACTGGTTAATCACATACAGTCATGGAAAAAATTATTAGACCACCCTTGTTTTCTTCAGTTTCTTGTTCATTTTAATGCCTGGTACAACTAAAGGTACATTTGTTTGGACAAACATAACGATAACCACAAAGATTGCTCATAAGAGCTTTATTTAAGAGCTGATATCTTACCATTTTCCATGGTTTTCTTGATTATAACCTAAATCACTTAAGTTTCACTTAAGTTACATCAATAGCTATGGTGTTGTACTGCCAAAAACACTGCTTTTATGCATTCAGTGTTTTCTTTTCTGTCTGTTTTAGTCACATGATGATGTTTAGTGGTACCAGGTATTAAAATGAGCAAGAAAGTGAAGAAAAAATGGTGGTCTAATAATTTTTTCCATGACTGTATATGTCACATTTTCGATTTCATGAAAATAATCAATGACATTTTTCTGCTGAGTAGACTCAGATTAACTTCCTGTCCCTTTTTAAAGGTCATCTTGTATTATCTGTGATGGCCGTCCTTCTCAATTTCCTTTATTCTGCAGCTTTTGGTGCGAGACGCACAAGAATTACAGCACAAAAGTTAATTTTTGTGCAAAATAGGTCAGTTTTGGTGCTTCTGCTGTGTTTAGTAAGGCGCGAACAAAAACAATGACCATCAGAGTGAAGCTGCTGAGGAGGTGGACAGAGGTGAGGGACTGCTAACCCGCAATACTCTCTCTTGATTCCTTTTTTCTTGCATGTGCGGTCCTTCATGTTCTCTTATCGTCTAACACTCATTGTCATTGCTATTTCATGTTGGGCTCCTGGATTATGGGGCAGTATTGTTACCTGTCTCTTGCAAACTATGCCACCAATGCAGTCACCTGTCAGGGGGACAGGTGACTGCATTGAACAGAGCACTGGATCTATTTTTGTTGCTGTGGAAATCACTACAGTGTGGGAGGGGAGGGGACTTATGCAATGACAAAGAATTAGAACTTAAATTCCACCAGGCATGTGAACAGATGCATGACCTGGAGTCTATCTACCTTGAGAGCACAGATCAATCAAAGAACCAACAAACATCACAACATTATCCAGGATATACAGTGGAGGAAATCAGTATTTGATCCCCGCTGATTTTGGCAGTTGTCATACTAAGAAATAAATGAACATTCTCACATTTTTATGGCAGCTTTATTTTAACAGTTATAGAAAGAATATTGAAAAAAGAGAGAAATTTACATGAAAAATAGAAATTAATTTGCAAGTCATTGAGGGAAATAAGTATTTGATCCCCGACCAACCTGACCAGTGTTGGCTCCCACACACCATTGACATACTCTAATCTCATTGAAGTAATTACCTGCATGAGAGACACCTGTTCCAAATAGTCACCTGTATAAAAAGCCATCTGCCCACAGACTCAGTAATACTCCACCATCTCCACCATGGGCAAGACTAAAGAGCTGTCAAAAGATGTCAGGGACAAAGTTGTTGAACTCCACAAGGCTGGAATGGGCTTCAAAACCATAAGTAAGAAGCTGAATGAGAAGGTGAGAACTGTTGGTGCAATTATTTGGAAGTGGAAGAAGTACAAGATGACTGTTAATCAACCTAGGCTGGACACTCCATGGAAGATATCACCTCGTGGGGTCTCAATGATCATGAGAAAGGTTAGAGATCAGCTGAGAACTACACGGGAGGAGCTGGTTAATGATCTCAAGGCAGCTGGGACCACAGACAGCAAGAAAACTATTGGTAATACACTGAGACGCAATGGTTTAAAATCCTGCAATGCTGGCAAGGTCCCTCTGCTCAAGAAGGCTCACGTCCAGGCCCGACTCAGGTTTGCCAGCTAACATATTAATGACTCAGAAAGAGACTGGGAGAAGGTGCTGTGGTCAGGTGAGACTAAAATTGAGCTCTTTGGCCTCAACTCAACTCGACGTGTTTGGAGGAAGAGAAAAATGCTGAATATGACCCCAAGAACACCATCCCTACTGTCAAGCATGGCGGTGGAAGCCTTATGCTTTGGGGGTGTTTCTCTTCTAAGGGGGCAGGTCGACTTCACCACATCGATGGGAAGATGAACAGGGCCATGTACTGCAGAATCTTGGGTGACAACGTCCTTGCCTCCACAAGGACATTGAACATGGGTCGTGGATGGGTCTTCCAGCATGACAACGACCCAAAACATACAGCCAAGAAACAAAGGAGTGGCTCCATAAGAAGCACATCAAGGTCATGGAATGGCCTAGCCAGTCTCCTGACCATAATCCTATTGAAAATCTATGGAGAGAGCTGAAGATGCGAGTTTCCAGGTGCAAGCCTCAAAACCTTCAGGATTTGGAGATGATCTGCAGAGAGGAGTGGACGAAAATTACTCCTGATGTGTGTGCAAACCTAGGAAGCAACTACAAGAAACGTCTGACAGCTGTGCTTGCCAACAAGGGTTTTGCCACCAAGTATTAGATCATGTTTTGCTCGGGGATCAAATTCTTATTTCCCTCAATGACTTGCAAATTAATTTCTATTTTTCATTTCATATAATTTTCTCAATTTTTTTTTTTCAATGTTCTTTCTATAACTGTTCAAATAAAGCTGCCATAGAATTCATTTATCTCTTAGTATGAAAACTGCCAAAATCAGCGGGGGATCAAATACTTATTTCCTATTTCCTTATATAAATATATATATATTAGGGCTGTCAAAGTTAACGCGTTAACGCGTGATTAACGCAAAATAATTTTAACGCAACTAATTTTATTAACGCGAGATTAACGCGGGCTGGCCGTTGATGTACAATAGTAGAGAGGAAAGTACGTGTTGCCTCCAAGCTTCATGACCCTCGGGCCCCGCCGTGGTTGTAGTCCTGTAGTCCTCCGTTTGTCAAAACAGGAAGCCATGCACTAACGTCGAAGGCCATGCCGCAGACAGACAGACGTAAACAAACCGTGGATACAAAAGATACTATTTTGAATGGTAAGTTCAGCTTCAAAACCTTGCCTGATGGCTAACTCCACAAGATAAATGTTGTTTGTGTTTACTGTCGATGTGAATTTAGTTACCACCAGAGTCCCGACTACTGAAATATCACTTGTCGGCTAATCAGAGCAATGATGCAGAGAGCCCTGCCCCCCCCCCCCCCCCCCCCCCCCCCCCCCCCCCGTTTGAAGCAAACCAAGAAAATATTTTGTATGAAGAACATAAGAGAAAATATTGAGTATATATATATATATATACAATATATAATGGATTTGGCATTGTAGCAATAAATAAACATGCATTTGTTTTGCATAAGGCGAGCATTTGTGTACTCTCATATTAGGGAAGGCAACTTTATTTGTAGAGCACAATTCGTACACAAGGCAATTCAAAGTGCTTTACAGATGCATAAAATCACAAGAAGGCAAATAGAATAATTCCATACAAGCATAAAAATAATCAATAATAAATAAAATTAATTAACAAAAAATTAATTAATTAAATAAAAAATAAAGAGTGCAGATAAAATCCTTCCAGTCATCATCTTCACATCTAAACAGAACTGTTTTCAGTCTGGATCTGAACATTGTCAGAGTTCAGGTCTGTCTCACATCTTCTGGAAGACTGGTCCAGATTTTAGGAGCATAAAACTGAAATGCAGCTTCACCTTGTTTAGTCCTGACTCTGGACACCAGCAGGAGACCACTACCTGAGGTTCTCAGAGTCCAGGTTGGTTCATATGGCTCCAACATGTCAGAGATGGACTTTGGGGCCATGAAGAGACTTGAACACAAGTAGAGCTGTTTTAAAGTCTATTCTCTGAGTGACAGGAAGCCAGAGACCTCAGGACTGGACTAATATGGTCATATTTCCTGGTTCTAGTCAGGACTCGTATTAATAAGAGTAATACAACTTGAAAAAGATCTGTATAAGGTAGATTTAGAACAGATAAAAATATGCGATTAATTTGCGATTAATCATGATTAATTATCGACAGTCATGCGATTAATCTGATTAATTATTTTGAGAAATTGACAGCCCTAATATATATATATATATATATATATATATATATATATATATATATATATATATATATATATATATATACACTAACTGTCGAAGCTGATTAAAAACATATGCTTACAATATGTGTTATTAGCTGGACAGGGAGAGAAGAGTCTAGCATAGATGTTAACCTAATGGATCATGGACCTCAGTGTCAATGCCAGTGTCATGCAGACACCAGAAGAATATTGTGGCTCTGGAGGAAAATAATTGTTGGCATAAAATGCTCTTCTTGTCGCCTAAAGCACTGGTGTAAGAGATGGAATGGCAGGAGCTACCTCTGGGCACAGGGCCATGCCAAGCAAACATAAGGCATAACCCTCAAAAGCAATATTCTGTAAGATCTAGAGGGTCTAGAGGGTTTTTGATTTTTATTTAAAAAAGAAAATAAAGATTTTTTTTTGATTCTTTCAAAGTATCTGCTGAGACAAGAATCAGACCTGACAAGAAAAACATTTATAAAAATCAATGAAGCCAGAATTGCCTTTAAAATGTGGCATCTTTACATGAACGATGGATTATGAAATGGAAAAATGTAAAATGAATTCTTCTTCACATAAGCCACTCATCACTAAAAAAAAAAAAGAAAAACGCAGGATGAGTATTAATATTCCACAATCTAAAGGTTAATGATCTTTGTCAGAAAATTACTATCCACTGCTTTTATTGTCATCATACTCCTAAAAAAGAGCTTTGGTCCCTACTTGCAGATGAGGGGATAAAAGGGGCTCTCTCGCTGTATGAGGCAATGTCTCTGGGTGGTTGAGTGGCCCACAGACCTGTGCAGAGAAGTTACTTCATACTGACCACCACTGCAGATGGAAGCACAGGCATCATTATCTATCATTAGTAATCATGAGTATCATTCACTTAGGTCTTCACTAAGAAGACCATATTTCAGCATGGACCTAGCTCAGTGTTGTGTGTGTGGGGTGTGTGTGCATAATATGTGTATAAACGCATCATTGTATACTCCTGGCATGCTTTTTATTTCTTTATTTTTTTTCTGACACTGAACATATAGTTAACTATGTGCCATGGATAAATGTAACTACTAACCATCTGCCCTGTCATTTTATTTGCCTAGAAAGACAAAGAAAAAGATGAAACATACAAGATGTGGTCAAAGGTTTATGGTAATTATTTTCAAGGCCATTCAAATCATATACAATTGATACACTGTTAAAGTCTAACAGAACTGTGGTGTTCTGGGAGTACGCACTTGCATTGGCTCATGTGATAAAATAACTTTTCCAATGTTTTTGGGTTCACACAAGAGAAATGGGGGACACAAGAAATGCAGCCACCGTTTCCTTTTGGTCAAAAAGGATAGGATATTTACAATACATGGATGCTCTCAGAGGATGAATGTAAGTTACTGCAATCATACTTTGAATGGTTAAAAGCATTTGTTGTGCCAAAGACAAATGTTATCTTTGCCAGTTATGCATTTTATGAAAGGCTCCAAGGACTAAAGAAACCCTTCAAAAAATGTGTGACAGATGTGAGAGTTCTTGTGAAGGACTTCAATTGTGCTAACAGCAAAGAGATGGCGAGACGCTGTTGTATTCAGGATTCCTTTGGACAAGACTTAGAGAAAAGTTGCAGAGTGTCTGCTCTGATTGAACTTTAGTTAAAGTAAGAGACTTTGCAAGGTTTCAAGAAGGCGCAAAGAAAGAGAGTGCAAAACACACAATGTAAAAAATAAATGCCAAGACATGAAAAAAGGAAACTCCACAAATGTTCTGCTTTGAGGGTGAACAGTTCCTTGAAGTGTGTCAATACTGCCAACATAAGACACATGGAGCAAAAGAAGTTTGTCAAGTAATTGGGAAACAGTGCAAGATGTGCAAAAAGTGGAACCACTTTGCGTCGGTCTGTCATTACAAATAAGAAAATAGGTATTTATAGTCCACAAATGTGAATCAGACACACATCCAAGCAGTAAGGATGTGTTTATTGATACAATGACACAGGAAAACAGATGTAAATATGAACAACAAGTCTTTGCAGATGTGCTTCTTGGTCCAAATCAAAGTCAAATTTAAACTTGACACTGATGCATCAGCCAATGTTATTCCTGTCCATGTATTCAGAAACTAAGGAAAAAGGATATTCACTGGGGCCCTCAACTCACTATGAAGGTAAAGTGTGGCAAGGACCATCACATTAAATCACAATTGACCAAAGCCATACTCTTATTTACGTTATGTGCAAAAGAGAAAGGCCTTTTTTAGGCAATTAGATTAATAGTTTTGAAAATGCACTGTAAATGTCAAGTGCTCTCTCTGTTGAGCCCACCATAATGGGGAAATCTCAGTCCCGCAAAAATGGTATCCACTGGGCGGTAGCACTGGGTGAAACCAGTTGTCACCACTGCATCTAAGGCTTTTGTGTGTCATATAAACTTCCAGTTTTGAAGCGACTATGTGACCTCCCACTGACTCAGAAGGCACAGATTTAGTGCGAGGGTAAGGACAAAAAGATATAGACAAGCTGAATCTCACATGAAATATCAGGCTATGTTCCCATCAATTTCACAAGGAACAAATCAACACATCCTGCTTCTACTGGAATAACTGGAGAAGCCACAGGAGAGAAAGATGCGTGTCTGCATGTCTTACATGTGATATTCTGCTGTATGAATAGGGTGGTTCCTTTTCATTGCTGAATTCAGTTATCGAAAAGGAGCAGAAACCTTTAGTTGACAATAAACATTTATGTTAGCAGACATGTCAAAACATGTAAAATGTGGGGTTTTTTGTCTGTTTTGTCACAGTGTGATGCTTTCGTTTACACTGATTTGTTGCTGTACGTTAATGTAATATTCATATCTTCAATACAGGAAGACCCTTCACAAAATCCCAGCAAATCGTAAGGCAGCATTGATATCATTATTCTTGTTTGCTTTTCATGGAAAGTTATATTCATGTGTCATCAAAACAGTCTCAAAACAATTAACATTGCATTTGAAATGTTTATAGTGTTGAAATATTTATATCACAACCAAAGACCAATGGATCCTACCAAGGTCCTACGCATTGATACATAACATCTGAAGGGACTAAGGAAGAGGAAAGTGCTGTTACAGTTCCTTCCTCCTTGGTTTTACCCCAAACCTCTGCTAATAGAAACATGCCTTCTAATTTTGGAAATGAAAATTTCCTTCATGCAGGACTTGTAAGACACTTTGCAACTTTTAAGGACCTCATTATGACAAATTGATAATTTATTTTGCCAAAGCACTTGAAGAAGTTTGTCTGGATGTTCTGTTCTTGTTAACACTTGGGAACTGGTATTCTAAAGCTGGAGATGTCAGAAATACATTTGATGGAAACAGTAAACAAACAAACAAACAAAAAGTCTTACCTGATACAACATGCATACAATAATTTCATGTATTGCATACCTTTAAAAAATGTTATTTGTGGTTTTGATGATCCGTTCAAGATTTTAGTCTTCACTTTGCTTGACATTGGATGAACATTTGAATATGTCTGTTTAAGTTACACAAACACACGCTGGTTCTTGGTCAATGATTTTTTTTTTCAACTCCAGAGTATGGAGGGCCCATCATCTTAACCAGGCTTGTTGCTGGTGGGGGAGCTGGCTGGGCTGGTGGTTCCTGTTGGGTCTGAAGGGATATCCACTGCAGGTTGGCTGCATGGCACTAGCCCAACACACCAGCACCAAATGTGATCCAACCTGTAATACTAGTTGTTGTCACTGGTTGATGCTGAGCAAGAGGTCAACATCACTGCTTTGTGTCTTGCTGCTGGGCTGCTTTAACTCTGGTGTAGATATGGAGGTTACATATAACATCACAACACAATCCTCCAGACATTCATCTACATACGCCACAGTACACCACACAAATACCACATGCGATATTGTCCCAAATACATCCAGATCATGTGTGTGTGTAAAAGTGCAAACAGATAACCTACAACACCTCATTTTTCCTTTTGACATAATGCTGTGGTTCGTAGCATAACATAAAGTCGTGCAGAAAAGCAGATCCATTCCAGCAGATTTTTCCTCAATTAGGTAATTGACCATCTATCAAAACTACATAACCATAACACAGCTGGTACCTCTCCAACACATTAAGAAACTTTGTCATTTACGTTGTACATTGATAACTGTTCCTAATTGCAGCTCTATTAAATTGTAAGATACTGTCAGGAGAGTACAAAGCTGACTCATGGACAAACAGTGGTTAGGGATCTGAAAAAAAACCAACAACAAAATACTTCAATTAATTTCAAATTCATATATCCTTAGCATTGTTCTGCTTAGCAGAACATAATAAGGTAAGGCAAGTTTATTTGTAGAGCACAATTCGTTCACAAGGCAATTCAGAGTGCTTTACAGATGTATAAAATCACAAGAAGGCAAACAGAATCATTCCATAAATCATTTAAATTAAAAATGAATTTAAAATGAAGAGCGCAAATAAAATCCTTAATAAATTAGATTAAAAAAATGAAATAAAAATGAAGAGTGTAGATATAATCCTTTCAGTTGTCATATGCACATATAAACAGAACTGTTTTTTTAGCCTGGATTTGAACATTGTCAGAGTTGAGGCCTGTCTCACATCTTCTGGAAGACTGTTCCAGAATTTAGGAGCATAAATTTAGCAGCATAAAACTGGAACGTACAGGATACATACAGGATACGTACAGGATACAGTATTCTTACTCATACTGGCTCAAACTTTTCAGACATCCAATTGATGCTTTCAGAATGCACAGACAATTAATACTTGACGATCAGTCTTTGGTTGCTCCAGATGTGAAAAGGGAAAACTGTCATCTTTCATTATCGAGTACAACACTGGTATATCTAGGCCATATGTGTATGTGATTGTTCTTAGCATATGTTCTTTTTTTTCTTTCTCACCTTTGGTAAGACCTCTGGGAGAGACCACAAAATGCTATAAAATGCACATGTTTTTTATTTCCTCAAGTTGCCCTGTTTGGCAAAGGCAGCTGCAAAGAATTTGTATTTGTAAATGAGTTTAAGCATCTTATGAATGCTGTGTTGACAAATGCAGGCTGAAATATGAGACCAGCAATACTTTCAGCTAACAAATCTTTTTTTTTTTTTTTTTAAAGAACTTTTCTTTTATGCCTTTCTGTACCATACGACATGTTTGTATGTAGCTTTCAGTTGAAAACAGACCTGGATGTGAAGTGTGACATGAAACCATAAGTAAATGCTTTCTCTGTATACTCTGATAACAAAGGTCGCCTAAGAAACAAACCAAAAGAAATTTATAAATGTTTATGTTTAAGAAAATGCAAATGTTGACCTATAATTGGAGTAGAATGGAGGTTGCTGTTGTTTTGTTGACCCATACATCCACCACTATTACCAGAGAACACTCAACCTTCTTTCTAAAGCAGACTTAATTTATGTTGACACACACACACACACACACACACATATATAAATATATATATATATATATATATATATATATATATATATATATATATATATATATATATCAGTGACGTGCGGTGAGATTCATGGCTGGTGAGGCACTGACTTCATCAGTCAGATTTACAAGCATATGAACCCTCCAGAACAACTTATTCACCATTTGATTGGCAGCAGTTAACTGTTTATGTTTAAAACCTCCTATCGTCATTCACATATAAATGCTTTACACATACAAACTGTAGCGCACAAAAAAGCACATTTAATTTTTAAAAAAGTTATTATGGTCTTACCTTTACTTATAAATGAAGTCCATGCGCCGCTCCATCTGCAGGATAAGTGACAGTGCTTGCTGTCACTTATTCTGCAGCCAATGTGTCGCAAGAAGAATCCCTGTGCTCACTAGAGCCCCCTAACGTGAGGCAGGAGAAGTGCGTGCCTCACCCCGTGCCTCTTCTCAGCCGTTTTATGATCGTGCCGGCACAAGAAACACATTACACACATATAGTTGCTGTTCATTATATAAATCAGCTAAACTATGGAAACTTATTTCATATAGCAAACGTGTTTGAACATTTTAATAGTGACATACAAAGAGACGGCGTTCTGGTCTCACTACATAGCATGGCAGCACAGTTAGCCGAGTCATTGCGCAATCCATGGTGAGGCTCAGCGGGGTGCTGCCTCACCGCCCGCATCTTCTCAGTATTTGAATGGTAAATGTGAAAATTCGGCGATTTTGAATAAAAAAATTATCTAAAAATGGTGAAGTTAAATGGAAAATTACTTTATAGTACAAATCAATTGATAAATATAAAAACATTTTTTTTTTCATTTCTTTCTTTCCATGATGGCAGGTGAGGCACGGCCTCCCCTGCCTCACCTGACCGCACGTCACTGATATATATATATAAATAAAGTCACCCTACTACATTTGATTTATTTATCCTAGTTGATAGTAATCACCATTTTGTTTTAGCATTAAATAGTTGTTTGGAGTTACAAAACTGAATGAGACCTCCATGCTAAGATTTGAAGCTTATTCTACCATTGCTGTTGATTAAATGTAAATGTTAAATATACATGTTGCAAATCAGGATTTTGCTAAATATTTTTATTCTGTGTATTTGAAAAAGGCAGCCTGTCCCTGGGTATCTCCTCTGACCCAATTGACAGCTGGTATAAGCTCAAGCGGTTCCACACACACACACAAACACGCACACACACACACACACACACACACACACACACACACACACACACAGCTATGTTATGTTAACAGCTTTGAACCACTACAGACGGTTGCCTTTGTGAACGAAACAACTGCATCGATTCATCCCCTGAATCGGAACAAAACAAACAGGCCACAGGTCTGAAAGCACTCCAATATGCTTATTTTTAACAGGATTTACACATTTTAAAATTAAAATCAAAGATTTCAACTTTGTAATCACATTTTAAATGAATATTTTCTGTTGAAACAAATGTATTCACAATTGTATTAGCAATGTACCAAAAGTGCTCTTTAAAGCTCTTTAAAGAATACTGTGTTTGTGTAATTTGTAAATTTGGGTATATCTTATTTATAAGCATATACACTATAATGTGTTCTAGTGAGGCAGTCAATCGGCAGTTAAACAATGCATTGACCACAACAGAGGTGCAGAGTGGGTTTATTCTCCAGTTTGTTTACAAAATCGAGAGGTAATTAAATTCACATCACAGAATGCAGGACGATCAAAAATGACAAATCTCCAGTTGGAAACAGCTGTCTTTAAACATCACATGAAAACATCAGGATCTTGGGATAAGTTCTCTAGAACGCCTATGTGTCAAAACTTAGCAGACTTGTTGGAGCCAAAATGATAAACAGAAGTTTTGGCCTTCAATAGACCAGAATCTAGAGCATAAGTCATGTACTTATGAACCAACATTATACAATAAGACCCCAAACTGCAGTTTTAATATTACAGTTTGAAACACAGTTTATAGCAGTGGTGTCTTTAGATCGAACCATGAGCTGGACACTGCTCCTTTTTTATGTGCCGTGTCTGCTGCAGTCTGAAGAAACCTAGGCACAGGTGCCTAGGTTTTTTTTTTTTTTTTGATCAGGCCAGGAGATGGGCCCCTTCCAGAGGGATACTTGTTTTGTGTGATGGCATCTTATTGACGGGTGATGACAAAAGATCAAGAGAAAAAGATGAGTGCCCATTTCAGAACCAGAATGAGAATCAACTTTATTGCAAGGTACAATTTTACACATACGAGGGAATTTGTTGTGGGGATGATGGTGCATGCAATTAAGGGAAAAATATAACAAACAATGTAAACTAAAAAATATTGCAATATAAATATATATACATAAACTGTTTTTTGCATTAAGGGCAGAGTGACCAAGAGTGATGTGCCATGAAAATGTGCAAATGAACAAGTAGTCCAGACTGAGCGTTAATGTAACGCATAGTGTTCTGAGTTCTGTCAATGTGACAGTAGTGTCAGAGTCTGGGAGGGATCAGCCAAAATCTTTCCTGCACGCCTCAGGGTCCTGGAGGAGTACAGGTCCTGAAGAGATGGGAGATTGCAGCCAGTCATCTTCTCAGCTGACTGAATGACACACTGCAGCCTGCTCTTGTCCTTGGGGGTGGCAGCAGCTTACCAGATGGTGATGGAGGAGGTGAGGATGGACTCAATGATGGCTGTGTAGAACTTGCACCATCATTGTCTTCGGCAGACTGAATTTCTGCAGCTGCCTCAGGAAGTACATCCTCTGCTGTGCTTTCTTGATGAGGGAGCTGATGTTCAGCTCCCACTTAAGGTCCTGGGAGATGACAGTTCCCAGGAAGCGGAAAGACTCTACAGTGTCAATAATGGAGTCACAGAGGGTGATGGGGGCAGTTGGGGCTGAGTTCTTTCCTATAGTCCACAACCATCTCCACTGTCTTTAGAGCGTTGAGCTCAAGGCTGTTCTGGCTGCACCAGGTCACCAGGTGGTCAACCTCCTACCTGTAGACGCACTCGTCACCATCAGAGATGAGTCCGATGAGGGTGGTGTCATCTGCAAACTTCAGGAGCTTGACGGACTGGTGACTGGAGGTGCAGCTGTTTGTGTACAGAGAGAAGAGCAGAGGAGAAAGAACACAGCCCTGGGGGGATCCAGTACTGATGGTCTGTGAGTTTGAGATGTGTTTTCCCAGCTTCACATGCTGTTTCCTGTCAGACAGGAAGTCTGTGATCCACCTGCAGGTGGAGTCAGGCACGCTCAGCTGGGAGAGCTTCTCCTGTAGCAGAGTAGGGATGATGGTGTTAAAAACAGAGCTGAAATCCACAAACAGGATCCTGGCGTAGGTTCCTGAGGAGTCCAGGTGCTGGAGGATGAAGTGGAGGGCCAAGTTGACAGCGTCATCTACAGGCCTGTTGGCTTTGTAGGCAAACTGCCGGGGGTCCAGGAGAGGGTCAGTGATGGCTTTGAGGTGTGAGAGTACAAGGCGCTCAAAGGTCTTCATGACTATTTCTCCATTCACATTGGAATATGACAGTAATTGAAGATACAATAAAAGTACAAGGGATGTACATGCAAGCATTGCTGCAGAACAATTTAAAAAATAAAAACAAATAAATATAAAAAAAAAAACTCAAATCTAGCAAAGCCCTTCAAAATCAAACATATTGCTATACAGAAATATGACTTGTCATAATGAGGTGATATACTTATGACTAATTTGAGCCAAGTAAAAAAAAAATGCTGCCAAGAAATTGGTGAGTCTGCTAAGAACTTCATTACAGCAGTCCATAAACTGGCAGAATATTACCAGTATGGTGCTCTCCGGGATGAAATGATTCGAGAATGCAGAATACAACGATAAGATTGTAGTTGGCATATGTGATGCAAAAATGTCCTAGAATCTGAAGCTCAACCCAAGACTGGATTTAGTCACATCTATTGTTCAAGACAGTAACCGGAAGTGAAAAAGCAACAAGCTATCCTCCCGCAAGCAAATCCAACTGCACAAGTAAATGCACACACAGTAGTAGAAGACAGGTTAAAAGTAAGAAGCCAGATCAATGTGGCAGCCATACTCACTACCAGCCTGTCTCAGCCACGCCAAGTCAGAGTAGTATGTGCTGCTGAGTGCCCTGCAAAAGATGTTGAATGTAGGAAATGTCAAAACAGGACACTTTGCACATCAGTACAGAAGCTAGAATGCATAGCTGAGGCGGCAGCATTCTCGAAAACTGTTCACCATCCACAAATGTCTTCATGGACTGAAGTGCTTATCATTAATAGAGATGCGCTTGGCTTCAAAGTGGATATAGATGTCTCTGTGACAGCTGTCCCAGGGTCTGAATACAAGAAAGATATGGCAGCCTCTCAACCAATCACAGTTCTCTGTTGGGACCTGCGAGCCAACCTCTCCATGTTAAAGGACAAGTGCATCCTGTCATTTAGTGAGGGGACTAAAAAATTGAGGAAGAGGTTTTCATTGTGAATTACTTAACCATGCCCTTATTAGGGTTCCCTGCTGTCTAACAATGACAGATGATTATGATTCCATGTTATGGAACTGAAGATGTGGGGCCCGATCTTGCGCCAAACCTCCTAAAGCTGCTATTAAGGGATAGCAGGTAACAGGAGGGGCGTTCCCCCACAAAGAACGCAATCTTCCACCTCCCGAAACCTGTGATATTACCTGCGCCAACCACTATAATATGCACACATTATGCATGGGAGTGGTTAGGGCATTCCACCTGTTTAACCAATCAGTGCATCAGTAGCCATTGCCTTTAAGAGCAGGTTGTGCTACCTGCAAACTGCTATGGAGCGTCTTTTCGCCCAGATCGGAGCAGCTCTCATGGGCAGCTCGTCTGGGACTCTGCTGTAGAGCTTCCTCCTCTTCTTTTCTCCTCTTCCTCTGCACTGATATATACAGGGCCGTAGCACCAAATTCTGGGCCCCTACAAAGGAGGTCCTGGTGGGCCCGCAACCCCCCCCCATCACCACCACCAACACCAACCGATCACCTGACCACCTGCTTGCTGTTATATTGCTGCAATATTAGCCGACTTTATATTCCCTTATTGTAATAACAAGACCATTTGAAAGGGTAGTCTATTATCTGATCTTGCTTTAGGGCTGTTTATGTCCATTTTAGCAATGATAGCGGAGCTTACGGCAGTTGACAATGGGATTTCATCTTGTGTGTTTAAAGTTTAACATTTGTTACAATTGTACTCACCTTTCTTTGAGAAGAAGTCTGTAGGCAGCTGACTCCCCTCATTTTGTTTCTTCTCTCTCTCTTTCCTCTCTTTACGTTTCTGAGAGCCAGATTTATATTTCTTGGGAGGTTGCGACATTATCTCTCCATCCACATACGCTAATAGTAATCAAGCTGCGCCTCACTGTGAGAAACAGCTGTTTTTGGACTTAACGATTTTGCGCATATTCCAAGGGGTGTTCACACAGAGTAGTCCGTCACAACAGACTTAAGGTTTTTGGATTACAATATGCCATTTAATATAGGCCCACCAAGTTTGCATTACGATCAATATCTGTCATGAAATTTAGTTTTGGTATTAACTAATATATTCAATATATAATTTTTTCCCCCTTAGCTTCCCGTGGGCCCCCCTCTGCCATGGGCCCCCCCAAGGCTGTGTAACTTTTACCCCCTGTCCGACGGCCCTGGATATATACGTAACTAGCTCTAACTAATGTGAAGCAGATGATTTAATCATTTCTTTTGTACTCCAAGAAGTTTCAACAAACTGCTCAGAAAAAAATAGAGCCAGTGAGCTTCCAGGAAAGCATTTCTTAACTAGAAAAGCACTCGGAGAGCGCAGACCTCCGCCAAAAACAACAGTTCTCCCATATAGCGATTTACAGATTGCGATAAAATCCACCTTCTGGATCAGATCCGGAGAAGCCTCTGAATTTTTATAGAGGTTTTCATTGTCAATACCGGAGTGAAATTTTATGAGTTGTGGGTAATAATTAACGGAGATGTTGAGAAACAAAATTTCCGGCCCCATCAAGCGCAATGTTATCGAAAATTTGAAAGTGCTCCAGAATTCAAGATTTCTTCCGGATCACAGCCAAAATGAAATCAGTTCTTCCTTTTCACATTTATGACAACTCCTGAAAATTTCATCAAAATCCATCCGTAACTTTTTGAGTTATCTTGAACATATCCCCTGCACCGAGACGCACCAAGACGCATAGCCGCTGGGAGCGGTGCTTTTAAAATACTGCAGAACGGATCATTGGATGAGCATTGAGCCAGAGGAACAGGTATGATGACATCTACCTTCTACCACTGAGCGCATCTCGGGTGCTCCGAGCGCAAGGAGAGGGTCAGAGGGAGGCGCACAGTACAAGAAACTCCACAACAGAGTTCTGTGATTTCCTCGTTTCCTCCACAGCAAACATCTGAATGAGATCATGTCACAGCTGTACAGACATCCTCTGCCCTTAAGAGAATAATAACGTGTGCAAGTAATACAGTGATGCATAATCGAGAGGTAGAGCCGGTTGTGCAGTCCACATGTGACTGGGTGGATGCGCAATGACGCGATTTGGACGCACTCTTTTACGCGCCGACATGCCAGTTGCGCTTTCCACAAACTTGGTATCTTGCGGTACCGGTATCTCGCAGATTTAGATAGAGGGTAGTGGGTGGTCAGACCACCCACTACCCTCTATTCGAAATCTGCGAGATACCAGTACCGCAAGATACCGAATTTGTGGAAAGCACAAGAGACACGCCCATTGCTGTGCCTACAATGTGAGTAAGGAAGTCAGCATAATGGGTAGCAGCTTTAGGGAGCGGAAGATTGCATTAGCGGTTGGCAGAGGTTCCTAAATCAGCAATTTTCAGGTACTAGGTAGTAGGTAGTGGGTAGCAGGAGGTGTAAGATCGGGCCCGTGATGTGATGCTGCAATGTAATTCTTCTCAACCTACTCAGATGTTTTCACAGGTTTAGGTAAACTGGAAGATGAATACAAAATTAAACTGGAAAAAAAAAATGCAATGCCCTCTGCAGTCAAGGAGCTCAGCTGGATGTAATACCCTGAGGGCCATCTTGCTGGGCTGGTCCAAGTGGTCTGAGGTTAGGGAGGAAGAGCTTTGTTGAGTTTAGTTTTTATTTTGAATATGTTCTAGTTTATGATTTCTGTTCAACAAGTGCTATGGATAGACAGATAGGATCCTAGACCCATTTTGCTTGATTTGTAAACATAAGGTTTAGTGTTTTTACGAGTGGATTGGTTTGTCTTGTAGGTTCATAAGGTGAAGGAAGTTGAGATGGTAGGACTGTGTGAACATGTGAGCAGGTTTGAGTCTTCTGCTTCAGTCTTCACCAAGCTTAATGCAACATTAGGCTTTTGACAGGTACCACTGCATAAAGATTTAGTGCTGCTTACAACACTCATCACATCAGAGGAGTGATACTACTTCAAAAGGCTTCATTTCAGGATTACATGGCCACACGACACTTGCAGAAAAGGATGTTCCAGAACATTGATGACATAAATGGATTCTTCTGCTATGCAGATGGCCTTCTTGTCATAGGAAAGGAAAGGAAAGGAAAAAAGCACATGATAACAGACTGCACAAGATGGTGCAGAAGTTCAGAGGTTCAGGGCTTACTTTGAATGAGAAATGCCTGATTGTTCTAACACAGATTCATTTTGTGTGCTATGTGGTCAACTCACAAGGCATCTGAGCAGACCGTGATAAAATAAAAGTGATCCTTGACATGCCAGAGCCCAATATATGTAACTGATGTCTGCTGGTTCATGGGCATGGTGTATTTTGTAGGAACATTTTCACCACATCTGCCTGAGTTGACAAATCCCATCCGTGACCTGCTTAAGTCAGAGAACAGCTGGACATTTGGGCCACCTCAACAAAAAGCCTTCCGAGGCACAAAGAGGGAACTTGGTTCAGAGACTGTGTTAGCCCAGTATAGTCCAAACAAGGAAACTGTGGTGCCTGCTGATGATTCATCATATGACTTGGGAGGTGTTCTGACATAAAAACAGACTGGGGTGGGTAGGAGACTCGACTATATCTCTAGAAGTCTGACCAAAGCTGAGTTAAGACACGCCCAAATAGAAAAGGAGGCTTTAGTGGTAAATCTGGGCATGTGTGTGCTTGGTTTTTGGACTTTATCATACAAACTTGATTGCAAGCCACTAACAACCCTTCTTAAAACCAGATCACTTGATGACCTTCTGTCCTTCTATGTTACCTTATTTTTTGGCACTAGTGGACTTTATTCACAGTGAAGAAAGACAAGAAAAAGAGGCAGACGAGAGAACGGGTAAGACATGCAGCAAAGGGTCGTACAGGCCGGTTGTTGAGCCCGCAACTGCTGCGTTGAGGGCTATAGTCCTCTGTATATGGTCTGCCTGCCCTAACCGTTGTGCCACCAGGCGGCCCTTCAATTCAGTTTTAATATGATCCATGACCACAGAGGGTGGCTAAATAGTGTGCAACTAAAATAGTGTGCAGTAGAGAAACACCTCTTTGCGTTGTGAAGAAGACATTCTCTAAGAAACCTTTAACAGTAACAGAAAAAAAATAAATAAATAAAAAGCCTGCTTTGTATTATTTATTCTATATTCTAAATGGTCAACTTTGGTCAAGCATATAGTTTGGAAAACTTTAATTTTAAGTTTGGAAAACTTTAATTTTAAGTTCGGAAGGAACCAATTAGATTTTGTTCCAACTTTCACAATGTTTCTTCAGTTCTTCTCATTGTAACCCCATAGCAAGATTAATTTCACACATCCAAAGCATTATCCCTTCTCTGAGCCACACCTGCACTACTTACACGCCAAGCTGATTAAAAAAAAACAACTGACACAAGCAGTGGTAAAATGAACAAATATCTCATGTCACACTTACAGATCCAGGGTGAAAGAGTGCAAATGAAGGAGTGATCTGTTAGCTCACATCCAGTCATCTGTGTATCACAACTTCTTGGCACTCACCTGTATCAGCAGCAAAGGTCTTCCAAAATGTCAGGCTGTGACGGTTCGGTTTCACTGTTATCCATTTTAAGCCTAGAGGCACCTTAGTGTCAGGCTTTTCAGTGTTAGCCCTTCTGGGATTTTTGACACTTCATAAAACATTTGTTAAACTAATTACAGTTTGAGAGGTGATGAAGCACCAAGGCATTTTGATTTCTATTAAAACATTTCTCAGTATTTTTTCCCTCAAATTTTCAAACTGTGCAAATGTGGCTTCAGACAGAGGACAAAGTGATTCTACATCTCCTGCTTCCCCCGACCACGTGTGTGTGTCCTTGGCCAAGAGAATGAAAAGAATGAAGAGAATATATAAAATGGATAAATATATTGAAAAGTTAAAGCAATGGGCCAGACATATACCTCTGTATACTGTATAAACCCCTTTGATAGACTTTGCCTTGCACATAAAGTAAAAAGTCACAACTGAGACAGAGAGAGAGAGAGAGAGCACCAGACTGTTCATTAATGGCATCCAGTGGTGGTCCAGCTGTGTTTTAGTTATGAAAGCAAGATTGTGCAGGTGAGGTTAAATGAGTTGGAACAAAACCTTTCACCTGTTGCTGCAGCAGCAGATAAGGGAGATGAGATATAAGATAACTGCTGCTTTATCCACCAACTCAGAGTTGTGAAAAGGAAGACTCCTCTTAGCTAGTTTAGGTATTAGACAAACTTGAATCGGGTGCTGGTTCTGGGATGGTGCTGGAGCCAGTAAAGAGCAGTTTGAACATTAGAACATTCTAAGTGCTGGTGCCTGTTTCAGAAAGGAGGTTCAACAAACTCCAAGTCATAAAACAAACTCTGAGGTTGTGGTTTCAGAACAGGAGTTTAGAGTTGGTTCAATCATTTTTATAGTCTATAAAAATCCATCATCAATGGAGCTCTGAGACCGTGATTCACCATGGCAACGGCAAGTAAACAGAGAGATCAATCTGCTCTCCTTCAGTCATGTGACCTTCAGCAGAAATGTAAAACGGCAGAAGCGGCTAAGGAAAAGACCACTGATGTGGAAGAAATTGCAGAGTGAGTGAAATGTGTAATAAATAAATATTTAGAAAAAAAAGCGCTGAAATAGTTGATACGCTGACCACACGCCCAAGGGCCCTCCATAGCCCGCTTGCATTCACCCTACAACAATTCCACTACTTCTTTATTATTATTTTTTACTTTTTCTGTGCTCTCCTCTCTCTGTCCTACATCCTCCCTCTGTCCTGTCTCCCCTCTTTTCTTTCTCTGCCCAGCTGGCCTTCGGCAGGAAGGTCCCCCCATATGAGCCAGGTCCTGCTCAAGGTTTCTTCCTCTTAAAGTGGAGTTTTTCCTTGCCACTGTTTGGTATAAAGGTTTTTTTTTTTTTTCTCCCTACGTGGGAGTTTTTTACCTGCCATTATCATTGATTGGATTTAATTATATAATCTTAGTTGATGATATTTGCTCGGGGGTCATGCTCTGGGTCTCTGTAAAGCGCCTAGAGACAATTGTCATTGTAACAGACGCTATATAAATAAAATTGAATTGAATAAAGTATAAAAACCTTTGCCAACATTAACAAAAAAAAAAAAAACATAATTAAAGGTGCATCAGTGGTTATATGGGTGCAGTCAATAAATCCAGTAACTCTGGTGATCCTGAAATTATTTTTCTTTAGCCTACTCACAGAAGTGGAAGGAATCTACTAATAAAGAGTTATTTAATGATATCATCTTCAGTCATGTAGGTTATCCAAAATCCTTCTTTGATGACTCTTATGTTTGTGGCTAATAAGAAAAAATAAAGAATCAGATTTCTGGGGGGTGATGAGGTGATGGTCTGAGGCAAAATATAAGTTATAAAACTGCAGAAAAACTGTAGACTTGACGTGATTAAAAAATGAACCAATGTACCCCAAAGACAAGTTCCAGCTGGCTTGATGGCAGTATTTAGATCGTCAATATACTTTCCAGATACAAATGCAGCATGTCATCGTTCAGATGTCTTCAAAATATGCACTATATGATCAATTGTCTAATGAAACTGAACCCATTTCAGCTTTAAGAAGAGGTGGAAACAGAAAAAAAATGGGAGTATGTTGAAGTAAACCTGCTCCCGACCAGGTTTAGTTTACAGAGTCAGTTACCGTGGTAACAGACTCTGAGTATATGTTACCTTGGTTTCCGAAACGTCTTACTCTGGGTTAAGGTACCTCACTCTGTGAAACTGAAAACTCAGTTTCCCTGAGTTCAGGTTCAGCATACTCAGACTTTCTAAATAACCTGCTTTCTGAAAGGGTCTGCTAGTTTACTTTTTCATATTGTTCCCTCCCTTAAGTGTGTTCCAAATTGCCATAGATGACCTCAAAAGGTCTTAACTCACAACTTTTTGGTTTCCCACATTGATCCCACCCCTAGCCCCTTATGTAACCAGTCCTTACATTTAGTCTAGCATAGCTTTTGGACCAGAAGCACAAGTTTTCCTGACTCTTAACCAGTGCTGTCTTTGTGTTTTGCTGTTGATGGAAAGATCTGAGAAAAACAGTGTGGAAAGGGCACCCCTCAACCACGATAAAACTAGAAGAGTTTGCTGAGGAAAGATGGGCCGAAATATGTATTGGTGGATGCAGAATTCTTACTGAGAGCTACAGAGTTGTTGGGCCACAGGCCATGTGTTACAGAAAACCGCATGGTTTTCTGAGACAAAGGAGACAAAGGAAATCATAAAACTCAAATCCCCAGCATGCCTGGCGGTTTCAGTTTCACACCTAGGCCTGCCTCTCACTGGTCAGGGACCCCTATTCTCACAGCAGGACCCTGAACGAAGGCGGATCGCAGTCCCGCCGTTAAAATACTGCAAGCTCCGTCAGCTCGTTCTCTTTTTCCCTGCTCCTCGGTTCTCCTGCTGGACCTTCTCAACGCGACTCAAGATAAGGTCTTGGTGTACTCCGGTCCACCACAGCTCTCATCCAGCAGCCACGAGGCCCATCCAGCAACGCGCTAGTCAGCCACCGGTGAAGGTAGACCGGTTCACGTGCCTCATCCGGCCAGTACCACAAGTGACCTGCGCACATCAGCATGAAAGAGGCACGGTACCGCCACGGGAAGACGCAACGGCTCCAGACCCGTTTCCATAGGAGGGCCCGGCTGTGCCGAGACGCTGCAACCTGTACCCCCCCGCGTAAGCTGAGGGAACCAGGACGAAAAGGAGCTGCTCTTGCGACCACATCCGCGGAGCGTAATCAGTCAGCGATTCTGCCGTTATCCAAGCTTAATTATCCTCCCTGCTCCTGGAAACCAGCGGAGCATATGCTCAAACCTGCCCTACCGATCCTGGGTCATCAATCCAGTTCCACAGACTTCACAACACCATTGATCGCTTCAGGAGCGATCCATGTGAGAGGCTTTTGTGTCTGGGCAGAGTTGTTTAGCTTAGTTAATATTTTTGTGTTTACTGTGACACTCTTTACGACTGAGCCCACTGGTAATCCGCCGGTGCATATTTACTCACGTGATCACCGTGTCTCCTCACCACTGGTTGATCGCGCCCTGATTTCCAAACAAATGATCAGGATGAAAGTACGGACGTCTGCTTCACACTCTCCCTCCTGTGTGGAAATCCTCGGAGCGATCACAGCATCGGTGGTTAGAAATCACTTTCTTTTCAATCTTTTCTCCTTCGTACTAACCATCTCCGTGAGGACGTTATCACGTGACCTCGTCGGCCATCTTGGTAAGGGACAGAGCACCATGTGATCTCGTCCGCCATCTTTTAACGCCCTATCGCGTGAGTCGGCGGCCATGTTGGTAAGGGACGAGAGCAACTCGTTACCTTCTCCGCCATCTTGAAAATCCTCCTCACAGTATTAAGCCATCTTAGTTTATCTCACATACACAGACACACACACAGTCCCAGTATACATGTATATAAGTTGACACTCTTTTCAATTTGATGTTTTATCTGCTTATGTTAGTTTAGTCGTCTTTTAGTTAGTAGCTATAAGGATCTTGATTCAAGTGTTCGTTCATTCTAATACTTGTGTTAATAAATTCTGATATATTCTAATGAGAGAAGTTGTTTGTGGTTATTTTACACAGGTTTGTAACACTTGCTGGTTGAAGAAGTCTGTGCTCGGACTCACACCTTCTCTGTTGCTCTATAGCGCCACACCTGGTCACAGGCTGGCACGCATAGAACAACAGCCATTTTGAGACTGATTGTGCTGTTTAGTCCTTTTTCCTGATTTATCAGGTCGTGCCCCATTTCAATTTATTAACTTTGTTGATACCCTTCTGGTTATTAGCAGCTGTCTCTCAAGACAGTTGGTAATAACCCCCTTTTATGACTAAACAAGCATGATATACGCCTTATTGCACAACAGAGTCCACTCATAGACAGTGACCACTGCTAAAGACTGTTTAACAAAACTTTAATGGTGTGTCAATAAAAGAAAAAAAAGAAATGTCTGTTTTTGTGATTTTTATTTGTTTGCTTATTTTCTTTTATGAAAGGGTACTAGTAAACGAGTGCATGTCTGTGATTATAGCGGTGTAAGACACAAATGTCAAATGTATGAAAAATAGCAGATGGATAGAGATGCTAAAGAAAAAATAATACAGACAATAAATTCTAAACAGACAAAACCCAAAAATAGGACAATGCAAGATCTGTAATTATGTCCACTAGTGCCCACCCCCCCACCAAAAAAAAGTATCATTTGAATCCCCCTTTTCGTAAAATCATATTTGAAAAACAAATTTCAAAAAGCATTAAAAGTTGATGTTTTGATTACATTGGTATGTTAAGTGATCACATGGAGAGAGAGTTTGAAGAGGCAGAATGTCTCTTATTATTTCTCTGACACAGTGCACAGCCTCTGTCTTAGTAAAAAAAACCACAAGGGTAAACCTGTGTGCATGTGAAAGCAGCTCAAAGGTCCTGGTGCTCAGCGCAGTCTCACTCACGAATGTGTAATAGTCTGGGGAGGGAGGTGTTCATGTAGTAGAAGAAAGAAGTCACTCTCACAGGGAAATACTGTAAGCTGTTTATCCAAAGAAGTTGCTTAAATTGCTGATTACTTTTTTGTTAAAAAACAACAACAAAAAACCCAATAATTTAAGAACCTGAAAAGTTACTACCAGTTATCTAGAAATATAAGTTAAGCGGGCATCAGTGGCTACATGAAAGAAAGCTTGTGAGGTTATCATTTTTTCCAGGCATTTGGTTGATAAGTCAACAAAACACTATTTTCACACATGCACAGCAGTTACGCAGTTTTTTAGAGAGTCTCCACTGTGAACATCAACTTCTGAAAAAGTGTGGACCAAACTGTCCACACACCTGAAAATCTCCACTGTTAATTGGCTGTTTTTAATTTGGTAGTAATTCCAACTTGCGAAAGTTTAGCTCATCGATCAGTTTTTCCTGAGAGGTTTTGGTGGGTATTTAAATCAGGTGGGATAATCAATAGTTCCTAAACAGTTCTCAAATGCCATGTTTTTTTTTGTGAAATGTCTTAAATTAAGTAGGAAGTCTATGTCTTGATTACATTTTGACATCATTGCCATGGTGTAGAAAGGGAAATCATAAAAACTGTCATTGTCATTGTCCATGTACTTCTGAAGCTAACTATATGTGTGATTTTATAACTTCTTCATTGTTTCCATGTAAATCTGCAGTGCAAAGCATAGGCTGTTCTTCAAAATTTTTATATTTTCAAACTAATTTTGTGTAATATTATTTAATAACATGGAAATAAACTTTATATCATTGTACTATACTATATGCAGTATGCTAAAAGCAATCCAGAGCAACATTTCAATTTTGAGATTATTAGCAGCTCCTTTAGCAGCTCCTTATCTGGGTGAAGTAGTTTGTACGACCGTCACCATTCTTCATGTCAATGTGTTTATGAGCTGGTAAAGAGGCACAGGGAGAAATGCAACCTGAGGAAAGTTTAACATGTTCACTGACCAGGTAAAGCAAAGGGTTTTACATGCAAAGCAATGTATAATTTCATGACAGCATGAAAAGCATATTAACATAAATAGAGGTCTTTTTGCAACAGCAGTCAGTAATACATCCTTGGATTTCTATAACATTTATTCATGTTACATACAAAATGTCAGCCTATACAATGTTCTGAGAAGATGTAAACATTGACAGGTATTTCCATGTGGTTGTTTTTTTTAAGGCGTTTTGCACACAATATAGCCTATTTGGCATCCCAAAACAACAACTTGCAAAACACATTTCCTCCAACCAATTTATCTTTTTTTTTTTTGTCGTTTACAGTGGCTAATAACTGAATAACTAACATTAGCATTTGTTAGATACAGTGTGTCTCTTGAGGATTAACATCTGAGGCTGTGGATATTCTCATTTATCCAGGTAAGTTCCATTCTCGCAACAACTGAATCATAGGCAACTGGACTTAGATTTGTCTAGAAGACGTTTCGCCTCTTATCCAAGTGGCTTCATCAGTTCTCAACGCATCAGTCTGACCAGTCTGCACTAGTCAGACAAACAGTGGAGTATGAAACAAAGGGTCCAGCGAAACTCCACTAACGAAGTATTGTCTTTGGGAAGTGGTGGGTGCACACCTCCACAAAGGTTAAAAAACCCGAGTCATACTCCACTGTTTGTCTGACTAGTGCGGACTGGTCAGAGCGATGTGTTGAGAACTGATGAAGCTGCTTGGATAAGAGGCGAAACGTCTTATAGACAAATCTTAGTCCAGTTGCCTATGATTCAGTTGTTGCGAGAATTAACATCTGAGGGATAACCAATAGGTCACTAACTCTGATTTCTCCACCATGCCTAAAAAAACCCATAAAATACTAAGTCAAAGATTAGTTTTTGTGCTTGTAGCCAAACCAACTTATCCAACAGCAACAAGGAGAGATCTGCATCTAAATGGTTTCCTATCTTCTGTTTTAGCTCTTGGCTCCAACCGAAATCCTTCCTGAAATTTGCTCTTGCTAGGTCACTCTCTCATTTTCTCCTCTTTGCGTACTCTGTCATTACTTTCTTTGGTTTCTCAGTTGATGGTTTATTTTCTTCTGTGTAAAACTGAGCTAGCTCTTTGAGTTAGCCTCAGTTTATTGTTGATACGTGACGTAGTGGTATATAAAGTGATATACAGCTCTCATGAGAGAACATGTCGTCCTGGGATTCAAAAGTTGCCTTGTCAGTTTCTGCTAAAAGCCATCCCAGATGGATCTGAGAACTCAATAGTTCATAGAAATAATCAAATCTTCCATTTAAGGACTTTATAAAAAAATTATATTTTTTGATGACAAAATTATTTTAAGTGTAGTTGATGTTCCAAAGAAAATGGCATTTCACAATGATATTTTAATTTAAAACCACAGTTAAGACAGTAGTATGTTGTAAGCTGATAACTCCTGTCAATGCAACAATAATTTATAGACACTCGTGACCTCAGTCCACAAATCTCTATAACATATTGTCATCAAAGACATGACTGATGATCTTCTCATCATAAAAAATAAAATCATACTTTTTTATTACTTGGCAGATTGATTCTATGACCTAGGTCAAATTTATTTGGAGCAGTAGAATGTGTCCATATGTGCACAATATATTTGGCTTGGTATGGCAGCAATACAAAACCTTACTAAGATCCAAAGGACCTCCAGCCATCACTCACAGCCTTCACTGCTTAGAATAATCCAAGATTTGATGTCCGCAATACCATCAAACTGAAAAGAATGTATATATGTATGGTTTATGCAAGCAAAGAGAGATTCATATTAATTTTAATTTAATTTTAATAATAATTTAGCTAGGGTTGCTTGTGGTCATCTCTTTATAGTAACATAACATACAATAACATAAACATGTGAGGGTAAATATATCTGAACTCATAAACAGGGTAAATCATTGTCCTGTTATGTAAAATGAAATTGTTACTGTACCATAAAGGTAAGTAACAGGTAAAATGGATCTGACTCAGGTTTGCACTCATCTCTTTTCACCAGCTGCTTTCTGCTCTATTAAATAACAGTCATCCAAATGATCGCGACTCAGCATGACCTGGGACAAGATTTTCTCACCAGGTCCAGTTCCACCTCACTTGTTTCATATAGCCACTTATGCACTTAACAGTTGTGTGCTTTTTCTTTTCCCCGCTTCATATTCACTCCATCGTTCTTGCAGCTAGCTCTGCAGTTTCTCTTTGCATTTCACACTCTTCCTATCACTCACCTGTTCTGCTCTCTTTTTACTGTCTGTTATTCCAAGTCTAAGTCGATTTGTGTTCATAAATTCTTTACTAAAGCTCCCTATAGTCATAACTTAATAATCAAAAGTAAGAAGCTGAGGAAAGTCCTGCTCAGTTTTATTCTTGAGATATGCACAGTCATGTCAAATCAAATTGAATAGATTGAACAAGATTCAAGACAGATCTGAATCATTTCAAGTTTGAAAGTGATGTCAAATATGTCGGAACCATGAAACAGGAGGAACCTGAGAAAAGTACCACTTGTACAGTACATCTGTCAGGGCAACATTTGTGCTAACATGGCAGCATGCACAGACATTAGTGGACCACCTTGACCTTGTAAAGATACATCAATAGTTCTTACCCTGGTGGCTGAGTAAAGGACCACAGTGGCAAAGTCATTGTTGTATCTCCTGCTAATGGTGCTAATATTTGTGTGGGCCATAAATAATGCTAACAAATAACCACATAAACAGAATTAATGAAAAGCAAACAGAAGTAGAGCAAAGAGATGCATGGTTATACAGAGTAGCGACAAATTACCCTGGGGGGAAGGTGGTGGGATGTGGGGACTTCTGTACAGTCATTACTCTGTACAGCGAGCACGGTCTGGCTAACACCTGTGTTTCCCTCCAATCTGCCTCACCCTAATTAGCCCACACACACCCTGGGGATCCTCTGACACATAGGACCCGGACTGGGGGTGGGGTGGGGTGGGGAGGGTTACAAGGGAGGGGAACGATGAGGGCATATAAAAGTTGAGAAGGAGTGAAAAAACAAAGCACACATAGTAATAAAGAGAATGGAACCTTGTTGTTATTCACATCTCAGCTGCTAATATCTGATTAAAATATGATGATGAATCACAGAGAAAGAGAGAAAGGCAGCAGCACGGGCAGAAGTTAACTGACATCTGCTGACAGCAGTGAGAACTGGAGGTTGAGGAGTGGAGGAGTCACGCTCCCCTTTCAGTTTTATTTGCACGCTCTGCATGGTTCAGAAGTGCGGAATGAAATGTTTGTTAATTTCAGCTGTCACTTTTGTTCTTGTTATAAACACCTGAAACTTCTGCCCAGCCTACTTGCACTCCGAGATGATAACATAATTCCTCTCTGTCGCCCTTGACAACCGCAGCCTGACAGTCCATCTCTTTCCCTAAGGTGTCATGGCAATCACCTCCTTTTTCAACATATCTTATAACTTTGAAGTGTTTTATTTTTTTACTTTTCTTTTTCTCAGAGAAAGTTTTTACTCTGTAATGTAAATATTAATAATGCAAGGTTGAAGGGCAGTTTTGTTTCTTATTTAGATTTTTTTTTTCTTCGATATATGTTGACATTGGGTTTTCCTTACTATATTTATACTTTTCTCCTCACTGTTTTTTCAGTGGCATGAGCAAAAAAGAAAAAAAAAAAAAAAAACTCACTCTGATCAAGTTACTGCTCACTAATGCATTGATCTAGCATGAAGCCCAGAGGATGGAAAAGATCCAGGACAGAGAAACGTAAACCTATCATATAGGCAGACTGCCCCTGTTGAACTCTTGGGCGTGATACTGAAAAGTTTAGTTGTTGCACATTATCCAGATATAAGTAAATACATTGCATGAACACACACATACACATGCACACACACATATATAAACAACCATTGTGTTGCTTCTATTGCTGTTAAACTCAGCAGAATAAAATGCTTTATGGTTTCAGTGCAGTTTTTCATGCTTCCTTTCTTTTTCTGTCACAATCACTTTGCCACTAACCACACTGATGCCTACATACACAACTAGGCAAACACACACACTCATACACACACACACAGGACTGAGTGTGTCTGCACAGGCACACACACACAGACACACACACACACACACACACACACAGGCATTCATTCAAATGAATTAAAGTTGACACTCAAACATTTTGTTGATCTATTGCTGATCCCTGCCAGGAAAACCTGCCACTGTGGTACTTCGGGTTGGTGTGTGTGTGTGTGTGTGTGTGCGTGCGTATGTGTGTCCACTAAGTAAGATGGGAGAGTAACAGTCCTGCCCATGCTGACTCCAAAGACAAGCATGGATCATATTACTTTGCACCTTTGGACCACACAAATATGCCCACACTGAACACAGATTATTAAAAAATAAGTTTAAAAAAGAAATTTGCAAATGTAATTTAATGCTTCAGTATTATGTTTTATAAATAATATGTTTGATGACTTTAAATGAATGTATACGTCCTCAAGGGTTTTCAGGATGGGTGGTTTCTGGTGAAGGAAATTACTCAATTTCAAAACATACAAGGTGTTAGCAAGTGAAATTTTGTCGATGCAGAGTCGTATGAGCAGAAACAGTAAAAACTGTGGTTTTCCTGGGCCTCCCTAGTCAGGGAATCTACATCACACTGGAATTTACAAAAAAAAAAAAAAAAAAAAAAGCCTCAGTTTGCAGGGTAATGCAGATGTCAGCATTAACTAGTTTCTGTTAGAATAATTTATGCTAAATCTCTGTAAACGGGGGTGATATTAGTGAAATTTTCCCACTTCCTCATAAAATCTTCCTATTTTAAGTATATCACATCTCACTTCCACCTTTCTTTTTTTTCCCCCCTCTCACCCTTCTGTTAAACATTTTTTTCCTCCTCAAAAACTGAGACACATCTGAGCCTCTTCTGGCAGTGACAGAAGTAGGCTGCATTCACCGTAGCACCAGCCCAATCAGTGACGATCTGCATGGTAATGTGTGGCAGGGGCGGGATAATGAAGTTCCCAGCTTGCCGACTGGAAGGCTATCCTCCGGTGTGCCGAGTGATTTATCTCCTCTGTCAAGAGCCAGGACAGCCAGGACTTGTCCTTCCCAGTGGTCCCCGGGAACAGAAGTTGAACAGAGCCAGATAAGAGATGGGAGAGCAGAAGGTCCAAGTTGCTTGCAAATTGTGAACATGCATATATTGCCTTAAAACAATCAACAGCAGATACATTCAAGTGGGGATTTCAGTCAGTTTCCCTGCATCTACTATAAGAGTTTAGCAAGACCTTTGATGCTGCCTGTGTTGTTCCACTCATTTGCCCTCTACATTGTAGGCTTATCCATCACACTCAACTCGCCCAAAGCGACATGCCAAAATGCAAAATAACTCTCATTCGTGATTTACAACTCTTTTGTAATGCTGCCTCAAACAAAACCCATCAGAGTTGTTGTCAGTTGCAAAAAATGCAGGCCTCAAAGTAAAGAAGACAAAAAAAAGTCCCAAGATGCTGTTTGAAGATTTAAGTATATTTGTCCTTGTTGCAGATTCTACTGTACAGTTTGTGTACAGTAGAATAAATAGATAAAACATAGAGTCTGAAACGTTAGCTTGTTTTTTTTTTAATTTTCATAAAATAAGATGACTTCCTTACTGATAATACCAACATGAAATATTTAGGCTAATTAGAGAAAAAAAGCTTTGTTTAGCATTTAGTCCACCAGTTCTGAGTGTCTTGTTGTATGGTGCCATAATATTGGATGTTTCTCCCTTTTGACATGTTGTGGCCATATGGAATTGTTTTATTAATCTGTAGGAAGATTGCTGTCACCTGATAATGCTGCTATGTCTCATTGAAATGTTTACTGCAGTCACGTGAACTGATATCAGGTTATGATGTCTCTGATTCTGCAGCCATCTTTAACAATTGTAGTTACGAGTGTTTTTTTTTTTTTTCAATTTTATTTTCTTGTCTTTCCACACCTCTCCCCCCATAGACTTGATCTCTCACAAAACAGAGTTTTGGAAAAAAAAATGAACATAGTTTATATCGAGAGAGTTCCCATATCTATATTTAATTTGTCTAAAATGAACTATTTTCCTGTAAGTTGATTATTCAAACAAAGTATGCTGGTTAAGTAAAGATTCTGAAATTTGTTCTTTAAAAACTCAGATTTCTTCTTTTTTTCCCCTTTTCTTCTTTTCTTTTCTTACTTAAATATCTAGATCCACAAATGAGTAACAAAAAACCTGACTATTTCCCTGTTAGAAGCCAGGTTTTCTTATCAAACCCTCAAAATTATATGTTGATCAGGCTTTTGTTTCTTTCCTTTTTTTCTTCAGTTGTGCCTTGTCTTTGAATGTAATTAATGTCTATGTGATGTTGCTAAGCAATATCCTTTTTGTTGAAGAAGATGTAATGTTTCAGATAAGTTCAATAAAAAATGCTATTCCGATAAATTAAAGCATGTTATAGCTTTGCCACATTGAGGGAAAATCTAAATGAGAATAATGTTTTTTTTAAATATGTTTGCAAATGCAAATAATGAGATCATTGTTATTTACATTATATTTTTTGTTATATTTGTTATTTAATTGAAAGGCAGTCCATTGTTGTCATGCATAACTGCCTGAGAAACACATGCATTTTGATCTCTTCATGTGTTGAATGCATAAATACAGTAAGTTTACTATATAACACCAACATAAAATCCACATGTTGAACCAGAATCTTTTTGTTGATTGTGCTGACAAAGTGCACTGAGACTGACACACTATGACCAGAACTGAATTTATTTTCATAGTCAGTTTTGAATTGTTTAATAATTTGAAAGTGAACTTCTGAATTGAACTTGTGGACCACCTGTCATGTCCTCCCATAAAGAGTATTTATATTTCCGCTAATGTAAAGTCTTAACAGTGGCTCTGATTTTATCCTCACATGAAGATGTCTTTGACAAGAAGAAAGACAGATAAACTGTTGCATTTGAAGCTCTGGGAAATTAGTGAATGAATAGGCAATATGATGCACGTGACAGGCTTCCTGTTTTATGTAAAATATGGATATCTTTGCCTACATTAGAGGTATTATCACACACACACTATCCTGAATTCAAACGTTAATTACACTAACAATGTACTAGTATTTTCATCTCTCACCTCTCTGTTTCTGGTTAATTAAAACAAATGAACAAAGGCAGGGGTTCTTATAACCTGATTTGCCAAAGATCAACCTCATTTGGAGTGAATTAAAATGTAATGCAGCGGAATTCATTTTCTGAGCCAAGCTGCATTGTGAAATATAGTGTAAGCAGTATTCAAATTTAAAAAGAAAAGTTAAATTCACTAAAGGGAGAGGCATTGATCAACTTTAATAAAATGTTAAAACTGATTAATGCAATTCTCCAAATTAAAGGTTGAACACAGCATATTCTTGTGTTTTTGAACAGGTAATAACCTTTTTTTTTTTTTTTTTGTCTTGGCTGATATGAGAGAAAATCTTTCTAGATTTGATCCATTACCAAAACATCCTTGTGTGTTATTAGTAGTAGTAATACTTAAGTGTTAACAGTTTATTAGTGATGTTATAGAAATCAGCTTTGTATTCAGTGTATTGTTGCTACACTTTTACAACAGTCACTGAGAACCATCTCAGACCTCATGATCTAAACCAAAGACACATTTGTGAGCACCTTGAATGTGCAGCCTGTTCACAATGAAATGCGCAGCATCCCTTAAAAGACCCACGGCTAATCTGTCCCTTCTTACTAATCATATATTACTAATCATATATTAAAACATGACTGTTACATAGCCACTGACAGTTTTTTTAGGCAAAATGTTCTAATTAGGTCCAGCATCTATCATGGGTTTAAAGATTCACCAGTACAAAACAGAACTTTATTTTAATATTGAAGATGTAAGTCGCCCCGGTATCAATTCACACATATAATCCAGTTGATGACCTGATTCCACAGTTAAAGTTGGGGCTTGAGACTTGTTCCCGAGGTTAAAATCATTACACTTTTCAAAGAGCCTCTGCTGTTTTTGGTATTTGCTGCATATTTGCTGTAATTTTCAAGCAACCAATCATAATTGATTTTTTTTTTAAGCATGCTTAATTGTTGGTTGAGGATAACTTTGAGGCTATCTTGCTGATACGGACTGTAAAAGGAAATCTTCATATCTGTTGACAACAAGTAAGAACAGGGTTATTTAAATAAATAAAATGATTGATTAATTCATCAAATGTATTTCATGGCTGCCTTAGACATGAAGCTCTCATGAAACTTACATGGAATCTGGTGCCCCTCTGGCCCTGTTTCAGAGGGTCAATTTGTTAGACTATTGCAGCAGACAAGACTGACATCCTGCTCCTGCCCTTATTGCCCTTAATGCACTGAAGCTGAAGAAGTCCTCGACTTGTGCAGTTAACTCTGCTGTGAGTGTGAACACTTTCTTTAATGAGGCGCTGGAAAGAAAAAGTGTTTGCTATAAACCTTCCTTTACTTTGCTTGAGATTATAGAACAAAAAACATGTCCATTAACCAACACTTACACGGCTTGCAATTCACCATCAAGTCTAAGCTTTTAAGTCTTAAAAAACTTGGGAATTTTATTTTGTCTTTTTTTTTTCTTAGTTTAGGGATAAAGAAAAAGACGGACAAAGAACAAAGAGATTTTCTTTTTAAAACAAGTTTAAATAATGTTCTTCATGGTTGTTTGGTGGTTAACACTGTTTCCTTTCAGATAGAAGGTTCAAATCTCACCAAGTTCTTTCTGTGTGGAGTTTGAACATCTTACCCATGTTTGTGACATTAGGAGTGAGTGTGAGCATCTGTGATTGTCAGTGTATGGTCCTGCAATGGACTGGTGACCAGTCCAGAGCGTACCCATCCTTTCACCTCATGACATCTGGAACAGACTGAAGTAAACCTCCACAATCCTGAATACGGAAAACAGATAACTAACAAATTACAGTGATCCCTTATCCCGCCCCCCCCCCCCCCCCCCCCCCCCCCCCCCCCCCCTGTGAAAATCACCCCGAGCCTAAATAATGTGTTTAAAATATGTTTAAAAACCACAAAAAAGTAGCGAAGCACTGCAGCAAAACAAGACAAAGGCTAAACTGTGGTCTTTCTGTTACCTTCACAGCCTCTGGTCTCTGAACTGTAGTAAAGAAACCGCTGGTATTGTGCTATTTTTGGCTCGTAATTAGCGGCTAACACACAAACAACAACAAAAGAAAAAGTCCGGTTCTCTCTGCATGGAACGAGCAATTTATTCTGGCACTGCAGGAACTTGTAATATCACACAGGTTGTATTGTTCGGCTCCTGTCGTTTAACATAGAATATAAATCTATACACGCTGGCATAGGCGGAAATCCCGGGGGGGACACAGGGGACGTGTCCCCCCCTTCCATAAAGTTGTCCCCCCCAAAAAATCATTGTAAGCACACAAAAACAATTGAATAATAATATAGTCATGTTCAATAAAAGTAAAACACAAGCGTTGCAAATTATAAACGTAAAAACCTTTTTTTTTTAATTGTTGAAACATTGTGACCCCCCTATTTCTCCAAGTGGTTTAGTCCACATGCTGTTAGAAACAGCATGTGGTTTAGTCCACATGCTGTTTCTAACGGGCGGGGTACCGGAAGCTCCGTGTGTCAGCGAGCAAACGATCGTCTCGTACACGAGAGCAGACTGTACTGAGTGATGTATGAAAACCAGTAAGTCATTTATCTCAGCGCTTGTTTAACAAGCTCAAGGTTGTAAAATGAAAGTGACATTTCTCTTGCTTGGTCAGAAACTCTCTTTTTGTTTTTTTAATCAGCACGCCAGTAAGCAAATAGCCTAGCTTATGATGGCTAACAGTCTCAAACCAGTATGTAGAATAGTGATGAGGGATAAGCGATGTGGGAAAAGAGAGGGGACACTGCGGACAGAGAGGAAAAGGGGAGGAGAGAGCATTTTTTTTTCATGTCCCCCCCAGGAATTACTCTCTGAAATTTTACTGTTTATTGTCCCCCCCCCCCCAAATGAAACGGGATTTTCGCCCCTGCACGCTGGGCTGCTGTTTATGCTCACTCCACTTTTCATCTAACCCTGCTTTCGTTCTGCCGTCCCACAATACACACACCATTACCCATAAGGCCACACCATTACCCATAAGGCCACCTTCTTAAAGGGGCCAGGCTGGCTCACAACATTTCTTCGCTGTGAGAGAACTCGCACAACATCCCTGTAATGTTTCCGCAATTTTTTCTTGATTTTTTTATTATATTATATATTTCTGAAAAAATCCGCGAATAACTAAAATCGCAGAACTTAAAGCGCGAATTGGCAAGGGATCACTGTATTCAATCCAAAATGTGTACTAACCCTATTAGATCCCATGTACATACATACTGCTTGGCATTATTTGGGAAAGATACACAGCGATAGCATTTATTTAGCTGTATATTTACCCTAGTCCGTATCTTTAATTTCACTAATAACAAAGCAAGCTTGGAAATTAGCATAGAGACTGAGAAGTACAAAGAGTGGTTCAGTCACAGGCTTGTCAGTTGTTAAGTGCAAAGAGATTTTCTTTGAGAGATTTTTGAAGCCTCGATTTAAAGAAAAAACACTTTCCTCTTTTTTCTCTGTTGCACAGCTTTAATACAAGGGTTACTAGCCAACACCAACAGAAAACACACCTGTAAATTAGCAAACAAAGGCATGTGAAAAAAAAAAAACGAGATGAACCACTGATGTATTTTTGGTACAGCAGTTGTAAGTTAGCTCACACACGTAGTATATAATGATGCAAATCCAGTAGGAAGTGCATGAAGGCTGCTTTTAGCAACAGCTCACTGGTGCTACAGAGATATATAACAAAAGGTTTGTTCACTGAGTTGGAAGTGTAATCTTTTTTGGGAATGCTTTCTGAGCAGTTGAGGGCCGTCTTTTTATCATTCATTTTATTCACTAACCTTACCAATTTACTGTCTCCCATGATTAAACATAATAATGCTTAGAAACTTTAATCTTGCTCGTGTCAGTATAGCCCATATTACGGAAACAATAATGATAACATTATAGAGTGATTTGTAAAGCTTCTCTGTAATGCCAGTCTATTAGCAACAAAAGACTAGGGGATGATTACACTTTAAAAGTACACATTCCCCCATATCCCTTCACTTCTTTATGCATCTTTTAACACCCATCAGTGACAGGACTTGGCATGAAGGACCAAAAGAATGGGAAATGTTTTCCTCTTTGAGAGTTAAAAAGATCTAATGTTACACTCTTATTTGCTGTAGCTCATTATTAGCTAACAAATTATCATTATCAGTTAACAAATTTGTGTTCAGACAGAGGAAGAATGAGGACAGAGTAATTGACTCCTGAACTCTCATCACACCAGAGACCCAATAAAATGGGCTGTGATTTGTACAAACACGCAGTATAGCTCAATGATCATGTTTGTCTCATTTGTCATCAGAACTGTTTGAAATATGCATCAGGCTGCAGCAAATGAAACAGAAAATGTATTTGGAGCATTTTATTATGAACTTCATCTACCTCTCTGTCCATCTGTATTTTGATATACTCTCTCATCTGCTTCCATGACAAAGAGTCCCTTGACTAAATAGACTGAGAGTTGTGTGACAAGGTTTCACATCATAAAACACCAGTTTAACTTTCAATTGCATACACATATTTATGCCCACACAAACTGCAACTTGGATGTCAAAAGCATGTTGATGCAGAGCACAACCAAGGTCTAGTCGCAGCTGAGGCTGCTGTGTGTTTGAGTAGGCTTCTTAGAAGCAGGCAATGTGAGGATGACAGCGTCAGCTTGGTTCTCCTAATGAATGTCTCACTTCCTCCGGCACATTCCCTTGACTTACCCCTTACAGGCACCTAACACCCACCGCCTACAGGCCCCACATCTCACCGGTCGACAGCTTGTGCCATTGTTGGGATGACCTCACGGCCTCCCAACCACGCCAGCGGATCCAGTGTCACTTTGGTTTTGGCAAAGGCTGGGTAGTGTTAGGGCATTTTGAAGGGTATATAGATTAATAGAAGTTAATGAGAGACAGAGCAGGAGTACAATGAATACAAAGGAAAAAAAATCCTTTAATTTGTCTTATTTTCAGCTCTTCAAGACAGCCCAAGAACATAGAAGGGCATTAGTAAAGAATGACTAGTTCAATTGTGGTTTATTTATTTTAATTTGCTTACATACTGGAAAAGTGAACTAAACTTTACCTGAGAAAGTGTGGAAGGAAGAGTATTCAAGTTATTAATGGACATATTACCCATGGCATAATTACCCCTAACCTTAACACTTCATGAGGAAATAATCTGATAAAAGGTGGACATTGTAGACTTTAATCTACAGTATACTAAGCACCAAGAGACGTAAACATGGATTTTACACATTGAGCTCGGGAATAGTGTTTTTATATTTCTTTCTTTTTTTTTTTTTTTGTAACAAGCCATATCATAAGCAGAATCATCATTACAAAAGCTGGCAGGGGATTTCCGTTTGGAATATGCAGATCCCACCTAGAGTCTCATTACCAAACGAATAAGCAGTTTCCTTGCAGGGTGAGCATTTACAGTGAGTTCACATATGGTGTGAGGAACCAATGAAATCAGGGGGTGTGGAATGATGAGGCAGCACAAGTTAAGTGGAGAAAGTTGCACAAACTAAGAGGAGAAGCAACTTAGTGTGTTTTGGTCTTGCTGTAAAGATTGCTACACAGATACCAAGTCACAGTTTTTGCATCTGTTGGTGAGCAGTACTGAAGCCAGACAGCGAGGAGTAGTCGGGCAGCCCAGCTCTCCATCTAGCTCCCTAGCGGGCCGCTCCCTGGCCACTAATGCTTAGCAAACATGAGCATCTTGTTAACAGCTCTTAATGTTATGTTAATTTTGTCAAGCCAAACGTTAAACCCATATTATCCATTACTGTGACATTTCTAATATTAAAGGTTAATATATTCTAATAAGGAAGGTTAATATGTTATCATTCTGATATTTATAGTTCTATCCAACTTAGTAACATATTTTTTTCTTTTTATAAGTCAAGGTTCATTAATGCATCTGCGTTGCAACTGCACACATGCCCTACATACAGGACCTGCGGTGTTGTTGGCATTTATATTTTTTCGTTATAAATTTTGTCGCTCTCTTATTACACCACCTAACGCTGGATGGCAGTGAGAGTTATTTTCTGGAGTAGAGGAGCTTGTAAGGCCAAGCTTGAGGAGTCTTGTGCTTCTTGTTTTATTTTGAAAGTGTTTTCCCCTTCTGTGTCACTTCCTTCATTGGTCCGCTCCATCTTGACTGTCTACACCTGTGTCTTGTCTGTGAGTGTGCATCTATTGTCCTGTGTTTTCCTCTCTTCCTAGCCAGCTCCTCATCTGTTCTGTCATGTTCTTGTGTTTTCTTGTCATTTTTGAATTTTGTCTGAGTTTTTAACTATCTTGCATTGGTAGCACTTTTAGTTCTTCAGTTTTTGTCAACTTAAAAGGACCCTCTTTGCTAGCCTTTTCCATATTCGAAATATATAGGTATAATAACCTAAGCCTTTTTTTTTTTCCTTTTTCCTGGCAGAAACTTTTAAATATAAAGGTTTGAGAGATTAATACCTGCTGGAATGATACTCAGTAACTACTGTATCAAGGCTTAAAAGAAATGTAAAGAAACCATGTTAAAATGTTGGTTTGACTTGTCAGTGACAACATGAAAGCACTGTGTTAGTGGTCACTCAGGCACTAAAATGTAATGACTATGATCACTGGACAATCTATGACGCAATGACTATGATTGCTGGAGAAGGACTGATTGTCCCTTACTCAATTGCTTTTGTCCCAATTAAGTGGATTGAAATGTCCACTAAATATTGACCGGTTCCGTGCTTTTTTTTTATCTTTTTCTGATATGAAATTTCTCTACTTTTCCTCTTTTTGACAGCTGGTTTTCTGTGTGGTGTGTTTCTCTCCCACCTCTCCTACTTCAGTGAGGTGACAATTACAGGGTTTCCAAGCCAAGAGGAGAAGCTCATCATCAGCTGTAATCTGCGGGGACCCCTGTCACACACACACACACACACATACACATATACACACATGCATGACCATCCCACTTGTATGCCATTCTCTTACAAAGCCAGATGCAGCATTCACTTCACATACACACACCTTACCACCCCCACGCTTACCCTGTGGTATCTCACTCACAAGAGTGAAAAGCAAATCTAGAGGGATGATAGACAGACACACAGACGTATCATTATCCAAGACTCTCCATCAGCACTGGACATCTGATGCAAACAGGAGGGCTAGAATTCTATCTTATGACATCCTAAAAAAAACCCACACATTTTGTAAAGCTCGTTTCCTCCTTAAACTTAGCCTTTCCTTGTGTCATTGGTGCATAATGTCCACAGTTCATCAAGTTAAGATCCTGTAGTAGAGAAAAAAAATAAAAAATAAGGAAAGTAAGAAAAGCAGTAAGTTATTTTTCAAAGGGGTCACCATGAAGTTATCTTTTTTACTTTTACGACAGATTGGACAGCACTCCTATGAAAGTAAAATTTTTTAGCATAATGGCAGCTACCATTTTAATGTTTCACGAAACATTTTCCTTGCTCCCTGTACCCTCTTCTCCCCTCTTTTCCTGGCGTAAACCTTGTCTGGAACTAAACAGGAAGGGTGTGGCGCTGAGGTGGCACACCAGGGTCGCGACCTGGCCTCCCTCCCGTCATTAGAGCCTCCAGCTGGGCCAGGACTTCCGTTGATGTGGTCCACCGAGATGGGGAGGCAGGGGAGGGACATCCCTTTAATTGTAGCCTAGGTCATAGCGAAAGGAATGTCTGAGGTCTGAAGCCTTGTTACACACACACTCACATCTAGAGACGCTAAAATACACACTCTCTCTTGCCCTTTCTCCTCTGTTTCTCGTTCTCCTGTGTTCTCCACCTTCCATACACCCCTGTGGAGAAGGCCACTAATTGGCACATTGGCTGCCAGTGTGGGTGTGGAGGGAATGTCAGCGCACCACGCCATAGCAAGGAACCCACAGACATCTCAAGAGCAATATGGGAACCCGGGGGGAGAAAAGGAGAAGATAAAGAACACCTTACAGTGCAGTTTTCTGAAACTACTATGTAACAGAAAGTAGGAAGAAAATCCAGTTCAGCCTGTTTTGATAGTGGCAGGTACATGAAGGTTTTCATCAGTGTGCTGTGAGACGAGCTCATGTTTGTTTTTGAGGCTAGACAATGAAGCTTAATTTGGTGGGTAAGGTAAAATAGGCTTATAATAACTAATGAAAAACCAGATATAATGAAACTCCCACACGTGATTTCCTAGTTTTCATCAGACATTGAATTTCTGTGGTTCAGATAATATGTAAAATTAAAAAAAAAATCCAAAAAACAATTAAATTCCCATAGATTTCCAGGAGAAGGGCTCAAAATTTTTGTTGATGCATTACTGGCAATAACTTTTATGGCAGAAGTTTAGGACATTCTCACTGTATCCTCTGTAAACCTGAACATTTTCTCAAAAATAAATGCAATGTTCCATAAATCAGACCATGACAGAAGTCTGAAAAACAAAAACACCCTCTGGAAACCCCCATGTTCCTTCAGAAAAGTGGTAAGAAATAAATTGGACAGTCTGGTCTGTCTAACTGCTCCTGAGTAGAGCTCACACTGACCAAAGTATGAAAATAAATAAATCTGAGAACACACACATTCAAAACTACAAAGTCCACCATATTTCAACTTAAATCTGATAACTATTTAAACGAACATTTTGAGATTTTCTCATTTCTTTCAAAAAGAACAAGAAAAGAACAAATGTACGGTGTATCTTAGAAGTATGCAGACATATTTGATGACTCCTAGCTAAATTAAATGTAAAAATCAATGTTTCATCTTTCTCCGGTAACTCAGAAAGTGCCACAAAGCTACTTTTAGCTCAAAGGGTCCTCTTACAGGTTGAAGTTAAGTCACTTTCTCTTCCTCGACCTCTTCCTCGGTCACTCTCTCGTTCTCACTTCCAACATTATTTTCTTGAGTCTCTTAGTCACCTCTGCCATGATGTCCATAGTAACTCTGTGGCACCATCATTGTGAGACATAGTTCTGTAGAGAAAAATGCAGTGGTCACAAGAGATGAAAGGAGTTGAAGTTGAATATTCCTTCAAATTAAACTGATATCTTAGTACAAAATTTCTTTGGAGTTGTTGGGGTTACTATTAAACAGTTAATGTGTGTAAAAGTCAAGACAATCTCTGTATGAAATCAACACACTAGCAGTAGGAGCTACGGTGTTTCCCAGTTGATGGAAATTTACTGAATTTTTAGGGCAGAGCTGGTATCCATTTCAACTTCAATGTCTTTCATTCTTTGTATTTCTCTGCTTTGTAAATTCATTGAACAATGGGTGTCCAAACAAAATATGTGCCACAAGTGCAACATAAAGCTAACTCAGTCTCCAGGCTCCAACAAAGCAATAGCCATAAGTCGATATAAAACAATGGCAGTTCAGACTGTTTTGAGACTAAGTGGTAGGACCAGCAATGAGGACAAAAATAGAGCAGTGATGAGGGCTGACGAGAGTGGGAGGGAGGGCGGTAGTGGGTGGCTATTGGTGCATTTGATCTTCTGGTGGGCTGAGTTGCAGGGGGTGCAAAAGGAGGGACGGCAGGTCAGGGACTGATAGCCCACAGAGCTGGTGGAGCCTCAGTCTCTGGAGCATGAAGCCAACTTTCCAGTCAACACATGAGTCAGTTAGCAGAGATGCGCCCAAAATAAATGGCTTCCCTGTTCCAGGCGGAACCACACCCTCTTGTGGTTTCTTGGAGGGCAGTGTGGGCAGGCGAGCCGACCGCCCTTTGGGGTTTTTGGGGCTGTGGATGGATCTGAACAAGTGAGGTAGCATGGGGGAAGAGGGGGAATAGAGGGAGTGTGTGGTGAGTGGGGGCTGTGAGGAGCATGGGGGTGTGTTTGACTTCCCAAATTGGCAACATGAGGGTGAAGAACTGGCAACCCCTCAGTCTTCACATTGTTTATTGTTTACCCACACAGTGGACAGTAAACAATGGCACACCCACTCTTTGGGCGCTCTGCGGCAGAGGCTGGAGGTGACGCTCCCAATCTTTCTTGCTCAAACACACCACTTCACCCTCACGGAAAAACTTAAAACATATCTGACTTTCCCCCTGCTATTATTCTGACAAAAGCCACCATTCTCTTCAACAATCCCTCTCTTTCTTCTCTCCATTTTTTTTTTTTGCTTTCTGTTTCCCCTAATTATTGGTCAAATATTTCTGGAATATTAAAATGTAGACAAGATTTAAAACTGGTGAAAGTTTAGGCTGGTTCTTGCTCGTACTCTGATGTGTTTAGGCAACCCGAGTAACAATGCCCCAATCTTACTGTACAACCTGTTTTCTATATTCTGTCATACTCTTCCTCTCTGTCTTTTTCTCTCTGTCTTTCTATGTGCATGTCCCTACCCATGATAGGTCTCGTTATCTGTCAAGCGTCATCTTTATTAGTGCTCTAGGTGAGTCAGAGGAATGACAAGAGAGAGCCGGGAGTCGATCTTTCATTACCCCTAGCGACGGAAGTGTCATTCTCTCCATTTATTATTCATATTCTCTTTAATTTAACCAGGTGGAAGGAGCCTTGTAGCCCAGCACTCACAGATACTGTGAGTCACCCCCAGCAAGATAAACATGGACACAGTTTTTTTTCACTTGAAGCCATTGACAGTAAAGCAATCTGCCCACCGTCTGTAAGGGCACGGCAAATATATGTATGACACAAGATACATCAGAGATGTGATATTAGTGCCATCTGCTTGATATATTCTATACAGTTGGCACAAACTCATCAAAATATTACTGTATCAGATTATTGTGAGTTCCACCTCAGAATTCATGAAAGGCTTGATGCGGTTGTTTATTTTAACACAAGATGCTTTTCTGTGTTTCATGCTTGAAAAGAGAAAATGCTAATCATTCCACAGTTAATTACGTGAAAATGATAAAATTGTTGTTTTTCTTTCGTTTGTTATTGTGTTTTTATTTTCTTTGCAGACATTACATTTGTTTTGGGTAAAAATAAATAAATGAATAAATAAATCTTTAGGGAGTACTACCTTGCCTGCATTAGACAAAAAAGATCAAACTGTATGCATATACCCTTTAACAAAAAGCACACACCCTTGCACTCAAATACACACTCTCACAAAACACACTCAAAATCCAGTTGAAACTACCCAAAACACACATGCGTGCATACATAAACACACACACACACTGACTAAAGCCTTTAGGAGCTCCAACTTCTCAAAGTTGGAATGATGAGAAACACAAGAAGAACAGGAGAAGATTGAGACAAAGAAAAAGGAAAGAGACAGAAAGAGAGCAAGAAAAAAAACTAAGCAAAAAGAACATTACGTCTGCTAGCCTAGAATTAGAGCGTGAATGTATTGTCACTCAACTGAATGTTGCAAACTCCAGGTTCCCTCAAAAACAGGGACGTATCCCTCACCGCCTTTTTCCCCCCGAGGACTAGGTGCGTTTGGGGAGATAATTGACGAGTCCCCTGGCATGCAGCGAGTGAACGAGCGCCACACTCAGCAGCTCGCAGCCACACAAAGCTTGACTCCCTCAGTGCGTGCACGTCAGCCTCTATGCTAGAACAATAGACTGGAAGGGAAGGGTGTGCGTGTGTTTTTATGGGCATGCATGCGTATGTGTGTGAATGTGTCCGTGTGCGTCTGTGTGAGATGTGCGTTTACCAGAGAGGGAGGAAGGGGATAGGTTGATTATTCCTTTCTTAGTGCAGCATAATTCATTTCTGTTAGGCTTGAGAGAGCACGCAGGAGTAATGAGAGATGAACCTGAAACAGCCAGACTCTCTGAATCCTGTTCAGAGGAAGGCCTGTATGTTTACTTTTTCTTTTCATCCCTCTCTTTCTCAACACTTCTACCACCCCTTTCTTCTCCTTTTCCCTGCCTCTATATCCTTGTGTCTGTAGAATAGATCTATGTTTGAGTAACAAGTGTTGTGTCTGAGCGTCTCAGTGTCTCCCCCACTTTTTCATACTCTAAGATGCTATGTCAGATCCAGTGTGATGGCTTGAATGTCATATTCTCTTTTCTGTTTTCTTTTTCAAAAGAGCAAATATGCTAGACAAGAGGAACTGGCAGCGCACCAATCACATACAAATAGAAAGTTTGGTTTGTTGACAAAAAAGTTCTGTGAAATGGCAAAGATAAAACTGATATCAGAGTTTTCTGTTCAAAGGCATATCCATCTTCATGAGTAATTCGGTTAGCCTGAAGTGATAGACCACAAAATGTCATTTAAATCCACGTTCCTTACTTTGGACATATTGCTTGTTGTTCAGTCATAAACTTTAAAATGTGGATTTTCAAGCCACTTGACAATAGATCTGGAGAAGAATAAAGTCTAAATTTACATACACGAACATGCTGTCGCACTAGAAAAGTAGCACCGCACATGTTTATTTTCCTGTTCTCCTCAATATAAAACTAAAATTGAAAAATTATTCCCATTGATTTCTTAATTTGCCAGGGCCAGTGCATCATTGTGAAAACATTCTATTCCAAGTCTTGAATAAAAGATAACTTACTATAATTTAAGTAAAAACAGACAAGGATTAGCAGCAAAATGTAATTTAAGTGAAGATGTCTCCCTGAAATATTGGACATCAGCATGTAAGCGTGGAGCTATGCAGCTTAGCATCTGAAAGGTCACAAAGCAATTAGAAGAAAGGAGAAAAGAAGAAAGAAAATGCATTTTCAGCTTTTCCTCAAATTTTTTAAATTTTATTTGATCATGATATACCTGCAGTAGGGCTTCCTTGGGGGCTGCTGCCCTGCATCTTTTAAATGTTTTCTTGTTCCAGCACAACTGATTCAAATTAAAGGATCACCATCAGCTTGTTCATGAATGTCTGCACAAGTCTGTTAATGATTCAATTGTATTTTAAAATATCCTAAAAATATTTTTATAGACACGCAGAAGAATCAAAAAACTTTTGGTGAAGCTTCTAATTCCTGGACAAGTGAAATTTGTCCCTGGCACAACTGTTTTTCATAAGATCTCAGAAGCCGCAATGGCTGGAAACCATCATGCCAGTTTTTAACAGTGTATTGTCTTTAAATGCTTACATTATTATTTTCTGTATTAAAAAATATCTTAAAAGCAACTGGAGGTCTAGGATATAGGAGATGAATGGACATTTTGCCCTCCATAATAAAAAAATATAAACAGATGTTTAAGTAAATTACAAGAATCTCATAACTCTACCAGCACCAGAGCTGCTTAAGTAAATATAAGTAGTTACTTTCCAAGATTAATTATAAAATGAAAAAAGGCAAATGAAAATCGATCTTATTGCAGTATCATTCCAAACTATGAGAACATTTGAATGAAAGGCACCAAGATTCTTTATCTATAAATAATTTCAATAGGCTACTGTCCCTGTATTTTTTTATTTTATTTTATTTTATTTTATTTTATTTTATTTTATTTTATTTCATCATTGCTACAACATATACATTTGTTAATTTTGCAGCAGCTCTGCAGTTCAGCTAAATGAAAGTGTCTCTTGTGGCATGATTCGTATTTTTCCAAACCAAAGGAGGGGGAAAAAAAAGTCAAGCTCTTTTTCACTCACTCAAAGCATAGTCCCCTTCGCTTCAGAAGAAACCTGCCTTTCTGGATATTTGACACATCTACAAATAGGTATCTATTCATTCTGTCATATGGTTGAATAAAATGTGTCTGTTTTAAAATAACACTCATCAGGGCATAAGGGAGAATCCAGTCAGACATGACAAAAAATGATGACACAGGGCCAAGTTCCCTAATATTCTGACTGGAACCGTAAATACTTCCCCTGTTAACAGATTGAGGAAGCTGCCATATTCACATTTGCCCGGGGAGAAATTCATTCATAGGAAAATAAGAAGAGGCCTACACACGTAAGGGGATGTTTCTCGGTGTCAGACATACAGAATCACTTGATGAATCACTCACAACACAATCATCACTTCGCTAAATTGACAACAATAATGTAGATATTAATACTGATGCTTATGTGATCTAACGTCTTGCATAAAATCTGTTGGTTAAATGATTGTGTTGTATGAGTTTGTGTGTGCCATTCATACATGTGCATGTGTTTTTGTGAGAAGGAGTAGACGCGTACCAGCAGAAGATTCATCCATGAATGCTGTAGGATCTTGCACTCAGTCAGTTTGTCCCCCCCTGTCTGTGCTCCCACCCAACGCCTCCACTCCAGACCCCCTGCAGAGAACTCTGATTGCCGTGGAAACTGCACTTAAAGAGAAAATTAGGATTGCCTCCTCTCTAATTTAAAAGTATGTCTGAATTGCTTCGTTTATTACAGACGGAAATGCTAAATAAATGTTGTGCTATCTAATTTCATAGGTGTTTTCATTCACTTAGAGGATGAGATGAGAGGAAAATAAATCATATCAAAATTTATAAAAGCAATTTAAATGAAGGAAAGCTGCTATTGCTACTAATGTTGCTGGAGAAAAATCAAAACATTAGCAGAAAACCAATGCAAAACCACAAACATTCAGACAAGCAGAGTATCTGTCCGCTTACAGCCCATATACCACACATACAAAGACCATACAACACTTACGCTCTTCGCTCTCTTGTAGTCAAGAGGGCTCAGAGTAGATGTGGAAAATTACTGCTCTGATCTGACCACCTCTTGCACAATCAAGACTCAAACTCGTGGGCTCGATGCAGGTATATTTATCTCCTGCGGTAATGAACCGTATATTCATGCAAACACGGACAAAAGTGAAAATGGCAAAGACATTTTCATACACTGTGTAAACACTTTTAATTAATAATGTTGTAGCAATATGCATGCATGCTTGGCATGAGCTCAAAAGATGGTACATGTCATATAAATATGAGAACAAGCAAACATGGGGTTAAACTGAATAGACACAAGTGCCTCTCAGCTTGTCTGGTCATCTCTGTTGAACCCAACGTTCCCTGCAGCAGGGGTCCATTTGGTCCCAGTAGTGGGTGACAGTGGCCAGTAGTCACTTCTCTCTCACTGACTGGCTCTGTGTTGAACCTTAACCACACTGTCCCCACACGACATCCTGGGGCCAGGTGAGCACGCCACTGTGCTGGACACAACTCAAACATCATTCCAGTCTCGAGTCTGTACATAAAGGCACAGGGGGCAAGCAGCGGGGCATGAGCGGTTAAACTTTATTTCTGGATGTATTCATTACACAGTGAAAGGGTTGCAGTTGGGACTAGGCAATTGTGGCGCCAGCGTGTGATTGTGGCAAGACAGCCTGACCGCCCAAAAATGGCTGAGCTAACAGGGACGGGAGGGCAGGCGAGGTTTATGCTTGCAGTCTTTGGCAAGTTTAGTCTCCTCATCATCCCCTCAACACACCTTATGATGATTATTTACACCACTGGAGCCACTATACACTGCAGCTGATGAAAAAGAACCAAGAAGAGCACAAAAGGGCAGTGAGGAGAAAGAGGGAGTGAGAGCTAAAGTGGAGAATCTCAGTGTTTCTGCCTTACCGACTCCAGAGGAGACAGCCACCAAGCAATCTTGACATCCACTTACATCCATTAAGACAAAATAACCAGCAACTGTGAGAGGAAGAAAAAAAGGGGAGGGTAAAAAGTGATATTAAAAAAGGAGAATTAAGAGAAACTCCTAGTTCGGAGAAGTAGCGGTGCTCTATCCTGCAGATGTTAAGAGAGAGACAGAGAGAGAAGCCTATTTGATGGTTGTCTACAATTGAAATGGTGAATAAAAAAAGAAAAAAAAAAGCTTGCTCCTGTCACCTTTGCCTTTCAGTGGCCTGTACTGCTGATGTTGTGTAGCTGTTTTATGATGAGAACACCCTGAGGGGAACACAGTGGGACATAGGGTGTTTGGGTTCAGCTGTGTTTGCTTGCTTACAACCTGAGGAAAAAAAAAAAGCGGACATAAAATCAATGATGAGACGGTTAGTGAGGGTTTAAAGGAGAACGTTTAGAGAGGGTCCCTGGGTGTAAGGTGATGTAGTTGCAGTTTGTAAAAAGCATGTGGTCCAACTCCACACTATCAGAGAACGAGGGGCATGACAACCTCTGCGTGAAAGCATTGGACTGATAGAGCCATGGGATGAGTGAGCTTTAGAACATGTGTTGATCTGTTTTTAGGGTATTTATGTGAGGTAGAAGGGTGAAGGGGTGAGCAGTTTGTGTGCCTGTGTGTGCAAGTGTGCATCCTCAGTTTGTGTGTGCACATATGCCTACAAATACTAGGTCTCTGGTTATCAGTCCTGTGTGTGCTTTCGGATGATAAATCACATCCCATTCTTTAACAGTGACAGCTCTTCGTGGCAGCAAATCTGATTCTGGCCTCTTAAATCAAGACATGTGGTTGAACGGAGGCTGTGAGATCTGAGGTTTGCAATGCCTCTCAAAGAGAATGTCTGAATGGGCCTTTTGATAAGAAAACAGCTTGAAGCCATCCCACACAGGCATGAAAACAGCATGCACCTCCCGTGTGAGAGCCAAACAGATTGGAGGGGATGTGATGTTGGATATGTTCCTATTACCCAACGAGCCCAGTGTGCAAAGTGATTGACAATGATTAAGTGTAAGAGGGTATGCAAGTATCATTCCCTGAAACATATTTCCTATGTGTCACTGTGTAGGAGGGTTGGCCAGAGCCTGTCCATCAAAAAAGACAGGATGAGAACACAGTCTCCATCATTTGCAGATCTTAGAGATCTGGATCAAATTGCTGTCTACATGGACACCTGAAGTATCATGTGATGGTGTCCCCTGTGCATTAGAAAAGTCTACTTTTTTAAAGTGCAGGTCAGCACAGAATAAGAATAAAGAGGTATGTTGAAGAAGATAATAATAATAATAATAATAATAAAAAAAACATATTCCTCAAGCTTTGAAATATGATCATCCAAGTTTTAACTTGGAATCCATCGAGGAGTCACTGCCAAGTTTCAGGAAAACAGCACATGTTGACAAATTGGTTGAATCGTGATCAAGGCACCTGCCACACTTAGAACCTGAAACCGGCACCATTTGGAGGTTCATAAGGCCAGTCCTTCTACGCAGAGAAAAAGACATGTGCCAAAATCTCCTTTCAATCATATAGTGCATGAGAATATCAACGTACTTGTCAAGTCTGGTTTTTTAAAAAAAAAGCACAAAAAAAAAAAAAGAAAAATAGGTGGCCATTTTTGACTTGATTATGATTTCACATTTATTATGTACCTGCTCTCTTTTCCCAACTTTTTAGCATTAGTGCCCTGTTGAATTTAGGGTGCACTATATGTTATCCCTAATTGCCACTACATAGCAGAATGAATAAAAAATAAAAATAAAAAATGGAAGCAGTTATGGCAATTTCACATAACTTGCAACAGTAAGTAAAGAGGCTTCATGAAGATTATTTCTCATACTCCATTGTCTTAATTATGACATATCTTATGCTACATATGAAGCTTCTTATTAAACCTCTAATGCTTTTATATTTGGTTAAAATAGAATGACTTTTGTTGGGAGAAAATCAATGTTACAATATTGCACGAAATATAAAAAAAAAAATAATCACTGCTTCAATTATGAACAAAATGCATGACACAATACATGTCAACACAGCATAAAGAAACATGAGGGGGAAAAACTGTTCTGATTTCAAGCAGGTGACGCATTTTAAGCTGCTGCACATGTTGCAATATAACAAATCACCTGTGCCTGCAGAGGAAACATTCAGAGGAAGGTGTTATTCCTTGCTGAATCTCTCCAAGCACTAAGACAAACAAAGACTTAAATGTATGCAGTATTTAATTAGAAAAAAGAAGGGGGTAAAAAAACAGGATTTGTCATCTAGGGAGTGTCAGTAGGAGAGTGAGAGAAAAAGAAAGGAGAACGTGAGGAGGAAGGGGGTGGCAACATTTGCAGACTATTGTTTTTCCTCCTGTGTTTTTGTTCTCCAGGAGCTTTCTCTCAGGTACCTGAGAAGCTGCATGTAGCAGGAGCAGCAGCAGCAACAGGAACAGCAGCAGTGTGTCTTTGGCTGACCTATTTAGGTAATTGCACTCTTCATTAAAAAAACTCCATCTGCAAGAGAAATTACACTTCCCCAATGGTATCTAGGTAACATAATCTCCCTCAGGCGGACTAATTGCATGGCATGATAACCTCATAGGCTGGGCCTGTTTAATTTTTCATCTCTTTTCAAATAATTATGGATCAGTAGAAAGGGGTATTGATTTGATTCATTAACTTCTTACACCGAGCCAAGGTTAACGATTACACAGATCCAAATTACTCAGTCAAGATCCGGTTCTATTTGATTTGATTGGCTGCCACTTTATTATTGGCAAAGATTTGAAAAGAGTTTGAAACCTCGTACAAATGCGAGGGGAACGGGACCCAAGCAGCATGTGCTATACATGCACAATGCCACTACATTTGTAAGTACATCACTGACAACTGAAATTAAACTCTGTCGCTGAATTACCTTTTTGATGACTTTTCATGTCTTTCCCTCTGCCAGCATTCTTTACTTTACTTGATGGGAAGTTGAGCATTGCAACCTGAAAGTGCAGTCTATTTTGTTGAGAAACCAAGAGCATTTCAGTAAATGAACCTCACACCATAAATGGGAGCTACAATTCCACCTCGCACTTTGCTCAGACACCTGCTGTGCTCTACTTGTGAACAAACAGGTCTTTAGAAGACACAGGGCCTCAGGCTGGGTGAACAGGAAAAGGCAGCAGTTCAGGCTTTGACTCCAGGGTGTCTTGCTTAATGTGCAAAAGAAAGGTTTGAGGGTATCTGCGAAAACGTGCTGTAAAGAAATGGTCCCCCATTGTATGCTTTCTTTGTATTACGTTGTTCTGAAAAACGATACAGAAGATGCAATCTTTTTATAAGTGTGAACGTTTTGCAGCAGTTGCTTTTCCAGTGCATTGAGGTCCATACATTTTGTGTGAAACCATGAACCCATACTGTACTCATTCTCCTACATCACCCTAATTTTCAGAATTACTGTGAGAAAATACTCGTTACTCGTTGAGTCTTGGTTGTCTGCAATAAAATACAGCCCTTTCTTGTGACAGACTAGTGTGTCCAGCCCCTCCAGGATGATATGAAACAGACATGAGGACATTAAAATGACTGAAAAGTCCAAGTGATTTCCTTCCATTAAGTTTCCTCTCCCCTCTCCTTTCATAATCATTTCTCTTATTTCCGACACCCCATGTTGGAAAGGGAGAGGAAGCTCATCTTCACAGATCCACGGATGAATTATATTTCTCCTTCATCACCTCCAGGTTGAAAAAAAAAAATAAAAAGGAAAAGAGTTGCAGAAAATACTAGATATGTAAGTGGTGACCATTTCTCGGTTTCCAGCAGGAACAATTTTGAGTCTGTTTTATTATGTCCACAATGAAACCTTTTATTCTTTTTTATTCTTTCATTGATCACACTGTGGGGTATGTGCTAATCTGGCCCCTTCCTCTACTTTTCCTTGCAGTTACCATATATGCGGCCAGGAATTGAAAACACACTCAGACGCACACCCAGTCTAGTGACCTCACCTGCGCAGTATCTGTTTATTGCAAGTTCTTCAAAACTTGTTATCCGCAAAAAAAAAAAAAAGAAAGAAAAAACTGCAAGCTTAGTGAGCTCCGTGTGTGTGTTGGTGTGCACCGTGCATGCAAATGTGTGCAGACATGCGCATGAGTCTTTCCAGGTCTGTGTTTAGTGTTGTACTTGTTGCTATGATGAAGTGGAATAATATCACATAGTCGGTAAGCGTAAAATAATTTGGCTGGGTTGCTTAGAACATGTTGCCACCAACATTGTCCCAAAAACAGAGAATTATCCAACTTATACCACACCTCTAGATGGCATCTGGATAGGATCTGGGCAGTTCCTTGCCCAGAGACTACAAAGCAGACTCCCTTGTTTGCTAATCAAAAAGGATCCCTTAGTTGGTGGCCTGCCCTTCTTTTGTTATTTTATTTCTCTCACATCCTTATTCTCACTATTCTCGTGCCCTCTTCCTTTCCCATTTTCTTTGTTCTTTCTGACTTAAGCAAATAATGGAAACTCTCCAGACAGGCTAGACTTTCCATGGGGTGTATGAAGCTAAACCCTTGGACTTAAAGGGGCCAAGAGGGAAACCTACTAACTGTTCCTCCAGTCTGTGCCATTGAGGTTCATGTTGCCTTTCACCATCCGTCTGTGGGTAGAGAGAGAGAGAGTGTAGACAGGCCAGCCTGCTTTTATTTGTGCAGCATTTCCATTCAGGGGGATGAGGCCTGCCAAGGTTTCACAGGTACTGGTAATTTAAGCCCTTCTCCTGGGGTCTTGGTTGTCTAATTTAGGGGGTTTAGACAGCAGGTCAGGGGCGTAGGAGCGGTTTGGTTGAATGGCTCTGAGTTGGGTCGATCTGTCTCTCAATCAGATCCTTCATGAAGCAGACAGGAGAAGGAGGAGAGCAGGGGCCCTGCAGACTCTGTACGAAGTGACTTCTTTCTCTATTGCTTTTCTCTCTCACATACACTCCGACTTCCCCTCTCTGCCTCTTTTTTTTTTTTTTTTTTTTTTTTTTACTTTTCTTGTCTGCATTGGCGTTCCACTGTGCATATAGTGCAGTAGCAGTCCCATAAGGGTCATTCTCAGGCTGTTGACATTGCAAAACTGTAAGTTTTAACAAGTGTTTAAAGAGCATGGCTGGGGACACGGGTCTGTGACTCTGAATGTTTGGAGAGTTAACAGGACCCTGGGTACGGCTCAGAACAGCTCACGAAGGGGATTCAGAATGACATGTTTGGAGAAGTCTGGTCATTGCGGCTTACTGGTCTTTCCTATTTCATGCCAACATAACTGGGACAGTGTTGGGGGCAGCACCAAACCTTGGGTATTCCTCCTATGCACAGAAAAGTTCATTTCTGTAATTTTTTGGCCTCTGAAAGTATATACATAAAAAAGACTGACAACTATCCTCAGTGTGCAGAACAATAAAAATAAATGAAGGGGCAGCGAGGAAATAATTCCTCTCTCAAGTAACAACCAAAATACACCATGCAACACATTTTCAGAGGTATTTGGTTGAGATTAATTTGAATATTGTCTGCAAGTATTCTCCATGGCCTACTCAGTAGCAATGCTCTTCAATGCCCTCAGCACACATTTTATTTAAGTAATGACTTAAGTGTCTCACCTGCATGAGTGTACATTTATGGTTTTAAATCCATCATTGCAAATAAGATGCTTATGCTTAATTAGATGTTCTACATTTCTGACTGTTTAAGTCCGTCCTCACTTACTAAAGTGAATATACACATTATATTTATATAAAATAGAAATAGTATAAAATATCCCTCCACCAAGGAAAAAGAGCAGTTTCCACAACACATGATACCAAAAGTCTATTTTTGTCTATATTGCAGGCCTCAAGTCAATCATTGATCTGATTTTGAGCTCTCCTGGTTCAGAAACACTGTAGTTATGTCCCTCTCAAGATCTGTAAGAATTTGTCTAGGTTGCTCACTGCACCTCTAAAACCCACCTCTAAATCATATCGATGACATCTCGCCATCATTGGTTTGTTGCCAGTTTACCTCATGGCAAAATCCCATCTGAGATATACCCCAACCTGTCTTGTTCATAACTCCCAATTCAAACATTGACAGCCCCTGGAAAGGTGGAGTTCATTTTATTTTATTTGTTTCTTTTCTACTCAGACGTTTTCTCAAATGCCGCATTAACAGATGGTCTAAAAAGTACCCCGAAGACAGATATCAGTTTGGCTAAAAACAGGATGTTAGGAGTGAAGCATTCAGAACCCCTTGTGAACCAATGTGTTTGCAAACTCTCCAGAGATATTGTTTTATTACTTTCCATTTGTTTTCAGAGACCAGGGCAAAGGTTATCCTTCATGTTAGTGCTGTAGAAGTTTATTGTCAACATACTTTTCAATTGCAAAAATTTACAAATCGCAAAACCTCAGAGGGTCTCAAAGAAAGGCTAACTTCTTCTTTGACTTCACGTGTACTTACACTGTAATATACTTTCCAATTTACAGTCAATTCCAATGTATAAGCTTACAAAAATGACACATTTTTATTGTGATCTTGTAATTCCTCATGATGACTTCTTTTCAAATTTTGAAATAATGCATAGTTTCATGTCTGTATTTTCAACAAAAACATAGTTAGATACAGCACATACCCGTCTCTCAACAGGATTTTAACTCCAAACCTGAACACCAATGAGCCAGTGTATGTGGTGAACATTTATCAAGTTTCATTTTACATACTGCTATACAAAGAGCTGAGTGTTCTGGGAGCCCTACTGCAAGGGGACACAGCCGAATGATCTGAATATGCATGCTTGAAACCTCACTATACCTATGTGGGAATATTTCTTCTTCAGATTTGAGATACATTTCTGTGGTCAGGGTACCATATTTGAACTTAATGTCAAACTGAACTCGCTATGAAGACAGAGAAAAGAGGAAGCTGTTGTTTCTATTTGTGTATGAGTTCTATTTATATATGTTCCATCAGTGTAAAAGTATTTTAAAGTTTTTAAGAAATAAAGAAAATAAAATTCTAAGATTCCCAAATCATCATCTGTTGGTGGCTGATAAGGGGTCATGACTGAATTAAGGAACTTTTTTTTTACTACATTATCTGAGGCCTTACATGTCACCTCACTCTTGGCCCACACATACAGTACATATATGCACATGCATAAAAAGCCACATATAACCATGCACACAAACCTCCAAAAACACAATAAGTGGGAGACCCTTTTTCCTCAAATGGGATACGACAATCCAATCAGGCATGCAATCATGCTAAAACAGAGTAAACACAGTCAATTACAGAGTATTTTGCTGGATGCTGATTAGTGTGTGCTACCCCCAGGGCTACAACGAGGTAAACAGAACAGTGACCGGCGGCGTGTTGACTTTCTCCCTTCACTTCACTTGCCCAACCGGATGAGGGATGACAAGTCACTGTGCGTAATCTGTTAAAGGTAGAATAACAAATACCAAAGTGCCACTTCAGTTCCTCCATCCCGCGGCAGCCGTTTCCACCCCTGCAGGGCAATTTGGACCAAGATTTATTAGACATAATTAACTGACTGTGCTGCCCTTGTCTTAGCCCTGATATTTAATTTGTTCACTTAAACAAAAGACAGTGAAAGCTGATGTGAATGCCTTCTGTTGAATGTACTAGCTTACACTAGTGACGATATAAAATATTATCCCATTTTAGTTTACTAAAAAGCATGTGTCAATGTTCACAAACGCGCACACACACTGCTGATGATACTGGAGAACCTGAGAATGACACTACGTTCACTATTAAATAAGAATTTATATTTAGGCAGAAATTTTGCAAAAAAAAAAAGAGAAATTGCGTTGGTGCTGTATAAATTACTTACCCCAATTCCAAAAGAATTGGGAGCTGTGCATAACATAAATAAAGATGAAATGCAATGATTTACAAATCTCATCAACCCATATTTTATTCCCAATAGAAGATATGGATCATATTATATTAAATAATATGCTTAATATATTAGAAGTTGAAACTGAGACATTTTATAATTGCACTGAAAACATTAACTCATTTGACTTTGATGGCAACAATACATCTAAAAAAAAAAAAGAAAAATGGAACAGGGCTACCAAAGGCTGGAAAAGTAATTGCCTCAAATCAAAAACAAATGGAGGAGCATTTGACAACTTATTAGGGTATCTGAGAACAGGTCTGTAACATGACTGGATATAAAAGGAGCAATTCAGAGAGGCAGAGCCTCTTAAATGTAAAGATGGACAGAGGTACACCAATCTGCAAAAAACTGCATCTAACAATTGTGGAACAATTATAGAATAAAATGTTCTTCAATGTAAAATTGCAAAGACTTTGAAGATCCCACCATCTCCACCACATAATATCATCAAAGGATTCACAGAATCAGGAGGAGTATCTCTGCACAAAAGACAGGACTGAAGATCATAACTGGATGCATGTGATCTTTACAGGCTGAACCTTGAGTGCCTGTTTCCTCAAGTGGCACTAAATTAAAATTTGTCATGATTCTATGCTAGGACATGACTGCATTCCAAAAATCAGTGTCTAAAAAAACACAGTTCACTGTACAATCCACAAATGCAAGTTAAAGCTCACGAAAAGAAGCAGCCACATGTGAACATGAGCCAGAAACACAGCTGTCTTTAGTGGGCCTGAAGGACCAGGACTGTTCAGCAGCTGGAATCTTGCATCAGACTAGGAAGGGACAACATTCCTCTCCTAAAACTCCAGCAACTGGTCGCCTCACTTTGTTTAGAATCAGTCATTAAAATAAGAGGGGATTCCTATCCAGTCAGTTAGGGGCAGTGCTGTCACCTACTGCATTGGGAGGTTGTAGGTTCAAATCTTGGTTGCATCAAGAAGGCCATCCAGTGTAAAACTTGTGCCAAACTTGTTTGAGATGTGTTGCTGCTGTCTAAATGAGCTCATATTTTCCATGAAATAGTAAAGTGTCACCATCAGGTATGTTCTATATTTTCTAGTGGGAATATAATATAGGTTTATGAGATTTGTAGACCACTATATTTAGTTTTTATTATATATATATATATATATATATATATATATATATATATATATATATATATATATATATATATATATATATATATATATATATATATTAGGGATGGGTGATAACTGCTTTTTAAAAAGGCTGATACCGATATCCGATAACACGCACATATACCTAAGATAATTGTATCGATACTATGAACAAAACCAAAAAAAAATTTGCCTCTTTAAAAGAACAGAATATTTTTTCCAATAAAAAACTATTGGCAAGCCTCTCAAACATTTTCTTAAAGCTATCAAACAAACCTATTTGATATCTTACATCATCTTAAATAAGGTGCACTACTTACTGATATAAAAAAAATAAATGCTCCTTGAACTGATGGAAATATTTGCATCAGAATTACAAACTGAAAAAGTGCATTCCAGAAGTTTAAGAAAAAAATAAATATACATGGAAAATTAATCCACAGACACAAGTTAGATTCATCCATTTCTACCTTCTATCCATTTTACCTTTTCCTGTGGGTCACCTTTTGCAAATTTCTTGGATTTTTCAAAAGCCTCACCGATGTGTGTAAGTCCCGGTGAATTGTTTACTGCTGACTTGCTCAAATTAGCTCATGTTAGCTCACGTTAGCTCACATTAGCAAGATTTCAAACCTTCTTAAAAGTGATGGTTATGTTTCAGATGGCTGAATAGGTTTGACATATTAAAGCTTGTGCTATTTAACCAGCAAATAACCAAATAACCAGCAAACTATCTTCTTCGAAAACTTTAATGAAGTTCCATACAATCGCCGCCATGTTTGTTTTCATCAGCACGCTGTGCTGATTCAAGGTGTAACATAAATTCCTCCATTCCCTCGTTTGCTAGTTGTTCTTTCGGCATTTCAAATTTTTTAATTTTCTATGTGTAACATGTGGGGAAATACTGCAAATATCAATTCAAGTCAGCAACTACCAAAATTATGACCGAGTTAACAAGTTGTTTTCTGGCATGAGGGGGTATTCTTGATTTTCCTTAATGAGAAATCGTTTTTCTGATTATGCCGATGTCACTTGAACACAACATTCACTGCCAGTTATTCGGGTTTCAGTGGGAGCGAGGCACTGCCATGTTGACAAAAATATATATGTTATCGGGGCTGTTTGTCATGGTATCGGACTTATCGGAATGACGTCATAATTTCCTGTTATCGGGCCGATCAGGCCGATCCTGTTATCGGGCCGATAATATATATATATATATATATATATATATATATATATATATATATATATATATATATATATATCTATATATATATATATAAGGAGTGCAACGGTACAGGTGGCTCATGGTACGGTCTGTACCTCAGTTTTTGTGTCACAGTTTCGGTACAGATTCAGTACAGTTTCAGACCACCCGCTACCCTAAACCCACGATCGCAAGATACCGAGTTTGCGGAAAGCGCAACTCGCATGTCGGCGCGTAAAAGAGTGCGTCCAAATGGAATAAATGTGCATCCACCTGGTCACATGTGGACGTGCACAAACGACTACCTCTCGATTACGCATCACCGTATTACTTGCATATTCTTTTTATTCTCTTGAGGTCAGAGGATGTCTGGTCAGCAGTTGTGGTGGATGTTGGAATAGTCACAGCCAGACACATCAGTCTGTACAGCTGTGGTATGATCTCATTCAGATGTCTGCTGTGGAGGAAACCAAGGAAATCTTTGTCAAGCTGGAAAAGGTTGGATGCAGGAATTTATTTCCGATATGTCTGAAACTGTTGGTGGTCGAGGAGGGACAGGAACATTAATAGTTCGTGATCTTTAAATACGCATCCAACGATTCGTTCTGCAGTATTTTAAAAAGCACATCAGCTGCGCCAAGACGCACAACTGGTAACAACTGGATCTTACGCAGGTAAGATCGCGGGTTTAGGGAGGTGGAAGATTGTGTTCTGTTAAATGGTTAACTGTTTTCACTCCCTCGCCGGTGTATTCAACAGCAAAACCAAAATGCTCCCACACCGGTGATTAAAAAAAGTTTTTCCCAATTTCTCTGCTACCGCTGGCTAGTGCTGGGCAATATGACGATACGTATCGTGGGGACGATAGAAAAGTGTGTATCGTGCCATTTCTCTTCTATCGTTTCTATCGTTTCTATCGTTTCTGTCGTTTCTAACCTAATTTTATCAATTATTACAGCAAATATGTAATTAAATAACCTGCAACGATAAATTTGATAGAATCATATCTACTTCTACAAAGTAGCCTTTTATGTTTGCACTTTTATTCATGGTTAATGCCTTAAACAGAGTTCTCTTCAACCCTGATGTATACTTTAGACATTTATATTGGTTTGCAAACTTTGCACTACAAGGTTACAGATTTCCGAAAGTTGAAAAATAATTTGTGTTTATTTTTTATAGCTGAACTTCAGAGCAAATATGTGTTTTTCCTCTCAGAAACTGTTGTGCACTTTAAAAAAAATGTGAAAGCTACTGTACCTCTGTACCTACCTGTTTTTGCTGCACTAAAATGTTTGTGACAGTTCAGCTAAATGTCCTTTCAAAATAAAGTTGAAAAGTAAGCAATGAAATTTTTGTCAAACTTTTCAGAGAATAACTGAAAACATACTTTATTATGGTATCGTGATATATATCGTTATCGTGATATAAAATAGTCCATATCGTGATATATGATTTTTTCCTTATCGCCCAGCACTACCGCTGGCCATGCCTGCTTGTTTTTTTTTTTTTTCTGCATCTATGAGCTACAGCCAACCGGCCAAAGTGTGATAGGCTGGTCACTGTGAGTGAGGAGAGGCGAGTGGACATTGACATGCAGTGGTGGGCCTGTTGCCTAAAAGGCACGCACACTCACGTGCAAGTCCAATGCAGAGTTATTGGAACATAAATATATATATATACATATTTTAAAATTCTAAGTCTTTTCACCAAAGCATGACAAGTCTAAAGTACCATCTTCGGGTTAAGCACATTTTTGCTACTGTTAGAAAAAGATGCTAGCAATGTGTCAATGGGCAGTAAGCAGCAAACAACACCAGCTGAGTGTAGTCAAGACAAGTCTTTCAACAAAGCAACGACTGCAAAATCAACTAATAGATTACCACAGACTGCAGGCCCATCAACATTACTGAGGACTGGGGCCTTCAAAACATCCTTCAGATTGCAACTGTTGACCCTGGATACAAGCCACCTTTTAGGGGAACTATTATTTCAAGAATACAAGAATTGTATAATACCAAAAAGGTGGTGGAAGTGAAGCAGCTGGTAGACATTAATTGTATTGCACTGACAGTACTGCACTGACAGCTGAATATGATAAACTGGCAAAGTTGGAATCACTGCTGGAACCCCGCAGGTAATGTTTTTTCTCTGTCCACTCCATTTTATCGATTTAAAGACAAATTAATAGCAATATTATAGGCATAGATTAAGGCCTTTACCTTTAATGTGTCATCTGAATGGTAGTCATTACTACTATTGTGTTGTGTGTTTCTATTTTAGGTATATCACTGAGCTCCCAGATGGTGAGAGTTATGTGTCCTGCTCCGTCGTGCTGCCTGCACTGTGCCGTCTCTTGCATACAATGGAGGTCTCTGATGTTCATCGTGAGTGAGATCCTTAAAGACAGAAAACCTACACCACAGGCCTCTAGAGAAGAAGTGGAGCTGGAGCCACCAAAGAAAATGGTCCTTCCACTGATGGGCTCTGAGTCAGAGTCTGATGATGAGGCACTCTCCACAGACAATTTAACTTTATTTGTGATAAAACAAAACTCTTTCAAGGCAGGGTCCTGTCTCAGTATAGCCACCTGCCCACTACAGTGGTGGTCATTACACCCAAGGGCTCATGGTTAGCTGGCCCATATTGGACTAAGGTATTTGGCTACACCTGCCTCAACAGTGCCTTGTAAGAGACTGTTTTCATTGGTAGGGTATATTGTGCAGAAGAGAAGATCAACTCTTTCATCTGAAAATGTCAACAGGCCAGTCTGCCTGAACAACTGGTTAAAAAAAAAAACGTAGTCTGGATGATGGGTTGACTGGAGCCACATTGGACTGATGAACCATGTTTGAAGGAATCATTTTTAACCAGAGTGAAGAAAGACTGTCTTTTCAAAGACATTGTTGGAATAATTTGAGTTATGTTACACTGGAAACGATTTTCAGGTTGTTTCTTTTGCAGCAGAAATTAATTTTGGAGCAGACATGAAGTAGATGCTTACCAGTTTTTGTCTGTAGTTCATTTGGTCATTTGAGACACTGCAAATACACAGACTTTTGTACTAAGCAATTTAATATATTTCAATTTATCGCCATTGAATTAATTTCTTTGAAGACTGTGACAATGTTCAAAAACAAAAGACTTGATTTGTCATTTTGAAATCAGTTCTCATCATGCAGTATGACACTCACATGTAAGATGTTGTGTTACGTTTAGTTGAGTTTTTTTATTTATACCTTGCATACCCAGAAGAAAGACCACAAACTCTTCCTTAGCTTTTTGTTCATTTGTAATGACTATTAGTCAGACTTAAGTTTTTGTGTATTTTGTCTTTTAATTATTGCACATCATAATTAATAATAATAATAATCATGTCAGTATCCAGGGTGTGGGGTCAACCGTTCACAGTGGCATGTCCAGGATTTTCCATATGCTTTTCCGATGCAATGAAGTCGTTCTGCCTTTACTTTTGCCACTCTTTATACAATGTCTTTCTGCAAATAAGTTGAAAAGTTTGTGCATACAGATATTGGAGTCTCAAACCAGACAGTCTCAAATATGTCTCTGATAAACCCACAGTAGTGCATTATGGATTTTTGGCTCTGTCCTCATCTGCACTCCCCATGATAGTCAAATGAAGAAATAGTCTAAACTTCCTTCTTCTTTCTATCTGTTTTACATCTGTCCTACATCCTGATTGTCCTTTCACCAGCTCCTCTGGATTTGGGGTCTTATTCAAAGCATAACTTGGTCTTTTTAAAGCTCAGTCAGCTGCTCCCACATGTAAACAGCTTTCCCATTTTCATGGCTACTCTTCACACCCTGTGCAAATAAAAGCATCATGGAATAGCACCACCACTGCAGAACAAAATAAAATGATAGAATTATAAAACAGCATGATAAAAGCACATTATCAGTGTCCCTGTAAAATACAGAAGGACAAAAGTTAGGACACACCTGAGCACTAACTCGGGTTTAGTAGCTGTGTCCAAAATTTTGAATCATGATCCATATTTGATCTGCTCCACTGCAATGTCTGTCTTGGCAGCACTCTTCCAGCACACATCTTTGTTTATACTTTGTTTATATACACAACAAATTTTAGCTTCTGAAACCTTCACTCTCGATGTGCAAATGGGCAGGTCTCTGTTCACAAACACACAATTATGTAATTCAAGCAGAGCAAACCTTTATTCCACTCTTGTCCTCATTCTGTCATAATGCACAGTTGGAGGAGTGGTCTGTTTTTTTGTAACCAGTCAAGACAAAAGGCCCTTGAGCTAAGCTTTAACAATTACTTTACATCAGACTTGCATGCAGCTTATCAAAGACTGAAACAATTGAAAAATCAGTTTTAGAAAGCTGGCTGATTTGTCTTGAAATGTGCCATAACAGTAAAGACTGTTAAATTCATTCAGGTAACACTGGTGGCTAATCAGTGAGGCTTGGTGGTTGTGGTGCATTGTGGTACCAAAGCCCGTACAGTAAGAGGAAGTGTGTTCTCAGTAATACTAGAGGATGTGATGGGGTGGGTGGAAAGTGTGTGAATGCCTCTTTGTTTGTCTGTCTGTCTGGTTTTCAATCTGAACTGATGAGTGTTTGAAGAGTTTGACAGTGTTGGAAACTCCGTGTAAGGGCTTACTGCCTGTCCAGCTGCTCTGCAAGAAGACAGAAGTGTCGAAACACTTCCTAAGATGCATGAGAGATCACGATGATGTGTGTTCAGTGTGCTTGTGCGTACTGCATGTCCAGTGAAGACGTAGGGGAAGGAGATTTGACAAGCCAGTGTCAATATATATTATAGTAACACTTTTTTCCATCATATGATTGTGTTCTTTGTGATTTTTTCTGTCTTTTTTTTTAAAACTAATTCTACCTTCACCAGTGTAGTGGAATTATTTCTATTGCAGCACTTTACTGTAGCATATTCAGCATATAGATATATTTTCTCTTATATCTTAAGATGTCTGAATATGAAAAATAGCATGTAATGTATCATAGACAAACCTAATGTAACGTAAGAGCACACAAAATGTGTGTGTTTGGAACATGTATGCACACGTAAATGTGTGGCTGCACATATATACTCGTGCACATGTGTAAGGACAAGACTGAGACAAGGGATGCCCTTAAGCTGTCTGTTCCATCCGATGAGGCAGAGTCAAGCTCTGATAGATTTCATCTACCTTGCGTTAACCTTAATTTTCCTGGATGTGACATGTCTAACAGCCTCAGGACCAATGAAATCTGTCCGTCAACTTCAAAATGTTTTTTTCTTTGTTTTTTTATTTCTATTTCTTTCTTAGTTGTAACACAAAGATTCAAATGTCCATCCACCCAAGCAGCAAGAGATCATCCTATTCCCCCTTATTTTGATGTTTCCTTTATCAGGGTTCCTTAAAAAGAGAGTATTGGTGCTTGAATTTGAAAAAAAAAAAATAGTTTAAGACATTTATAAATGTTACCTCACCTGTTGGTCAGTGAAGCACCTGTGCTTACAACAACCTTAAACAACTACTCCACATGACTGCACTTTTTCACTTTACTGTATTACATGCAATCCAGTTTGTTATCCACGATGTTGACTGTGTTGTCCACTGGCTGTAACATGTGGCAAACGTGACATTTGTTTTCTGTACACTGTGCTTTGTCAGTGCGCACCATGCTATATGTTTGCGATGAGGTTTGCTGTTCATTGTGGTTTAAACCCTCTCATTGCTGGGTTGTCATGAAGCACAGACAGACATTCTCAGTTCCTCAAATTAGCAAATGTCATCTCTTTTTACTGGCAGCACACTTTTGGTTACATCAGTAATTCAACTGCTCAGCAGAGTTTTACGATTAACCGACACAAAATGTGAAGTTTTTGATTTAGAGTTTGCGTTATTGTAGCAAACTGCCCAGTGTTCAGAGAGTTCATGTGCTTGCATGAATATGCAACTGTGTGATGTACGTGCAAGAGTACATGTTTATGCGCCATGAGTACAGCTGTTTGCTTCTTTCCACAGAGAAACTCTGTGGTTGCCTGGCTGGCCCTTAATGCCGGAAGTCCCCCGCCAGTCGCTTGTGACATTGGTTCCTGACACCCTTGTGTTTACAGCAGGCATAGACGAACACAGCCCCCTCCAGAAATGTTTGTCCTTAGTAAGAGCGGAGGTGTTTGTCCTTCCAAGCCTCTTGGGAAATTGTCCACATCTCTCGTCAAGCGGATCCACACCACACTCAAAACACAGTCTTGTCCACAACAGATGTTTGTTTTGCGTTTGGTCTGTTGCGCTTTGAGCACAAGAATAGAATCCTTATGGAAGCTGCTGTCCGCATGTGCCACTTTGCTGTGGAGACTGTGGTTGGTGGAGTACACTAACAGCAAGAATTATCCTCTAGTTGAAACAAATTTTACTGATTGTATGGCATAAGACTTTACTCACAAGACTATGTTCACTACATGAAAATTTTCATCATGGAAATAGATGAAATTCTGAACCAAAATTATTTTAATAAAACACAGACAATGAAAAAATAATTCCACACCTATGATTCTTAGTAAGTTGACTGGATACTGATTTCCAGATGTTTGGTTTATGTGATGGGAAAAAAAAGAAAAAGTGAGAGAAGAAAGAAAGGGAAATATGGCCCAGAACATTACCACCAGCCGGGTCATTAATGAGCATTGCTCATGCTGTCATGGCAACTATTATCACAGTGATGTCGCTAATGGCATCTGAGACAGGGCAAGAGAAATATGTGAAAATTATTGTCAGATTCAATTAGGATCCTTTCGTCTGAACTCAGATGGTCCTCCTCCAGGCTCCTCATTGATTAGCTATCAAACTGAAAGAAGAATGAGAATGGTGGGACTCAGATGCCCTGATGTGAGACTCATCACAAGATCCTGATGTTCTATGATGGAAGAAGGCTGACCCTATGCAGCAACCTTAATCAGCATCATTGAAGACATATTTATATTAGTTGTACTGCAAACGATCATCTACACTCAGGATATATTTATTCTGACAATGCCTGAGAAGGCTGATGCTGCAGTGCAGAGTCTTTCAGTGCCTTCTTGGAACAAAAACAAAATCAGTAGTCAAGAAAACAGAATTTGTAATGCATTATTAATAACAATTGACATAATTAAAGAAAACCATAATTACGCTTGTTCTTTGAATTTTGGAGAAATTTGAATTTTGTTTTCTTTTTACAACAAAATTATAGAAATGTCAGCATGATTGTTTACTAAAAACGAATAACAAGACAAAATGGGAAATTAAAAATCATATCCGCTTAATGAAAACCACACTGACCTGATGAGCAGGTGGTTTGCTGAAATAAGTGAAAAACAGTGAGATGGGTGCCGCAATAATCTGGATTGATGAGTCGTGTTTGGTCAACATGTTTGTGCACTTCGGAATGCATGAGGTTGTGGTGGTGGACCACATGAGAAAGCACGGCACTGGATGGCCAGATTCCTGTGGTAAGACGACGACATAGCTTCTTGCCCCTGTTTCAGAAAGAAAGAAAAAATATATTCATCTCAGAGAAACCATAGACAGCTTTCCACTTCTGCATTGGAACCTGAAGACATATTTATTTCCTGCATAGCACACAGAAAGTCTTACACAGTATAAATGACTTTAAAATAGACACACATCAAATGTCATCAAAAATGACATTTTAGTTTGACCATATGTGTATTCACTTTAATAACACAGGCACTAACACATTATGTGTGTTAACCACAGATTATGAAAAAAATAAAAGATGAAAAACCATAAATGAAAAAAAAAAAAAAAAAAAAAAAAAAAAAAAAAAAAAAATATATATATATATATATATATATATATATATATATATATATATATATATTAAGGCTGGGCAACAATTAAAAATTTTAATCGCAATTAATTGCAGTATTTCCCTGATTAATCACGATTAATCGCATTGTATATGCGAAATCAAATAATTAATTTAAAAGAAGTGTAAAATGCACTTTTATTGAAATGTTCTGCTGCCATATGAACTAAAGTGCCATAACATTTGTTGTTCAAACACTTTTAACATCAGCACTTGTCAGTAACACATATTTAGTGTAAATCTCATCTTAAAAATGTAAAATAAAACAAAGCTTATTGCCACTGCCAGGGCATTAATGTCATCTTGTTTTATAAAAAATAAGAAAAAGTCTACAAACAAAATCCAACAAAATGATTGTGGTTTAGCACAATCATAACATTAAAACAGGCAATTTCTGAGGTAACAGTAGAAACTTTTAATGCGTTCAACTTGGCAGTTTGTTACAAATAACCTTGTTTCTGTCAAATCCTCCGTCTGGGAGAACTTTAAAATGAAAATGTCCATGTTAAAGTTTAGTAACTTTACCAATCCGTGTATCATTCATTCTTTCCATTTTCAATTGTCAATCAAAAATTGAAAAAAAAATTAAAAAGTGACATTTTAGTTTTTTAATCTAACACAAACAACGAAAAAAAAAAAACCTGTTTTTTTATATTTCAATTTTAAGACTTGGATCAAAAATACAAAAAAATAAAAAACGGGCCAGAGAACTGAATTTGTTTTATAATCGAGGACTGGACTTTCTGTTGTCATTACACATCTGTGCCTCTAGATGGAGCCGCACTGAAGTAACCAGTAAGAGAATAGGACAACAGTGAACACATGGAGCAGATCTGACGTAACATGGAGGAATGATGCGAAAGTTTTGTTGCAGTCCACAATTATTTTTTTTGACAGAATTGTTAATATTGCTACCTGAGTTGCTACCCGAACTGTAAAGTTCACAGATTTTTACCGTTCTCTATGTCTGTTTTAGCTTTTCCTTATGTTTACTGTTTTCAAAACAAAAGCGTGTGAGCAACATGCGTTAATGCGCAGTAAAATAAATGTCGGCGTTAATAAATTAATGCGTTAATGCGATAATAACGCGTTAACTTGCCCAGCCCTAATTTTTAAAATAAATATTTGTTATATTGTTTTTTTAAATCTTTTTTTTTTTTTTCACTGTAAACAAAAATTTGAAATTGTGAGCCTTAATAAGGTTTTTTAATCTTGCTAATTAATAATTACACTGGTGACAACACTGAGTAACTGCTTCAACTAACTTTGTTATGTTCTTGTTAAATGTTGGGCTCAATGCATATTCCTTGTTGAACTCTTGTCGTTGAACCCTTGTTGAGACCAGGCCAGCCTGCACAGCAGTGTGCAGATTGGTTAAATGGGAGTTATTCTGCAGGGAGTTTCCCGCCTGACAGGCTCATCTTCTCAAGAGAAAGTTGACTGAGTTTAGTTGAAATTTGGTGAGTATAGATGTTTTAACAGTTTTAAACCAGTATGTTTTCAACCAAAATTGATGTTATCTTTAATGGTAATTAGTTGCCTCAGGCACTGTGGCTTGCTGCTTAGCACTGTTGCCTCACATCTAGGAGAGTCCTCATTCAAATCCTGGTTGGGGCTTTCAGTGAAATTTGCATGTTCTCCCCACACTTGCGTAGGTTTTCTCCGGCTACTCCAGTTTCCTCTCACAGTTCAAGAAAAGTATGTTATGCTAACTGGTGTTTCTAAAATGGCAATAGGAGTGATGTGAGCCTATGTGTGGTTGTTTATCTATATTGCCCTGTTATGGAAATTAGCACCTGCCACATGCCAGTTATGTGGTGCAGTGGCAGGTCAGTTTAACCCCGTAGAGTCTGACATATAAAATGATACCCAGAAAATTATAGTTTTGAATTTGAAGGGATTATTGCACATTGAAATTAAAAACAACCTCAGTATTATCATGAACAATTTTTACATAATAAAATGTTGTACCATAATGGATAAGGGATGCAACGATATGGAAAATTTGGATTATAGTGACCAAATTATAATGGTTTACGATATCATTGCGATATTCTTAATTGCTGTGCAAATGTCCAAAATTCACATACATTAAAATAATTTCATAAAATCTTGTGATTTTCTTTTCATACTAAAACATTAGAAGCCAAAATGAAACTTTCACAATAAAAAGGCAAACAACTGGCACAGAAAAAGACTCTTTTCCAGGAACAAAGCTTATATGTCTGGTGCAAGTTTAAATTAACACTTAAACAACCATAGTAGGTCAAAATATGCATTTGAAGTGTTGCTGCCTTTCGCAGCAACTTTTTTCTTGCCTGCTCTGCAGACAGGATAATTGTCCTCCACCAGTTGTCCCTCTGCATTCTTGAAATAAACCTAAATATGCCCAGACCTCAGATTTTGTCTTTTAGTTGGTTGGTAAATATCCTGTGTGCTATCACCACTTTCCGCCATGATTCCGTTACGATGCCGATGTTACAAGCTACATATTGTCATGGCCTGGGTCGGCCATGGCAGCCCTTGTGTGTGTGTCTGTCAAATTGGCTTCACTCCCTGTCTCTTGTCTGCTGTTTCCTGTTTTACTTTGAAGGTCTGTCTTGTCCCTGTTGTTTTCTGCTTTGCTTCCTTCCCCTCGTTTACCTTGATTCCCTGCACCTGCCTCTCGTTTGTTCCTCTGTCTTTTTAAGTCTTGTCATTGTCTCTGTCTGTGCTGGTCCATTGTCTTGTGTCATCTTGTGTCTTGTGAGTTACTCTGCTGGTTTTTCTGCTTATTTCCCCCGTTTGGTTTTCTGTTTATCCTGGACTTTGAGTTAAGTTTGTATTTTTGGCTTTTGGATTTTGGATTTTTGTGTTTTTGTAAAATAAATCCTTTTGTTTTTTGCACTCCTCCATTCTGCCTTGAGACCATGACACATATTCACAGGAGACACAGTCGCGAGTCGCTTGCAGACTTGAATGAGGCTGATATTACATGTCAAGGTGATCTACGATATTGAGATTGAGTCAAGCATAAACAGTAATCGTTATAACGTAAAATTTCACCGTGCTCTACTGTAATGCTGGTAACTGTTCCATCCCTATTATGGATACACTGGGTAATTATTTCTAATTACTTTTTTTTTTTTTTTTTTTTTTGATTGGACAAAACTATTTTTTTGGCCTTTTCTTTTTTCAGTTATTATTATTATGCTCCTCTTGTAAAGGTTTCAAAAGCCAATTGATTCATCTGGCTATTAGGGGTTAATTCAATTAACTTCCATTCACCGTTAATTGTAAGGACTGATTCAAAGGAGGTCATCGAGGCATTTTATAATTATAAATTCTTATAAAGTCCAGATTCAGTCCATGCCAATAATAAAACAGTTTGGTTCCTTAGAGCATGAGGTGACAGTGGAGAGGAAAAAACCTGATTAACAGGGATAAATAAAGAACAAAAAAAAAAAACAAAACAGAAGAACCAGAGTCAAGGAGGATGGCTCTCTGCCTCGAGGAGTTAGGGGTTTGACAGCCTTTCAGCTACTGTGTTGTGCACAAAAAAAAAAAAAACAAAACAAAAAAAGATAAAATAAAATAAATTCCCTTGAAGTTTTGACATCTAACAACTCAGACTGCATGTTGGATCTGTTTCATCTGGGCATCTTCCATGAGACACCATAGGTTGCCACTTGGTTACTGGGTTTCAGAACTTACACTATGAATTAAAAGAAAAAACACAAAGACCCTTCAGTTTTTGTTTACCTCTTTATACAGAAATAATGTGCTGTTCTGTAGCAGGCGTTATAAGACATGTGCAGCCAGTGAAAAGCCAAGGATGGGACAACCTGGAAGGAAGCAAGAGTTTAAACGTTTTTGTTTGTTTTTGTTTTACCTTCAGCTAACTTTGTTTTATATTATATGTGTTTTTTCATGATAGTGTTATAATTGTCATACTTTTAAAAGATTGTTTTGTAATGTCTGGAATGAATCAATACATTTCAATAGATTTTATTTAATGAAATGCATATATTAAAATTTTTGAATTTAATTGAAATAAAAGAAAAAAAATCTCATTTGGCCAAACTATTGTGTTCCAGTATTGGTGCATTTATTACTTTGTATTTCATATAGAATAAAATTCCAATAAAACTGTCCTCGGTTGGCTGTTAGAATTTGAAAACTATCTTCCAATGTGACAGGTGGAGAAGAGAAAGAAATCCAACCCTGGTGGCAGCATGTCCAGGATGTGCCTTTGCCTTTCACCTAAAGAGAGCTGTGAAAGACTGCAGCAGAGCCTATTACAGTAAATAGGAAGAGGTGAGTCTTAACTGCCATTGACGTCTATAGATGTAAATTTGAATCTGAACGCTCACTGCAGAGGTCAGAAGCAAACAAATGAGTTAATAATGGATGGATAGATAGTTCTCAGCATGTTTTTATACACCTCAAAGATATATTTAATTATAGATACAGTGGTACCTCTACTTACGAACGTCTCTACATACGAAATTTTCAGGTTATGACACTCTTCAACAGGAAAATATTGCCTCTTGTTACGAAAGAAATTTCAGGATTAGGCAGAAATACAGTACGCGCTGCTACTTGCAGCTACCAGAGTGCTGCTGCTCTGCCATCGGCTATCGCTTAGGATCTTCCTGGCATCCCATTGGCTAGGAGGGCCCCTTGTCAGTAAAATGAACAGGTAAATGAACAATTTTTACCTCCGCCAAGGAGGTTATGTTTTTGCTGGCGTTTATCTGTCTGTCTGTCTATGATCAAGATAACTGAAAAAGTTATGGATGGATTTTAATTAAATTTTCAGGAGTTGTCGGAAAAGTGAAAAGGAAGAACTGATTTCATTTTGGGTGTGATCCGGAAGAAATCCTGGATTCTGGATCACTTTCAAATTTTCGATAATTGTTGCGCTTCGTGCAGGTCTGCACTGCACTACTTCCTGAACTTCAGCCAGCTGCTTTGTTTCCTGTGTTCCATTAATTGACAAACTGATTAATCCAGGTGTGTCTGACCTCACAGCAATGGTCAGACACACCTGGATTAATTAATTTGTACAATAATGGCACACAGAAAACAAAAGAGCTGGCTGAATTTCAGGAAACAGTGTAGCTGTGATTTTAGCTTTTTTTGTACACCAAAAATGTAAGAGATACTGGAGCTTGGTTGGGATGGTGGGACTGCTCGCGGCGGGCACCAGAAAATTTCCCTTATTTTCAAATCCAAAATTTGACAGGTATGGTTCCACCACATCCCAAAGGTGTTCTTGGATTGAGATCTGGTGACTGTGGAGGCCATTTGAGTACAGTGAACTCATTGTCATGTTCAAGAAACCAGTCTGAGATGATTTGCGCTTTATGACATGACACGTTATCCTGCTGGAAGTAGCCATCAGAAGATGGGTCCACTGTGGTCATAAAGAGATGGACATGGTCACTAACAATACTCAGGTAGACTGGTGTTGCTACGATGCTCAGTTGCTACTAATGGTCCCAAAATGTGCCAGGAAAATATTTATTTTATTTTATTTTTATTTAACCTTTGTTGAAATCAAGATCTCATTTTCAAGTGTGACCTGTTCAATAATAAATCACAATGAAATACATATAAAACAATCAATATTGTTAAAAAAAAATAAAAACATAAAATAATAAATATGTTAACAAATACAGTTAAAAGTGGGAGAGATTCAGCATGAACACACCATAGAAGCTCTCTCTAAGTCTCTTATCAGTACTTTAAAGCTAGCAAGGGAAATCAAACTGGACAGTTTCAGGTGCTGCTAAAGCTTGTTCCAGGTTGAGGGGGCTGAGTAAGAGAAGGCCTTTTTGCCACACCCAGTATGGACTGAAGGGATGGAAAAAGTGATGAAGTCCTGGGACCATAGATTGTAAATGGACTGATTCTGAGATAGGCAAGATGTTAAATAAGAGGGCAGCAGACTTAGGATGGATTTGTAAATGACTAAGTACCAGTGTATGGTTCTACGCATTGACAGAGATGACCAGCTGACCAAGGCGTACAGAGTACAATGATGTATCATGGGTTTACAACCAGTCATAAATCTCAGTGCACCATGATAAACAGCGTCGAGCAGATGGAGATGATTTGCAGGTGCATTCATATACAGGGCATCACCATAGTCCAAGAGAGGAAAAAAGGTGGCAGAAACCAACTGTTTCCTAACTTTTAGAGAAAAACAATGTTTGTTCCTGTAAAAAAAACCCTAGTTTTAGTTTTAATTTCTTAACCAAATTGTTAATATGACATTTAAAAGACAGGCCATCATCTAATATAATGCCTAAGTATTTGTGGGAAGATACAAGCTCGATAGGTGCGCCCTGAACAGAGGTTTATACAGGGAAGAACGGCTGGAACCTTGTTATTTGAGAAGAGCATTGCTTTGGTTTTGTCTGAATTTATCACCAGTCTGAGATGGAACAGGTGGGACTGAAATATATCAAAAGCAGACTGCAGACATTCAAAAGCAAGAGCAACAGTGCTCGCACAACAATATAAAATAGTGTTGTCCGCATAAAGGTGAACAGAAGCATTAATATTTCGACCTACATCATTTATGTAAATGGTGAAAAGAGTTGGCCCTAGAACTGAACCTTGTGGCACACCTTTAGAGACATTAAGACAGTTAGAGGACAAGTAGTTGAACTGCACATATTGTTTTCGATTTGAGAGGTAATTTTCAAACCAACCAACAGCTTTGGCTGATAGACGTATATGTGCCAGGCGTTGGCATTGAATTCCATGATCAACAGTATCAAATGCTTTAGACAAATCAATAAAAAGGGCAGTACAATAGTTCTTCTTGTGTAAAGCTTCCACAATATCATTCATAACCTTAATGGTAGCAGTCAAAGTGCTGTGCTTCTTCCTAAAACCAGACTGGGCAGGAGATAAAATATTATGTGAGCACAGGAAATCCTTGATCTTTTCGTTAACCAATGATTCAAGGACCTTGGCTAAACTAGAAAGTTTGGAAATTGGTCGATAGTTATTCAACATTTTGGGGTTACCACCTTTCAAAAGTGGGAAGACAAAAGCAGTTTTCCAAACCTTAGGAATTACATTATTACCACCCAGTCTGCCAGTCCAGAGGTACTGGCCTGATGTCCATGTGTCATTGCAGGGACGTGTCAACCAAGACAGCCCAACAATATCCAGAGGCTTGAGGAACTCAGAGCAGATCTCATCCACTGCAGAGCTATGCCACCGCCATGCAGCTACTCAGCGAGTAGATGCTCGATCAGCTCCGGTAATGAGTGAATCTAGCACAGTATCCGCAGACTCAGCTTCCTCTGTGGAAGACACACTGGTGGTGCTGAGAAGATCCTCAAAGTATTCCCTCCACCACTGAACAAAATTTCCAGTCAAGATCAACAGGACTTCGCCCTCACTTTAAACAGTGTCGGTGAAGCACTGTTTTTCCCGTCTAAGCTGCCTGACAGTTTGCCAGAATCTTCTCGGGACCAATGTAAAGTCACTCTACATGGCCTCTCCAAACTCACTCCACACCCAAGTTTTTGGATCAGAAACTGTCGAAAGCTACCGCCCACTTGGTCAGTCAGTTACCATCTGCTGCCTCCAGAGTCTGACAGGCTAACCAAGCCTTGTAGGACTCTTTCTTCAGCCTGACGGCCTCCCTCATCCATGGTGTCCACCACCAGGTTGAGGGTCGCTGCCACTTTTTATGTTTAATGGCATATTATTATTTTTATCATTATTATTATTATCATTATTTGTTTGCTTGGACTTGGCGACCTGGCCAGAGCATACAGTGACTTTTCCACAGTAACATTTGGGAAATGCTTCAAACCACTATGTGCCCCTGTACAGAATGAAACTGGTATAGAAAATGGATGAGTTTCACTGATTTTTATCCCTTCATTGTTTCCAGATCTTTTTCCCAGCCTGTTGGGTTTAAGGAGGAGTTAACTGTTTCCTCTTTATAAAGAGCCTTGCTTCTATGAAGAGATTACTTAGTACATTCTTTATTTCACCTTAATCATCTACCAACATCTGTTTCTAAAGACTTTTTTTTTTTAGTAAGAAAGGAGCACTAGTTGCTGTTGCAAAATCCCCAAATATGTTACATGAATAAGATCTAAATTAAGTTTGTTTCAGCCTCTGCAAGATAGCACTGAGGTTCCTGTTTTGTTCTGTTCTGAAATTTCTCAGAAAATTTGCTGGTCCACCAGATAGTAAAGTATGTGCTCTAAATTTAGGAACAAACTTAATTTCAATCTTGTACATTCAAAGATTGTGCAACATTAGAACACATTTAACAATACGTTTGACCTAATCCATGGCCTTACTGTGTGCAATCAGTTGAGAATAGATTTTTCTCCTTTCTCCCAGACACAGTTCTCAACTATCAAACCATATAACTTTATTTAACAAGACAACGGAGCTTTAATTCAGCTGCCAAGGAATTTTTTTGTTAACCTGGAACACTGACTTTCTGATAATTTTCACTCACCACAGGTGTTGCAGACTTTTAAGTAGCAGACATTTTACTATGTTGTTTTTGTTCATATCTGACAATAATGTATTACTCTTAATAGCTTCACTTTCAAGTCATGCAAAGCAAATAACTGCTATTACTTCATACTGCTGTGCACATGGCATGCCGTGTGCACGGAAAGGCAGTTGAGATTGGAGCTCAGAAATTATTTTTAGGCCAAAACCCTAAATTATATGAGGTGAAACAAACCTACTGCTTTCTTACAAATGAGACATTCTCTTGACTCTTGTGGATTCTTTTGAAGGTTTTCCCTTCCTTGTTTAAATTATATCAACTTAGTTCAAGTGGTGATTTCAGAGTAGATGGTGACTGCAATCTAATAACCACAATAAATGCCTCCACCTCATTCCAGTCATTACTGAATACCTCCATTCTTCTCGATTTGGCCAGACATTAAAACTGAATCACCACAATCCTTGATTTAAGTCTTCTCATTCTTATATTCAAAAGAAAAAGCTTCTCCAAAACTGACAAACCAAAAGAGGTTGGAAGCTGCCACTCATACTGAGTGACATTGATTTGCTGAAGCTAATATGCAGATAAATAAAGAGGATGTGTAAGAATCCGCACATATAATTATCCCATTATGAAATTCTAGCCTGTGGTACGGCCTTTGGAAACTTTTAGACTTGACTGTGTTTGCTCAGGGTCTATTAATAAACTCCAGTTTGAATGACAGAGTGTGTCCCGAGCAGGCAACACATGTCCGTGATGAGAGGGAGAGACACACAGAGAGAGGAAAGTTGACTGGACCAGAGAGGCAAGGCTAGCACAGCTCTTTTACTTTTTACAGGATTCTAACTGCTTGCTCAGAAACAGGCTCTCCCTCCCTTTCTGGCTGGATGGTTCGAAATCAACACCCCGGCTTACAGCCCCTGAGCCCTGCTGCAGCCTCCGCCTCTGTTCTCCGTCTCGCACCAACCTCCAGTCCATGCCACCTCATTTACTCCAGCCGTGCTGGCTTCCTCATTGGTCACACAACCCACTTCCCTGCTCTGCTTCACTTGCAGCAGCCACAGTACACCCACCATGGGTTTAATGGCATATGAACAAAGCATACTTTTGACATTAAGAAAAAAAAAAGTAGACACTCAAATGCAACCCAGTATATCTGTGTAATAACATGGTATCACGGGGGTAATTATGCACAACAAGAGGAAAAAATATGGCATATGAAGGTTTGAGACATAATGTTAAAAAACAAACATGGTGTAATGTAAATAAATGTATGTTAAATCACTCATTGAGATGGTTTCATTTCTTCTTTTGTGTCTTACTGTGTATGTGATCACAGCTTTGCATTTACAGAAAGCTATACAAACAGTTTGACCTCTAAGACAGATGCGACCATCGGACTGCTCTGAATGTGTGCTTGTCTGGGTGCAGGAATTCAAATGTTGCAACCAGGAATGTTTTTCCCACCGTCTCTGCATTCCAAGGCAGATGACACACATTCCCTGATGGCTCTTTGAAGTCTTGTATCTGACTTGTAATCATCTTTTAAATGATGCTCTTAGCTGGAAAAACAAGCCACACTCGTGGAAGGAAAATGTATGGCCTGCAATAGCGTTGAGAATGAAGGTGAAGCTGGCTCTGATCACATGCTTTTAATGACACACCAAGAAGAAGGCAAGAGAAGTAATAGAGGATGCGATGTTGACTAATGCACCAAGACTTATGTTTGCACCAGTGCTTGTTGCCGTGTATGGTCTCCCCTCAGCGCTGCACACTGCAGGCACTAACAATAGAACACACCTGTTGGTCATTCCTGCCAAGACACCAAACACCATGTAGACACACTGGACTAACTCTTAGAACCCACACATGGTGGACGATGACAAACAGTATGCTGGGGAGGGACACAAGCAGACACATCTAGAAACACACACTCATCACGTCACATCCAGCTCCACATAACTAAACATTTTTGTGTCAAAGACAATGGGGTATTTTGTCTCTAGTCTGTCTGTCCAATCCCACAAAAGGTATCAATAGTTAATGTTCACTGTGTACATGTATATATACAGCTTAATGACTGATATTCTCAATATATGCTTACAAAAGCGGGTATGTTTTTGATAAATCAATTGGACAAACAAAAACTTAGTAGCTAATAGCAAATTTAAAGAACAGTGAAATCAAACAAGAAACAAAAAGTTTATGTCAAGAATTTCCTTGCAAAGGCTAAGGAGATTTCCTCCACCAATGAAAATTCTGCATGTCCTACTTTGATTAGTACATGGTGGAAAGGCCACCATCATTCCCCATCTTTGCATACCTTTCTCACGTTAGGGGAGACCGGGGAAGTCCCGTGCTGCACCAGATTAGTTTCAAATGAAACTAAACTTCCTTTCAAAACATGTGGACAATGAAAAAATGCCTCAGCACCCTGTAGTTGCAGTTTTTTTTTTTCAAACTTATGAATAACTGTACATCACCAGACACTGAATGTAGAAATGGGTTTTTGTTTTGGTCCTCCAGAGGAAATCTCAGCCATGAAAAAGTTAGAAAACCTGTATTGTGTTTATACTAGGATACTAATATACCCTTTAGAGATACTAAAGCTCAGCCATAATCTCTTGACGTATAAACATAAGGATATTAGAAGGCTTCCTCTATAACAACTGTAGCTTTTAACTTTACTTCAAGATTTAGATAGTCTTGTTCAAACCATCTTGTTCCCCAGATTCTGGAAAGCATAAAAGGGACATTTTTTAAGCACAGTGGGAACGTAAGGAGCAAACAGAAATCAGAGAAATGTGAAAATACTTCTTGATTGTCTATGAACGTTTGTCGGCTTAGTGTTCACAATTAATTTACAGTCCATCCACTTACAAAACCAAACCGCATCTTCTTTTGTCATCCCCAGAAATCAATTTAGCAACCACAGAATGGCCTCTCTGGCCCACTCATTATTGTAGCATACGATGTTGCATTTGTAATTCTCATGTAATCAAAATTGTCATTGATGTGTGCTCTCGTCCCTCTGGCGAGACAATTCATAAAACATAGAGGTAATCACAATAACTGTGTAGAGACAGAATATGCTGATTATGTGATTAAGTGTGCATGTAATTGGTATTATTGTTATTTTTAGCTAGAAGTTAATTGCTAATGGAGATTCTAGTAATTGGATCACCAAATGGCAACACTGCAAATCTATTAGCTCCTAATAATTGCTGCAAAGTGAGAACAGAAAGAGTGGGTGGAAGGTGTTTACCGGGGGATAAGTAGCTGTCTCTATGCTGTAGCGGGGGATACAGATAGCATGTTTAAAATTTACAACATTACACTTAAAATGTGAAAGGTGTAAAGTTGAGTATGATAGCTTAATGGGTACCAATTTATTTATTTGTGTTGCTGTTGTTCAGTGTTTGTACTCTCCAGAAATGCTGATTTGCATCTAATTAACATATTTATTTTAATTGTTAAAAAAAACATTCCTGTCAAGTGAATGAAAGAAAAAAAAAAGATGGCAAACGTGGGCAAAGAAATTCAGGAAAAACACAGAACTGCCTAGAAAGAGAACCAGCGAGAAATAACGACAGGAGCCTGTGCTGTATCGTTTGACAAGGGACCTCTCCAGTGCTATCAGATGGAGGCGTCAGAGCGATCCATCTCACACACACACATACACACACCCTCTCACTGTCTCTGTCTCCCTCTCTTTCCCCTTGTCTCCCACCAGAGCAGGGACCAGCTGATAGAACAGGCCCATTAGGATCCTGCTATCGCCCTGCACAGTGGCGAGATTGAAAGGCCCAGATAGCTGCTCTGCAATCCTCACAGTCCCCGGAAAATCTCTCCATATCAGTCATTGGATCCCTTACGTGAGACACAGGGAAAGAGAGGGAAGGAGGCAGCAGGCAGAAAGGGAAAATGAAAGGCAGGTTAGACACCTAGTGAGAGTTAAATACGGAGATTTCAGAGGAGAGAGGAGGGAGGGAGTTACACAGACTGTCAAAGAGAAGACAAATTCTGAGAGCAAAAAGGGAGAAAACGTGCACGTCTTTGTCCTTGTGTTGACACACTGTTTACCAGCAGAGACAGTAGCAGATAACAGGAGCGGCTGTTCTAAAGTCAAAGCTTTTACTCTCTGACACAGATGAATCCCATCTCATAGCATTAAGTGTTAGGATTTCTTGCATCTCGCTGTGCCACTAAAGATTTCAAATGTAGAGAATGATGAGCACTCTGGTGTTTGCACAGGCCATTATCTCCTCAGTGCCTATAGGGAAAAGCAGTCATTTAGTTTGCAGGGCAGAGGGTCTGGAAGTCAGGCCAGAGCATGGTGGTGGACGGGACAGGGGGACAGAATTACAAAGGCATGTCCTTTAATGGGCAGACGCTTGACTGGCATGGCAGAGGTGACCTCAGTGGTGCTAAGCTTGTGCATGGCTTCCTATCAGTGGAAACCCAGGAGCAGTTAGAATGAAGGCACCTAGTGGATGACTTCCAGAGAACAGACCAGGAAAGACTTTCTGCATGTGTGTGATGGTGTGAGGTGTGAAAACAATCAAGTGTGTACATTCATGTGTGCTTTTGTTTCAGTCGGAACTGTGCAGATGCGGTAAACTGTAAGCATGTTATGCATTTTTTTGTATGTAAATGGAGTTATGATGGGAGGGCAAGGTTAATCTTAGTCACATTTGTGCTGTCAAGAAATTGGACTAGAAACAACTGACTGATTGACTCACATAACGTCGAAACCAACAAGGTCTGGAGTGGCTCCCTATTTGGCGTCTGATTGAGTGAATGACTCACACAGATTGAAATAGGCAGTCTGAGTTGGAGCTGACTGCTCGTGCACTGAGTGACTCTGGACATAAAAACAAAGTTTTAAATTACCGTGTGTGTATATAGGTTTCTGCGAGGCGAGGCTCTGTGTGGTAGTATAGGAGGCGAAAGCTACGTCTGAGACTTTGGCTGCTATAATAACACCTTGCCATTGGAGGGCTAATGAAGCATGCCTGCTTTCTTCGTCTTGACAGAGAATGAGAGGGCGGACACATACTCACACAAACACACACAGTGATGCAGATTAAGAGCTCGGGAGGTCACTGCACTCACCATAACTTCAAATATGTTTTGTACATTGACAATAAAAAGCAAGGATGGGATTGGATTCAAGCAGAAATGGCAGCAGTATCTTTTCTTGCTCTGACTGTAAGGCTCAGTGAGTTTGTGGTGCTTAGACCTCAGGATGACTTCTTTGCTCCCCATGGGGCCAGTTTGAAGAGCAAGAGCTGATGAGGCTTCACTGTGATGCCACATAGTTGTTTAACGGTGCAACTAATATGCCCAATTCCCGGAGTCGACCCAGCCAAAGCAGCAATTCTGTGGAACGGTAGATTTCTATTAATTAAATCATAATTGGGTTTTATATATTTATTCGGTGGAGACATTGGCAGAGAGAAGAGTAAGATTAGGCAGAGATTTGCATGTAAAATGTACGAGCTTCATTACACTACCTTGGCAAAGACGGAATAATTCGCCTGCCTGCAGGGCACACAGATGGCTCTGTATGTTTGCTAATTTGCTCTCCTTTCAAGGTCATTAGTTCTGTTTGGGGAACTATCAAAAAGTTTATTTGAGGTGGGTAAGTTCTTGCAATGCTTGTAATGTGGCAGCTCCTTCCTTGTTGGACTAAAGATAGGAAGCAAACTTCAACTTCATTAAGTGTGAGAACAAGGTTCAGAATACTGAAATGAGCCATTTAACAATAAATATCAGAATTCTAAAGGAGGAATACAGGAGACATGGTAAACCTCATGTCCCACTAAAAAAAATTTAAAAGAAAAAACTTTGATTTTTTTTTTTTTTTGCCACACTGTCTAGCCTAATACATATTCTGTTTTGTCCACATTTTGCTCTCCCCAACATAAATGAGTACTATACAGACAACGTGTACAGTGGCTCCTGAATGTTATCCAAACAGCACCTCGTCATGTCTCAGGGTTATTACTCAGCAGTGGTCTGAGAAGCTGAATCAATTTATCAAAGTGCAACATTCACTATTTTCTCTTACCCCTTTTCTACAATCCTGTTTAGTTTTCTTGAGCAGGAAATGAGTTTTGACATAATGGATTTTTTTTTCGCTCCTGCATTACATAAACACTGACAGCGCTGGCACAGGTTCCAAAAGCTTGTTAGCTTTGTGTACCCAAAGGTCTACCAACTCTCCTGTCATTTAAGAACATTGTAAGTAATATAGACAGAGACAGCGTACTTGTTTAGTTTTTATTTTTTTTATCACATAAATTGTTTGCTTGTCAGGTACCTAGACAGCTTATGGCAATTGCAAATGTGGGCACAATCATTTAAACAAGCAGCTCTGTAAATTCCTTATTCTGCTGTTTCTTACTTCAGTATGATTTATAAAATGCATATGAAAGTGAGTTGGAAGAAAGCAATGTAAGCTCTTCAGTTACTCTTCAGTTATTCTAACCCCTTTTCTTTCTGGTTCGGGTCCAAATCATGACAAGCAAAGTTTGATGACAAATAGCCTTTCCAATACAGTCTTAGAGATTTAATCAACTCCTTTAAAGAGAGAGGCCTTGTATGGAACATCGTAAAATGTCATAATTCACAAAAGTCAAAACTTTTTTGCATATTGATGCTTTAAAATTAACACCTGCTATATTTAATCTAGAAGCACATAGGCTACTGTACATACATTCATGTTCAAGTTGATGTGCCCTCTTTTAATTCAAAGGTTTTATGAATCCAGACATATATGTTTAAAAAATCATGCAGTCATAGTTTGCTGTTTTTTTTCTTTTTTGTGCCTGCATTTTATCTTAGTTTTTGTTCCATAAAAAAATTACACAGTGTAATATATCATGTTTGTATTTACCTCATTTTAAGAGTTGATAAGGAGCAGATTTTATTTTGCTTTATTTTTTTGTTCTGATATGTAAAACCTTTAAATATGTAGAAAGGGTATTCACTTTTTAACATGACTGTATGTATGAGGCTCTTGATTAATCTTGTCTTGCTAGACCGACTGATTTAAAAACCCAAGAACACAATAAGATTTGTTAACTAAAGAATGAGAAAGATAGTTATGGGCATGTATCTTTTGAAAAGACGCCACTACTGTAAGTGCGATAATTTGAAATTAGCATGTCGAATTCTCTGCCTTCTGAGATAGGCAACAGCACTGTTTCTTATGGGGCTATATTTTATTTCATAATGAAACAGACAAGGGGAAAAAAAGTTTAATCAGTCTGGGTATTATTGGGGATATAGTACAGACGGTCTTGCATAGTCGACATAGAATAAAACGAATCACTTTTATTACAATCTAACTGCAATTAGTTTAACCCTTTTATCTCTCACCATTTGTAACGCTATTTGGACCATTTCACAGAGCCTGGAAATTTGGGCAGTAACAGTGAAATTGATACCGTGCGGAAGATACCATCAGCCTAGAGGGAAGGGTCGGGCGGGGGAGTGGGGGGCCCTGCTTATTTCACAGTCTGTCCTTATGGCTTAACTCTAACTAGTAGCCACAGAGTTTTTTTTTTTTTTTTGTTAAATCTCATAATTTTTATATGCATTACATTACAGGTTGAAATCAAAGCACAAAGAATGACTGACTTATCACCCCGCAGGTGTTCAAGAGAATAAAACAGATCTTTAAAGTCACTGCTGTAGGACAATGAGAAGCAGTTTGGCAGCTCTTCACATGCTTCTGACACTCAAATAAAACACATTTCCTCTCAAACACATCCATAAACAGGAGTCATTTCAGAGTCACGTCTGTCACATGTGCTGCAGCCACGCATCACAACTACATGTCGTGGTTGAGAGGTCCTAATCGAAAATTCCTCCTGCTCTTCTTCGTCAGACTCAGAGTATGGAATTTGAAGTACTATCTTTCCAAATAAAAATATGACTAAGACATCTCATTAGCATACAGTGCAGGGAAGAAGTCTTTAATGAAAGTATCAGAAGGATCTTATTGTCTGGGGATTAACACTTTCTTTTTCTTAAAAGCCATTATTCAACATTGACTAATGAACGTATTGTATTTATTTGTGTTATTTTTGGTCTTTTCTTCATGTTAATTGGCTGTTTTCATATTTCTCCTTTTTTTTCTTTTTTCTTTTTTTTTCAAAATAGGGCATTGCAATTACTTCAATTTTTGCTGTATAATTAGAGGTTAGAATCATTTGTTTATTTCAGCTCAATTTTAAACTTGAGATTGACAGTAACTACGAAAATGCAGACATGGAGTAGTTTCTGATCTGACATTTTCAGACCCCAACAGAAAGAGCATTCAAAGACATAAGCAGGTATACGACACACCAAATCAGATAAATGCACATAAATAACATCAATAAACTTCAGAGATGTGTGTGGATTAAGCTTTGGATAAGCCAGATATTTATTACACTTGGACCTTAATTTACTGTAAAGAAGCTCATGTAGTGACAGAATCAGGTTTCACTGAAATTAATTTAAAAAGAATTACACTACAGAGGCGGAGTGCGGGAGTTAGCTTAGCTTTACCCATTTCCTCTTGTTGATTGATGGCTTGTTGCAACATGGCTATAAAAAAGAAGCACTTTCTTTTGATTGGCTACATTTGTCTAATAAAACCATAAAAATCAAACGAAACCACCACGATCGGCAAATTAAACCACACTCCTAACTATTACATATGATTCATGTGAACCCACTGGAGAAGCAAACAAATGGTAAAGTAGTTTAGGAAGCAAAACAACAAAAGAGCACAAAAATTTATGACACATCTTCCAAGACAAAATATGAGCACAACACAGAAAAGCTCTTGGCAAGAACTTACTTTGTACGTTAATCAATAAAGAAAAGTTTTAACTTTTTTAAAATTTTAAAATAACTCGTTTAATCTTGTTTGCAACTGCAGAAAACAGAGTTTGACACAAGAAGCTAACACTGCCCTGGCAAAATTCTGGACCGGTTTAAATTCCCCCAGACCTCTCCTGTTCAAGCTGAAGGTGTTAGATTGGATGTTTGGTAGATTTACAGATATGACAAGATTTGCAGTTCTCTCACCAAGTGAAGAGAACGTGTCTTGAGCACTGGCAGAGAAAACGAGTGAGGCATGCTGCCACATGGCCAAAGACTGTGAGCCCAGTTTTGGCAGCCTTGGAGGTGATGGATGCCTTCCAATCAACACAGGGCTGAGTGGATGAGAAAAGCAATTTGAAGTAAAGAAATAGGAATTTGATTTTGGAAAACAAATATATCAAATTTCCAGACATTCAGTTTTATGTTATTCCATAGAAAGTCATTGTATGAAACCGTTCAACTCACAAATCACTTCTTAGTGGTTCTGTGTTCAGTGGTTCATTGCATAATTTAAATTTACACCGTTCAAATGTAATTTCACAGATCCTGAAAAAGTGAAAAACTGTCATTGTAAATTTTACAATAAAACATGTCTTGAAAAGTAGAAGGTTGATCTCGGCAAGCTTCAGAAAACTGATTTAGTGGCATTAATGACCAGTGCCGTGATTGATAGTCATGTGGAACATTTTAAAAACAAGATAAACACAACGCAAATGCACATTTTATTCCCTAAAACTCTTCCAGGATTTCCTCTCCTTAGCTTTTCATGTGACAGACCATCAAAGCATTGGACTGGCTCTGTAATGTTAATCTTTTCAGTCACTGACCCCTGTTTAATAAAACTGTTTATGAAAAATTATGTGGCTTCCCAAAGGACCCATCATTGTTGAGTTGTCACTGTGCAATCAAACATGCCAAGCAAGATATTACCTCGCCATATATGTAAAAACTTGGGAGTTGTTATTCTTCTTCCTTCCCAAATACTTCAACTTTCCATTTGGGAAATCCCCCCCCCCCCCCCGCCAGACTCTCTGAGAGATAAAGCACATTGTGATTTATTCCTGTCTGAGATCAGACATCGAAGACTACAAAAACTTCCGGGTTTGTGAGTCCACCAGAAAAAAAAAAAAAAAGTTCTCACAAGCTTGTTGATCCAAGAGCCTCTTGTGTGAGTAAAGTCATGTTTAAAAGTTATTATCCTCTCTTTTCAGTTCAACCAGACCAAAAACAAAAAGAAAAGAAAAAATCATCTCATCCATATCATGTCTTAAAATAAGGAAAATACAATCTCAGATGAACAACACATAACATATTACACTGCCATTATTTATTGAACAAAAACCAAGACAAAATGCGGAAACAAAGAGTGCAAAATGTCCTGATACATTCAACTATTTAAATTAATAAAAAGGGGGTCCTGTCTTTTAGACATGACTGTACATAAAAAAAAAAAAAAAAAAAAATTCTGAATATTAAAAAGTTATTTAACGTATTGTGTTATTCGTACGTTGGCTTGTGGTCATCTGAATTTTTTCCTGGGTTGTGTTTTGAAAAGTGTGTATACTTTTGTGTGTCTCTGTGTGTGTGTGTGTGTTTGACCAATCAACCTCTAATGGCTTTGCATGTGAGATAGGCTGGACTGTACTGCTCTGACAGTGAAAAGAAGGTAACAGGGAGATGAGGAGCAGAGAAAGAAAGAAACAGAGAGAGTGGGCGAGAGAGCGAAAGAAGAAGAGGCACTCAGACACTCATTAGCCACCAGACGCTATCTGGAGTGTGTCAATAGAGTCATGTTAGTGGGGTGTTAAAGCATCGACCAAGATACACTGAGGGAGGCAGCGAAAGGCAGAGAGAGGGGCGACAGAATGGGAAGGATATAGTGAGAGCTCCCCCACCACTGCAGCACCTGTCACACCTTGAGATAATCATCCATCATGTCTCGCCAGTGACTGGAGAGTGTGTGGTCCTTTTTAATGGTTGCCATTGACACGATTCGTCTTCCCCACCACCCACAGCCTGTCACCAAATTGCTACTGTTGCAGCGGGGATACATTTTATTGCACCTGTGCTAAGATGAGATGTGTGCATTCCTGCCTCTGAGAATTTTCACCTAGAAAGGTGTGATTTCTATGCGTTGATTGAAGGTAAAGAAAGTGGCAGTTTCTGTTGTCAAAAATGAAGAAACTTGGGCATTCCTGAACTGATCAACTCAGTGTATGACATGAAAGAGTACATGAAGTCACAGCAAAACTTCATTCTATACACAGCTTCTGAAAAACTGCATTTTGATGCCACGGCTTGTGATTTTACAGGCTCCAGTTACTCCATTACTTTACAACTAAAAAGAGTTCTTGAGGAAAACCCTACAGTTCCTGAATAAAATAAATCTGATTTTGATGAGCAAAAGAAGGTAAAGAGATATTTTGGAAACCCATCTGACCATGCTTTAACAGAGATATGCAGCTGTCACACAAAGGCACTTTTATATCTTTCAGGCAGACATCTGACCAAACACAGCTGCACCTCCACACCACAGCTGTATTTGTTATGAGATTTTTTTTGAAGAAGCAGCAATGCTTATATAAAGCACTTGTCTCAAAAAGTTTTCAGTGCAAAATTTAATTCATTTCAATTAAGTAGTGACTGTTCACAACAAAGTTCTTCTCAGGGCACTTTACAGATAAAGTGAGTCCAAATCTCTGTAATTATAATCCAGTTCCATTTAGCCTAATTCAATCTGATCCAGTCTTCTTATTAAGATCTGCATTCATATTGTAGTATTTTATAAAAAGCAACAAAGCTATAAAAAAACCAATCTGATCTCATTGAACATTCTATTCTATTCAGTCCACCAGTCTGAGTATGCAAGGGGGCAGCAAGCAACAGCAGAGAAAGAGAAGAAAATCACGCAACTAATGACAGCAATGATGCTATATACTTTGACAGTAAAGAGGTACTCTGTGTGCATCATGGGACCCCCACTCCCACCAGCAGCCAAGGTCTATGGCTGCATAAGGAGCAAGTTGGTGTGCATAGCAGCTGTAAATCTGTTAATCTGCAGTGTGAATGTGAGGATATGTAACGCACCAGGATCTCACCAGGTCTGCTTCTGGGAAAATTGCGGTGAAGTGAGCTCAGACACTGGAAAAGGCGTTAATAGCGCATCTAACATGACTAGATGTCCCATGGTGCAGCTAGGCACGCGAACGGAAGAGGCCTAGCTAATGGGAGGACTTCAGCGGGAAGGTGGCACACACCCAGGGCTTCTGGCGGCCCTTTAATAGAGGACCGCAAAGATGCCTGCCTGCTGTGGTTTCTGGGTTTTAGATGATTCTAGTTTCAGGTGACATGCCTCATGCTCTATTAGCAGACTCTTCCGACCACAGTTTTCTTTGGCAGCCACACAGGTTCAGGCTGCAGCAGCTCTAGGCTGAACTAGTTTTCCACACGCCATCTTTTTTCTCATTCACACATACGTATAAATAAACGTATCCAGGCACGCATTCATGGACATACCAATGCATCCAAATCAGAATCTTTACTTTATATATATATATATATATATATATATATATATATATATATATATATATATATATATATACATATATATATGCATTTGCGTAATCTAACAAAATCATATATAGACACTGACAGACATGACCTGTCGTTCGGCCCAGTGGTAAACAGAGTTTGTTGACGTACATATAGGGAGTCCACTAGACAGCCATCCATATATTTTGTCTGGGTCAATATTGTAGACATGGTGGCAGTGTAGGATTTAGGCTCCAGTGGTGTTTGTTAGGTACAGAGCAGTGTCCAAACATCCTGCTTATTCCTGTGAAGTGGTCGGATGCTGGTCCCTCTCTCCCTGCCCCTTTTCAGCATGCTGGCACACATTCTGGGTGGTATGGGGTCTCAGGTCTCAGTCAAAGGGCTGTTTCCGTGGCTCTTGCTTTTCTCGTTTTCCTTGCTTTCCCATTTTTTGACCATCTTGCTGCCTAGCTTTGAACAGAGTTGTGCAAACGGTCTGATTTGTTCTCTTTCAACAGACTCAGTGAGTCTATAACGCCATGATGTAGCAAATGTGTCATCTTCCTCTGTCTCAATGGAAATCCACTTCCCTTCTGTTAGAGTGCTGACTTTTGTCTTTTGTCATTGTGACAAGTGTGTTATAGTACCATTTTCTTTTTTTCAAACACAATAGCCTCTTTGTACTGTTCAAGTCATGGTTTCCAAAGTTATTGTTGAGTGATCATACCCAGAGCTTTCCACTAGTGATATCTTAGTTATCATCTCAGTTGGATATTGGCATTCTTTGAAAAGTCATATTGTCACGAGTCTTACAAATCATGCTAAGACTAAGATTTGGAAAGCTTTTTTTAATGGATTTGGATTTTAAAAGTAACTTTATCAATTAAACTCATGTCACAGAGTGGCATCCAAAGAGCATTTCCTTTTGTTGGGTGTAGAGGTCTTTTCAGAGACGGAAAAGTCTTCCTGGTTGTGCATGCAATGCTGACTTTTTTGAGGACGTGTGCAACAGAGACTGAGAGACCCGAAAGATGAGATGAAATTATCTTTGTTGAAAATACATTTTAAAAAAAATTCTGATGCTAAAGTATAACAAAGTTTATTTTTAAGCAGTACACATCACATATATAAATGGACACCAGTATAATTCTTTAGGTTTATAAATATTTTAGGCTCACTGCGCACATGTTGGCAAACCCTTTGACTGATCTTCTCTGAATATGACCTAACCACTGAACGTATATGAGTCTCTTGTAAAGGCATTGATAATGGATTCTGGCATGCAGTTCATTGAAAACATTCATGTCAAAATCTGAGACATTGATTTAGGTTTCTTGATTAAAGACGAGATCACTTTGACAAAGATGAGCCTGTTTATAAATCAAGACACTGTTATGTGCTTGTTTATGTCTTGTTGCATATGTGCTGTTTAATCCGCATGGAATCAGATTTTCAACAGTGGGTATTTTCATCCAGGATGATCTGATTTTAATGAAAGCTTCTGTCACTCACTAGGCTAACCTGTGCAGATTGTGGCATATTAAACACTGTGTGTGTCTTGAAGGAAAATGGCACACAAATAAGTCTACAATGTTCAGGTGAAACCAAGGCTTGAGGAGTAAGAAAGACACAAAAATGTGACAGACACATGTACACGGACACACACCTACACACACACACTCATACACGGGTTTGTACATCTCTGTGAGGACCATAATTGGAATAGCATCTTCTTTTGGCTTTTCCCTTGAGGGGGTCGTCACACCGAATCATTGTATTGTGCATATTGATTTGGAATAGGCTTTATGTTAGACCCCTGACCTGACACAACCCTCTCATTTATCCCAGTTTGTGATCGGCATTATGAGAACACTGGCTTGTCCTTAGTGGCTATACTTTGCAATGGAGACAATGTGGTTCTCATCCTCCTGTGCAAGGACACCTTTCAATGACCTTCCGGTTGGAGGCAACGCCATCGCCTCCAACCATGGCCTCTAACCCTAACCCGGAGAACCCCAACTAAAATAATGTATTCTTTATATGTGTGTGTGTGTGTATAACAAATTTTGGAGCTCATCAACAAATGGCCCACATCAGAGGTTAATGTGTTCTATCCTCTATCACTGATAGATTTGTGAGATTGTTTCATGTACACTATTTTGAAGTCCGTGACATGTTAAAGACAAAAAAAGATATCCAGCATGTTCAAAATTCAGGACAAGCAGTTGGGAGAAGAGTTTGTGAGTGAAGGATTGCAAGGAGCTCCAACCAATGAGAGCACATATGACATTCACTTGACGTTTAAGATCTGCCTTACTCTTTGTAGGTACTTGGCTGTAGCTGACTACAAGGAATCTGCCCCTTTGTAGTTGCCATTTGCTTGAAGGATCTCAAGGTATTTGTAACTGCTCTGAACTTTGCTATGTTACCTCATGGTAGTTCGGCCTCTTCAGCTCTGATGATTTTTATCCTCTGCTACACCATTTGGGTACATTCACCTTGTCCAAATGACATTCCAATCACTGCTGTATATCCTGATGACATGGATCAGTGAGTCAATGTTTTTCTCAATCTTGGCATACAGGTTGATGTCATCCATGTGAAGGAGGGAATTATTGCTCCACTTCAGAAGTGGTACAAAAGACACTCTTTGCAGTTATCTTACAAAGGGGTTCAGGCCTACATGGTACAGCACTGAGGACAGACTTTCTTCCTGATATACTATGCCACACTTGATAGTAACTTGTACAACTGGCGTTGAATTGGCCTCTAGAGTTGTCTTTGAGAGTCCCCTTGAGCAATCAATGAAGGCTTTTAATGACCCATTGATCTTGTACAGTTGTAGGCATTCCAGTATCATTGCGTACAGCATCAAGTCATTCCGATTTCTTATATCAATCCAGGAATTGCCAAAACTGTCTCTCACTCTCTTGAGTGATGCTCACAGCCAGTAGCTGGTGCTTGGCTCCTCTGGAATTATCCCCCTTGGGCCTCGACTCATGTATTGAGCCATGTTCCTAGTGATCTTAGTTCTAATGATACCTGGCAGGAGCTTCCATGGTGTGCAGAGAAGGATTACTGGCTCGTTGTTGGAAGGCATTACCCTCTTCTTGCCTTGGGTTAAACACTGTGGATGGGTTCTATCCATTAGAAACATGTTCATTTGTGTTGCAAGTCATTCATGGAGTTTGGTTAATTTCTTTTCCCAGTAGATGTGTATAATTTCAGGGCCTGGCATGTCTAAGTCTTCTTACTTAACCGTCTATGCCAAGGAGGAAACTATTTCTGTTAGCTTGTGATTATAATCTTGTCCCCAAGAATCTGTCAGATCACTGATGTGGTGGTGTACATCAATTTATTACTCTTTTTACACTTTCAGGAGGTACTTTGTCTCTTAGCACTGAGATGAACGCTTGAAGTAACTAACTGATGATCTTTCACGTCAGCTTGTTGTTATAAGGACTCTTTATTTTGGGTTTGAATGGGTACCCATTCTTAGATGTTGTGGATGATGATGTCAACCCCCCACCCCCACCACTCCATTGTAGACATTGGATTAGTGAGTTAACACTCTCACCAAATATCAGTCTGTTCTGCCCTTAACTGCCCTGCCCTTAGTAGCTTTCCGTGGGTTTTATATTTGTCACCATAATGATACACACATTCACACGTACATGAACACACAAACACGTGCGCGCGCACACTTACAGACACACATTGTAGCAAATTTGCTTAGTATATATACATATTTTGTCACAGACTAAACAATATACCTGTAAGGTACATTAAAACCCCAAGATGCAACTCAAACAAACCCTAATCTTGTAGAAAAAAATAAAATAAAAATAAAAAGTTGACCATTTCAGCTACAACTAAGCATGTTTCTTTTGAAAGTGTCTTGGCCCAACTGACCAGAGAGCTGCCCAACTATCTGGCTAATGTGACCAACACTGACGATGTTATTTACATTCAGCTCATGGTGATGTGTTTGCTGAGAGGGATAATTTGACAGTCCGATAAACAGACAGATAGACAGACGGATAAACAGAGTGTTGGCTTCAGACAGAGATCTCACTGTCAGTCTCACTGCCACTCTGTTCCTCTCTCAAGCCCAACAGTCATGGGGCAATATTTGAGCAGACAGTCAGCAAGTCTTCCAAATATTGAACAACATGCAATGTCTGTTTTTTTTCTTTTTTTTTTTTCAAGTTGTTTTTGGACTGGCCTTCATCTTATGGTGTATTACTGCTTGTGGGTATCTTGAGCACACCTTTTATCATAATTTATTGCACTATGTCTCTCTTCTACCTGGCTTTACAACTCTGTACAAAAAAAATCTCAAAAACGTCATTTCTCATGTGTGCACTTTTCTTTATTCTAGCTATGCCAGTGGGTTTACTTGCTGTCAAAACATGGGAAAATAGGCTTTCAGTATATACATTTAAGTTTTGAGATGCAATTCTTAAAAATGATTAATTTTCTTTCAAGTATCTTGATTACTAATTTACCTCTGCTAAGGAGGTTATGTTTTTGCCGGCGTCTGTCTGTCTGTCTATCTGTCTGTGTTCAAGATACCTCAAAAAGTTATGGATGGATTTTGATGAAATTTTCAGGAGTTGTCAGAAATGTGGAAAGGAAGAACTGATTTCATTTTGGGTGTGATCCGGAAGAAATCCTGGATTCTGGATCATTTTCAAATTTTCAATAACATTGCCGTAAATGGGGCCGGAATTTTTGTTTCTCAATATCTCCGTTAATTATCGCCCAAAACTCATGAAATTTGACTCAGGGATTGACAATGGAAACCTCTATCAAATTTCAAAGGCTGATCCAGATCTGATCCAGAACACGGATTTTTATTGCAATCTGTAAATTGCTATATGGGAGAACTGTTGTGCTTGGCGGAGGTCTGCGCTCTCCGAGTGCTTTTCTAGTTATGGATATGAGTTCACAGATATCTGTTTTATAGTATTTCAAGTGTCTGTTATGTGTAGGCGTGACAGTTTTACAACATCAGATGGTGTTCAGTGCTTGTCTTTGTTTCTGCCTTTAGAGTGTCTTTGCGTGTGCATGGATAACGATACAGGCATGTGAATCTATTGTGTATGGATATGTGTCAATCCATACAGCGTGCGTGCATGTGTGTGTGTGTGTGAATGTACGTGTGTTCAGGGTTCTACGCTCAGTGCACCCAGTGACGTTGTCACACCTCTCCTGGTGTCCTGCTGAGTTTCCCGCGGCATCCTGAGGTCCTGGATGCTGTCTCGGTATTGCCGCTGAGGATAGTGGGCGTCTGGCACAGATAACACTCTGATAGCTCACTGAAGGACAGCCTGAATTTTTTTTTTTCCTTTTGCTCTCCTATCCCCATCTACCACTCAACATTTTACAATAACCTGTTGTAGATATGGCTCTGAGGTGTGTGCGTCTGTAAGGGTGCACTACTTTTTTTCAGCCTGGAATGAACAACAGCTTCGGAAGAAAGAGACAAAAACAAAGCACAAAGAACTTCAAATAGAAGACTTGCGATTTAGAGTTTCCTTGAATTATCTTCTTTTTTCCTTTGTATTAACAGTTTTCTCTCTTTCTCAGTTAAAAGACAACTTCTAATGCTGCTACATAACTTGAAGCATAAGTTTTCATTGGCTGTTTGGTTACGCAAATGTCATTGGCATTCTTTTATTCTCCCCTTGTGGTGGCCTGTGGGGGAAAGGCTAATATCTTCTGTGTCAGTTCACAGCATGAAACTTTTAGATCTATATAAGGTTACTCATTGCAGAACTTATTTTCTAAGAGAAAAGAGAAATCCATTATTTATGAACATATTCCCAGTCCATGGCTAATTGTTTATTTTCTTCACAATTGCTTTGATGTAACCAGCTAGACATTTAAAGAAGCCTGTCGAAATCTGAATATTTCCCATTAAACTCTTTTAATATATAATTATTGTGTGTCATTTCAGTAAAGTTTATTTTATATCAGTGTTTCCAACATGTGAGTTTGAGTAAATGAAATAGATATGCTCTATATTTTGTAATAAAATATGAAACCATGATTTATTTTCATCAATATATTTTTTACTTCATATAATTTTCTTCCTTTCACTGTTTCTGCCTGTCAGTTTTATTTTTTCTGTTTATTGCACCCATTATATAGATCATTTAATGTGCTTGTGAAATAAAAAAAAGAGAAATACCTTTTTTTGTAACTGAATCAAAGAAAGAAAGGAAGAAAAAAAGATCTTTGAATGAGCTGTATGGAAGGTGTTATGTTCTTCACTGGGATTTCTGTAATTAAGGAGGGCTGAACATTCCTTGGTTAACATTACGCCCCAAGCTGCCCAATCAGCATTCTTTGTGATGGGAGTGGCCAGGCAAACTGCAGAGTTATAACAGTTATAATATCAGATTAAGAAACAACAAAGAGTAAGCCCCCCTGTAATTAGATTAGGGACACATAAACATAAAAAAGAAAGCCAGTTTGTGTATGCATGCCCTGCCTGTCTTGAATGTCTATACTATGTCCTGGGGTGTACTGGAAAGTAAAGGAAGCAATAGCAGTCATCCCACTGTGGTTCCTCTATGACTTAGTGTTGTTTTGAATCACACTAAACATCAATTGCAGAACTTGCAAAGAGGGTAATTATATACAACCTAGTTCTGTCTTTATATAGTCTCCCCTGTTGTTGTTTTGTTTTATTTTTTTTATAATAAACATGTGGTTTTCTTATTCTGCCTAGAATGTAAAGTCTGGTGAAAGAAACTTTAAGTTACATCTTCAACTGGAAATTTGGATAGGAATTATTAAGGTTTTTATTTATCTATTTATTTATTTTGACATCAATTTCTTTTTGTGAGTTACACATATTTTAGACATTTTTAGAATGTATACTTATTTGATGGTTTTGTGGTTCAAATCTTTTAATCATACCTACTGGCATTCTAGTTAAATGGATGTAGCTAGACTAAACCAAAGGCACCTCATCTGATGCCAAACTGCTGTGTGTTACACTGGTTATTTTACACTGTGTCTATAAAACATTTTAAGCATGATTAACTTCATACCAGCCAGGTCCACCTGTCTAGACTTTAAGTTCCCAACTGACAGGCTATAGAGAAATGGCCTCCACTCTGAGACTTTACACAGAGCCACGTTGTTCAAATGCCAGTGTGCCCAGTGGCGGAATCTTTAGCTCTGTTCTGGATATCAGCTTTCATAGGATCAAAGCACTGGCAGCGATATCCTCCCCCTCATCAGCCGAGAAGCAGTGCCTATACCCAAGGGATATGATCGGCGGATGGGAGTGAAAAGGAGGAGTGAGGGAGAGAGAGACCAACAGATAGAAAAGGAGAAGCGGGGAATGAAGGAGGCTGGAGGAGAGGGGGGATGGTTTAAGGACTAGGGAGATGTGAGCTAGGTTAAGGGCCTGCAGGGCTGGGGAAGATGGTTGTGGGTGTGAGAGGGTAGGAGGATGGAGAAGATGGTTGTTATGGATGTTTGAAAGGCAGCGGGGGGAAGTGCTGATGGGGGGAGTGATGCAAGGAGAGAAGGAGGGTGGGGGTGTGAGGTGATGCACGTGTGTAAACGAGACAGATACGGCAGTCTCATCAACATATAAGGCCTGAGTCTCTAGATGGAGCCCTAACAGCTGAGTTTCTCCCAACACTACAGCATCTGTGTACACCCCACCTGCTTACCCTACACCCTGCCTTTCCTACATTCACCACACTTTACGCCCATGAGTCTATTTACTCACCCGTTTGTTTGCCAAGAGCGACAACATAGAACCCCTCCTCCACAAACAGCGCCAACCCAGACACCCTCTGCTCCAGCTCCTTTCCCCCCTCTTCCTATCCCCTCTATCATCTTCCTCAGAGATATGAGGAGCGAGGCAACACTTTCCTCTTCCTGCTCTCCTCCCTCTCTCCAGGCGCTTTTTGATTTCTCCTCTCACCTCCTCTTTTTCTCTCCCTCTTTCATATCCCAGAGAGCTTCTTTTCCTCTGTTCGTCTCTTCCGATCGCAAGTTCTCCTCAAGGTATCAGTGTGTGGTATAGAGTTGTGGCAAAGTCTTTTCTTAAAAGTGCTAGCTCATTAAGGACTGAGAGTGTTTGGATATGCCTAGTTTGTATTTTTAGTGTGTTTGTTTGTGCCGCTATGGCAGGGCTGTGTTCTCAGTTCTCCGTGTGTGCTTCTGTGTGCGTGTGTGTGGCATGTGTGCATGGCAAGTGTAAAGCAGAGGTAAGAACAGTGCTGAGTCTGATTCTTTCTGTTCCACTGTGGCGTTTGGGAAGAAGAAACTTTCTTCCTGTATAACAATAACATCTGTTTACAGTGTTGAACATACTCAGCAGCGAGCAAGGTGAAACAACAAGATGTTTAAAAAAAAACTTAATGCATAATGTAAAGATGTGATTGTACAGTAGATGGAGTGGATTCAAACTTCATTGCATACCCACTTTCTTATTTTAGGCTAAGGCAATAGTGAAAGTACGGACAAACACGTACTCATAATAGGATATTTTTGGGTTTAAACAATGAGAGGTGACCCAATTTTGATCAACTAATATAAACAGGAATTGAAAAGTTTTATTTAATAAATTTTGAAACTCTACATTTAATCCAAAACTGTGCAAATGCAATACAGTCAAAAATAATAAAAAAGGTTTTATGTTTTTACCTGAGGCTTCTGTGCAAGACCTTAGCTCGTCTGGACAGAGGTTTCAGATGTTGTTTCTCGTATAATTATTTATAATTATTAATAATGCATTTTTTTCAACAGTTTTTATATTGTACATGTATTTGGCCATTCTTAAGTAATAAAAAAAAACACACACACACAGAAGTGAAGAGACTGGATTAGCAAAACACTTTGTTCTACCACTGGTCTAAGTGTCCTTAGGCAGTAACAAAGGTGTAACAGGGTGAAACAAGTACTGTGTGAAATGGCAGTGCAAAAAGGCATAACAAGGGCATGGGATGGTTTCAAACTCCATGCAGAGGGAGAGAATATTGAGCCTATATGGGATTATGAATGCATAGTTGGAGAATGGAGGTGTAATGGAGAGGTGATATCCAACGGCCCTTTCTACCGCAATCTCTAAAAGTGTCTTATGCTACTATGAGCTGTTCAAGAACAATATAGATAACTAAAATAATAGCAATATGAGCATCCACACGGTAAAGTTCTGAGATGCGACGCATGTATTACCCCCAAGAGATCCCAAGGGATTACATGCAGATTTCAGAGCCGAAGTAATCATCAAATGACCACGAGGTTGCTTAAAAAGCGAATCATTCTCCAGTGACATCCATGTTAAAATGTCCAACAATTCAGGAAAAATAAACATATTTAAAGCCTTCTACAAAGAAAAATGCTTTTGGTCTCCACAGCTAGATTTCACATCCAAGACATCTGTATGAATGTGAATGTTTATGTTCTATGTACTGTAAAAATATATTAGGCTATTATATAAGAATTGCCTCTGAGTTGGCGTTGAAATCCGCCAAATGGCTTATGGCATGTGGCCTTTTGTGCCAAGCATACCTAAGATTCTGGAATCAGCTGCCTTTTCCCCCGGGTGAAGGCTGCTAGAAAAGACATACCAAAGAACACCTGACAGCCTGTAGCTTGTCAGCTGCTACCTCTCACAGTAGCTGGAATAGTCAGATCTTCCGATCGAGTGACCTCTGTCTTGGACCTTTCTAGGACCCTTCCAGTTTGACTCGCTGAACGACTAGTCAATTGGTAGCCACTTGTACTCTGCAATGGTGACCCTAATCTTAGATATGTAGCTAATTTGTGGAAACTGAACTAAGGTGTGCATGATCCTTGTCAGTTTCCAGGTTTTCAAATTCCACAAATTTACCAATTTTTTGATTAACTGGACAACATGGCATTGTCCAGAGTCCTGGAAATTGGGCTTCAAACTGGCTCTTCAGAAAACCCATGGATGACGTTACATTGGGTTTGTGCAGTTCACTTTTAACAGTTTATGGTTGTGTCCTCCATCTGTATGCAGGCTCCAAAATGTACGTCAGTGTCCCAAAACTCTCCAGCAACTGCTTTTAGTTGTGTGGATTCATGAAATTCCACAAAAATGTTAAAAGAATCTAACACACCAGTTGTTGTCCTTTGAGGATATGCATTTTCATATGAGTCAGTATCAGTCATTTCCATTTGATGACATTCTGGCAGTCACATGTAAATGGACCTGAATTGCACATATATGAGTAAAAGGCATGAGAATAACTTGTGGATCTGTGGATTTGTGGCAAACAAGGAAGCTTAGCTGCTGCACAGTTCAATGCATGCAACAGGCTGCCAACTCCCAGTTCTCTCCCAGTGTATGTATGTGTGATTGTTAGCATATGTCATAGTCTGCACCATGAATATTTCAGACCTGACCCAGTTCCCCAATGCAAGGGATGTCCTGTCTTCACCAGAGGAGACGTGGTGTCATATATTCCAGGTGGTTAACTGAGTCACTGTGTGTACTGTGACCCTCCTCCACTTAATTCATATGAAATTAGGATTATGCAGTGTGTAAACCAATACATGTGCATGCCTGCCCAATGATGGATATTCAGTGTAGAGAAAAATTGCATGCTTGCATTCATATAGTACATGGTACAGCTGAAAATATCTGAAAACTAAGAGATATACTGACTTTTACTATGTTGTGAGATCACACAATGAGGGCAATACATACAAGGTCATGTATCCATATTGATGTATATATGAATGTGTGAGTATATACTTACACATTGTTGGCGACACACACACAAAGACACACAAAGACACACAAACAAACAAATAGGGTACAATAAGAATTCTTAAGGTCAATCTCGTATTTGCAGAGACTTCCTGGAAAGAGGAATGTAGCAGTAGCTGGCAGGCTCACTGCTCCAGATCAATACAGGACTGCCTTTTACTGTTGTTTGTGGACACCTCCTCTCCACTGTGTTATTTTATCCTTCACTGAGCTCTGTTCATTTGTTGTTCATTTGCTCTGCTGTGTTGGTTCAATAAATCTTATATCATCTTCGTTTTCCCCTATTACAAACAGCCAGATTTCCTTTGCCAAGCCCCCACAGTATGTCTGCTGCTTCTTCTCTTTCCAACATTATCCGGCAGGCCCATCTGTAAGCTGGGGAAGAGATTTCATGGAAGAATGTGATCTACAAAGAAAACTAAATTTGCATACATACATTAAAAAAGCAAACCCTCAAGAACACTTTGAAACAATGTAAGAGTGCAAATGTGTCCATATACGATACAGACATTACACTCAAAACTACACACACACACACTCACCTCTTGATCACCTCAAAGGACATTGACTTCCTTAAATTTCTTGAATGGATTTCAATTAAATCCTGACAAACACTTGAATATGATTAATGCCAAGAGTTTAAGTGTAGTTAGTATTGTTAATGACCATAAACACTAAGCACTACTTGCCCAGTCCTAAACTTACCATCATCTTAACTGAAACCCGACCTTAATCAAACATCAAACCATCCACCACTTCATCCTGTTCAAGATGTCAGTATTTGGTCTTAGGCATCTGCAGGAGCCAATCCCAGCTGTCTTTAGGAGAAAGGCAAGGGAATACCACTGGCAAACAATAAACCAAGACTTGAAAATAATGTGCATGGAATTATATTTAGCAGACCCATTTTATTTTCAGAACATAAGTGAGGACTTACAATGATTACTCTGTGAGCATATAACTGGGATTAAAAAAAAAAGCAATACTGATAAAAATAAATAAACAAATATATACACAGATGTGCCATATGTTCATTTAGGCTGCAGTTTCCCAGGCCACACAAAGTCTTCCTGTCATAACTGCTGGACTGTGAATATGGATGATTAGTTTGGGAAGGTAGATTATATTACAAAAGAAATCTTGTATACTTATAAAAAAAATACAAGAGAAAGAAAGTAGAACAGAAGAGATTGGATTTAAAACTATCCTTTATTATCCTTCTTACGGTACGTAAAACCAAAACAACCATCCAAAAGATTATCCAGTACAAACCGTGAAAGCCAAACTACTTCCCACGTCAAACAAAGAAAAATTAAAACCAGTCAAAATGCTATTTATCCATCCTCCCACAATCTGCATGACAATAACTCTATGACCCATGTACACTTAAAAATCTCTGGTCTCCCCATAATTTTGAAATTAGCATATTTAACTTTCAGTCCAGTTTTCAAGAGTCCACAAAACATGTTCTTCACATTGATTTGGAGCAGTTTTTTCACATAGTCAGTTTCACAATAGTGGATATTAGTTTAACAATTTGACTCAATTTTGTTCACCTCCTGAAATAATAACTTAGACCAAATATTACATCCAAAAATGTCTAAAGAAGTCTGCTGTGAATGCAATGCAGTCCCTGCAGTGAAAAAGTCCCCTATATTTCTCAGTTCACTTATATTCCTTCTTTCAGGAACACAATAACAGTGGGAGGTTAGTACTATATAGGTCCCATGACTGTTTATAGATGCATTTTAGAGGAATTGCAAAGTGATTACAAAAGGACTTGTTGCACTGCTGTTATTTGAATGGATGATGTCCATACAAATAACTCAGATTTTAACAAGTCCTCCTGCAATCACTTTACTAAAAACAAATATCACTTACCTGATCATGCATAAGAAGCAGATTAGAAGCAACAATAGTACATGCCACTCTCCCACTGCCACCACTCCACTTCACTCACACCCACACAGGAGGACAAGTGAAGAGCAACTATGGTTTCTATGTCCAGCAGACCTCTGCAACCATGTGCCAGGTTTGCCGTGAAAGCTGTCACTGCTCTAACAACTTGAAACCTCGGTGCCACCCGGCGTTGTATGTATTTCATTCGCTTCTTTTTCTTGTCATGGCAACCTGCTCTGTTTGTTCTGCTGGTCACCAGACTTTTCTCCTTGGTCTCCTTTTTGTACACCTCATCACCTCTTTTTGACAGTGTAAATTGATTCTCCAGGTGGAGATTTGGCCATTTAGAGGCTTGTGGACTGGCAGTCGACTGGTGCACATTTTCTCCCTGAACCCATGCTCACCCCAGAGACAGAAGCCCCAGGGGCTCTTGAAGCTCAGCAGGGCTGAAGTCCAGCATCTCCTCATCAAGACTGCTGCCCTGCCAAGCTAGGTGCTCCGAGCTCCAGACAGAAGAAGGGATTTCCTGTAAATACTGTCAGAAGTATTTAGAAATTTCACAAGTGGCTAATTTATTTGTGAGAATTATTTCCATCAACATTTTGGCGCAAACCAGATTGCCTATGGAAACAAGTGACGCTACCTTTTTTTAGCTACTTTTTAGCAGTATACAATAATTGCCTCCTTGACATCAACATTGCAGTGACAACTCAGTCTTTATGTGTGAAGCGCTAACACTCCTGCACATCTACTCTGACTTTACCCGTGCGTGTATCTGTGGATGTGTGTGTTGTGGGACAGGAGATCACCTTGACAGGGGCCAGTCAGAAAGAGCCGTAGGCACTGAATTTGAGAAGGCCGGTTCAACTGACTCCCAGAAGGCTGTTCTGTTCAGCACAACCATCCGCAGACCCCTTTTAAACTTTTTCTATTGTGCTTTCTTTCCTTTGCTATCCTTCTCTCTGATTCTGTCTCACACATGCACACACATGCACATACGCACACTTTCACAACCCTCCAGCTGGGAGGTCCCAGGAGGTGCTGAAGCTCACTGACTGATTATGTCCCAGGTAAAGCACTGCCCTGGAGCCTGCTATAGAGCCAAAGTCAATGACGATGCTCACAAGCACACACACAACTACTGTACAGCTCTGTCATGCCCTTTTTTTTTTTTTTCACATGCACACTTTCTCATGCACAGATACAAACATGGGCATGCCTCCTGTCTTCATCTGACAGCTGCTCCTACAGTCATCTCAAACTGGGATTCCCTGTTATTGTATATGTTATAAATTATATTATTACATCTATTTGCTGGATAGCTAGGCATCAGGCCAGATGGCTCACTTATGACATTGCTGTACTATTAGGATTTTACTTCAGCATATGAAATTGCTATTGTACAAACTTGATGCGGGAAGCTTTACTTGGATTCCTGATTTTTTTCTTTCTTTCTAAGTTTGTCTTTCAGTTGTCACTTCACAAGACCTTGTCTTGTTTACTCTCTTTTCCCCTCTAATCATTTGTCATGATAGGCATGCCCTTAACAATAGCTATCACAGCACTGAACCCAGATTTATAAGCCATGTACCACAGTGCACATTAGAAAGTTGGTGGACAATGGCAGTGGGACTCTCCAATCCACAGTCAGTAAAATGATAGCAGTCTCTTATTCTATTCTCCACTCTCTCCCTTTTTACACTCTGTCAGGCTGTTTGTAGCTCTGTAGTTTGAAACTCAGACCGGAACCCTCCAATGCTATTTACAGCCCTTTTCTGAAGACCCGCTATTGTGGAGGTATAATTACAGGCCCATACTCTGTGCTTAATTGTCAAACAATGGGGTATACTTTTACACAAGGACATGAAATCTCTTCATGTTCAGAGAATATCTATCTATCTATCTATCTATCTATCTATCTATCTATCTATCTATCTATCTATCTATCTATCTATCTATCTATCTATCTATCTATCTATCTATCTATCTATCTATCTATCTATCTATCTATCTCTATGCTCTATTAAAGAAAACTAGTTGGCTTACATAGTACTAATTGTTTTTCAGTTTTTAACCCTTTTCTCTCTCTCATTTTTAATCATTAGTGAAATTTTGGATAACATGAGCATTTATTGAAAGTAAATTATGCAATTCTTCTATCTGTGATATTGTGAAGGGGATGGATTATTACTTAACATACAGTTATTTTCTACCACTGTTGCGTCAAACAGATGAAAAGAATTCACACTCTGGAGTGTCTCGTAAAAAAGTTAGAACACTAACGTTTACATTTCCTAACTAGTCCCCTAATTAGTCGGTGGCCATCCCATAAATGTAGCCAGGATTAATTTCTCATCCGATATTGTTCTTCTCATTGCTTTTCTCTGTTTTCCATACAGTTCAGTTGTTCCTCGGTGTTCATATCTGACAGTGATGGGCTCTGCACTGTCATTCTCAGTTGGCTTCCTACCGCAACAGTCCCGCTCTGTCTCCTAATGATGGAAACGCTTGCAGCATCTGGTTCTCGTGAGCGTCTTTGTCCAGGATGGCTTCTATCCAGCGGCCTGACAGCTGGATGCCATAATGTCATCACCTTAACAAAACACCAGACCCTGGAACTGTTCTAAAGTACCAGTCACTCAGCATTTCCAGCCAACCTAACACAACAGACAGCAAATGTTACGCATCTGACAAATGAAGCAGTTTCTAAGTTAGAATGATAATAAGCTTATTTCAAGCCCCACCAGAAGACATCACATAAAAGTTCTCCCAGCTCTGCATGACTAACCCCAGTCTGTGGGAAAGTGGCTAATAATTTAGTGGATGAATTATATGGCTGGTTAAGTTTATTTGATTTTGTCAGCAGCACATGGTGTGTAATATTTTGTAAAATTTCATTTTGCTTCTTTCCCCCTGTGTCTTTCTTTTTGTAACCCATCACTCTTGTCATGCTGTCCCCTCTGTGGATACATCCAAGACAATCCAGGAGTGGAAATCAATCACTGTTCATATCAACATTCACTGCAAACTAATGGTGCAAATATGGCAGTAGCTATAATCATTATTTAAAAATTAGAACATCTATATACATATATTTAAGTAAAAGAAATATATAATCTGTCTTAGTAAGTGGTTGTCAGTGTTTCAGAAAAGTGCATGTCATATAAGTATTGCTGATATGTTCTTTTTTTTTCCTGCCCTCAACTTTTGTTTTGATTTAATAAAAAAGTAACTGCTGGATATGAAAAGTAAGAAATGAAGATTATTTGTGACAGTAGTTGACTAATAGTGTACATTCAGACAGTTACTTTAGCAGGAAATGTTTAAAAAAATATATTAAAAATACATAATAATTCATCTACTTTAAAATTAATAATTTATGGAAATCTGTCTTTTAAATTGGATTTGTCAGGACTTAGACTAACATATACATGTAAGAAAAACTCCATGAAATAAAGTAAACATGCATCTCAGTTCCTGCAAGATGGCATTCAGTCCACACATCAAATCGTATTTGCTTCTATTTCATATCCACACATGAAAAAACACAGTGGTGGCCATACAGGAGAGGAGGCGGCAGAGGAGCAAACAGCATGAGGGCACCATTTTCAAACTGTGGTGACCAATGGCTCCTGCCTGTCCGTGGTCTTCCAGCCTTTCCTCTGCCCCAGTGGCTCAATGCAGGTATTCACAAACTGGATTCCAGTGGCCACCAAAACATCTAACCCAAATGGACACAGTGACTTGTCTAGGTAAACAGGGGTTTGTGCCAACATAGAAACCATTGGGCCCTTTTTCTCTCCGAGTCTTTCTGCTTTAGTGTGCTCTCAGGCTTTGTTTCACTCAGCAGCCTTTGCCCAGCTAAAAATGAGAGTGAGCGTGCTGTTTAACAGACCTCAGAGCTCCCATTCTGGAATTAAATACCCCCAGCGAGTCATAAATGTAAATGCTGCATTGGAACTATTTTCTTTTGAGAAAAAGAACTTATCATCACTTGGGGGACGTTAACTTCAAATCTAAATCTAAATTCATAAAAAGATTAATGTAATGACATTAAGTTGTAAAAACAAGTTAAACAAAAGAGAGTAATTTCCCAACTTTCATGGCTGCTTTGTGTGGATGTTGTTCAACATTCAGTTTCTCACCTAAGCAGCTGTTAAAGCTGGAAGAGATGTGCCAGACTGCTCGGAGAGAACAAACCACACCGCAGGTAGAACGCCTTCTGGAATTAAAAAAACTGTATCTACCAAATTTCTTATATTTGTCATTCATTTGCTGTGTTGATTAAGAGAGATTAGACATCAATGGACAAATCAGTCAAAGTGAGATAAAGTTTTAGCTCACTCAAACTACAATTTTCAGTGTAGTTTCAGTGAAGCTGTGTTTGAATTTTAAAGTTTGTTTCAATGAAGGATCAGAATGAGGCAATTATTTGGAATCAGCTTTGTACTGATAAGGTACATTTTTGAATTTTCTGTTGAGAAAGCACCTTTACTTACTCTACTCATAGTGGAGCAGGCAACAAGAGTGCAAAGTGGCTTGTTTTGGATCAAGAAATACAAAATATCATGGGTGGGTATAAATGAAGTTCCACAAACATCAAAATAGTGTTTATAAAAATTCTGCAGAAGGATGATTCATTTCCTGTATCTAAGTATATGCTAAAATCACCGGGTCAAACAACATCAATGAAAAATGAATATTAGGTAAAAAAAAGAATTAATCACAAAACTTTGACTCTAAACCTGCACTCATTTGAGGGATTGTTTTGGATTTTCCTCATTAACCTTTCTACATGATTTACTGGCTATGAAATTAGCAGTTTGGTATATTTTTTGCAAGAACCTCAGCATTGTCTAGCTGTGGCAAGCAGTGGTCTACGGGCTTTCCACATTTATCAAGCGTAATTGCTGCTTAAAGCCTTAAATTATTTATTATTGTGAGATCTGACAGTGCTGCTCAGAAGCAAATTGGGATCATCTTCCATGACCACCAAGGATTTGCAGATTGGAGGCAGAACTAAGTTTATTTCCTCAGCTCTGCTTTTATCCCTGCAAACGAAGCGTTTAAAAGGATCACCCGCGACAGATAACCACGTTACTGTACAGACGAATAACGCTGCTGCTCTTAAGATCCTGATTTTGTCTGTGAATTTTTTTTCTCTCTTTCCTTCACCCTAGTCTAATTGTGCTGATGCTCTCCCTGTGGGTTTTAATGTTTGACACGGCGAAATGCTCTTAAATCCTCCACACTAACTGCTCCCTCTCTTATGAGGCCCAGTATCTTAAAAGGAAAAAGGATGTATGTCTAATTCACAAATTTATCACTTTGCAAAATGATGCATTAAATGAGAGGGGACACGCTCTGATTTGAAATGCTGACTTTAGAAAAGAAGTTCAGATTTTCAAAATTAGTTTAGATGGGCTCCTTTTAACCCCTCACCCACTCACTTGCCTCCCACATCCTCCTGCTTTCGCAGTTATACCACTTTTAACTCCTTGAGACAGGCGGCCATGCAGCTCTGCTGCCGTCTGCTTCTTATTCAGACATGTGCATATTATACATAACATATTTCGTTGTTTTGCGATGTGTTTTTGAACACTCAGTGCACATACATACTTCTTAGATTATGATAGCTACATGATGTTCATATCTTTTCCATATCTGTCATTAAGGCCAGCAGTTATTTCAGCAGACTGTACAGATAATACACCATACAGTGAGGTTCTATGTACCCAAAGATTAAGATCAACCAGCCTAAGCCTAAGATCAACCAGCTCACCTGAAAGATCGTCGTCACTCATTACTCGCAAGTAAACATGATTTTATGAAGCTGTCATTTACTCATACATATAACATTGAACAATCCAAAAGGATACTGTCTTTTTCTTTCTTTTTTTTAAGGAAAACATATTAAAATGTATTTTCACTATCATATTTTTATTCTTATATTTGGAATGGATAGAAAAGCTTTTCCCAAGACTGCCGTGGCCTCCCCAGAGGTTGAAACTGGATGAGGCATTTTTCAGCTCAGACAGTTTCTAAACACAGCTCAGCTGATTTTGAGGCGTTCTGGACAGCCTCTCGATCCACCAAGAAGCAAGTTTAAACGTGAGTAAAATCAGTGTAAAATAGTGAATGTAAGAGGCTGCTTCAGGAGCAGTGATCCCTCGAGATGTGTTTAACAAGGGCGAGGACTAAACTGATGACAACTCCATCCGCACGGCGTGCTGGGAAAAACTAAGACGTGCTTGTTTTAAGAGCTGCTCTCTTGACAGTTATTTTCTCAGTTATGTTATACTCTCCCAGAAGAGCTTGTAAATGGGGAAAAAAAAATAAATGAATAAATAAAATAAAAAAATAGAATAAAAAGTGCCTTCCATATTTCTTTGTTGTTTCATTATTGTCATATATTGACAATAATACTGTGTATTCAAAGTTGTCGAGAAGTTTGAATTGAAAGTAGCCCTAGTTGTCAACTAATATCATCAATTTGAAGTTTGTGACTTTACAAAATTTGGTTTGTAAAACTATAAAAGAAGAAAAATAATTAAGGCAAATGTGTATTTTACATTTTCATCGTAATTAAAATTGAATATATTTTTCTCATTTAATTATTCTTATTTTCAGTTGCTAAATTCTAAGACTGAACAAGATTCAAATCCCAGCTGTGTCAGGAAGGGCATCTGCCATAAAACTTTAAACCATTCATGTGGATTATTCCACTGTGGCGACCCCGAACAGGAGGCGGCTGGAATGAACGTTCTGAAAACAGTTTTGATGCTCTCTGTTGCACATCTTAGTCCGGTCAGGGACAATATTGTGATATGGAGTTTCTTGTTAGGTTGAGGCCAGCTGCATATCTATACTGAATGACCAGGTTGTTCTTTTATTTTTTTCTCTTACCAGTAACACAGGAGGAAGAGAATCCTCCTGGAACATGAAGCATCATAATACACACACACACACACACACACACACACACGGTAACTTGTAATATTTATATATATGTATATATATATATATATATATATATATATATATATATATATATATATATATATATATATATATATATATATATATATATATACACACAAAATCTGCATGTCATTTAGAAAACCTAGTAATAATTGTCACCTTTTGGAACTGCTGTACAATGCAGGTAATTAAGTTTGTCCAGTAAGTTTGGTGAAAGTTGTTCTCAGGCTTGGCAGAGGGAGTTTACTGAAGCATGGCTCGACACGAACAAGAGAGGTACCAGAGCAGAACTGAGAGAGTTGATGGTAGATGTGGTCACTACCCTCAACTCTCCAGGTGTAGAGCTCTGTTGTAGAGATACAACAGGGTTCCTTGCCTCTCTATTTTATTTGCTTATTTTTTTATTCATATTTGGTTCATACAAGTAGGGGCATGTGCATGTGGGAAATAAATAATGCTTGTGTTCTTTATGCATATATATTGATTGTTCAAACTGACTTCCAACCATGACTGCTCTTGGTTTCCGCTCATTTTCACAAATTAATAAGGGTGAAAGAATGAACGGTCTGTATGTGGTGGAGGTTCGTGTATTTGTGTATGCAACATTATGTTTATGAATAAATCCCAGAGGGTACATCATCTTCTGTGTTCCATGCCGTTTCATCTCTCATCTTATATGACTCAAAGACTACTGTTCCCCCCTCTTGATTGAAGGAAACAGAGCCTCATTAGACACGAACAAACTCACACACATGCACGAATGCATGCACAGAAATATGCAAGCTGTATACATAATAAACAAAGAAGGAAGACATCTTACCTTTACTTGACTCTGAGCATGATGTTCAACAAAAGTAGTTACAAACTTCAATCTCCAGCTAGTATCAAAGTCCACATATAATTAAACACTTCAGTGACAGAAGATCAGAACGTAGGTGCGGAGAAGTTGAGCATAACTATGGGCAAGCTGAGTTGTTGTTAAATGCACAAATATACAGAGCAGCAAACTAACATATGTAGGCAACTTTATGAATGTCACCTGTAAAGAAGATTAGCAAACCTGATTTTCACCTGTACAAAAGATTAGCAAAAGCATCTTTGTTCATGTTGATTTGCAAGTGTTTAGAAAGCTGATGTTTCCTCAACTTTGTGTGAGACAAGGCAGAGTTAAAAAAAAAAAAAAACAACAACAACAACAAAAAAAAAAAAAAACCACCACCAGTCTCCACCATGAACCCACTGGGTATAAGGAAACGGTTGGAGAGAGTTTGAAGAGACTGTAAAAGGTGAACAGGTGAAAGAGAAAAGCAGGAGAGAGCAGCTTTTCCTGCCACCTCTCCACCCTCCGTAGCTCCCCCCCATCCCTGCATCACCTTGCCTTGGGGCCTTGAACAACTGCTCTTGAAGGGGGGGCAAGTGTTCTCTCTGTTCTTTCTCAGCGCCTCTGGGTGTACTACCAACTCTCACTACCCTGGCGATCTCCTGCCGCCTCACTCTCTCAGAGCTTCACAAACACACGTACAAACACACAAGCCCTGTGCAACATCTGAACCGTCTTCACTTTCTGCTTCCTCTTATCTGCCTATGTGGGGCTCTTTGTAGCTGCTGTGCCTGAGCTTGTTGAGGAGAACAGGGAGAACAAAGCGAGGGAAAAAAAAGAAGGATGGAGAAAAGAAAACTGAGGTGGTGGGGAAGGAAAAAAATAAGGGGATAGATGAGACAGAGACGGAAGGAGCTAACGTTCAAATCATATTGAGAGTACCGCCTGTTGTTGCTCACAAAACATCGGTCGGTGAGCGTTTGTGCACCACAGATTGATTTGGGGGTTGTCCCCAGCTGTGCATGGAGAAAGCAGTAAGGAGATGTGGCAGAGACTCTAATTAGACGGGCCTAAGTGTGCTGAACTGGGCGAGAACCCTGGCGTGCGAGCAAACGCTGCTCAGCCCCCCTGCAAACAGAGCAGGAGGAGACCCCCAGCAGTAATTACAACGTTTCACAAACCAAGCAAGACATCACCGGGAAGTTTTCAATCAGAAAAATCCTCTTCTACTCACTGGGGAGCTGGAGAGAAGTTGTAGTTCATTAGGTCTAACCGTAGGGTTCTGTAAAGGGAGGGGCGGGTAGGCTTTGACTGGAGAGGCCATCCTTCTGCATCTGCAGCACTGCAACTGTTATTCAGCACCCTTGGAGAATATACCTCAGACACAGCGTGTTCAGGGAAAAACTGCAATATCTCTATCTAAGCAATTTGCATAGTGAAGATGGATAGGAAACAGGATTTTTATTTCATGAATGCAGACAAAAATGTGTTGAATATACTACAAGAAGATATGTGAAAAGATGTTCAGCTTTCATACTTGCTTGTGAAATTATGGACAGTTCCGTCTGCGAAATAAAGTCTGTTTTATGCGATTTGGGATTTTGTTGGCATAAAAGAAACAGAATTATTGAGATAACCATGACCTCTTAACACAACATCAAGTAAGAAGGTTTTTCTTCACATTTAAGGTTGTCATGGGAATGAGTCCAGTCTTGGATACCACCATGTGCTTTATGAAAAAAAGATATCCTTTGCAAAATTCAACAAGTACAAGTTTTTCCAACTGTTATTGGTGTCTTCCTGCCCTGGTTTTGCTCCAGGTTGGGCTGCTCAAATCAAGACCCTTTAAAAAAAAAAAAACCTAACCAAGTACAGTAGTTTTGCTGCTTACATGTTATTTAAAAAAATATTAATTAATTGATTAATTAAACCGAGAAACAAAAATAGTCTCATGCAAACCTAATCAAGCAGCATTGGAAAAAAGAAAAGGCCTTAAAAACACGAATGGATTATATAAATATGGTTGCAATTACTGGTCCCATGTGGCATGTAAAGTCTAGTCTTAGTCAATACACTTTTATCTGTAGCCCCACTATGCCCTTCCACCGCTGAATAAGGATTTAATTTGTCCTGACCTACACCTTGGAACTCTCCACCATGACAAAGCCAATAACTATTAACACTCTTTTCTTCTTTCCTCACTTGGCAGTCTGTCATTTCAATCGGCCTACATGCAACTGACTGTAATTTGGTGTTTAGGTCTATCTCATCTCTAGACATCGATGAAACCACAGTCAGGTACTATTGTCAAAATGATCATTTTCATGTGCAATGCATGGAACACATTGTGCAATGATCCTGATAATGAATAATGCACTATAAATATTCTTTTGGATTTTAAATTAGAGGCAACACCCTCCATGTGCCTAAGTTATGTAAATATTTACAAAGATCATGTATAGTATAAGATATATGTTTCAATACATGTTTCAAGAAATAACATAAACTCAGGTTAAAAATGTACCTGTATCAAGTCTAACCAAACACAGAGAAAAAGAGCTGTCTAATGGTTGTTTTTTGAAGGTAACTGTAAGTGACATCGGGCTAAACCTAAGTTGCAATTTACACACACAAAATTTACTCCTGCCTTTGACCACGTGCTGCGCTTGCATGAATGATAAGTGCACTAAATGTTATTAACGTTCATGCCTATATGGACTGCTATTCTCACAATAAACATTTAAACCATGTGTTTTAAACATGATAATATATTTTGAATAAACACATTTATCTGAATTGATGGGCATTTTGCATATTTAAGCTTCAGACTGTATTTCTTGAAGTGTTGGTGGCTTGATTAAATGGACTTGATCTGCTGACTTGTGTTGTTGCAGAGACACAAACGGTGTGATGAAGCTGTGGTGGAGCCCTGATAGAGGTTTCTCCCATGATAGAAATTTTGTAGTCCTCTGCAACAGTTTTGCTAATGTAGAGAAATGTATACATTTCTCTTTTTTTTTTTTTTCTTTTTCTTTGTTTTCCATCCAAAATCATATGAAACTTTCTCTTCACCCCCTGAATGCTACTTTAGACATAAAACACATCATTAAATGCTTTCATTAAGTCCTGGTCTCACAAGGAATGGAAGAGTCGTGGTCCACTTTTCTCTGATCTCAGGTCTCACAGGGAAGCCAGCGCTGCCTCCTCCGTTGGATTTGTTAGTTTACAAGTTTAGTCAAAGGTTTTGAGATCACATGTAGTCTGCACCTTCACACCTCCTTATATGGTGGTCCCCGGGTGGGGTTTATGCAAATTAATGAGCTTTGTGAGTGGGCTCCCTACCTGTGAAATTCGAAATTCCCTAACATATTCATGTTCCTTTGAAAAAAATCAAGCAGCGTTCATGAATCCGGAACAGATTTTTAGTAAGGCGATGATTTATGTGTAAATCTACTCACAGATTAATGAAGATTTCATGAATGAGACCCATTCTATCTCACATTTGACCATTAAAAACATGTAACAGACACTGGAAGATTATAAAATACTCCTCAGCAGCCAACGAGACTTGTTATGTGCACTGATAGTGGAGCTTTACTGCTCAGAAAACAACAGGGCAAATTTTTGAATGGAACAGTACTGTTAATTTCCCCACATAACTGAAGTATTGTTAAACCAAAAAACAAAGGGAGTAAAAACAATTTTTTGACAAAATAATAGCAGTATTTTTGGAGTACCGATATTTTCTCTGCAATAAAAATGTCAGTAAAATGAGTAACCTCACTCATTGTTGTTGGATTAAATGAACACACTAATAGGGTGCATGTTACCTATCAAGGTAGGTTAGCATGTTTTGCTTCATCTCTTCTGGTATGCCTTTACAACGTAGCTGTTTTGTGTGTGTGTGTGTGTGTTTAATTTGAAGGGTTCTTTGCTGGAAATTGCATGTCCTATGAAGAACTGAGAGTGGATCAAATTTTGTAAAACATACTAAACACTTTTTGTCTTCTAAAAATATCATGGACACTGTTCATGCATTGTGTTGAATAATGTAAAAATAACATAATCGGGTTTACATTAAGATATATTTCCTGGGGGGGAAATATCTTAATATCTTATATCTTATCCAATAACACAGAAGTTTTCTGATTGAAAACTTCTGTGTTATTGGTAAGATTTCCATCTTTGTCCCTTATAAAGTATGTCCTAAACCGTACTCACACACAGTGGGGTGAATGCTGAAGTGTGCTGCTACTCACTATGCCTGTGTGAAAATAGAGGATGATTCTGCATGCGACAAAGGCAAGCACAGAAAACGTGTGAAGGTGTTCTCACCTGTCTTAAGGCAGACAATGCCAAGCCTGCACAAAATTTCACACACTTAAACAGATGAATATACACACAGTGGTGAGTATCATGGGAAACAGATGTGTGAGGAACAATGCTCCATCAATTCAAATACCAACCTTCATCTCTAAATTGGAAAGTTATGTCATACCTATTTTTCCACGATGTCTACCATTTTCCCTTTTTTTTGGTTTTGACATGAGTGGAGGCAGGTCTCATGGATTGCATGTAACTTGTATGTGCAGGTACAAAGTACATAATTTATGCTTTTCCTGTCCGGATTAACCAGGAATGTTGTCATATGGTTGTCAGAGAGTATTATGGGGGAAAGGAAGGAAACACCAGCAATTTTTCTATGTGTTAATTGCAGTATTCAGACACGCGCGCACACACACACACACACACACACACACACATTATATTATATATATATATATATATATATATATATATATATATATATATATATATATATATATATATATATATATATACAGATATTTTTCATATATAGACAGTATATAGTAGTACAATATCATGAAATCATATTGATTTTGATCATATTGTATATAATCACCTATGTCTGGGTCATAGTAAAACTCAGAGATAATTGGACCTGTCCTCAATTGTGCATTCCCTATAAAAAGTGGATAGCACATTTGTTCACGATGCCAGTGTTCAAGCTACAGCCAGGGTGTTTGGATCAGTATATATGACCGTTCTGGTCGACCACGTGTCACTGTGATAGCACAAGAACTGCTGCTGAAACCATATATTATCAGTGTCCTTGAGGTGAATGCATGTTATTATCGAATCAAATATGTGTTTTTGTTTACTGTGATGCTTTAATGTTATTGCTATAAACTGCAATTAATGGGGTCTGATATCAGCACAAATATTTCTGTAACTAAAAAGCAGTGGTGCGTTTTTTTTTCCTTGAGTGTATATTCAATTCATTCAGTTTGCTTAGCTTTACAGAATCCAGAGCATGACCCCCACAATATCTCAACTAAGTTATTTCCACAATGATAATGGCTAAAAACTTATCTAGCTTGATGTGTATATATATATATATATATATATATATATATATATCACCACAAGTGTCTGGTATTCTGTTACAGTCTATATAAGCGAAATCGTTAGACAAATAGTATAATGTTGTTGATAATTATTATACAGGCTGACATTATATGCTGCTGAGAAAGAAGCACAAGCAAACCTCTTTTTTCAGTATATTGTTTGCTTACATCTGAAATATAAATATGTATTAGCTTTATCTTCTCTTCTTCACAAAAATCCACATGTTGTTACTTCACTGCAGAGAAGATAATTACAATCACACTAAATAGGCTTGAACCGTGTCAAAAATTAATTAATATCAAATTTATTTGGGTTATCCATTCCTAAAACACATGGTTTTTGCATGCTAATTCAACATATTTTGAAATATTCCTGCAATTCAATTACTTGGGACTATCATTAAAGGCAACAAATGCACTGTTTAATTTGTGTGGACTATTTAAGTCGCACCAGAACTACAGAATCCTCTTCCTCTGTAAGTGGATTAATTAATTTGAATCAATAAAGTATCTTAGTCGGGTTGTAGCACTCCCCTCAAAATAAGAACTAACCCCACACAGCTTTTTATCAGCTGCAGCGAAAGTTCAAACCCTTTATTTTTTAGCTCAAGATTGAAGTTTCACTGAGACAGTAACTAAAGGACCGTCTCCCAGCATTTTCAACAATATGCAGTTTTAAATTGTTTACTAAGCGAAAAATATTTTTAAGACAAAACATTTCAAGGAGAACTATGAAACAATGAAAAGAAAACATACACAAACGTATTTTTTACCTATATTGGGCTACTGTTGTTTCAGTAGTAAGTTGTTTCGTAAAGAATCTTACATTTCAAACTCTGTGTTATCGAATCATGCATTTTATATATGCATTATAAAGAGAACTATTTTGATTTAATAAAATTCAGCATGTTTTATATTCTCCAAAGTAGTCATTGCATCGATGGGAACTTTACAAGTGACTGGCATTCGTTCAACCAGTTTCATGCCATGGTATGGTATATACTGGGAGCTGTGACCCCTAACTGGAAAATGCAAGTTCAGCTCCTTAGGTACTGATCTGATTCTAAAAGTCCTAAAATCATAGTGAAATTTCACAACCCAGTCAAGTTGAAATGAGTAAAGACCTTGCAAAAATTGTAAATGTCTCTCTTGGTTGAATAGGAAACAGAGCAAAATATTCCCAGTGAACTGATTTGCAAGTTAAGGTCTAGATTCCATGGATTAGAAAAATTCCCCATTTGACAGGTCTTGTGTTTACCAGCAGGAGACTAGAATGCTTGATGAGTCACTGTGATTACCCTGCAGTGTAAAATTCATGTAAAGAACAATATTCAGCCTCCATGTGTCAGTGTTTAACATTCACTTTGCTGTTTGAGGGAATTTTTACATTCTTGGAGAAGCATAAAAGTGCCTTGCTATGCTTGAACATATAAAACAGCTCCAGTGGATTACTTTCATTTGGATTACTGCATTTTTGTGTCCCCTTAAACTTGCAAAAGAGATCATTCATGCTACATTTGATTCCTGCTTTCAATTACAGATTTAGTACAGCTGTCTTCTGACATAAAGATTATATTTGTGATTTTTGTTGACATTCTCTCCTGGTCTCTCCTAAGTAAAACCTAGTTTAGATTTGATACTATATGCGCACACACGCGCGCGCGGGCGCATACACATGTGTGTCTTTTTTTTTTTTTTTTTATTACAAGGAGACAGCGACTCTTGCTCACTGTCGTTTGCACACCTCCTTCCTTCAACTGTGGTGAGGAATTTGATGCTGGGGTGTTGGATTTCTGTTTGTTTCCCACTTTGAAAAGCTACACTTTTTTTCTCAAACAAAAAGGTGTTTAGCATAGTAGGCTACTGATGGAAACCATCATAAGCTCAGATAACTCATATGCCATATACAATATCCTTATGGATGCACAGTCACTGAATGATATTTGAAAAGTGTCCATAAAGGTAGTGTTTTTTTCTAATGTACCCATAGGGGGATCTAAGGCAGCCTAAGATGATGATGGTGGTGATGGTAATAATGGAGATAATAACTATTATTGTTGTTGTTAGTGTTATTATTATTATTCCATCCATCCATCCATCCATCCTCCATTGCCAACTGTAAATTGGATTTGTTTTCAATGACAGTTGGACTCTTTGTCACCGATTCTGTTCATATCTTTTATGGACAGAATTTCTAGGTAGAGTCAAGGATTGGAGGGGTTCCAGTTTGGTGGTGTCAGCATTTCGTCTCTGCTTTTTGCAAAGTTGGGAGTGAGGCTCTAGATTAAGTGGAGGAGTTTAAGCATCTTGGAGGCTTGTTGATGAGTGATAGAAGAATGGAGCAGGTGATTGACAGGTGGATCAGTGCAGCGTCTGCTGTGGTGCGGACTCTGTACTGGTCTGTTGTGGTGAAGAGAGCTGAGCCAAAGAGCAAGGCTCTCTGTTTACTGGTTGATCTTTGTTCCAACCCTCACCTATGGTCACAAACTATGGGGAGTGACTGAAAGAATGAGATCGCAGATACAAACAGGTGAAATGAGTTTCCTCCACAGGGTGGCTGGACTCTCCTTTAGAGATAGGGTGAGAAGTTCAGTCATTGGGGAGGGACTCAAGGTAGAGCCGCTGCTATTTCACATCGAAAGGAGCTAGTTGAAGTGGTTCAGGCATCTGGTTAGGATGCCCCCTGGACATCTCTCAGGAGAGGTTTTTTGAGCATGTCCAACTGGGAGAAGACCACGAGGCAGACCCAGGACACGCTAAAGATATTATGACCCCAATCGTACACTTCCCGCTAGCTGCTACCCACGAACCGCTACCCGCAAATTGCAGGTTTAGGAACCTCCACTAACCTCTAATGCAAACTTCCGCTCCCTAAAGCCACTACCCGTTATGCCTAGGGTTAGTGTTACTTACTCACATTGTAGGTGTGGCAATAGGCGTGTTTTTTTATCTTTCCGCAAACTCGGTATCTTGCGATCACGGGTTGCGGGTAGCGGGTAGCGGATGGTCTGACCGCTACCCGCAACTCGCATGTCGGCGTTTACAAGAGCGCGTCCAAATGGCATCAATGCATCCACCTGGTCACATGTGAACGTGCACAAACGGCTCTACTTCTCGAATCAACTCTTGTATAAAAAGCGTGATTTGGCCTCAGTTGAACCCCTGAGAAAATGGCAGAGATTGTCTTAAACGGCTAACCTTTCTGCTGTGTTTGGGTCAAATTTGACCAATTTCCTACTTTCATCAATCCTAAATATTGTGTTTTACATTTGATTGTCTTAGAGCCTTATGATATCCTCCACACTAGGTATTTGAACATATATAATTGCTGATCACCACTGTCGTTGAATTTTGAGTAGTTTATTCAACTTTGTAACACCTGTGGTGTTCTCGGTCAAAAATGACTGCCATAGGAAATTAATGGGTGACCCTAGATTGTGTTCATCCATCAAATAGTACACAACCTCAAATACCCCACCACACACACACACACACACACAACATACCACCTCACATGAACCCTTTCAGACTCAGCCTTGTTTCTGCAAGGCTGAGAGTGTGAGACAAATAGTAAAGTGTACCCAAGTTACATGAAACGTACTAGCACCTTACTAAGAAGAGGCACAAGGTTTGTTTTTGTTAATTTTTATGGTGTCCTGTTATGTCTGGCTCAAGCTGAAAAACAAAAAGTTGGGTCACAACAGGAGATGATCGAAATACTGAAGTTGGACAAGGCTCTTCTCCAGGAACAACTCGTGAAGAAATGACCTTATCCAGGAGCTCATGAACAAAATGCCTGAAACCAAAGAGAAGGCATTCTTGGCTGCCTTATTCATGATATAAGAAAGTACAACAATACAGTTTTTTTGAAGGAGTCACATCGTTAATAAAAACAAGTTTTGCAATGTTTTGTGTTGTTTCTGAATAGATTAAAAAGGTGTATTTTTCTTCAAGCAAACCACTTATAGTGACTTATGACCAGTTTGTAATGTGTTATATCAGCCTATAGCTGAGCAGTTTCATCACTTTACTTGAAGCACCCAATGACCATTTAGAGTGACTTATATTCCCATTATAATGCATTATACTAGTGATTATAATGCATTATACCATTGATTATAAGGCATTATAAAGAGTTTTAATATATAACAACTATAATCATTATAATACCCTTTGATCCTTGCAACAAAAATCGGTGAGCAAGGGACCAGCAGTTATAACATATTATAATACCATACCATAGATATATGTATAATACATTATCCTATTTGGGCATTGACAGAGAGTTTCCAACAGTTATAACATACTATAATACTTGATCTTATAAGTGATTATAACATGCTTTATAGTGTGTTATGATTATTGTTATAAAGCATTTTGATCATATATATATATATATATATATATATATATATATATACATATATATATGTGTGTGTGTGTGTGTGTGTGTATGTATACAGACACATACATACATACTACACAAGCACACACATACACAAATTGCACAAGTATAAATCCTTCCCTGTTCTGCTGACCAGTTTTCTTTACTATCTATGTACTTAGTATACATGTTTGTTTATGTTTGCATGTTGGCCCTTGTATTACAACACAATCCACTACACATTCATTCACATACACCGCAAAACACAAGAACTCCAGGAATCACCAATATGCACACACTGCACCCACCACTGTCTTGTCTCTTTGCCTGTGCTGTTCTTTTGTGTTTCACTATTGGTGATTTTAGTCTTCTCTGGCAGAATCAGGTTTCATGTGTTAATAAAATACGCATCATACATACACACACATATGTCAGCCTCCCTGGTGGCTTTGTGGTGTTGCTTCCACCTGACACACAGGAGTTCCAGGGTCAAATCCCAGTTGTATCAGGAAGGGCATCAAGTGTAAAACTTGCCAAGTCAACCACATGGATCACTCTGCTGTGGTGTTCCCAAACAGGGAGGTGCCGAAAGGATAAGAAGAGATCAAACAGTCAAAGAGGGCCAGTAAAAATAAATAAATGTAGTTTTCGTCTTTAAGAAAAAAACATTTACACTGCTTTAAAGTAACTACCTAACCATTGAAATTATTTTAATCTACTCTGATTTCTTTGTTTTGTTTCATTTTTGTATTTCATCTTACATCACATTTTAGATAAATTGCACTTGTTACTCACCAATATAACATTACTTCTGAGGAGTGAGGGAAAATTAAGAGACTAAATATCACATGGAGTACATGTTTAAAGAACTCTAAACAGATGGTTAGAAAAGAAGGGCTGTTCTTTGTTTTTTGCTTTATTAAATTGTAACATCTGTGCCGTTAAATTGCAGCCAACCCTGCTTCTTGTAATCTAATTAAAATCACAAGGAAATAAAGATCAGAGGAAAAAAGTAAAAGATGTACGAATGTCACTGTTGAATAAACTTTCAAAATAATAGGAAGAGGAATACAAGTAAATTTTTTTTCCCCTGCTGTTGTGTGGCCGTATGCACTCTGTATTGTTATACCAATGGGAGATGAAATGATAAAGAAACAAAATGGAAATGACACAATACAAACTGTTATTAATTACTTTTTGACAAAACAGTTGCATCAATGTCACAGCTATAAATGTTTACATATGAGGTGTCACTTCAGTGTTTGCTAAAGTCTTGCCATCATGGTACCATAGTAGGATTCAAGTTTCAACCATATATCATGGTAAAGCTTAACAATATGGATAAAGTTTCATATATATACCCTCATTTTTTCACTTGTTCATGCATCTAATATGAGAACTGTTTGCTTTTTACAGTTTAAAGTTTGAGACTAGGATTCACTGTGGTTTTAATCTGAAGCATATACAAGACACCCCCCTCCTTTTTTTTTACAGCTTTACCAAGCAGATTGGTGAATTTAGATCACTTGACACTTAATCATACACAAGGAAAGACAAGTGCATGGAAAAGCAGGAAGAAAAATTATGTTGTTAGTGGACATGGATCTTGTGACTGAAATTTTATAGGAATGTCAAAACCTGATGGAATTTGATTTTATGGTAAAATGAAAGAAAATCATGAAAATATCATAAGGTGTTACCTTCCTTTTTAGTTTGTGATATTGTAAGATGTCAATTGTAACATACTGCAGCTGATAAAAAAATATTTTCTCTTCATATTTTGCGTTTGTATTCTCTCTGTTAATAATGTTGTGGTTGAAACAGACATAGCAAAGATTACTTACAAATTGTCTTATATTGCTACCACCTTTGCACACTGCCGATTGGACCGAGAATGACTGGTGTGGAAACCAGAGGTATGTGTCATCTCATTTTATTGCTTTCCAAATGATGTTATATTACAACTCTAAAATCAGAAAGACCTACCCCCACCCCCGAGACTCCTACACCCACACATGGTCATACAGTTGCCGTTGAAACCGAAGAAACGACTGTATATGAGAAAGGATAAAAGAATAAAACACATTATAAACACTGATGAACATTTTAAGTGAAGCAGTGTGTTATTCTACATCTGCAAAAAAAAAAAAGAAATAATTAAAACAAGATCAATAATTAAACTATTTCATTTTTGCATTCTTTGATATTTCACAACACCATAAAAAAGAAACATAAAAATGCTAATGATTAATTACACAAGTACATTTTAAGATAAGATAAGATAAGAGATAATAATGGCTTTATTGCCCCACAGTGGGGAAATTTGCATTGTTTCAACAGCAGGACGGTCCAGAGCAGAGGATAAATCACAGCACACTGCAAATACAAAAAAATACGAAAGATGCACAAAAATAAATAGATAAAAAATAAACAATCAGCATAAAAATTTCAAATCAAACAATTATTTCCACCATGCATGGAAAGAGTGACTAGGGTGAATAGCAACACCTGACTGCTACTTACCCTCTTAATTCCTAAGAAAGCAGTAGGGATGTATTTAGTTTTTCATGTGCTGCTTCTTTGATTAATAACAATATGTATTAACAGAGAGTATATGTTCTTTGCATTATACTATGGAATTTCTCTGAAAATAAAGCTTCATGTGTGTTTCATTAGAGTGTACAAAAATACTAAAGCTGAAAGTCGATGGTTTCATTACTAGAACATAGTGGATCTGAATTGCAAGTGGCAAGAAAAATGTCTGAGTTGTGTTGGCAACTGGCACATGTGTACATGTTAATGCTAACATTGTGATTGTTGAACTGATTACTTACCATGTATCCCATTTTATCCTCTGTCTCATGCTAGTGAGAAAGAAAAAAAGACAAAAAAAAAAAAAAAAAAATTCACTTCAATGAATCTTAAATCATCAATTTAACTAAATATCACATCAAACCATGGCAACTATTTAAAAAAGTAGTTTGGCAACAGCATCTTTAGTTGTTGTTTCTTGGCTGCTGACATTTTCTGATTCTCCTCCATTTACATAATCCGTAATGTCAAACAATAGCAGGGAATGAGGATATTATTTACCAAAGTGATGTACAACTTTCATCTTTGTTGTTTTGGTTTGTCGTACTGTCAACTTTCGTTCTCAGACATCAGACATGCACAGAAGGATTTGATTGATTGTTGATTGTTTATGAGCCAATAGCTCTGCCTGTTGGCAAGCCTCCGGGAATTTGACCAATCAAAAAACACTTAAAATAATTCAGCTAATTTTCATAAAGAGCCTCCCATTGTGATTGTCAGTCATCGTGGCTCTGAAATAATTACAGGATTTTGGTGTTATGCTGGGTGCCAGGTCACTCAACCGTGGGCATACCGCAATTTTTTTTTAATATGATTTGAATCTATTTAATTAGGCCATGAATTGCGATGTGGCTTCCAGGCCAGCAGAGGGCAGATTTGAGTTAAACTATTTTCTTGTTCAACGGCACTATGTGCAGCGCTACCTGTGATGTGCTACGTGCAACGTGCTATTGTCGTTACACAGCTCCACCACTAGATGGAGCCTGCACCTAAGTAAACAGTAAGTGAAAGGAGCGTCTCAGTGAGCGCATGCCAGCAGGATCTGATGTAACGTGGAGGATCACGCCACTGACAGAGCAAAGGGGTTAGAAAGTTTTTTTTTGCTGTCTAGAATTTGTTTTTTACAGACTGAATCTTTAATGTTGTTCTTGAAACCAAATACCAACTGGTTACGCAGTTATCAACATCATCAATGCAGTTATTGAACTTCATGGTTATTCACTGAGTCATAGGCCCCGATCGTACAATTCCCGCTACCTGCTACCTGCTACCCGCTACCTGCTACCTGCTACCCACTACCCACAAATTACAGGTTTAGGAACCTCCGCTAATGCAATCTTCCGCTCCCTAAAGCCGCTACCTGCGTTGCTGACTTCCTTACACACATTGTGGGTGTGGCAATGGACGTGTCTTTTGCACTTTCCGCAAACTCGGTATCTTGCGACTGCGGGTTTAGGATAGCGGGTAGCAGGTGGTCACACCACCCGCAACCCCCAATCGCAAGATACCGAGTTTGCGGAAAGCGCAACCCGCTTGTCGGCGCGTAAAAGAGCGCGTCCAAATGGAATAAATGTGCGTCCACCTGGTCACAAACGGCTCTACCTCTTGATTACCCATCACCGTATTACCTGCATACGTTTTTATTTTCTTGAGGTCAGAGGATGTCTGGTCAGCAGTTGTGGTGGATGTGAGAATATGTTCTCGTGGCTCTGCCTGAGCGTGTTTACTGGGAGCACACCAACTATCTGGGAATTTCAAGTAGCCGATAGGAATTGTCTGTGTAAGAAAATTTTTACCTCCACCAAGGAGATAATGTTTTTGCCTGCGTTTTTCTGTCTGTTTGTCTGTCTGTGTACAAAATAACTCAAAATGTTATGGATGGATTTTGAGGAAATTTTCAGGAGTTGTCAGAAATGTGAAAAGGAAGAACTGATTTCATTTTGGCTGTGATCTGGAGGAAAACCTGGATTCTGGATCACTTTCAAATTTTCGATAACATTGCGGTCAATGGAGCCGGAAATTTTATTTCTCAATATCTCTGTTAATTATTGCCTGAAACTCATGAAATTTCACTCAGGGATTGACAATGGGAAACCTCTATGAAATTTCAGAGGCTGATCTGGATCTGATCCAGAATGCGGATTTTATTGCAATCTGTAAATCGCTATATGGGAGAACTGTTGTGCTTGGCGGAGGTCTGCGCTCTCCGAGTGCTTTTCTAGTTAAGAAATGCTTTCCTGGAAGCTCACTGGCTCGTTTTTTTTCTGAGCAGTTTGTTGAAACTTCTTGGAGTACAAAAAAAAAAAATTAAATCATTTGCTCCACATGAGTTAGAGCTAGTTATGTATATATCAGTGCAGAGGAGGAGGAGGAAGGAAGAGGAGGAAGCTCTACAGCAGAGTCCCACACGAGCTGCACATGAGAGCTGGTTCGATCTGGATGAAAAGACGCTCCATAGCGGTTTGCGGGTAGCGGGTAGCAGGTTGCAGGTAGCGGGTAGCGGGTTGCAGGTAGCGGGTAGCACAACCTGCTCTCAAAGGCAATGGCTACTGAAGCACTGATTGGTTAAACAGGTGGAACGCCCTAACCACTCCTATGCATAATATATGCATAGGAGTGGTTAGCTACCCGCTATCCCTTAATAGTGGCTTTAGGAGGTTTGGCAGGTTTGGCCCATAATCTCAGATTTTAAGAGAATAAAGTTTTTTAAATAGTACTATACCCTGATCTTAAATAACACGGAAACCTTAAGTATGGTACCATACTTCCTTAAAAAGATACAATCATTAAAATGTTTAACAATACAGCAAAATGTTATCTCTGTGTGATTTTTCTCTATAGTAATTGTAAAATAAGTTGTTTTATGAAAACCTTATTGTCTTCATCATCTTTTTTTTCCCTACATGATATTTGAAAAATAGGGGTCGTCTTATAATCAGAGTTGTCCTATATTCGGGCCAATAAGTTAAATTGGTAAAATTGGTATTTAATTTTTGTCAGACAAAAATAAATATGCCTTAGTTTGTGCCTGGCTTATCTACCTTAGGAATAAAAAGAAAGCATTCTCTGATGCAGTATTGATTTGGAAAGAGTGTAAGAAATGTTTTGAAAAAAAAAGTTTTGTTATGTTTGTACAGTGCTTTAGTTGCCTGGCTTAAAGTAGAGTTGACTTGTTATGTACTAAAGGAAAAAAAAAATCTTGATACTGTACCGATTTATTGAAAAGAGGGCAGTAGGCCTATCGTAAAAAAAAAAAAAAAAAAAAATAGGATTTGACCGATATGAGAGTTGATAAAACTGTTTCCACTTTCCAGTCATTTGCTATGCAGGTATAAAGAGGATAAGAAAAAAAAAAAAAAAAAAAAAAAAAAAGAGAGAAAACACTACAGTATTGTTAAAAAGGAAAAGGCTGGATTTGTGTAAGAGAAATAATAATTATAATAATCCACCTTGTGGAACAGAATCATCAAAACCAGTAACTCAAAGAAACTGAACCAGCTGATAAATAAAGGTGGCTCTGTTCTGGGGACTGCTCTGTACTTGGAGTGCTCTGGACTCACTGCTCTGGAGTTGAGGGTGCACAAAAGAATATTGTGTAAACTTCCTAACATAATACACAGCAAACCCTTTATGAAAAGTGAAGTAAAAGAGTAGACGTGGACAAAGGACAAAGACATTATATTTTCCACTCCTAGAAACTGTATAATTTCAACTCCAGAAAAAAAAAAAAAGGTGATTAGGAGAAAAGAAAAAAAAAGTCTCAAGAGAGTATGGTCTAACTTTTACTGTCCTTTTATATATATTTTTTTTTCTGTTCAGAAACCAGTGGTGGGCAGTTGGGCACTTTCACCTAATACACTGTAATGGGTTACAACTCAGGTTATACATGCACTCCACACCCATCTGTTCACAGCAGCACTACCAAAACTAAGCCCAAACAAAGCTACTTTTGCAAAATGCTTTTACCCCCTTAGTGGCTCTACACAAAGGTAGTGATTTGTGGACAGTGTAAATGGCAGAAAATCAGTACTGAGTAGAATTACAACTACTACAGGCACAAATAATACATCAGAATAGCGACTCAACCTGCATATAGCTAAGCCATTGTTCCGCCTTGTAACGTATCAGCAGCAGAAATCATTTTCAGTACAGGATTTCCCTCCTGAGACCATGCATTTCAACCACTTTTACTTTGATAGTAAGTACTAGATGTTCTTATATTCCACCAGGGGCGTATGGCATATGGACGATACTGAGACTTGTTTCTCCATCTCAGTGGATTCATCACTCAGTCTTTGCTGTACTTTGCTGCTTTCTCTGGCACATTTGACAGCCCTCCGCCTCAGCTCGATTAGAAAATTACACAAATGTAGGGTTGGAAAGGTGTAATTGAAGATGGCAAAAGGGCTGATTGGGAGACATTTAAATGATTATTCTTCAGCGTTCAACATTGAGGGCGTGTGGCAGAGGCCACCGAGAGAACACTTTGAAATGATTACTGTCCCTGACAGGGGCATGACAAGTTTCACTCTTTCTGTCTCCTTATGTACCTAAGCAGAGAGTGTGCATTTATGTGTCCTTGTGCCTGTTGTGTGTGGGATAGCAGTATGCTTCGCATAAGACTTTAACTGTTGCATAAACATTTTTGCCTGCCTGTGCACATCATGCATACTCCTATGTAATATGGCTGGCAAGGCATGCCGAGTGGAGTTTATTACTCAGAGCTACCACAAAGCAGACAATTTACATCAGACTTGTGACAGCACTGGTACAATGACAGCCTAATGGAAGATATGAGACACCTCTTAATGAAGACTCTAATTTAAGAAATACCACACTCCTCTATGAAATATAAATCAGAAACACCAATATAAATGACAAAAGGATGCATCACTGGATAAATTGTACACTGCAGCTGTGCGCTGTCCCTCAACTTGAGTTCAATGTGATAGAGTATCTAATCTAGAATATCAAAAGATGTCCCACAGTCTTTCAATCAAACCTTTACCTAAAAAGCAAGTCTTAAAACCATATAACCAAACACGACTTATGAATTCCACACTCTATCTTATTGGATATAGGTAAATAAATAATTTGATACAATTATGTGCTTGTGAATTTGAAGTTTGTTTTTTTTTTTTACTGTAGGTTATATACCCCTCATATTCAGTAATGTCAAAATCATCAGTTATACGTCAGAACATTTTTAGTCAGTCAAGATAATGGACCACAACAACATGACAGATATTGCACAAAGATAAAACACAGAATACATTCCATCAAGTCAGTTTTATTTTTTTTCCCCTTTCCTACTTTTACATAGGTGGGAATCTTGTAATAGAGAACAAATGCACTGAATTCTGTATTCTTTAGCCAGGTTATGTCTTCCACTCCGCTCCTGCCTGCGTGGCAGCCATATAACAGTGCCACAGCGAAACAACTGACATATCACTTTTTCCCCCCGAAACAGAGAGATGTTTTCTATCTATGTGGTCTGAGTCAGAGTTGTGTTCTGTCATGTTAAATGCAGCTGACAGAAGAGCCAGGCAACACCCTAAACCTCTGGCCTGAGATTTTGTTTTCCCTGGGCACCAAAGGACTGTACTTGCTCAGGCTTTGGTTTGTGAGCTGCAGACTGTGGCTGTTTAACTGTACTCTCTCATGTCATACATTTGACATGACCTCAAGGGCTGATTCTTGAAATTTACCCAGGGAGTCCTTTAAACAATGCGCAAGACAAAAAGATGATGAATATTAATATTCAAACGTCAGCGTCAGCTACTTGGAAATTCATACATACATTACCATTCAAACTTTATGCCTCCTTATTCTGGTTAACTAACCATAGAGCTTTGCTCGACAATTTACAGAAAACCTACCCAGCTATCTATTTACTCACAAGTATTTTTACAAAGTAAAAACAAACAAACAAATAAATAATTTAAGATAAGTTCCACCTTTGGGCCAGTAGGGTGTTGGTAATAATCTGATTTTGGGCTTTACTCACAACCACGAGTAAAATCATTTGAAAATGCATTTCCACGACTTTGCGCCAACTGGCGTTGTGAATATGCCTCAATGGAAACATGTCAGTTTCTCAGTAACTCAAACACATCACGACCTGTTGTGAGAGGAGAGACCATGACTTTGTCTTGTATAGTGATTTAAGCGTCATAGAGCCACTTCCTGTCTGTTAACAGCAATCTTTGTTGTGATTAGTCAGTTTTAGAACAAGGAATGACACATATTTGGTGACTGAGTGAGACAGGGAACATGGGCCCCTCACCGCAGGTCTGTCATAGCTGTCTGTCATCTCATCAATGTAGGAACTTAGTCCACAGTTAATTTGTGACATTTAGGGTCTTCAGTGCATAATCATGTTTTTACATCTTTGGAATTAGGTTTGACGGAAAAAAACTCTACTCTGAATGCCTGATTTTGTGTGTGAATTCTTTATTCTATAACATATGATTATTTCAATCATTTATGTTTAGCGAGGAGGTTGATGTTAATGAAACCATGTTCTGTAATGAGCACAATTTAGAATGCATATTGTATTTATTGTTTATTTTTCTGAGCATGTGCATGCACAAAATACGCAAGATCTTTACATAAAAGGGGGGGGGGAATATATATATATAACATACACGTCACGGACTCGTCTCCATTTACTTTTATGTAACTTTTAATCAATAAGTCAGTGAATTAAAAAAAAAATATATATATATAGCTTTATTTTGACAAACACAGTTTGGCATCTTTTCAAAGCAAATGTATATCATATACTGAGTTAATTTGATATTACTGAATTCAGGACTAAAAAGTTTCACATGCCATCACAGACCTCAGTAATCACAGTCTTTTCTTATTGGTTTTCAAGTCCAAACATCTGCCACAGAGATTTACTCAGGAGTTAGAAGACTTAAAGACCAATATGAGAAGAAAATGAGAGTACTGAGATTTTAATTGAATGATGTGGTTGCACTATGTCATAAGATAAATACTTAAAGCGTGACTATTAATCAAGTGCTCATTTGTGATACATTGAGTTTGGTCCAATCTGCTTTCAAAAGCCTTTGAAATGTGTCTAATCAAGAAGTCATTTTCTTTTTTCCTTTTTCATGCGTGCTATTTCACTAATGCCTTTGACGTTACCCCCTAAATTTCAGATATAGACTGACATTTCAATGGTACTGCCCATCAAAGATGAAGCCCTTGGCTAATTTGAATTTGGAAGAAAAGGAAGAGAGAACATCTAGTGCCAGTCACCATCATATAACAGAAGTTGAAAAAGCACCACATCACACATATACTATATATGACATAAGAAACTCCATCCCAATTTCTGCTTAAGCCATCAGAAGCTGACTGAAATCAAGGTGAAAGTTATTTATGTTGAAGTTAAGGCAAACACAGAGCAGTAAGTCTAAGGGAAATTGCTTCATTTTGTTACCATGGTCACCTGCAAAAGCTGTGGGGTCTTTATTTTCTGTTATTCTCTGGCACAAGAGAAGATAAACACACAAGGAACCAAGCATAAAATATGTGTTTTTGATACATGTGAGTCTTTCAAGATTACTTTGAAAATGCAGATGTATCTAAATCAATTTTAACATTAACAAATTAACATTTGTATATTATATCTTTATATTTACTGACGTCATTAAATCATATGTGTTGTGTGTGGTATAAATATTTTGAATTCCATGAAGTAGTAACAGGACTTTCATTTATTGCCTTTACAACTGTGCTTTAGGAAAAATGTCTTATTAGCCTTACAGTGGGAACAATGTGGGCTAAAGAGCTAGCCATGGCACTAGTCATAATCCACCCTTCAAAAGAACCAGATGGAAAAGCTAAGGTTTCAGTCAAAATATTGTTTTTGGATGGAGGTATGTTCTCGCTTGCTCACTTTCATGCACTCACAGTCTCTCTATGTCCCTGTCTCTCTCAATCTTTCTCCTTCTCAGTCTCTTTCAAACCTTCCACCAACTGTGTTGTATCAGATCCTGTCATGGGGGTGGGGTGGGGGGCTGTAAAACCAACAAAGCCCATCAACACAGAGCACCAGAAGACCGGTTAGGACAAATCTTGTTAATCCACTAAGGTTCTAATTGGGTTAGACTCAAAGCTTATATTTTCAGTACTATCTGATTTGGTGTGATCATTTAAGATCAGCACTTAAAATCTATTTTTCATGAAGAGTGATCTGTGATGAGGGAAACTGAGCAATGGTCCTAAGTCTGAAATCTTTGCATGAGACACTTGATAAACATAGAGCCCATAGGTTTATATCTGAGTGAGAGGAGCTTTGGGACAGATAGGTATGTGCTTCGCGGTGATTGTGTGCAGCAGCCTCCCGTCATTCTCTGAAGCTGAACGCACACAGAGCAACCTTGTGTAGAGCAGAAGGGTGGGAAAAAAAACACAGAAGTCAACTCGCGCCATGTGCTTAAGTACTGTTTGCCAAAAGAAGAAATGATCTTTCTGGATCACACATGAACACGAACACACACCCATTAACATATATACACAAACAAACTCAAACAGATTCATTACCCAGAGCTATTCTTATGACGACATTGCATCTGCATCTATTTAGGAGTGTGGACAACCATAACCCACACCTTAAGCGGTAGATGTCTGTGTGCATTAAAGCGCGTTGTGAGTCTAAATCTATTGGTCTTGTTTGATTGTCACTTTTAAGATTTGATTTATTCATTTATTTTCAAATAATGTATGTGACAGAGTGGGGACTCCTCAATAACATATAGCTCATTTGGGGTTGGTGTATCCCTTGATGTCAACAAGAACTGGTGTCGTATGGTGATTGTGAGGGAGACGCTGTCTCTTTTTCAATTCGTCCTTTTATTTAACCAAAATGAATTCTCACTGTTATTTGTAACGCCTGATTAAATTCACTTGAAAGCTAATGCAGAGTTAGCTTCCAAGGCAATATTCATGAATGCACAGGGGCTACACAGGATTTCTCCTGATATAAAGGCAGTGTCCCAAATGTCCTAAATGTCCTGGGGCCATTGATCTTTAACAGCTACATGCTCCCACTAGCTCAAATTATGAAAAACAACAAAAAAAAGTTACCACAACTATGCTGATGACACACAAATCTACATAACCATCTCACCAGGAGACTACAGTCTAATCCAAACACTGACCAGATGCATTGATCAAATTAAATATTGGATGTGTTAGAACTTCCTTCAGTTAAATGAAAACAAAACTGAAATAATAGTTTTTGGAGCCAAGGAAGAAAGATTAAAAGTCAGTACTCAGCTTCAAAGAGCTAGTTTAGAAACCAAAAACAAAGCCAGAAATCTGGGTGTAGTTATGGACTCAGAGCTGAACTTCAGTAGTCATATTAAGACAGTCATGAAGTCTGCCTATTATCAATTCAACACCATATCGAGGATTAAAGGACTAAAACGTGCAGGATTTAGAAAAACGTGTCAATGCATTTATCTTCAATAGACTAGACTACTGTAACGCTGTCCTTACAGTTTTCCCTAAAAAGACCATCAGACAGCTGCAGTTAGTCCAGAACACTGCTGCTGCTCGAGTCATCACTAACACCAGGAAAATGGATCATATAACTCCAGTCCTCAGATTTTTACACTGGACAGATCCACAACGGATGCAGAAAAACTTCTGGCCCAGGTCTGTTTTGGACCCGTTCATCTCATAACATAGCAAACTAAACTAAATGTATGCCTAGCCTAGACTTCCACACCAATATAGCCATAACTCAAATCTGCATTGCCTTGTGTTTTTTAACCTAACACTATTGTCAATATAGACCTAACAGAAAAAGTCAAGACATCAATTGCCTTCAAAGCAATTTACATCGGCCTCTCCATTCACCCATTCGCATACCAGTGGGTGGCTACTACCATTCAAAGTGCTGTCAGACAAGTTGGGGGCAAGTTAGGGTTCAGTGTCTTGCCCAAGAACACTTTAGCATGTAGTTAGCTGGAACTGGAATTGAACCACCAACCTTACAGTGACTGGACGACCTGCTCTACCAACTGAGCTACAGTCACCAACCAAGTAATTAAAGGTGGGGTAGGTGTTCTTTGAAAAAACGGTTCCAGCAATCCAACTCAAGTGAGATTTTGAAAATATACACTCCCTCCCTCTTCCCAAAGGCTCCGCCTCCTCCTCTTCAGCTCACCCCTCGAAATCACGCCTTCACACGATTCACGACTACATGAACCACAGGGAGGGAGGGAGGGGTGGGTGGGAGTGCATTGATATTTGATGGAGGTATTAGGCAGCCAATGAAAGTAATGATGATCACTATTTTGACTGGTCAGAGTTTTTCTCTGATTATACCCTCTAGACCGGACCAAAATGTTTTGTTTTTTTTGCAAACATTTTATTTCAGTGGATGCTTTGGGAATGTGAAAAGGTTTTCAGGCAATATTGTAAAAAGTGCTGCAAAAAAAGAACACCTACCCCACCTTTAAAGGCTATTCTTTTTTTGTTAAGTAGCCTATGTTGGCTATGCTACTCTACATTCATTTTGTGAGCATGTAGATCAAACTGGATCAAACTGATTGATCCAGGTGTGTCTGACCATTGTGGCTACTCAGACACACCTGGATTAATCCGTTTGTCCAGTCAGTTTGTTGGTTCCACAGTGGATTTGCGGGTTCTGAGCAGACCCGCTGCGGAAGTAAGGTTTTAATCGCTAAGGGGGACTGGACACAGCGCGGAGCCAGCAGGTCCGCGATCCAGCTCCAAACTGGATCTGTCACAGGATGCAAGTGGACCCCGATACGGGTCCATTTCACAGATCTGTTCCAGATGTCTTTGCTGTGTGGGTAGCGAAGGTTCCTATACAAGCAATTTGAAGGTAGTGGCTAGTGGTAAAGGGTAAGGCGAAGGGTAGGATCAGGGCCTGTGTTTCTTAAAATACCAATTGTTTGATTAAATCAACTTGTTTTGCTTACAGACACCCACACAGGGACTCAGGCCATTCTAAAGTGCACCATTGGGTTTCATGACGGGGAAGTGTTGTGCATGGATTCAAGCAAGGACACTCCACTCTATAAACCCGAGAAAATGTTCAAAATAATATCGGGCTGAAGTGCTCAAGATCCCGAATACACCTATAGAAACAGTTCACATCACTCAGATGGAGCCAGATCAGCAACTTATTGAATAATTCTGTGGTAAGCAGCTGATTCCACTAGCACTTAAACTTTGGAAGTAATTTGTAAAAGGAAAAACATGTTTCCTGGAGATTCATTGATTGGAGCAACAAAAAGAGTACCAAGTTTGTGAGCCTACAAACTTCAAACAAATAACAGTTAAGAAAATGTATATACTAGGGGTGCAACGGTACAGGTGGCTCACGGTACCTCAGTTATTGTGTCACGGTTTCGGTACGGATTCGGTACAGTTTCGATATGTGTTTTGTGCATAAAGTGACAATTAATTTCTCTAAAATGATTTACAGTGGTACCTCTACTTAACGAAATTAATTGGTTCTGGAAGTAGTTTCGTAACCTGAACTTTTCGTAAGTAAAGACGCATTTTCCATGTAAATGCCCTAATCCGTTCCAAGCCCCCCAAAATTCGAACATAAATGTTTTATAAATTATAAATAATACATGAAATGACATAAAAACCTGTATGAAATACATGTTAGAACTAGAAAAGCACTCGGAGGACTCAGACCTCCGCCAAGCGCAACAATTATCGAAAATTTGAAAGTGATCCAGAATCCAGGATTTCCTCTGGATCACAGCCAAAATGAAATCAGTTCTTCCTTTTCACATTTCCGACAACTCCAGAAAATTTCATCGAAATCCATCCATAACTTTTTGAGTTATCTGGAACACAGACAGACAGACAGACAAACAGATTAAACGCCGGCAAAAACATAACCTCCTCGGCGATAAAAATTGTTCGTTTACCTGGGTTACTGGGTTACGGTCATACAGATAAGGGGCCCTCCTAGCCAATGGGATGCCAGGAAGATGCTAAGTGTCCAAGCCAATGGCTGGGATGCACCGCTTTCAAACCGAGATACAGGGCCGACAAGTATGTTTACGTTCGGTAAACTCTGGGAGCTCGGTACTGTAGGTTTGTTGAAAAGCCTGCTCTATGCAGTAGCGGGCATGTTGCCTAAAAGGCAGACACACTCACGTACAAGTCCAATGCAAAATTATTGGAACATTAATCCCGCAGGACATAAAAGCGTATTGTCCCGTGCAGGTCGTACCGAACGGTCCGGTATTTCACAGAGTACCGTTGCATCCCTAGTATATACAATCAATAATATTCCTCTTCATTATTTCATAAAATGTGTGTTAAAAACAAAACATCGCCTCGTTCCCACAACGCATGGTGATACAACACATAATCTAAATAAATATGTAAAAGCTTACCTTTGGAGTTTTCTGTTCCTGTGTGACATCTGTTTCCATCAGATATCAATCCTACTGAAAAGTTCTCTTCAGAGGCAACATGGCTGTCTGCAGCAGATTTTGGCCATTGTGAGAAATGCACTTTTTTTTTTTTTGCATCCAACTTTTTAACAAAACATTTTCTCTTCTTTTTTTGAATGCTCAGTTGAACAGATGACAAGGCCTTAATTGCATTGGTCACCTCTTTCCAGGCCTCTCTGCCACCTGGTAACAGGGCAAGATAGAATATTCTTTCTTTGCTCCATTCTAGTAGATTTTACACATTTCAGTAACTTTATAGTCAAAATTTCCTTGATGAATTTAAATTATTTTTGAGCTAAAACGATGCTGCCAATTCGCCATCAAATGGAATTCAGGAATGCCCACACATCCATACGTGAAAAAAAGATTTGGTCAGCATGAACTGACAGTGATCTCGTGTTGCTTTTACTGAGAAAAAGAAAAAGAGAGGAGAAGTTGGTGCATTACACTGCTTTGTTTAGAAGCTCAAATTGTATCACAGTCCCTTCAACACGTGCTTCGGGATGTCTGCTTGACAGTTTAAGGTGTCATTTCATAGACCCCGTTGACCAGGAGCAGCAGCTAGCTGTATGTCTGATTCTTTTTATATCTCTTTCTCCCCCCTTTTTTAAGTTTCCTGATATGATTAACACTGGAAGTGAACAAGTGTGCTATTTATTTTGTACGACTGTAAATGCACAACAAAAAAACAGACACTTTCTTAAGATTAAAAATTTGCTGAGCCCAGAGAAGGGCACAGATCATTAGAAATAATGCTCATTAGATAAAAACACATTTTTATGGCCTGATGTATATTCGACATTAGCTAATAAATACTGGAATATTAAGCAAGACCAAAAATAGAGCCTAATGCTAAAAGATGAGCTTGTACAGTATAAGTCATTTCACACAGTGTTTAACATAAAGAAACACCATATTTTAGGGTGCAATAGATTTTGTAGCAGTAGAACAATGGTAAATCAAGGTACAATTGGAAGACAAATCATTAAATGACCAATAAAAGAAGACTCACAGTGCTCTGCTGAGCAAAATGTGTCATTGTTCTGTGACTGCTGCTCCCGATATTGTACTCTGGTATCCTGGCAGGCTGCTCCCAGCGGTAGCACCAAAGTTACTGCATGGAGTGACCCGCTATAAACATCACGAAGACTCCACAACAAGAAGACTCCACCTGAAACTTAAGTCATTACAATTACAGTAATTACATTATTGAGTTTAATGGACTATTCATTTGAATTATTATTACAATTACAATTACAGTTTTTCTCATGTAAGTGACACACAGTGAGATGAAACCTACAGCGACATGCACCAGCAAGAGCCTTGACTGTCTACTCCAAACTGTTTCACTCATTGGACTCTAGATAGATCCTCAATCCCTAACCAAGGTCACAAAAATTATGTTTTGCCTCATTAGGACCAGACTTTAGTCATCAAGAGAATTTTTGGTCACAACAACGTTGGTTTTTATAGAAGAAAAGGTCCCAATGAGGCAACTGTTGGACACACAGACACACCAAAAAGCATCTTGTGGTTTATCTTTAGATAAAAAGAACGAAAGAAAACCAACATACACATGCATGTTTTCATTCATGATTTTCATAATCAGCAGCTGCGAGCCACACTGTAGGGTTGTCCCTTGAGTCATTATACAAACCCTCATAAATCCACCCAGAGTTACATAAACCTGTCAGTATTTTCATTACGATGATTAGTTTAATTTTCTGATGATTTAATGATAAGAAACAACAACAAAAGAAAATGTAAACATAGTGCAAGCAGTTTTTAGAAGACCGCATTTCCTGTTGAGTGCTTGTCACCTTCCAGCTAACAGAACACTTTGTGGCCATGTGAGCCAGAGCAGAGAAACACTGTCTGACCCACACTGACATCTATAAACATTCATAAAACACAGGTTACTCATAAATAAAATTATACCTATACAGAAGTTATAAATGTTGACAAAGACAATTTAAAAAAAAATATTTTCCCTCATTTCCAAGAGACTCTGACTATATCATTATTGGAGGTTTAAAAACCAAGTCATCATCTGCACATCTGCTTCCTGTTTTCTCTCCTTAAAGTGACCTTTTTTTTTTTTTTTTAATTCTGGGACACAATGCTGTTGTCCACATGTTTTCTGGAAATGTCCTTAACTTAACTTTGTTTTGCATATTTTCTCATGGTAGCATGGCATCCAAAACAACAATAACTTCCACTTTTACACATGAGCATCCTTGGCCTGTTTGGCCCGTAAATGCCTCTAGCATTTACAAATATCATCCGTCCACATTTCTACTGGATTCTACTGGATTCAAACAGAAAAAAGATCAAATTAAAACAATCCCATGCAAAATGAAAAACAAACCACAAGCCATTCAATCACATACAGAATTAACAGAATTAACAGAATAAGTGATTTATGATGTAAAACCTATAGTTCTTCACAGTTTACAGTTGCACTTAGAACTAGGTAACAACTTATTTTTGTTACATTTCAACACATTGAGCTGACACACAGCTTCCTAAAGTTAGAACTTACAACACAAATGATCCACCTGGGGCATTTTCAGCATTTATAATGACTCAGTATATAACAGAACAGAAGTGTTATAATAAACTAAGCACAGAAAACTAAGGAAATTTGTATTTAATGATACATTTGTAATTCATTTATGAGATAAACATGCACCTGCTGTTGACTCTTGTTTGGTGGATTAGATGAATAGGAGTCTGAAGAAACAAGACTTACTGGCAATTTCAGAATTTAAAATGATCCATTTAACAAACAGGAGCCTCAGTAGCTTGTGGAAGAACCATACACAGCCACAACAGACTGGCACCTCCTCCTCATGCTGGTCACCAGCCTGGTCATCCGCTGCTGTTTGATGGCATCCTGTTCTTCAACCAGCATTTGTTGCCAGATGTGGTTGTGCTGGTCACTCTGGCACAAACAGCACGCCCAAGCTCATCCCACAAGTATTCAATGGGGTTGAGGTCAGGACTTCTGGCAGAACTATTCCATCTTCTTCACTCCCAAATTCTGGAGGTCGTTTCTGATGAACCCCGCTCTGTGTGTTGTCATCTTGGAGGATAGAGTTTGGTCCCAGGCTGTGGAGCTATGGGATTGCCACAGGTTGCAGTATTTCATCTCAATATGTCTCTGCACTAAGTTTACCTCCAATGATGACAAGTCTGTTTTTTTCAGTGAAGGAGATGGTCCCCTACAACATCACACTGTCTCCATGAAAAGATGTTATTCTATTGGTGCAGCAGTCACCAAACCTGACGATCTAAGTGAATCTGGACTCATTACTGAACATGGCATTTCTCCACATGTTCAGTTTCCAGCGTGTGTTGCCGACACCAGCACAAATAAGCCCGACGATGAATGGCAGGCCTCCTGGCAGCCCTATGAGACCGGAAAAAGGTTTTGAGGAGGACAGGCAATATTTAACAATTTTGTTTGGGTTCATACTCTCCACAAATAATTACAAGACAAAATGAATGGGTGAACAACTGTTTTTTTTTTTTGTTGTTGTTGTTGTTTTTTCTTTTACTGGCATCTCTTTCTCTCTGTTCCCTTACATGTTTGACACGAGACACGAGAGCTAAAAGAAAATCTTAGATTTGCATCAAGATTTTACTGTCTGATCCTCTTAAGACTCAGGCTCCTTCTTACTTAGTCCTTCTTCAGTTATAGGGCAGTGGGTGTAGTGATCGTCCTCTAGCCCAAAAATAAGCAGTTTGAACCTAGATGCTGAATGAATGAGCATTACTGAGTACTGAGTACATGAATGAGGGATGGACCTGCACTTGTAATGCAATGTAATCAAAGAATGTCTTTCTCCCACTATGCATACCACTAGATGGATGACACAGTTGTACCACTGTATCTGATCAAGATATCAAATCCCTCCCTCACCTAGAGAAAGCTTGAGATAATCAAATAAACTGGCATCTATTGATTGACTTTCCATCCCAATTCCCACCCAAAAAGATTACTGAATTCCTGTCCATGAGGTCATTGTAAATACCAGACAGGGCAAAAAACTAATCGCTCAGTGTGTAAGGGCTGCAAGTAGTCATGGTGACAGAAATTACCCTAAATAAACAGATTAGTTTATTATCTTTGCCCAGAAACATGTAAACAATACAACTTAGTCAATACAAATTATGTTTCACTCTCAGGAGCATGAATACCTATCACGCAGGGCATTGACATCACTGATTTATCAAATCTCATGGTGGATCCACTCTTTTAGATGTATTCTGGGAAAATAACAATCCATATTTGACTCATCTTTCCTTAACATCATCAATTTCCACTTAGGCAAATCAGTTGATTTAAGAGGGATATATAAAACACCAATTTTAGTGAATGATATTGTATCATTATATACAAATCAGATTTTGGCATCTGTTGCATGAGCGTGTGAGGAAAATATTTGATTTGATTTGATAAAATCACAATTACCTCTGTGCCACCCCCACAGACCTCTGCAAAGATACAAATAGTTACAGGAGATATTATACTTAAGATTGTTGATTCTTACACTATATTAAATGTATCATTAAGAAGGGAAAATGGTTAACAGTCAGAATTCCAGCAACTTAGGGAAACTGGAGTTTTTCTTTGGATGGAAATGTATGATTTTTATCACTAGTAATGACAAAACAACATTTCCTGAGAATTATGGTTCTTTGAAAAACAAGACTGTAGGCGGATTTTAGTCGTGGATATACTCAGATAAATGAGCTTATAATTACCAAATTATAGGTGTATACTGCTGCACCTGGTATTTTCATATTTGACAAGATGCTATCAATGCTGGCTTATTTCTTCCAGTGGCTAATTTATTTATGATTCCCATCATGTACATAGATTCCAATTGTGAAAGGGGCACGATTATTTGTTGCAGTAAAATTTAGTTATTTTTAATGTGTTTTGCCACTTTGATATTCTAGATCATCAGATTTGAGGGAAAAAAAATAGTTTAAAGGAGCTCTGACTCAAGGTTAGAACTGACTAGAGTTATCTTATTTAATATAGTAAGTAAACGCAAAGAAGGAAAGCCTTTGCTAGCAGACTAAATGATATTTAGCTTTGCTGAAACAAGCAACAACTATTAAGAAGAATGTTGTCCATATAGATAGGAATCGTCGATGTGAGAATGGACATGGGTAGGCTTTTTTTTGCCGGTGTGAAGGTGGCAGAATTCTTGGGGGAGCAGTAGGGGGCCCGGGGCGTTTCGTGTGTGTGTGTGTGTGTATTCTTGCATGCATTGGGGATTGATGGGGGGGGAGTTGACAGTGATCCCTCAGAAGTCTAAATTTACTCAAGAGTGATGGGGGCAGGTGGATTCAGCTGCGACAGTGGTGTAGGGGTGGTCAGAAAGAACCAGACCTGGTTTCAGTTCAGGCAGAGATCGGGGGGAAAACAAGCAACCCGAATTAGGGTTTCTATTCAAAGCCAGCTGGTCTGGCTTTAATTTCATGCAGGAAATTTCCTTTAAGCTGTTTCTTGGTCTTTTTTGTTTGTTTGTTTATTCCTCTTTTTCTTTTCTTTTTAACTATTATTATTTCTAATTTCCTTTTTTTTTTAATTTTGCCATTTGATTGAGCTGGGCCTCAGCTGGTGGCACAGGGTGTAACTTCCTGGGGAAGCAGAGAAAAGGCACGGGTGAGTTTTTACAGTACACCTATTCCCTTCCTTTTTCCACGTCTTCTCTGAATCAGTGGAAAACCCGTCTCCGTCAGGATTTCAAACCATACTCGGCACAGCAGGTCATGACATGTTTAACAGATTAAGCCATAATTTTGATATTTGAGCTGCTCAATTTGAACAGTTCTGACATTTACTTTGAACCTCTGGTGCCTGATTGTTTTATTACAGTTTTGCAGGGTTTAGTGAAAAATGTCGTTGTCGTGTAGCCCAACACAGAAATGACTATACCAGTAAGAGCAAGGCCAAAAGATATACCAAACGTATGTTCAGTTTGAATATTTTCCTACTCTTAACAGGTTGAGCATAACTAGATATTAAATAGAAGTGAGTCCTGTCCTGGCTGTTTGAGTCCCTTCCAGCTAATAAGGAATGGCTTACTAAGGCTCCTGGACCTTTGTGTTTAATATTTATGAGTTTTTTTTCTTCCTGTTATGCAAGATATATATATATATATATATATATATATTTTTTTTTTTTTTTTTTTCTCAAATGTGTATTATTTTCTTCTGTTCTAAATACGTTCGGGTTACTGGTAATTTTGAGGATAACTCCTTCCTTCTCATTGCATGATGTGGAACAGTCAGGTCTCATAGCAAAATTTAAAATGGCCACAAAAAGAAAAAAAAAAAAAACAATTGTGCTTTTTAAAATTTTTTCCATACTATAAGTGCAACATTCATACTAATGATGTCTGAACTGATGTCACAACAGACCATAAATTGATTATGTTATAAAGTGATTAAATGAGGAGTCACAGCATACTTTGCTGTGTATTTCTATTTCACTGTTGCACATGTCGCTGCTATGTAACATGTGCATTAAACATCTCAAGACATTCTCGCCATGTGATTGTGTTCCTGTGCAATATCCCCCCTGCTTGCTTATTTGGCAACCTATTTAGAAAAACAGTCAGGCAGCAGGGTGGCAGTGCTCCACCAACTTCCATACCAGAGACCACGGAATTAAACACCTATTCAGCATAACACTTTCCACCATCATTTCACTCTCACTGAACAAATGGTAAGGCTTAGGGGTTAGAGAAAATAGTGATTAGACATTTTAGACATATTAACATTCATGGATCACAATATATTGTGTATACAAACCTACTGACAAGGTAAATAGTCCACACTTATACAGTATAGCAACTTTTAATCTAATTTTAGGCTCCACAAAGCACTTTACATTGTGATATCATTTAACTGTTTTCACATGCAAATTCTTAATATTTATGCACCCGAAATATATTATTACGTAATACTTTGTCTCTACAGCGAGATTCTTCAAGGATAGTTGGATATGTGGCAGTGCTAGGGATCTAACTTTCAATCTTTCAATTAGAAGATGAGTTTTCCAGCCTCACTTAGTTGTATGTTTCCATGTCACAAGAACTATCCATATAGTGAGACTCTACTATGTTTCAGATATGTGGAAAGACATATTAACTGCACACTCTGGGCATATATTTCACTGGGAGGATTGATTCCTTTTGTGTGTTTCGATGGGGTTTCAGGAGTCATCCCCGAAAGAACATTTTGATGACACATTTTAAGAGTACTTGTTTAAATGCAAGGTGCAATATTTTTAATGTCTAACCATAACTTAACCAAAACCATGCAGTTTTTAATAAGTAATAGATTAATAAGTTAAACTAACCAAACTGATTCTGAAAGCTAAAGTGATATTTCAAAGAAAAGATACTTTAAAATCCTCACTGATCGTGACAATTTGGTGTCCAATTTACCCAACCTCACAAAAAGCAGGACCTCAGAAACTGTGGCCTGCTTTACAGGAACTGCTTAGTCCTCACTTATTAGCTTTTCTGCCCCTAAATTCCATGACTTTGATGGTCAGCGGAGTTGAGGAAACATGTTGTTTTCTTTCTCTGCAGGGTGGTGAGCACTCTTACTCAGTTGCCTCCCTGCCTTTGAAGCTCACCTCATCCTGTCAGTTAACCTTCAAACTCTGCTATTAGTTTCATTATTGTTTCAGTTTCTTGTATAGTGTGATACTCATACTATTCAAAATTAATAAAGGTAAAATTAGCTATATAGAAATCGTTATCTAAAGAGATTAGTGTTTGCTACTTATTTCCACATATTTAGTGTTCACTGGATTGTGATTCAATGCAGATGCTTTTCCACAAATGTGTTTGTATGAACTGGAAGGCTAAAATTAAGTATAGAACTCATTTTCCTGATTTGTTGTTATTCTGTAGAAGCTTCTGAAAGAAAGTGTGGCTTTCATGATTATTTGGTGGGCACCAATAACACAGACACTGTTGAGGTACAAAATCCTTGTCACACTAGAATGCTTTTTCATTTTTAAACCATTTTTTTACTGAACCCAGACAAATTACACGTATGGGAGCTGTTTTAACTGCAATAGCATGGAAAACAGTGTTTCAATTCTAAATGTCTCACAGTAACAGCGTAGTAATTAGCTATTATTTTTCCTTTTTTATTCACTTCTCCCATGTTTATTATTTAACTTTGGAAGATTTCCAGCAGTGGCACGTCCTCCTGTATGAAAAGTCTCATTCCCTCCACCCCCTGAGCACTGTTGAGGCCAGAAAACAGTGACGCTCCACTACTATGATACAATGCTTGTGTGCCGGGGCCGCCTAGATCTACAAAACATGAGCGCTGGCGCTAGGCAGCTCCTTTGATCTGCAGCTAATCTCAGTTGCCTGCCTCCCCTCTGATCATGTATGAATAAGAATGAGTCGGGGGTGATCCTGGAGGCACAAAGAGCTTTAGACGTTGCCGCTTGTCTGCCAAGCTCCACCAAGTAGCACGAGCCTGCGCCCATGGTTGCTAGGCCTCACAATCACACATCTGAGCCGGAGAATCCTCATTTAGACACACATTATATTCCACTGCGCTCGCTTCTCCTCACAGTGAGATGTTATCAGCTGCTTGTTGATAGCGTGGGAGAAGTTACATAGCTATGCTGAGTGATCTTTAATTGTCAGGACAATTGGCAAAGGTCAACAACTGCAGGCGGAAGTTATGCTGCGTCATGGTTACAAGGAATTTGAGACACTGATGACTCCAGACTTTTGTGTGATAACTTAAACATATGGTTTCGGCCCACATTAGGAGAAAAAAGACTAATGGAGAAACAAAAGTTAAATAATGAAACAGTTTATATAAAGCATGATTTGAATACCTTTCAACAATACTGTAGTGTATTCACAGTCTTGAGAGTGCAACCTCTTTCTTTCTCCCTGTGTTTCTTGCTCTTAAAATATCTGTTTATAGTGGTGAGTTCATGCATGTTATTGAATATACACGCAGGTTTGTACATGCATCACTCTTATCAAGAGGAATTTCAAGATTTTCTTTTTTCCCCCTCTTAATACTCCAACAAAGAGAGAGATGCGATGTGAGAAAGTATAAACTGGATTTTTACAAAGATATAGATATTATGACTATGCTTTGGGTTCCAACTTAAGTTTCACTTTCTCTTTTGGAGTCAAAGCCTGTTGATCAATGGGTGTTATTTTGAAATGTCCAACATTATAGCAGACCAAGGACCCCAAAAGTCCAAATATCTTTATACCATCAAGCATCTGCAAGGTAACTGATCTACAGTTGGGTAGGTGTGGAACCCAAAGGTGCCCTGCCAGCGCTTGATGCCAGACTCTACAGGACACCCCCAGAGTTCCCGTGACTGTGCCTTGACAAGACAGAGCCATTTTGATCTCTTGAAGAGCAACTAAATTAGACAGGTAGAGTTAATGTTGTGGCAGTGTATAAAAATGTAGCTTTGACCCACACATCAGCCATAAATTTCTTCATTTTAGGTCAGCAAATACAACCTATGGATAGAGAATGACACATGGTCAATTTCATTTCTGCACACTTGACTCTGGATAATGCTGTTTCAGATGCAGGTTTTGCACCACTTCAGGAAATGCAAGTGGGCACCCCCTGAGCTGAAAAAAAGAAAGAGAGAGAGAAAGGGTGAGAGAAGAGAAAACACTGGTATCTCCTCTATATGGTCACAATTAGAGAAAGGGCTGCAAGAACAATGAAATAACTGTGCCTGCATTGGAACAGTTCATAAGGAATTACAGTACTTTCCTACTATTCAAAATGAGGAAAAATCATTAGCAGAAAGTGAGTTTCTTTTTTTACCCTCTTAAAGTAAAAGCAGAGACTAAGACCATTTTGCCCTTGATATACAGACATAAAGCATAGTAGTTACGCCGGCTATTCATCTGAAAGACACAGGAGTAGAAAGAGGGAAACAGTAGTGTCAGGGATTAGGAAAATAAAAAGAAGTAAATTAAAATGAAAATAACTAACACAGTCATATATGGGATAATAATTGCTATTATTATTATATGTAATAGCTTTAAAAACAAATTCCATTGTATGCTTAAATAATAACACTACATAAATATTTTTCAATGCACTTCACTTAATAAAATTACTGCATGTGTAGAATTTAAATACACTGATAAAACCTTGTATGGGGCATAGATCTTATAAACCAATGTGCTAAATGTCTTTATTTTGTGCTGAGAAGAGTGCAGACCTCCCCTACAGGCAGCATGCTTAATTACAGTGTCTGCATATAGTGTGCACTTTGCATGTAGCAGATTGCTCTCTAATCGCACCTGTCATATATACACTACATTAATAGTCTGACATGTATGCATATATGCATTATGCATATTCAGTAACATAAATAAGCATTTCAACCTTAGTTCCTCTATTCCAAGTATCAGATGTCATTTAGATATTTTCTTTATTGAAACCATTCATTACATACACAAGGTGGCTCTTTCTAGTCTTTGAACCAAATGTAGATGATCCGTTTGTATGTCTGTATCTAAAAACTTGCATGTGTTTGATAGCATCAAAAAAAAAAAGAAAAGAAAGAAAAAACGTGGAGAAGCAACAGGTCTGACCAACAGTTCACCCAGCAGCACTTTGCTTGAATGCGTCAGTGCAGTCACAGGACCATGGAGCTGTTCTTATGATGTAACTAGAGTCAGACAGAACAAAAGTAGAGCTTGTTGTTCAGCGTGTGTCTCATCCATAATTTAGAAAAGGTATACAGAGAGCATACTGTTGGTTAAACACAACACAGCCAAATCACATGTATTGTCTCTGATGTGACACTGCTTGAAAGAAGGGATTGGAGTAATTGTAGTTTTGGAGGCCTTTTGGCTTGAATATTATTGCACGCAGATCTGTGTTTTTCTACTATACAGGCAACAAAAAGATGTGGGCAAGATGTTTTTAAACCACAAAGACAAATGGTGTTAATGAAAGGCATGATTCCTATGGTTCAATTGAAACACTGGAAAACAGGGCTAATAATAACAAGGTAGTTTAGTTTTTCCCCACCCTTTTTGATTTGCTTCTTTATTAGATTTAAAAAAAACAACAATATAAATTTTTATCGTAGTTGGTATTGCATTGTTCTGCTGTTCTTAAGTAATGTTTATTATTGACACACTAAAAAATAAATAAATAAATGGTGGAGAATGGTAACTTTTAAGCATTCAGATATACTGTCCAAACATTTTGATGTTTTCATACAACAAATTTGTACAAAGACAATTACCCCAAGGGGGTTGTGGGTATTATCTTCCGTTATGCATATTCGTGCTTCACTGCTTTCTATGAGAACAGAAAATATCTTGGAAAAATACCTTCAAACTGAAATTGGAAAGCCTATTTGAGTGTACACATAAATAGATCCCCATAATCATGAATGTGTTTTTTTTCAATATATATTTAATAATATAAATGTGTACTTCCATGATTTTAATTAATTAAGTTAGCTTCTCTCACCTTTGCTCCCCTAAGTATAATGTACAGTGTTATGATTCCTGCAATATAATTACTGCTGATATTGCCCTCTGAGTTTCATTATAAATCTTATTAACAATCAGTTTCGAGTCATGCATAGTAGAAGGCTTTGGGTGACTAACACAAAGACTACATGCAGATCTCTCCTCTTCTGTAAAGTGTGAGATAGCTTCTAAAACAGGTATGTGTTGCTTGAGAACAAAATCCACATGTCGAGGTTGAGCATGTCCTGAGTAGTTTGAAAATCATCTGCTGAAGTGAACAAAGGGTGGATGTAAGATGCTGTAGAGTGTGTTTTCATCTCATTTCAGAAGAGAAAGAAAAAACACAAACAAATTAAACTTAAACATAATTTTTCAGGTTGAAAATAATTTATCCAGGACCTGACTGTAACTAAATATGTGCTGCTGAACTTAATTGTACATAATGAGCAAAATAATTTTCACAGTTTTCAATCTTTTCAAGCACATAATTTTATGGGGGGGAAAAAAGCTGTATTTATTTATTGTTTTGCAATAAATTACACTCGACTAGCTCTGGGAATGCCCCTCAGATGCCTAAAAATCTAACTGTAAGACAGAAAGTACACAAGTCTACATACACATGTGCAAAATGAAATTTATAGCTTCCCAGCTGATCCTGTGATAGAAAATGGCCTGCAGGTCTCTCTGTCCCCACTGTGAAGGCTTTCGTCGTCACATCATGTAGCATCAACCTACTGCAAAACACCAAATGTCTCTCAAATTCATCGGGGAACCTACACAGGGAGAATGACTGAAACCGGTAAATACCAAATAAAGCTGGGAGCATCCTCAGACATATCCGACATGCAACAAATCCTCTGCATGTCTCGTAGTGTTTCTGTAATAGCTGGCTAATTCTCAGGAGCAGTGAGGCAGGGTGCTTGACAACATCATCTACTGTGACAGGCAGATTGTGTTTTCAGCATGATCGACAACAGATTGTGCTGAGCCCGGGCTGTTCCTGTTTGCCCTGGAATTGTTTTTGTGTTTATCTTTTGCTTGATAGAGGCATTCCTTTCTTTTTCTTTCTGTTACCAAAAACACACACATATTCAGGCAAACCGTGAAGTATATATGTGTGTGTGTGGTGTGGGGGGGGGGTTGTGTCTGAGCGTTTCTGTGTGTGACACATGCTGTGAAGTGACTGCCAGGAGAAGCTTAAGAAACAATCCAAGCAAGATCAATATCAGCAAACCGCACTTATGCGTTTGACTTGACATCCAGTTGCAGTTTCCCCTGTTCTCTTTATATGCCAAACCTCACCATAAATTGTAATTACCCAATAGCCTAAAGAGTGTATAAAATCACTGTGAAGTCTTGTAAGTGCATAATTATTTTTGCCAACTTTAAAACTTTTTTTTCCTTTTTGTCTTCTTCCAGCAGGCTCCGATGCAACTGTCAGCCTGCACTTGAACACACTGGCGAACACACTCCTCAGAACGTTAAACTGAGGGTAACATGTTCTCAGAAAATGAGGGAATTAAGGGCAGTGGCTAGTGAGTTTGGCCATGGATGTTGCAGAAACAACAAGAAACAAAACATTTGGTTAATTTGGACACCAAGACAATAGTTTGCCTAAAGATAATATAAATGCCCCAACACACAAACATGCTCACCTTATTAGCATAAACCAATTGTGTACCAAACTCTATATGTATCAAACGTAAATAGCACGTGACGCACCTCCAGATACACAATACAATGTGATAAAAACTGGCATTAATACTTTTAGCTGGGTTTTTTTTTCTTGTTTTTTTTTTTGTCACATTTAAATTTAGCTATAGATTCCCATTCAATAATCTAAAGAGCAAAATATACAGTCGGTCTTGCCTATTTTGCATTAACCATATGAGCACTGAATGAAGCGGTAAGCATGTCTTCACGATCGTTTATCCCAGCAGACAAGTCAGGCAGTAATGTATGAATATGCATGAGCCAGTGCTTGCCTCATTTAATGATTTTTCACCATTCAAATGTATTCCACAGCCCCCCCAACTTTTTTCTCTGTATTTCATGTGGCCCTTAGATGTACGCTTGCACACACACATACACACACACAGACATATAACATTAATTTTTACAGGATTTTGATCTGTATACGCACACGCATGCAAAGAGTAACCATTTCACTTGCAGGTTCATCCTCCCTTTCCTCACACCTCCCTGCTCTACTCCTCCCAGGTGCCAACAAAAGACAACCTCAAGCATTGTGAACACTGAAAGGAACTCTACAATGAACTGCTGGCAGACTGCATAGAGACTGAAGGCACAGACGACAGAAGAAGAGAGAACGCTGAATGTGGTATGTTCGCTAAAACCATCTATACATGTCAATACGCCAGTAACAGAGTTAGTGCAATTACCAGTTGTCTGCAGTGAGAAGTATGAAAAAGGAAAGCCAAAAAAAAAAAAAAAACATGTCTGCTGAGATTGGGAAAGCTGTTTACTCAGTGTTTCACACATGCTCACATGTAATGTCATTGATATCTGCCATGTTGCATTTATGAACCCATGGTGTCTAACACACTACACCTTATTGATTATTATAGAGGACTGGGGACCAGAGGAAATGCTATTAAAGATTAAAGGGTCAGGTGATGTGAAGGTGGTATCCAGAGTCATCAGACACCAGTGGCTTCAGTTACATGCTGTAATGTCCGCCCGTCAGGCAGATTAGCCAGCGTGATTTATTTATTAACCATTGTCCCGTCATTTCCTATCCCGACTCCCTGACTGTCAGTGAAGCTGGCTGCATAGGTTACGCTTCACAGGTGAATTTCAAAGAAATGGAAAGATAGGGAGCCACTTTATGTCAGAAAACCACACCCATTCCGTATTTCCACATAATATATATTTCTGTATAATGCAATACAAAGTTGAGAAGGAAGGTTTTGTCTCGATTTGTTTCGATAGAGAGGTTTGAACCCTATAAAACTTCTTAGATTTATGAAAACCCAAGAATGGAACCTGATGCTGTTTTAAAGCATAGCAGACTTCATTCAGGGCAGCCATTTAAAATCTCTAAACTGATCCAGCACCCATATAATGTGAGTATAATAGAACTCTGGTATTACAAGGCCTATCTGGGACACATCTCGCAGCAGAAAGCCACTGTGCTGTCTGTCTGTGTCTTATCTGAAGTGGCAAAGTTGCTTTTCTAATTGTTATCTTCACACTAATAGAGTGGATGTTTTGAAATCATTTGGTTGGATGGATGAAGGCTGGTAATTCCCCGGTGCTTACTGTCTGTGTCAGGGCTTATCTGTGCAAGATAGCAGGGTCCTGGAGAATGGCTGCTGGAAGTATGCTGGAAGTAGAAAATGTGAGAAAGAAGTGCAGCATTCAATGAAGCTTCCAAAGAACTGTTTGGAATTATTTTCACAAGATATTGATGGTATTGCTTTTTTTTTTTTTTTTTTTTTCAAATGTCATTCAAGTCTGGAGGGAGGAAATATACACTTCAATGTTGACACTCGCCATTTGATGTGACATGCACGAAATAACAGGGAAAAAAAAACAACTAAGTTTGCCACAAGAACTTAACTTTGGCGGCTTGTTCAAGTCGATTGCAGACGGGCAACGTGCTCTCCTTTGGTTCATTAGTTAAAGCGCACATCAGCCCCGTCATCTTCCTCTAGTGGTCCTCTCTGAGCAGTTAATCGTGCGTCCACTCTATCGGGGCAGGCGCGATAATAAAGCATTAAGAGCCATGCCTCGTTCATTAAAGTAGAGTTGGGAAATGTGAGACCGCCCCCTTTCAGGAGTCAAAAAAAGGAGCGAGGAAGGAAAAAAAATCGATTATTGCTCCTCGCACCAGGAGAGTAGAGAGGGTTTAGGAAAAACACTCGGTCGGGATTGTGGGGAAAGAAAAGAAACAGCGTCTCAACATCACTGTCAAGCTCCAGACATTCAGCCCTTCACCGGCACCGCCTCCACCTCCACCGCAGCCGCGCCACCGGGTCCCCCCGCCGCTCACCGGCACCGCGCAGGGAGAACAGAAGCGTCCCCGCCGCCTCCACGGCAGACACTGTCCGATCACAGAGAGGGGGAGAGAGAGAGAGGGAGAGAGAGAGAGAGCGAAAGAGAGAGAGAGAAAGAGAGTACTTTTCCCTGACATTATAGAAGCCTCTACCACGTACTGCGCGATACTTTTTTTTTTGTCCTCCCGGCGCCGTCTTCTGCTAAGTTGCGCTCCTGGATTTTAAGTGCGCCTCAGCCGAACTCCGTCCCCGTCAGGCAGCGGCTCCAGCCTTCCTGTCAAACCGCCGGCCCGACAACCGGCGGACAGCTTATCCCTTTCTTTCTTTTCTTTCTTCCTTTTCTCCCTGAGGAGATTTCACTGCGAAACAAAGTAAGTACCGCTCAAACACTTGACACTCACTCGCACAAAAAAAAAAAAAAAAGGAAAGAAAAGAAAAAGCAAAAACAAAACAAACAAACAAAAAAATCAGTTGCATCACATGTTCATTATTTTTCAGAGGGAAACTTGAGGGTCTATTTTGATGTGCGCTGCTTCGTCAACTAAGTCCAGTAACTGCGTGTATTGATTTGTTGTGACCTCCGTCGACTTACGCGCGTGACAAGTCTGGGATATAATGAAGAGGTGACATCAAATAGCTGTTAATGGCCTCTTAAAAGAGTCGAGATGGGTCTCCTGTCGTCGGCAGCGCTGCTGCTGTGTCGACCTGATGAAGCTTTCCCGTGAACACATGCGGGCACACATGAAGCTGAGCGAGCTGCGCTCTTGAACGTCACCCCGCGGGTCCTGGAGCCCCCTGCGCCCAGGGACGGCGCAGCTGAAGTTACTGCTGCTTTGTCAAATGTTGTACCTTGTACCTGCCTGGTACAAACATTTCAACAAAAACTCCTAAGAAGAAACTCTAAAATCCGGTGAAAGACAGCGGGGAAAAATATATAACGTGGAAAAAGTGAAGTCATTTTCAGACAATTAGGAAAAGAATGTGTCAAAAAATTAATTGCACATAAAAATGCATAATGCTGGACATGTGCTCCTCCTTTCACTTAGCCTAACTGTGGTACACTACTGACCACATTGACGCTGATGCAAGCTGGAAGTTTTACAGGACTGTATTTGAATTTTATATGATTATATTAGAAAAAAAATGAGTTCATATAATTTCTAACTAGAACAGAGTTTGGTAGACTTATTTAGATGTTAATTCATGCAGAGCAGAGAACAGTACTGCAAATCAGTCCTTTAGAGTTCAGACTCAGCTACAATTTCTTCCTCACAAATTTATAGTTAAGGCTGATGTATTGTACTAATGTAAGTGTGATATATTTACCAAGGTGAGTTTAGTTCAGGCTGTTCAGCTCAACTTAACCTGTTGCAATGAAAGTATTAATAATGATTAACTTGTGGCAACTTTCACCGTTTTCAGCTTCAGAACTGAACAGTTAGACCATTTCTTTTGTGTTTGAGGTGTGCAGACGTGAGGCCCGCAGAAGAAATAGGCAGATAAACTTAGAAGTGGTATAAAAATGTAAAACTATCAGACGACACGTCCTTTTAATTTAAGCCGACTGTGGAGCAAGACAAGGCTGTGCACTTAATTTACGCTCATTAATATAAACACGAAAGTCTATCTCTTATTCTCTTGTTCTTGTTCATTTGCAATTTTATCAACATAATTAATTTTATTTTAAAATTTTAAATAGGCTACTGATCTAAGATAGCTACAGTTTCTCAAAATTCAGAGAAATAGTTGATGTTCACACAATGTTTTGAGATTTACAAGAGCTATTAAAGTTGGAACAAGACATTAATGAGATATTTCCAAGTCACTCTGGAAAAGTCTTATTCTAAGTGATGCTTACCATTACAGTCCATCAACCCATCTGTTTATAGAACACTGCACACAGTTGCTTACTAACTTGGTTTTCTCAAAGTTGGTTCAGTATTATATTAAAAGAAACAAAAAAAAATACATTTTCCCTTTTTGAGGCACGTGCATTTCTAATACATTTGTCCATAAAACTGTTGAAATTCATTTTATAAACCTTTTCAGTATTTTTTTTTTAATTACGGATTTAAGAATACTAATATTTTATTTAAGAAAAAAAAAAAAAGATTTTACACATGGCCTTCCCCCTTCTGACCATCGTCAATGAAGTCGTTCTGTGTGGCCTGTTGCTCTCTTGGGATTTAGTGTTAGGTTAATCCGCTCAGAGGAAGGTGAGCGCTCGCATGCGGACCCACGATTACATTCAGAGGACTCTGTCATTCGAGCTCTGTAATCTCAGAGACCCCTCACAAACACACACACACACACACACATCTACGCATGAGAGCAACACGCACCGGTGCATGGACGAAAGCATGCTCTCTCTCGGTCTCTCTCTCCTTCCTGTCACACACACACACACACACACACACTTTTACATGCATGCATCAACACCCACACTATCTGGCCTGTGTTGCTTTTGTTTCTCTTATTCTCCTAAGTCCTCTCTCCCTTGACAAATCATTTGGGATTTTGGATGCTGATTCACAAAACCAACAGTGACAACACACTCTTACCCTTCTCACAGAGAGGGATTAGGAGGTCACGTGTCCCTGTGATTGGCCAGGGCATTGAGCCGATTGTCAAGGCACTTTGCTGTACACCAGGGGCTCAGTAAAGCTTTAGTTAAGAGAGGGGAAGGGACACATTGTATGCCATGGTCAGGGTTTTGCAGGGTTTTGTCATGTGCGCTCAAAATACCCAGGAAGAATCAGCAGCGGATAGACCGCTGCAAATATCTTCAATTATACATGTCTAACATTCTGTCTATAAATACAGAAAATAAATGATTTTGCTGCTAGACAAAGATACGCATGTCCAGAAAGAGAGAGATGACTGCTGTGAAACATTTACCATCAAGCATGGATCTTTGAAAAAAAAATCAAAAAATAAATAAATAAAAGGCAAACTCTGCCACTGTGCTACCTCACAGCATAGACATTTAATACTATACAAAAGGCACATTTCAAGATTCCCTCCTCATGGAAAACCAGATCTATGAAAACATTATTCTTAATGGAAAGGTCCAATGTATTTATGTTTAAGCAAATAGTTTAATAGCCCCTTTTCCTCTGCTTTAAAGTTTTTCTTTTTTTTTTTCTTGACTAATGGTTTCAAATATTTTGGAAAGAGTTTGCAGAGTTTGCTCGGTTAAACATCAGTAAAACATTCATTTGCAGATTGCCAGTTGGCAAGATCTGGAGGTAGATATTGAAGAACTGTAATTGGACTTCATACCCCTTGGCTCAAATGAAAAGGTAATATAGAAGTCAATTGTAGACAATTATATTTACCTCATATTTTATATTAGGCCTCTAGATTATGTGAGTTGTGTCTTAAACATTTAGAGACAATCTTTTATATTTCCAGTCGATTTTGTTTGAGCTTTTTATGTTATACGTACATTAATGCGACACAAATACTGGAAAAAAAAAAGTCATTTGGTAAAGTTTTCTTTTTCAGTTTTTTGTTAGCAGGTGAAAATACTTACGTCTCATAATAACTCTGGGGCATGTTGTGTTGTGTTCTTTTTTTATGCTCTCTCCTTCGCGATGCAGTTACATTGTTTTTGCTTTTATTTATCTTATAGTCTTAATGAAAAGTGTAGGGCTCAACCTCAACACGTGTTTCGTAGTATATTTTTAACACATCTTTCTTTTGTTGTCCTTACTGTTGAGCGTGTAAGAAATGTTGATCCAAAAGCATCTTTGCTTTAGTACAACGTATTGTGTTTCTTCATTTGAGCTGCAATTCCTCATAAAACTTAAAAAAAAAAGTCTAAATCTAAAGTAAATAAAACAGTCTTTGAATTGTTGATGATGATGAGTTGAATGCATATATTTGAATATGTCCTGTCTTTTGCATAATGATGCAAAGTATTCTTCTGTCTCTGTCTAGTAATTAGCTGTGGCGTTCAGCAACTTTCTCTGTATGCTGTAAGTGGATGGGGGGGGATTGGGGTATGTTCACTTGGGTGTTAAAGATCACAGAGGAATATATCAGCCTTTGATGTTTAATTGTATTGTAAACACACTTTAGAATATTTCTGCATAAAGTCGACTTCTGGCTGTGCCGTGCTTTGTGTTTGCTGTTTCTCTGTGCGTTTGTCTGTCAGTATTTTCTGTGTGTCTGGATTGTTTGTGTGAATGCTGGTGCATGTTCAAGTTTGGGTTTTGTCTCTGTGTGTTTGTGCGTTAGAATGTTTGTGATTTTTTTTTCTTTTTTTTTTTTTGTTCTTAGTTTTGTGAAGTTGTTGGTGGTGTATATTCAAATGAAAAAGCGTGTTTTTCTTTTTCTCCTTTATTCTCACACTGAAGAGGGAAGGATTTGATGTCTTGGATGATGGAGCAGTCTGGAAAACAGTGTCAGTGTGAGAGGCTGAAAAGGCAAACTGAGAAGACAGATGCACATGAAGAAAAGAGGAACACACAGAGAAAACAGAAATGTATTCAGGCTGAGGTTAGTTAAGAGCAGAGCAACAGAGCGTTTGGCCTCTGATCAGGTATTCTTTATTAAAGAGAGATGCTTTCGTGATGTCATGCTTAACAGACTGATCTAGATGAACAGGATGTCCTGCCTTCTTCATCCTGTTTCCTGTTTCCTGCCTGGCCTGTTGGTCATTATTACAGCAGCTGCATGCTGGGTGGTCTGTGCTCAGCAGTGCTGACCACACAATCATATCGTCAGCTGCGGCCCACCTAAAGAGACACCCAAAACACCTCACCATACTTGAGGCCTGCTCTCTGAAATATTTGTACAGGGAGAAAGTCCTGGGAGGCGAGAGGGTTGGAGGAGTGTGGAGAAGAGGGGACTTTGAATGATAAAACAAAGAGAAACATTTAGAGTACGGCAGAGGTAGGAGTTCTTTTTCTAAACATCGACGGCTTCAGATTAGGCTGGATGCTTCAATACAGAGACTAAAATGATAAAATGAGAGTGAAATGATGGCTAACATACATAAACTAGTTTCCATAATTCCCTAAAAGACACTTGCTTTGACTGCCCATCTGAGAGGCTTTATTTTTCTTAAATTTCAGTGAAACAGATGGAATTTAGAAGTAAAATAAATCTGTATACCTGCTTTATGTTTGACAATGTACTGGGAAGCCATTTACGTGAGTTTTAGGAGTTAATTTAAGGGAGAAGTGCTTGCTGTCCGTCTAAATGTAGCAAGAGAAGGTGTACTCTGTGCTAAACATTTTGTACCTGACCTGTAAATCTTGAGGGCCAACTTTATACACTGTAGGATATTTTCAGAGAGAGATGCCTCCCTCCCATATCCCCCTTTGCGATCTCCCTTTGGTGTGGGACACATTTGGAATGTACCCAATGCCAAAAAAAAAACGGGTGTGGAGAAGGGGAGAGAGTAAGGAATAAAGATGTAGATATGTCTACCAGGGGCAGTAATTTATCTTTGTCACAAGTGCAACATAGCTGAGTCATTCTGCAACCGAGTCCAGTGAGACGCACAGAGGTAGCTCTGTGCCGTGGCCTCACACAAGCTCACATCCATCTGAAATCCCGGCTCACTCAGCTGCCGCAGTCTCCAAAACCGCTGCTGCTGGGATTCACGGTGCTGTTGGGTGTTTTCAGTAGATCTTGTGTGTTCCTGAATTCACAGGGTTTTTTACCCAGTCAGACTTTTGTCAGAAGTTGCGTTTGTCATGAAACAATATTGCACATTGTTAGCTGTCCGTGCGACTGATGTCTTTCCCTTTATTTCTGCTCCGCGGTAGAGTAATGTGGTAATGTCAATGCTTATTGTCAACATGATCTCAGATATCTGAGCAATAACATCAGCAGACTCACTGTTCAACTCCAAAGGAGCCGTACTTTTGAAAAAATGCTGCTCAAGTGCAGAAAAAGAAATGTTCAAGAATCCATACTAAGAGATCTCGCTCGTCTGCCGTGCACAGCACAGCTTCAACAGGCTCCGTCCTGCCAAAGTCCACACAACTGTTCCTTTCCACTGTCATCTGTGCCATTCCCACACCAAAGGCCGGTCTATAAAATAATGTGCATCACAGGCCTGCTGAGAGCACTTTCATTGCTCATTTGACCAGAAAAGTCAGGAGAAATCAGGACAGAGACATGCAGGGAAAGATGTGAGCCGCAGCAATGAGATGAAATGAAAAATTGAATTGTCTTCACACTTTTCAGGTTAAGCTTATTAGAAATCAAACTTAATAACCAGAACAGCAATATGAAGGCACCCTCAGGGCGGAGAGGAAGAGTGAAGGAACACTTACCACACACGCCCCTTTTTTCTCTATGATTTTTTTTCTTCTTCTTTCTAACTTTTTTTTTTTCATCTCAGCTCCTTCTGCCCAGTGATGTATGGCTTTTCCCTGCAGTGGGTCTTCCAAAGTGCAGCTCGTGATGTCATTAATTTTATTCATACTTTATGGATGCTCTGTCTGGGAAAAAAAAAAAACGAGAGAAAACGAAGAGGGACGAGGTGCAAAGAGAGAGGGAGGAAGATGGAGAGAAAGAGAGAGAGGCCTAGAGAAGCAGAGAGCAGAGAAGAGATGGCGTTGCGGAAGGAGATTTTCAGTGCAGTTGCATGTATAATGAATGAGGGGGCACTTTGAAACTCCAGCCCGGCGCTTTACTTCAAGGTTTGCTGGGCAGAGTGGGGCCTTGTGATCTCTCACCAGCCACTCTCTTCATCCTGCCAATAGATGCTTTCACCTGGCAATGTGGTTCGACCCAGTGGAAAAACAAATAACCTTGTGTATCTGTGTAAGAGAAAGACAGACGCACGCACACACACACACACACACAGAGTAGTGACAATGGAGCAGGGGTGCTGGGTGGAAAGGGTGAGGAGTGGGTGAGAGAGGAAAGAGGTGAGTTTGTATAACAGCACCAGTGCAATGACGGCCAGACGATACTGAGGAGAATGCTGGCACCCATCCCACACTTCCTAAATAGTGCTCTCTACAAAAATAGCTCAGCCTTGATATTGACTTTTTGTCTTCGGTGTGTGTGTTTGTGTCTGTGCGTGTGTGTGAGTGTGTGTGTGTGTGTGAGCATGCTTGCTCAATAGGATGACATAGATGGCTTCATCCTCTTGTGCAGACTTTTTCACTTTCTGTTGTTTGCATACATGAATGTTTTTTTTTTTCTGTTTCTAACTTGTTTGTGTGCGCATATTTGAAAGTGTGTGTGTGAGGAAGTCTTTATTTTCCCTTATCATCCTGGATAAAATTGGCCTCTGCACTATTTTTGGCCCAGTGCTGGACTCATGGTTTTATAAATAGCTGAGGAAGTGTGGGGGATACCTGTCGTGGCTCCAGCCTCCCTCCTGCAAAGTCCCAGTTCCTCCACGTCACATCTATTCCCCTCTAGCCCACTTCGGGCAACAGTAGAACAGTCCCCCCCCCCCCCCCCTCCCCCCAGGGGCCAAACAAACAGGATGGGACACTGATTGAGGGTGTGAGAAAATCAGTCTCTGGAGAAAAACAGTAATACTGAGCATAAAACATATTTGACTGAAAGAAGAATGTTAACATGGAAACACGGCAGCGTGTATTCAAAGTGAAAACTGCATTTTGAAGCTTGTTGTCTCCGTAGGTAAGGTCACAGGGAGGTTTTCTCTCTCCCCGCCATCGGAGAGCCGAGGTGTCTTGTTAATTTCATTCCTGTGTCTCGAGGAAATGCCATATGAACAGGATTGCCAGTGTGAACTTTCTGCGTTTGAACCACTTCTGAACAGTCATTCCTTCAAGTCCTGCTCTCTAGTTTCTATAGGAATGATTTTGGATCCAAATTTATGACGTTAGAAAAAAAAAACAACTCAGATATAATAGCACAGACCCTTTATACTTTACTAACAGTTACTTGTTTTTGAAAAGGATTATCCAATGGCCTAACTTATTTTTATGCCTTAATTATAAGGGCAAACAGCAGTCTTGTTGGTTAATCTTGTTACCATTCCCTGGACATCATACTCCTTGGCCATACTATCTAATCAGTTGCCTCTGTTGCTCTATCATCTGTACTTTTTACAAGTGTATTTACAGTTGTGCACCCCATACGACCGTAATTTTTTTTTAAGTGTCATCCCTGCTGCATCCTTAACCCAAGATATTGTGCACAGTCTAAATAAGTGACACTACATCTTGGCCCTTTAGTAGTAGTAGTAGTTGTACGGGCCCCCTAATCATCTTATGAGCGGACCAGAAAAAGCATTTGAGAGTCTTTGAAAGCATTACAGCCCTTGGTGGACCGGCTCCTTACACAGCAAATGAAGAGCCTTTTTTTTTTTTTTTTTTCTGGAGTGTGCTTTCCCCCCCACTTTCTCTGTGCAGGGAATTGTGCCGCCATTTATTAATGTGCTTTTGACAGCTTAATTTGATAAGCTGGCTACTTGTTAAAGAAACGCTGGATTGATCTTATTGTAAGAACATGCCCCCCCCCCTTCCCATGTTATTCAAAATGCTGGCGCACAATCTGTCGATGACCCAGTTCTGAGAGATGGTCGAAAACAAGGAAGAGCAATGCAAAATCCACAGGGAGCAGAAAGAAGAGAAGGCAGAGGGTGGTGGGAGAGGGGAAGGGAAAGATAGAGCAAGGAAAGATACTATAAGTAAGAAAGGGACTTGTGGGAAGTTAACTAAAATGCATTTCTTTCACCTGACCCCCTCCCTCTGTGCTTCCTACTGAGTCTTCCTCCTCTTGCGCTGAGCGATCTACCTTCTCGGGCTCCTCTTCCCTGTAGCCTAATCGGAAGAGAAACGCTGGGAAAGATAACAGGGATTAGCTTCCACTGCTCACCAGTTCCCCTTGGTTAAGTACACGTGTAATGAGTTGTTTATTTGGGATAATGCACAGTAGGCGCAGCAGAAGCCCAGAGCTGCTCACCTCCCTCCTCCACTGCTTGCACACATAAAGACACACACACACACACAGATAGTTGTGCACGCTTAAAATAAATGTAAATCACAAACTGAAATGTACATGCAGCATACGTGGCATGAACAGTGACGCGTGCAGGTATGTGCATATATACACTTTCACACACTCAGCCCTCCTACAAACACACACGCAGATTCCCACACCCAGCTGCGATGCAGGTCACTTGCAAAGGAGAAAAATGGGCAGTTTGCAGTGAAAGGGCTGAGTTAAGTATGTGTCTCTGTGTGGGTGTGTGCGTGTGTGCGCGTAGGTTCTCAGGCCTTCAGTGGGTCATAAGGCCGGGGAATTTTTCTCAGCGTGAAGAAAATGGGAAGGAATTGAATGATATGAGAAAAAATGAAGGGAAGAACCCAAAGTAGGAAAAGGGATATGCCGTGCCCACCAGTCTGTGCATGTGTCCACCGCTCTCATGTGTGCATGTGTGTACGCTCATGTCAACTTTGTGTCTATGTGCATGAAGTGGAAAAAGCTGTTGCCTTGTGGAGGAGACGTGCTCCGCTATCATTAGAGGAGGGGTGGGGCGGGGGGGGGGGGGGGGAGGCAGGCGAGGTTATGTGAACGGTGCAGCTGTGCTCACAGCAGAGGGATTTGAGTGGAGGGTGGAGGGGGCCGGGGGGGGGGGGGGGGCAGCATGGTTCTCCACTGAACCACCAGCTTGCGAAGCAGATGAGAAGAGAAACATTCAAGCAAGCCTTACGAAATAAACACAACTCGCCGCTGCCCCCTCTGTCCACTGTTCTCCCCCCCCCCCCCCCCACTCCAGCACTCCTCAACTCCTCCACTTTAGCCCATTATGTCCCAAACTGGAAAAAATAAATAATAAATAAATGATGACTGATGCTTGATGGCAAGGATAAGAGTGCAAGAGAGAGGAAGGAGGGGAAAAAAGAAATAGTTGTGATTTATACACAGTGCCGAGTCTGTTTTCTTGCCAAAGAAGGTGATTTTACACTGACGTTTTATCTCTGATTTCAGTCAGAGCAACTTTTCCAAAAACAGCAATAGCAAAAACAACAACTACAATAATAATTATGATAATAATAATAATAGTTAGAATCTATTTGGAAAAACAAAGCTGTTCCGGTTTGTTGGCTGTTTGTTCCGGGGATCTCCCAAACACTTGACTTATTCTAAAATCATTCAAATTTGTTTAAAGCTTTCTCCCCACCTCTCACATTTTCCACGTCAAAAAAAAAAAAAAAAAAAAAAAAGCTGGAGCCCACAACGTCGTGAAAGATGGTGAGGCACACGAAAACCCGAATGTGCTTGTCAACCCGTGTGATCAGTCGCTGTAGAGAGACAAGGCAGAGGTGGCTGAGAGACGGCAGAACACAGAATGGCATCGGTGTGCGATGCTAATGCATTCAGCCTGCCACCGTATCCAGCAACAAGGCAAAATATCACACGACTCACTTCACAAGATGTTCCTACAACAACAACATCAACAACAACAGACATTTAAATGCACACACTTGCATGCAGACGTACAGTCGCGCACACGGCCATGCACACATGCATAAACAACCAAACACAGCATGTTGAAAACCAACCATGAGAAACAAGAGTTTGAAAGCAAACAAACAAGTCAGAATGTAAGCAACTTGTCTCCGACTTTGTGACAGAAAAATAAATGAAAAAAAAAAAACAACCCATTTTGTTTCATGAGAAAGAGTTAAGATGCAGTGGTGCACTAGTTGTTCACATTTTTAGTTGTAAAAAAAAAAAAAAGAAGAACTTCCTGGCAAATTCTAACATAAGTGTGAGCTACGTCAAACGCAATTGTTAGCGTTGAGCTAAAAATAGGACCTGGTCAAGCAGCAGTAGTGTTTTGGCAGGAGGGGTCGTCTGTGTGTGATAATGGGGCCCTTCACTGCTTGTAAAGGCACTCTGCCAGAACTTGTAGATTCACATCGGTAATTTAATACTTGTTTGTCTTTTTTATTTCATTCTCCCTCTTTCTCCTTCACCAACTCTCCCTTGCTTGTGGGGCTTAACTAACAGTATGTCTTATCAGATTACTGGGTCTGAGGTCTCTTTCAAACCTCTCTTTGCCATCTTGATGTTGTGCAGCTGTGCAGACTCTTTAATCACACGCTATCTTTTTTCACTCACCCTCTCCTCCTCTCCTCCCTTCTTCTCGTCCTCCCTCCACCCCTAACATATGTTAATTGGCTGCTTTCTGTGACAAATTACGAGCGCTCACTTTGATGAGGTCGGCTTGTGATGGTGCTGGGAGTGGAGTACAGTGGAACTGCCAGACCCTCACCAGTTCCCCCTTAACCACTCCAAAAAAGAGCGCGGCACCCAGCCGATGACTAATGAGAGGCTTGGACTGGGTCTGGCCTGGTTGAGCCTTAGTGGGGCCACTCCCCTAAACAGAGGCTGATCTGTAGGTACCGTATGCTGCCACACGCCCTCCACACTGCATACAACCTTTTGCCTCATGCAATCCACCACCAGTGCTCCTCTGGGAACGGGAACACACTGTGTCTATGTGTTGAAAAAGATTCATATTCACCCTGGCTTGAAATAAAATTCATACCGCTATTCTGACAGTTTTTCATTATAAAGACTGTAGCATTTTCTAATCCAGATCATCTTTAATTGTAATCACTTTTTTAAAGTTTGAAAGCACCTGAACTGGACTTAAAAGAAAGAGCATGAGTTACATAAATTATAGATGCAATGCATACGTGTCTCAAGTTTACATTGTGTGTGTGTGAGTGAGTCTGTGGTGAGGACACAGTGCCAGGAAACATTAAACCAGCCTTTCTTAAACAAACACTAACAGTGGAACAATCTCTGTTTAATGGTGCTCCGCGTCAACAGGGAAACAATGCTCACCAATAATCAGCTCAATTATCTTGCGGTAACAAGAAAAAAGAAGCAAACCTGACATCATTCTGAAAGTTCTGTTTTTTTTTTTTTTTTAATGTGGGCTGTCAAGTTAAGGCCCCCCTTCAATTTGCCCTGCTGTTTCTTTAGCTCAGACTCTTCCTCTAACTCAGATTCTTATACTTTCTCTGTGACAATCTCCCTCTCTCCCTACTGTGTGATCTAGGTTAGTTGGTTTCCTAGCAGAGCACAGGGACCGGAGGAGGAAAAAAAAAAAAAAGAGCAAAAAATCAGAAGGTCGAATCTATGAAGGACATCCTTGTTGAAGTGTGCAACCTTCTACTTATCCGTAAATTACCCACACACTGTGCATAGACTCGAGCGTAGCTATGGCTCTCATTTCAGCTCAGCAAGGCTGCAACCATGACATGTAATACTGTTGGAGTGCCACTACAACAGGCAAAGCTGAAGATGCTCCATCTGTTCCAGTGCTTGCTCGCTAATAACCTAAAGTAATAGTAATAATAATAATAATGATAGTAATCATTTCGTGTCATAGTGTCATTATGGAGTCTAAACTTGCTGATGAAGTATATTCCACGACTTCCTCATAGATCTGCCAGTTTTTGCATGCTGACAGAGTTACAACAAATAAACTCAAAAAAGGGAAATCATTCTATTTACATCTTCCCATCAGTAAGCATGCAAAACAGATAACAACCCGATAAGCAATTATACATTTCCACATCTGTGGCATCTTGCAGACGTAAACACACGCATACAATACTGTACATGCACATTGAAAATGGGTGAAAAAAAAATGAAGCTGATGTGGAAAAAAGAAGTGCACCAGGCACCTTGTGGTTGCATGAGGGTTAGCCATGTTAGCATTATCCTGCAGGCCTTAATTGAGGCCAGGAGGGAGCATTTAATAATTGCTGTCACAAGATCAAATTTAATTCTCCTCTCTTCACTGCCACTACTGCTGTAGGGTAGAGTGAAACAAATTGTCATCAGAGATTTCTAAATGAACAAAGCTTTTAATTAGGGTGATTAGAATACTGTGGCAAAGAAAAAAAGTGTAAAGTGTGTGTGTGTGGGGGGGTGGGGGGGGGGGGGGTGGGGGGGTGATGAAATCATCAGTAGATCATCTTAGCTATGATGTCTGGAGGTGATACAGGGTGGGGTGAATGTTGGGGTGCACAACTGCTAGGATGCTGTACTTCGTTGTAAGTAAGCCACACTGTCTCATAGAAATTATATCATACATTCCTAAATTGTTTTCTTAAAATACATTGGCAAATGTTCTCAGCACCAGAAACAACGTCCTGTGAATTAATAGTTTGAGAAGGTTTCGGATGAAAGTTACCAAGAGGAATGACAGATTACTGTCTGTCATTAAAATGAATGAAAATAACTTTTGCAATGTTTAGCTTAAAGGGCCCCCACGCCCCCTTTTTTGGGGTCTCTTAGTCACCTCTGCAATCATGTCCACTGTAGCTCACTGTAGCTTTATTGTTGATGTTTGACATAGTGCCGTAAAGCAATGCACAGTTAGGACAGAAGTCCAAAGTTAGTCTGGGTGTTTGTTTTTTTAGGGTTTTATTGCCCAGAGTAGGGATGGAGACCATGGGAGCTTGAACGACAACAAGCATGATTTGGTAAAGGCTACAGAAAAGCATTGGCCAAGATATTTGGTATGCAAAATGTAATAAACCTTTCACTTTTTTTTTTTGTTTTGCTCCTGCATTCCATGCGTTAAAAAGGTTTTATGTTCTTTAAAAAGAAGTAACCAGGATCAAAGTCCATACCAAATAAAAAGCTTCTCTCCAGAGATGTCCGAAACATGTTGTTTGTAGTCTGTGCTGTGTGTCTGTGCAACTGAATCGACTTTGTGATTTTATTATGCCAATATAGCATTTCTACAGAATGTACGTGCTGCTGCAAATTAATTGCTTATAAGCTGAATTTCCAGGAGACAGGGTTGAAGTGTAAGCACAGCCCATGCAGCAATGAGGCCCTGGCTTCATTTTCAAACCCCTGACACAAACACACACATACACACCCTTTCTGTCCCTCTCCCCCACAGGAGAACATTGCTAACATCCTGAGACATTGTCATACTCGGCAGAGTACATAATTGGGTGAATATGTCAGTTCTTTGTGTTCTTGTGACATGACTCCTGGCTGTTCCTATGGGGGCTGGGTACACTTACTGAACGATTCGTAGAGCAATTCCAGTGCTTTAGCTTATTGTTCATTTGGGTGTTGTTTCTTTTCTGATCACAGATAAGCACCTAGGCCTTGTCGTGTGTGACTGCGACTATTCTCGTGTGTGTACATAAATTTTCTGTTCCTGTTCCTTTGGTGTCAGCAGTTGGGTTACACCTGGGCCTGATGGTGTACGGGGCAACATGTGAATTGAGACGGTGCTTTACACTGACTGTAGTGCGACAGACACTGAAGGAGTGACAGAGAGGAAGAAGTGAAAGAAACTGCGGGAGTGTCGATAAAGTGAAACTTTGTCAAGTTATTTGTGTTTAAACATCAGATGCGTGTTTCGCCACCATCAGCACCACTTCCATATTCAAAACCATTTCAATCCATTTCATTTCAGTCCTTTTTGCACTGTGTCACCTCTATCAAGATTATTCTTTCTTTCTCTCCCATCTTTCTTTTGTTTTTCTCTACTTTATAGTTGAGTACATCTGTTGCCCTTCCTTATGTCTTGCCATGGAAAGACTGAATGCACGTTCAATGGTGATTCATTGCAGCCTTTCCGGGGACTCGCTAAATTGTGGCTCACATTTGCTTCTCCTTTTTTCTGCCCTTCTCCTTTTTCCGGGACATTTTTTTCCAGTTTGGTACAAGGATATTTGTACAGTTGCGGTCATCTAAGTTTATTTGTTTATCACTTATGCCTATAAAACCTTAACACAACTAAAGGCTACTGAAAGTTGAGAGAGAATGCCTTTTTAACCACTGCAGCTACTCTCCCTCCAAATCCCTGTTTGTTTAGTTTTCCTTGCTAAACAAGGAAAAGCTCTTCTGCCTTAAGGCCAGCAGCTGTAGCTTTACGGCTCTTGGCCTCCTTTCAAAGAGGGGTTTTGACGAATTGTGTCCAGTCATTTTGTCCTTGGGGAAGTCAGCGCTGGGTTATGGAAAGATGGCTCTCACCTGTCTCCACACAGGCTCTGACGGATGGCTACCTGCCTCTGTCGCTGATCTGACGGCCCAAGGCCTGTGTTTCCTGGTGCTGAGTGAAGTGTACAGCTGCCCAAACGAAGAGCAGACCTTTGTACACTTCTACGCCCTCAGTATGTTTACCTGATATTACAAAGGTGTCGGCAACTCGTCATGCAGAATTCAGCATGTAAATCTGTGAAAACAAACCCTAGTGAATTATAGAAAAACCAATAATCTTGAAATGTGGACGTGTTTTGATTTTAACTGACAGGAAATTGTATAGGTGTCTCTTTACATAAAAATTCAGACTTTGAGAATAGTTTCCCATTCATATAAGAAATTGTTAATATTTATATAAATGAAATGGCTGCAACTTGTTCTATTCTTTTGTTCTTGAGAGATTGATTGCTATTGTACAATGGAAATGCAAAACTTTGTGATACATTATATATAAACAGTAGACCCACACAGTTTTCTACTAAATATTTGTACTATGCGCTTTGAATTCTGGTGAGTTCTTTTTAATTACTCACTTATTGGAAGAGATATCATTCAATTTACAGATATTCAGACTAAGTTTGATTGAAGCTGTGAAGAACAACTTTAGAGGCCCATAATTAATAGCAGGTTTACAACATAAACATTTATATTGTGATCATTTTTCTGCTATTGCTTTCACAGGGATGAATTTATTTCAAAATATACCTGAATTTTTTAAAGTTCATATTTATATTTAAATAAAATGGCAGGACTTATTTTGTTCTGACATATTAAACATTGATATGCCTCTTGCATCATGGGAAAGGCTTTTTAATTTGGATTTAACATAAATCTAACAATATTGCCGATCTGTTTTAGCATTTCCTGTTCTCAGAGCATATTGTTTATTTGTCCTTGTCATCTGCCACTGGAGATAAAAGGAGAGAGTGGCAGTTGGTTTTTGATTCCCAGTTCTTTCTTTGTGAGGAGACTGATGCAGGGAAGGAAACACCTTTAGCACCTTTGATTGTCGTGTCTGCTGTTGTCACATCCTTCCCCTGAGCCGTGTGTGTGTTTGTGCTTGTGTTTCCTGCCCTGTCCTCCAAGACCACGGGGGCAGACCTGTTGGATTGCAGGATAAGAGGGGAAATAATGCTGACAAAATCACAACAGAATTAAACAATCAATTAAATTCAAAGTTAAAGTATGAGCTAGAGGAACTGGGGATAATGAAGAACTCAGAGCTCATCCAGTTGCACTTGAGCTGCAGTAAGTAACAGTATACTTTGTTCCATAATGTCAATCACATTTATGAGTGCTTGGCTGAGTGTATAAAATGTGTGCCAACCACAGGCTATTGGCTCACTTTTCACCTCATCAATAGACAGGTGCCTCAGTTCTCAGGCACATAGAGATTGAAAATAGAATATATGTGAAACCATTTCTGTCTCACTAATGATCCAGCTAAAGCGTGATCTAATGGAAAGAGACAGGTGAAGACACATTTCTGCCAACACATACATAGAAACACATACACACTCACATACTGCAGTCTGAAATTCAAGTTGAGCTCAAATGCAGACTGGGAAAAAAAAAAAAAAAAGGAATGAACACATTACACGATGATCCACCACTATCACTCTAATCCCCAGATGAACATGTTGCTAATCTCTTTAGCTGCTAACATGTTAAATTAGCCCTAATATCTGCTTAGATTCAGATCCTCAGAGGCCCACCTACATGTGGGCTACCACCCAGGTTTAGGTCACTCTTCTTCTCCAGCTCTCAAAAAAAGATACAGACAGTGGAGTGGGATGGGGGTGGAGGGGGTTGTAAGAAGTAGCAGTGATAGCCATTCGTCACCCTGCCTATCTCGCTCTGACAGATGGGGAGTGTGGCGTGCCACATAGAGGAGTCACTGCCTATAATGACATTAGAGGCACAATGAGACTTGGTACATATTTTTCTGTTCCATCCTGCTCGGCCATTGACTTGCGCCTTAGCTTGATCCTTTTTTTTTTCCCCTCTCATTTGTGCTGGTATATCTCCATCCACCGTTACCAGAGATAAAGTGCCGCTGCATACCACTGTTTCCAAATCAAAAGCTCAAATGCACATAAAGGTGCTTGCAAAGACATCAACACATCTATGTTTATACAAGGAAATACATACATAACTACGGCAAAAACACAGAGACAAAGCCTCAAAAATCTGCGCAACTGAAAAATGATCTTGAGCAAAAAAGAGAAAACAAGAAAAAGAAAACTAATCTAAATGTCAGAATGCTCCAGTAAAAATGTAACACTGAGAGTGTGTACTGACACTCAGATTGTATTTGGGAAACTACATTAAAATACTTTTTTTTTCGTCCTCCTCTTCAAGGAAATAGGAGTTTATTTTAAAAAAGAGAGCGTTTATTTAATGTACCATACACCTCCTAAAAGGTTTACTTATGACGGTGTAACATGTTATTTCAAAAATCTCACAACCACATTTCCTGGGAGGATAGGGGATACTGGCATTATAAATATATATATATATATATATATATATATATATATATATATATATATTATATATATATTTTTTTTTTTTTTTTTTTTTTTTTTTTTTTTTTTTTAACCATAACCAGATGAGTGACCATCTCGAAGGAAAAACCAACATAAACCGTCTTAGTGAGGTGTTGGCCACCATGTGCTGTATGAACATCCTCAGTGCACCTTGGCTTTGATCCTGTGGAAGTCTACAAACTATTTCTCCAAAAGAGATTTCTTTATTTTTGAGTTTTGATGATGTTGGTGGAGAACAAATTCTAACATGTTGGTCATAAATTTTCTCAAAGGTGTTCATTTGGTTTGAGATTTGATGACTGCAGAGGGCAAAGGCATATGATTCACATCATTTTTACCGAACCATTTTGGTTACCCTCCATCTCCAGTGGACAGGCACCATCAACAAAGAGACCACAACCATCAGTATAGAAATCTTTTATCTTCATATTTATATTGATTTGCAGTGACCCAACCTTGTAAGGGTTCAGAGAAGTCCAAACCATGTCAACACATGGCATAACAGAGTCACTGTAAAGCCCAGAGCCTCATTTTCCCCTAGATTATACCACATGAACACATTCTATATATACACAAATGTATTCTATGAACAAATGTCTTACAGATGTACCGTGTATCGAAGTGGGATTTCTTGGAAAAACATTGCCAATGCTGTCACGATAAATCACCTTCCCCAATTTGCTGTAACATGTAGAATTTAGGTCTGAGAACAGCAGCATCAGCAGAAATCTTCACACAGCACATTTACACGAGAGCTGGTTTCGTTCTGAACATTTTCCTGCACACTTCTGTGAATGCAGCAATCATCTTAACAGTGATTGTTCAATTTGTATTCTTGGAAGTTGGGCTCATGAAGATTTCTTGTTATGGCCATTCTCCTTGCTCACAAATAAAGCTGTCTTTCAAAATGATGAGTTAGTCCTGAACATGTCTTAAAGTTCCTCTTTTTTCTTGTCCCGTTGATTAAAAGAAGTCATATTCAGTGTGCAATATGTCCTTAATCACGAAACCACATTAACAAGCACCCTACAGACATCTATTAGAATGTGAAAAAGCGCCATGTGCTGTATATTAGTTTTTAGTGACTAAACACTTGGGAGAGAGGCGACCTAGAATCAAGCCTTGTGGTGCTCTGAGTGTGTATGTTCTCATTGTCCTCTCAGCTACACTTCTGAGACACAGAGAGAAAATGCTCATTAGATCTATGTGCTGAATCTCTGCTCCTTCTCTATCTTTCTCATCCTCCCCCAGTCTTTCTCTCTCACTCTCTCTCCATCCGTCTGCTTAACAGATGGGAGGGTCGTGGGTACAGCTCTTCCCCTCCCCCTGGAGAGGCATGGTGCCTGTTCAAAAAGATCCCTCTTTAGGCTTCACTCCATTTCTCTCTCCCTTCACTCCATTTTTCTGTTTTCCTCTCACCACTCTATTTCTCTTTCATTGTCACCTCTCCAACTCAAACCTCAAAGATGTGAAACAAGCAGCGAAGCAACTGTTGTCCTTCTGTCTGCTTGCTGACATTGTGCTCTCTGACCTGAGCACTTGCCTACACCAGTCTTCATTCAGTTAGCAGACCAGTGTCAGTACAGGCACACCATTAGTCAGAGTCTGTAGAGTAGATATAGAGTCTCATTTGTGTATTCTGCATTTTCCATTCCATTTTCCCACTTTCCCTGCTTTGGGATTAGTAAATTGGTTTAATGTGTTGAAGCTTGCTTTTTCTTTTGTTGCTGTTGTTGTTGTTTTCTGTCACTCACAACTAGTTTTTCACTTTCCCTCTTGTTATTTTCTCACCTTATTTGCCCTCTCTACGTCAAGTGTCAGTGGCCTGCAGAACATTGCAGCTGGGGACTAATGTGTTGCGCCACTTGACCATGTACAACAAGTCACGCTTGTTTCTTTCAATTCCCCTGGTGTTCTCTTTCTAGCAGTCATGAGGCTAAATTGGATTTTTTTTGAGTCAGTAGTAATCTGTTAAGTTAAAAGGTACCCTATCCACCACAAGGGAAGGAAAGGGAAAAGAGTATGATAAGGAGGTGGGCACCTACTTCGTAACCAGGAGCTGTCTGGCTCTCATATGGGACGGGGGCGGGTGTGAGGAAAAGTGGTGGGGGTTGTTGGATGGAGGGAAGGCAACTTGCCTTGTGTAGGAGGCAGACGAAGCAGGGATGAAAAGGGATGGGGGAGCTGGGAGGCCACAACACGGGGCTAAGTGGCAGCAAAACCTCACCTCAGGGAGTGTTGGCTGGTGCTACGAGCCAGAATCAGGGATTAAATGTTCAGGACACAAGCTTAATCTTAGTGTTAACGTTACGTAAGGCCTAAGGTGTTGCCCCAGCGGGTGTTGACATTGAGAGGTTCAGCTCTGCTTAGTGAGCTGCGGGATGACCGAGGAGGAGGTGGAGGCCAGGAGGCAGGGATCATGAAGGTAACGCCTCCTTGTTTGGAGCAATGCCCGGGCTTGGTAATGTTGAGCACAAAGGCTGGGAGGGGATGATGCTGTCAGCCTGTGATTGAGGTACAGCGGCTTGATTGATATCCTTGTCTGGTTGTCTTGTGCCAAGCGCCTTAGTGTTGGCTTGTAATCCTAGTTTGTCTGACAACATCCCTTTTTTGTTTTGTTCCAGAGGGCAGTTCTTTGTTTTTCTGTCTATGGATGGGTGTGTTTGCGCAGAGCAATGCTAAAATGTTTTGGATAGCCTCTTCAGAGCTGCCACAGAGTTATTTTAGATCTTATTATGATGTTGCAGTCTGGATACTGTACTAACTGCCAAATGATGAATTTATGTTCGCATCCCAATTCTTCCGTTAGTGGGTGTATTCCAAAGCATCATTTCAGGAAGTTTTTTTTTGTCTTGCATTTCATTATTGTTTTGACTGCATTGTTCCACATTGTTCTCGGTTTTCATGTGATGGAAGTTTTGAGGAGACAGTCTTGTAAGATGCAAAATTATTCATCTGATGTTGTTTCTTTAGAAGCTAATGTGTCTAGTAATTCTCAATTTTGAATGTGGACTCTGAAGGACCGCATCATTTTATTTTCCGCAGTCCGAACTAAACAAAACACCACTGCACTATAAACTGTGATAACACCAAAAAGTACACAGCCTTGTGCACAAGATAAAAGATCTATAGTCATGAGCTATTGCCACAGGCCTTGGTCTTTCAGGAAGAGCCACAGTATCCCTGGATGTCTCTATTACCAGCTTTCATTATCAATGTCCTACTCTCTAGCACAAAAAGGTCAAGTGCATTGCAATATGCTGCATTCACCTGAGGGGTTTAGATCGTTCCTGTGCTTCCTCATGCATGTTACCCAATAAATACATGGATTCAGGTTAGGGGATGATTAAAAAAAAAAAAAAAAAAGGCAAGGAAGTGCATTATAATGTTAAGGTATGTGTGTGGGAGTGTGCAAAAGAGAGAATATGAGGGAGTGAGGAAAAGCGCAAGGGTGTTTGAGAAAAGAGAGACAGAGAGTGATAGAGAGAGAGACTGAGACTGACATGTCTTTTGGTGAAGCGGTGTCGTCTTCCACATCACTGTCTGATGCTTGTGCTGCCAGGTGCCGGAAATCTGGTTCAGAAAGGAGAGAAGAGAGAAGAAGGGGAGAGTAGAGAATAAAAGGCAGGGTAGATGGAGGATTTTTTTTTTTTTTTTTTTTTTTTAATGTGACGGCACTGACAGCTCCCCTGCATTGCACTGAGCTTAAATAATGGGATGCTCATTTGCATAACGAGGGACGTTATCACCTCTACTGTCAAAAGAAAACACAACAACAGTTCTTCTGCTCCTCCCTGAGATAGATTGGGTTGGCCTACTTTAGAACTCTGGAGAGATGCACTGAAGCTCTGGCTTAGCCAACCACACACAAGAGCGCACGCATGTGTACACACCCGTACCTGTACATGTGGCGGCACATGGACACACAGTTGGCCAAACTTTTTGGAGTTAGTTTCTCTTCATCTCATGTGGAGTCCAGTTCATCAGCTGCTGGCCTCCACTTCTGAAATATACACTCGAGTGTGTGCACACAAGCAAATGCACAAGCACAATTATCAGCTCTTACTTAGATTCTGTCAATGACATTTAGTGTTTCCAGCTGGATTAAGTTCATTCTGAGCTCTGTTAGATTTCTGTCTCCAGGAAACATTCTTTCACTGTGTTTGAAAAGATGACTCTTGGCACCTTTATCTTGTTCTTCTTTTGTGGTTTATTTCTCCAGAACATGACAAGCCAGGCGCTCAGTTTTACATCTGTATTCTATCCTGCAGCTCACATCTGCTTTTTTGGAGATGGGCCACAGATAGAGTAGAAAAAGTGGCGGCTGGCAGTTCCACTGTCAGTACAGTGGAGCATTATGGGAAGAAACAAAATGTATTTCTCGGTGTGAAAGCAATGTTACAGTGTTGGTGATTAGAGCGTTTAAGTTAACGGCACATCCAAAACGCTGTCAAAATCTCTGTGAACGATGCAGGATCCTGACAGCACTGTCTCCTCTCGTAGTTGGTGCCTGGGAAACAAAATGCAAAAAAATGATTTGCATGATATCAACGGCGAAAAATACAGCGGTTCTCACAACATTGTTGACAGATTCTTTGTCTTTCTTCACCCTCCCTTGTGGCTGCCATCATGCCACTTTTATGTTTTTTTTTTCCTTAGTGTTTTGCCTTATTTCATTTTATTTAATGCTCATTCTCTTCTGCCCCTCCCTTCTATCTTGCAGGTACAGATGCTGGAATCTTTGAGCTGATTGGAACAAATAAAAAGCAGAGAAAAGACAGATAAAGGAAGAGCAGCAGAGTGAAAGGAAAGAGGAAATATAAGAAGAAAGAGGATAGAGAAGAAAGGTTCAAGTTCTTTAGAAAGCGGAAAGAAAGAAAAAGACGGGGACGATGGGGAGGAAAAAGATTCAGATCACGCGGATTATGGATGAACGCAACAGACAGGTGAGTCCCTGGAGATTTGGAGGATAAATGTGTATGAGAATGGGGGAGAAAAAGAGCATTTGAAGGAAGGAGGAGAAACACCCTACACCCCACATAGCCCTCAACAATGGCGGTCTTCTGGGAGTCTGTGCAATGTATGAACTAGGGACAGAAAACTTGCTTTTTCAGGGAGAGCTCCATTGGCTATTAATTACGCGTTAGTTTCTCTTAAGACTAATTCTACTTTACTGCACAGTCAGATGGGTGCAGCCTTTACACAACTGAAGCACCCCATACATGCCCAGCCCTTTACACCATGCCACCCAGTTTAGCTCTGTTCCAGTGGAATATTACCAGGAAGAGGGTGGTAGCATTAGCGGGATAGGGTGGAGGAAAATATAAACAAACAACCAAACAGAGATGGGATGGTCTAAAGTGACACATTGGGAAACAAAATGCTGAAGCAGTATTTTCTCAGTTAAATATAAAATCTTACAAGGGAATTCTTGCAAGAAACTTTTCAGCAACAGCTGGTATTACTTGCGATAGACATAAATAGTGGACAGCGAGATTCAAGCAGACTCTACCATCTGTGGCAGGAAATAGATAGAGACAGAGCTCTCTTACTGCCCTTGAGGCGCACAATCGATCACTTCCTGTGGCATGGCTGACCACTGACACTTTGTCGGCTTCCTGGCAGCCCAATTGGATCCATACGCTGCTAACGTGGCCCCTAGATCACAGGTCAAACACATACACAGAACCTTTTCATTGCCTTTAAGATGTCTTTGTTGTCAAACATTCACAAAAGAGATCCTGATCTATTTCACAATGCACAAAGGGAGATCAAAAGCTCAATGGGCCGTATTGGAGGACTAACCAAAGCAGACTCTGGATGAGAGAAAATCAGTGTACTTCAGTCAAAAAGCCACTTTACTGCATGTTCACGTCAGAAACAGGCTGCCTTCAAAGTAACAGATGCAGCACCTAAAGAAGATTGCACGTATAAATTGATATTTTAAAAAAAAACAATGCAAATAATATAAGGTTGTATTTTCAAATGTTGTAGAAAAAGACAGGCAGACAGAGAGAGAGACAGAGCAAGTGCAAGGAGGAGGTCACAGAGTTTCACATGAGGACTGAAACTATCATGTTGCAGCAGCACCCACTCTTCCTCCTTACTGTTATCTCTGCCCCTCTCCCTCATTCCACCTTAGTCTGGGCCTGCAAGCTGCACCAGGCTCTCTGACTCCTGAGGATAAGGAGGGAAAAAGGGAAACAGGAAGGACACCTGAGGGGAATCGATGCCTGGGATATCTGTGCTTTACTTACAGGGAGAGGACGATGAAGAGGAAGAAACTGAGCAGAGCAAAAGGGTTCACGGAAAAGAGATCAATACATGACTGGATTTCATTGTTTTGATCCTCAAAATGAAAAATAACTATAATTCAGTATTGGTTTTGGTGAACTAAAAGTTCTTCCTGACATGATGTCATCGAGTCATGTGGAAAACACCTCATGACAAGATTCACTGTCATTCAACCGACAGCCTATAAAAACATCACTTACATCATTTCATTTTTGAGGAGGCGGACATCACAAGACTGGAACAGAGACAGACACATAAACTTAAATTTTCTTCTGGAAAAAAAAAAAAAGAAAGAAAGAAAACGGAAGCTTTGGCTTTGCATATTTTCACTTCCTTTTTGAGGAAATGTCCCAGAGCCTAAGCTAAATAAACACCAGGGGACTTTGTATAGTGTTGCTCTCAGCCTTACATTCTTACCATACTTTAATTTTTTATTTTTTTTATCCAAAAACCTTTGCCATCTACTCATAGCTCTTCTCTACCCTTCTGCCTTTAACCGTTTCTTTTCACGGTTTATTTGAAATACACACCAATAGTCTTCAGTGAATAAAATAGTTATCCAACAGCTTTTACAACTCTGCTTCATTCCAAAATATACTACAATATTTTCCTGATCCTTACACACTCCATAATGCACCCCTCTTTGGAGTGGCACCACTCTGTGTAGCTGTCAGCGCTACCTTGCCACCTACAGGGCAATGCTGCCTCCCCTCCCCTTCCTTTCCTGCAGCAGAAGTAGCATACTGGGCACAGGGCCTGGCTCTCTCTGGGCGGCCACTTTGGGCTGCCACCCCCAGGCCCCGAAACACTTCCCCAGAGCAGTGGCAGAAGGGCTAGGCCTCCCTGGCGTTGACTGGCTGCCCGGAGCTCTGGACAGTGGGCAGCAGTGTGTGAACCCTGGCTCCAAGCCGCCCGACCACTCATACCCTCTCCCAGCCTCGGGCACATGAAAGAGCCCCCTGTGCCATAAACTCATGGGCCGTACACAGAGAGCAAACTCTCTTGATCCAGCTCGCACACGCTCACAGATAGGCAGCCACACATACCTACAGCATAAGATACAAAAACAGGTGTGTGCATGGTTGAGACATAGCAAATTCCAAATCAGATACTTATTTAAGATGCTGCATTTGGTGTTGTTGCTTATTTAGCGCTGACAAATGCATGCTTCTGTTCACAGGGTGACGTCTGAAACACATTTATCTTTTCAGAGTCTGTCTTGGGGATGGACTAATTTACTGCAATTGGTTCTAATTAGTGTTACCTCTTCAGCCAGCATACTCTCTGGGCTTAATTTAGGATGACTTGCTTGTGTGATTTTCTTGTGTAAGTTGTGTGTGTCCTTGTGTGAAACGTTTGGGCTCCAAGGGGAAGGACCCAGGGCCAAAGGTTAAACATGGATCAGGTCATCAGTGGCAGGAAGTAAAACAACAGGATCTCCCAGCTCCCACAACCAACAGTCACCCATAACATCTGGCTTGGGTACAGTCATCAAAAAAGTACATTTTTATGTCTCCCTGCATGTGCGATAATTCTTTCCTAACCGTATTAAGCGTGGCGCTGAAGCTGAATTAAGGGGTCCTTTTGTTTCTACGACAAAGCATTCTTCCCACCAATCAACAGTACTGGGGTGAGAAAATGTGTGAGCAAAATTAACAGCAGGAAAATAATGAGGCCCACAGGGTCGCTCCTCACCCCTGAACCCCTCCTTTAATTCCCTGTTTCCCACCTTCTACCATCTTCTTGTCTTACCCCAACGAGTGGCACTACTCTCTGTCATATGTTCAGCGCTGCGAGACCTCACCTGAGGAAGGCTCACTAAGCTCTCACCTTTCCTCCTCTGAATTTTTTTCCGCTTTCTCAACTTTTTTTTTCTTTACTCATTAGCATATTTGTCACGTGGCCCATTGTTCTTACTCTCTTCACTATCTTTTTTCAATCTCCCTAAAGTCTTAATGGTTCAATTTTCTTTATTTTCTTACCTTTGTTTTGGGATTTTCATCTTTAAAACACAGGTTTATTAACAATATGTTTCTGCAGGGGATTACTCTGATTTTTTTTTTCTTTTAAGCTATCTGATTAATAAAAAAGAAGAAGAAAAGAAAAAGAAAAACATTTATATTTTATCTTGCTCATATCTTGTGGGATGACTGATGTAAAAGAAAAAAAAAATCCATATAATTTAATTATCATTTTCATCACATTGGCTTATAATCTGGAAGGTCATTACTGTGCATCTCTCATGTATTGAAACTTTGCATTAGCAGGATTTTATCTCAACAGAAATTATGTCAACTTTTATACGTGAGAAAAATTGGCTTGTACAAAACAATTTTAGAGAAAAAAAGTTAAAATTAGTTAAAAAAAAGAAAAGAAAATAATATGCCTTTTTAAAATAGATGTGAAAATAAAGGCACTAAGGCATCCATTGTATAAACTTCCACATCAACAGCTTATCCACCTCAAATGAATGACAGCAAAGTTATTTTTGGCTTTCTGACCACTAACTTGGGCCTTGCGATGTAACATCCACTTTTTTTAGTCATCCTTTTCCAGTTGTGGTTTTTCAGTATAAACAGGAACATACAGAGGAGCATAGTCATTTCAGAGCTGAGCTGAAATGTAATTACCAGCTTTGGTAAGAACAATCTGAACTGACGAGCGCTTTAAAACAAAGTTGTCAAAATGAAAAAAACATGATCAAATATATATTCATAATCAATTCGTGCTTAAATAAAGTGGACTTTTTTTTTTTTATAAATCACATAGTGAACAAAGAAATGCTTGGAGTCCTGTGAATGGCATGTATTAGAGGTGGGGCAAAGCCTCTTTTGTTGTAATGCTTCTCTTAACACGTTCTGGTTCCCAACTCGTCGCACACTGATGCTTGGTTAAGAGTCCTCCATTTTTAACTCACTAGGTACCTGTTTTCTGTCACTTTCAGAAGCACAGGGAACTGCTCTACAGCTGCATATTGCTATTTATCCTTCTGCAGCAGGAACTGATGCACTGGCTGAGCCCAGAGGAGCAAATGCCACCAGGGAAACATCATTCTACAGTGCTCACTTATCAACAAAAAACACAGATCATCTCAGCAGTTTAGTTACTGGGGATTGGGCACCCGACTCCCAAGCAGGGGACTTGTTTTAAAGGGGTGACCTCGAGAATGATGTTTTTCACTTTTTGCTTTTTATTCATTGTGTTTTTGTCTTGACATTCTTTGCTCTACTGCTTCTTTATCATGTAGCAAAACAAACCAGTTTAGCATTAGAAAAAAAAAAATGTTGTGGAAAGCTTTGCCAACATTTTCCACAGAGACATCCTGTGACTGTTACTGTCTCAGTGGACCTGCACATCCAAAAATTATACTTTAGTGTTTCCATGAGAGTTCAAATTGACACAGCAGGCTCCTGACCAAGTGTCAGTGACGAGGTGGTGGGAGTGAGTGCTCTTAACAGTTTCTTTGGCTAGGAGGCAGAGTTCAGTCCAAGGTCTTGGGCTCCTCTTATTCCTTTTGCGTAAGCACGTGTCTTCCTGCTACGCTCTGACAATGGGATAAGTGTTTGTCTCAAGACAAATTGTGGTGCTCTATAGGTGACTGACATCTGTGTGTGTGTATGTGTGTGTGTGTCCCCTCACATGGCCATGTTTGGTTTACTAACCAGCGTTGCCGTCCATCTCTCCACTCCTCCTCTTCCTTCACCTCCTCCTCCCCCAGGGAAGCAGGCAGGAGGTGGGAAGCAGAAGCGAAGCCATTGTGAAGGGGAAGCCACTGGCCTCTTCCTGTTATGAGAGGAAATGCATACAAATGTGCTTCCTGCGCGTCCACCCCCTCTTTCTACCTCGCCTTCCCTCCCATCTTTCTTTTACCCTTGTTGTAGAGACTCAGCCTCTATCCCTTCTTTCTCTTTGCTCCTCTGTCTGAAGTGTTTCCTCCTTGCCTGCCAGAAAAAATTTTGAAAGGTCAATGATGCATATATATATATATATATATATATATATATATATATATATATGTAGTGTCACTTTACCTACCTACATATGATACAAGTAGAATTGAGATTGTGAGGGTGTGTGGACAATTTTGATTCCTTGAATCGCTCAAAGAGCTAAGAAAATATCTCAGACTTTGTTGGTTATTAATGCAAAGAGTATTCCATAATTGAGAAGTCTCTTAGAAAGTTAAGCTATTTCAAAATTTAGTTTTTGTTAGTAGATGAAATATTCAATAAATCTTTCTAACAAGGTCAGGAATCATAATTATTTCTTATTGTAGGTGGGAAACCAGAATTCGTAATGTTTGGACAGTTTATATTTGAGAAACCTACTGATAAACTCATTTGTCTTATTCTTGCTGAAGAATTTGTAAGTCTAAATGTTAGTTGATAACCGTCAATAACCGACAAACTGACTGTTCCACTATTTGACAGGCACTTTTCAAAAGCTTTTATTCCTGTGACATTGGCTCAAATCTTTACCTCATCGGTGGTGAGAAATGCTCTAAAACCTTTTCCTGTGTTTAGGTGTGTTTTCTTTTTACTGTGTAAAGCTAGGTTTCACACCCTGGTTACCAATACACTGTGAAAAAAAACCCAGCTGGGTTCACAGTCACATTTTTGTACCAGTGCAGTTCACTAACAGACACAGCACCGTAACGTCAGCCTCTCTGTAGGTAACTGACCGAAGAAACACTCAGCATCCAACATTACAACATTACATTTTAGTGAAAGAAATCAATGTTTTCTTTTCTTTTCTTTTCTTTTGTTTTTTTTTTTTTTTTTTAGCTAGAGGGAGGCTACAAAACAGAATTACAATTCACATGATGAAGCAATTTTACAAATAAAAATAAGAAAACAGAAAACAGTAAATGGCTGTAATTAAAGTGATAACGGTTCCTGACCTAAATTTATTTTTAAAACAACACATCATAAAAATGCAATGCCTTCTATTTACTCTGCTGTTCTGCCACGTTTATTGTGAGACTGTATTATTAAAACCCTCAGTTGTTGAGCCATAATCAGAGATATACGTTCATAAAAAAGAGGAGCACAGCAGTAGTTTACAGTATTTGTGTGGCACGGGTGAGCCAGTTTGAGCTTGTAAAGGAAGCGCCAGTTGTGACATCACCAACTTGGATGGTGGTGGCCTGAAAGGACCATGTGATAGGATCATATCACTGCACCACACTGTCCACTGGCAGTGACAGCCAATACTGGACAGAGAATTGTACAGATGAGATGCAGCACAAATTAACACACAGGAAGTGATTAGACCAGTATTTGCCATCTCGTCTCATTAAAGCCTTTTAGAAATGTGTGCTTTCCCATTGAAGCTCACATGCTCTGCCTACATGCCTGTGTGTTTATGGGTTTACATTGGTTGTGTTGGTAATATGTGTGTGTTGGAAGGAGCAGGCTGTATGTGTCAGGTTCAGATATGAGCGTTTGGTGTTATATTTATGTAGGTGTTATTGTTTGGTCAGTTGGTTCAAAATCGCACCCATTTTTTTTTCCTGTGGTGCTGTTGAAGTCAGTCTATGTGTGAAGTATAATATGTGGGAAAAGCATTTGCCTTACTGTGCATTCAAAGCATGAGGCTCAATGCAACTTCGACTAGATTCCACTTTTCTTTTGACTTATAAAAAGAGAAACAGCGAATAAACCCCGTCTTGTAACAAACTTGTAAGAACGATGTGTCTGTGCATGTATAGTTTGATAGCTGTCCATCCACTACTTAGCTAGCATGTGGGCCTGCCCTTTGAGAGGAGAGGCTTTGGACCTCTGTGATCATGCCATGCACCACATTTTGAAACATTAATGGCCCCAGCAAAGTGAGTGACTGTGTGAGTGGATGATAAAAAAAAAAAAAAAAAAAGCTGAGACACTAGCTAGCTGTGTCCTGTGTCTGTCCCATATGCCTCTTGCATTAAAACATCAGTGAAAGACAACAGACTTTATCCCCTGTTCCTGAATACTCTGTTTTGACCTTATGTTCTACAGTCCTGTTGTCTTATTGACTGGCACATGCACAATTTGTACTGTAGTCGAGCTGCTGTAAAGCTGCCAGATCCCTGTAGTGTTCTCATGTTTCAGTTTTGGATGATACAGGCCAGAGTAGGTTGAATATGATCATTAATCTTATTGTCACAAGATGTATTTTCACCTTACAATGTGAAAGTGCGGCTCACTGTTTTTTTTTTTTTGTTTTTGTTTGTTTGGGGTTTTTTTTTACATTTTCATTTGACTTCGTAAATGTCAGCATGGTATTTAGAGCCCAGGGGAGTGTTTTCTCCAGATGCCGTTGGTGAATCAGACCAGTGTGCTGAGCTACGCAACCTGATGTTACACACACAGGTTTGTCAAGAGTAAGAACGCGGTCCGCCTCTCTGGTTTCAGAGCCTCTGTTGTCTGACAGATAGCTTGGCACAATGCAGTGACATCACTGGAAAACTTTTAGGTCCGTGTGTGTGTGTGTAGGGTGGGGGGGGCTCCAAGCTGAAGCGGGAGGGAAGAAAAGATAGGGTGGGGGTGATGAAAGGTTTGATATTCAGTTTCCCTGGTGCATCCTGGGAGATATGATTTCAAGAAATTTAAGACTATCAATGTTGCTCTAAGCTTGTCTCATTTTACAGTTGTAAAGAGAAAATGCGAAGGGCAGTGCTTTATAGATAAACGCCAAAGATGTATTCATTACTCCAATTGACCACACACAGAGATATTCTCTTTGAAAGCTTTTGTTTTTTTATGGATCCTTATGCTCACAGGGATATTCTCATTATTGTATTCAGAGCATGTATTCATGCATTCGTGCATTTATTTTGTATATTTTTTGGCCCAATTAAATGTCAGTGGAGAATAAGCCTGCGTGTAGTTAATCAGCAAGTGAAGATGGTAAGCTACCAGCTGGGCACATTTCTGGCAGTTTTTCCTTTCCATAAAAAAGCTTTGTCAAGACCAATCTTCAATATAATTGATACACAAAATACAAAGAAATTAAAAAAAAAAAAAAAAAAAAGAACTTGCAGTGTTGCTCAGAGAGCCATGTTTCCTTTACACACTCACTTAAAGAGCTTGCACACATGGCTTGGAAAAGAAACCAGGTGCAGCTCACTGGAATTAACTGACTTTCACTGCTCTAGTTTTGATCCATACAATAAAGAAATAGAGGTTGCTCCACTTTGACAATGTGGGCACTTGTATGCCTGTGTAACTAAGGGTATTGATCTTCAGGCTGACACACACAAACTTGCATATACCGACAACACAGACAGAAAGATAAAAGGTCCATATCATAAGAGACAGTTTTTGTGGTTTGAGCTGTAACTATTTGAACAGTCGCAAACAGCTTCAAGTACAGTCAGTGAACCTATCTTTTATTTATATCAGTGGCTAGTCATTCACCTCGATGCTTCATTGTGAAACTCAAGAAGAAAAAAAACAATTTGATTAAAATAGTTATAGGTCTGCGTATTTCCTTTCTGCAAAAAGACAGCTCTGTGAAGACAACACAGTAACTTGACATACGTCCCACTATGAGCCTCGTTGATGTACAAGCAATAACTGATCCTCTTTACCGTTATCTGACTGAGACAGAGTATTTTCAGTTCCTTAAATGCAAGGCCAGTTTCTTTTTTTTTTTCTTGTTTTCCTAGTACAGTGGATAGACTTCTACAGACAGGGGGTGTTGAACCATCACCAAACTTCACATTCATTTAATGATGTTTTCGTGTGAGCCAACACTTTTTTCGGGGAAAAGTTGTGATGCAGAATTTCTTTTATCATTTTATTCTTGCATTACCACTGACTGGGTCAAGGGTAAAGGATTTTTTTCCTGTCTTAATCATCACCACAAATCAGAATAAATAAAGTGATATCATTGTAATAGTGGCATCAACAGATGTTTTCAATGAGCATCCTGTAAAACTCTAATCTTTTCTTCCTCTTCTCTTGCAAATAAGAACAATTATTGATTTGTTGATCTTGCGTCAGTCTCTCTTTATTTGCTCATTTTCTTTTTCCGCCTCTTCTCTCACCCAGGTGACATTTACAAAGCGAAAGTTTGGCCTGATGAAGAAGGCGTATGAGCTGAGCGTGCTGTGTGACTGTGAAATTGCCCTGATCATCTTCAACAGCACCAACAAGCTGTTCCAGTATGCCAGCACAGACATGGACAAGGTCCTCCTTAAATACACTGAGTACAATGAGCCCCATGAGAGCAGGACCAACTCTGATATTGTGGAGGTAAGTTACAGGAAAAGCCAGACAGCAAACATGCACGCGCACACAGATGCACAGGCGCGCACACACACGCACACGCCTTCCCAGGCGAGTACGCTCATGCAAAAGTACAAGCAGACAGATGGTTAACTGTGCTTGTGACTCATTCAACAACCCCAACTTTTCCCTTTTAGTCTTCACACCTAACACGGTGCAAGAAATAATTGCTCCCATAGCTTGTCAGTCCTCCCTAAGGGCTCAGTGTTAATATCAATCACTTTTAGAAATGGTATTTTAAGACTCACAATATGTTGTTGATTTCAAGAAAAATGTGTTTTATTTAAACTGGCTTTTTGTGTTGCTTATGCTTTCCACCAAACGAGATGTAGCCTATGACTGACTGTGACTGACTGTCGTCTGTGGTGTGTGTTCACCACCCCCTGCCCGTGGTGTCTTGTCACCATTGATGTGCCTGTAAGAGAAGGATGTTGATCTGACTTGCTTTGGACACATGTCACTAGAGTGGCTCAAGGCAACATTAAACAGTGGCGTCAGCTCAGCCACTAGACAGGTAGATAAAACAGGAAATTACGCTTGTACACTCCTGGAGCCTTAAGCTCTCAACGTGAACCAGTTATGTAACGTTCACTGTGGAGCTCGGACCTGTCTTGTGCCCCCCCCAACACACACACACAGACACACACACACAAGTTTGCACAGTAACTGCAGCAAAAACATTTTAAATGGATCAGATATATGAAAATGTCATAAAACCTATTGTCAGTATTCCTTAAAGTAATTCTTGAAGCAGTACAACAGTTATTTACAGTTATATTACGATACATATACATAAAAAAAATAATACATACATATGATGCATATGGATATATGGATTACATTAAATTAAAAAATGTCTTATTTTTAGAGCTGGGCAACAATTACAATTTTTAATTGTGATTAATCGCATGATTTCCCTGATTAATCACGATTAATCACATAGTATACGTAAAATTAAAAAATGAATTCAAAAGTAGTGTTAAGTGCATTTTTATTTAAATGTTCTGCTGCCATATGAACTAAAGTGCCAGAACATTTGTTGTGAAAACACTTTATAACATCAGCACTTGTCAGTAACACATATTTAGTGTAATTCTCATCTTAAAAAAGTGTAAAAAAAATAAAATAAACCTTATTGCTACTGCCAGGGCATTAATGTCATCCTGTTTTTAAAAAAAAAAAAAATCAAAAAAAAGTCTACCAACAAAATCCTGAGCCACAATCATAACATTAAAACACATCTTTTCTGAGGTAACAGCAGAAACTTTTAACGGGGAGTTACAAATAACCTGGTTTCTGTCGAATCCTCCGTCTGGTAGAACTTTAAAATGATAATGTCCATGTTAAAGTTCTGTAACTTTATCAATCTGTGTATTATTCGTTCTTTCCATTTTCAATTGTCAATCAAAAAAAAAAATTGCTGTTTTTTTTAAATATTTCAATTTAAGAGTTGGATCAAAAATACGAAATGAAAAAAACGGGCCACGGGACTGAATTTGTTTTGACCCAGAAATGGCTTTGTGCGCGGCAGTTCAGGTAGCATGGCGGTACTGGAATCACATACTATAATATTTGCAATATTGTGAAAATCTGAATGAAAACTCAGCTCTTATATAGATCGAACCAAAGTGCTCTCCAGCTCTGCGTCTGACGAAAGTATTTTTCTCCTCAGATCCTGATGAGCACATGGATCTTCTGACAGCTCATTTCCAGCATTGTAGGACACCCACCTGCTGTTGAAGCCTTTGATCAAACTACTGTATTGGCCCCAATATGGGACGACATTTTAATCTAGAACTCATATTCTCAAAAATGGGGGTCATTTTATAATCGCAGACTGGACTTTGTTGTCATTACACATCTGTGACACTAGATGGAGCCACACTGAAGTAACCAGTAAGAGAACGGCACTACAGCACAGTGAACACATGGAAGCAGATCTGATGATAAATGGAGGAATGACGCGATCGTCTTGAACAAAGGGATTTGAAAGTTTTGTTGCAGTCCAGAATTTTTTTTTCAGACAGAATTGTTAATATTGCTACCTGAGTTGGAACCCGAACCGTAAAGTAGATGAATTTTTACCGTTCTCCATGTCTGTTTTAGTTTTTCCGCATGTTTACCTGCCAATTCTCTTCTGGTTCCGCAGCAGCCAGTAACAGACTTTTTATAACGAAAGTATGTGAGCAACATGCGTTAACATGCGATAAAATACATTTCAGTGTTAAATAAATTAATGAGTTAATGTGATAATAACGTGTTAACTTGCCCAGCCCTAGTTATTTTATATGCGTTCTTTCATTTAGTATGTTTCATCATTACGTTACCCATCACTCCGTGTCTCACAGCTTGAACACAAACCATTAGAGAAATAATCTACTTCTTTAATGATTTCAGCAAAGCTTGGACTTAAGCAGTTGACATGGTAAAACTGTATTTCAGAGTTTAAACAAACAAACAAAGGATTCCTACTTTACTCACATTCCAACTCTTCACCAAATTTTGATTTTGCCTCATATTACTAACATAGAGACAAATAAACTAATAGCTCAGTTCTCAAGTGGTGCAAGTAATAATGTCCGAGGTTCAGAGGTCACTGAATGCATCAACCATTTGCCCGCACTCCCTTCCTTTTTGCTCTTTGGTTGTATTCATATAATTTGCCCCATTTGTCTGTAATTCAGCCAACACCTTTACTGCTGCATTAATTTCATTTTTTAGGTCAATCTGGTCATTATTCATGTGCATTACGACAAATGGGATCAAAATTTAAAAAACATCAAATGCTCCAAAGAAAACATTGAATTGAATGATATATAGTGAATAAATACCACACATGGCTCTATGACTTGACTGGTCTGACACTGGATCAAACAGCATGTGACCAGTTTCATCCTTTGATGTAGTTGTTGGACTTGTTGCCCAATTAAGGAAGACAGATCCTCAGAGGACAAAGTTGCTTTTCCAAATAGCTCTATGCATTAGACTACAACCCAATTTATATACTAATATAAAATGACTGTGTTTAAGGATTTTGTATTAAATGATTTATATCCCTTATATAGTAATCCCTTTCTTCCCATCATGTTTGCAGGTTAAAGAAAATGTATTGTGTCGCACTGAAAACTGAACAGTGATTTGAAGATTTCAGTACTGCAATTTCCATTTGGTGCTGTGAAATGTGAAGTGTGCTGATGTTGTTCATACATAAAGTTACAGTGCACTCAACTTATGAGTAACCACAGAGATGAAAACAAAGACAGTGCTCACAGACTGTACTGAGAGGCATAACAATGTAATCACTTTTGCAGCATATGCACTATTCTAGAAGTATAATTTACACAATACAATTTAGCTTCTTTAAATATTAATGTGGCCAAGGCTATAACTTTGTTTAGCCTAGTTAGAATATGTTGTGCAAGTTTAAAACATTAATCATTGCCATGTACGTGAAACAAAATATATATATATATATATCTCACTTATTGCCTTATCTATAGATTGTGTAACCTTAGATCTTGGTGCTACACAAAGTGCTTTGCTGTATTTTCACACAGCCATTCACACTAACATTCATTCAGCACTTTATATTTGCACGCTATATACACAGATATTTTTTTTCTTTCTCCAGTCACATGGTGATAAATAGTATGGAGGCAAAGTTGGGGTTCAGTGTCTTACCCAAAGAAACCTTGATGTATGAATGGGCTTGGGAATGAGATGCTCATCTTCCCATTAGTGGACAAACACTAAGACCTGTGCCACAGCCACCCAGTGGGCATTGGCTTGGTTTTATGGATGGCGTGCCAATCAGTAGTGGTGTCTTTTATGCTCCGAGCTCTTCAGTTCCTGTATATTCAGTGTATTACTCTGCTCCAGCTGAACCCATAAAGAGAGCTGTCACATGTTTCAGCAAGTGCCAGTGATGACAGCTCCCTGCTTTTGTTGCTTTTTCTTTAACTGTGTCTCCATTAGAGAGTAGGGGATGGCTAACGTGTAAACAGCCGTGTCAGGGGAGATGTGAAAGAGCCTAGCGGGGGAGAGCGCTGTGGAGCACTACCTACAATTTGATCCCTAGAGGACCCAGGCTCGGCGCTTTGTGAGCAACTCACTGCAGGAGAAATCGATCTGAATGGGCCTTCAGCTTTAGCCTCTGTGTGCTAAAAGGAATGGCCACAGGGCTGACACTAGCACATTTGGTACGGGTAGGAGGAGGCTGTGGAAAGGGGGAGGGGGGTGTGTGTGCAGGAGGGTCAGATCTTTTCCTCATGCCTCATGCTCCGCTGTTAGGTGATGTCACAGGTGCAGGGGACGTGGGTGGGTTGAGGTTTTTTTTTTTTTTTTTTTTTTTTTGGAGGTGGGGGTGGCAAAGCGGACTTCCTGTGGAGATGACAAGATTATGACAAGGGGGTCAAAGAAGGTGATGCTGCATTTAGGAGTATAGATGAAATTGAGGTATCTCGACAGTAGAAAAAAAAATGACTGTGGAAATGACATCTGATTTGTGTAGTTTTGACTTGTTTTGTCTTTACTGATATGCTGAAATGCATTCATCATTCTCCCTCTATTACGGCTGTGCCTGAAGGTGTTGTGGGAGGAGAGGCAGAGGTAGGGGAGCAGAGCCCAGAGTGTGGGCGGCTGGCATAGAGGCCTTGCTACATTAGCAATAAAACTCTATGTAATTAGCATGTCTTTGGTTGATAATTAACATTGTTGAGAGAGTGGCACTGAGAGCATTGCTCTGCCTCTCTAGCAACAGCATGTTTACAGGAGGCTGCAGGGCTTTTCTCTCTCTACCTCGCTCATTCTTTTTCTGTCTTCAGCATCCATATTTTTTTCATGTAACATACAGTGTGTCTTTGTTTTTATTTTTTTATTTTGAATCTATGAATGGGTCAATGGATCTTTGTATGTGGAAAACAAATATAGGGGACAGAAAGGGAGAGATGGAGCAGAGTGGTGAAAATGGTCTCGATGACTCACTTGAAAACGGGATGACACTTCAAAAAATATGTGTGAAAACAAAAGACCAACAACCTAAAGATAATCCTGCTCTGAACAGAGGTGGCAAAACAAATGAGATGTTGCTAATCAACAAAAAAAAGAAGCGAAAAGGGAAAAAAAATATGTTAAAGCTGCAGTTTGATTATTTGTGATTTCATTTAATCATTTAATCATTTTCATTTAATCACAAGTATGACGGTAATATCTCAACTCCCTGATACCCCCCAAGTGGCTTTAATAAAAATTTAATGCAGTGTTATCAGCTCTTGCATAAACAAGAGGGGAGGTCCTCTTAATTAATGATAAATGTTCAAAGAGACATCTAAGCTCATCAAAGCTCATCTGGGTTCCTGTAGTTTGATAAAAGCAAATAAAGAGACAGATTCTTCATCAATTGATGTCCAAGGACGGTCCAAGTGTGCCGTCCTGGCAGATCTGCAGCACACTCTGAGTCTGGCTCCAGATAAAACAGTCCAACATACAGATAGATTTCCTATACTTGCTGTCTGCTAGGCTGGCTTCCTGGACATGTGAACAGCATTAGTGGAGAAACAGTGAGCTTTGTTGGGAAATGACAAGAGAATAGATCCATCTCTCTTTTCCCCCTCTCATGTTATTCCTACTTAAGAACAATCACTTTGAGCCGTTATTGGTGATGTAATATTCTGGTATGGAGTTGTAAATCGCAACAGCACATGAAGGAGTTCTTTCTTTCCCCTCTGGATGGTCGCAGCTCCAACCCAAACCTAAGCAGAATTGGCTGGCTCAAGCTGTGATTGAAAGGCCCCAAATCCAACAACACACTCGAGCTTTGCCAAATCCCTGCTCCACAATGTGCTTGTTCTTCTTTCTGCTGAAACAAAGAACGCAGGTTTGTGAAATAGCTGAAGGGTTAGTGAGTGTGGTGGTAGAGAGAAATAACCCCTCACTGCCAAGACAGTAACCTGAGCGGAGGGAACGTTTGTGTACGTTGTATTTGCATGTACAGTTTGGGCTGTTGTCCTTGTGTGTGCACGGAGTTTGTTTGGCCTGTGTAAGCATGGCTGCGGTGCATGAAAGCCTGCATGTGAACGTGGTGACAACTGGCTTGAACCCTGCAGCGCTAACGCCATCGCGATGACCTCAGTCAGGACTGTACGCTCTCATGTCATTGGCTCAAGTATCACATGGAAGGGCACATGGCTCCTGGTACTGAAGCAACCTGCCTGCTTGCCTACTTGCCAGCAGAGCGCTGCTGGCCAATCTCATTTCCAGCAGATTAACCTAATCTGAAAGTTCAGCTCACCCTGTAATCTTAAACAGCAGCAGCAGCAGAGATTTTACTCTCCATCGAACTTCAACTTTTTTTTTTTCATTTCTCTGCCTCTGTCCTCAGTAAGAACTACTGAATGAGAGGGAGAGTGAAGGGACAGAGGGATGGATGAGTGTGAGCAGAAAAAGAGAGAGGGAGAGAGAAAGGGACAGAGGAAGAAAGGCTGGTAATTATTTCCAAAGGTCATTCTGTTAATGACTACCTGCTTGGCTAATGAGATTCAGCAAAGCTCCCTCACCATGTTTCACCCTGCGTATGTTTCACCCGTGTGCCGAGATGTGTGAGAAGCACAGGTGTGATTTCAGCCTAGTGACAGTCCAAAGGGGTGGGGGGGGGGAGACGCTGGCGGAGAAGTGTAAATGAAGAAACATAAAGAGAATTTACATCAACCCAGGTATATCTAGGAGTAAGCATACGGCACGCCACTTGCACAATCTTTGGCAATCAGTCATGGTCGATTTTCCACACATTCTAAATACTGCTGAGACTAATTTGGTTCATTTCACTTAACCTAAAAATGTCCTTGTTAATTAAATTAAATGCACTTTTTTCTATGTTTCAAAATATTCTTGCAAGTCAACAGGACATGTGATCTCCCTTCTGAAGTGCCAGTGTGCTCGTGCTCTGCTGTGCTCTTGGGAAAATATTTTCCAGCATGTGTGCTATTCTATGTGCTTATTTGGTTTCTAAACAGCGTGGAGAACATTAGCCTTGAGGAGTTTTCTGTGTTGATCAGCACACTGAATGACTTCTTCTCATGGCTCTTAGAGAGTGCATAATTACTTGGACTTGAATGTAATTTATCCTCTATTACTTGTACGTGTGTCAGCATCCAAGAGCAATAAGGGAGTCATATCATATCTTCAGTACTTCAGTTGTCCACAGTCATTTTTTTTTGTGTGTGGAGTCTTTGTGTGGTTTTAGAATAAGGCACATGTGGTGTAACACGGGGTGGAGGTGAGGGGTGGGGTTGTCACAGCAGTCACAGTGCCTCAGTGTTTACTAGTGATCGACAACATGGCTTGTTTTTCCTGGTTAGCTGAGGATTAAGAGCTGAAGCTGCTTTGACTGACTAAGTAAATTAACCTTGTGACACTGGCAAGCCAATAGTCTCGCAGTTTGTTAAAACAAAGACTCAGATGACAGCTTTTGCACATGCTATCACACACTAGCAAAAAAAAAAAAAAAAATGTCGGTTTGTGCTTGAGGTTGAGGGCATGTTAATTACAGTAAAGCTGAAGAGTAGAACTATTCAAATTACTGAGTTGAGCTGAAAAATTAATAAAATGTTATTTTTCATTATTTAGGCTTCCATTAATTATGGGAACAATTTAACTGAGGAGAAACAGCAGTATTCGTGCGGTATTCTTTCCAGCAACAATGCCCTCGTTTTGTCTTGTGTTACAAATACAATTTATTCTTTTTTTTTCTTGTTTTTTTTTCACCACTACTCTCCATCCTAGCTAAACTCTCTGCCAGGCTGTGGCCTGTTTACTTCCCTTCCAACAAAGATGATGGAAAGAAAGCCTTCTGTCAACTCTCTGGTTTCAGGGAGAGAAACAACTAAATTTATATATATAATTTCTTGACTGGCAAAAACTAAGGTGTCTTCAGTAAAATAGCCATACGGTACATCCACTTTTCTGTTTGCGTATCAAAATCATTAGGTACATTTTTGTTCATAGTCCTTTACTAGATGTTTTAGAGGCCTTTCTTAAAAGAATCAAAAGTTAGGCAGTAGACATATTATATTTCCATGAAACCCTCTCTGCCTCACTCACTCTGAACTTGTGAACTTGAAGCTTCAGACACTGAATTGTTTGTTCCTCTAAACGTATGCTTCACTTCCATGTCGCTGGCAGCATGTATTGAACTCGTCACAGAAAGTGCCACCCCAAAACAGCCACCGTTTTATTTGATGTACTGTTTTTTTTTCCTAATAAATGCCTTAAAAAGTGGTAGCGCTCTAAAAATAGAGTGTGGTGACACTAAATATAGATGGCTGGTCTTGCAGGGAAGGGATAGAAGAATAGGACTGGGATCTCTTTCTCTCTTTAACAACACCCCCCCCCCCCCCCCCCCCCCCCACCCCATGTTTTAAACTGCATGGGTGGGGGTTGTTTTAGTAAGACAAGGAGTGAGTAGGCAGAGTTGTCAGGATATTCATTCAAACTCCCTCTCTCACTCTGATGCTCAACCAAGTAGAGTTGCCTAGCGACCACATGCAGAAGACCATTGGTGTGAGACCCTGCAGTGCTTTGAAACATGTGACACCCTGAATAAAAAAATTAAAAAAATATTTATGTCTCATGTTGATCTTTCCCCATACGTCATCAAATAGAGCTTGTCTGGATACTTACTTTTTTTTCAGTCCAGAAATAAAACTACTGTTTAACGTAGTTAACTTAATTCTACTGAGAAAGGTGATATATCACCTTTCTCAGTAGAATTAAGCTCCTTTAAAACCAGCAAACACGTACATCTGTGGCGCCAGTGTCAGACATTAAGAGAGCAAGTTTACCGAGTTCCTATTTTATAGACTCTATGCGTTTTTGTTTTTTTTTTTTTCTTCAGAGGTTAAAAACAAGATGGCAGATAGTCTGTGATTTACAAGCTCAGCACTTTTTTTTTCCACATCAGATGCTTGCTGACCAGAAAAGCAGAACCTCAAACAAGAAATTATACCACTTGGATTTCTGTCAGAGGTGTTTTTCTTTTTTTTTTTTTTAAGGTCAACACTAAAGCGGAAGTCTGAGGTACTCGCACAACAACAAAAGCAGATCTTAAAAATAGACTGTTTGAAATGTGCCAATATGTGGTCCCTGTGGTGAGGAACAGTGAAAAAGGCAGGCCACTTCTGAGGCCATGCTGCCAAAAGGCAAGGCTTTCCACTACACAGCCCAAAACAATTCACGCCAGCTATTAAGATGAAATGATGCCTTGTTCTTTGAAACTATTTGTGGAAAATTCAGAATAATGAAGATCTATTTTTATAGATGGCATTCCCCGCCCTGCCTAGAGCTTCCCCCCACTCTGGCTCCACCTCCCTCGCCATGATTGCTGCTTTGGGCAGAGTGTGGAAACTCAAGGTCACAGTATAGAGGTCAGCCGGCTGGTCATTGTTACTCAAGGGCTCCCTCCGGCTCCCTTTTCCTGCTGTTGTGCCACGCGATAAGAGACAGAGAGACAAAAGACGCTAAGTGACGATTAGTGGGTGTGGAGGTGGTGGGGCACCACGGAGAAGGAACAGAGGGTGGCTGGAAGGGGACTTCAGTCTTTCACCTAAAGATAGGGAGTTATCTGTCTACAGTGTCACTATATGTTACTATAAAGTTAGTAAAGTAAACCTGTATTGAGATGGCTATTGTACTGCAGTCACATGTACAGTAATATCTGTAATATGAAATAAACAGGTCATATCCCATTACTGTGTGTAAAGCGTGGAAAATACACACAGTTCACCCCAGGAGAATTGATTTTTACGCTGCATCAGATGCACATATAGACTCCTTCTTATTTCTCTCTTTTGAATAGAGGAGTATTTTACAACTGGAGTGTAGATGGGATGAAAGATGGCAAGTCTAAGGGTGAACACATAAGTGCCCTCTTTATGCAGTTTTACTGAGCTGGCATTGTGTGTCATAATGTCTATCTGGCTAATTATACAGTGTAGTGACAAGTCTGAATGACCATTTTGTTCCCAGAGTTGGGATGCTGCTGTAGCAAACGCCGTTGGATGTGTTTAGCGTGTGTCTCTTCCATATGGGAAACACTGCACCATCTGCTATTCTGCTGTGTACTGGCCAGCTATGGTTGTGTTTGTACGTGGGATCTCATCTGCAATGGGCTCTTCTTAATAATGATTTTGTCACATGCACAGTCACAAGGACTAAGTTTTAAGAAATATGGAGGGATCTTGTTGTACACAGAACCTTTTCACTCTTGCTAGCTTTCTGTCTCCATCACTCACTCTAACCATTTTCTCCAGTATTTTTTATGTACTTTTTACTCCCTTTATTGAGAAAAAGAAGAAAACACCATCAGTTTATTTAGGGATGATCAGAGACATTGCTTTGCTAGCTGTGGAACCATACGATAACTTTGTCTTATTTCAGAAACGACAGGAGGACATAGCTTCACCCCAGCTAGACACTGCTGACCACGCACTACTTTCCTTGCAGACATAAGGGGTTAGCAATTCATGAGAAATATTCATGTCGAAAATTCTGCAGGTCCAGATAAGATCCCAGGCAGTGTGCTGGGGGACTACTATGCTCCTGAACTTGCAGAGGTTTTTCCCAACTTCTTCAATCTCTCCGAAGAACTTACTACAGTACCAGTTTGTCTGAAAACAGGTACACAAACAGGTTAATATAAGCTCTCTGAACAACTACAGGCCAGTAAAAACATCTTATTGAGGTGTTTTAGAAATCTCACCTTGGGACATATCAAATACACCACATCCCCAACCTTAGACCAGTACCAGTGTGGTTAAAATGCAAAGAGATCAACGTGGATCCCAAAAATACAGTTTGAGCTCTTACTACAAACTGCATGGACATCCCCTACAGCAGAAGGGGATGTACACAGCTTTTTTTTTTTTCTTTTTGCCACTTCCAGCTCTATATTCGACCCTATTTTCCCCAGTAGGCTGGATCGGAAAACTGCTTGACCTGGCTGGGTCTCATTTACCATTGTGCCTGTGGATTAAGGGCTTTCTTTGTACTCATCTGCAGAGTGTGAGACTTCTCGCATCTCCTCAAGCCCGACCCTAGCACCAGAGCACCACAGTGATGTAGGCTCAGTCTCTTCCTGTATTCACTTTACTCCTGCCATTGCACTCCGATTCACCCCACAAACACCTACAATTTGCAGACAGCACAAAAGTGAGACAGTTTTTAGAGGCAAGGTTTGCAAGCTGACTGAATGATGTGCAAATTACAACCTGTCTTTAAACAGACAAAAAAAAAACAAAGGAGCTTATTATAGATCTCAGACTAGATCAAGAGGAGCTCCTGCTACCTAAAGAAGGGGAGAGGAAGTGGAGAAGCTCTCACATATCAGTTTCCTGGGTGTTAACAAAGGTGAGGGCCTTAGGTGGGGTATTAACTCCACTGCTCTGGTCAGAAAAAAAAAAAACACCAGAAAACTCGACTTCCTCAAAATCCTGAGGAGTACTAGCCTTTCAGCAAAGCTGCTAGAGACACTCTTTCACTGCTCAGCTGAGAGCATGCTGACGTACTCCATAATGCACTGGCATTGTAAACTGTTCAGAGCAGCTCTCCAGAGGGTTATCAACACTGCTCAAAGGATCATTCAACTCTCTTCCCCTTCTGGAGCACATCTACTGGTCTCACCGCCTCAGCAGAGCCCACAAAATTGTTAGGGACGAAACACGTTCCTATCAGCACCAGTTTACTCTACTGCCATCTGGAGCATGTGCACAACGCTAAAGTGTCACGGTTACAAATTCAGAAACTCTTTATCGAGCAGTCATCAGTTAACTGAACTCTTACCTCCCCGTTTACTACCTGCGTCTCGTCTCACCACCACAGCCATTCTGCCTTCACTGCAGTTACCATGTACAATAAAAGCATAAGCAATTTAATCAATTCTGTTTTATTCTATATTATGTATTTTTTGAGTTATTCATTCATTTGTTTACTTATTTTAAAGTGTGTCAATATGAGCAAATGAGGAATGTGATGTTTTTTGTCTTTTTTTTTTCTTTTAAGAGAGAGCAATTTTCACTATATGATACATGCAGTGACAATAAAGGTAGGCCTATTCTGTATTCTGAATCCCAGATAAGAGCCTCTGATTCCTGATTATAATGCAGCACGGATAAAAAAAAAATGGGAATTTCAAAGCCACTAAATTATGTAAAAAGTAATTGATGCGACCGTCACCTTAACCGGTGAAGAAAGGATGTCCATATGATGACTGAAAAAAATAATTAAAAAATACAGGAACATACTGAGCACACTGTGACTGAGGGTTCCAAACTGAGACTGGTAACCTACAAAATCAACCATCTCACCCCAAATCATTTACACACACATACACACACACACACACTCACACCATGCAGCCATCATCCATGAGCATGCCCCTCGACATGGTACTGGCATGTTCAAACTACGCTTCATGAAACTGTGGCCCTCTTGCCTTTGGTATGCCATCTGCTTCCAATAAGCTAAGCCAGCCTGATCCCTCTGATGTTCTCTCTACTCTGAAAAGCAGAGAAAAGAAAGACTGAGCCAGAGAGACAGAGAAAGTAAGGGAGAAGGACAAAAATGAGAGCACATAAGAATAAATGAGACAGACCCAAAGAGAAATAAAAAATATGAAGGATAAAAGCATGTTTAAACCATATTATTACCCCTTCGCTGCTGCCAGCAAGGCCACCCTGATTGTGCTTGTAGTGCGCCGAAGCAGGAAGATCGCCATCCACAACTGGCCCACTTCATGACCACCTCTATCTTATCTGTGACATTATGAGGCAATGCATGTCTTCTATGCAGCTGCGTATTACACCTTACCAAAATGTTCTGACTAAATCAAGTTTGCCACTTGGTAAAAACAAAACAGTCCTAAAAATTCTGTAGGAACAAATAGACTTGACTCTGGGCACAGCATGACAACAGTACACAAATCCTTACACAATGGGAGGGATGGTTTAAATACTCCTAAGTCTTCAGAATTTTAAGGACTATTTCTGAGTAACGCAAAGTGTTTCTCTACAACTTTGAACTGTGAGCTGTGATTCTGTCAGACAAAAGACATGAATCCAGTGCCATTTTATTGTAACCTAGTTTAACGGCACAGCAATCATGATTAACCATAAGTGGCACATTTAATGATGCATTTATATTGTGTCTGTGTGTCAGCGACTTTTTTCCCACAGATTACTGAAATATGGGGCAAATACATAAACTGATCCACTGATCAGGAAAAACTCCAGCTATTGTCTTCTATATTGGTTTTGCTTACAACAGTATAGAAATGTAAGAACCCATGACAATATGCAGCCAGAGGATATAAAAAGCTGATGATAAATGGGCTGTTTTTGTTGAGAGCCTCTGAACCGAGGCTGTCAGTCATTGGGTTGAAGACACTGAGAAACATTCATTAACCTGGCTGCCGCCAATAGCCATAAACACAATATTGAATGTGTCATACCCTTCAGCCACTGCCAAGACAACAGCAGAGGGGAATGGTCACTACTGAAGCTCTTTCCAAACACAACCCAGCAATTAGTCAGAAATAAAGATGTACCCATAAAGCCAACAGTGTTTAGAGTCACGTTCTATTGAGGCATAGTGGTTTTGCAGAAAATCTGGGGAGCGGGACAGCAGTAGTAAGACCAAGACAGACTGAGAAGCAGACTGAGACAGAGTGATGGGGGTAGAGAGATGAATAGAGGGATAGACAGGGCGAGCAGAGTGGCAGAATGCAGACCAGACGAATCCTGGTATGGCAGGAGCTCTGGGCAGGCGTCAGCTGTCCATAGCAGACCCCCTGGAGCCACCTAGAATTCACACCCAAATACCCTCCACTGTTTTTCTCAAGAGCTACATGAAGTTGTCACCCACAACCCAAACTATGAAATGAATATGATGCTGATTTTTTTTCCCAGTTTTTTTTTTTCCCTTCTATTAAAACATGAAGAACTCAAATCAATGTCCTTGTAGCACAAAACTGCCTCTAATTACCTCAGGTCACCTCACTTTTCACTCTTTTCACAAATGCGTCCCACTAGTTTCTGTTCGACCAGCAGAGTCTAGGCCAGCTTAGCTGAGGGTGCAAAGCTGAAGGATACCAATGAGACGGGTGTCTCAAGTATGTAGGACACCTTGTCTATGCTGTGCCTGCTCCACACAGGCCCTGTGAGCAGAGTCATAAGGGAGCATCATGAAGAAGGAGTTTAATTAGGAGCAAGCCTCCAAAGGGGCCACAGAGAAAGACACAGAGCCAAGCAAGAAGACAGTTTTTTTGCCATCCCTTATCCTCATCATACTTATACCTCCCTCTTTCTCCTCACATTCACTGCATTTTTTTCTTTGAAGCATGCACAGTGACTTTTCATTGAGTATTAGTTCGTGGCTTACTTCATTTTCTTTCTCTCTTATGAACTGGTTTCTCGTGATATGTCCAAATTTGGTCACTTTCCACGATGATGTTTGTAACAGCGTGACAGGTAATGCAGTAAAATCCCAAAGTCAAAGTAAATGATGAAAAAAAATTTTTTAAAGTAACTGCATTTAAAAAATTCAAATATTGCTGTTTGCTTTTCTGCAATCAGTTATAAAAAATTATATATACAGTCATGGAAAAAATTATTAGACCACCATTTTTTCTTCACTTTCTTGTTCATTTTAATACCTGGTACCACTAAACATCATCATGTGACTAAAACAGACAGAAAAGAAAACACTGAATGCATAAAAGCAGTGTTTTTGGCAGTACAACACCATAGCTAAGTGATTTAGGTTATAAGAAAACCATGGAAAATGGTAAGATATCAGCTCTTAAATAAAACTCTTATGAGCAATCTTTGTGGTGTCGTTATGTTTGTCCAAACAATATATATTATATATATATATTATATATATATATATATATATATATATGGTATATAATATATATATACTATATATACATATATATGTATGTATATATTGCCATATCAGTCATTGAGTTTAATCTGTGTGAACTGTGTTGTTACTAAGTAACAGATTCAAAGTCTCTTTTGGAACAGTAGTCAGTGGCTTGAACTATGGGTTATTAAAGATGGGTAAAAGACACAGGATGACAAATATAGTGCAGTGGGCGGATGAGGTGGAAAGCACAAGAGTGAAGTGTCCATCTATGGCTACATAAGTACCTCAAGAAATCTGATTGGCTGCTGCATTAGATGGTCTTTGGCAACAAGTCTGATGTCTTTGAACAGGTGGGAATAACTGGGATAAATGACATAGCATCTTTGTACCGCACCCTAAATATGTTTGTCCCTGCTGGAGAGCTAATCCTGGGCCACATGCCTCATAGTCATATAACACTCAGGCACCGGCTGCCTGCACCCCATCAACACTTGGTGCAACTATTGCCTAAGTTTCCACCAGACAACCCGCTCAGTTACCCCTAATGGGTGTCAGGTCAGCTGTAACCCAGTCCTCGTTCACATCTCCCAGCAATGCCCCTGCTGCAGCTCTTCCCAGAATGGAAGAAAATCTCTGTCGTGCTCTGTGCTGGTGGCAGTAGGTGGAAATCTGTGCAAGTAGGTAGGGAAGTTGTTTTTATTTGTGAACTGAGAAAGGCCAGCTCTTGTCAGTTCAATATGATGCATCACCAAGGCCAGGATGAAACTACGCAAAAGAAATAGCAAACTTTTACATCTCATGCCTCTGCCAAAAAAGACAGCATGCTAAACCTCTGCAACCCCTTTGTTCTTTTGACTCATCCTCTTCTGATAGAGGAAGAGCGCTTGATGCACTGAAGGTCTGTTGAAAGTCAGCTCTCTTGCATCGCCTTGGTTGATTTGTTTGGTGTGATTTCCTGAAGACTGTCAAAGATGTGAGAGACACTTTCAAATTCAGAATTCCAGATTTCCACTCTAGGGGCCAAATGAGGATTCAGAGGAAGAAATGGAGAGCCAGCAAATGTTGACACACTTACAGTAGCTGCCTCGCCTTGAGACGCCTCAGGAATCAAATAGTTATCACACACACACAAAAGAGGCTCTCTAAGTTCACTAAAACCACTCAAAACAGGCCTTTGTTGTGCTGACATGAGAGATGACTGGATTTTTATTTGTTTTCTAAGCAAGCAGATCGCTCCCTGTCACTTCTGCCGCTGCTTGTGATAGAGTAGCTTGCATTCGTATCTCTTCTGAGTGAGAACTGACGGAGACAAACAAATGAGAGGAAGAAGTTCACTGAGATTAACTTATCTCAGCATCTATCTTCCTCCTTTCTCCTGCTCAGTCGCTCTTTTTTCTTGACTCTAACGCCCACTCTCACACACCCACACATGCACACGCGAACACAGACTCATTCCCCTCTTTCCCCTCCCACACACACACACACACCTACACAAACACACGCAATACACACACACACACACACATTCAACCACACACACTTGATCAGCATCAAATACAGGGTGTGCTAAAGTAAATTTAATTACGTCTGTCTGATATGGAGCTTCAGATGAAAGTAGGAGCGCAGTGTGAAGCGACGACTGCACAGACAGGAGCAGGCCCGTGATATTCCTCCTGTAGACTAATCTCCCTTTATTAAAGCCAGGAGGAGAACGGGATGGGGGGGGGGGGGGGGGGGGGGGCTTGGAGAAGAGTAGGAGGAGGGGGTGTCTTTGATGAGATCTCTAACTTAACTGTCAGCTACTGTACTTTTCTTCTCTCCCGCTCCGTCTTTGTCTCTCACTTTGTGAGGCAAATGAATACAGCAGCAAACGTCACGTGCACACTTACTCAAGCAAACATACCCTCCTGCTATCACACGCAGTCATGTACTCTGAAACGTATCCCTGTTGTTAAGGTTGTCAACAGTATTTTAAAAGAAGGACAGATGCAGCTCTCCCTCTCCCCCTTTGAAGCGCTCTTTGTCTGTCTCTTCTTCGGCTACAGGGAGCAGTGAGTGAGTGCTCAGGGTGGTTTTCTGATTTTCTCAACCCGGTCTAATGGGGGCAGGTGGCCATCAGGTGGCCAAAGCAGAAACTGCCTTTTGTAATTGCACATATTCCTCAGTGACGCACCTCTTCTGCATCATAACTTTGTTTCAAGGTCCCTTGCTTTTTCATTTGTTTAATTCTATGATCATTTGTTATGTCTCGCTGTTGGATTAAGTCATTCTTACCATCTTGAATGTTTAGTTGCACCCATTTTCTCGTTCACAAGACACAAGGTTGTGTCATTCCACGTTGACAGATGTTAGAATGAATCTTTCCAAGAGATTCATTGGAAAAAAAAAAAAAAAAAGTAAAACAACTTGAAAAAAGTAACATTTCTGAAAGGGAAGTTATTTTCTAAATTAATGTATTTCATATAAGTCAAATAGAATATCTTTGAATTGGACGTGTGTTTTGCATAGATAGATTCTAAGGTACCACCTCACACTTCATGATCATTTGTCCCTTTCAAGCTTTTCACCTGGGTTTTTGTTCCCGAGCCCAAACCCCTTCAACTATATTGTACAACTCTGTTTGCAGACATTGAGAAAGAAGGGCCTAAACGGCTGTGACAGCCCAGACCCCGACGCAGACGACTCGGTTGGCCACAGCCCCGAGTCCGAGGACAAGTACAGGAAAATAAACGAGGACATTGATCTGATGATCAGCAGACAGAGACTGTGTGTAAGTACTTTTCGTTGAACCCAGAGCCTTCCTCTCACCTTTCTTTCCTCTCTTTCTCTCTCCCCTATGCGTTTTGTCACTTCGTCCTTGTCTCTGTGTCGTCTGGTTCTACCACCCATCTCTCCATCCCTTCATGTGTGTGTCTACCATCCTTTTTCTGTGGTTGTGGGACCTGGCAGGCATTGAGCAAGAAGGAGAACAAGGGCGGCGAGAGCCCGGAGCTCGAGTCTGCTCTCATCCTCCCCACGAACTGAGGAGAAATACAAACAGATTAACGAGGAGTTTGATCACATGATAAAAACTCATAAGATACCTGTAAGTACTGGGTGAGCCCTGTGCCACCTCCTCAGCAAGCTAACAAGATCCTTGCTGGCATCTGTTGAGCTAACCCGGCTAACCACAATTGTTTGCCACTCGACTAATTTCACAAAGCGAGAGTGAGAGTGAGCTCAGACTGAGATTATAGTGTGTTCTTGCAGCGAAGAAATTACAGTTCTTTGATTTTGTTTGCTTACATTTGTGGAGCAGTCCTATAATCTGACAGAACTGTAACCGTAACTAGCAGGGATATTATTTTCCCCATATTGACTGCAGAGTTTCTCTCGTTACAAATTCTAACCTTACTCGGTTCCTACGTTGAAGCCATGCTACCCATAATGCCTTGTTTGGCTCTCAGGGGAGGTGTGGTCTGCATGTGCTTGTCATTTTCCTGCACCAAAATGCAGTGCTCGGTCTCCTGTAATATCAGGGGCAGACGCCGTGGTGATGAAACAGCAGCAGACATTCACGCTCTAACACATGTCTCCATATCTCACAAAAGCTCTTTCCCTCCCCCTTAATGAAATAATTGAAGGCGAAGTCTTCAGTGGCCCTTATCTCTTAGTGGATACATATGTCAAAGCGCATGTGTCATATTATGTATTGTTAATTCCACAAGACAATTTATAAGAAACCACAAAATGGAGACTTCTGTCTAAAGAACCAGATTAGAACAGGTAATGCTCTGGCTTTACAGAGAAAAAGATAATCCCACTCTTGATTAGAGAAGAACAGAAGTTTCTCAGCCACGTGGAGCTGAAGGCTTTGTGGTTAGAAATAAGGCAGGGGTTGGTGAGTTGAAGTGGGGTGGCTTTGGGATCGGAGCTGGGTGGGGATGGGGAGTGGGTGGGTGGGGGGGTGGGGGGTGGGGAGGGATGTGGACTCTGCACACAACAAGTGGCAGTTCAGTGTGTGGTCAGGGTGGCTGCCAAGCACTGGGCCTCTGGATTGCAGGGGACTGTTGGGGGAGACTGTGGGGAAGGCGCAGGAGGAAGATGAATGAAAACAGGAAGGATGGCACCAGTTAAAAGACAGCTTACAAACGGGGCCCTTACACCCCAGCGACAGGCTGAATGTACACACAAATGTGCGCACACAGACAGCTTCCACTTTACAGAGAAAATTGCAAAGGCAATTGTAAGATTTAAAAACTCCTGCCACGGAATCAGAGATGGAAGAAATTACAGGGTGGGTGGGGGTAAATAAAACAGAGCTAGAGACCGACTCTCACTGGTTACAAAAGAAAGCACCCACAGGTTTTGGCTAGCCCACTCCTGTTCGAAGTTGCAGTCAAAGCGAAATGTACAGAGGCTCACAATGAAATATGGTTAAAGTAACCATCTTTGTATGTTGAAATAATATTTGGCCTGCTAAAAGAGTGTTAGCAAATGGGGAAAAATTATTGAAGTGGAAGCAGCGCTAAGGCACCTAGCCCATTTCCACGTAAGCTGGGCTGATGATCTCTCTGATGCACTCCCTCCACGGCTCTGAGACACATGGCAGCAATTTAAGGCCCTATTTTCTACTTCCTAAAACTAACATGCAGGATCAACCACTTCCAGGGCACTCCCAAGGTTAAGCCCCTCTGCCAAGTGACACAATAAATATGACAAACTAGATGCCTGAGGCTGTCAGGTTTGGTCTACTCACATTCCTGATGAGATTCCTGACTGATCTGCATCTGTCATTTAAAACACTTTATAATATCTCCCTGTGACATAAAAATAAATTTGCTTTCAGTTTCTTTGAATCAAAGATTTTTTTTTCCTTTGCAAAGAATACTTGTTCTGTTCATTCTTTTGGAGAAGTGGCTCATTCCCAGTGAACCACAGCCATTTTTGGTTGTTTTTATCGTTGTAAACCAGGAACGTTTTCAGGTGTGTAAATTAAATGGCCTAAGCACAGCAAGTGTATTTGCTTGGGCCAAGCTTTTTACCCCAAAACTTTTACTGTCACAACATTTCAAGGCCAACAATCGTATCCTTTAGAAAAATCTATGAGAGCAGTAGCCTTCAGACTGAGCTATCTTTTGTAGATTAAACTGGAATGATAAAGAATTACGGGCACATATTTCAAGATAATGACCATTTGAGTAACTGAAAAGAGGTCCCCCCCTTTTTCTTTTTTTTCCCCATTGACCTTCTATGCTCTTCTGTATTTTTAGTGTTCATCTTTCACATTTCTCTGCACATCACAACCACATGAGTTATTTTGTCCACTTTTCCTTTTGAACTTTGCTCTCTGTCTTTATTTTGTCTCTTTTATGTTTGTTCCTTAAGCAGCTCTATTATTCCTTTATGTTCCTCGAGCGGTTCTGAATCATCTTTTGCTCTCTGTGTCCACTTTATCACTTCAAGCCACTGTTTATCTTTTCTTTTTTTTTCCCCCTTACTCACTTGAGTCACTGTTATCTTTAGTCTAATCACACTTCTGTCATTTTTTTTCTCCCATCTCTTTCTCAGCAGGCTGTGCCCCCGTCAAATTACGACATGCCCGTATCCATTCCCGTTAGCAACCAGAACAATCTAATCTACAGCCATCCTGGCGGATCCCTAGGCAACCACAATCTGTTGCCGCTGGCACACCATGGCCTACAAAGAAACAGCATGTCTCCTGGAGTGGCACACAGACCCCCCAGTGCAGGTAACACAGGTAGGGCCTCACATGCACTTACACACCCATGTGCTCGCTGTTATCCCATCTGTCCAACTCCTCAGCTGCGTGTGTGTGCCTGTCTGTCATGCTAATAGACACAGACACATCAGATGTGTGATTTAATTCATGACAGCTTCCCACAATGTTCCACCTAAAGTCAGTGAACGAATCCAAAGTGCTGCCCTCCCACACATATTCACACATGCCATGTTTTGTGTTTTGTCAGAAGTAATAGTAAAATTATTTCAGACAATATGAAATCCCAGCCCCTAAATTACGTTTGTTTTGTGTGAGATTCTACATGTGGGATGTCTAGCCCTACCTATAAGCATTTGGTTGCTGGTGACATAAGCAAATTGGACTTGTTGGTTTGTTATTGTTGTCCAAAGTCCTTTTTCTGTCCCTCTGGTCTCAAGGCTGTTACCCACACCCCCACCCTGTCATTACAACTGGATGCTAGAAACGCCAGCGTAAACTAAATATGAGTTTTGGCGCTTGCGGCATCCATAGAAAACCGCACACGATCTGGACCCTCCCACTCCTCCACCTCACATGTTTTAAAATAATAAAGTGTAATTTTTCTTGGACAGCTGCTTAATGTATGCACTCATTGTGCTGTTGCTCAGCATGTTAAGGTCTGAGTGGGAAGCAGTGTTACCTCTGGTATCAGTGCACAGTGATATACTGACACGCACAGCTTATTGTGATTAAAGCGAGGGAGACAGGAGGCAGAACGCATGTGATGTGGGTGTCTATCCTCTAATGGTTTTCTCTCTTTTGCTTTGTTCGTTATTTCATCTTACAGGTGGCCTCATGGGTGCTGACCTCACCACTGGCGCAGGCACCAGTGCTGGTAAGAATGGGCTCCTCTTCTCACACTCAGAAGTCTGCAAGCACACACACACACACACGCACACATACATGGCATCCTCTCACCCACTTGGGGCCATAAAATGCATGACTAACACTAACCCAAACCCAAGTGGAGATTTCATCCATGATGTGTTGAAGTTAGTGGTTGTGGAGTTCATCTGGGAATATTTGCTCAGTGCCTCGGCTGTGACACATCCTGCCTGCTCTCAGCTATAAAATGGTAGAACAAGTGGGGGGAAACAGAAGTAAAATTGCACTGTACACAGAAGCAGCAGATTGCCCAACTTATTCTTTTGAAAAACTGAAGTATTTTTGACTGAACCGTTACATTTTATCTGTTCCTCAGAGACCATTTAAGTGTTTGTGTCTCCAACAAATTTAGTCGTTATTTCGAGTTCTTCGCCGTGCCATAATGATGTTGTGGAGAGTGGAGCAATCAATTGTTGAGAAACATGTGTCAAAAATCGTATAAGTTAGCTTGTCAGCTTGTCAAGCTCAGGTTTATGGCGAAGTGACTCCCTTTTAAAGGGTTAAGTTTTACAGACGGTTCATACAGTGCAGATTGTGGAAAAAAAAAAAGAACCGGGGGCGTCAATCGGGCACAGCTGGGCAGCCTCGTCTTGCCCCTGAGGCTCCGTCACAAGAGGTCAATGCCTGGGTCCTCTGTCTGGTCACTCATCACACACACAAACACATACGCACACACAACAGGACCGTTTGTTGTGGCGTGTGTTCCATTGACGGCGTTTTGCAGCACATGCTTCAAATGTAGCCTTTGTGTCATGGTGCTGAGGGAACAGAGGCGCTCTGTGAGTGCTGTGCGTCGCTCGGCAGCCGTGAAAAACACAACGTGGAGAGAGAGTCATGTGGAAACTGAAAGATTCCATTCAATGCCCTCTTAAATTTCTTCTGGTGGGATGGGGGGTGTTGGTAGGAAGAGTGAGTGGGGGGGGGGCTCCAGTGATAAATATCCACTGATGGTGGAACCATGTGTGCAGTGGAGAAACAGTGGGAGAACACAGATGGAAGTGTTCTACGAACTGGTCAGCCATTTTAATGATGTTCCTCTAGCTTCATCATTGTGAGGTGGCACATCCACAATGGCACTACAAAGGGTGTTCTAATGACTCTGTGTCTTCAGCGTAGATTTTGATAAGGTAATTATACAAGTGGCTACCTGACTAAGGTATATGTCTTAACTACCACATAAGCTGCCTTTAGGATGTGTCTTTGGATGTGTTTATTTCAGATATATTCTGTCTTAGCAGGACTAGCTTTAATTTATGGCATGTTTCAATCATGTTTGTGATTCATCTTTGAGTCTTGGCCTGTAAATCTAATCAAAAAACAGATTTTCTTTTCTTTAAGTCCTGTGCAAATATGCCTCATGAAAACCAGATGTGGTGGTATATTCAAAATCGCAAAAGGTCCCTAGGTATTTCTAGTACACTGGAAATGGGGCAAGTCACTGAAAGGCTTAGTCATCATGTCTTTTCTGTGGAAACAGAAAATGTATGCGCACGTGCATGTTTGCTTATTTATACAGTATGTGTTCAATCTTTCAATTCCTTCACTGGCGAGGTGAGAGTATGAAGTAGCAAAAGAGACAGTGGTTTCAAGAAAGCAAGCTGGTGAACTAAGCTCCAGAACAAAGGCACCAACTTGTGAAAACCTATTCGCTGCAATTTGTGCAATCAAGTAGCTGTCATCATGCTCCGATCAGCCACTCTCCTCACCACCAAACCTCTGTCAGGAGTTAACAAGAATCTCCTGCCACCTCTCACCTTTATCACACACCAATTACTCCCTCCACTGAGTTACACACAGGCTACATCGGTCAGACTTCTCTGATCAAAACCACATAGAAATACAAGTTAAACAGCACGCATGCAGCAACTGACAAAAAGTTGTGTTCAACTGATTAACCAATGTCTACCTCAGTCTTGGCAGCACCTCACAGCAACTGTACAAACTGTGAGCACGAACGTGGCACCTTAGTTCAGTTGGAGAATTCAGGGTTGAATGCACATTTGGCCAAACCGCAACGGAAGAGTGTGTGTTTGGGGAATAGAATGGAGCGCGCCTGTTAGACCACAACAGGACATCAGAAATTTGTTCAGTAACAGTAAAATGTACACGAGTTTAACCACACCTCTCTTTTTGTGTGTGTGTGTATGTGTGTGATGTGTGTAAGAGGGAAAGAAAGGGAGGATGAAGACTCTGGGGGGGGGGGGCTTGTCAAACAAACGTGTCTTGAAATACCCTAGCTAACCGTGGAACGAACCAACGTTGACCTTAGCCATCCCCCCACACTTCATAAAAATAAAAAAAAAACATAAAGCTGTTTATCTGAATATCAGATCAGATATTTTTCTCAGTGTTTGAGTTTTATACAGCAGCAAAAAAGACTCCATGAAGTGCTGCATTTAATTTTGATACTTCCTCTAAACAGTTGATGGCATCCTGCACCACAGCTAGGCTTTGCAGAGTACTACAAGATGATGGAAATGGGAATGAACCCATGGTACCATGTCTTTAGCTGATGTAGTGGTTGTGTCTCTATTGAAAGCAACCGTACTAACATCAGGGTGATCACACTGGAGAATAGAAAGATTTGAGTCACAGTTCTTGCTTTATTAGTGTAATTGGCCTGTGATTTTACTTTTGAAGTGCTTAAGGACTGGTCTGTGCCACTCATGATTATAGTCATCTAGCATATAATTGACTGGACTGCAGCCATCTCTACAGGGTGGTAATACACAGATGTCTGATTAACTGTCACCAAGATGAAGTCCGTGTCATCTTGTCTAAAGTGTGCATTAATGTCTCTCTGTAGCTCAGTGTCTTTTTTATTCATCTATGCAGAAACACTGATGTACTTCCTGCTGGGTTATTTACTAAAGTATGTGTATGTGTTGTGTGTGTGTTTCATGTGTGTGCAGTGTCATTCATCTATCTCCACATGTACCCACTCAGTCTCACAAAGGGACAGCCATAAGAATGAGAAAGCAGCAAAACTGAAGAGGCAGCTGCATCTTTGCTAATGTGAGAATGACATTGGAACTAAGATGGTCCAATACAAAAACACGTGCGCATCCATATGCATGGCTTGCGCACAAGCACACAAGCAGCATGTTTCAGAGTTGCCTAGTGATAATGTACTCTTCATGTGACAAAAAAAGTGCTCATGTACTGTATACAACGTAACATACAAGGACACACACACAAAAAAAAAATCCATGTTAACAGCAGCTTACACATGCTTACACATGGCGCTTGCCAGTAATGACACAAACACACACTCCAGCAGCGTTGCACAATGTTTTTCTCGTTTTCTGTCGGCCTCATTTTCTCTCACCGCTAGCGGTCGTTTACTCTTCAGATTGTTCAAATTGAGCTTTTGAGACTTTTCATTTCCAAACAACAAAAACCTCGCTCTCAAATTAAACAAAGATCAGCGAGGGAAATTGCCCAGGAAGACATCTGCGACTCATTTTCCCCTGGAGTATATGATTAGGAAATTCATTTATGTCTAACGTATAATTCCTGCCCGTCTTTCAAGTGGGAACGTCCACACTGTGCCCTGCGTTCTACCCCTTGGAAGAACGAAGGAGAAGTAAAGGGAAAAACAGCCCATGGGACTGGGTTTCAAACAAACACTGTGTTGCTTGCAAGTGTGCTCCACTTTGAGTTTTCTTAATGATGTCGCAAGGATTTCACCCCGCTGGTTTTTCAGGGAGAAATGGGTGTTGCTTTTGGGCCTGCACATGTAGGCGAGTTTAGCTCCGTTGACATCACCAAAGCAGGGATTTTGTCAGGAAGAACCGCAGAACCATGCTTATCTCTGATGGCCAAATGATCTGTCCCAGCCCTCAGTTGACTTGCTACCCGTAATTAGATGTTTTTACAAGATTCAGCAGCTGTTGTAGAGCATATGTAGCCTTTATTGACAGTGACAGAGGTGGAGGTTATGGATGCATTTTTTTTTTTTTTTTGTATAATCTCCTAAAAACTAAAAACAGGACTTATGTTTGACTGCCCTGGCAGTGTGTGGTGGTTCTATGAGTCTTCGTGTATTGTACATGTAAGTGTGCTAATAAAAATTCTACCATAGGAAGGTGAAAATGAGACAGAAACAATGAAAAAGAGTACAAGGTGAAAATGGAATCATGCAGTTCTTAATTAGATTTACACTTTTAAAAGCAGGTTTAATGACACTTACCTGAGTCCTTTTGTTCAAAACAATTAAAGAATTCTGGTTTAGTTGATGGTTCACTGCTTTGTTCTTTCAGGAAATGGCTATGGGAACCATCGCAATTCGCCTGGTCTGCTGGTTTCTCCAGGCGGAATGAACAAGAACATGCAGGCTAAGTCTCCCCCACCCATGAACTTAGGCATGAACAACCGCAAACCTGACTTACGTGTGCTCATCCCCCCTGGCGCCAAGAACAACATGCCCTCCATCGTGAGTAATCTTTGCAACCTTCATTTCATGCCATCATTCTCCTTTTTCTCATCTACTTTTTCATGTTTCATAGCATATGACCTGTGAAGGAGGTCTTTTTGCTTATCCTTTCCATATTTCTTTTTATGTCTTCTCTGCTGCTTATATTTCCTCATATCAGACTTGGTTTGATGAAGTTATGTTTCTGACAAACTAGACTTCCAACCAACACATTTCTTTATAATTTACTCTTGACCCAAGTCTGATATAATATTAGATACATCCCTTCTGCTGTGTGTCTGCTGCATATACTATTGGCCCTGGCATTTCTTGATTTATTTCTTTCTAACATGCGTAGCTTATTGAGTTAGCATAGTTGCAAAAGTTTTTAGCACCCTCTTTTCCCATTAATTTTGGTTACCTTGGCTCAGTCCTAAAGCACTCCCATCTTTAGATCCACGCCTAAGCGCACCTTTTGTATGTATACTCATACTCACTAATTTGAATTTATTACCCTCCCCTTTTAATGCCATCAGTCTGAGGATGTTGATCTGCTATTGGTAAGTCAGATTGCCACTTAAATTTAGAAACCGGAAACCACCCCATTTGGGTCTAAAGAATCAGAAACCTTCAGGATTTTTAATAATAAACTAGTTCTGGTTGCTCTCGAAAGTACAATGTGCCGTGTATAAATTAATGCCTTGCAGTGACCTGAGTCTAAACCCTTAATTTGTGCCAGATTTTGGGCCAGAGTATTGTTTTTTTTTTTTTCTTTTTTGGAAAAGCAGTCCATTCTTCTGAGTAACTTTCACTTTGATTGTTGCTGACTTTGCTGATGGCGCCAATATTGCCTTTTAAAAAGGTACACAGTGCCATCCAGTGGCGTGATAGAGTAAAAGCAAGCTACTCTCTTAACTGCCAGCCCTTTATCTCGTCTCCACTTTCTCCCTCATATCTTTTTACCATCACGGAGAACATTGTATTGTATTGTTTTGTTTTTTTGGTTGTTTTTTTCTTCTTGCCATGTTGAAATGAAGGGTAACAGAAGATTCTGCTTCTATTTTACTTTAAAAACCTCTACTGATACTGACAAACTTTCCTCTTACTTTTGATGATGTCCTTTTCCTTGTCTTTGCTACCGTGCATGCCATAGTAACCAGTATTGTTACTATAGCCACTATAGGCCCTCAGGAAAAGGGTTGTGAATGACAAGGTTGACATGTTTGAGCCAAGCTACATATCAAGTGATTAATCTCCCTTAAAGGTGGTGTCACAATCATTTTCTCAATATCTGCTGGGGGAAAGACATTACAACAGTGTATATATATATATATATATATATATATATATATATATATATATATATATATATATATATAAATTTTTTTTTTTTTTTAATTGAAGCTTTTGTTTGTTTTTTGCCTGGGAGTTGAGTTCATGTTCTCAATCCTCTTTGTTCTCTTGCTTTTCTCTGTGTCTTTCCTTCCTGTCGCAGAACCAGAGAATAAACAACTCTCAGTCAGCTCAGTCACTGGCCACCCCCGTGGTATCAGTAGCAACTCCCACTCTTCCTGGACAAGGCATGGGTGGTTACCCGTCTGCCATCTCCACTTCTTATGGTACCGGTATGTGTCACAGTATGTCTATTCACAGTATTCTCTCTTGGGCTCATTATTTTTATTATCATTATTAGTATTGTTTTTTTCATAAACTTACTCATTCCCCATAACTACTTTTTTTCCTCAGTGGTATACGAGCACACGACACCAGAGGGCGCTAATATCTCACTCACTGACAGAAAAAAAATTATATATATATATATAATAGCAGCATTTAAAAGAGCTGTGTTCTTCATGCTGTGTTCTTCGTGCAACTTTGATCGTCTGTGACCTACATCCACCTCTTCTTTTGCCTGCATGTTTGTCACACAGAGTATTCCCTGAACAGCGCAGACCTGTCCTCGCTGTCTGGCTTCAACAGTGGCAGCTCCCTGCACCTTGGCTCGATGAGTGGATGGCAACAGCAACACCTTCAGAACATGCAGCATTCAGCCCTTGGCCAGTTAGGGTGAGAGCACTCAACTTCCTTTGATTCGTTGTTGAGAAATGCATGATAACACATGGATTATTAACAGAGATAATTTTTTGAGAAGCCACACTAAGAAATCTTAGACTCCTCCACTGTTCTCAGTCCTCACTTGCAAGGTCCAACATAAATGACACCTCATCACTCCCACTTATGCGTGCCTGCATGCATGTTTGCGTGCAATACACTGACTTTAAAATCACTTTGTCTCTTGCTCTGTAACTCTGTAACCCCTTACGTTTCCTTTCCTTCCAACAGAAATTGCTCTAGCTCTCACTTATGTCAGGGTTCAAATCTCTCCCTGCCCTCTGCTCAAAGCCTGCACATCAAGTCCGAACCTGTTTCTCCTCCTAGAGATCGCACCAGCAGCACACCCGGGGGCTACGGTGGTGGGGTGCCACCTCCCCAGAACCCCCCGTCCCGCCAGGACTCGGGACGCTCCCCTGTTGATAGCCTGAGCAGTTGTAGCAGCTCCCACGAGGGCAGTGACCGTGACGAGCACAGGAACGAGTTCCACTCACCTCTGGGACTGACCCGGCCTGCCCTGGACGAGCGCGAGAGCCCCTCCATCAAGCGGGTGCGCCTTTCAGAAGGATGGGCAACATGATAGCCCTGTCTTGTCCCCCGGCAGAGCCCCAAGTTACCCGGAGCCCTCGACAGTGCAGCATTGCGGTGCCCCAAAGTCGGCTCCCTACTCCTCTCACTTGATATCACCCGTCACCCAACCCCATTGGCCTCTTCTTTTATTTCTAACGCTGAAGGAAAGAAAAAGGGACAACCCTTTTCAAAAACATGTTTGTAATTTCTTTTCTTTTTTTTTTCTTTTCCTTTGTTTTTTTTTTCTTGGCTGAGCGTGTGTGTGCTATACATATTGACATTATATAAACCAGTGGGGTGTTACAGTGGGGTTTTGGGAGGGTGGCTGTTGGTTGGGATGGGATTTGTGGGTATTTTTGTTGGGGAACTATGCATAAATTGTACTGTGTGTGGATAAAAAGAATCACGTATGCATATATCTTGACACGTGTGTATGTGTACATATATGCATATCAGCAAATAAAAAAAAATAGTCAGGTACTTTGTCTCATAAAATGTACTTTAAATTTGCATCAGCGATATTTCAGTGATACAGAAAAAGAAAAAAAAAATCAAATTTCGGTGAGAATGAGTGTGTCCAACGGAAAACAGCTTAGCACTTGAGTTGGACAAACAGTACGTGTGTACAGTATCAGTTTCATTGCTATTTACCTTCTCTGCAGTTCTCCCTTACAAAAATGTGTGTTAACATTAGATGATGTCATGTTGCAGGTTCAACGTATTTATGTAAATAGTGGGTTAAGGGGGGAAGGGCAGGGCTCAAAAGTTGCCAGACATTTCAAGGTTTATTAACTCACAAAATGAAAAGCTATTATGCAACATTTGAAGGATTGTACAGGTAAACAGGCTAACCCAATGCTAGTTGCGTGGCACCTTTGATGATTTTAGCGCTCCTCCTAAAGAACGGAGGGAGGACCACCATTTGATCTAAGAGCTGCATTGGTCTAATCAAGATAACTCTGGATCTAGTATTAACTTCTCAGTATTGATAAACAAAAAAGAAAAAAAAAAAACAATTGTACGATACACTTGCTTATATTTTCATATGAAAGGAATACAATGCAAAGCATTTTTGTGGCTTTTTGTAGTTTCTATAAGCCAGAATGTGTTTTTTCATAGCTTTGCTAATAAGAGATGGATAGTTGGCCCAGATGGGGAAATGACAGGGCCTCAAAGCCCCAAGCCATGAAAAACAGACCGTCCAATGCTTTGCTGAACTGTTTTATCTTTGTAGAGGTTTGTTTTTAAACGTGTATTTCTAATTATATATAATAATGGTAATATTAAGAATCTCTAAAAAAAAACAACAAAAAACATCTGTGAAATTAACATGCTTGTGTATAGCTTTCTAATATATAAATATATATAATAATGATTTTTGTTGGTTTCTTAGTGGAGTTTTTATGTGCAGTTGCACATGTTGTCTGGTTTGTTTAATTTGAACTCTGACAGTGCTGTTCAGGGGTGTATTTAGACTAACATTAAAAACCAGCTGGGAAGCATTACTGAGATTGGTGTGACACAGTAGAGACAGGCCTGAATGAAGAACAACCTGCTTGTGGAAAATGTCACAAGACTGGATGTCAGTGGATGACACAGAAATAAATAATGACACATGATGTACACGGTTGTCAAGCTGATGAGGAAATACAGCTGACCCTCAGAGTCTAGATGCATGTTTATGCATCAGACATTTCATTATGAATCTAAATAACCAAATTTAATCCGGTTAATCTCATATAGCATATGTTTCACATTTTTTTGAATGTCTATTTCAACGTAAATCTTCTGCAATCTCAGTTTGTGTTCAAGATGTTGCACTAGCTCATCTAAAATGTGTAATTTTCTTTGAAATCATATTCACGTAATGCAATTTTGCAAGTGCACTGAGATAAATTATTGCCAATCATTTCCGGGCCTAATTTGATTCTGTGTCATGCACTCGTGTTCTGGTCTTCAGAGCAGGGCTCCACGTCGTGTCACTGAGAGTTCAGCTAAAGATACGAGAGGACAAACTGGTCATGCTGGTATGGGAGAAGCACAATTGTTTATTTTAGATGAACTGTTGTTTTTAATTTTCTCATTTTTAAACAATGAAACTAGCCACATATCTCTCTGCCTCCCACTCCCATATCTGCTGTCACTTATGTGTTATGATATTTCTATGTGCATATTTCATGCAGGTTCACAATGTTGTTACTGTATACCGTCTGTGTAGTTGAACGGGGCAGAGCCTCTGTAATGGTGTTCTCTCTTTTATTTTTTAAACTTAAGTACAAAAAGTTTGAGAAAAAAAATAATAAACATGATGTTTCAGGCAGTAAGTGTGGAGAAACCAAAGCCAGTGGCATTTCTGTGTTGTAAAATCAACTTTTATTTTCACATTTCATTTATGGTTTTTTGCAAGCATTGAAACAAGATAATAAAAGAATTTGCTCAAATTTACAGCTGTTTTCACATTTCAATTGCAGTCAAACAGATGTAGCTTAAGCTTTCAAGCTGCATGGTCCACGCCGACGACGGAAATGTACCTGTTTTGTTGCTCATTTGTCTCCCTGTGTGTTACATTCAAAAGGTTACATTCATTTATGCCCACAACATTTTTTTTTTTTTTTTTTTGGGGGGGGGGGGGGGGGGGTGGGGTCCCCTTTTTCTCTGAATTAAAAGAATTAATCAGGCCTATTATCAAACCACATTACACAGCAATTACAAAATTAAATACACGTATCTTAGCATTTCCTAACAAATCAAGTGGGAAAGTTTCAAAAGCAATTTTAACCTACAGGTTAAAATTGCTTTTGAAAAGGGGACATGGAGAAAACGTCTTTTTTTTTTTCCATTGTTGTTTGATTTGTGTCTATCAGATTTGAAGCCATTATTTTTAACTGTCAAAATGTGAGTACCTCAAAATTGACCCGAGCAGTACCTCAGCTGATCTTTTTAATAAGTCACCTGGGGTGCGAAGGGGAGACCATACATCTGTACAGCCGTGTGAAATAACATACATTTGCTAAATTGAAACTCTTTGTTACTCCACTGTGTTTGTGGTTTATTTAAGTTGTACTCGAAATCTGATTTAAAAAAAAAAACAAAAGTAATATGTTAAAATACTTCAAAAGTCAGTCTGTAGTATAAATGTAGCTTGTAAAAACCTGAAAATGGGGAAAGTTTGGAACGAATGTTTTCTGGAACGCGAGAGCGGCTTTCAGCGGCATAAGCTGGCCTTTGTCGCCACTTCAGACTAAGATGGTGTTGAATTAAATCACATCTCTGTAATTCAAGGGACTTGATTCAGCTGTATGTGGTGAAAACAGATGGAGTTCAAATAAAAGGCTCCTCTGCTGGAGGGAAAGGTTATTTGTATTTTGCAGAGATTTCAGTAAAGTTGCTGGCTTTCTCAGTTATCCTGATGTGACTCAGTGTGGCTTCATTGTGTTTGACTTGTTTCCACATACAGAATACATCCCAAAGTGGTGATTACTTTCATACCATACAGACTGAAAAAACAAACAAACAAACAAACAAACAAACAAAATACATCCACATGGAAATCTAAACATAAAAGTCACTGCATGGTAATTAGGTAATTCCTGTGCATGACACCGAAATACAAAATATTAATTTGGCATTTTAACGTAAATCTTCATTCTAAAGATATTTAATTGACATTTAAAAATAAGGATTGCATAATTTCAAATCACCTTGACATTGTTTTCCTTAGTTATATGTAAGTGGATCTTAAATTCTCAATGAACATAAGTCCAAAATCCATGAAAATACAGTTATCACACACATAATCAGATCCTGCACTGTAACTAATTTGTTCCTCAGAAGGTGAAATAGAGAGACACACAGAGAAAGAGGGATTTTCTGGTCAGTGTGGTCCAACGCTCTCTGTGAATTTGTTTTTCTGGTTAGTGACGGAAAGAAAGAAAGAAAGAAAGAAAGAAAGAAAGAAAGAAAGAAAGAAAGAAAGAAAGAAAGAAAGAAAGAAAGAAAGAATGGAAAGAAAGAAAGAAAGTAGAGAACTCTACATGGGACTGGATTGGATTTTGATTCCGGAAATTGGGACAGGCCTCATCAGCAAGGGTACTTAAACATTTATGAGACGATGACGTGGCAAAGACGCCAAAAAAAAAAAAAAAAAAAAGAAAAAAAAATCAGAAGAAGAAAAAAAGAAACGTTCAACATCAACTGGATTTTGTTGGTTTGTGTCACTCCTTATGTCTTTGGTGTTATAAAATCATGCCCGTCAAACTGTTCGGTTTTTTTATTTTCTTTTTTAATTTGGTAGCTTTCGAGCTCGTTTTTCATTCCATTTAAGTTCCATTAACGTCTCTCGATAATTTTTTTATTTTACTTTTTAATTCCGAATCCAACTCTTCCTTCCTCCACGCGTTGTTCTTGAATTTGTTGATTCAACACATTTATTTTGACTGCACGTGGCTCATTTTAGCTTTCATTGTTTTCCATTTTACTCGTGCAGTTCGTCCAAAAATAAACCATCTGACTCCAGTTTGCATCTTCCTCTTCAAAACTTGACAATCGCCTCAGAAAAACTTAAAAAAACGAAAGTGTCGTGTGGAATGTGAAAGAAGCAGATTACGCACATACTGGGCATTGTTTTATTCAAGGAGCCTACGGATGGGATTACGCAGCAACAGCAGCAAAAACGCCCCACGAAAGCCTTTTTTTTTTCCCTATAGGCTATACCGTATGTGTTTACGCTCCTAAACAGTAGCTTTATTGCCAATTAATATTCTATTTCGATAATAATCCTGCAGGTGATTTCATATAGAAGCGCTTTGGCAGTGTTTCTCTGTTTCTTAAATCTTTCGTGCAAATACCAATATTTTAGGGATAAAACCAAATAATGTCCTTCAAGTAATGCATCTGCAGATCCTAGGAGGTCCGACACATGAATCAGGCTGTCATTTTAATCTGTCAAAATGCAGGCAAGCGATCATAGTCTGAACCAAAAACAACAATAAAAAAAATAAATAATAAAAAATAAACAATTACACAGCACAATTAGTATATAAATTTCACATTTAAAAGATTACATATGAAGCTCTGAAGAACCCTTATACCAAAAAAACTCCAACGGAACAGCTCGTGTTTCGTTGATCTGCTGCTGTCAGTCCAGTTGTGACGTGTCCACTGAGCTTTCCGGGGAAATTCGTTAACTGTAACGCAGATAACTCATCCACGTGAAATATTACTCGTGAATATGAATGATTAAAGGTCGGTGCTGTGACGGAGTGAACAGTTTTTGCTCTTTCGTTGACTGCGAGCCGGGGCCGCTTTCTTCGCTGTGAGCATTCTACACATCCACCACTAGATGGCGCCCACTGGTCGTCTTTCCGACAACGAATCAACCTTCATCATCTTCATCTTCGTCGTCGTGCAGATGCCTTATATCTTCGTCCGAAATTTGAAATCTTATAACCGGTTCATCAGTGTTTCAGACAATTAATTTCGTAAACTGTTGAGCTAAAATAGATTATTTAAATATACGCAATAGGAACTGCTTGCAAAAACACTCTGTATTATAGGATCAGCTATTTAAAAAAAAAAACAGATTATCACTGATAATAATTATTATGATGTTATTATTTATGTATTTACCTATTTTGTGAGCTTTTATCATCCTGAAAAAGTGAAAGCAACCACTGCACAACCTGAGGTATTTAACTTGGCTGGTTCCTTAAACTGGAAGTGTTTCTTTACAAAAGCTCAATTTCAGAAATCCGTTTCCATGAGTCAGACAATACTGTCCTGTAACTATTAAAACTGCATCGTTGGCTGCAGTCTGGCCTAAAACTAGAAAAGCCGTGTTCTGTATGTGATTTACATGCAGTTTTTTTTTTTTTAATCTAGTCTCGAATGAAATCGGTCAGCACCCAAACTATTGCATCCTATTACTTTTTCTCTTTTTTTTTTTTAAAGGAAAAAAGAGCATGCATAAAAAAGATCAGTAAAGGTTTAATTCTCCCCCCTCTTATTTCAGGACTCCCATGTCATCTGTTCGGGATCTACTTTTTTGTCGCGCAGGCGGCTGGTGGCGGCATTATCCACGCAGCCGCTCATCTCATCAGCAGCATCCACATCAGATCCAGATCACTGCTGTCGAACCAAGGATCATCCCAGAAATAAGATACACTGACTCCTAACTGGACCCAAAACAGCTCTATTTTGTTATCAAGACAGAGAAATGAGCAAAGATTGATTTGATTCATATCTTGAAACTATTAACTGTATCTTAACGTTGCGCAAAAAAAAAAAAAAAATACACGAACGAAAGTTTCAATTTTTTCAGTGACAAGTTGGCACTCAACTGATATAAAATAAAATAACATAAATCTGTCGTGTTATTTGTTAAATGATTCTACATTTGTCTTAATTTACCGGATCTGTTAAACTACTCTGCTGTGGAAAAACTCAAATCGAAGGATTAATAAAAGATAAGCCATGTTCACGAAGAATTAGTTACTGGTATCGTTAAGAACATGGGTTTGGATGTTTGAGGATGCGTTAAAGGTGTGGAAGCCTGGTCGACAGCAGCTCTTGGTGGGAAGACTATTAAAACTGCATCTAATGCTAAAAACCAACAAACAAATAAATATCATGTTCTTTTAATTTTTTTTTTTTTTTTTTTTTTGTGGAGTCCAACATAGGTGGAGTAACGGAATCCGGTGGCCTGAACAGGTTAACGTGAGCCAGTGTGACCAGTGGTGCTGAGCCAGGCGCAGTTTAGGAGCAGGCTGGAGGAGGATGAGGAGGGAGCAGCCTACAGGGACTGCATCTGCTCTGGCTCCGGCAGGAAAAAGTTTGCACCCTTGGAAAAACGTCCTATCACGTTATAAGTAGAGTGTCGCCAAACAGCCGGTTGAAACCAGCAGCTGTGGTGGAGTTTGTTAACAGCAGGTGAGTTGGAGCGTTTTTGACTTTCCTCTGTGAGGACTTTGAGCCCAAATGAGACGATTGTGTTAAATAAGTTATATTAATGAAGGAGGGTTTTTTTTTTAAAGGCAAATTAAGAATAATCTACACAAATTGTCATTATGTGACCATCGTTTTACACAATTTCTCCAAAAAGTACTGCATTTGCTTTCGCGCGCTCTCCATGGCATCTCTGCGCGCGTGCATGGACACAGCGGAGTCGGAGCAGTTGCAGTTTAAGTGTCAACGCTGCGTCACTGGATTTATCACAAACTGGGCGCGGGACATTTTTATGATCAGTTTTTGTTTTTGTTTTGTTTGTTTTGTTTTCTTCCCACTCCAGAGAGATTCCTCGTCAGTGGTCTGTCGTTTCTAGAAAACGCGTCTGAATCTCCTCTATTGTTTACTCACCAGGGAGCTCTTTGTTCATGCATGCTGCATACACCGCACCGCTTCATTTCACTCACAGAAAACACATTTTGGATCGAGAGTCCACAGTTAGATATATATACTGTATTGCTCCAGTCAGAATATTGGCCATGATTTTTTTTTTTTTTTTCCCCAAGAAATTTAAGATAGTAAATGTAATCGCTACAACGTGATACAAATTAGTTTGTAATATATCCAAACGTAAAATCATATTAAAATAGACTGGAATATGACGGAATGTATAATAATAGAATGCAAATTTACTCCCTGAATATGCATCAACATTAAAAATAATACGCACACCAGAGCCAACGGCGTCGGGGAATTGAGAATGGCGGAGCGGGTCGTCTCATTACGCATGGGCGCTCCTCCACGCAGGAGCCGCGGTTCCCCTTCTCTCCATTCTCCCCTTCTGTCCCGCTCTCATCAAGGCAGCTTCCTGGTAGAACAAACAATGCTATGTTGCTTTTCAAAACGGGCAATCAAACAGCCGTGAACAGACCGGGAAATTACTCCGACTGCGGCCGGGCGGACTATGGAGTAAGAGGGATTTGCATATTTTGATGCGCTAATTGCCTTGATGTATTTAAATATGGCTGCACGTAGCCAATATGCTTGTCTACGTCACTGAACGTGCCCTCGCTGTTAAACTAAATCCTGAATCCGGAAGACGCTAATGGATACGCCAGCAATTAGGCAAGGGGTGGGATGGGGGGGGGGGGGGGGGGGGAGCTGAAACGAGACAGAATGCTTGGTGCGCTTGCTGTGTCTGCTCATATGATTTTTTTTTTTTTTTTTTTTTTTTTTTTTTTTTGTAAGAGAAAAATAAATAAAACAGGTACGTTTGTTGCTCTTCTGGAATAAAACATTTAAAATGTGTTAATATAAGTAAAGGAGGACTATAACAGTCACAAAAACGAAAACATTTCATATCTGCAGAAGAAGTGTTGGAGGACTCGCGCTTCTTGCAGGCTACTGACAACTAGGTCACTTCATTTGAACTTTTTTTTGTGTGTGTGTGCAAAAGATGTCTCTCATCTTTCTTCTTTTTCTCCCCTCTCCCTCTTCTGCTCTCTCTTCACTTTCTCTCTGAGTGTATTTCCAATTTTGGAGGGCTTGCGTGCTTGTGTACGTCTCATAAGATTAGCTGTTACTGGGATATCTACTGGGAGCAATGGGAACTCATAAAGGTGCCTCGGTATACACGGATCCAATCAATACATTTGGAGTGAAGTTTTAATGTCTCTCCTTTTTTCTTTCCCCCCCCCCCCCCCCCCCCCTTTTTTTTTCTTGACCTCATTCTAGACTTAGTTTGGGAATTGCATGTAGCAAATCATTTCCCTTCTGTCTGTAAAAACGGCAAATGCGTTCCGTTTGTCAAAGCGTGTTAGCCGAGCGCCTGCAGCAAATTCATTACCGCCCAACTGCGAGGCTCACTTCGCAACCTGGCCAGGGGAGAGGAGGAAGAGGAGGGAGAGGAGGAGAGGAGGAGAGGAGGGAGAGGAGGGAGAGGAGGGAGAGGTCCGCGCCAGAGCGCCAACAATGCTGCCTTAGTTGGTGCGTGCAACAAAAGAACCGAGGGAACTTGTTTGAATTTCAGAGCACGTCCTTTCCTGACACAGAAGGATGGACCCTACCACCCCCCCCACCCCCCCTCCACCCCGCCCCACCCCTCCTCATCATCACCATCACCCTCCCTCCTCATCCGACCCCACCATCAACAGAAAAAAAAAAAGAAGAAGAGAAAAAAAAAACTTGCACACTGAGAGCTCAACTGTGAACGCACTTTTCAATTTGCTGCCTGTAGACGTTATGGGAAAGTTCTCTCTCTCTCTCTCTCTCTCTCTCTCTCTCTCTCTCTCTTCCCATCCTTCCCTCTTGTATCCGTCCGTCATGTGCTTGGAATACGCTCATGCTTTGCACAGAGCAGTTTGCGGCGCCAACAAAGTAGTATAGCGGCAGTTTTAAAGTCCCGGCAGGAACCGCGGCTGGGATGTTTGGAGCGGGACGTACCGCCGCTGATTCGCGCCGCGCGCGGACTTGGCTGCGCTCGCGCCGCCTGGGACGCTCCCCGGCCGCTGTGACCGGTCCTCAGGAAGTAAGTGCAACTTTTGTGGCTGATTGCTTTCGCGCGCGCGTTAAAGATGGGAGCGTGGATAGGAAGTGGACGCTCTGGTGTTTTTGTGACGCTTTGACGTGGAAGTTTTCGTGGAGGGAAGAAATTTGTGACATTTGTGCGCTTCGTGTTTTCCTCCTTCACTTCTGAATCAGAGCGCACAGATCAGAGATCTTACAAAAAGCTCCGAAGTAGTGGTTATGTATTTTTATGTAAGTGTAACTTGATATTTTAGTGGACCCCTTTACTTGTTGTCTTCAAGCTTCTTTATAGAGAAATCTTTATGGATTTTTTTTTTTTGCCTTGTAGAATTTCTGAGGCATTGTTCTCCTTTGTTCCTCTTGTAAAAAAAACAAGAACAACTTGTTAAAACTGGCGTTAACATAAAATGTTACGAGACATTTTATTAAAAAGCCAGTAAAATGTCAATTTTTAAGACTCTGTGCGGCAGTGTGTGAACTAGATTCAGTGTCACACATGGGATTTGGGGAACAATGAATGCAGAAGCAAATTGCTTAGAGTTTAGAAAGTTAGTTTTTACTCAGTTAAAGTGCTATCCTCAAACAATAAAAGTTACCTTCAACTTAAACCTTAAACCAAAGGCCCCTGGTGTACATAACAAAGTTATACACGTTTCTTTATCGTTGATTAAAAAATTAAAGCCAACGACACCTGGCTCTCTTGTGACACTTGCTGGATTTTTTTTTTTCGCTATCATAACTTTAACTTTGACGAAACATGAGGAAAAAATTCAAACGGATGTGCGTTTAAAAGAAATGATGCGCTGTAATTAAAGCGTGGCCTCTGTGTGGGAGGCCCGTCCTGAAGCCTCCTTTATCACAATCAGGTGAAAGCATAATGCTGATCTCAATCATTTATGCTGGCCTTACAGTTCTACAGCATGGGGGGGGGGGGGGGGGGGGGGGGGGGGGCAGGATGATGTAGCCTGTGGAAAATCGGCGATGCATTCTAACAAAAGAAGAGACTGACACTCCGTGCGTAAACGAGAGAGTCATGAGTGTTCTCCTGATGATTTTCTAACTTACTCCGGGTGCTAACATGTGGAATATGTTCCGAACAGGGTCACATCTGGAATGAACAACAGAAAGGCGGGCATATATATGAATCCAGGCGGGGAACATTCAAGGGGCAGAGTAGTGTGGACAGCAACCATTCAGGGAAACGCATAGGCCTTGAGTATGGATCTGCTCATAAAGGCAGCTCCGCTTTGCCCCTCCTACCAACGAGAGGAAAGTTGAGGGCCAGGTCTCCAACAGTAGCGAGTGTACAGAACACCTGGGGAGAAAAAAAAAAAGACCTATGGACCCACGCGCGAAACGATCCGGTCTTAATTTCCCACCAGCAGTAAGTTTATCACCAGTTTACTCGTGCTGTCATTTACGCATAAGCCATGCACGATTAGAAAACTGAGTTAACCCCTGTTTGAGGCAAACTTTTTTTTTTTTTTTTAAATTAGGCTCCTTTTATGGTGAGAGTGAAATCAAAGTGTGCACAAGGCACCTTAAACGCACTCGATAACCTGCAGCTGCACGCTCCTGCGCATGATCCATCACATGTCCCCCTGCTTGTTATTGTTGACTCAGTTACAAAGATCCTATATTTTGACCCATATGTGCTGAGCCGACGGTCAACTACTTACATTCCGGTTGGGAGGTGAGCGGATTCACATCCGCGCCGCAGAGCGCCGGGGTTTTATTTCGCGGTGGGCGACGCCGCCTGCCTGTTCGGCTGTGGGCGACCCATCGGACGCGACAATGGCTCAAAAACCACAAGAGGCTATACGGAGGGATTTTCGAAGCAAAATCGAGCACGTGAGCGCGATTGAACTCCTACAGTTGCATCTCACGCGAGCGGGGGAGAGCTTTAAGCACGCGGAGATCACGGTGTCGCGTATATTAAGCAGCGTACAGACGCAGAGATAGACGCTCCGGGATGCTCGCGCCACTCAGTTGTTTTCGTTTTTTGCGGTTTATTGGGTGCAATTTCTGGTCGCATCCTCCACGGAAAAAGCATTTAAATCGCTCCCACTCCGTGTATAAAAACGAAACAAGAAAAGACAAACAATCAAACAAGCAAACAAACATGTTTTCCTTGCCATCCATCCTCATCCGTGAGAGAAGGCGCGCGGACCGCGGCTGCAGGGCGGACTTTCTCCCCAGCATCTGTGCAGCGGATGGAGATTGTGCATTGAAAGGAGTGCGCATTTCCCAATTTTCATGACATCACCGTAGTTACAGTCGTGGTCTGAGGCCTTTGACCTCACCGGGGTTGGTTCATATTTTGGCCACCCCCAGCACCTTATCCTTCGGGGATGGCCCCTACCTCCCCCCACCACCACTACTCCCCCCCCTCAAAGAGATCGACCATGCAGCATACAGAACGGAGCCTGAGACCTCAGAGTCATCGGTTTTTATCTGTCCATTCCTAGCCTGTATGGTGGATGCAAACGGACGCCTTGCCACTTTCTTTCTAAAAAAAAAAAAAAAGAGAGAAAAAAAAATCTCCCGTCTTCATAATCCGAAGCATTTGCATCGTAATTCCCTGTGCCGTTTTTGCACTTTCCACAGGAAACCGGATTTTCCCCCCTTCTTTTGCCGTGTTTCTCCTCCGCTGGCCTCGCAGGATATCTATTGCTACTGCCACAACGACTTAATAGAGGCGAAAGAACCCTTTGTGGGATCGATGCTATTTGCATTGCAAATGAAGGCCCCTCTGCAAGGATGACTGCGCCTCACCGTGATTCTCCAGGCCGGCTTCAACTCAGTAATACTGGTTAATGTCAAGTGAATTTGACATTAACATTGGGAATATATAATCCTTTTTTTTTTTTTCTGTAGCCTTTTTACACTGGGTGTTAAACAGTTCTGGCTGTGCTTTAGTGACCCTCAGCAGCTGCAGTAAATGGAATATAAGTATGACTTGAAAAAGGACACTGATGACTTTTTTTTTTTTTTTTTTTTTTGCCAAGTATGCTTGAGTTGTTAAGAGATGGAAACTTGGAGCCCAAGAACATGAAATGTCCATGTGGATTATTGCTGAAGACTGGGGAGTGGGTTGTTATCTTTGGTTATCTAGCTGTATGAGTGTTTTGCTCGTCATAAAGCTAGATAACCGAAAGTAAAAACTACTTCCAGATTCATCGTGGATCTTGTGGAGGAAACTTTAACGCTTCCCATGGACCCAAGAGTGCAACTGTTACGCTGCTAATTATCTGTTTTATCATTATTTTTATGACCCCCCCCCCTCACCCACAGTGTTCACATAGGCAAAGCCACATCAGAGATACACCTTTGTTCTTGTATATATATTTCCAGCAACTGTTTATGTACTCCACTCTCCTTTTGATACTATCACATTTCAGTGGTATTTAATCTGAATGAGATGTGCGCGTGGGCCCAACAGGGGAGATGGGAGACATTTGGAGTTAACATCACATGTGCATCTCCATGCTCCTTATTTCAGCATGACAAGGTCCGGCCAGGAAACGGCGCTGGCATCCCAAACAGTAATAATTAGGACGTATACTGAACTGACAAAAAAAAAAAAAATGGAGAGAAAGAGAGAGGGAGGTGGGGACAGGGTTGAGAGAGAGGGAGGGAGGTGGCAGAAGAGGGAGGGAGGCAGTGAGGGGCTTGGGATGTTTGCTGCTCGTGTGTGTGTGTGTGTGTGTGTGGGGGGGGGGGGGGGGGGGGGGGTCCTCGGGCCTGCTTAATTGATTCCGTTAACCGCAGTGCAGGAGATGTGAACGACTGGACGATCCCATTCCCACGCTCGGTGGGGCAAGTGGCAATGCCGTGCCCAGGCCTAATATGACAGACAGCGCCGTGAGGGCCTGGAGGGGCCGGGTGGACGGGGGGGAGGGGAAGCGACAGGGGTCATGAAAAGACGTCAAGTGCACCAGGCTCATCTGCATCCCCAAAGAAAGAGGCGACGTTTCCCAGCCCCAGCCGACGCGGCGCTCCCAAACCCTGAGTAGTAACGGTCGCGTATGCGTTCATGTCTCGCCAATTGTACTGATAATGAGAACTCGGGGGTCATTATCTTAAAACTGTGAGGGCTTATGGACGTGAAAGTAATGCGGTACAGCTCTGTAACCTGCGTGGCCCCACTTCAGCGCACGGACGCAGACGGCGCTTCTTCTGGGAATCAGCAATAACAGACGTGGTTGCATAAAAAAAAAAAAAAGACTGGGGCGTTTGTACAGATGACACCTCCTGCACAGTTTGGATTTGAACTTGACCGCAAATTGTGTCTTATTTGAGAGTAAGAAAAATATATATGCTGGCCTAAAAAGAAGAAAATATTAGATGGTGCAAGTAAAACAGTTAAGACTGTTGGACTTAATAGGATGATTCACATTTAGGCTGCCTTGAATTGTATTTTGCATAGTTTGAAATAGACTTGAAAGGCTGGGTAAGGGCGATTTGATTAGGTACAGTATAAGTAATACTACAGTAGAAGGAATTACATTAACAGCTGCACTTTGGAAATGTTTCATGCATGTATGAAACATTATTTCCCCAGCAGACCATGTGTTTCAAAGTGCTGTCTTGATAAAACAAAACAACCAATTAATTCAGGATACATTTTATTTTTCCGTTTTCTTATGTCCATTTTACTACTTTAAAGTGCCTGGTTAAGTCACACTGCAAACTCACCTTCTGTCCAGAAATCTTCCATTTTACAACAAAGCGTTATTCACGTGCAGTGTTAAACAGAGTCACAGTGGCTGAATTCAGCACCGGCTCTGCTGAAAAGGTATCTTGGACACTTTCTCACACCAGAAAAAAAAAAAAAAACTAGTGTCTCTTGTTCCCGACCCCTGTCAGAGACAGCGTACAATACAGAGTCGTTTGCCAGAAAGAAATTTGAGAACACAATTTGGACCAAGCAGCGGTGAATGAAGCAAGACTTATTGTCCTAGCCTCAGTCGGGTGAAATAGTCGTCTAGTTTTGTCAAAGGGGTGGGGGTGGAGGGGGGTCGGGGGAACTTAAAGTCAGGCAAAGTTAGTTAAAAGAAAAGAAAAGAAAAACTTCCTGTAACGAAGTCCTCATTTCTTCATCAGTCCAACAAAGCATGCAGCGTGCTTCTCTTAAACATATGGGCCTGCAAGGTCTGCATGAAGTCATCTTTTCTGCACAGAACACATTTTATTCCAAATAAGCGACTGAGATGTGTTTTTAGTAAAACTTAACCATGTATAGTTGTTGAAGGTTTGTGCAAAGTTAGTATGGACAAAACTGTCCTGCCTTTATTCCTCCCAGTAGCAAAGTCCAGCTTTAAAAGAATCAAAGTAGAATATTTAAAAAGAGAGAGAGAGAGAGAGAGAAGATGAAGAAGCATGCCAAGGCGGTTTGCAATGCATTGCTAAGTTGTACTGCTTCCGGGAGACAGTAGCATCACATGCCTAGGACAGCTGCAGTTAATACTCTCTCGAGTCTCTCTTCCTTTAGACATCTTGGGCTGCATGGGGAGCTGCAGTATGATTGGCAGTGATATGTTTGCCTAATATTGCTCGTATATTTTAATAATGTTGTTCAGAATTGCGTATTTCACTCACCCCTGCTGACCACAGTTTCTATGACGTCTTAAATAATGAAATAAAAATAGTCTCATTCTTCACCACCATTCTAGAATTTGGCTGCAAAGCACAATTTAAGCCAATTTAATTCAATTTGTGTCTATATATATATATATATATATATATATATATATATATATATATATATGCATGTCCTACCAGTGCCCTTCTTATGCTTACACATGCTCTGCAGCTATTTTTTTTCCACGTGATTTCTTGACTAACAAAACTGTGACAACCAAAGTGCTTTCCTATTCACTCGATGGGCAATCAGTATAGTTTACATGAGTGTGTCTGAGGTGTTCATGTGAATCCTCTGTACCTTCATGTGTGTATGCATGGCAGGTGCAGTAGAGGCTTTACAATACATATCAAGTGATGGCAATTTCTGTGGCAGAAAAAAAGATGTGAATATTGCCATCATATCGACTCTTTTCCTAATAGACAGTATGGCATGACTATTTTTTCTTTTTTTTCTTTCTATCATTATGGACTACTGTCATGTTGCTTTGCAGTAGCAAACTGGATACTGCTTCTTACACTGTTAGAAAGGCTGTGATGTGTAGAACCGCCATGTTGTATCGCTTGCATTATTAGCCCGCTGTATTAAAATTGCTCTGTCCAGTTTGACAAAGCAGGATTATTGTCATTCTGCTGATGTTTGCAATGGGGAGGAAAAGGCTCCATGTGCATCTGCATATGTATGTCTCTGTTTGGATGTGTGTAGCATTCTTGTGTGTTTGTCTCTGCGATTTACTGAGCCTGGCATCTTGGATAACTGAGCGAGGTTATTACTATCATGTTGATGAAAGGGAACAATGGCTGTGTCTCAGTCAACAACGTCTGTCTGGGTCGGTCCATGTCTCCCTCTTTTTGTGTGTGCGTCTCCTGGACGTGAACTTGAACTTGAGACAGGCAGCCAGACACCATCTGTGCAGCAGGGGTAATGAATTCAGCGCATTCATGGCTGTGGAGCTAACCCAGACCACCACCACCCATTGATGAGCAGATGACCCCTATAGTCTGAGTTAGCTTTTCATCACTAATAGAATTCAACAATACCAGCTGGTTGTAGGGGAGGTTATTTTGGCTGTTTTCCCAAAGACAAGTGTGAGGACTGGTGAGCCGGTGTTGTTGGAGCATGCATGCACCGTATTTGTGTAGCATGCATGTTTGTATGTATCTTCATGCTTGTTTGAGCTTGTATTCATGAAACCCCATGATTTCTCATTTATCTTGTTCTCACCATAGTTTATGAATTTTAAATTGAGTCATCCTTTCTCTCATCACATTCTGCACATTTCTTTGCTAAAACTGTGAAGTGTTATTTTACCAACACAGCCATTCTGAATTTATTGCCGTGATAACTGAATGGGCCAGGTCAGTATTTCCCCTGATAAAGGGTAATAAATGAATGAGGCAAACTTTAAACAATCCAGGTGCAATGTGAATTCCTACAGGCCCTCCTCCTACTTCTCCCTCTCTTTTTCAGCTCAAGCATCTGTCACAGTCACAAGCATACGCGGGCACACACACACACATGCGCGCACATGCGCACACACAATAAGGCTTTTCCCTCTGGTTGGTGTCACCACGGCAACGGTAGGTGAGATCACCTTGCGCATGGCAGCATCAGCCTCTGCCAATGCAGGACAGGTTCCTGGTTTCTCTAAGTGTTTTGTGTTTGGCTGCGAGTGTATGTCGAAACTCGAAATGTTACCCAACCCCTGTCTGTGCTTCAGTGTCGATACACACCATAGCATTTTGTATGAGGTAAAAGCACATGTCCCAATTAATTTTTTTTTAAAGACATATATAGCTAATATTATCTTAATTAGTTTCATACACACATACCAACACACACAACTACTCGAAAGGTGTTATTGCTTTCAGTGATGGTGTCATTGCCGATTAACTGGGATGTGATCGACCTCCCTCCATAGAAGACCAGCCAGCCACAACTTGCCAATAATCCACTGAGGAATGTCGTGGCTAGGCCCTTTTTAATGACATCATGCATGGCCACTTGAGCACCTTTTGGGGAGCAGCGGGCATGCTGTGCTCTGCCACACTGTATGGCCCTCCCCTCTGACTAACTGCAAGGATACGCGTAGATGACACGACCTTAATTATGTGGACTGTCAAATATCTCTTCCATATGTAACGGAAAGAGATTGTGTTTGAAAGTCAGAAATTCACATTGTCTGCATGGTGTGGATTTACTCATTTACATGATGATATCATTCAGGTCCTCTAGCATTTCAATCATTTTTAATGTGGCGTGCAGAAATTACAGGAATTACATTATGAGACTTTTAGAAATGTACCACTGACATTTAAGCCCTATAACTCAAGTGAGTTCCAAAAACTTGAGTTTTTATAATGCGGATGCTAAATTTGAATATATCAATTGTGTCTAAAATTCTGAGCTTTATTCTCTTTAAGTCTTCATGAAGCTGAGAGTCAGAAGCCTAATTTGGCTATCCCAAAGTGGCATATGCTAACATCTTTCGTGTCTTATTATATATACTATTCCCTTAAGTAAAAAAAATCTAAACTTAATCACTGTTCTCAAAAGGACTCAATCTGGAGGCAAAGAAAACAAAAGAGAACACAGAAAGATAATTTAGAAATAAAATAGAAACAGCTTTTAGATCTGGCCATATTATTTTCTCAACTACATTTAATTATAATTTCATACACAAGATACATATCAGTCATGTCATTTCAGTCCCATTTTTTATTCACATGTAACAGATGTACATGTTTATTTCAAATCAGTGTTTAACGTAAGCACTGCTGTGTGACTGTATTTGCATAAAAAATATAACGTGATAAAATCTAATCAGAACGGTTTACTCTCAGCTTTCTGTGCATGATTAAATACCAATATTTTGACAACAGTTATGCAGAATGAGGCAGTGTGCTCAAATCTCGTTTTTGCTCCAGAAGTCTAAAACTGGCTGTCAACCTGTCTTCTGGGATCTGTGTTCTTCTGGCTTTGATTATGCAAATACTTTGCACTATAAATGAATTAGTATACTTGCATTTGAAATGGGCCTTCTTGAAGATGAAAGAGTGTAAATAATGTATTTTGTGTCACTACATTATTCATTCCCTATTAATTACAAACGCCGGTCTCAGTCTCCATGTGTCATATGCTTTAAATGACATTCAGCTGGTCTGGGTGTTATTTTCTATATACTGTGTGAAGTATGTAAATCTGCAGTCTATTAGTATAAAGATGCTAGTCTCAGAATTACAACGGTAATTTTCTCTCACGGTATTCACTCTCAGTTTGTCATTGTTAAACTCCTAACAGTATTAGCTAGATTCAGTCAAAGCTTATTTGTCATTTTTGTTAAACTGGTAATTCATGTATGAGCTCTGACTCGGTAAACCACAACACTCCTGTATTTGCTGCCTGAACATCAAGTATTTTTCCTTTTCATGTTACACATAATCTCGTCTATCACTTGTGAGTAGAGGGGCTTCAGAAACATTTTTTAAAAAAAGCATAAATACTGCTGTTAAGGGCCCCACCACAATGAGAATATGTCTATCTTTCTTTAAGGCATGCGCGCAAGCCTTACAGCGTACGGCATTAAAGCTTGTGCACAATTTGAATACAGCAAATCGTTTGAAAAATATATGCTGTGTGGCAATTAAATTATATGTGGCTCTTGGACCAGGCAGTCAGTGCCCGTGCATATAGAATAGTGAGCGGTGGTGGCTAAGCTCGCATTAGCATCTGGCCCTTTTATGTAAATTTGATGAGAAAGGACTCATGCATATATGGCAGGGCTGAGGTGTTCTCATCTAATATCCTTATTAGAGAGGGGTAAATTAAATATTTATTAGGGGGCTAAGGGTTAGGAAGCAAAGGGGGGTTAGTCTGTCCTGTGTTGTGACGAGGACCTGAGATGGAAGAAGGGAGAAAGGGAGGAGGCTTTCTGTACAAGTGTCTCTCTCTCTCTCTCTCTCTGCCTCAAGGTGCCACCATCTTAAGGCGTTTGGCAGTAGTGAGAGTGTGGGGAGGGTAGACCTAAAATGTCCGCTGGCACAGACGCGCATGCATACACATTAGCTCGCACAAATTTTTGTGTGGCACAAGGACCGGACACGGATCTGAAAATCAACCACTTAGTTCCTCTCATCGGCAGATTTCCATGCTGAGAATTTCATTCGCATGTATTAATTCCTTTGATCACTGTCACTTACCTACAAGATCAACCTTTGTTTAGCAGTCTATTGCATGTCGCTAATGGAGAGCTAATGCTGGGACCTCAGCTATTAACCCAAACTGGTATTTGCTAATATTTCTAGCATTTCATATTACATGATCCACATTTTTTTTTTGTTGTTGTTGTTGCTTTTTTACCTCCCAAGAAACTATAGGTAGGTTGGCTTTAGCTGACATCTGCTCAACAAAGCAGCTGGATAGGGACAAACTATTTCACTCAACTTACATCTTTATTTACAGAATGAATTAGTGGATTTATTTATATGATAGGCCTTTTTTTTTCTAGTGCCAGGAAATTTAGACTTTAAGAAATCTAGAGCGTAAATGTAAAAATTCACAGATAATACTTGCATTTTGTGAATATACATGTTACTTTTTTGTAAATCTGCTACTCTAATAATGAAAACACATGCTAGAGAGCAAAGATAGGAAGATGGCGACAATATTACTTGTTTATGCAAATCTGTCATGTTCACTGTATGCTCTTCTGTCCCATTGTCTCTAACTCATTCTTGCCATCACACACGCACACACACACACACACACACACTGTAGCTGACCTCTTCTAGTTGTTAATTATCATAAATGTGCTTAGTGAGTTGGCACACACATGGGCACACATGCACAAACACAGACTTTCAGCGTACAAACACACACTGTTCACTGAGACAGACAGAGCATTAGCATTTCCTTTCATCGTGAAGTGCTCCTGAGCATGAAAAAGAACGTGAAGGATATTATTCAAAATGATTTATACTACACATCTTCCCTATTTTTGCGGTAACACACACATGCAGCTCTCACAAGCATATATGTGTGATTCACCAGTTTAGGAGAGTATGTTACCTCAGGTATTTGCTTCTTGTTACACTTTACAGCCCACATTGAATATGATGTTGATGTGTACATTTCCATAGATACACATGCATTTCTACGCACATATTCATCTCCTTCATGTGTGAATGAGTATTTGGAATTAGGTGAGCCGTGCGTCCATGTACCTCGAGCCTGTCGACCCTCCTTTATTTGCTTATAGTATGCATGCAAATAGCAGCTGTTTCCCATCCCTACATCCCTATTTTGTCTGATGAGTGGTGTGCCGGCATACTTCCAAAGCGAGAATAATTAAACGGATGTGAGTTTGAGCCTGGCGTTGGCTAATGGGCTGTTACTGGGAGGAAATTAGACAGGCAGCATGGGGGAGCTGGGTGGCAATACAGACCTCAACTTTGGATAATGAAACACTGTAAGCTACCAGGGATGGGGAAGATGACACACCTCCTATAAAGAAAAAGGTTTTGTTCTATGCCTTTCTTTGGTCATACAGGTTGGTGAAATCGGTGCAAAAGAGACAAAATTATTGGATATATATATATATATATATATATATATATATATATATATATATGTATGTGTGTATGTGTGTGTATGTACGTGCGTGTGACGATAACAATTTTAAACTGCAATTAGTTTCAAGGCTCACATAAGTGCACCCCCCCCCGCGCACAATTTGCATTTATTGCGGCAACTTGAACATCACCTGAGTTCAGCTTTAGAGAAAGAAAGGGACTGATTCCTGGCATCCGTTGTTTTTAGTTTGGTGCCCCTCCCCGTCCTCACCCCCATCCACTCCGACGACTCGCCCACCTCACACACATGTAGGCTCTGAGCGTAGCGTGGCGGGGAGAGGTGGGAGTGGAGCAAAGCGGAGGAGGAAGATAGAGGAGCAGGAGGGTGATGGGATGAGACAAGCCACACAAGCCGCATAGGGAACGAAACAAAGGTGGAGGTGGGGGGAGTGCAGCATAGTTGCCCTAAACTCTGCCATAAGGCTCAAAATGCACATATGCACACATGCACACACTGGTTTGCCACAAAACCACACAACACTCATGTGGGGAGCATTGTAGTGGGGAGTTTGGCAGTGTGCTCTATATAAAGATACCCTTTTTTTTTTGTTATCTTTGTTACTTCTCAAGTGTCATTTAAATTTAGGTACCTCTTGATTTTTTTTTTTTCTCTTTTCCTTTTCATTTGGGAACCTTTGATGTCCATGCATTGTTTTGTTGCATGTATTTATGGAGATAAAAGCATAAATAAAAACATTTAAATTCAAAGAATCTTGTGTGACTCTGTCATTAATTATTGTCTTGTGGTGTTCTGACAGTGCCGGTGCATGTCGGTTTTTGGTTTTCTACGTGTGTGAGGCCTTTGATGTTGAGCTTTAATAGAATGTGGCATCTGTCAGTTCGACACTGACACACTAGAAGATTCTCACAATCACTTGGGAGCGCACCAGAACGGAAAGGCAGCTGAAAGAAACTCTGTACAGTATATGCTGTATATTTCTGTAAAAGCTCTCTAAATGAATTGTGTGTAGAGCATGAAAGTAAACAAAACTCATTTTAGATAAGACCCAAAGCAAAGAGATCTAAATAGGGAGGAAGGGTTGGGGGGGGGGGGGGGGGGTTCTATCTGTCAAAAGAATTTTTTTTTGTGTATCATGTTAAATGGTGTTGACATCTGACCAGTGTTTCAACGCACTCTCTTCAACCTGTCTGAACATCTGCAGTCACACCTATCTACAGAATTAAAGAGGGAAAGTAAAAAAGAAATCCCATCGATTACAGGATGCCTCAGAGTTCATTGCAACAATGCTGCGTGCGTTGTCGTGTACCGCTGGCGTGTGAGCCAAAGGTCACGGGTGCTGGCGTTGCAACAACATGGCTGCAACATCGTTGCAATCAGTGCTGCAGCCATGTTTTATCTGCAAAAGCTGCATACACACAATTTCTTATATTTTGATCATAATTTGTGTAAATATTTCAGTAATGTAGCCATACATCTTAAAATTTGTAGTTACAAAAATCTTCTCTCTGAGATTTTTAATTTTGTATAAAGTAAAAGCTATGATGATTATCTCAAGTCATGTGAAGGGTCTGGCTTTCATTTGCCACTTGTGGGAAAATGTAAAGGTTGATTAGGCATTCGCTCAAAGTTATCGTCATTTTGGGTTACTTAAAGTAAAAATAGCTACAGTAAACACGACATCTGCTTCCTTCTTCTGCGTCATAACTATGTGTTTATTCCCCCTTTTTCTTTCTTTTTAGTGGAAACATGGCAATTGTAATTTGACCTCAAGGAGTTGTTCATCACATAAAGACTGCCTCTTGGTAAAGATATTCACTCCCTTCCTTTGTGTGTGTGTGTGTGTAGGTGTGTTTTGTTGCTACAGTGATGGAGAAAGGAAGCTGACAAGGGCTACATGCAGCAGGAAGTACAGGTCATCAGAAGATCTCTGGGATTTTGCTCTCCACTGGACCCTCATGAGGTGATATTTGGTTATAAACTACAGTGTGTGTGTGACAGCCCATGCATATCCGTGTACTCTTCATTTAGTAGTTTAGCATAAGCCTCCTATTCATTAGAATTCATGTGCCTTGTCAGCTCGGACAATTTAAAACTTTTGATATTCTTCTGGAAGTGTGGAATATATTTTATTAAAACAATGTGATACAAATAGCACAATTTCTTTGTTATCAGAGCTTTTGTCTGTTCTTCTCCTGTGTGCCGATCTCTACTGATAGTCTAGTTTGTGTTCATGTGTGTTTGCCTGAAGCAAACTTAGCCCATGTGTGTTGGATAAAGGCATAGATGTTAGTTGTGGTCCAGAGAGCACAGTAAACAGAATAATGGCAGTTTGAAGGGAGCTCAAGAGATCTGATGGTAGGCAATATCAAGTCCCATGACCCTTTCTTACCCTGTGGTTCTTAACAAAGACAATGAGCACAGGGGAAACAAGGGTTCACAGTTCATCACAAAACATACATAGCTTCAACCAGGAAGTGATTTCAAAAAATCTCTCGCTACAGGAAATCTGTGAAGCAGTAATTGCTCTCCACTCTGGCAGTGTTGGCTTTGCGTGCACGGACATCTTGCTCGATCAATTTGGTCCCCTTCCAGTGACATTATATCCTATTAAAGTTAAGCAAAAAATGTAATGAATTGAGGTTTCACTATTAGTGAGGAAACTATACATTAGCTGGCAGCAGAAGCGAAATTTCATTTGTGCTTTCTTATTAAAAATGTTATGCTTTTCTTATGACGCACTGACCTGTTGAGAGATTGAGGTGCTCTGAAGTGTTAGGACTGCAGATGTCCTCACTGTGTACAGCTAACTTAAATGACTGACGTTTGTCACTGTCAGGTTTCTATGCCATGCTTATATTTGCAGTGGCACAAAACATACCATCAGCCACATCTCTGGTATATCAAAAATAAGAAGCTAAAAAGCACAGAGATTGTGTATGTAATCACTTACTGCAGTGAAAAGTTTATTTCTTGGTGGTTTTAAGGAAAGCGATAGAGAAAGAATAAAATATGGAGCTGAAGAAAAGAGGTGGTATGTCAGCACCCATGGGCCTCAGTATGTGGTGGTATTACTGGTTTTAATTACTCCTGGTACTCACACACATTTAGTGTATTTCTTAAAAGGGCCAATTAGAAGGGCAGTGAAGGCCACTCAGTAGGAAAGGTCAGTGCTCATCTATGTAGCCATTGAAACTACTCCACTGAGAGAACACCACAGCACATTTTCACAATTTTTTAACTTTTGATAGAATAAAGGGTTCTGTCCCCACAGCTCTGCTTTTTGTATGTTTTGAACGTTTTTTAGTATTTAATGTTTATCTTGTCATTCCAACACAACTTCAGCACTGCATTTTTGCAACAGTACCAGTTAAGCTACACTTGCATTCTTATCAATAGTGTTAATCAGGTTATATATAGAGGTGAAAGTTATTACCTGTAAATCTGTGACTCTGTAACTGTCATGTCTCATTTAGAATTGTCATAACTGCTTTAAACAGTAAACCCCATGCTGTACACTGTTGACAAGTTTATTTTAAATTTAATTTATTCTTATTTTAAAATTTCCATAATCAGTTTTTTACTAGATGACCCAGCTATATACAATACGTATATTTATGGATTATTTTCATGAACATTTTCTCTAAATACAGAACCATCACCCTAGATAGCTCACCTTCACTCTCTTAGCCAAAAGCCCAGAATCTCAGTGCCAGGGACATTAGTCATATTTATTGGATTTTGCATTATCTAATTAGAAAGCCACACTTTTTTTTTTTTGCAAGAGAGGTGTATAATCCCCTATTAGCCATTTCTGTATGGAAAGTATGGCAGGGTCATGGGTTGGGTGCTAAAACAGGAAACCAGGTCAGCCTTCAATCTTTGTAGACATATATTTAAAAAAAACACGTCATTTGAATTGAAGACGAATTGAGGACAAATACTAACTCTCTGTTTGGCCTATATAGTCTATATACAGTGCATTTCTCTATATCTATATCTGCACACACACATAGATAGATAGATAGATAGATAGATAGATAGATAGATAGATAGATAGATAGATAGATAGATAGATAGATAGATAGATAGATAGATAGATAGATAGATAGATAGATAGATAGATAGATAGATAGATAGATAGATAGATAGATAGATAGATAGATAGATAGATAGATGTGCATTTCGTACTAGATTTTACAACTACTATTGCTACAATTCAGGAGTATAAAGGATTTATAATACGGTGCCCACAAGCAGAATATAAAACCCTCCAGCATTGGAGACTGGCTTCTGTGCCTGCAGTGCTCACCCGAAGCAATTAATGAAGTCATCTGCATGTGTCTGTGTGATTGGGAGGGAGGGGTTAAAGTGTCTATCTGTGTGTGTGTGTATGTTGTCTAGTCTGCAGATGGTCCATTAAAAAACTACTAAATAACATTTTTATTTATTAGTAACACCTGACATGAAAACATGTAATTTATTATGCTCTGATGATAAAAGAGCAAATAAATAAATAAATAAACAAACAATAAACAAAACCAGAGACACCTGAAAAACAAAATAGTGGATTATTTACAAAATTATGTTAAAGTATGTAAAAAAAAAATTTTTGAAGTAATTAATATTATACCTGTTTTTTTTTTTTTATTTGCTACCTGTTATATTGTTCTATATTTCATGCTTCGAAGCAAACCTGTCCTCGTGCTTTACAATGCAGATGCTCACGCCCTTTTAGGCACAGCACAGTATTTCATGTCCATGTTTGTTCAGCCGAAGACGAGTTCTATTCCTCTTGAAATCTCATTGTATCAATTCATAATTAAAACCTAGACAGTTAACACACACACACACACACATGCACACACAGACATGTATCCATGCTACTTCCATTTGGCTGTGTAATAGCGCTGCATAGAGAAGGTTTCTCCTACGTCATCATACATTCAGAACAAAGGATTTTCACATTCTGGAAATCATGCAAATACATGCAAATTTCTGGCGGCAAGAAACGGCGGTGCGCCAGGAGGGGAGTTTGTGTAAGCACTGAGGAATACCACGGGTTTTGTGTGCACACGCTGGACAATCTTTCTTTAAAATAATTGTACATAACATTAAATAAACATACACATGGGTTTGAATCTGATTCTAAATCTTTCCTCACTACTTCCTCCATCTTATGAATATTGGTTAGATCCATGTAGCCAAAGGAATGTTCAGTTTTGGTTTTGTTTTGTTTTCTCGTATGCAAATAATCTTTTCAAGATGCACCGAAATGCACAGCATTCAATAAGGAGTTGAAATGCTCTCAGTGAATGTAAATCTGTAAATCTGTACTGTGTGCAAACAGCATTGTGTTGTGTGATTACAAGTTGGGATGATGCAATATTTTGGTGGAGAAATGCAGAGCAGATATTAGTGACGCAGGCGCTAATGATGGTGGCACCTCTCCTCTAGTCTTCTCAGTAAAAAGTTCAGCTTTATCATACATGACATTTTCATGAGTATGTTCAATAGTTAACAGGATTAGGTAATGACAATGTAGGTCATTTTTTTCAGCTCGAAGAATAAAAAAAGATGCTTGTGCAATACATCTTGAAATTTGATCTGGTTCTCATTGTGAATATTCAAAGCATTCATAGTTATTTCTGAATCATTACAGAAACATCATCACAGCATGTGTGAAAAGATCCTCTCGAGTGAATCTAAGTTGAAAGATATATTTGCTTTTATTCTACATACGATACTAATTTACTAAAAAATACATCTTTAGTCAGTGCTTAAAGGGAGTTTGGGGAGCCACATTTCCTGGAGTGTCTGTTTCAACTCTTTTCCACATTTATTCTTAAATCATACAGTAACATCTGTAGGAATACATCAAAAACCGTTGCATAATATTTATTTTCAAATTAAATCATTATCTGCTTCCTCTTGTGACAAAACGCTGATACATATGAAGGCACAGGTTACTAATATATCAATTAGACACTTACTGACACACAACAACCACCAATTTATTTAAACATGCAGCAAAAAAAAAATCCTATTTAAATAACAACACCCTCCACCCTCTTTCAGATAGCATGCACACACTCAGTGACTAACCCGCAGACACAATATGGTAGGGGAGAAAAGGGGAGGGCACATGCAGACAGACATTCACAGTTGTGCATAATAATGTTAACATTCCTGCATGTCTAATGCAGGGGATATCGAGACGGGCACTTGCTGGCTGTGGTCTTGCTGCATGCTGTGTCTGTGTGCGTACACGGCTCTAAACTGTGGAAGAGCATAATGATGTATTAATTGGCATTTGGGCTCCTTGCTGAGGTTACTACGAAGCATTTGATGCAGTCGTAAATCTTATGCAGGATCACATTTTACTCTCTTGTTTGTTTGCATGAATATGTGGTCGCATCATAAAGCGAGTAAACCCATAACCTGCTGTTGCTGAGGCTTTGACCAAAATAGCAGTTGGTTTGATTGTTTTTCTACCTGGCTGTTAATTTTGCAATTATTACTCAGATGTACACACTCCACACAGAGATGTCATAATTATTAAAACAGCCCTGGTTTTAGGAAGTAAATGTGAAAACGCATGGTAACAGTGGTGAAAAGCTCAATCATCGTTCATTTTCAATTTATGTATTCAGAGACTCACTGGAAGGGTGTAACTTAATTTCAGATGCATGCACTATTAAGTGACCTTCCAGTTGTATTTATTAATATATAGCCATTTTTATTTCAGGGTCTTTCCAAATAGAAAGACACGTAGGAGCAGTGGAAATGAAAATGGCGTACCAGCATAATAAAAGATTGAAACAAAGAGAGACAGACAGCATATATGCTGACAAGGACAGGCAAAAGATGAAGCTCATTTTTTCGTGGGCACCCACTGGCGTCTGCATTGCAGATTGCTGAAATCCCCCTCAAATGCGTGCCTGGGCTTAAGGGGGGTGCAGTGGGGAAGGCTGAACGAGGGATGGGTTTATGCTATCTCTGCTGTGGTACACTTTGTTTTTTCCTCATCCCCCACCAAAATATATTTTTCTGTCTGCATCAAATGTCAAGTTAATTTCCTGGGTGCTATGAAGGATGTGTCCTCCCCTTTGGAATGTGTGGCAGGGTGGTGGATTAAGGCCTCGTGCTGTGCCTGTCAGTGTGTTTATGGCTGTGTGCGCACGCGCGTGCGTGTGTGTGTGCGTGCGCGTAAGGGTGAATGGGGAAAGGGGCATGGCAAGGCAAAGCAGAAGACCAGGGGTGGTGCTGGGGTTCAGTAAAGTACAGTTAAATTGGTTCTCTCCGAGGAGCTCGATTGGTGTGCTGGAGGTGTGCACCTTTATGTGTGTATGAGGCAAAGAATAAGATCCAATTATTAACAAAGATGCTTTTGGCAGCGCATGGACACGGCCATGTACCTATCCTCATTTGTGAATTCATATGTTCAGGTGTTCTGAAGGCTGATCTTTACTGAACAGTATAAAAGAGAGCAAAACATGCGATTTACTGGAATGGATGCCTTATGATTCAATGTCAATGGAAAAAAAGTTAAACGTCCTGCTATTCTTTCAGGTGCTTCAAAAAAAATTAGTGTCTGTACAGCTCATTGTGAACAAATATCTTTTCATTGTATTGTGTTTGATTATATTAAAAAAATATTGCCTATTAGCCCTGAGTTAACATCACTGGCAGTGGCCTTCCTTGTGTCTTTTGTGTCTTCCGGCCAACCAAGGATGAATTTTATTTTTCTTTCCCTCATAATCATCGAGCATTTGCGCCCACTTATGTTTCCCCATGTCTACAACATTTGTGTGGACATAACCTTTTTCGTATCTAAACACACTGCTTTTATGTTGTTGCTGGAATGCAGCTTTTCACAAGCTACTGCATAGAAACTCTAGAGTCTCAATTTGTCTTCAAATGTAGAGATAAGGCTGCACATACTTCTTATTTGTGTCTATAGTATATAAGTATCCAACTGTGCATGTCTGTTCACGCTTAACTATACAGATGCAAGTTTAGCTAATGTGTATGTGTGTGCATTTGAATGATCTTTCTGCAGTTTGCATGCAGCCGCATATAAGAACCGTATGAAGGAAAAATGTCCATTTTGTGTCGCAAAGTGTAGAAAATCTTATAGCAGAGAAAAGGGATTTGCATTCGTCAGTCATGCTTACACTGATATATGCTCCTGCCCCGCAAATGTCACATCCCATAACCCAGAAAAATTACACCAGTCCCACCTAATTATGCATATTCATGACGCTGTTTTGCATAGTGCTGCTAGCACACGTCCGTTACAGGCCACAGAGCAGAAAGATGTGGTTGAGTGAAAACGCTTTCAATCCACCGATTCAAGCGCATGTCTGCCACAAGCATGAGCTTGATAGCCCCATGCCCATTTTTATGTTAACTGAAACCTTTATAGATAGCGAACTTTGTTATTTTTTGCAGCCAGTCATGATTCCACTTCCTGCAGGCTCTTCAAGTCAAGTGAAAAATTATCTTTGTCACAGATTAAGTAGGTCATTTTGAAAATAGATCAAACTCAGCTAATTGTTGTTTTTTTTTAAACTGCTTATAAACAGTTGAAGTTGTGACCTTTTTCAATGCAGTAAGATCTTGTGGGTTCCTGGATCCAGGTTTGAGTAGAATGCAGAACCTTCAGTTTTGCAGCACTGAAATTTTCTGATTAGTCATGTATTCTTCGGGTTTCATTAACACCTTTCTGTCTCAATCATCATGATAGCTTCTAAAGTCTGTTAATTTCTATTTCCTTTTTATTGTTACTGTTTGCAACCAGAAGATTCGAACTACAACATGAAAGCGTGTTTCTAACATCTGAGAAGACACGGGTGTACTGGACACAAGCTGTGATACTTGAGACAGCTGGGGAATAAATAAGGAGACAAAGGAGCAGCTTCACAGCCGTTACATTCAAACACACAAATAAAAGCAACCACCGCATGTATAAATATGTAACTGTTTTTGTTTGTTTTTTTGTTGTGACTGTAGCTGAAACACTTTTCCTGGTTTGGTTGTTATGTGGAAGCGGTTTCAGCACCAGTGCCTCGCTTAGAACCAGTTCGTTGTTGTTGTTTTTTTTTTTTAAGAAAGCTTTAGTTCAGAGCCAGAAAAACTGGTGTTACTCTACCTTCAAAAGTCTACTTCAAGGCCAGTTACGTCAGGGAATAAGGACTTATTAATAGATAGTATTCACTGACGTCACTTTGACCCAGGTCAAGCTTCACAGTACAGCTCCAGTTCTCCATTCATTCTCGTGCAGCCATGTGTTCACAAGTTACTAACAAAAGTGTCAGAATAGACAAAAAATTAATCCAAGAACGACAACCAAACCACATCAGAAGGCAAAAGAAAAAAAGTGGAAATGATTGATGTCCAGTCTTAATCTTAGTCTATCTATTTTATCTTAATCTACAGGAGGCTAAAAAGGATTATACAAATTATCTGAAGGATTTATATAACACATCGTACGTACCATGACATCGACAATTATATTTTTCGTGACAAGGCAAAAAAAAAAAAAAAAAAGAAGAAAAACGTATACCTACCAATCTCCAGAGGTTTTACAATCAGTGTGTGGGTACCTGGGTGGGGGGTGGGGGCTACATTTGGTACATTTGGCTGCAGCAAAGGTTTATTTAAATTAATTTAATGAGCAAGCATGCTGATTGATCCTAAAATGTTTTATCAATACTTTTAGCCTAGGTCTACATGTTTCAGGAAAAAAAAATGAGTGAAATCCCTCTATGGTATCTTGACTAATCTCTATCTTCAGGTTTCCAAATGGGATCCCTTTACTTTCAATATATATATATATATATATATATATATATATATATATATATATATATATATATATATATATATATATATACACACAACTGATCTGTTCGGAGTGTTAACAGAATGAAACAAATAAGTATTTGTAAGATTTGGACAAATTAAGTAGAGTGGGCTAGGCCAGGCAGTGATGAATAATCTTTCAACTCCAGAGCCAAAATTATGGGCACAGAACCTCAACACACTTGAGGTTTACTTGAGCAATCAATGTTTCTGGCAGCTGAATTCTTTAGGTTTTGATCCTTCATGTACTCCAATTTTAGATCTGTTCTTGCATTCATGAACTATGTATGTGGCATTTTAGAAACTTTAATGGTGATTTCAGCCTCAAAAAACTACTCTCACTACACATTGCTGCATACAGTGTTTATGAATGGACTGCTTGACCTACAAAATGGCAGAGGGCCTGTTGTGACCTAATGTGAATAGTATGGGATTATTGTGATTAATCAAAACAATGTAAAAGTCATTGTTAAGTCATGTACTTGTGCTGCTAATAGAGAAGGGAAAAAAAAAGAATAGGGACAACTCGACTACCGTAGAATTTCACTAGTGAGGGGGCTGAACACACTCATCCAGGGCTTTGCAGACACGTGTCTTTCTCTCCTCTGGCTTCCTCCGTTTATTCTGTGCTAAGTAGACAGGATCACAACTTGTCTTGCAGTCAGTGTTGATCTTTTCCTTGCCACATTGACAGAAACATTGCCTAGAATTTCTTGAGAGGTTCAGCACATCAATATTCTTCCCTACTTTGTCCTTACCCTCTTACTAAATTGGCGCCTTTGGAGTCAGTGGGAGTTCACATAGTTGCTTCAAAACAGGAAGTGTACAAGGCACGCAAAAGCCCTAAATTCAGCTGTAACCACTGGTTAGTACTGGTCTTGCCCCCCGGTGGATACCATTTTCGCTGTTCTCAGGGTTCCCCTATTAACAAAGAATGGAGAACGAAATCAGTCGGTGCCGGTCAATGGAGGAGACTAATTTCCTCCTCACGCTATTGTTATGGATCAAAATCCAAGACAAGTTGACCGTGCAACCAATCTGACAAAAACATTTTGGCCCTTCTATGAAAATATAAAATAAATGGAGCTCCTCTAGCCTCAATCTGCTTGATTCAAAGGAGAGGACCCATGTGCTTCAACAGGCCAGTACACTGGAAACAGCAGTGGAGTAATGACTTTTTATGTCAGTTTTCCTGAATATTGCTTAATACCTTACATAAAGAGGTACTCAAAATGGCTGCTTTAAACCTAATTTAGTGCTTATATCATCATTAATGAATGTTGTTGGGTGTTTTGATATCACCCTCTCGTGATCCCACTCAAAGAAGCAGCTTTACATTCTGTTTCCAGCAGCGCTCATAAACACAATATTTTTCAAAATGGCATTTGGAAACAACGGTTTATGGCTACCTTTAAAAATGCAGACTGGGAATATAAAGGAACTGGTTTTGAGGGAAAACAAGATAAAAACTGTGATATATGTTCTTTGGGCACCATGGTCCTCTACAGAAATTCAGAGTGCACTAAAGGGAAGTTCAATGACATCGGAAGAGAGGTACTGACATAATGACAAAATGACATGATGACATAATGTTGTGGCTCTGTAGTGGCTCTGTATAAAAGGGAAAGGAAGCCAGTTCTTAAAACGCTCCAAAGTTGAACCAGCTTTGAATTGGTTTTAGCACCAGGCCAGCACCAGCAGCTGGTTTCAGTTGGTCACAAAGAGGTAGAGGCTCATTAATAAAAAGCCCTGGATGCCAGTTCCAGTTTTGGATGCTGTTGGCTGAAATGTATCCCTAGACTTGGTCCAATATTAATTAGGAGGCGAGAGTTCAAGCCTTGCCACTGCTTGGGTAAACAGCAATTGTTTCAGTCCAGGGTTCCAAACACGGTACCATTGTCCTGTCAGCCCTCATTGAGAGGCAAACCAGAGATGGGGTTAAGACCAATGGAGGGGACAGGAGGTGGGTAAAAAATGACCAGGGTGGTGTGAGAGTGAAAAAAGAAAAGATTTGGGGAAAAGAAGGAGAATGTGAGAACCTGCCAGGAGCAGAAGATTGGGTGGGAGGGAAAGTGGGGGGAAAGAGAGGTCTGGGTAGATGGTGAGAGGTTCTTTTCTCATCCTTACCTTTATTTCACCCTTTGTTTGCTTCCCCTCACTCCCTTCTTCTCTCCATATTCTCCTCACAACTCTCCTCCCTATGCTTTCCACTCATCCCTCCATCAATGATCCTTCCTTACACAATCCTGCCAGCCATATTCTTTCTGCTGTCCTTTGTTCCTCTTAATTTTTGCATTGGGGATAGTGAGGGGTGTTTTGCCTGTCATGCCACCTTTGTATTGCTTTTCCCACCCGACGCCAGAAGCAGGAGAGAGGAAGTAGGAAGAAAAAGAGGAGCGGGAGGGGGGGATGAGAAGAGCAGGGAAGAGAAAAGGGGCAAGACAAAAAGAAAAAGATCACACTGCTTCCTGGCTTAATGAACATGGGCAAAGGGTGATCACAATAGAATACATTATGCTCTTGTTAGTAGAAGCAATCAGTTAGCAGAGAGCACAGCACTGGCACACCATCTCTCCTGCTTGGCAACTGGCCCATTCAGTCCAAATGAATTACAACAAAAACCCTTGTTGACTGTTCTTCTCACCCTTGATGCCCAGTGGCCACAAAAGATTCACTTTCATACTTCAAAGATAAAGGAGGCATTGCTGAATTTGCATTTCTGACACAATTCACAGTATATTGGATCCAATATTACTTGGGTTTTGCTGTAATCAAAAGGACCTTACTTAATATAAAATATATAGGTGTGGCTGAACATTTAAGCTAAATTAATTTATACAATCACAAACTAATCCCCAACCCCACATTAGTCCTCATCAGCTACACTGACAGAATTTGTGATTTTAACTGGACAATCAAAAATAAATTCAGTGGCATCTTATTGTAGCCACTAAAGTTCAGTCATCATATTGCGTTTATGAATGATACTGACTATTACGCACCAAAATGTCACTTGAGGTCCATCAATAATTCATACAGAAGTTGGGTGAAAGTCCTTTATTCTCACTGTGTTTTATTATTTTTTTATGTGTGTGTGTGGGTGTGTTTGTGTGTGTAATCTACAGAATTGGCTTGAAAAGCATCAATCTTTATTGTGAAAAAGGCAAGATGTTATTTTGCCTTAAAACAGACACAAATCACCAGTATCTGACCAAGGAGTCTTTGAAAAATCTGTGATGAGTAGAACAGACCGCTTTCACCAAGGAACTGTGATTCTGGTTGGAGCTGGAAATAGAGGAAACAAAGGGAATTGAAGGAGCAGGGGCAAAAAGGAAAAAAGCTGTATTAAGAGTCGGGATGCAGGCAGAGTATGGTGGGAGAAAGATGGCCTCGGGTTTGGGTTTAGGGAATCTGCTGTTGCTGTTTTTGCCAGGGCCTTCAGATTCTTCAGCACGGCCATCTGGAGTTTAGGTACAATTCCAATTATGCAGCTTTTGTACAATCTCTCTCTCTCGCTTTTTATTTTATTTTATTTTTTTTTTTTTGGGGGGGGGGTTGTTGTTGTTTTATTACAATGATTCTCAATTTTTGGGGGTCAGTTGTTTCACATCATCTTTATTTGATCTGCTAATATATATCAATTTTCCCACTTGTGGCCTGCAGCACATACAAAATAATTGGCATGACAGCAGTAGCTGTTTCAAACAGGTGATGTCAGCAAAGATGTGAGCCTAAGCTGGACACTTGTGATCTCTGACCCCTCAAAAGGCATTGCATTAAGAGTTGTCATTCATCACTTAGCTTATATAACCACATGGGCAAATCATTCATTATGGAAAGCACTTTTTTTTTTAATACTACAACACAGAGCAACATTCACAAATTGCTATTCAAAAAAAAGCTATAAGGTGGGTGCAAAGAAAATTAAGTATAATAGAAAATTGAGTATAACATGAATGAATTCTGTATTGTGGTCAGAAAAAGCAGTATTCCTGATATTTTTTGGGAGAAATGGATGCCATGTGTTCTGGGCTAGAACAAAGTCATCCAGACTGTTGTCAGTAACAAATCTGATGGTCTGAGTTACTGCAAATATTGAATTGAATTAAATTGAATTGAACTGGACTGAATTGAATTGAACTGAACTGAATTGAATTGAATTGAATTGAATTGAATTGAATTGAATTGAACTGAATTTGCCCATGGCAAAGGTCATTTACACTTCTGTGACAGCAGGATTAAAGCAGGATTATGTTCAGTGCCAGAATGTCTTTCAGGTCTTATAAGGCATGGCAAAATTACACAATGGTAAAACCTGAACTGTGTTAAATGTTTCAGACCTGAAATGGAAAAATCAGTGGATGTATATTAGCAAATCAAGAGAGGTTTACAAAAAAAGACATGATACGTGTTGGGTTCACATTACCTACAAGGAAATAAAAGTCAAAGTAAATGTAAGAGTCACAGTATTTTATTTTTATTTGCATTTTCCAAATTCCGCATTTTATAATGTGGGCTGATTTGTTTAAGTCAGCATTTCTTTTGTGCTACAGAGCATAAAACTATGATAAAGCATACTTTTATCATATACTTTCTAAGCTGCATGTAGAAACAATGTCAATAGTGATGAAATGTCTTCAGCTACATCGTGATGTCAACAGCTGACAAGTGATTGATCACATGTTGGGACAACACTTTGAATTTTACCTGAACAGTGCTGTGCAATGACTTTTGTGCTCTGTGTCTGTACTACCTGTCCTTGGATCACTCTCACTGTATCATCATCATATCACTGGTGCAGAGTTGCATGTTGAATATTGAGGTAAGTTGCAACACTTTGTGGAGCAATTCAGAGTTGGTGCAACATTGCTCACATTCACATTTTTTGTCAACAGTCAAGAAGCCCAGTGGCATGGCCTTTACCACCCCTTGCTGGTTCTCCCTTCACCATGAGTACCCCCTGCCAACATCCTTAACTCACCAAGTCCTCTTCATCTGTGTGCATATCAGTATATGTGGATTTCTGTGTGTTGTGTGTTTGTGTGCTTTGGGACCATCCTGTGTGTACAGTTGTCAGTGTATTTAAGCCATGTCCAGATCAACGCTCACGCTTGCCTTTAGCCTATGTGCACAGTAGGGGACACTGTCTGGAGCAAGCCTCCTTCTCTGCTGGATGCAAGGTAGCAATTACACTTGCTACGTGCTGAGGGGGCACTGGGGCAGACATGCGCACATCTAAATGATGAAAGCTCACCCTGATGTGAGTGGGACACACTGGTTTTTCTATTTCAGACAATAACCTCAGAGAATTTTTATAATCTAATCTTTCCTGAGAAAGATATGATCATTTGTCAGTACAGATTATTTAGAAATTGTACAAATTTCAATAGAGCTGATATGTGTGAAATAAGTGCAAATACTCATCGTATCCTTTCAAACACACACACATAAGTACAAATATACACATACTCTGAGTTTCTGCAGCAATGGGAATGGAGAATGCTGAGGTTTAAGGTCATTTGGAGTATTGGGCACCCTGGGGCACTCCATTGTCAGTGCACCGTATCCTTCAGCTCACACATGCTCTTAAATTCACATGGAAGATGTTATGAGCAGACACACAGTTTAAAAACACAGACAAGATGCCACCTGCCAGGTGAGAACATGACATTACTTGAGTCCAGTCCCATGTAAGGATCAACTGCATATGTGAATGTATGGCAGAGACGCAATTTCCTTGTTTGTGTCTGTACCATGGTTTGTCCAGACAAAAGGTATAACTCTTTGTGTTTGTTTTCATTTTTTAGCTCTTGTTTGGCAGTTATCACTGCCTTACATAAACAGATTACTTGTATTTGGTTCTATGATTGGTAACGGAAATGATAGAGGCAAAGATTTTAGACAGAGAGTAAAGGTAGGGAAGAGGGTGAGTGAAGCAGAGAGTGTGATTAGCTCCTTTGTTGGAGGTCTGTTGAGCTTCATTGGTTCCAGAGAATGGTTCCTAATGAACCCAGCCAAGCTTGGACCAAACTTTGTGCTGAAGACAAACTAAGTTATGGTGGTCTGACAGAGTGCTGGGGGTGAGCCGACTGATATACAACGCCTGGACATATGGTACCCCCATCAGGGCCTCTCCAAGCCACTTTCTCATGCCTTGGCTTCTGTCTGTGTGTATGTGTGTGTTCTTTTGTGTGTTAAAACATCAGAGAGGATGCACACAGACAGAATATTTGTTGTGCACATTTTTATATTTGTTTGTTAACTCCAGAGAACACTGGGGATGAAAAAGAAGGATTTTGAGGGACAAAGGGGTGAGAATCTGGTTGATGGTTACTGAAAGCGACAGAGGAGATGGGGCTGCAGGCTTTGTCTTTACAGTTGACCCCAATATAGAATCCTTTCTGACACATAACTAGAAGACATGGAGTGACTGAAGAAATCAGGCCAACTTGGCTTCTGTGTGACAATGACTTCACCATAACAGATGGATAACAGATTGAGGCAATGAAGGCAAAATGGTTTGAGGACTTTCTGCACTTCCCAAATTGATGGCAGAAGCTAAATGTGTTTATTGTGAAGTGGATGATCACTTAGAAGGTAGTTTTATGTGTGTGTTTCTTGTGTGCATTCATGCTTAAGTGCAAATATTTAAAGAAGAGGTCCAGGTGAGCCTCAGTGGTTTAGGCTAACTGTTTGTCATCTTGGGAGTGTGGGCACGGATGTCTTTGGTGTCCCACCAACAGGGCTCTTGGTAACTGAGCCGGCAAGGGGGAGAATGGGCACACTACAGGGCCACACAGCAGGCTCAAGCAACACTTATTCTACTGGCCAAACTGTCAGCCAGAACAACTTCATTGTACCCAAAATTGAAGCTGAAAGCAAGGCAGAGACTTGAGAGGGGAGGGGGCATGGGAAGGTAAGGAGAAAGAAGGAGGATGCAAAGCTAGAAAGGGAGAGAAGGGTATGGTGGTCTGTGGGAAATTGTGAGGCTGGAAAAGGAGAAGTCAGAGAAAGTGTAGACTTAGCGATGAATGGGGTTGGTGTATATTAGTGAGGAGAATTCACATAGATCGTACAAGAGTTCCAGACAGCCAGGAAAAAGGCAGTGGCCTGAAATGGACATTTACTAAAATTGTTTCTGGGATAAAGGAAGAATTTGTACCAGTTTTGTCTTGTCCTGTCTGTGTTATCAGCCTGTTTGATGCTATTCAGACATGGAAATAAAAAGGCAGTGCATGGACAGCTGGCTGATTTTTGGCATTAAGACATTAAGTCAACATTTTTTGATATGTTTCAAACCTGTGTCAAAAGTAACCTTTACTGACATACACTCACGCAAACACACACAATGGTTACCCACAAGCATTGGGCACTTCCCTGCAGACTTTCCTCTGCACCAGACTGTAAGAGGGACTCCAGCCTACACACTTTGAACTGTAGTCTGTACATAGTACAACAGAAAGCCTCTTTAGACTGACACTAAACCATTTTAAATCAGTCCACTACTGCTTTGCTTGACCATTCTCTTCTTTGTCTCTTCTCCTTTCTCCTGCTGGTAATTTTAAATTCATCTTCCTGCCCTCTAATGATGCCAAAAGGGCAAAGGAGTTTACTTAGTCACACCGAGTTTAGGGAGATGAGGAAAGTCTGTGATTCTGTGTCTATGTGTCTATGTATCCCTGGACAAAATGCAAAAGTGTATGCACACGCACGCGCACACACGAACACACCAACTGTGTTTGATCCAGAGCTAGCCCTGCAGCTCCCAGAGACTCAACAAAAGGCCTCCTCTATCCATTGTATGAGCTGTGTGTTTCCCAGGAGAGCTTGGGCTCAGTGAGAGAAGGGCCCCAGATCGCTTTCGCCTGACATGGATGTTTATTCGCTTTATGGTCCAGCAGAACACCCTTAAAAGGACTGGCCTGAGCACTTTGACATGCATGACATATAGTTTACGAAAAGAGGAGACAGGCAAGAGGGTATGAGAAAGAAGAAAAGGAACGTGAATGTCTTGACAGATGAACAGACATACGAGACAGACAGATAGAGAACAGGCCTGTCTATGAAGGTGTTCTCAGTGCACTCATATGAAAAAGAATATTCAGGATGTTCTTCGTCATTTTATTTGCTTCTTGTCTTTACAATCGTCAGTTTCTTGTCAACCTTGTTCATGAATGAGGATCCACCCAGTAGGTAGAAATTTCTTCCTGATCTTGACAAGCCCTCCCATCCCTGAATGCATACTAATTTCTTCTGAGCTACTGAGCCAGAGCAAAACAAATACAAACTGCCAGGGCTACTGTTCATTGCTTCAGAAGCAGGGTTTTAGCAATTTAGCAGATAGTAGCTGTCTGTTGTGGTCATGTGATTCTTCAGTCTGCTGTAGACAGTGATCTTTACTTGGACTGCTCTTGTAGCTGGCTTGAGCTTTGGAAGTCTGTCAATATGCCTTCAGTGTAAAATCTGGAGCTAATGGAGGGAAGTCATACACTATTTAATCAAAAGTCCTTCAAATGAGTCAAGCAGACAATAACTGATTTTGACAGTTGGAGATTTTTATGTTCTATAGTATTTCACTACATACAAAAATGATTTGTCCGCAGGTGTTCCTGTTTCTCTCACTGTCTGTAAGTGCTATCTAAGTGCATACTTCAGTTCTTCTGACAGTATCTAAAGGTGTCTTTTGGATTTGGAGTACCTGCAGGGTTGACCACGGATCTCATGGATTTCAGTAGTGCTGCAGAAGCAAAGTTGAAAACAAACATAATAGGCTGATCCCATCTAATCTGTTGCATGCCATTATCGTCTAAGATATCGCTATACTCCCTTCCATACCTACATGAAACCACCTTCCACACCTCACTCGCTCCCCCTCTACTCCTTTTGAGGTAAAAGCTTATGTGTTGAAGCTGAGAGAGAATGTAAGCTATTCTTATGGTGTAACCGGACTCTACAGCAAGTTGTTTGATCGTGTTTTGGGCCTGAAAAGCCTTTTTTCTCTCTAGAACTGCCACGTCAGCTTTGAGGGTGCAAAGACTCTATTTGTAGAGTGCTTTGTCTTTATGCAACTTTTTTTTTTTTTTTAATCCTCGCTTTTTTCTCTCTGTTAATGTATCTTTCTCAGCCAGATTCAGATGTGAATCCGTAATTTTAATTATGATTCAGAGGTACATGCGTTTACTCTCTTGCTGTTTTTAGATAAGATTATGTGAGTTTTGTTATATGCTGCCACTCAAGCTTACTAATTTCAGGAGCTTCTTTTACCTCTGTCTCTGTGCAGACATTGGGATTATATTCTTTGCGTTACAACAGCATAGCAAAAGGAGAATGTTTAGATGACAAAAGCTTTCGTAAATTGTTTTGCTCCAAACTCTTGTGCTACTGTTTTCCCAACATGATCTCATTATTTATATTGCAACACAGGACCATGATGCTGTATCATTATCTGCTTTTGGAGCTGACTTTCACTCAAATGCCTTTGTTACTTTTTTTTGTGATCATGCTCACAATTTATGATCTGTTTAGTGTTCAGTGTGGACAATGTGCATGCAAATATCCCCCTCCCATTATGCTAGCTCTCTTTGTATGACAGCTTTCTTCCCAAAGAGGTATGGCTGAGGAGAAGGGCTTGGAGGAGAAGGGGTGAAATTGTGCTATATGTTTTTAGAGGAGAGATTTGTGGGTGCACACATAGAGATTCACACTTTCCCACATCTGTGAGCCCAGCCCATTTCAGACGTGAGAAACTGTACCTTCATTTGCATTAGAATAATTGACACTTCAAATTAGCCCTCCAATCAAAGGGGATTATTTTTCTCAGCATATGTGCAGGCAGTGAGCACTGCCATACTGGAGAATATGAAAGGGAGGGCAAAGAGAGTAGGGATGGGAGGGGGTATGTCATAGAAGATTAACCCCTTCATTTCTTCAACCCAAACTGGAGGATTTGATGTGCCTTTTTTATTGCATCTATAACTTGATAGTAAAAGAAAAACAGACATTTGTGAGGAAATAATAAATTTCTTGTTCTCTGAATCAAGGGACACTCTCCAATAGGGAAAAAAAGAATGTGCTTAATACGTTTTTTACCTTTGAACACTTTGGCTATGCTCTTTGTGTTATGTGCAGGTTTACAAGTCCATATTCACCTTGGTGGCTTTGGGTCCAGGTCAAGTGAGCAAGTGCTATTAAACCTATTAAACCTATTAAAGAGTGTCTGAGAGAGTGTGTGTGTGTGTGTGTGTGTGTCACCCAGATGAATATGGGCAGACTGAAGGTTTGCCCACATTAAACCATGAGAGCAAATGCAATGTTGAATTATTGATAATGGCTAATGAAAAGGATCAGTTCAGTTTGAACCACCGCCCTGAGGCTAACACACACACACACACACACACACACATACATGTATGGATTTCATGGTTCAACATCTATTTCAGCTTTTTTTTTACACAAGAGTTAAACTAGTACCCGTGTGTTATTTTTCTTGGTATGGCTCAGTTTTCATTGTTCCATCATGTTTCAGTTACATTACAGTGCATTCCACTTCAAAGCACTCATACATGCGGTACTGCGAGAAGGTAGCTGCTGTGTGTTTCCAGGCCTGCTGAGCTGACAACAAGAGAGCCTTTTAAAGGTTGAGCTGTTTTTCAGAGAGAATAAGGGACAAGGATTCATTTTGGGGGAAGGGGTGGAGAAAGAGGACTGAAGGTTTGGGGTAAGTGGGGGGAAAGTCTCGGCGCCAGACCCTCTGAAGCGCTCAGCATCCCCCCGCTCCTGGGATGGCGGATGTGTCTGGGTGTATCCATGACAACCTTGCTGCATGCAGGGATATACCACTGCAATATGGCTAAGGAAAGTTAATATAGATGTGTCTGTCTGTGTGTGAGTGAATGCTTCTCCATCCAGGCCTTCTTAGATTGAGGAAATTAATAGTGACTCAGTCATGGTGAAGCTGCTGATAGACCGCTGTGCATCTCTAAAGTCTTTACTTTTTTTTTCACTGATTGTGGCTGCTGTATACATACTCCTGTGTCAGTATCTATACTTGTTGAACCCTCCCCATTTAATGGCTTGGCATGGCACAGATGCATGTGATGTTTTCTTATTTTTTCACAGACAGAAAAACATTCACTCAGAATAGGATTAACTTAAAGTCTTAAAGTTAACTTAAAATCTGAAAGTCCCCACATAATGATGATAATCTGATGAGTCTGTGTAAAGGACAGAAGAAGACTTAAAAATAAATTTCCCCCCCCCTTTTTTTTTTAAATAAATACATCTTCTTCTGTACACACATGCACACAGCACGCACACTCACAGGCTTAGACAGAGAGGTGGAGTTAAACTAAGATCCTGTAAAAATGTATTTCTAACCCCAACTGCCTGTGTGTTTTCTGGAGGGTTAAAGGGCCACATGCTGAAACAAGTAAATAATTCACAATGGCTGAAACTCTTTTGGTGTAACCTTTAGAATGAACAGGGGAGGAAGACTTAAGAGACCTAGTTATGTAGTGGCACAATCTAACACAGTCTAACCCATCCCTCTTTAGACTTTTAGTTTTATAGTACAATGTATCCTGAAACAAGTAATAAGGCTCGGCTCTTGCATTCTGATAATCTTTTGGAAGGATCTGTGAAATGTATACAGCTATGTGTAAACATGTGCATTGACAGCATTTAACATGGCATTTATCCTGTGTTTTTTTTTTAGGCTGGATAAAGATGTGACTCATAAATGACTGGAGCCTTCACTCTGAAGACATCAAGGATATTCAACTGATCTCAGAGGTGACTGGTCTATTTTAAAATATTATTCTTTTGGCCTTCTTGTTATATGGACTTTATTTTCACATCAGCAGCATCTTTTTTTTCCAGAGGGAATACTGTATGAAAGTGACAGAGAAATTTTGAGATACTTTGAATCTGTCAAACAGCTGATTGAAAACGTCTCAGTGAAAAATGTTGCGTTAATGAAATCCACTGACCCACATTTTCTACTACTGTCCATTTCTAAAGAGACTAAGAAAGGGCATTTATACAGGTAAACCACGTCTGGCCCCTAAAGTAAAAGAGGGCTTTTTCTGAGAAGGAAGAGGAGCATCCATTATTTACTATATTCTGGTTGCTAGACACTTAGGAGATAATGCAGTGCTTGAAGCATACAAAACATAGAGCCTCCTTGGTGCTGGCTGGGCTATTGTTGTGTTTTTGAGCATGTCTGTTTCCATCCATACTGACAGCTGAAAAAGAATATGTCTCCCCAAGGTTCAGAAGCATGGACAGAAATAGAGAAAAGAGGGGAGGCAGAGAATGACATGGTGGAGAAATGTGCTGTGTGTCACAGCTTTGTGCAGGTGTGGTGCTCATGTCTGTGCATTAGTGTACATCTTTGTCTGGTCACAACCCTGGATCCAACCCTATACAGTATACTCTGTAAAGAATCATTGTCAATATTTGTGCATGCATGTACAGTATATGCATTTTTTTTTTTACAATGGTCTCTTCTGAAATTGACTTCAGTCAAGTTTTATTCGCTACAGATTAGCATCATCAGTTCCCCCCTTATTGAAGGTTTTAGGGATCTAAGTGCTCTCTACTGAGAGTCAGTAAAGACATGCAAGTTCTCCTCCACCCTGTTATCAGACTTGGGGCAACACCCAATTGTCAATTTCCTGAAGGACAGATAGAGATGAAATCCTTTTTTTTTTTTTTTTTTTTTTTTAACATGGATTAATTGAGAGCACAACCAAAGATTTTAGGTATTTTTTTTACATAAATGTTGCAATGAACAGCATGGTAATTATCTATAGACACCCAGTGTGAAATATTAAAAGAATTTGTTTAGACAGATTTTATCTAAATAAACAAATTAGGCTTAACAAATTTGGTCAATCCATTGATCACAGTGCAATTTTGATTTTTTTTTTAGCTTCATTTCAAAGTGCAGACTATGATTAGGATTAGGTTTATAAAAAAAGATGGATAAATTGGTCATAGATGCAGTACCCAGTAGGTCTGCTATTACCTGTCTCAAATAATCTGTCTATAACTAAATGAGTCAATGAAATTAAGTAAAAAAGCATATAAATACAGAGATCAAGTTTTCTTTTACTACCACACATTTTTGTCTCAAGTCACTAAGTTTCCCATACTGCAGATGTCCTCCCCATACTTAGGCATTAAACTGCAGCGTCAGCAGAAAAGATCAGGAGCATACAGAGGCACACATGGCTTTTACTGAGATCAGCTGTCACACATAGACAGGCAGGCAATGTGTGCCCTTGAGGTGCCGTGAGCAGACAGGGTGGTGTGCTTGAATCATCTGAATCCACCTCCCTTCATCTCTTTGAGTTGGACTGCGTTTGGCTTTTAATGGCCCAGGGACCCCCTGCCAACCCGGTTCTGTTCTGTCCTGTCAGCCAAACATCAGAGACATTTGTTGATGGAGGCAGCCAAGGCCAAAGCAGTACTCGTTTATATTCTGAATTCCCTGAAAATAAAAGAGGGTAACTATTTGTAACAGAAGCTTGGAGAAGAAGTCATCCACTTGTATGTTATTTCCAGTGTCTGACAAAAAATAAAAATAAATGAGAGAGCAAATGTGGAGCACACCCTAGTTGAAGTAATTGATCTTAATCTGATGTGCTACTCGGTTTTTGTTGTCAGACAATGACACAACATAAAGGCATCCAAACTGTCTCATATGACCCCAACTGTTCTGTGCAGCCTGTATATTCACATTCAATCCAAGAATACCTCAAATTCATGTCATTGAGGGCTATAGTTGTATAGAAATATCTTTTTGGAAGAAGGGAGTGTCCAGTGCACCAAGAAAAACTGAGGAAGGGCTGGAGATGCAGGTAACTTAGGTTGGATAGAGTGCACAGGAGATCTTATGAGGCGTTCCCCGGACCTTGCAGTCTTCCAGTCTCCTCAGTGAGAGAATAATAAGCAGCTGTAACCCTGAGACACTCCCAGGCCTGTGTCCTTAACTACAAAAACGTTTGCTGGGTGTCTTATCAGGTTCTAAGGATATCATGTAAGACAATACATGTGAGAAGTGCAGAGGGAACAATGAGAGGAAAGTGCAGTTTGATATAAAGGGGACTAGTGTCAGTGGATAATGCTGAGGCCTTTGTTGTCTTCAGGTACACTATATTCCTTTCATTCAAGAATCATGCTTTGGTATGTGATGAAAATTTTGAACAAGCACCATCCTTCATGCTCTTGCAGTGACAAACAATAAGCTCAAAGGTTGTGTTCTTCTGGATAAAGTGGAACTGACTCTTGCACTGTCCAGTTGGGAAGTTTGATCATTTCTTCTCCCTCCGGATCTTACTCTTTGTACAAAATGATTATTGCTCTAATAAAATGTACTGTGATTTCCATAATTAAATGAGATTAAAGGGCTTTTTTTAATGTTTCCCTTTCTTAGATCCATAACTAATTCTGATGAAGAGGACGAGAACGTAAATTTCAGCAAGAAAGAAGTTTCAGCATCTCCATTCAGACTCCGTACAACCCACATTGTACCCTTTGCTTCTGTACTTCTGTCAGTTATGTGTATGGGACAGCTGACCAAAACGACAAATACTCCAGATTACCTTCTGAAAAGAATAAGTCCATAAACCATAGTGACTTTGTTCAAATAAATCTATTTATTTTTACTTATTTATTTTATAAGGGGGAATAGAATGAACTACTGCACATTAAAACTTTATTTCATGTAAATGATTGACTTTATCAAGTGTGTCTTTGACAGCTAAATAAAGACTTTCTTTCCTTAAGTGATGTTTTTAATGTGAGTTATTTCCTCTTTTCTGTGCATTGTTGTGTCTCTCTGGTAGAGAACAGTGTGCTTGACACAATTGGGTCCCATTTCAGCGTGAGAAGAGCGTGGAAGCTGATAAAAGCTGGCAGTATGATCAAAGCAACCTGTACCCCGATCAAAATCATACACCTGACACAATTGTAGTTGATCCAGACAAACTAATGGAATTTAAAGAAATAAATTTCACACAACACCAGGAAACTGTCTTTTGGACAATCTGCTCTGTTATTCAGGGTGTAACATTTTGGTGTTTTGATATCTGTCACATGAAATGTAATTGTGTGTGTGCAACAATTAAATCCTCAATATGTCCAGTGATAAATTGTTTTGATTGAAAAAGTTCCAGTACAAGTGCAATGTAAAAATTTACTGTAGTCACATATAACTGAAACCATAAAAATTGGGATTCTATCCCCAGCTGACAAATTGTTTCTTATGGAAAAAAAAGGGAAGTTTTCTCCCTCTTCTATCTTTTATAACTCATTCATCTTGTTGTAATTCTCAATTTTCTCTTTTCCTTCCTAATCATATTAATTCACTCTGTTCCTCCCTGCTTAACATTTATTCCAACTATATTTCTCAGACTCATCCCATCTTCATTTCCTTTCCCAACATCACTCTTCACTTCTTTCCTTCAACTGTCTTTCAGGCTCATCTATTCCCAATTCTCCACCCTCAAACCATTCTTTTGCTACCCCTCTCACTCTTACTTCCTCTCTCTTCCTTTGTATTTCTCTTCCTCTCAGATGTCAGATCACAGTCGAGTCTTCCGCTTGCCCTGTCATCACATTTTTCACTCAGCCCCATCCCTTAATTGGGTCTGTATCATCGTATCATATCATGAAGAATACTTGATCACAGCAAGCCATGAAAGATGGCTTCCCACTATCCCCTTACAGACAGACACACAGTCACACAGAAATGGCAAAAAAAAAAAACATGTTCACACACATCCATGGTCATATGGGACACAAATCCAAACTAATAGCTGTGTCTGTGTACATTTTTGCACCTCATGTTTGCAGCACAATGCTGATGGGATGGCTGTACTGTGACAGGTGAGATGGTGTGTGTTCCAACGATGTCCAGTGATGTTTATATCAACTTCTGCAAGCTTTTGTGATCATACAAAGGATGCCCTGGAGCCAGTAGTGTTACATCTGCAGGTAACTATCAAAAGCCCCCCCAAAAAAGTCTATGGATTGTTGAAATAGCTCCCACATCATTTTCATGAAATCTTGACTTGTTCAGTCATCAGTCATCCTATCTACTTATCTCAAAATGTAGGCTGCACTGGGACACTGTACAACACTGTACTACAGTATTCACGCACACACATGCACATAAAATGAAAACATATACTATGGTCCATTGTTGCTGCTTGCAGGTTGTGCTGCATTTGACAACAAAGCATGTTTTTACTCAACTCAAAATGTATAATAACTCAAATGTGATTTTCATAAGCCAGGCCATGACTTTGGTGCATATACTTAATCAAAGAAAAGTTAGAAAAAAAAAGGGGGGGGGGGAATAAACAGAGAACAGACTTACCACAGTGTGAAAGTGTTACCTACGCAAAAGAATTGTTTTCAGCAAGAATCCAACTCTGTTCTCTGAGGAGAAAGTGTTTTAAAGTGTCTGCTAACCCTCCTGTGACCTTGTAAGTGATTGCTGGTTCATGAAGCTAACGCTGGAGCAAGAGTGGGTCGTGTCAAAAAGAAGAAAAACAGCTTCACATGGAAGGCAGAAGCTGTTTGTTATTTAGCATTCAACGCTGAAAATGCAATACTAACATTTTCTCCTGGTGACTGGGTTGATTTTTGACTCTTAAACCTAACTCGACAACATCTGAATGCCAAATCAAAAATAGTCAACAATGTATCATTGGCAAGTGTCATCTCAGGGTTTAAACCCAGGTTTCTTGGTTAGAAGTTTCTATTTCTTCTGCCATTCCCCCATTGACTCAAGAATCCAACTTTTGTGTCTTTATACATCATCAGTTATGCAAAAAATTCTGTTCATGTGCCATTAGGACAATTTTGTCCCCAGTATCACAGATAAAATCCACCCTAACGAAGACACATATATATATATATATATATATATATATTAGGGGTGTAACGGTACATGTATTTGTATTGAACCGTTTCGGTACAGGTAGGTCGGTTCGGAACGGGGGCGTACCGAACGAGTTTCCACACGGACATATTAAGTAGAGGACCGCACGTTGTGGAGCAAAGCGCTGCAGCCGCACATGTGCAGTTGTGCGCACACGGTCAGTGTTGCCAACTTAGCGACTTTGTCACTTTATCTAGTGACTTTCCAGACCCCCCTAGCGACTTAATTTGTAAAAAGCGACTAGCGACAAATCTAGCTACTTTTTCTGGTGATTTTGAGACTCACGCGCACTCAAACCGCTAGGTTTGAAGCCATCATTTGGCTGCTGTCTGCCTCGCGAGCCGCGCTTCTCTCTCTCTCTGCCGGGCTCAGTGCACAGCTAGCGCGAGTTTGTGTGTGTGGACTGGGCGCGTGTCACCACATACACAGGCGAGGCGACGCGCGTGCACCACAAACACCCTAATCAGTGGTAGAGAACGCTGGCTTCAAACACATGATAAAGGTAATTGAGCCCGGATATCAATTACCTTCTCGTCCACATTTTAGCCAGAAAATCATACCCGGACTTTATGAAAGAATAAAAAGATTAGTTTTTAAAGAAACACGCTGAGCCTTATTCATGTTATTTAATCTGACTAACAACTTGAAACTGTTCAGTGTTGCAACTGTTCAATTTTGCACATCAGATGGATTATTTTTTTAAGCAGAAGTCTGAGCCAATGTTATTTTTATTTTGTTTTTCAAAATATCTACATTTTAGAATATTGTATTTATATTTTTGAGCAGAATTCTAGCTTTGTATAGGCTAATGTTCCTATTGTTAAAAAGCACAAAAGTGTGTTATAAACAACTAGCACATTTATATTTTGCATTTATGTTTCTTACTGTACCGAAAATGAACCGAACCCTGACCTCAAAACCGAGGTACGTACCGAACCGAGAGGTTTGTGTACCGTTCCCACCCCTAATATATATATATATATATATATATATATATATATATATATATATATATATATATATATACACACGTGGACAAAATTGTTGGTACTCCTCAGTTAAAGAAGGAAAAACCCACAATTCTCACTGAAATCACTTGAAACTTACAAAAGTAACAATAAATAAAAATTTATTGAAAATCAAATAATCAAAATCAGCCATCACTTTTGAATTGTTGATTAACATAATTATTTAAAAAAACAAACTAATGAAATAGGGCTGGACAAAAATGATGGTACCTCTATAAAAGATTGAAAACTATTTGACCAGAGTGACATGATTAACTCAGGTGTGTCCTTTAATTGACATCACAGGTGTTTCCAAACTCATAATCAGTCAGTCTGACTATTTAAAGGCAGACAAGTAGTCACTCTGCTGTTTGGTGAAAAGGTGTGTACCACACTGAACATGGACAACAGAAAGCGAAGGAGAGAATTGTCCCAGGACATCAAAAAAAAAAAAATATAGACAAACATCTTAAAGGTAAAGGCTATAAGACCATCTCTAAACAGCTTGAAGTTCCTGTGACAACAGTGGCTCATATTATTCAGAAGTTCAAGACCCACGGGACAGTAGCCAACCTCCCTGGACGTGGCCGCAAGAGGAAAATTGATGACAAATTGAAGAGACGGATCGTTCGAATTGTATCCAAAAAGCCCAGAACAACCTCCAAAGAAATTAAAGGTGAACTCCAAGGCCAAGGTACATCAGTGTCAGATCGCACCATTCGTCGTTGTTTGAGCCAAAGTGGACTTTATGGGAGAAGACACCACTGCTGAAAAAAAATCATAAAAAAGCGAGACTGGAATTTGCAAAAATGCATGTTGACAAGCCACAAAGCTTCTGGGAGAATGTCCTTTGGACAGATGAGACCAAACTGGAGCTTTTTGGTAAGGCACATCAACTCTATGTTCATAGACTCAAAAACCAAGCATACGAAGAAAAGAACACTGTCCCTACGGTGAAACATGGAGGAGGCTTAGTAATGTTTTGGGGCTGCTTTGCTGCATCTGGCACAGGGTGTCTTGAATGTGTGCAAGGTAAAATGAAATCTGAAGACTATAAAGGCATTCTGGAGAGAAATGTGCTGCCTAGTGTCAGAAAGCTTGGTCTCAGTCGCAGGTCATGGGTCTTCCAACAGGACAACGATCCAAAACACACAGCCAAAAACACCCAAGAATGGCTGAGAGAAAAGCGTTGGACTATTCTAAAGTGGCCTTCCATGAGCCCAGATCTGAATCCCATTGAACATCTGTGGAAGGAGCTGAAACATGCCATTTGGAGAAGACACCCTTCAAACCTAAGACAACTGGAGCAGTTTGCTCATGAGGAGTGGGCCAAAATACCTGTTGACAGCTGCAGAACGCTCATTGACAAATACAGAAATCTTTTAATTGCAGTGATTGCCTCAAAAGGTTGTGCAACAAAATAATAAGTTATGGGTACCATCATTTTTGTCCAGCCCTATTTCATTAGTTTGTTTTTTTAAATAATTTAAATAATTATTTAAATAATAATATTACTATAATTACTATAATTCAAAAGTGATGGCTGATTTTGATTATTTGATTTTCAATAAATTTTTATTTATTGTTACTTTTGTAAGTTTCAAGTGATTTCAGTGAGAATTGTGGGTTTTTCCTTCTTTAACTGAGGGGTACCAACAATTTTGTCCACGTGTGTGTGTATATATATATATATATATATATATATATATATATATATATATATAGATATATATATATATATATATATATATATATATATATATATATATATATATATATATATATATTAGGGCTGCAATGGTACAGGTGGCTCACGGTACGGTACGTGCCTTGGTGCCTTTGGTACAGTTTCAGACCACCTGCTACCCGCGATCGCAAGATATCGGAAAGTGCAACTCGCACGTCGGCACGTAAAAGAGCGCGTCCAAATGGCATAAATGTGCGTCCACCTGGTCACATGTGGATGTGCACAAACGGCTCTACCTCTCAATTACGCATCACCGTATTACTTGCATACGTTTTTATTTTCTTGAGGTCAGAGGATGTCTGGTCAGCAGTTGTGGTGGATGTGGGAATAGTCACGGCCAGACACGTCAGTCTGTACAGCTGTGGCATGATCTCATCCAGATGTCTGCTGTGGAGGAAACCAAGGAGATCTTTGTCAAACTGTAAAAGGTTGGATGCGGGAATTTATTTCCGATATGTCTGAAACTGTTGGTGGTCGAGGAGGGATGGGAACATTAATTGTTCGTGATCTTTAAATGCGCATCCAATGATTCGTTCTGCAGTATTTTGTACTCACAGAATGTTTCATAGCAAATAGCTTCTATTATTTGGTATGATTTTTAAATTATTTTCTCAATAAATATCCAGACCACATGTTTTTTATTTTTTAATGGTCAAAACGGTTTCCACTTACTCAAGAGTGGTCCTCGACAAGAGACACAATCATGATTGTTTGTGTGTGTGTGTGTCAAGTCTCTGAAGCAGAACAGAAGAAATTATCATTACATTTTCCAGACACTTCCCTGAGTGAACAGCTAAACTGATATTAACAATTCATTCTTTCATTTTTCTAGAACTGATACAGTCCTATTCAGGGCTGCAGGGGACCTGGAACCATCCCAACTGTCATTGCAGGAGAGGTGACACAGAGCCACATACTTTAGCTGCACCAATATGGCCTATTTAGAGTTGGCAATTAACAAGGAGGACACAGAAACGCAGAACAGGAAAGGCCATAGCTGGTGCTGTCTGATATTGGCAAATGGATAAAAATGTCTTCATTTGAAGAAGAAGGAATGTTTAACTTTTGTGAATATGCACATCTAATTTAGATGGAGACTAAATCATGCAAAAGTGTCAGTGTACACATTTGTTCCACTCCTGTTCTTGTTACATTAAGGTGGTTTCTATTTTTGTCCCCTAAACATAACCTTGGCAACTGCTGCCAAGAAAAAGTTGAAAACAGAACTTCTAAACTCCATTTTGTTATAGAACTTTTTTTTTATTCTTTTTTTTTCCTGCTCCTTTCTTTGATTCCCGCTGCTTTTTTCCACACGACAGCACAGTATTTCACTTTTATCTACAGATAGCAGGACTATGTGTTATCTTATTTTGTTTGGGAGAAGATTCACTTGTACTATCCACCCCATGATCCCAACAGACAACGAGATACAGAACTCCAAGTCTGGAAACTTCACAGAGAGAAAAATGAGGTCTAACCGAAACTACATTTTGTGGGTGTTTTTTTATTCTCAGCTTATTCTCGCAGAAGATCTGGAAACTGTAGATGTTGGCTGCATACTGGGTCAGCGCTACAAAATACAATATGGGTCGGGTGTGGGGGGAGAATGATTTTAAAAAGCACCTTAAGTCTTTTATACAGTCAATTAACTGACAAAATAATTAATAAATGCGTTTAAGAGCACATAAACATGATACTTTTGATCATTTTTTTCCAATACATCATTGTCAATCACTGCCTCTGGACCCTAAGAGGGTTCTCTGCTTTAGTCAGTTGAAGGATGTGTTTTGGCATTCCCTGCTACTGCGTCTGATTACAGTAAACATGCCCTTCTTTGCTGCATATTTACTGCATATACACCTTGTTCTCATGTGAAGATATTGGAGTGTTTCCTCTAGGATTAGACATTTGGCAGTTTTGTGCCGCACATGCAGATAGCCAATGAATTTTGATGAAATTCTTGATACATCGTGCATTTTTTGCTTTTTTTTTTTTTTCTTTAGTTCACATGGCAGAAGGTTTAAAAGCAGGGTGAGTAGCTATGTTGAGTGAGTGATAGAGGAAACACTGTACTGTAAAGTAAGCAAAGTACTGTTAGTCGAAGATGAAATCTATTCACACTCTCACAGCTGAAAATTAACTCACACACTATTAAGTCATTTATCCACAAACTCATTACTTCAGAAGCATCCTGCAATAGCTGTTGCAGAGGTTGGCCTGCATCACTTTCAAATACAGAGTCCAAAACTTAAGGCTCTATAACAGATCAATGCAGCTATTCCACAAATGATACTATTTTCATACTCATTTGTGCATGTGACTTAAGTGTGCTGAGTAGCTTTCTATATCAGGCAGTCCTGGCACACTGTGTTTAATTGTTTCAAAAAAGAAAAAAAAAAGTGACCATTAACAAGAAAGTGTAGATGTTGAAACTGAGGCAGGGATCAAGAGTTCAGAGATGCACAGCAAATTTATAGAAAAGAGGCTGCAAAATCTAAAAAGAAAACATATGGGGTTGTTGATGCGTTGTCTTTATCAAACTAGTTCATTGTTGTACTTGCTCAGGAAAAGTAGCAATGTATGAAATCTTTAAATATCAAAAAGGCAACAGACACCTCTGTCTGTCTTCTGTCTTCTGCCTTCTGAGAAAAGTATTTTCTGTGGCTGCACAGGTGCGCCCGACGAGGACGCCGGCGTCCTCATTGTGTAATAATTTTGTCTAAAAATGACTCATACACAACGATCACTTCATCTGTCATAGCTGTGTTTGGTATCATTGAACTCTGCAGAGTCTCCTCTTTGCAAAAATAATGCCGTTTTTCTTTCATCTCTTATATATCTTGCACAAGAGGTGCCTAAAGACATAAAAGCCGAAAGTCGTGAAAGTCAGCACTTACCGGTTTTCGTCGGTAAAAGTCCCAGAAAACGCGGAGAAACGGTTTGAATCCGGTCCCTGTTTGTTGACAGAGAGGCTTAGCTTGTCTATAAACAGAAAGATGCTCACTCCAGAGATTTTTGGTTGGAGAAATGCCCTGAACAAGCTTGGTTCTTCATGTACGGTTGAATTCTCGTGATCATTTATTGAGATTTAGTGTCAATAAATGTTATTACTTATAACCAAAGCACTTTTTTGCAATTCAGTACCATATTAGAAGTGTAAAAAAGTTTTGTTTGATTTCCGATCGCAGTTTTTCAAGCAGAGGAATCATCTTCCCGAAACGAAGATGGCTTTGTTCGAATTTCCGGTGACTCTCTTTGCAATGCATTTGATTGACAGCTACAAGGCGGACCTTAGATTCGTCATGTCCGCCTTTTAGAGCATAGATCAACCTTTCCAATGACGTATTGCATGTGTAATTTGACTCTATCTGAGCCGTTTTATGCCTGCGCGTAACGGTGCGCCCCCCCAGTCTTGCATGTGCGCATTTACGCAGAGCGCTCAGCAGTGCAAGCAGCAAGATAACTCGCGTAAGATAAGATAACTTACTTCACGGTTAATTGGCTAAAAGTAAGTCAAAAACACGTTTTAGTGTCCAGGAGGGACTGGAGAAGATTTTTGAGGACTCTTCAGACAGTGAACATTATTCCTGCCTCCTCCCTGCTTGACCTTCATGCAATTGAGCCCTCATAACCTCAAAACCTTAACTGTAACATATATTTTAAAAAGTTTTTATGCTCCACATCTAGTCATATATATTTGTAGTCATCAAATATATTATGAATTGGTGGTTTTTACACAGTTATGTATGTTAGTATGTGATTTATGGTAATACCAAAAACTAGTTGTAAATTTAAAAATGGCAAATTTGTGACTATTTTAACTCAAACTGATGAAAAATACCAAAATGTAAAGGAAAAAGTACCTATTGTCTCAGAATATCATTTTGGTTACCATGTGTTCATTTGGAGTCTCCAAAGGCCTTTTTGGAGCTGCGCCTAGATTTTTTAATGAAAAGACCACTGTAAAATGGTCGTATGTTGTGCCATCTTCTTCAAATTTGAAACACATGTTCAGTTATAGTGTGCCTACAGCCTCATACTGTCATTTACTATTTCAGATGAATATTCAGACTATTATTCATCCTGAAAGGCATTTTTTATTTCAGGCGGAACAAAATTTTAAATTTTTTACTGACTTCAGAGTTCCATTACTCTGTCTCTGTATCACCTAGAGTGTTCAGTTTTATAAGAAACTACAGAGTGTCTTCTTTATGGAACACTTTAATTCAAATTCAAATTCAAAATACTTTAATGCATCCATGTGGACAGAACCGTTTAGAAGTTACAATCATTTTAATTTGGGTATGTCATTTTTAGGCGTTTTGCTAAAAAAGGGGGTCAGGGTTTATCAGGTTAACTCATTTATTCCTTTATCAACAAGTCTCATGAAACAAATATATTCATTTGTTTGATTTTGGCCTGGAAATTATCTAACACTGTCACTGTTGAAGAATGTTGTCAAGTTCTCTTTTTTTTCCTATATCAACAAGAGTGCCAGAAGATCAGAGAGCACTCAATATTGTCAGCAGGAGGATGGTTTCTGCATCTCTGCACAACACAGGGAAGGTTGCTTGGCCCTGACATATTTCATCTCTTCTAAAATTTTGGAAATGTTGCTGATGTCATATCCTTTTCTTCCATCATGATCACATAACTTCATAGCTGCTATAACACACTCTTGAATTCCTGAGACTGCCTTGCTGGAGCTGGACAAAGGCTGAGAACATCAAGTGTAACATGCCATGTGAATGTTGTGTGTGTGTGAATGTGCACATGTGTGTCTTTCTCTTTTTGTCCAGTTGAGAGATTGATTTTGAAGTGCAGAATGTTGACAGAATGTTCAGTTATCCCAGGAGGTGCAAGACCACAGGGCTGAAACACTGGAGCAGCCTTCTTCTCCCTTTCTTCTTCTTCCTCTTTCTTCTCTTTCTATTCTCTCTTTTCTGCCCTCTCTCGTTCCTCATATCCCTCCCCTGTTCAATCTAACCCTTATACCTCCCTGCTATTTTTACCCTCCTCTCTGATGGGTTTACTGATAAGTAACATTGATATGTATTGCTGGCTAAAATGAACTGCCATCTTGCAAGTGGTGGGTGGGGATTCCTTATGTGGGTCAACAGGAGACAGACATGCTTGCTGAATTTTCTTTGAATTCACAGCTCCTGGAGCTTTTCCTCAAAGATATAACCCCCCTCAAGCTCCCATCTACAGGAAAGACAAAGGAGTTAGGATGAGAAATGAAAGAGGCTCATGACAGATTTTAAATGCTGCTTATATCGAATAGTTTATTTGTGCTCTCTTCAAATGTGCATTTATCTATCACTTACAGCCCCAGTAGTTCTCTTACAATTAACCAGCATGCTCTTTCCGGCAATAGCAGAGGAGAAGATGTGAAATTCAAACTCATTTGTGGCAACAAAGTTTGAATCAGTCATGTCTGAGCCAAATCTTTCTAACTGAGACTGAGACATTGTATTCAAACAGTAGTAGAAACAATCTAACTCTCTGGAGTGGCCCCTTTAGATCCTTTTAAGCAAACTCCATTGAGCTGTGCAAACTTCAGATTTGAATTCTTGAATTCCACATTGTAGTATCTTAGACCTGTAGACTGTCACAAGGACGAAGAGTAACAAAACAGAGCCAGTGATCCTCTCTGCTCTGCCATTAGTGATGTCGTGTTACCCACTCCTGGGGCTGCGGTTTTGTTTTCCGATCATGCCTTCGTTGCCTGCTGGTTGGTTTAAACAAGCAGTATTCTTTTTCAGCCTTTCAATTATACCATGCCCTGTAGCAGCACCCTGCACCCTCAACATACACCAAGACAGGAGCTAAGCGAGTGGGAGGAATTGATTTGAATTTAGCTTCTAATGGATATTTTGGTGTTCCTACGCTGTTTCTATGTGATTGTACTATGACTGACTGATTTTAACTCCTTATAACTTAATCTGTGCTGGAGAAGGTATTGTTCAGGGAACTCAGAGGAGCTGGAAAAATGTAGAAGCTGCAGCCCAAATTTACTAAGACAGGCAAATTAGCACATGATTGCATATGATAAATAGGCACAACCAACTAATTCCGATAATGGTCAAAGTAGTCTACCGGGAGTAATGCAAATTGGCATTGTGTTGCAATCAATCTGACTTGCTGATGATGAGTGCAAATCTGATTACGTCTTCAGTTAAAATATTTAGATGCAGTTTATTGAGTCTACATGGATAGATAAACTCCTTCTTTCAAAGGATAGTCATAAGACTTCGATCATCAATTTAACTGCATTCAAATGTTGTTGTTTAGAAATCCAAAGGAGTATTAAAGTAGTGAAGAGTATTTAGTTCAATTCAATAAACTTGTTGTGTGCCCTTCATACAGAATGCATTGTAAGTTTAAAAAATTGAATATAATCTATTTAACTGTATTCCAATTTAGTCCAATTCAGTAGAATTCACAATCCAATTCCAATTCATGATCCAAACCATGATCCAATTCAAAATACAGCTCATATTTTAGCTCATTTCAGTTCATAATCCAATTAATTCTAATAGGGCCAACCCAACTACCAGGGAATATGAAATGTAAGAGGGCAAAACTCAAATTTATCCAGGGCTATGCAGACATGTGTCTTTTGCTCGCTATGGCTTCCTCCAGTTATTCCAGTGGAAGTAGACAGGATGACCGCTCATTGCAGGTAGTGTTGATCTGTTCCTTGCCGAACTGACAGGAACATACTGTAGCCTGGAATATCTTGTGAGGTTCAGCACGACAACATTCTTCCCCATTCTGTCCTTATCCTCTCACTAAATTGGTGCCTTGTCAATGGGAGTTTGCATAGTTGCTTCAAAACAGGAAATTAACATGACACTCAAAAGCCCCGAATGCAGCAGCAACAACAGGTTTCAACCAGTGCTGGCACCCAGTGGATAACATTTTTGCGGTACTCCCCTATTCAATTGGGTTCAAGAATTTAAAAATGTACATAATACCAATTCATAAGAATAGTCTATAAGGAACCCAACAGATTGCATTTAATCTTTACTTTGGTGCCATCCCCCATTCTCAAAAAAACCTGCTAAAAACCCTCCATCAGAACCAGACTGCCATCTGCCTCAGCCGGTTATGGTTTGAGATCATAGGAAAGACTGGTAATAATAATGACATATACATACAGGAGGAACACACATGTCATCAATTATATTATCCTTCACAATAAGTTTAATTCAATTCAATTTTATTTGTATAGTGTCTGTTACAATGTCAATTGTCTCTAGGCGCTTTATAGAGACCCAGAGCATGACCCCTGAGCAAATATTAACTAAAAAATATAATATTGAATCCTAAACAAGAATAATGGCAGGTAAAAAACTCCCATATTGGGAGAAAAAAAAAAACCTTAAGCCAAACAGTGGCAAGGAAAAACTTCACTTTAAGAGAGAGAAACCTTGAGCAGGACCTGGCTCACATGGGGGGACCTTCCTGCCGAAGGCCAGCCAGGTAAAGAAAGAAAAGAGGTGAGACAGAATAGAGAGAGGATGTAGGACAGAGAGAGTAGAGGACACAAGTGACTAAATATAATGACTACATAAACATAAACAGATGCAGGTAGCAGCACTGAGGTGAGATGGTCAGAGGACTAGGACGCCAGTCAGCACCCCATCACATCTACACACACAGGTTGAGGTAAATGCTGGGATGGCCAGAGGATGGAACTGCAAGTCAGCATGCAACTCAGGAAACTCTGGCTTGCAAACATACAAAAAAAAAAGAGAAAAAAGGGGGACAAAACAGCACAACAAACTACAGGAAAGAAAAGAAAATGGGGCACAGTTACAGTAACAAGATCCTCCTAATTAATTATGGAATGAGCTGAAGGAGGAAGAAGGAAGGGAGGAGGAAAGGGAAGGTAGGAAGAAGAGCAGTGGAGACACCGCTCAGCAGATCATGTTGGTGTCCCCCTGCAGTGTAGGCCTATAGCAGCATAGCTATGACGAAGCTGTGATTAAGACGAGCTTACTCTAGTCTTAGCTCCTACAACTATGGCTATAACTATTAGCCCCTACACACTATTGTTTAGACCAGTGGTTCTCAACTGGTGGGTTGCGACCCAAAAGTTGGTCGCAGACCCGTTTTCAATGGGTCGTGGGCCTTTGCCTGGGGAAGGAAATGCAAAAAAAAAAATGCGAGTTGACACCCACCAGTTCACACCTCAGAAAAAGACCTGCAAAGTTTGTGTACATATGTTGAGCATGGTGAAATGCAGATACAATGAAGAATATATTAGATGTGGATTTTCTTATCTTGAAGACAAAGGTCAGTGAGTGGTTATTCAGCTAAAACTATATATTTTGAGTTCTTTTTTAAACTACTGCTCAGTGGTTGCACTGTTTTATTTCATGTTTGTGCATAAAAGCACTGTTGAGTCTTAAAAATGGCTGTTACTGAAATGTTCTGATTGTTATGTCAGTTTTATGATTAATGCTTAAATAAGTGACTAGATAGTTTTAATAGGAAATTGTTATATATCACGAAGTGGGCACTCAGCAAATGCTACATATTTGAGTTCTTTTTGAAACTACTGTTCAGTGGTTGTACTTTTTTATTTCATGTTTGTGCATGTTGAGTCTGTTAAAAAAAAAGGCTGAAGTTACTGAAGTGAAGTGTTTTGGATTTAATTAAAATGGACCTAATTGAGCATCAAAGGGAATATTTCCCACTTGAAGTCATTTTGGTTATGCCATTTTGGTTTTTGCCATTTTGTTTCACCAATAAACTTATGTTTTTGTGTTGGCATTCTGTGATATTCTATTCTACTATCTCCGATTCAAACTGCAAGATCTTTTCATTCAATAAATTTGAAAAGTTGGAAATTTTCCTTGATTTGGGTCATGGCTTGTCATTGAGGGTGATGGTAGGTCCTGAAGCCAGACCAGTTGAGAACCACTTGTTTAGAGTAAATGTAGGCTTTACTGAACAGAAATATTTTTAATTTAGTTTTAAAGATGGAGGTGGTGTCAGCCTCCTTCACCCAAATTGGAAGCTGGCTCCATAAAAAAGGTGCCTGGTAACGGAAGGCCCATCCTCCAAATCTACTTTTGGATATTCTAGGAACAATGAGTAATCCTGCACCCTGAGAGCTCTGACCACCGTCCCAGGTGGGATGAATGCCATCTCTTCTAATCAGACCAGGCTTTCCCCAAAAAGTCAGCCAATTGTCAATAAAGACCACGTCGTTTGCTCGACACCACCATGACAACCAGTGACGGAGCAATGACATGCAGCTAAACATATAATCACTGGTCAAATTAGGAAGGGCACCAGAGAAATCTACATGCTCTTTGCATAGTTACACACCGACTCAATATTAACTTTAGTGACCTCCGACTGGCGTCACTGAAGCTTAATCAAGAAGAAAAGTTTTAAGCCTACCTTTGATGATATAGAAGGTATCTGCTTCTCAAATACTTAGAGCTGGTTCCACAAGAGGCCTGATAATCGAAGGTTCTGCATCCCATTGGAAAGTCTTGGAACTGTAAGTAAGCCTGCAGTCTGGGAGCAATGTGCTCTGTTGGAAAAATGCAGACTTAAAAGTTCTCTGAGATAAGATAGTGCTAGGCCCTTACGAGCTTTATATGTGAGGAAAATAATTTTAAATTCTAACCTGAATTTAACGGGAAGCCAATGAATGGAAACTAAAATTGAATGACCCTGCTAGTCCTCATCAGAACTTTGGCTGCAGCATTCTGCATCAGTTGAAGGCTGTTCAGAGTCATTGAAGGGCAACATACCAATATGTGTGATTTAAAACACAAGTCCTGGTCAAAAATAAATCCAAGGTTCCTTACAGTAGTATTGGATTCCAAAGAAATGCCATCGAGAGTTATTAAATGACCAGACAATCTATTTCTATTTAAAGGGGAATATTATGACAAAAATACCCTTTTCTTTGCCTCAGAACACAATTTTAGTGTCTGAAGTGACTACCAAATCAAAAGCTCAAAAATAATACAACCGTGTCACTTTTCTGGAGATCGACTAAGTCTGAAAATATATAATTCAGTGAGCTGTTCAGATTTGCAGGGTACTTTGACATCACAAACCCAGAGGACAGTGGAATTATGCCACTTTGTCACATTTACGCAAAGTAGGTAATGTAAAGTTGGAACACCGACTCCAAAGGAGGCACATCTTGCTGAGGAGGCAGTCAGACTGGAGCAGAGTGGCTCACTGCACCCCCTAAAGCCATCTATTTTCATTTCATCTGCTTGTCAAGATATTTTTGAAAACAGTGCTTTGGTTTTGTGTCCTTTGTGGTATTTTTAAATACTGTCTAAGAAATCCTATTAATAACATGGGAAAATATAACAGCTTTTGAAAGATGTGATGATGAAAAGGTTTTGGAACAACCTTACACTCAGCTATCCTGATCCAAACCTAAACTGCCATTACTACTGAAAATTAAGACATTTGAACGTGAACCTGCTGGTGTGTCATGGCCTTCTTGTTATTTGGTAATAATCTGTTCTTCTCAGTATTCTGGGATGATCCAGGTGAAAATGTAAATGATGACATCCCAGCAACAGATGCTAAGGTGCGCTGATAAAAACAAAAAAAACAAAAATTTAAAAAAGCTGAAGAGCTGCAGAATGTTTTGGTGCAGTAAGTAGCTTTCATCCAATCATTTAATAATACATTTGTGCCAGCTCCTTGCAGGAACTATCAAAGCAACTATTTATGCAAGGAGTTGGCACAGGTGTTAGCAGCCATGCCAAGTGCAACATTTATTTATCGTTAAATAATGACACAGTCTGCTGTGAATCGGCATGGTAATGCTGTTCAATCAACTTGTGTTATTCTTTTAAGTAATGTCCTCTCCATATTTTGAAAGGGAAACTCCAATAAATACCAAACAAGGTGCCAATGTTGACACCTTCCATGGGCTAACTTATCATTGCACCTTGCCAGTAAATATTGACCGTTAATATTTTAACAGCATGACGGGGTTCTCGCCAGGTCCAAAGCAGCGGTAAATCTGAGCCTATATCCGGGAGGGAAACCTAGAGTGCCAAACTCCAACCATTAAAAAAGTAAATAAGTAAGCAACTTGACATTTCACTGTTCAAAAGGTGCTATATTTGCTTCTCAAGATCAGCATTACCACATGTCAGCTGTAGGAAATAAAAAAAAAGGAAATCACAAATGCAATATCAGTAAATAGAAACGCAACACACAATATTTCTTATTATAATAGTAATAGTACTTTTTTTTTTTTTCGAATTTCCACGCTGCACACCCCGGCCCCTCTTTCCCAGTCTCCTTATCTGAGAGTCCCACAGCAGCCACACATGGGTCAAGTTCTCCTTTTGAAAGAGTGACATAGAGGCTGAAACTTTGCAACCACAAAAGCAGAAAGTCTAGACGAGGCCACACAGCCCTGACCCCAGTTAGACCCAGCCCCTGGGGGCCTATAATAGCTTTGTTTCCATGTCAATAAATTCTATTTCCTGTCATCCTAACAGCACAACAAACTCTGTGACAACAAAAACTTTGAGTTTTGGACCGTGGTTATGAACATAAGAGGAAGAGATATTGTGACTTATAGTGTAGAAAATGAAAGGAAACTAATGTTGATAATGTTTTACACTAACATATTTCATACTCATTGGAGCAGTTGGCAAATGACATTTACTTAATTTAGTCATCTTGGTAAATTTGGTTTTGGTGTGGTTAATGCGAATGTGTCTGGTCTTGGTGTGGGACCCTCGGTTCCCACAGACACATGTCTGGATTTTGGTTTTGAGGGGGTTGGAGGATGGCTATTTAAACATGAATTATCAACCAGTCACACGCCATAAATTAACATACAGCTTTAGACAGAGAATACAAAATCAGGGCCATTCAGTTCAGAGGTCCATGAGGGAGCATGGCCCGGGACTCATCACTGTGTCTGTTTTAAGCCCGCTTGTGGCTAAGTGTTATGCTAATTAGGCAACGTGATCGGGTATACATGAGTGCACTCTGTCACTAATTCACTGTTATGTATAGGAATAGAAAAGGTTACTGAAATAAAAATGTCAGCAACAGAAAAATGCCAATTTAGGAACAACAGTGCATAAATAAACCACAACATGTCAACCATAAAATGTATTAAAATCTTTATTTACAGTTTCAGCGTTTTTGGGCTTCCATGCCCACTGAATCACCTCTTGGTTTTAATAAAGCAAATGGTGAGTGAATGAAAAATAAAAACTGCTCTACAATGTGTGTCATTCTTAATGGAAATCTTCCTCAAAAACCTTTTCCAATAAAGTAGGACCTCCCATTTCCTTATTTTCATCCACCATGCCAGCTGAGAGCTTGGCCTTCAGCGTGCATATTAATACACTGATGCAGAACTTTATTTGCTTCCTTCAAGGCTCTTTGTCCACTCCTCTCCGTCTTTTTTCCTCCCTATAGAGACCAATGACATGTCTGAGTCATCCTGGATTACAGTATGTATTTATAGACAGTAGTCATGACCTGGGCTTTGTGTGCACTTGCAAAAATGTATGTGTGGGTGGAATGGTCCTCACACGGCCTAAACTGAAGACCTGCTGTCTGATGACTCACCTCAGCTAGTGGACGCTGCCACCAAGAGAACTTACGTCACTTGTCCTGAGACAGAGTTACTGCTTGCAGTGACCTCACTCAGTTCCAGGTTGAAGAAGAAAAGTGCCAGAGAATGTCAGTCATGTCAAGACCCCAATCTAATTTCCAGATTTCCAGAATAGGCTTACACGTTAAGTAGGAATGCAGCATCACGCTCACAGGCTGTGAAGTTGTGGTTGGTGAAACAGTGCCGAAGAAGAAATTAAAGGCATGCATTCAATTTGTTTTGTCTTCTTTTACACCTTATGTATTTAATATCATTCATTAGAAGTGTAGCCTAATGTGTGCTCCACATCTAATGTGCACCAAAAACAAACTCAGAACTTAAGGTTGTGGATGTTTCAGCATTTTCATTGAGAAGTCAATAAAACCTGCAGCTGCCAGTTTCAACTGTTTGGGTAAAAGGCAGCGGATGGGGGGATGGGTCTTTTTTTTTAGAGGAGAAAGAAGGTGGGCATGTGAGAATTCACTGAATGTTTTTCAAATGAGAGATGAGGGACATTAAAACAATATTAAATTACCCCTTGATTAACAATTTTGCAACGATCAGGCTAACAACGGGGGTGTTCTGTGGGGAGGCCCAAAGATTTTTCATGGCTGCAGCGCCAGGGTCGAAAGGTGCCCCAAGTTCACAGGTTCAGGCCCTTTGTTATGCTAACACGTTATCCCAAATCAGCTGTCTCCTCCAATCACCAGACACATTCACTTCCCTGTGAACTTTTGAGGGTCTTCCTCCATCCATTGCACCCCAAACTCCCCCTCCAAACATCCAAACATTTGCACCCCAAACTCCCCCTCCAAACATCCAAACATTTGCACCCCAAACTCCCCTTCCAACACACACACGCACACACACACACACACACACACATACAGATACCACCATACACAACACATTTTTGTTAGTGTAAAAAGAGAGTGGAAGATGCACAGTGTCAAATAATGTGTCACCAGTGACACAGACACTATGTTTTTTGAGAAGGATAAATAACTTAATGGACAAAGAAACTCCAAAAAGGCTAATAAATAAATAAATAAGATGTCCCATTTCTCAGGGTTTTTTTTTTTTTTTTATGTTTTTCTGTCTCATGAGGTAGATAATCAATACACATTAAGAGGGGAGTTGATAAGACATGTATTAGAGGTCAAGAGTCAAATTCTGGACAAACACCCTTGACCTGGGGTCAAAGTCTTTAGTGTGAGCATGGCGCTGGTGGAAAACCACACAGGTCTGAAATCTGGACTCAGTAATAACAAGAGCTCATTTATTTGAATATGAAATAGTCACAAAAAGTTGTAGAAAGCAAGTACTTTAGCATTAATATTTTTTTTAACGAAATGAATGTTGATTTTCTTTACATTATTTTTATGCCCTTAAGATGGTTTAATGACAATTTAAACAAACAAAAAAAAAAACATATCCAAAGCACAGACACACAACATGCAGTGTGATATGATTTGCTTGTTGTTAACAAGCAAAAAAGAAATATGTAATATTGTACATGTTGAATGTCTTTGGAAAAAAAAAAAAACATGCAATATAATTAGATACCACTGCTTGGAAGGCAACGCTTATGCACAGCCATGGTCCCGAGTTGCAGATGTATTCAACTGCTCTTGTCTTTCAGTTCACTGCTGTTGAACCAAAACCTCGACCATGAGGGAGAAAAGAAGACCTCATCGAGACGGCCTGACAAACCTTGCTTGATAAAAAATAATCTCAAAAATCAAAATCAAAAGGTTTTGCTTCCAAATCTTGTTGTCACACCAAATTCACCATATTAACTGTGAATTACCAGTCACATCCATGGATTAGTGTGCAGCGAGTTAAAAAGCTGCATCCACACTCAGGCTACCACAGGAGAAAATAAGAACACCTCTAATTCTGCCAGCATAATTGCATGATTATAATGAGCTTCCCTCTCTCTCCTCTAACTCTGTCATTATTTCTTGGTGTGTCTGCTGGCTTACACACACACACACTCACACACACTCCACCGCACCTCGATTTATTTTTTTTCAAATAAACCAGTCTACACAAGAATGGAGGGGAAAAAATTGCGTTAGCATTTTGTATTGCTGTAACTGAGCTATGGAGCGGTCACCGCACCCCGGATCTTCCCCTTTAAATCAATAGGAAAATTTGCTTTTAGCATAACATACAATAACTACAATGCAAGACTGTGTTGTAGGTTCCATGGGGACATCCTGCCAAATACTCAATTTACTGACAATTTACTGATTAGCTTTTCAAAATACAGATGGACCCCCAGTGACACAGGTTGACGTGATGCCAAAATTATGCCACTGTTCCTTACAATGCTTTGTTAGTTTCTCATCTGTCGTAAAGGGAGAAACCATAAAAACTCTAGAAATTGTGTGTGTGTGTGTATATGTATATATATATATATATATATATATATATATATATATATATATATATATATATATATATATATATATATATATAATGTTTACATTGGCTTTTTTCTGAGTACCCAAAAATACTAGAGCATGGGTCTCATTTCAAAATTTTAATACTGACATAGCATGTCATTTATTTGCAAATGAGTACAAAAATGGCATCATTATATAAAATATTATTACAACTGATATAAAGACCACTATTGTCTCTACGTTTTTGTTTTCTTTATTTAAACCTTATTTTAAATAAACTATTTCAGCTCTTTGTTTAGCTTCCAGCAAAATTACATCTTTAATCACAACAATACTTAAGACAAATCATAGAAAGAGCTGCAAGCGCAAAATTAAAACACATCCGCTAAAGAAATAATTAGCACATCCCAATAGAGTGAACACTGCACACATCGTATTGATATGAACATTTGAAGTTATTATTGCGTCTGCAATGTGTTTGAGACTAACATGCATCCTTTGTTCCTTCAGGTTTGTTCTTCCATCCTTCTGAAACTGTCCAAACCCGGATACAGGCTAAATAAGCATGCCCACTCATGAATGCTTTTGCTTAATTACAGTCACTGATGGAAAACCTGCTGAGGGAGAAAGCTGAACACAGCCATGTGTCTGGATAGAAACAGAGGCATTTGCTTTTCTTACAAAGATGGCAAAATACATGTGCATGAATGTCATTAATTATAATAGGTGTGTTCCTCCTGCTTCATCAAAAAAGGCAAAGGCAGTCTGCATGTGCTTTTGTCTAATTTAAGGATGTATTAAATTGGAACGATGAAAGGCCTTTATTGCTTTGTTGGGCGTACAAGAATTGTAATATCTGACAACCAGGTCTGGTGTCAGAAATGGTTTGGACGGGCACATAATAACATAGGTGTTATTTAAATACCAGATGCAGTGAATATCAGAACAAACTATTTTGGGGGGAAATTATTTTTACTTAAGTAAAATATAACTGAGAGTTGCTTCAAATTAAATAATTTCTCCTGTTGCTTTCTCAGATGAGAATGAGCCAAATTACATGTCATCTGTAAGGGGATTGAAGATTTGGAATTAAATATAAAGCTTAACCAGGGAGACAAAAATGTCTGTTGACTGAGTTGACTTTTATAGAGCAGGAAATCTTATCGTATGATTTTAAAATGGAGAGTCTAGACATTCATTTGTGATTCTTGCAAAACCTTTGCAAAATTGTTAAGTTGAATTTTACAAAGAAAATGTCAGTGGTGTATATCTCTGCTATGAACCAAATGTGTGCCGTGAATACCACATTATTCTACTTAAGCAAAAAGATCCTGGTTTCTACAAGGGAACTCCGCACTACACATAAATTATTCAATAGTATTTGCATTTGCATTGTAATTTTCATGCTTGTAGATTAGAGGGAATGAAGAAGGAGGCGCAGCACCAAAGAGAATTACATTCTGAAGCATTTTCAGTCCTACTGGTGGGGAACTGACAGGTTTTTGTTCCATTTCCTTCTTTGCTTCGAGGTATACTGCTGAGATCAGTGACACATTTCAAACTGTTGTTTGATTAATAAAACAAGGAAATTATGTATCATGCTTACCAGCACTCATGCACAAAAATCCCTTCCATTAAAAATAAATTGCGACATTCAACAATGAGACTATTTTATTGAATTGGCTGAGTCTTTTTTCAGCAATATTTTCATCATCTTTAAATTTAAAAGCTTGTGAGTTGAAGCTCAAAAGAACCAGTAGGCGTGGAGGAGATGCTGTATAGATTAAACACTGGGAATAGTCGTGAAACACACACAGTACACTGAAGATCCTGGCTATTATGTTTCATCTAAAATAACAAGCCTGACAAAAAAAGAACATACAAGACAGAATAAGAAAAAGAATAAAGCGACATGGTCTCCAGAGAGCAGAGTTTAAACAGCAGCAGTCATAGTGCTGAGTGTGATGTGGAATGCAGGGAGAATGTACAGTATGAGACTCCCATCAATTATAAATTACAGTTTTCTGTATGAAATCTATGGAGCAACCTAGATTCTAAAATAAAAGTGTCTGTGGCTTTTAGAGATACTTCTGGGAATGAAATACTCTGAATCATAAAGATGTCACTGATCTTGGTGCATTTTTATCCCTTATGTGAATGATCACTTTGCTTCAACTAATTGCATTTATTGTTATCATCATTAGTAATCTACAATCATGAAAGCTTCTTTTTTTTCTTTTTAGAACCTAAGGTGTGATTTTTCAACCAGGGACATGAACACGAAAGCAAGCTGAGCCTGTGTGCAAGTATACTCCTGCAGTGTACGTATGTGTGTCTATGTGCCATGAGAGACAAGCACAAGGGGGTGGGGTAGGTATCCCTGCAATAAGAGGGGAGGGTTTATATATGCGCATGTGCAAATACAGCCAAGCCCTTATCTGCTCACATGTTGATGAGCATGCCATTCTATTGGAACATATATATTAGGCTCATAGACATGTTACAAATCTATGGCCTAATCTGTTTGCAATCATCAACCTGTAATCTAAATGCAGTATGTGGTGATTAGGAAAAACAAAATAAAAAACATATACACATCCATATATCCATTTTATACCTGCCTCATTCTGTTCAGAAATGGAACTATCACAGCTGTCAAATGTATAGAATCTAAGCACAAAAAAAAGAAAAACTATGTTTGGTGATTATTTCTTTGTTGTAACAATGCTTCGTAGCAATACATTTTTGATTGTTAGAAACCCTGATTACTTCCCTTTTAAATGGTGCCACATTTGTAGGGAACATGCATTTGTGCGATAAGCAAGAGAGCTGAGTATGTGGGTTGCACCCATGAAAGATTTTCCATTTCTCGTCTGCCAATTGTCAAACACCTTTTTTTTTTTGCTGTTGACTCGTTTGGTGGATTGGATGAATGAAGTCTGAAGAAACAAAACATATTGGCAATTTAACTATTTAAAAGGATTCATTTCACAAACAGGAGTCTCAGTAGTGTGTGGAAGAAGCATACACAGCCACAGCAGCCTGACGCCTCCTCCTCATGCTGGTCACACACTGCTGTGGGATGGCAACCTATTCTTTAAACAGCATTCGCTGCACGTCAGCCAACGTGGTTGTGTTGGTCACTCTGGCACAAGCACCACGCCCAAGCTGATCCCACAGGTGTCCAATGGGGTTGAAGACAGAACTGCTGGCAGACTACTCCATCCTCTCCACTCCTAAATTCAGAAAGTACTCTCTGATAAACCCTGCTGTGTGGGTTTGTGTTGTCATCTTGGAGGACAATTTGGTCCCAGACTGTGGAGATATGATATTACCACTGGTTGAAGAATTACATCTCAATATCTCTCTGCATTGAGATTGCCTCCAATGATGACAAGCCTCCATTTCCCTGTGAGGGAGATTCCGCCTCACACCACCACCACACTGCCTCCACCAAAAGATGCTACTCCATGTGTTCCGGATAATCAGGTGTTTGATTGGCACCTGATTGTCAGCACCTGGGGGTACCAGAAATTCAAAACAAGAGTCAAAAGCAACAGCCAAAAAGCCGGTTTGGCATTCAGCAGAGACGATATGGTAAACCTTCCATGGGCACAACCCACATGTTCAGTTCTGCTGCTCATCCCACAAATGCATTTTCCTTACAAATGCAGCATCATTTAAAAGGGAAATAAACAGGCTTTCCAACGGTATGAGATTTGTTGCTAAGAAGCACTGTTACAGCAAAGAAATAATCTATCAAACACAAATTTCCTTACTTTTTGTGCTTGGTTAGTAATTAATTAGATTAGAGTAGATGTACTTTATTGTAATGCTAAAAACAAAGGAGAGAATGAAACTTTTCATGGGCTAAGATTCATTGAGAGGGTTACATTACCACTGACAGTGACCGTAAGACAGCACTCAATTCATTCGCCAACCCAGGATGGTCTTTTATTTAATTGTATTGATTTATTTGGGAGGATGAAGATCTTTGTGCTCATGGCCTATGCTAACAATGCTAACAAACGCAATGATACATGATACATTCCTGTATTTAAAAAGTACAGGTAACAAAGTAAAGGTATTATCAATGACCCACAATGTACAAAATGTGAAACATATTTTTCTAGAAGACTGTCCTTTTTTGAGTATTTAATTGGTATCTAAGGCTACAGAATTGAAAACATTTAAAATTGACATTTTACATAATGATTTATAGAATGGGCAGCACGGTGGCTTAGTGGTTAGCACTGTTGCCTCACAGCTAGAAGGTTCCTGGTTCGAACCTCGGCAGGGGCCTTTCTGTGTGGAGTTTGCATGTTCTCCCCGTGCTTGCGTGGGTTCTCTCCGGGTACTCCGGCTTCTTCCCACAGTCCAAAGACATGCATGTTAGGTTAATTGATGATTCCAAATTGCCCGTAGGCGTGAATGTGAGTGTGAATGGTTGTGTGGCCCTGCGATGGACTGGCGACCTGTCCAGGGTGTACCCCTGCCTTTCGCCCATAGACAGCTGGGATAGGCTCCAGCAGATCCCCGTGACCCTTCAAGGATGAAACGGGTATAGAAAATGGATGGATTTATAGAATATGAATTATCTCACTTGGTATCAGGTTAAGAGTATTTTATTAGCTTTTTTAACAGTTTATAATGTCAAGATTGTAAAGTCTGTAAACACCACTTCCACCCATCCATCCATACCCACTTAATCCCCTGCAGGGTCACGGGGATCTGCTGGAGCCCATCTCAGTTCTCTTTGGGCGAAACGGCAGGCGTACACCCTGGACAGGTCGCCAGTCCATCGTAGGGCCACTTATAGACAAACAACCACACACACTCATAATCACACCTACAGCCAATTTAGAACCAGCAATTAACCTGACATGCATGTGTTTGGACTGTGGGAGGAAGCTGGAGTACCCGGAGGAAACTTACACAAGCAAGTGGAGAACATGTAAACTCCACACAGAAAGGGCCCTGCCAAGGTTCAAACCAGGAACCTTCTTGCTGTGAGGCAACAGTGCTAAAGCAGATTATTATTATCTTTAAGTAAAGAAGCACTCAAGATTTATTCCTGTTAGTTCACCAACACTGCACTGAACGAGCTTGTAGAGGAGGCATCTTTGACTGCTGCATTTCTGGTGTTTGTAGCGGGTACATTGGAAGAGCTGAAGCCCTGCAGACATTGCTCCATCAGCAGCTCCAGAAACTCACAGAAACACAGACACTGTGGACCTGTCATGTGTGCTCATGAGTCTCTGCTCTTTTCCGGTTGGGGCGTCCTCATTCAACGCTGATAGTCGTCTCGTCGAATCCTACATAAAATTATAAATTTCATGTTATGTTTAAATCAAAAATTGAATTAACAATAGCATATACGTGTGTTAAAAATATATAGCTACAGTTTTGTTCTCATTATATGGATGTCTGAATAAATAAGCCATCCCCGATTTCACTTTTGTGTACAGGCACATCTAAGGACAGCTTCATGCCCAGAGTTTTAGTGTGACCTCTACTGCAGTTGAAAATACTCGGGAGCGGAGGCTGAATCCATTGATTTTCTGACGATGTAACTCGTGCTTGCAAGGATACTGTGGCAATTTTGGCGCGTGAACTCCCTTCGTTTTATGCACAGCCACCGCAAGAAGGGCTTATGTGCTCCTCGCCGCTTGAGTTTCGAGTCGGGGTGCTCTGTGTTGCTGGGGTAGAGTCCGTTTTAGCTACGCTGCATCGACATGGTGAGTATGACAGCCAGCATCTGGACGCAACCGTTAAAGCTCAACTGGCACTCTTCACTGATGGAAAATCAGCTAGAAAGGTCTGTCCTTATTCAGATATCTACGGTAACTTTGCCAGTCCATTTATGTTAACAGCCATTCATGTTTCTTTGGTGACTGGAGTGATTTATTAGCTTAGCTTGTCAGCCCTAGCAGGTGCTTGTAGCCGGTGTTCTATCAGTTTGTGCTACCTGTCAGTAGCTGCAACCAAGCCAATCTATATTTATATTAAACTCATGCTCAGGGTTGGACCACTGACGATTTGTCCTACAGTAACATCTTTCAAGGAAGTGCCTCATGCATGTCGGTGTTGTGTATTAGCTAACTCTGAAACTGAACATTGTCTGTTGTAATACTGATATATGACAGTTGTAAATTATGTCCACTCACAGTGTTTGATGTGATGTGCATAACTACTTTTCCAGGGCAGGGATTTTAAGAGAATTAAGCAAACGTGAGCCGAACGAAGCACGAGGCTCACTCAGCTGACTGCAGCAGGGTACATTTAGGAGCCTTCAAGGTGTGTTCTCTTCACCTGAGTTGCTCACCTTGCCCTCAGGGGAAGGTGTCAAGGTGCCATGATTCCTTTGCTTAAAAGTATTTTGTCCACCTCTCGAAGTGAATCTCTGCTTGCTTTGTTTTTTCTAGGCGATTGTGCCTTTCCACAATTTTTATAGTAAGACTTGAATGTCAGCAAGTGTTTTTCGCAAAGAAATTAACTTCTTATATTGTATTGACTTCTATTTTATAGAGAGTTAGTTTCAGTTTAAGAACCAAGCACCATGGGTGGGTGCAACACATCTGCCTTTGCACAAAATCCTCACAATCTCTCTATTGGATGAAAACATCCTATTACATTTGATTATGTAGTAGGTCATGCTTAACTGTTTAAACTGAGAGATTTTTCTAAAGAAAGAATACATATGTTTGTGAATTTAAAACAAATGAAAGCAAACACACACAGATGAACAACTCATGGTCATTTATTTAGTATTTCAAACAACTGGAATAATTAGTGTGTGTGTGAGTGTGTGTACATTAAAATAATTTCTCAATAATTATTGGCTAACAAGCACCCTTCACTGTGCTCAATGACAATATGCTGGTGTAGACTCAGTCATCTAGGTCATAGTAACTCTCAGAGGTTTGAATCAAAGCAACTGGACCTCTTTTTCTTTGTTCTTGAAGACAAAGAAACAAAGGAAAAGAAGTCGGTTGCATTGATTCAAACATTTGAGAGCTCAATGACCAGGAATTTTATCCATATGGTTTGAATCCTGGTTGCGTCAGGAAGGGCATCCAGCCTAAACCTTGTGCCAAACTTCTCATGCAGATCACTGCACTGTGGTGACCCCAAACAGGGAGCAGCTGAAACTGAAGTGTGTTTTATACAGTGTCCTTTCAATGAAGCATCACATTGACACATCGAATTACACATTGAGTTAAGCAAGTAAAACAAAATCAATACCATAAGTTATTATTTTATGTGCAAGACATGACACAGCAACTTTTAAGCATGACATTGCTCGTGTTTCCAACTTGCCACAGGTACTTGTACATTTGTTTGCACATAAAAGGGGATGCCGTCTCTCCAGGAAGAGGAAAGTGAAATAATAACTGCTTCCTTTTCATAAGCGAAAACAGTTTTGGCTTCAAACCAAATGCCCCATGGCTGGGGCTGTTCCAGGTGCAGTTGATGACTTTGTCTCCCCATGTGCAGACCTTTACAGAGTAATTACTGCTCTGTAGCTTGTAACTAGCTATAGAATAACTAGGAGCAACTGATGCTAAATTTCTTTTTAAATTATTATTTCTGGCAGTATGATGGCAGTTAAAGTTAAATTATTTGCACTAATTTAAAATATAGAATGAACAGAAAAAGACAGTTCATTCTTTTATGAATATTATTCAATCTAAAATGCATTGAACACTGTTAATTATTGGCTAGTAACTAACAATACTAGTTATTACTTCTAGTTTAAAAAAAAGGTTTAACGAGAGCTCTTAATGAACGGTGTTCAGGATACTATTTTAAGACTGAGCAGTTTTTCTTTAACCTAATTCATTCCTAATGTGCTTTATGTTGAATTTTGCCTTCAAGCATTAAATAAATATATTTTAATCTAATTGAATTTATTTTGACAATTCTAATTATTCTCTGTATTACAGTAATATCACTTGCAAAACAAGAATAACTCTTGTTTGAAATGAATAAATTAATAAAAGGCATCTGGACTTTATTTCTTGACTCTTGAAGATGTTTCACTGCTCAACTGAAAAGTCTCTTCAGTTCTCACCGACTGGTGGGACATTCATACTTTGAGTCGTTGATGTCATGGCTTCCCCTGTGGGTCATTGTCAACAATAAGTTGTTTCCTGACCTTGCCAACGTGTGAGATGTTTTGGTAACAAAAGTCATTCAATGTGTAAATAGTGGTTGAATTGCTTGTGGAGGAGAGTCAAGGCTGCATTGTTAGTGTTGGATAGGTGGAACCCTAGTCTGTTTCGACAGACTCCTCCATCCTCTGTGTGTGTGTGTGTGGGTGTGTGTAAGAGAGAAAGATTTCATAGATCTTTTCTTCCTGTATCAGTCTGACTGTACACTTCAGCACTGTTAACTAGGCTGGTTACTCACCCATTCAGATTCACTCTTTCCATGCAGGGTGTAAATAATTGCTTGGTTTGATATTTGATTATTTGTTTATTTAAATCTTTTTTTTATTTAATTACATTAATTTTATTTTATTTTAATCAATTTTTTTTATTTTTCTTATTTAACATTTGCTGTGAGTGCACGTTATTCTGCTCTGTAATATCCTGCTGTTGGAACAGTGTGGATTTAACCATAGTGGGACAATAAAGACTTATTACAATAATCCCTCACACTTTGCGGTCTCAGCAACCGCGGTCTCAGTATATCGCGGAGGTTTCAAAAACATTAATCGAAAAAAAAATTCGAACGAAGGGCATAAGGCTGAAGCGAAACACATCACATCAAGAACGAGTCTCGCGAAGCAACAGGAGCCTACACGGGATGCCCCAGGAAGAAAAATCGAGGCCTGTGATTTGGCTGCTACGACGGCCATTACTGTGCCGTCGGTTATCTATACGCTGATTGGCTGATACGTGTCCCCGCATCTCCCATCTCTTGCTCTCGTCAGCTACACACAGAGGAGAGATTGTCAAAGTGAGTGTACGTTCTGTAGATTTTGCGTTCGCGCGTACATGTATACTGTATGTACATATACATGTACATGTACATCCACATCGCAGGTTTTCACCATTCGCGGGGGGGGGGTCACAGCCCCCATTAACCGCGAAGTGTGAGGGATTACTGAGTTTTTTAAGGTTGTTTTCATACAACATGGATGGCTTTTGTCAATGCTCTATCAAACCATCTGTCTTTCTGTCCAGAATGTGCACATTACTGTCCTGTTTCCCTTATCCTTGAGATGTAGGTTAGCAGCTAAGTCAACTGAGGAGTTAGCTGTCCTGTGTTGTGACATGCCACAGTTGACAATGACCCACAATAGTAGCAGGATGAGTCAGTGCTTCAAATGTGACTTTAAAAACCTAGAAGCTGGAAACACTTGCGTATGTATGTATGTATGTATGTATGTATGTATGTATGTACAGATTACAGATATACATACACTATAGTGTATGTATACACAGCCATTGTATGTGACAGCCATTAAACCTGTACTTGTACCTCCAAAATTCTAAACACATTATGTGATACCTAGACTACAGACAAGAAGAATAAAACAGATTTGGTTTTCCTGAATCCCATTACATTTGCAGCCTTTTTAGGTCTATTCTGTGTAAGAATTGGCCTGCTTGACACATGTTATAGTTTTGATATTATGCTAGGGTGCCCCAAAAACCCCAAAAGAGGACACTCTACCAGCCTCTTGTTGATACTGCAAAAATACTCAAAGATAGTCGAAGATGACAAAATAGCTTTATAAACCATACATTTATTTAAAACATCCCTTTTCTGTTTGAAATGAAAAATTTCTGATATGTAAACAGAAATAATGCCTCATAACCAGTGACATGTGGTGAGATTCATGGCTGGTGAGGCACTGACTCCATCAGAATCAGATTTACAAATTTATGAACCCAACAGAGTAGATTATTCACCATTTGGTCAGCAGTAGTTAGCTGGTTATGTTTTATATGTCATATCAGCATGTTTTTAAAAGATTTTCTAGTGACCTTTATTGGATAGAGAGAAAGCACTGAATAAAAAGGGACACAACAACATATTACAACGCTGGAAGTTGAACCCAAAAACCACTATATGAGAGTCCACCCACTTAACCAGTAGACTACCTAGCAAACACCATTGTAGGAACCTGGCATTATACTGATTTTTAAAATGCCTGTTTTTTTTATATTTCAATTTTAGCAAACAGGCCACAGGACTGAATTTGTTTTTAATATTTTATTGTCTGGTTTATGTGACCGAGAAATGGCTTTGTTTTATAATCAAGGAATAGACTTTCTGCTGTCGTTACACATCTGTGCCACTAGATGGAGCCTCACTGAAGTAACCAGCTAGAGAATAGACAGTCAACACATGGAGCAGATCTGATGATAAATGGAGGAATGACACGATCATCTTGAACAAAGGGGTTTGAAATTTTTTTTTTCAGACAGAATTGTTAATATTTGCTACCTGAGTTGCTACCCGAACTGTAAAGTACACTGATTTTTACCGTTCTCCATGTCCGCGTGTCTACCTGCCAATTATTTTCCGGTTCCCCAGAGCCAGTAATAGACTTATCAAAACAAAAGCACATGAGCAACATGCGTTAACACGTGATAAAATAAATGTCGGCGTTAATAAATCAATGCGTTAACGCGATAATAATGCCTTAACTTCGAGGTTCGAGTCGGAATCGGTAGTTAGTCTCGGGTCCGGTCGGTGCTCTCTGACAGGCTGGGTCCGCGTTTACTCGAGAGAGGTAAAGATATTGGCGGTGGCAGCCAATGTCGGGACTCGGGGGAGTTAAATGATTATTCATTAACGTGGCGTGTTTGTCATGAAACAATCGTGTTGCCGTAGCGTGTTATTACCGGTATGCCTGGCAGCTGTAAAGCACTATGGATCGCCAACATGACAACGCTGGATAAGAGAACATCCAGGCTATTAGTGTTAGCTGTTGTTAGCAGTTGCTACCAATAGCATCTGTATCCACAAAGAAAATAACGACGTGGATTTATTGTTGTTTACATCACGTAGCCTATGTAGCAACTGAACCGGGTAGAAGAAGACAATGTTTAATTAAGAAAATCAAGTTTTATTCAACGCTAGACAACTTTAACATGAGCAACTATGGGCTGTATTGTCTTGGTTCTATTCGGGTAACTCGGTTCAGTTCGTGGTCGGAGACTAAAGACTCAGGTCGGGTTGGGTCGGTTCCGGGTCCAAATCATACCTGTCAAGTATCCCGTTTTGGCCGGGAAAGTCCCGTATTTTACTCTTCTCTCCCGCCGCTCTCCCGTATTAGTATTTTCCTGTAAATCTCCCGTATTTTAACCTGCGTTATTAAAAAAATAATACAGCATCAGGCGTAAGTAAAAAAAAAAAACAACAAAACAAAAAAACATTCTCGATCTGTCACTTGCCTCGCGATAACTGCCACAGCAAAAGCCCACTACAGGTACTGTAGGTGGTAGATGTCGCGAGGTTAGTATGTGACATCCGATGAGTGACAGCGCGCGATTAAAAAAAACAGATTGTTACAGAGAATAGGATGTCGTTAGACAACAGAACTGTTTGCGCTCTTTTCTCATGTAAAATAAACTACTCTGGGCCAGTCCACAAATACACTTCCTTCCAAAATAGTCATAAAGAATGCAAAGTCTGCAACAAATGAGTACAACAAGTCATTAAAAGAGTAAAGAAGTCATGTGAAATGAGATGAAAAACTGTAAAAGAAGAGCAATATAAAATGAAAACAATGTGTGGAATTAAAATCAAATGTAAATGTAAATACAAGCAATGTGAAATGAACAAAAAATGCAAATTCCTTCAAAATAAATACTCTTCATATATACCCTTTTAGTGTTTTCATTTAAGCTATAATGAATGTTCACGTTATGTCAATGTGACTTTATGCACAGCTGCACTACTTCCTGAACTTCAGCCACCTGCTGTGTTTCCTATGAACCATTAATTGACAAACTAATAAATCCAGGTGTGTCTGACCTCACAGCAATGGTCAGACACACCTGGATTGACCAATTTGTCCAATAATGGCACACAGAAAACAAAAGAGCTGGCTGAAGTATAAAGAAGTAGTGTAGCTGTGATTTTAGCTTTTCTGTACACCAAATATGTAAGGGACACTGCTCGTGGTGGGCCCCAGAAAATTTCCCTTATTTTCAAATCCAAAACTTGACAGGTATGTTCCTGCTACCTCGGTCCCTAGTGAGTGTTTATATATTGAAAATGTTTTGGCTAAATAAACAACACACTGTTGAAGAAAATGGTTTTGCATTTTGTTCCCATACTGTACCAAAAATCTACCGAACCGTGACCCCAAAACCGAGATACGTACCGAACCGTGATTTTTGCATACCGTCACACCCCTAGTATGTATATATGTATGTATGTATGTATGTATATATGTGTGTGTGTGGGTGTATATATATATATATATATATATATATATATATATATATTTGTCCTCATGCTGGACCTGACTGTAGATTTTACTTGGTCCAAGTTGGTTTCATCATAAAATAGTAGTGAGGTATTTTAACACTTAAGAGTGGTGGCTTCCCCTTTCCACCCCCTACAAATTTCATTTGGCTGTTGTGTGAAGGGGGTCAAGCGGACTGGGCAAGATAAGAGAGTCCATGCTGGCTCAATTTCCTCCAGGCCTGAGATCCTTGCAGCTCCCCTACAGATAATGGTCAGCACCCACCAAAGTAAAACTGTGTGCTTTTGACCTATATAGCTCGTCCGTTACTCTAATGGAGAAATGTCTTGAGTCAGAGAGGTTGTGTTTGGTCACACAACACACCTGAGTGAGTATAATTGCAAAATAAATAGAACCCACACTCCTGTATGACTTCAAAAGAAGTATTGACTTGAGTTTTCAAAGATTACCCCATACCGAGTGACTCTGGCGATCCCTATGACCAATTCAAAATCCAGGTCTAGAGTACAGGTTTGGCCATATCACTTCCACGACTAGGTGTTTGTCACTTCCATCTCATGGCCTTCCTCTACCTCAGTCATCCATGAGTTTAAACCATTACTTAGATTATGTGCAAACATTTTTCAGGATTTATTGATTTTTTTTTTTTTTTTTTTTTTTTTTTTTTCTCCTCAAATGATGAGTTTCTAAGTATATTTTGAGTGGTACTAGTCCAAGGCTAACCAATACAGACATGAGGATTTTGTTTTAAAAAAATGTATTTAATAATAGATTAATTTGTCTCTTGGCTCTCTTTGCTCAAGTGTGTGCAGGAACAGATATGAATGATTCCTACTGATTGCCAAAGAGTAACCAACCCACAGATTTGAGCATACAGTGAGTGGATAAAAGCACAGCTTGATGGGAATGATTCTGGCCTCTTAAGCCTAAGTGAATATTGATCTGAGTGTGCTTGGTTGAGATTTAGCCCCTTATGTTGTTAAATCTTTGGGTAACGACCATAGGAGCTCTGGCTTGTGGTCATACAGACATCATAAGAAATGGTGTAGGCAATTTTTGACATAGAAAATTTTAGTTAAACAGTCTGAAATGGGTAAGTTTATACGTTGAGGTGCTTTGGGGCATACAGTGATTATCTTCTCATTGTCCTATTTTATGTTCAGTGTGCTTTTGTGTACAGATGAATAGTGGACAATAATGATAGTAATTGTTATTAAAATGGAGGCATTTTCCAGTTCCAGCTCACCTTTAGTAGTCACCACTGTTTTCAGTTTCAGGTTGGTGACCTTAGCAGATAAGCAAATCTTTTTTTTTTTCTTCAGATATTTCATTTACAAGAGTGTGGATTGACTTGGATATGAAACCTCCATAGAAAATGATATAATGCTATCAGATAAAGAGACTTCTCCTTTCAAGGAAAAAATAAATAAATAAAGGATTCAGGAGCAGTGTTGCTTTAGAGGTCTTCGGAACAACCCGACATACCGAAAAACCCAGAGGTTCTGACCTGACCCGAATCAGGTCTCGGGTCCATTCAATAGAAGTGACTCTGGGGTCGGGTCGGAATAGGTACAGTTAGTCTCGGGTCCGGTAGGTGCTCTCTGAAAGGCTGGGTTCTCGTTTACTCAAGAGAGGTAAAGATATTGGCGGTGGCAGCCAATGTCAGGACTCTGGGTAGTTAAATTATTATTAATTAACGTGGCATGTTTGTCATGAAACAATCGTGTTGCCGTAGCGTGTTATTACCAGTATGCCCGGTAGCTGTAAAGCACAATGGATCGCCAACATGACAACGCTGGATGAGATAACATATTCACGACACGTCCTGACCGGTGTAGGCTATTAGTGTTAGCAGTTGCTACCAATAGCATCTGTATCCACAAAGAAAATAACGACGTGGATTTATTGTTGTTTACATCACGTAGCCTATGTAGCAACTGAGCCGGGTAGAAGAAGACAATGTTTAGGTAAGAAAATCAAGTTTTATTTAACGCTAAACAACTTTTAACATCAGCAACTATGGGCTGTATATTGTCTCGGTTCTATTCGGGTAACTCGGTTCGGTTCATGGTTCTAAACTAAAGACTTTGGTCGGGTCGGTTCCGGGTCCATATATTGCGGGTCCATTCGGGTTTGGACCCCCAGACTTATGATAATAGTTCGGGTCGTGTCGGTTTCGGGTCGAATTTTCACGGGTCCATTCAGGTTCGAGTCCATGAAAGTGGACCTGTGAAGACTTCTAGTGTATCTAAATGGCATTCACCTTATGGTCAGCAGGTGTTGAGCTGAGTAGGAGATTGGACTTTTAATTGGTTTTCTTATAATGGCCTAAAACAAGAAAGCCAAGGAAGGAACTAATATAACTATACAGAAGAACCACTTGTCTATGTTGGAGAACTACAGAAGAATCTCCATCTGCGACCAAGTTTCTGTCACTACAAGTTATAAATCGTTCTCTCAGCCAGCACTGATCAATACGGTACTCCCTTGCAGCAATTTGCAGACTTATGGTTTCACCAATCACACCGGCTTATTGTGGAGTTTATCCAGCTAGCTCCCTAATGAGAAGTCTGAAAAATAATAGAACGAGACCATGTGTGAAAACAGCAAGTAAACCTCTGGAGAATTCACACACAGTGTGTGTGCTGATAAGTTACTGCTCGACACCGTCTCCTTTCGTTTTGCTAGCCTGTGTGCTGATTGCCAATAACTCACTGATTGTGTGGTTCCGTTAAAATAAATCTCTCTCTGATATCAATACATAGCTCGGGAACCTCATCAACTGTTCTCAAGGAGCTGCTAATGATATCATGTTGTGGACTCTGTAACAAGGCACCACTCCAGTGTATGTCCAGTTTTTAAAAGGCATCTCACGTTGAGAACCCTCTATTACCTGGTACATGTGTGAACAGGGAGCACCTGAGGCCCAATTCTCCAGATATGCCAAGCTGTCATGTGTGAAACTATAGTTCCATGAACCATGGTGTGGATAATGTTGAGGCACTTAACCCATCACACCTAAAGCTTCCTTTAAAGACAGAGGGAGAGAAAAAACAGCCTTCTATAAATTAAATGACCCATATAAAAATGGTTGAAACCTTTGTTTCTCAGCCTTTGAAGAAAAAAATTTTTTTTTTTTAAGTGTTAAACTCTGCTTTTGCTGCATGTTCTTGTCTTTGCCCTGTATATATCAGTGTCTTTTAAGAAAGTGTCTTGAACATGATAATGCGATGCTGACCTCACATCAGGCTTGAAAGGTAAAAGTCCACATGGATCAGGTCTAAAGGGTTAAGCAGGGTTGGCAGTGGCACAATTTTGAAAGTGGATCTTGGTTGCCTAAAACTATTTCCATAGTCAGAACTTTTGTACATTATACATTTGATGACATGAGGTGAAAAGGTAACAACCTAAATAGTTTCTTTGCAGCTTCTAAATTGGTCAGTTGATGCATCTGTGTTATTCTAAGGGTGTTGCTTCAATTTTGTTTACTAAGAACAAATTCAGTTATTATCTTGCCCATAACACTGGAAGCATTCTTCAAAGTTCTGAATAATTAACCAATGTGTAATTCATAATTTAAATGTTTTTATAATTTTACTCTATAGCAGTGGTTCTTAACCTGGGTTCGACTGAACCCCAGGGGTTGGGTGAGTCAGTCTCAGGGGTTTGGCGGAGGTCAAGACACCTGACTCATGATTCATGATGACATGCCCAGCTTGGCCATCATAAGGCGGGTTCAGAAAATGAATGTTAAATACAATAAATAATAAGTAAGGTATGTAATTCATGCAGTTCATGCACTCCATTGGTTTTGTTCTTAGAACACAGTGATGTTAATTAACTGTTCGTTTTGTGCACCAGTAAAACATATACCTATGTCTTGAATTTGAAAAAGAAAGTCCTATTTTATTTTTTTTTTCAGTAAAGAAGGGTTCGGTGAATGTGCATATGAAACTGGTGGAGTTCAGTACCTCCGACAGGGTTAAGAACCACTGCTTTGTAGCTAGGATGTTACTGAATGGATACATGATAAATACATACTGTATTTGTTGTAGCTTGTATAATTATTATTTAAATGTGGTTATTAAATATGTCCTTTTTGCACAGGGTGTGATTGGTGTGCAGCTGGTGGTTACCATGGTAATGGCCAGTGTAATTCAGAAAATTGTACCTCATTATTCCTTTGCAAGATGGCTACTCTGCAGTGGCAGGTGATGTAAAATCCTCTACATTCTGTTTCAGCAAGTCTGTGTTAATGGAAATGTTTGATTTCTGGATAGATGGATCAATAACAATATGCAACCATTTTTTCTTCTTCTTGTAATACTGCATTATTTATATAAGAAAAATTAAGCCACAAAGCGCAAACCAAAATAATCTGGGCAATACCAAGTACCCCCTTACAGCTTTCATATTATTTATGAGGGTAAGTTGGAGCCAGGTGCTGCTAATCACCAGCCAGCTTGATGAACTGAGCATCAGCAGCTGTGCAGATCATTTTAAAAGCAACTGCTTTGTTGGTGTGCAGCATTTTTCTTTTGTTTTTAACATAATGCCAAGAGAGGAAGACTTTAGGAGTAGTCTTGGAGAAACAATTCTTGCTATACATCATTTTGGAAAGAGTTGTAAATATACATATGGAGAGGGTTTAAAAAAAAGAATTACCAAGCACTTAGGAGCTCAGTGTTCCACAGAAAGTTTGTTAGCAAGTTGAAAGCATTCTTGACAGATAGCAATCCTCCCAGGAGTGGACATCAAAGCCAATTTACCACCGTGCAATAGTTTGGAGGAATACAAAAAAGCTAAAAGCCTAAGTCTCACGGCCTATAGGCCCGTTAAGTTTTAAAGTCCATTAAAGCCACAAGTAGAAAAAGACTTAATCAAATTCAATTTGTGTGGAAGGGTTGCCAGGAGAATTCCATTTCAGAATAAAAAGAACATAGAAGCACAATTGAACTGCATCTGAACAACCGTAAGAATTCTGGACCAATATTCTATGATCAGATAAAACTGAAGTGGAACTGTTTGGCATTTCAGCAGAAACGCTTCATACCAACTTTCAGGCATTGCAGTGAAGGGGTAATGGTTTGGGTTTGTTTTGCAGCTACAGGACCTGAGAACCTTGCATTCATTAAATTGACCATGAACTCCTCCATTTACCAGAGTATTCTAGAGGCGAATGTGAGACCATCTGTAGGATGGATAAAGCTTGGCTTAAATTGGTTCATGCAACAGGTCAACAATCTGAATCACACCATCAAATCCATGTCAGATTGTCTGAAAAATAAAAGAATGAAGGTTTTAAAATGTCCTCATCAAAGTCCAAACCTTAAATCAAATGAAATGCTACAGTTTGACTTTAAATGAAGTCCGTATGAGCAAATGTCCCCAAAAAAATTTGAAATGAAACTGTGTTGTGAATAAAAATGGGCCAAAATTACACACTACAATGTAATGGCTAAAGTCTTTTGTTTTGCCCACATTATTACTATTATTATCATAATTATTATTGGGGGGGGGGGGGGGTATTTGTGTTAATAATGGCACAGTGAGGGAAGAAAAAAAAGTTAAATGTTGGTTGTCTGTAGTTGTATTTGTGTAATACGAAGCTCCATAATGATCAGATAACCTTTGTCTTTAAGTAAAAACAATAGAGAAAATCAAGCGTTATGTCTTTTCTTTTCCTGTGTACACAACCTGTTGTGTCTTTGTTGTTGTTGTTGTTGTTTTTAATACTTTTTCTTCCTCTATGTTTGACCCTGATTCCACATCTCTTTACTTTTTCTTTGCTCACAGTCTGCGGTGGTATCAGCACCCCACGGAAGATGAGTTGAGGAGCTTAGCTGGGAAACAAAAAGGACAGAAAAGGAAAGACAGGTGGGTTGAAAAAGAGGTCAAAAGGAAAGAAGGGCAGACTTTTTATGTGGAAGAAAACCACAGACATTAGGGGTGCTCCGATCGATCGGTGACCTGATCGGATCGGCCGATATGCATATGATCGGGATCGGTCAGAATTGTCATTAAAGCCGATCAAAAGAGCCGATCAAAAACGCTCTATTCTCGTGCGCATACACTGTGTATAGACCTTTTCGGGCCAGCCCCCCGGAAGTACCCCGTCCACCATTGCTGGGTTGTGCTACAGAGCGACACTTTCACCGGCTCGCAGATTAAGCAGTGTTTTTCTCTTTCCACAAATATATATTTTTATAATGTCGAGTCGGTCGAGTGGGAATACATGTTCCGTCATAAACTGTGCCAACAATGGCGTGAAAATTCAACAATGGAAGAAGAAAGTATGAAATACACAAGCCTTTACTGCACGAAGACTGCCTTGTTTGCAGCCATACAGTTTGCACCGATTTCCTGGGCGCACCGACAACCAAGAAGTTAGGAAGACGTGGGTGAAAAATATCAACAGAAAGGACTTTGTTCCAAATGAATACAGCCGGGTGAGTTTTCGTTAACATTCAATCTCGTACTACTCATAGTCTCGCTGAGAGTCCCGGACGATTCTGGCCGAAAGAACAGCAGTATGAGGCTACTGTAGCCCTCGGCGCTAGCACAAGCCTATAAATCAATGAATGAATGAATGAATTAGGAGAATGATTAAATAAATTAAATATAACATTAACACATAGCCTAATTTACCGCTAGCGTTAACGTTACAGTAGCATAATCTTTATGGCTTGTTGACATTAGTTATAGCCAGCGTTGCAGCGTTCCACAGTTTTTAGAGTTTGATTATGGGAATAGATCATGCTATTTCCATAACCAATCATTAAAAACAGCGATAAACTACCTTCATCTGTAACTGGAGGCCACTGCCTAACATCATCAATCCAAGACATGTCTGCGTTATCAGTAACAGATGCTCCACGCTGCAGTGTTTGGGTTAGTTGGTGGAGCACCGCACACTCCAGTTATGGCGGGGCCACTAGGGGGCGCATGTCCACAATTTTCAAGTCGAAAAGGTCTAAGACAGCAAGAAACAAAGGGAAATAAATACGATCGGTGATCGGTATCGGATCGGCCGATATTGATTTCAGTGATCGGTGATCGGTGATCGGCCCCAAACCCTGATCGGAGCACCCCTAACAGACATGTTGACAAATAGATACGTATGCGGCTCTGCCTGAGTGTGTTTACTGGGAGCGCACCAACTATCTGGGACTTTCAGGTAGCCGATAGGAATTGTCTGTTTAAGAATATTTTTACCTCCGCCAACGAGGTAATGTTTTTGCCGGCATTTATCTGTCTGTCTGTCTGTTTGTCTGTCTGTGTACAAGATAACTCAAAAAGTTATGGATAGATTTTGATTAAATTTTCAGGAGTTGTCAGAAATGTGAAAAGGAAGAACTGATTTCACTTTGGCTGTGATCTGGAAGAAATCCTGGATTCTGGATCACTTTCAAATTTTCAATAACATTGCAGTCAATGGGGCCGGAAATTTTGTTTCTCAATATCTCTGTTAATTATTGCCCAAAACTCATGAAATTTCACTCAGGGATTTACAATGGAAACCTCTACCAAATTTCAGAGGCTGATCTGGATCTGATCCAGAAAGTGGATTTTATCGCAATCTGTAAATCGCTATATGGGAGAACTGTTGTGCTTGGCGGAGGTCTGCGCTCTCCGAGGGCTTTTCTAGTTAAGAAATGCTTTCCTGGAAGCGTGGCTGCGCGTCTTGGCGCAGCTGATGTGCTTTTTAAAATACTGCAGAACAGATCATTGGATGAGCATTGAGCCAGAGGAACAGGTATGATGACATCTATCTTCTACCACTGAGCGCATCTCGGGTGCTCCGAGCACAAGGAGAGGGATAGGCGCACAGTACAAGAAACTCCACAAAAGTGTTCTGTGTGATCTCCTCGTTTCCTCCACAGCAAACATCTGAATGAGATCATGCCACAGCTGTACAGACATCCTCTGCCCTTAAGAGAATGAAAAGTATGAAAGTAATACAGTGATGCATAATCAAGAGGTAGAGCCGGTTGTGCACGTCCCCATGTGACCAGGTGGATGCACATTTATGCCATTTGGACGTGCTCTTTTATGCACCGACATGCGGGTTTCTTTCCGCAAACTTGGTATCTTGTGATCGCGGGTTTAGGATAGCGGCTAGCAGGTGGTCAGACAACCCGCGATCGCAAGATACCGAGTTTGCGGAAAGCGCAAATGACACGCCCATGGCCGCGCCTACAATGTGAGTAAGGGAGTCGGCATAATGAGTAGCAGAAGATTGAATAGCGGTTAGCGGAGCTTCCTAAATCCGCAATTTGCGGGTAGCGGCTAGCAGCTAGCAGCTAGCAGGAGGTGTATGATCGGGGCCATAATCTACATCAGTGATTTTCCGCCTTCAGAATGTCTACAGTAGAGATGATACAAGACCTGAGAAGTCAGAACAAATTAGCATCATACTAAGGAAATGTGCATTTAGCAACTGATGGCTTTACTTGGATAATAGTAAGGTATGGCTGGAGATAGCCCAGGACCCAGAGTATACCTAATATAGTTGCAATCTCATTGGCATTTTACTGGTCGGAGTGTTACATAAATGAGTAAATATTAATCTTGTATCAAATGACATCGAGTGTCACTGATTTATTTTCAGTGTAGTTGATCTTGACCTGGAAATTCAGTCTTGAATTTGATGTATGCTAAAAAAATGTGGGACTGTATGGTCATGTAGTAGTGCCAAAACATCATGGACATATTTTAGTAAAAATGTTTACAAACCCTGTGAAATGTATTGGTGGCATGTTTGGTTCTAGAATCTTACACAGACGTTGTCCTTCTTAATCCAGTACACACAGGACTGAGCAATGTGCAGAATTGAGGAGACCTGGCAGAAAGATCTTCAGCTCTTTGGAATAGCTTTCTATTCACCTGCTGTTAATATTGATATCGTGATAACAGGATATTTTATCAGAACACCATTCTCCAGATGCCATACTTTGTCTCCTAGGATGAAATACTACTACTGCGGTTTTTTTGGCAGCATAAATTTGAATTTTATCGTTTGTATTTCTACACAAGCTATAAAAAATAAAAAAAATAAAAAACTCCTGTGTTACCTTTAAATGTTCCTTTTCTCTGATCCCTGTTGTTTTTCTCTGTTTCCTTCTAGGAAGTACAATGGTCATATAGACAGTAAGCCCCTAACAGTTCCAAAGGACATAGACCTACAGCTGGAGACTAAATGCATCACTGAAGTCGACACATTAGGTACACATTTGATATAGAAATTTGAATCCTTACTGTTCATGTGCACACTTCTTAATGTTTCTACATATTGTTCTATATAGCATTGATTGTAAGTGGTTATTTTGGTTAGGGGTGCACAATAACTATCGGGCCGATAACAGGAAATTATGATGTCATCCTGATAAGTCCGATAACACGACAGTGCCTCGCTCCCTCTGAGTCTTAAATGACCGGCAGAGAATGTTATGTTCAAGTAACTTCGGCATAATCAAAAATACAATTTCTCAATCAGGAAAATCATGAATACCTCCTCATGCCAGAAAACAACTTGTTAAGTTGGTCATAATTTTGGTAGTTGCTAACTTGAATCGATATTCGCAGTATTTCCCCTCGTGTTACACATAAAAAAGAAAAAAAATAGAAAAGGCTGAAAGAACGACTAACAAACGAGGGAACGTCAGAAATTACATTACACCTTGAATGCAGCCTGCAGCACAGCCTGCTGATGACAACAAACATGGCGGTGATGGCATGGAACTTCGTTAAAGTTTCAGAAGAAGATAGTTTGGTGATTATTCACGACAAATACTCCACGCGAATTCCATAAGGAGGGAAGCACAAGCACAAGCTTTAATACGTCAAACCTGATCAGCCACCAGCAACATAACAATCGCTTCGTTGGAGTTTTGAAATTGCGCTAACGTGAGCTAATGCTAACGTGCGCAAGCCAGCAGCAGTCTCCTCTCCCTCATCTATCTCATCTAAAGCTTCCATGAGATAAAAAAACAAAAAACTGCTGAATCTCATTTACTTTAATTAAAGGTATTAATGGACCCACAAGTCAAAATCCTTTAAATGTAAATCCTTTTTTAGTTTGTAATTTTGATGCATGTCTTTCCATCAGTTCGAGCCTTTATTCTTTTTTATATATCAGCAAGTAATGCACCTTATTTAAGTTGATGTGAGATATCAAATAGGTTTGTTTGATAGCTTAAAGAAAATGTTTGAGAGGCTTGCCAATAGTTTTTCAATGGAAAAAATAAATATCTGTTCATTTAAAAAGTCCAAACTATTTTTGATTTTGTTCATAGTATTGATGTAATGATCTTAGGCACTGTAAATGTGTGTGTTATCGGTATCGGCATTTAGGAGCTGAAATTTATCGGTATCGGTTTTAAAAAACAGGTATTGTGCATCCCTAATTTTGGTATAATTATACTATTTCTATCCCCAGCATTGCACTACTTCCCTGAGTTCCAGTGGCTGGTAGATTTCACAGTAGCAGCAACTGCAGTCTATCTGATAACAGAGCTCTACTACAGTGTGGCTCAGCCTTCACGAGAGATGAACATCAGCGTGGTCTGGTGCCTACTAGTACTTGCCTTCGTCATGTATCCTTATAGAAAATATATTTTTGATTTTCTTATTTTCTTTCCATTTTGTTGTAAATTGTTCTTTAAATCTATAACGGTCTTATGTTGTGCATTTATACGAGTTTGTATTATTTGACATCGCTGCTGAGCAAACATATTTTTGGTGACTCTTCTGTGTCCTGAAATGTTTAACTTATTTTCTTACTATATGGCATGAAATTCATTGGTTAACATCAAATCATTCTTCAAGTGATAACACATACAGCTATCACTGACTTTATCCTCTTCCTGCCATTTTTCTGTGCTGCATGATGGTTAAATAATATGCATTATCCTTGCCTCTGACCAAAGGGGTCAATCTTGGCAGTTCTCCTGCTTGGACCTGGCTTACTCTGGTCAGATGGTGTGTCATTTTCTGCATTCGTTGCAGACTGGATGCCCAATTTTCACAGTCCAACTGACTTATTTACTTGACGGAACGGAAGGGCTAGGGAATTGATGAAATGGGACAATAATGATAAGGGATATGTTAGGCCAATATATGTGTTAATGTGATGTGTGATTTCAATTTTTCTGTTTCAGCTCACCTTGGAAGTCAGCTCAGCTGTACTGCTAACCTAAAATCTGAAACGATAAGGTTATTCAAGTATTTGACTTCAATGACATTTACCAGGATTTTTACTTGTTTACTAAAAATTATCTTTTTGACACTTGGCCCAAATATAATGATATTATTTCCCTTTTAGCCACATGTTGGATCAAAAAAAAAAAAAAATGTCAACACAGTGATCCCTTATTTTTCACTGTTAATGGGGATTGGCGCCCCCCCCCCCCCCCCCCCCCACACACAAAAATCAAAATCCACGAACTGGAGCCGGAGCCCCCCGAGCCTCAATAATGTGTTTAAAATATGTTTAAAACCGCAAAAAAGTAGCGAGGCACTGCAGGGAAACAAGACAAAGGCTGGACTGTGGTCTTTCTGTTGCCTTCAAAGACTCTGGTCTCCGAACTGTAGTAAAGAAACTGCTGGTATTGTGCTATTTTTGGCCCATAATTAGCGGGTAACACGCTAACAACAACAAAAGAAAAAGTCTGGTTTTCTCTGCATGGAACGGGAACTTTATTCTGGCACTGCAGGGAACTTGTAACATCACACAGGTTGTATTGTTCAGCTCCTGTCGGTTAACAGAGAATGTAAATCTATACACGCTGGGCTGCTGTTTATGCTCACTACACTTTTCATCTAACCTCGTTTTTGTTCTGCCGTCCCATGACACACACACTCCATTACCCATAAGGCTACCTTCTTAAAGGGGCCAGGCTGGCTCACAGAATTTCTTCACTGTGAGAGAACGCACACAACATCCTGTTATGCTTGGGTGATGCGTCTCGGCCAATCAGCACACAGATTCTGCAGTGCTGGGCCGTCTGCCTTTCTCATGTTGCTTAGAGGAGGCTGTGAGTCATCGTTTGACGTTTTGCTGGCAGCTGTGGCCTCTCGTCTGCTGTAGGGTGGATTTTCGTGGAATTTCCACAATATTTTTCTTTATTTTTTATTATATTATATATTTCTGAAAAATCAGCGAATAACTAAAACCGCTGAACTTAAAGCACAAATTGGCGAGGGATCACTGTATAGCTGTCATGACCTTGAATATCCATTCTTAGTATGAATGGCTTGCTGGTCCCTGAATTTTCTTTAGAATTTGCTCCGTTTTTTATGGAGAATCACTGACAAAGTAAAAGGATAACATACTCTTATGACCTTGATGGTGTGTACTGATGACAAAGCACCACACATTTTGTATCCACTATAACCATTTATGCTGGTTAACAGGATTTTGTTTGGTGAATAGCTTTTTATGTGTCTTTTTCTTTTCTTCTTTTTAAAACTATCTTGGATTTGCGAAAAGCATTGTAATGTTTCTGCAAAGATGGGCTAATGTACCCCCAATGGTTTTCCTTAATTCTGTCCATTCAGTAAAACGCTTTTCTCTCTAACGACCCACTACTTTAAGCTGGAGGAAGGAGGCGAGCGCTCTCTTTGCATTACTTTTGCTTTCTTTTTCTTTGTCAAAGCCATGGCCATTCTCATCATCACTGAAAACTATCTGGAGTTTGGTCTGGAGACAGGTCAGTGCTCCACGTGCTGTCTCACAAACAACTGATATAACAGCAATTTTTTTATTACTTTTTGTTGCAGATAGTGAGTCACCATTTTAATATTTCTTCATTTTTAGGTTTTGCTAACTTTTCAGACAGCGCTCAACAGTTTCTGGAGCATCAAGGTCTAGAGTCACAGTAAGTAAATGATCTTTCATACTGCAACAATTACAGGAAGGTGAAGGTTCTCTTAAGATCATAGAGGGTGCAGATGACGGAGAATTTTACAATTACAGTTACGTCCAGAAGCATTTGGACAAAGACAGAGTTTTTATGATTTTAGCTTTATACACCACCACAATGGATCTGAAATAACACTATGAAGATATGAAGTGTAAGCTTTCAGTTTTGAATTTAAAAGGTTTCACAAAAGTACGGCATGTACCATTTAGGAATTAAAGCCATTTTGAGCAAACTACATCCATTTTAAGGCAACTCAAAAGTATTTGGACAATTGACTGAAAAGGTGTTAATCAGCCTAGTATGGTCCACTCCCTCATTGCTATAGTAATGCAAATGTTTTACTGGTCTGTTCTGGTAAAGAGGGAGTTGATATCAGGCATTTGACAGCTGTCTCACTGGAGCAATGAAAATGAAGTTCCAACATGAAGATACCTTCATGTAAGTAAATACAGGTCATATAAGTACAGAGGATTTAGATCAAGATTCAAACCATAGGAAACATTTAACCAGATCCTGTGTCAAACAAGGTGGAGGCAGTGTTATAGAATGGGCATGTATGGCTCCCAGTGGAACAGGCTCAGTTTAGTTTATTGATTATGTGACTGCTGAGAGAAGTAGTGAGGTGAACTCTGAGGTGCATCAGGCTACGCTCTCTGCTCACATTCAGCCAAATGCTCCAAAATGTTCATTCAACACATCACAATGTTTTATGAAACTAAACATTCTGTTTAAGCAAGTCGCAGCTAAGTCGGGTACCTGATTTCAGCCCAGTAGAGGATCTTTATCTTATCCTTATCTGTTGCCTAGCCAAAGTATTCCTAATTTTTTTGGGTTATATCTAAGACACCCAGAATGCTTAACTAAAAGGAATTATGCAATACCTGCTGCACTCAAGGTAAGCTATTATTTTTGGTTCTCCAGAGATTTCTGATATGTCATGGCCTGTCTGGCTGGGATTTCACTTCTGTTTTTCCATTGCCTTCGCTGACTTTGGACCTGAGGTCCCAGTGAGATGAGAGTCAAGATATGAAATGTTTCAAAATTAGGAGAATGCTCTTATAAAAAGTCGAGCACAAGTTTCAGGCCATGTCTCACCTCCTAAATGTTCACAAGGTGTTTCATTGTTCACAATACGGCCCTTTCTAGAGAATGAGTCACGCAGAGTAAAGTGAAGGTTGACTGTTAAGCTACATTTAGACCACAGGAACCTCTTCCAAGAACTTGGGTCTTTTGGGTTGTCTTTCTTTAACTCCCTCCATTATCACTGCTGGAACCAGGGGCTAAAAAGAGTTTCAGCCAAGATATTTTACTCTTCAAAGTGACCCTTATAGGCAAGTAGAAGTAATAAGAAGACCTGGAACCTTTTAGGATGGATTTTGCAGTGCTGAAAATGTATGATAGGACCATCTTTTAATCTAACTTTCTGTCTGTCATTTAGTGTCCAACACATCTCATAAAATCTGTTACCTTTTAGGCAGTTCTGCAAGATGAGTGGTTATATTTATGAGCAAAATGGATGAGAGGACCATAGTCCTCATTCAGAACAGGGAGAATTCCCTCTTCATTTTTAGGATATGCCATTTCCTCAAGTGGAGGAGTTTAAGTATCTCAGAGTCCTGTTCATAGGTGAGGGAAGAATGGAGCAGGGGATCGACGGGTGAATTGGTGTGATCATAAAGTGTAGGTAGTAACCAAACGAAGGAGATAACATTTGTAAGCGGCTGAAATGAGTTTTCTGCGTAGGGTGGCTGGACTTTGTCTTAGAGAGAGGGTAAGAAGTTCAGTCATTCGAGGGGTACAGCTGCTGCCCGTCCACATCAGCCAGACCCAGGACACACTGAAGGGATTATGTTTCTTAGCTGGCTTGGAAACACCTTAGTGTTTCCTTGGAGGTACTAAAGGAGGTCGCCAGAGAGAGTGAAGTGTAGTTCTCTGCTTAGACTGTTGCCCCTGCGACCAGAACTCAGATAAGCGGAAATTAATGGATGGACGGACATTCATGTCATCTTCATTCAGCTGAGCAGACACAGGCATACTGCCAGTTGTGCTGTTGAGCAGTGAATGTGGGAAATAAAATAAATGAAATAAAACTTTCATTGGTAATTGTTTCAAAGCAGTTACACTTTTAAGCCACAAATAATTAATGCATTAGATTAGTGAAAGGAGTTGAAGCACACCTCCTTATCTACTGTAGCTTCTCCGTTTGTATTTTGGGGGCTGAAAGACTAATGACAAGAAAGGAGTTAATTTGACAATTGGAACAATTAAACCACTGGTTTTATGATTTATGTTTCACATATGCAAGCATCCATAAACCTGTAGAAATGCGTAACATAAAGAGCTGGAGCACACTTTGCCGTTTGACTGCTTTGTAGAATGTTGTGACCAGCAGCTAGAGCAACACACTATTCCACAATTTAGTACTCTGTAGTTATGTCTTTTAGTTGAAGCAACTGTTGTCTAATGCAATTTGTTTAAATGAAAATCTAAATATAGTTTTCTGTGACTTTAAGGTTTTTTCTTTTTTTTTTTTGACCAGAACTTAACATCTCAGCCCAAATAGATTGAACAATTTAACACCAAAATTATTGTGTAGCACATAGGCTGCATGATTAGGCTACTGGCTATATCTCCAGTACACTCTTTAACGCTGCAAGCAATCTGTGTTTCTTGTCCATGTCAAGCCTGAGTGTCATCAGGATTTGACTCAGTGCTCAACTTTTTTTTTTTTTTTTTTAATGGCAGACTTCATCTCCCACTGCATACCTGCAATGTCGGGAAACGTGAAATGTGCCACAGCACTTTCAGGGACTTTTTCTTGCAGTGTAGAGAACCCTAATCTGGTTCAGTCTAGGAGACAAAAATTGCTTTTTCATCATACTTGACATGCTTTGAATCATGCTTTTAAGTACTGCTCTGGCCTGGTTATAGTGCTCCTTTTAACAGTGACCTTTGATTCTTCACTGGTGTTGTGATGTAGCCAAATGTCTAAGTGTGGTAAAAGTATAATAGTAACTTAGTCAGATTGCCCACGCCAACAGTTTTTGCTTATTTGTTTTTGTTTCAATTTCAGTCAAATGTATGTCTTTGAGTTTATTCTGTTCTTCATAGTTTTAATGATGACAGCTCTTTTGAGGTCTGTGACCTCAACCTAACCTTGCCTAATAGATCTGTCCTTGTGTGTTTTCTCATTTACAGGGGTCCCATATCTAAACTCACCTTCAAGTTGATCCTAGCTCTGCTCTGCTCTCTGATTGGAGCATTTCTGACATTCCCTGGTCTACGACTGGCTCAGATGCACCTAGATGCACTTAATCTAACAACAGCCAAATTTACTCAGTGAGTTTTATGCAGTAGTTACTGTATGATAACACTTTTTTTTAATGGGTACATTTGATTTCTTTAATCTATTTTGTTAGACAGATCTAAAAGATGGAATTTTGTAGTAAAGTACCTACATAATGAATATTTTTAAACTTGTTTTTCCTCTTTACAGTTTAGATTTGCCTATTTTATGTGGAATTGCACAGGGATATTTTCAGTTTTATTTCATATTGAATAACTTGCAAATCATTCCATGTAAATTAGCGAACTGCTCATTGAAAGATGCATGGTTCCTGATACTTTTAAAAGTGACTAATCAGAATACAGGATTACTGTCATTAATAAGATACTTGATATATTTCTATGTTGCTTGAAGAGAAAAGTAACTCACTGGAAAAATCTTGTTTGACCACGTACTGTATAAACATCCCATTGGTGCTCCCAGTAAGGTATGGTTTATAATCTGAAACAGTGCATATTATAATAATAACAGGAATGATGGGAGCAATATCCCATTTACAGCATTTTATAAATGGTTAAGTTTAGGAATAAACATCCAATGAAGCTTTGATGTTCAGTGCATACAGTCAAACAAATTGTAGGGATTTAAATGATGATCCTACATAAAGATGGCAACTCTAACGTTGATATTAGTAGCAATTTATCTGTCATATAACAGGCAACAACTGGTTGTGTAGCTTTTATCTTAGTTATTTGCTGCTGGCTTATCACAAAGGCAAAATATGGATTTCAACTTTATTACCTCCGCCAAGGAGGTAATGTTTTTGCTGGCGTTTATCCTGTCTGTCTGTCTGTGTGCAAGATAACTCAAAAAGTTATGGATGGATTTTGATGACATTTTCAGGAGTTGTCAGAAATGTGAAAAGGAAGAACTGCTTTCATTTTGGCTGTGATCCCGAAGAAATCCTGGATTCTGGATCACTTTCAAATTTTCGATAACATTGCGATCAATGGGGCTGAAAATCTTGTTTCTCAATATCTCCGATAATTATTGCCCAAAACTCATGAAATTTGACTCAGGGATTGACAATGGGAACCTCTATCAAATTTCGGAGGCTGATCCGGATCTGATCCAGAAAGCGGATTTTATCACAATCTGTAAATCGCTATATGTGCTTTTCTAGTATTCTCCTTGTATTTGTCACCCATCAATTAAGATCCACAGAACAATTCAATGTTGTTAAAAAAAAAAAAAAATCTATGTCCAGATTATATTCCTCTATTCCCCTCTGGAAGGGTTATCAGGATAGGTACGACTCAGGTCGTTTCAACTTTTATTTCACACACACATGTGAATCTCACACAGGGCCGTCACACAATCAGCCTGTCTGTTAGCTAGTTTACCAGGCTGTCATCTAGCCTAGTCGGTTAGCCAGGTTGTAAACCTATAACAAACACAATACAAACGAAATTTAAGGACTGAAACTCAACCATATATTATCTTTCATTCTAACATAATAATTACAGAATACTGACTCACTGGCGAGCGTACCAGTCCTTAACAAAATCAATGTGAAAAAATTAAATTCTTGTGCTACCTACTGGAAAGTTCTACAATTTATTTTGTTTGTTTTATGGCAGCAAATTGACCACAAAATCATTGTTCAAACAGTCCCTTAGTTGGTCTGTCCAGAAGCAAAGTACAATTATAGTGGTCTCCTATTATTCTGGGTATGGCAGAAACAAGAGAACAGAGTCAGATGAAAACTTCTTCAGTTTAGTCATATTTCTATTTCAGTACTCACTGGGTGGCATGTCCCTGGTCATGAAAAGGGGTGCAGAGCAGTGAGCACATTCACATAATCCACTTTAGTATAGCATAATCTCTAAAATGGTCTCCTCTTCATTTCCCTTCATGTCATGAGCTTACATCCTTAGACCCTGTCACTTGAAGGAATTATCTCTATGGCCCTCCAAATGTGGGCCTTGGTTATGCTCTCACCTCCTCTCAGGGAAAATTAGATTGATATGAGTCAATGCTAACTTCAAATTGAAATTAAAGAGGGACTTTTTCAGTGTACCAGGCCATTTTTCATAATAGACTGAGTCACTACGATTTACAATGATTGAGAAAATGTTGGAGCAGTGGTTGATTGTTTTTAATGTACTTTTTTCTTGATTGTTTCACAGAACTCTGCTTCATATCAACTTCCTGTCCCCCCTCATCATGCTCTTGCTGTGGGTGAAGCCTATCACCAAGGACTACATAATGAACCCCACTCTGGGAAAGGAGAGTGTGCCTTTGTATGTAAAAAAAAAAAAAAAAAAAGTTTTTATACTATGCAATAGTGCAAATTTCTTCTTGTCAAAAATGAAATGTATATTGGATGGGTGCCGTTCTTTGAATGTTCTTTTCTTTGTTACATCAAGAAATCAATGCCATCAAAAAGCATAGAATTTAATGAGTAGGACCAGCCTTTAGGTCTAGAATCTGATGTTCTTATAGACCAGATATGTAGAGGAAAATGACTATTTAAATTGAAAATTGAAATAGCTAAACCTTGGGAACAATGTTAAATGCAAAAGTTTTTAAGATCCAAAATAGATTTTGTATAAAATTCATCAGGAGTCTACAGGTTGGTAAAAGATTGGGGCATCCATAGATTTTTTTTTTTTTTTTTTACTGTAAAATATGGGGTTCATTTGCCTTTTTGGAAATCTTGCAAAATGATTAGTTGGAAAAATTTTTGGTCCTCCAGAATTTAACTTCGCCTCTGCTATTCTTTTTAACTGCCTTTTGCAGTCATATTACATATTAGCTAATAGAACCTCCTGTAGACCGTTTAATACTTTCTGGCTGCTGTCTTTTGCTTTTTCAGATTTGATGTCAGTTTTTCAGAGTACCAGAAAGCTGTCCATATGAGCCCACTGCTGCTATTTGAGAATGTCATTGTATTTTTGAAGCTTTAAAATTTGCATCTCTGGATTGCTCTTGATGTTGACTGAGCACTAATTGAGCAACTTAATTAGCATTAAAGACATGGGGAAAGATTACTTTGGAGCTAAAAGCTCTTGGAAAACTGTTTTCTTTTTAAAACTAAAAAAAAGCAAAAATATTATAAGGGGAGCAACCAGGCTTAGATGTCTTGGAAATGAAATAAGAGAGGCGAGATTGAGATGGTTTGGGCATGTAAAGAGGAGGGATACTGGATGTGTTGGTAGATGGATGCTGGACATGGAGTTGCTAGGCAGGCGAAAAAGGGGAAAACCAAAGAGGAAATGTGTGGAGATGCTAAAAGATGATGTGCAGTTCATTGGTGTGACAGAGGAAGATGCAGAACATAGGACAAGATGAAAAGGGATGATCTGCTTTGGCAACCTCTAAAAGGAAGAGCTCGGAGTAGAAGACAAAACAAAAAATAATAGATTAATCATGGGTAAACAAATCATGTTTAATATTAAACTTGGAGATGAGTTAATCCTCCTGCTTCCCTCAGGTATTCCCAGTGATAGTATTTTTGAGTAGGGGTGCACAAACCTTGTCACTGGCATGTTGATATGTTCTTGAACCATATGTTGATTCATCCTTACCTTGTAGATGAAAAGGCATATTTCAGACATCTAACAAGCTCATTACCTGCTGCTTGACAAAGTGAGTTGGGACAATATTGTCCCACTGTGAAAATAAAAGTCATTTTGGCCTTCTGTGCTGAAGAATGGATGAAAACGAGGCAACACCAGTTACAAGAATGGAATTTATGAAGATGCATTGAGATAAGGAATGCATTCACCCTGTAGATGAAGTGACAAGAATACTAAAATTTGTCTGTTTGGGTTAATTGAAACTGTGAACAAATTTAATCTTACTGAGAAAAAGCCCTTTATTCCGTCTTCTATCTTGTTTTTTCATTTTATGATAGCATCTTTCATTTGTTTTATTCCTACATACCATCACTTTCTTCTACAGTTTACTTAGACCACAGCATCATCAAGGTTAAATTTGATTAAGTCTAATTTCATGTTACATCATCTTCATCTTTTCTTATTGCTATCTTGTCCATCCTTGAATTTTTCCTTTCTTCCTCCATGTCTCTGCTTTCTATCCAGATAACACAAGGCATATGGAGTTTGCAGTCCAGAAAATCTATCCTCATTTTCATTTCTCCTCTCTTACTCTTGTGTTAATGCCAGGATGAGTGAACAGACATATGATACTTTACGGTTATGGGTCATCATACTGATGTGTCTGCTCCGGCTTGCCCTCATGAGACGTCACCTGCAGGCCTACCTCAACCTGGCACAGAAGAGTGTGGAACAGATGAAGAAGGAAGCAGGGCGCATAAGCACTGTTGACCTGCAGAAGATGGTGAGTACATTTTCCTCAATACTGGTATACTATTGCAATGTCTCATGATGTTGTTAAAAAGCACGATCTCCCTACAGATGGAAATTTAATCATGAAATGTACAAAAGAAGCTATGTGAAGGTCAAGAAAGATTTTACTAAAAGTTAAATGTAGACAACTTTAGACCTTCACAATTTACGGTCAGTTATTAACATCTGGCTACAGTTGGACACTTTAAGTAGCTCGACTCAGCTCAAGTGGGGTTTGAAAATCTATCAGACTAAACTTAGCAACACTTCTTTGATATTCTGCAGTTTTACTAATGTGGAATTATGTAGGAACGTAAACTAGAAGTTCATTTAACTAAATAGATGCTCTCTCTACTAATGCCTCAGCTTTACCTTGCAAGCTCCTCTCTGAGGTAACAAAACTACAAAAAAAATGTACTCAATGTTCAAGTTTTGTTGTAATAAAGAATCTGTGGTCTACAGTACAGTAGCCGTCATACTTATTTATTGATTTTCCAAAAAGATGATTTTTTTTTTTTCAAAGCATTTGTGTAGATGTATTTTGTAACAGTGCTATTCATTCTAATTTTGCCTAGGTTGCTCGTGTTTTTTACTACTTGTGTGTAATAGCGCTACAGTATGTGGCACCTCTGGTGATGCTGCTACATACAACGTTCCTGCTAAAAACCTTAGGTGAGTCACTGCTCAGTCATTTGTGCTCGTAACAATCACTTGTTGCCTTCTGCTCTTTCAAACCAATTGTCTTTCCTTGCTCTATTTATAACAGGTGGTCACTCCTGGTGGTTCTATCCTGAAGAAGACCTGCCTTGCACCCACGAGGTGAACTCTGACTCTGTGATGGGGGCAGATCCAATAATACCACCAGCACCAGTTTCAGTGCTAGAAACAGGTGCCCGGGCATCAGTAGCCCAACTTTCAGTGGCTCTCGGGGGCCTACAGACTGTTTTTAGCCCTTTACTTTTTCGGGGCCTCTTCTCTTTCTTTACTTGGTGGATTGCTGCCTGCCTCTTCTCCACCTCCCTTTTTGGCCTCTTTTACCATCAGTATCTCATGGCAGCATAGCATCAGCAATCCATCAGAGGCATCCATTCCCCCTACAGTGCTACTGTACATTCACCCCTGAAAGAGGACTGAGCGGGGGCAACAGAATCCCAGTGATGACTCTGCTCCGTAACTCCTCCTTCCCCTCGTCCATCTCTCTGACAACCTCGCAGTGACTGATCATATCATCAAAGCTCATTGTTTGACTCTCAGTGCTTCCTCCACAAATGACTGTGAACTCTTCTGATTTTTATTTCTGTGAACGTGACTTTTTATTCAGGAAACAAAGGTTTGAAATCTTCATAAGAAATTGTATGATAAGAGGAAAAAAGAGTCTGGGTCTTCACTGAACTGGTGAAAGAAAAAAAAAAAAACACAAAAATCCAGGCTTCTGTTGGAAATTTTAATGATAAAGCACTAATGGTGATTACAATTCATTTTAGTTGAGATTTGGTCTGTCACTTCTGCTCAGTTCTGCCATTTTTGTGGAAGCCAGTGGAGAGAAGTATAATCAATGGTGTTTGTTTACAACAGACTACATACAATGATTCTAATCCACTAACATTTTCAGATTCAGGATGTCTTCACCTTAAAAAAGAAAAAAAAAATGAAAACTTCAATACAGTTTTAGTGTCATACAGGTCAGTAGGTGTTTAATTTCACTGTGTTGCCCTATTATCTTTTTTTTTCTTTTTTCTTTTTCAAAAATGTCCTGATTTGTCAGTGGTTACCAACTGTTCTCATAATAAGAATTGGTAATAAATTGCACAACAGACTGATCCACTTCTGGAAGTACTAAGAGCATGACTGGACTCATGCACTTGAAGTTAAGAGTCAAGCAACCTTTGATATTCCAGGTCGTATCACAGTTCTTAATAGTCTTAATATTCCTGTCTGATGCTTTGCTTAAAAAAAAAGAAAAAAAAATCTTAATTGTTGGGATTACAGGACATCACTGAACCTAGCTAATCTGACCTCATGTCAACATAAAATGACCTCCAATGACTGCCATACTTGGTGGGGTTTGTGTTTGTCTCCTGCTGAACATTTAAAAATATATTTCAGACACGATGGCCTGCTTTTTAGTTTCTACTTTTTTATTGTTTTTATTATCATTACTATTTTTTTTTCCCCCTCAAATCTCTCACAGAAGTGTCTAGCGGACTCAAAATGCTGTGAAGGCAGATTGAGTGTCTGTTTAGAGGAGGAGGAGGAGGAGGAGGAAGAGAGGGTGATGGCCTGCTGGTGTTCCCAGTTAGTCTGGTTGGGAAGGACCACACTTTAACCGGGTTTATAGAGGGGACATCAAGAGCTGGACTTGCAGAGGAGCAAGAAGACATGTCAAATTCATGGGAAGATATCTCGTATTGATGTACTGTATTTAAATTTGTTTTAACTGAAGTTGCCATAGAAGAGAAACTTGCATTTTGAAATGAAAGGCGTTCCAATAGATTTGTCATGTTTCATTTGAACTTTCCTGGTTTTAACTGAGCCATTTTAGCAGCTATGCGTGAATTTAGTGCTGTTTTTGAGCAGGATATATGACTGTAAGGGAGGACAGCACACAAGGCTCAGTTAGAGTGACATGCTTCTGTCCATGTGTCTGTCTGCATGTATATGATCTCTGCTGTAGGTCAGCTGTTATCTGAAAGGGCATTGTGATCAAGAGATGACGTTGATGAGGTACCACCTTTGAAGTTTCTCATTTGTTTTTTTTTGTTGTTTGTTTTTTTTGGTCTGTTCTTTTCCTAACAAATCAGATTGTACATTTGTAAAAGTTCACATTTTTTTTAAATGGTGCCAAGTGAGTCTTCTTACATCACCACCCCCAGTCTCAGTTACTGTAGGCTTTATGTCTGCTAGTGTTTAAAGACTGTACTACAACTCCGCGGCCTTCAGTTTTCTGTACATCCATCTCTATTCAAGGGGAGTCACTAGTTTTGGATTCATTAAAGGACATTGGGTATTTAGTCTTGTTGATACCATAATTCTTTGATGGGTAAATGTATGCACAAACAGTCATTGAACTGATGACACACTGGTCAACATGATTGGCCAGTCTTATCAGGAATGTAGGGTACATGGTGCCAGGGTCATTACAAATTTCACAGTTTGTGCTCCTCCGGCCTGACAGTTCATCATTGCGCCTATTATATATTAGAGCTGAAATGAAAACTCTGTTTCTGAGATTTGTACATGACACAAAACTCCGGCATCACCGTATCAGCATTTCTAAGCTCCTGATGTCAAAAGTCTTAGCTTTAGTTTTGTGTCTGTTGAAATGATGGGGAATATGCACATTATGAATGTATCAATCCTGCCTATTTTCTAGATTGTTTCCATGAAAATTGTTTGTAGGGAGAGTTGATTTAACACCCCCCAACCCTGCACTTCTTAAACTTTTGATTTCTCTAATGTGTTTAATTTGCCTCTTAAAAGAAAGAGAGAGAGGACGAATTTGTCCTAATGACTTTTTTTAAAATTTGATTTTGTTCTTGGTTTTGTATTTATTACTTACATTGCAGCCTGTAAACATTTCTAATTTTAGTAGCAAACCCTTTATTTTGTTGTTGGAGTGCATGGTTAATTTTTTTAAAAATTTTTTTCTCTTCTCATAATTGACAAATCAGTTAAGATTAACCTTTTTTTAAGTGTTTGGGGTCGTTCAGAAATAACTGGGGTTCGTTCAGAGTTCATTGGTCTAATCAGACTTTGTTAACTTCCGTTTGTTACCACTGAAAGTGTTTATTACACATTGCTGGGTTCACAAAGTAAATTATACACATTGTTGTTATTTCATGTATTTATTTCAACTTTAGATTTTATCTTAAATAAATTATGTTATTTACCTTGTCCTTTATTATTATTAGTATTATTATTAGTATTATTATTTTAGTGTTAAAAGCTGTTTGCACAAGGCCTTCGCAGTTTCAGAACAAGAAGAGGTTAATTTCTGAGGTGGTCAAAATCCAAAGCAGTAACCTATAAGTTTTTGAGGGATGAGGTGCTGTTTCATACAGAGCTGGGACATGGCAAAACTACTAATTTAAGAGAGGTGGTGTTTCTCTGCATTTTCTTTGCTTTTACTGCAGGGCTGATTCTTTTGTTCTATGACCTTGTCATGGAATTTATACTTGCATGTCCTAAAAGCATATATATGCACCTCTCATGCACACATTTTATTAAAAAAAAAAAAAAAAAAAACATCCACACAGATGACACTTTCTGAAGTATTAATCTTTTCTCTTCGTTTTGAGACTACAAGTACATAAGGTCCTCTTTTTACAAATCAATGCTAGCTCTGGACATGAGAGCTCTTCACTGCATTTACACTGCTTACCTTTTAGATATTCAAGGTCTCAAACTAGATTTAAAACTGTCTCTTGTTTGAAAATTAAACAGTCTTTGTGTTTTACCATTTCTGTACTTGTGAAGTGCTGTATATCCTCATGATAACACGCATTGATTTAGGCAGTCAATGGCCATCGATTTGCTTTTCTTAGTGCGGCGGCTCTATTCTTGTGGGAAAGGTTAGTAGACTACATGGAAAGATAAAATGACAAATGCTTGAAAACTCCTCTTGATGCACGCTATTCTCTGGGCCTAACATCAGGCCAGTTAATACAGGACTTGAGTGCCATTGTCCACATGAGCAAGAAAACTGGGGCGACGCATTCATTCATAGGTAGACAGATCAATAAGACAGCCTCCAAAACAAACCAGTGGAGAGGTTCCTTTATTGCTCTAGAGTGGGGCCTATTCACAAAGGTCCCTTCTTCATAGTGTGGCATGGAGCTCCGATTCAGGAAGGGGAGTGGAGACCCCCACCCGTCCATCTGTAACCGCCAGAAGAAGTGAGAAGCTTCTGAAGGGGTGACGCTACAATAGTGGGCTTTCTGTCCAACACAGGAGGTTGATCCCATCCTCATGCTGATTGTGAGAAGCAGCAGCCATACGCACATAATTGCCCTGACCTTGTACTCTGAATGGCCTAAAAGAGAGCACTTTACATTGCTTTAACTCTTCTGGCCTATTTTTTTTTTCTTTTAAAGTTTTTTCACAATGATACCTCTTATTATAAGTGTGATAAGAAAAACAGAACAGCTTCGTCCCGAAGTGAGTGCTATAATTACACACTGGTTGACTGAAATTGGTGTGTAGCAGTCATTTTAAATGTAAAACATGAAATCATCTTTTCATTACCATAGCAACAGCTGAGTAGGTAGGACAAAGCACTGAAGTGTCTATTTGTCTGCTTGTGTTTTTTTTCCCTCCATTATTTTATTTTTAACTGACATTTCAGAACAAAGAAGATAGTTCTTGTGAAGTTTATTTAGTATATTAATAAAAATCCTTGAAGATTCCACAGAGCTCCAGATTCTAACAGAAGGCAGTAAAGACAAATAGTGATTTGGGGGGAAAAAAATAATTTTATTGACAGGATGAAAATAAGTTTGTTGAAAGGTCCAACAATTTACAATATAGTCATGCTAACTGAGTAAAAGAGAAATCAAGCACATTTGTATTGAGATACAAAGTTCAGAGGCTTGTACTGTATTTAATAATGAAAGATAAGACAAATTAAAGGAAATTACCGACATTATGGATTTTATTCAAAACATGTCAAGTGTATCATCTATCACCTACAAGGAATTCTTTTCTCTATCATTTGACAAGAATTATTATATAATGCAGAGAAAGTGAAAATGCCGGCGACAATCAGTGTTTAATAAGATGGAGGACTTTGCCGGTGTTGTCCCAGTGGTCCACTCACTGATTATCATCACTGTTCAAATGCAGTCATTGATAAAGCTTTCAGTGTTTAATCTCACACTTCAGTTTAACTCCCTCCAGTTATTAATGCAAAGCAGGAATGAACAGAAGGAAAGGTGGAAAGAAGAAGAAAAGAGCTGGAGAGCTTCTCTGTGTTAACTGCATTTAAATCTTGCTGTGGTTAAAATCTGAGAGCCGCTGTTTGGTGCAAAAAATATAAAATGGCTGGTCGCCCCCATAATAATCGTTACTAATCTTTTATTAATTTATATCTAAAGAACACTGTCCCTTTGGGGTTTCCATTTTTCATTGTAGCATGCCTTTAATTAGCAGCCTCTTAAATGGCACTGTACCACAGATACACTGCAACAATATAGGCTTTTTATATGTGTGTGTTTTTACCTGTTACGTGTTTCTGTGGCTTGCTTCATAACCTTGATGCCTAATAATTATATAAATTAATTTAAAGTATAATTATTTGTATAATTTCATGTTGTCTTCTTCATATATGTGAGATGTAAATTGAAAAGCATTGTGGTGAGAGAGGATCATTTCTTGTACGGGCTAGATACTGAACCCCACGTTGTCCCCATAATCTGAGCCACTACGGGGTCCACATAAGCCCACGTAAATGAGGAAGTGTTGCGTCAGGAAGGGCATCTGATGTAAAAACCAATGCCAAATGTGGTGACCTCTGAAACGTAAACCCAAAAGAAGTTGCCGTACATATATAATATGATATCATGGGCCTGTGTTTAAATTTAGCTCAGCACACTTCTATAGAGGAATTTCCACCCACCAAGATCAGTTAATTTCACAGACATATTTCAATTTTAATTTCATGTCTTACATATGTCATTCACAGTTTGATAGCACAACCATAGATGGTTCCAGATGAACTAGCAGAGTCTAATGTTGTGGAGTCAAAAGAAGAACACTGAGCCTCACAGAAACTGATCTCTCAAGAAATCTGTGTGGATTCTTGAAAAACGCTTTCTACGTCTAATTTCTCTCTGAATTCAACTGTGGATGCCTCTTTCACAACCGAAGCAACAGAGTGGACTGCCCTCTAGTGCCACCAACTGAGTGTGACAGTGTTTTGGAGGGGGAGGGGGGACAGGCTGATTGTTTTGTGCATTAGCAGAGTGTCTGCTTTTCAGTGCCATCCAATCAGAGAGCCCCTCGGTAACTCCTTCATGCATCCAGCAAAACAAGGTGGTGAATGCAAATGCTCTGAGATCAAGGTCTCTCCTTGGCAGTGGTGCAGCACTTGTTTCTCCTCCTTTCATGTCCAAATGATGATGGTGATAATATGAGGGGAGGACAGGCCTCAGACTGAGCCGAGGGAAGAACGAGCATCGATGAGACGTTTGATATGGAATGCTGCATCATATGATATCCATGTCACTCAAACAGCAGTTTGATTGACAGTTCATTAGAAAAATTGAGAGAAATGTACTATTGTCTTCATCCATTTTTCATGTTTTAGTTGCTGGCACTTTGATGCAGTTTGGCAAATGTGGTGCTCAAACTAGCACAAAGGAGCTGTAGTTTACATCCAATTGTCTTCTCGGGGATTTCCTCCTGTCTCCTCACATAAAAGAAATGATGCAGTAATATAATTCTGCCATAATTGCTTCTTTGTGGTTCCACACATTTGTGGATACGTTTAAATAAACACACGCGTATCTGAACGCATACGCACACAACGGGACCCTGCATCATTTTCTCCATCGACCCTGTTGTTGTGCGTGCCTCAGGTCCAGAAGAGTTAATTTTCAGCGTTATATTTTATTATAAAGATAATGCTCATTGCATTCATGGAGCACTTTGACCTTCAGGTCCTCCCACACGTGGCTGCAGCCAGCCTGCGTTTATAATTGAGACAATGCAACTGTGCGCTGGTTTCAGGAACTGTGAAAGTGGTTGGAAGGAGGAAAGCAATTTATGAACACTGGTTGGGATGAAGAGGAAATTTATTTTAAGACTCCGTTATTTTAGATACAATGAAGGGCCTTTGCGCGACTCTCTGGCGGGATCAGTTCAGGTTGTATTCATAATTATACAATTTATACATGTGGTGATCATTTTAATTTAGAAGTTTCAAAGGATAAAAAACATGGACATGTTTACAGTTATTAAAAAATAATTCACAATATCAAATGTTTGTGTTACATTGAATCTTGATGGAATATTGTGTGATACTGAGGGGAAATTCAACAATAACTGATAATTAATCATGGTAACTTTAACTATTGTTACACCGAGTCCATTTGGTTGATGACAAACAGAAGATTACAAAAGAAGAAAGTAAACTTTTTTTTTTTTTTCAAATTTTTCACTTACTGGTAAGCTGTCGGTTTAAACTGTATGGCTCTAAGTCAAGTGAAGCAAGGTTTAATAAATCTTATTGATATCTTATTGGTGGACTAAGATTTGTCAGGCTAATGAACCATGAAAGAGGTCGGTTCAAAATGTCACCTTGTTCAGAAAACAGATTTTTCATATCATCCTCTTTGTCTGTGAAGGCTACACACTGATACCATGTTGCTTTAAATGACCCCTGACCTCTCACTGCAGTGGAGGTTGGAAGGCCGTTGGAGTCCTTTGGAGTTGTCCCGACGGAAGTTGGACACTGAGCCCCCGGCCTCTCTCAGTGCAGAAAAATGTGGTAACTCCCTTCTCCTGAGCTCCTCTGTCTGCTGGGGAGACAAGGGAGAGTGATTTAGAGGAGAAATAGCTTTGTGACTGAGACATGGAATACATATTTATGCTCTACGTGCATCAAGACGTTTTTGCAAAAACACAAAAATGTGTGTTTGCACGTGTGCTTTTTCTCCTCCTAAAGCAAGCTCATGTAAACTTAGGAAACTACCAATGTGTTTTAAAAAAATAATGAAAAGGAGAAGCTATCTTTTTATATATTTTTTTTTAATGTTGCTCAATCATCATTATCTTTGAATAAAATAAATAAAATAAAATACTTAGATTGGAAATGTATGCTTCTGCATTTTTTTTTTTTTTTATTATTTTCTCAAAAAAAAAAAAACTTATCTGGAAGGTGTGAATGCATCCTGAGGAAGAAAAGCAACAATCATTCATCCTGTACAATGCATAGCTGTAAATTATAGCATTATCTCTGCTGCTACAGAGGAGAAGAAAAGAGGCTGAGGCTGAGATGAGGGAGTGTGGGAAAAATAAAGAAAATGCCATGGAGAAAAGGACAAACCCTGCACACACACCCTTCAGGATGAAGTCAGTGAGAAAGATTATGCTTGGCCTTATCCAGTAGGGCCTGTCAGATTTATTTCTAACATCAAGGGACTGTGCTCTCTCCAGCCCCATCCATCAGTGCTCCATCTGGGTTTCTGTGTGGTCAGAGTCGTGGTCAAAGGAGTGGAAAGCCAAAGGCGGCTGGAGGAGACGTGCGTGAGTGTGTATTTATGACTGCGTACAGGAGGGGGGCATCTTAAACAGAATTGGTTGCCAGGGCACGCGGGCCCGTGGCATTCTGCACTGTCTGGCATCCCGGTGTGCAGCAGGAGCACTAGTCACCAGTGGAGGTGAAAAACAGTGACACCAAGATAAAAGGGGGCTTCCCCTGTCCCCCCGATCTGTGAGAAAAAAGACAGACGGATATGGGAAGACAGCTGGGGAGAGTTTTGGGGCAGCGTAAAATCGCTCTCCCTGTATTTCACGTCAAATATGTCTCACGTTTGAAATCCTTATCGGTGAAAAAAAAAGGAAGAAAAAAAAAAGAGGGGGGGGGGTGCTTTCATTGTTCGGGGACACAAACATGCATGCACACAACGGAGCAGACACACACGCTGTTCCCCTTGCCCAGGCGCCTGTGCCACACCACCCACCTCTGTCGTTTTGCAATGTGTAACCTAGCAACTATTTAATTAAAATAGCATCAGCAAGGATGGAGGCTTTTTCCCCTCCCTTGCAAGGATTTCCTCCAATCTCAATGCTTTTCAGCACACCATGAATCAAAAGTGACGCTGTGTGTGCCACTATATTGCCCCCGTCACACACACACCCCCCTCTTTGTTTCTGCATTTGGTTATTTCCACAAAGCCACCTTGTTTCCTTGACTGTTAGAATGGACCTGGACATCATAGATATCTGGTGATCCAGCACTAAACCTACGCTTTAACTGGACAAAGACTTAATGTAGAATATTATAACGACGCAGAGTTGTGCGAACGAGGCCACTGCCTCTCTGTCCTTCAGAGTAGTCCATCAGAAACGCCTCACTTTGAGTCCCTCTCCTCCACTTCCTGCTCATCTTGTGCCTCCTTTTCTCTTTGTATGCCAAATCACAGCCCCCCCCCCCTCCCCCATATTCCAACCTGAAAAGAGGCGCCTCTTACCATGCTCTACATGTGTGCCAAGCTCGGGCAATGCGGAGCAATTAGAGGAAATGTGAAGCAGCTCTGGGTGTCAGCGTACATCACCCTCCCTGTCATTCAAACCGCATCCATGAGAAGCAAACAACGGAGCAGTGTTATAGTTCATGGCTGTCAAAACAGAGGACCCGGTGCCTGTTTCTCCCGCCTTTCCTATGTCTTTTGCTCTCTTGTGTGCTTTATGCGGCTAATAGGATACCCTGATGTGTCACAGAACAGAAAAGTTATCTGTCCTTTCTTGATTTTCTGCGATGTGATGTTGCGTAGAGTGCAGGTATGGCAAAAGGATACACATGGTTCTTTTCATGTGCTCTCGGCTGGGGGACCTCTGTCAAGAAGCAATGTATTAAAAGTCATGGTAAATCGCTTTAATGATCCACCTTTAAAGTGGGCACATTACAGGGCTGACCTCCATCTCTGGCACAATCACGCTCGCCCCCAAAAGTCACATATTTCTACCTCTTATAACCTTCTTCCTCTCTTTTCTCACTAATTTCTGCATTTCCCATTTCCACCGAGCCCCAGACACTCCATCTCAAATGCAGACATTTAAGATCAGTAAAATAAAGAGTTAAGAAATATAGAAGAGATTAAATCACATGTTCACTCTCTAATACAGAGGAAATCACCTTCTACCCAATTTAAATAGGACTCCCATGATCTTTTCAATAAAATGTATCAGTGAATGAAATTCCACTTGACTTGAATATATTCAGATGTGACCCTGAGTGTGACTGATTTCAGCAGCACTGCAAAGCCTCATATAGATTTCTGCTTCTGATTTCAAAATTTTTGTCAAAGATTTTATTCATCTATAAAAAAAAAAAAAAAACACATAATTTTGTAAACTTATTTTGTATGTATGGACATTTAATTAGCCACTGTGAGTAATTATAATATAAAACAAGCACTTTAAATGATCCACAGAGCAAAGTTAGATTTTTTTTTCTAGATAAATGTCTACGTGCAGTATTTAGTCACAAAGAACTGTAATAATCTGTATTCTCCACTGATCCATAGCCCATATTGCCTATGTAAATCTTTGAGAATGTGCGTTCACACAGTGATTTGCATAATGGCACATGATTTTGACAGGCAGGACAAGAGAGAGGGACCCCTTGACATTTTTATAATGGCACTTTACAGGGTGGACAAAGTTGGTGGTTGGATGCTATATGTAAGGCAGTACTTGTGGAACAAAATATAGGGATCTCTTCCATATCTCCCACTCACGTAAGGACAGTGACCTATGGTGCGCTGCGTTCTTGAATACATTGTATTTCAAAGCGGAAGAGCTGCCGTTAAGGGTAGGGTATTTTATTTTGCAGCAGAAATTGGATGCCTATACTTTCACTCATCATACCTAATATTTAGACTTTGTCAAGATTGATGCATAAAAGATACAATTCTAAATGGCACTGAGCATTATTCAAACTGTGTATCTCCTGACGAGATGAAGAAAAATAGAACATCTTCCAGAAGTGGATCACCTCCATACTGGGTCACATCCTCTGAGATATTCATGTTGAGGCTCTGGAAAAAAAAATTCTAATTCTTCAAATATTAATCTTTCACAATTCACAGGCCATAAGCTTCAAGCATTTAACCTATTTTTCCCCCAGCTCTCATAGAGAAAATTTAATTTAATATGGGTCAATAAAGATTTTTTTTTTAAATAAATCTCTACTTCTGTCTTTTTCTCCTGGGTTATATCAGTCAATTTAAATCCAGTAAACATGTCCCTTGTCAATACCAGTGAGATTGATAGAGTCCAATTGACAGACTGGGGCATGTATGGCTGACACAAAAGTCTGCAGGAGAGGCCACCAGCAAATTAAAAGGTCACTGATTTCGATGGCTCTCACGTTGCACAGACACACACCCCTACGTCTAGTCTGGGTGACACGTGCAACAATGCCTTTTTTTTTTTTTCTTTACCTTAGTGAAACAGCTCAGACAATACCACAGCCCAGGGCCATATGCTGTGCCTGAGGCTATCAACAAGTCCCCCCATGTATATGTCCGTGGGAACACGAGGGAGACTGAAAGTGTTGTCTGGAGTCAGACCCTTAACACATTTTGAACGATGATTTTTTTTTTTTTTTGTCATGGTAGTCTGTGACATGACAGGCGCAGGAGTGCTGACAAACAGCGGTCTTCACGCAATGAGGCCAGTCAAGAGAAAGTAAACCAGAAAGGATTGTCTTCACCACACAATGACTGAGACAGTTCCAGATGAGGAAGCCTTTTTAATTCTTTGCATAAATGAAAAAAAAAAAAAAAAAGGTTTACTGTTTCACCCGTAGACAGCTGGGATAGGCTCCAGCAGATCCCCGTGACCCTTCAAGGATGAAACGGGTATAGAAAATGGATGGATGGAAGGTTTACTGTAGGCTGAAATCAGTTTCTATCAAGCATAAGAATGAACAGAATCTGCAGGGTTTTTGGCCGGAGCAGAATCTGTGGTAACCCTTGTGTGTTATAACTGGTTTGTCGATGAGAGCAGCGAGATAATCTTAGAAGCAGATTCCAGATCGAGTCTTTACTTCATGGAAGTCTCCACAAATGATCTCTGTACTGTTTCTGCATGCATCTGCTGTGCTCCACACGCCTGCGTTCTACTTTGGTCACACATCCATTTCACTCCACGCCTCAAATCCTTGTCATCTTGACCCGCATACACACTCTCACACATACGCAGACACTTCATTAAAATGCATAGAACCCTCACTCGTGCACTCACAGACACGCATGCATTAATTAGCACACTGGTAACAAGCTAGCCTCTCCATTCACACCCTGAGCCTCTTTCATTAGCATGACAGTGGCCAGCAGCGAGCAGGGGCCCATCGTCTGCAAGGCTCTCTCCTCAGGGCCCTGATTAAAAGGAGAATCCCTTAGCTGATTCCTTTCATTGCTGCACCCATGCAGAGTGTCTCGGATGATCCCTGGACTGAGAACTGTCAAGTATACTGGTTTTTGTGGGCCCCACCACTTTTCCATCTCTCCTCTATCACTCCATTCTCCACCCTTCTTCCACTCACAAAGTGTGTGCTTTTTTCTATCAAAGCCTATTTGTCACTTCATTTCTTAATTCTATATCGACCATTGCGGGCTTTTTTTTTTCTTTAAGAATTGTAATACATATGTACCTGCAATGGACTGGCAACCTGTTCAGGGTGCACCCCTGCCTTTTGTTGGGATAAGCAGGGGATCGGCTCCAGCAGACCCCTGTGACCCTAAATTAGGAACGAGAGGGTACAGATAATGGATGTATGTAATACATATATTTAAAAGAAAGAGGAGGCCTAGCTGGTGTCAGTCTAGCTAGTGCTCATGGATACAGATCACACAGGCGTATTCCGGGTCAGCTCCTGGATTCACAGCCTCGGGTGACCCACAGAGGAGTGCTTACTCTATGAAAGCTTATACTCATTTCTCACTCCAAAAAGAAACCTCCTCTCCTCTTTTTCAGTGCCAAGAGATCCTAACAGCCGTACACCTGATGTACAGGTGGCTAACATCTCCAGGCCTTGCCCATCCAGGGTCTCCATATTCAGCCTGGTTTTCAAGGCAAAACGTCTCATTAGCTGTGGTCCTTGAAAGAAGGAGCACTCAATTTCAAATCCAGTTACACATTCCCTTTGAATGGAGCCGGAAGGCAAAGCGCTAGAGAGAGAGAGAGAGGGAGAGGATGGTGAAAAAGAAGGCATGGGAGGCCTTGGACCCAGAGGGAAGGAGAGCAGAGAGGGGTGTAAGGTCTGCTGAGGCTGCCATAATTTCACACCATCATTACCTCTAAGGGCTGCAGATTTATGTTAATGCCATTTTGGGAGAGAAGCACTGGACAAAATGGGTTTAGAGGGTCAAGAAAGGCAGTTAAGGGGTATTTTGTTCACATTGTGTTGTAGATGCTGTTAATTTAATTTTCACACTGGTTTACAATAGATGATTACGGTTCCTATTTTTGGGCTTGTCTATTCGTCACGTCTTTAAAAACACACAATAGCAGCATTTCAGTACTTTGCGTAAGTTTAATCAATTTCATCATCCTTATGATAATACATTTCTTAGGCAAATATATGTAGCCCTGTCCTTCTCTGCTTCACCACTGTCAGTTCAGGTGAACGACTTGCTGGGCTCTACGATGGACCAGAATTGTTCTTTGTGATCTGGCACCTTTAAGGTTCCCAATAAGCTTCCCGGAGAACCTTGCGGTGTGGCGCCCATACGCCCCACAATCAGTCACTAATGATGGCTGCATGGCAGCGGGTACATACAGCAGGGGGTGAGCTGGCTCTTTCCTAACGATGAACTATCACAGAGAGACAGGGTGAGGGGTACTGGGCAGATATCGTACCATATACAGATGAGGAAAATGTCATCATCTGCCCCTTCGGCCAGAGCGGAGCTAATAATTAGGATTATGTGATGTTATCAAAACTGGACAGGGGCGCTAGTATCCAGCAGGGCTTCATAGCTAATGAGCAACAGCAACAACAACTGGGCAGCAGAGAGGTTGTAGTGTGATTGGCCTTCCAATGATTTCTCATTCTGACCTATCGATTAGGACAGCTATTGATCTACTTTTCTGCTGTGCTCTATTGCAACCGGGCGCAAAGATGAGATCAGTGATGGAGGGCTGCAGCGTGGCGAGATAGACGCTGGTGGATATCTATCATAAAGACCACCTGCTACTCCTTCAGGGCTCCTCGAAAACCACATCAAACCTCTCGACAAACACCACAGGAGGTCAGGTCATGATGATGGTAAAACAGATGAAAGGATATTTAAAAAGAACAGGACACTGGCACAGTTCAAAACAAACGCTAAAAGCACGTATGACAATGCGATTCTTCCATCTTGATGGTGATGTAATATTAGGGTAATTGTTTTAAAAAAAAAAGAAAAAAAAAGTTTCACCACAAAAACCCAAAAAAAACTGGTTCACTTTCCAGAAGAGCAGTATGTGTTTGTGTGTTATTCTCAAGGATTTGTTGAGAACAGCACTGCTCAACAGAACAAAGCATTTAGGGCAAACCAGCATGGTTAGATTTTATTGGAAACTGGGATTTAACTATTTTAAGAACACAGCAAAAGCTCTGGCAAATTGAAGTTTAAGTGATATAATTTCAGTCCACCTTCAGAACAAAGGCGCTCACGTCTCAATGTTTCCTTCAATTCATTTGACATGTGAAATTTGATTGCTTGTCTCGGGGCCTGTATTGAGCACAAAGAATGTCTGCTGAGCATTTGGCTTCTCTATAACTATGTTTTGCCTACTATATTTCTCTGCTTTCGAACAACCAACTGCCAATCTAGATAAGGACATATATTACGTAGATGATTTGATTTTCAGGCAAGGAAGTGTTTTTCACCTCCAGACACGGATACAAATTTGTGAAAAAAGTGCATACTTTTATATAATGGTTGTCAAAAGTCAATTTCTCCCTCCTTAAGCCATCTCCCATTGCTGCAAATTGAACTGTGCCACACAGATACAGAATGTAGAAAGACCCACGCACGAACAGGGGGGACAGCTGGGAAGAAACTGCTGGTGCTGCAGCAGCCAGCTGCTGTCTGTTGAGCAGCAGGGGAGGGTGAGCACTTGTGCCCTACGGCACACTGCAGGGGCTAAAACGTTCCTCCACATCTATGAAGGCAGCTAAAAGACTGGAGGCATACATGGGATTGTATCCTGTGTTATTGCCCAAGGCAGTAACCAGCACAGGCCCTCACACAAACAGTAAAACCACACACATAAGTAGCATGCACCTTACAAATGTTCAGACTGTGTGTATCCTAAATTTCTCAAAGGCATCAACTTGTGCCTTATTGCGATTAATGAGAAACATCTAAAGAACACTGACGCAAAGTTCAAACCGTTACCTTATTATTAGAAGATCTGTCAAGTGCTAGATTGGGAATAGTTACAAGGAGCAACCTCTGGTTTTCCTATTTGAAGCTGATGCAGAAAATGACCACTAGGGCCTGGCTCAAGAGTGAGTCAATCTCCCCTGACCCCCATGTTAAAAGGTCCAACTTCACAGCAGAAATAAATGTATTTAAAGGATATTATGAAGCTACAAATTTATGCATAACAAGGAGGCTTCTTTTTTTGAGTGACAGCAGCATTGCAGTCTATGGTCTTAATGACTTGCTGTCAACTCTTTAGCCATTAGAGCCATTTATAGCTTTGGATTTTCATTGAACCTGACATGTGAGCTGTAAATCAATAAGAGAGCACAATTGCTCTTCATTTAAAGATAGCATGGCTTTTTGAGCAGTTAATTTTACTAACAGACCACCACTATTGGCTCCAGGTTGGCCAGGAAGGGTCTGGGGAGGAAGCTTAGCTGAGCAGAAGACAGCAGCTACCATTGCCCATGGCCAAAAGCTGCTACCAGCGCTAATCGGAGGATCGGTCGGTCCCTGGCAGCAGCTTGAACAGCCAGCTTTTAGGTTGACCTGGACCCTTCTAGATCGACCAAAGTGGACCGCTAGGCAGTGGTTGACCTACTATCTTTGCCTGGACCGGGACTGAGCTCCGATGCAGCTCCAGGAACCCCCAGATTGATGTCAGTTGGCTGTGTGCTGGCTAGTTGGGGGCCTGGTGGAGCACATCAGAGCTCTGGCAGTCACTGTTTTGCATTTCTTTTAGTCGCAACATAAGGAATGTTTGATGAACAGATTTGATCAGAATGAATGTAAGGTTGTCATGAGTAAGGTAGTCTTTGCTCATCATGAGTGAAGACAAGCTAAAACAGCTATCCAGCTTGTTGTGACTGAGGTTATCTTCCAACCAGTTTCTGGGCATTCATGCTACCCCTTTGCCCATTTTTGGATCAAACAGGGTTGGGCGGACTCCTCCCAATATGCCATCATCTAGAGGCCTGAAAAACTGGCTTCAAACCAATGCTTTAGAAAGCCTATGGACAATGTCAGTTCCATGATTTGTCCAGTTCTTTGTGTACACTCTATGAATAGTTACCATTTCTGCAATGCAAACAGAAGACTCCTCACTGTGTTGTAGAGATCTGGATGACATATCCTCATCCTTTTACCACTAAGGGGAAACATCACACACACACCCCCACACACATATAGGCACTTTTGCAGACACACACCCAGCGAGATTGTGGTGGTGAACAGATGAAAGTATCTTTTCTTTGCTCTCCTTGGTTCTGTGCAGCAGGACCCAGGGGTGCGCTCTACACTCCCCAGACAAACACGCACATTCACCCACGCTGACACAGTAATGTGTGCTACATACTGAAGAAAAACTCACTCAGTAAGTACTGAAAGGTCACACAGGGAGCTACAATGTGCCCCTGTTGCTGGTTCAGTCTAGAGAGAAAATAAATTTCAGTACTTTAAGCACATAATAATTATGTACAAAATGTTTCCCTACTGACAAGAAGATTAAAATCTTGCATAAAGTTAATTTTCTTTTAGCTGTGATTTCAGATACAGTACAGTCTTCCACACAGTTGAAATGAATCCTCATTCTGGTTTAGGTTAGTTTATGCTTTACCTTCCACCTTTTGATGTGTTCTCATTTCAGCTCAAAGAGAGATATAAAAAGAAATGTCAGAAACATTTCTCTTCCTCTTTCAACCCTTGTGCCCATTAACAGTTAGTGCTTGGAGTAATTGTGATTTGAATGTAACCCTGAATCTGTTTAATGAGAGCAATGATCCATAGAGGGAGCACAGGTAAAGTGCTTTTAACGAGAGGGCCCTTATTTTACCAGCCGCCGAGGAGCAGAGAGAAGCGAAGCTGCCATTTCACATTCAGCTTCAAAGCAGTGCTTCAAATTGTGCCGACGAGACTTCATTTCCTCTTATCTGAGAGTGTATAGGTCCTCCATAGTGAGAGTGCACAGAGTGAAAATGTGAGGGGTTGGTGGGTGAAGATGTATAGAGCACACAGCGCCACAGACAGTCAGGAAGACTCAAATTAGCTGAATGTGAGAAATGGGGGAAATTGTCAGACATTACAGCTGCATGCTCATAAGCGTGGGCTCTCCAGTCATATCCTTCTCTAGACAGACCTTCAGAGATACTTTACAGTGATGGAAGGCGTGTGATATTCAATTCTCTGTGTCTTTGCTTGTACTGTACACACGCTGTATCACAACTGCCTTCATTGTAGTATTTATGGCATCTCAATCTCAGGTTTTTTGAGTTTCATACACACAAAACAGTGTATAACTATTTCCTTTTTAACCCATCTGTAGACATTAGATTTGTAGATTTAGGACGACAGCAACTACAGGACCACATTATATTTTCTCATCAAATATAATCAGCTATGATACAATACTAAAACAATTAACTTTGCTTTTCAGTTTTGCTTTCTTGTGTTAAATTTCTTGAGCTTTATTTCATGGTATTCTTCAATCCGCTGGTGTGGGAATTGCTGTATCAGATAAAGCTAGTATATTTTAGATGGTTTAGTGGCGCTTAAGGAAGGAAGATTAGTTCGAATTGCTTTGGATTTTTGGAACTAGGAAAGATTTCTTACTGAAAAAATGTGTTTGTCATCTGTGCACAAAGAATTCAAATATAATGCTTTCACACAGTGTTTAATTTGGTGTTTAATTTGGGATTATTTAAAGCATGGTGCAGATGCTGCAAATAAAGTATGGTTTAAATGTGTCATCCTGAAATACATTCTGGCTATAACCATAAAATGACAGACATCACATATTTTCTGCAGTATGGTTTTCCTGTACATTCATTGCATACGCAATATTTCTGATGTCAAGAGTATGTTAAAAAATATCCAAATTGGTTCCTAAATACATCTCTTTCACTTCAGTCATGTTTGCTATTGAGAAAAGATGGGAGAATTCTTTAGGAACGAAAACAGCACTGCAATAAAGATCTGGGGGCACCAGTGGATGTCTGCTGTGGTGAAACTACATCCATTCCAGTGATAAACTACCAAACAAACAAACACGACCCCCCAAAACACCTCGGATTCTTTACAACATGTAATTTCAGTTCGTTGTTTAACATACACGTAAACACAAAAAGCAGCTCAGGGGAGAGGTGACACTGGGATATTATCTTGACTGGGATATGAGAAGCCCTAGGTTCGGATGCTGGACAACCACTGTTGAGACCCAGTTCAGCTAAGGGTAACGGGAGGTAGACAAAGAAACAAACAGGTGGTGAAGATGGACCAGACACTGTGCTGCTCAATGAAAAAAAAAAAAACTGCCTCACAATATTCAGTCTGGCAAAAAGGAAAAACTACAACCAACTCAAAGCTGTGAATAAATGTGAAAAAATGAGACTCTGGACTTGTAAAAGCTAACCTAATCATCCCTAACAAGAAGTAAACAAACCAGTCTAAAACAGCCAATGTTTGTGTAATCAATACGTGCAGCCATACATTTAAAATAAAATAAACAACAGATGAAAAAGAAAGAGAATTAAGCTTAATCTATACCAGATACGAGGTTTAAACACTTCAAATACACAAAGAAGTAAATACTACTAAAAGCATAACAAGTATGTACAGTGAACACAAATACTTCAGCAAGCAGAGAGACAGAGGCTGTGTTTTTAAAGTAGATGGAAGGATCAGGCACTGGTCCAGAGTGAACCGAGGAGCTGGAGCACTGGTCCAGTTAGTCTTAGGTGGAGGCAGGCTGAAGGGAGCGAGTAATGTGAAGAGAAGGCACAGCCAGCACCTCATCCTGAACAGGTGTTCAAAAACTACAGGTGTTCCATAACAGGTGTGCATCTCGCCCTTATGAGTGAGAAGCAGCTGGGTAATTGCAGTCCTTTTTAAAGCTTTAAGAGCATTCCCTTCTGCTTACCATGCAAGCGTTTCAGTTGATGAGTTGATGATTAAATGGATCTTGAACCCAGTAATAGTCCTTATGTTGGTCATTCATGACAAATAGCACTCAAGCCTCTGCTCAGTGTCTACGTTGGTTGTATGTGCTGCATCTTATTGCAGTCAAAACATGCACCATGAGTACTGTTTAGAAGCAATCTTGTACATCATAGATTCTCGTATTAATTATATTATCAGATGATGGCACTTTATTATTATTATTCTATTCATTTATGTATTTACAAACAAGGAGGACAAGTCTCCAGTGTGACAGTTCTTTTGCACAGACATGAGCCAAGTAAATGATCATGTAACCAAACTGCATTGCCTCACTTTACGTATACTTTGACAGAGCCCAACAAGTCCAAATGTCTTACTGCCTCTGGTTGTCAAGTTCTTCAGTTCTTTGGAAGAAACAAGGTTTTACAACAGGGATGATGTTCTCGTTAGTCAAAATGGAGCAATCAGATCAACACTGAAGGAGCTGAGATGGTTGTCATGTTCCTGTTTGCTAGTTTCAGCATACACTTGATCACACTTTTGCGACTTGAACTCAAATGGGACCTTGAGACAGCCGAACCAAATCATGTCCACTCACCTACAGCAGTTTTTTGGGGGCTGCGTTAAAGTACCTAACCCAAGGGACCGACTTGTTTTGGGCCTGTATAAGTTCCTGAAAATTCTCATTGCAGGATTATTCCTGGTAATGGAGACATGCACCAATGGTTGAGGGTTCTTGAAGATACCCCAAACCCACACTAATGAAAACCTGCCTATAGTTCATTTTACTTCCATATTGATAAAATCTCCTTTTGACTTGTTGACTAATTTTTGTGCAATATCCAAAGCCTTAGTCAACCAACTTATATCTGTAGAATCAGCCAGTTTAGGGTAAGCTGGGGTAGGCTCTCAGTCATCTAAGTCATTCTCATAATCCTACTAGAAGTAGCCATCAGAAGATGGGTCCACTGTGGTCATAAAGGAATGGACAATGTCAGCAACAATACTCAGGTAGGCTGTGGCGTTGACACGATGCTCAATTGCTACTATTGGGCCCAAAATGTGCCAAGAAAATATCCCTCAAACCATTACACCACCACCACTAGCCTGAACCGTTGATACAAGGCAGGATGGATCCATGCTTTCATGTTGTTGATGCCAAATTCTGACCCTACCATCCCAATGACGCAGCAGAAATCGAGACTCATCAGACCAGGCAACATTTTTCCAATCTTCTATTGTCCCATTTTGGTGAGTCTGTGTGAATTGTAGCCTCAGTTTCCTGTTCTTAGCTGACAGGAGTGTCACCCGCTGTGGTCTTCTGCTGCTGTATCCCATCCACCTCAAGGTTCGATGTGTGCATTCAGAGATGCTCTTCTGCATACCTCAGTTGTAACGAGCAGTTATTTGAGTTACAGTTATCTTTCTTTCAACTCGAACCAGTCTGGCCATTCTCCTCTGACCTCTGGCATCAACAAGGCATTTGTGCCCACAGAACTGCTGCTCACTGGATATTTTCTCTTTTTAGGAACCTAGAGATGGTTGTGTGTGAAAATCCCAGTAGATCAGCAGTTTCTGAAATACTCAGACCAGCCCGTCTGACACCAACAACCATGCCACGTTCAAAGTCACAGAAATTTGCATTAACAAGCAATTGGATAGGTGTACCTAATAAAGTGGCCAGTGACTGTATATAAACCTTTACATCTTTAATGATAAATATCAGTTCCAATTTGTATCAATAAATCTTTAAATTACAGTTTAAAACCAGAAGGAAGTCCTACTGACTGGTTTTACACATTTATTATCAACATAAATTCCAATTAGTCCAATGGCAGCAAAGTTATTGACTGTCCTTTTGGAAGCTCTTAAAGTTGCAGCTCCATTAAATTATTGGACAATGATATCTCCTTTCCTTGCATACAGGACGGACAAATGTCTTCTTTGGTAAGGGAAATTCTACAACAAGCACTGAAATTTCTCTCCTTAATATTTAGAGATTCCGGCTGCCACATAAATAGTTCTAGGTCATTTCATTCAGCCAGGAACCTCATTAAGCAAACAAGGCTAGTGGACTGAATACCATGTCTTTTAGATTGAATAGTTGTAATCAATGAAATGCTGTTTCAACTTCAACAGGGAGAGAATTGCCTTCTTTTGAAGCTACAAAATACAAAGAGAAAAAAGAAACAGCCAGCAGATGTGCCATCTGCTTTAACTTGCAGGAAAATTCATTTTAGAGATTGAAGAGCCTTAAGTGAACCTCTGTGGAAGTAGCTTCTTTCTGTAGTAATATCACAATTGAAATATGCCATAAAGGTTTCAGGAATTTCTCTAAATGACATGTAGGTCTCTAATTAAAGGACTTTTCATGCATTTCATTGCCATTGTCCTGTCCTGCAACTACTATAATAAAAAATTATTAGACCACCATTTTTTCTTCACTTTCTTGTTTATTTTAATACCTGGTACCACTAAACGTCATCATGTGACTAAAACAGACAGAAAAGAATGCATAAAAGCAGTGTTTTTGGCAGTTCAACGCCATAGCTATTGATGTAAAAACTTAAGTGATTTAGGTTATAATCAAGAAAACCATGGAAAATGGTAAGATATCAGCTTTTAAATAAAACTCTTATGAGCAATCTTTGTGGTTATCGTTATGTTTGTCCAAACAAATGTACCTTTAGTTGTACCAGACATTAAAATGAACAAGAAACTGAAGGAAACAAGGGTGGTCTAATAATGTTTTCCATGACTGTATATATATATATATATATATATAGAGTTTTTCACTCTATAACATTCCCACCTTAATCGCCTTAATCTTCTGGTCTTCTATTACTCAGTGATCGAGATCCTTCTGGGGAACTACAGGCAACTTAAATGCCCTCCCCCAACAATACAACAAAGCATCTTGGACCAGAGAACGACTGCTGGAAACCTTTGAGGTTGGATTGGATGAATGAAAAAAAGAGAAAATGTCACCAATTCCATCTTCGAAGATTTCAGATAGAGAGTCTGACAATGAAGGTACATCAAAGGGAAAATGCAGACCCCACAGTCTTCAAAGGGCACCGTGATCACATACAGGGTTATTAAATAGATGAATATTGACAGGTTTTTTTTTTTTTTCCTTTTTGGGATGAACGATACCTCAGCTGTATCTCCACAGATCCAACAGATCTAGTGAGATGGCAGACACAGCCAAGCGCTCTCCTCCTCCTGCCATCCATTCACAGCAGCCTTAATTGACAAGCAAAACCCTACAACAGCTCGTTCCCCCCCCCCACACACTCCCCGCTGCTAACTTTGCCCACTGGACCGAGCTGTTGCTGAGCCAATCAGGGGAGGTTTTGTTTGCTGAACTCCGATATGTCCTTCAGCACTTTGGCCCCATTCATCTCACCAAACAATCCCCCTAAGAATTTAACTGGTGGGCAAACATGCAGCATATGGGTAATGAAGGGGGCACCTTGGCTGTCGGTGTGAATATTTACCCTGTCATCAAAGGAGGGGCATGCATATAAATCTATGCCTGGACTCCCAAGTTCAGGTTCAGGGTTTGGGATTGTGGGAGGCTAACCGAGAAAGAGAGCTGGCAAATATTCTTCAGATCTAACAGCCTATGGAAAACGAGCTTTAAACATATAGAGGCCTATGATATAAAACTAGCTTGCTTTGTAAATGCAAAAACACAGGGGTTGTTTTAAAATGTCAGACCCATGAATAAATACATGTGAAAACAAAATGGCATCCTCCCACACAGTAAGCTTATTTGACAAAAGATATGTGGACAAACTGTAGTGAAGTCAATATAACCTAGCATACTTTTCCTTCTTTTTTTCTTTCTAAACCCACGGATTTCGAGCCCACTTCCCACAATGAAATTGAAACAAAGTTTGGTTCTGAGTTTTGTATAAAGTTTTGACCGTTTCCGCAACATTCTTTTCAGTTGTTTAACATCCGGTAAACCATTCCTATTCCACCGTTCAACACCTGATAAACTCAATTCGTGAGGGGCCAGGAAACAATTCTACTAAAGAGAGAAGCAAGAAAATAGCTGCAATCAGCCAGCAGATTACAATGCTTTGTCTGCGATTTGGAAGAGTGGAGAGATTCTATCAGGCTAGTTCTTGTTGCTGATATGCTACTCGTAATACATTTAGCCAAGGTAAACTCACAATGTGATGAATGGACATTTTATTGAGACTTGTGTATATAGAACTCAGGAGCTTGCATGGTCTATTGGAGGCAAACAAGCAGTGTTTTTCAGTTTTTCTCCAGGTGGAAAATGTCCAATTCCTGACTCTCCCCCATAAAATGAGAGAAGCTTGTGTAGGCTCACAATTGCTTAGAGAAAGAAGATATAAATTTAACTGAGTTAATAAAAAGGAAAACATAAAGCAGCCTTTTAATGCAGTAACTGTGCAGTAAAAGTGGATGGATTTTATTTGCATTTACCAGATTCCAAAGGGACTTTGGAAAAGGGAAACAAAAGGGAACAATGAATGTAGGATCTGTGTAAAAACAAAACGGGCACTTTTTGTCATCTTCACATGAACAGCCAGAAAATGTCTCTTCTTCATGTTCGGCTACTGTCTATTGCTTTACTTTGCTCATAACGGCAGCAGTGCACATATGTTTTCTTGTGTTGTGATCTGTTGGAGAAGGTCTTTCTCTCCTGTCGTCTCTCAAATCCACCAAATCAACATAGCTGCGTCGAACATTACTGTACGTGTCAATGCTACTGTAGCGACAGACTCCTGAGAATCCATCACTGTGAAGGCACGAGCATCTTGCACCAGAGTGCAAATGTTGTGTTCACAATGACCCAGGTGAACTGCACACATGACCAAAACCCATTTAGGTCGACCTAAAAAGGTGCAGTGTGAAAAAGACCCAAGAAAAACATTTTGCCTATTGTTAACTCTGCTGGACCAGATTAATATTTCACTATCAGCTGGTTATGTACCACAGCTGTTAGCTGTTGTGAAACCACTCCTCAAAAAGTCCAGTCTTGATCCCAGTGATTTAGCCAATTATAGGGCGATTTCTAACCTCCCTTTTTTGTTCAAAATCCTTGAAAAAGTTGTCCTAAAACAATTAGTTGGTCATATGCAAAGTAATAGTTTACATGATGAGTTTCAATCTGGATTTAGGATTCATCATAGCACTGAAACAGCTTTAAAGGTGGGGTAGGTGTTGTTTTTTTGCAGCACTTTTTACAATATTGCCTGAAAACCTTTTCACATTCCCATTGCACCCACTAAAATAAAATGTTTGCAAATAAAACTAAACATTTTGGTCTGGTCTAGAGGGTACAATCAGAGAAAAACTCTGACCGATCAAAATAGTGATCATCACTATTTTGATTGGCTGCCTAATACGTCCACCAAATATCAATGCACTCCCACCCACCCCTCCCTCCCTCCCTGCAGTTAATGTAGTCGTGAATCGTGTGAAGGCGTGGTTTCGAGGGGTGGGCTGAAGAGGAGGAGGCAGAGCCTTTGGGAGGAGGGAGGGAATGTATATTTTCAAAATCTCACTTGAGTTGGATTGCTGGAACCATTTTTCAAACAACACCTACCCCACCTTTAATTAAAATGACAAATGACATCCTTATTGCGTCTGGTGGTGGTCTTCCCTCTGTGCCTGTTCTGCTGGACCACAGTGCAGCTTTCAACCCCGGTGACCACAATCTTTTATGACATAGACTTGAGCACTTTATTGAGATCAAGGGTTCTACTTTAGGCTGATTTAGGTCACATTTATCAAACAGAGTTCAGATTGTCCATGTAAATGTTGTGTCCTCTATACGTTCAAGAGTTAGCCACAATGTTCACTGTTATGCTGTCGACACCCAGCTCTGTTTATCTATGAAGCGCCATCACAGTAATACATTTCTGAAGCTACTGGTTGTATTTAAACCAGATATCAAACAGGTCTCTAAAGTGGCTTTCTTCCATCTGTGTAATATTTCAAAAATCAGGAACATCCTGTCCCATTCTGACGTAGAAAAACTAATTCATCCATTTGTTACATCAAGGCTGGACTATTGCAATGCCATTTTAGCTGGATGTCCAAATAATTCAATTAAAATGCTTCAGTTGATCCAAAATGCTGCTGCCAGAGTTCTGACTGGTTCTGCCAAGAGAGATCACATCTCCCCTGTTTTACCTTCACTACTATGGTTACCTGTTCAGTTTAGAGTTCAATTTAAAATTATCCTCATGACATATAAAGCACTAAATGGCCTGGCCCCATCTTATCTCGTATTGTTGTATATCAGCCTTCTGGAGCACTTCAGTCTCAGTCTACTGGTTTACTAACAGTTCCCAGAGTCCAGAATGAACAGGTAGAGCTGGTCTGGATACGAAACGCTGACTCAGTCATGTCTTTAAGTCTAAACTTAGGACCTTCCTTTTTGAAAGAGCCTATAGTTGACTCTTTGATTTTATGTTTTTGTTTTTTTTTTTTTTTTTTATCTATACTTGTTTATACTAGTATAACATATATATATATATATATATATATATATATATATATATATATATATATATATATATATATATATATATATATATATATATATATATCAGGGCTTGACGCTAACTTTTTGGCTCACCAGCCACTGTGGCTAGTGTTTTTCCTCAGTCATTAGCCATTTAGTCTTCATGCTAACCACAGTTTTGCTGTCAGTTTTTTCTTCTTCACAATATTCTTGCATTTACATTTTAAATACAAACAATTGGTACAACTATTGTGATGTGTAATATCAAAGAATAAGTTACCAGCCAAAGTTGCTTATGAGACTGAAATTGTTACTAGCCACAGCCAAATTTTACCAGCATTTGGCCGGTTGGCCGGTGTCAGTGTCAAGCCCTGTATATATATATATATAGCATAATATATATACATATATATAGATATATAGATATATATAGATAGAGAGATATAGAGATATATATATAGAATATATATATAAAATAAATATATCTATATATATATATATATATATATATAGATATATATATATATATAAAATATGTAATATCTATATATATGTATATATCTATATATATATATGTATATATATGATATAATATATCTATATATATAGTCTATATATCTATATATATATATATATATATATATATGCTATGCTCAGCTCCTGGCAAAGACCAGTCCAACTAAAACAATAAGAAAAAAAATTAAACCATGTTTACGGTGTTATTTTTATTATGTGATCTTAGAAATTGGTGGTCATGTACAAAACATGAACCGAGTTTGTTACTCAAGGTATCTTGTTTCAGCTTTTATAAATTTGAGAAGAATCTAAGAGCAGTGGATAATCCTGATGTCGGTCCAGCACTCGCTCCCACCACTATTGAATCATTATCCTCATGCAACAGCAACCGTACACCTTGGTGGTCTTTTTTTCACATTGACTGCTGCTTTTGCCTTGCAAACAGCACTGTGACATTATTCAACTCTTTTCTGTTAAAACAGTCTGCTTTCATTAAAAAAAAACACACACACACACACACACACACACACCAGAATCTCTTGCCAACATGCAAAATAACTATTTAATTATAACTATAAGTAAAAATTGCTATATTTTTTTTATAACTTACACAAACCTGCTGAGGTGTGAAGTCAGTCACATATGTCTCTCTCTCTCTCTTCCTCTCTCCCTCCCACACACACACGCACACACACACACCTACACAAACAAAGCCCTTTGTACCATCTTCCACACCAGTACTCCTCTAGGGGCCAATACTGTGCTCCAAAGCCCTTTAGAGGGGCAGCAAGCTGGAAAATGACCCCATGCTGTCTCCGCTCGCCTCAGCCCCGCCTGGTTACGCCCGTTTCCCAGGGACCCGCTGAGCGCCCAATGCCCCGAGGCCTCCCTCTCACGCCACTCTACCTCCTAGGGCCAAACGTTAACAGGGGCTCCTCAGTGCAGACAATAGCTGCTGGGAGACGTGGGAAAGAAATGTCACAAGGCTCTCTGACAACCAAAGTTCGACCCCCTGACCTTAAGGGCTGGTCCCACTGGCCCTCTTTATGTAAATACAGGGTGCCTAAAGAAAAGCACACCCTGTTTTAATCAGATTCATAACCCTTGTGAGAAAATACATGGAAGCCGGAGTGTGAATGACTTAGTTTGAACAGGCAGCTACTTTTTCACAATAGATAAGAATTTGTTTTATATCAATGGCTCCTACAGGAATTTATAATGTGTTTCAATCATTCTATATCATTTCAAGTTTTTTTTTTTTTACTAGTAACATTAGAAACAGACTATTGTCATTACCTAGCTGTAGACAAAGAATTGAAGAGACTCTCCTGTTTGATCTCCCAGTCATCTTGTCAACAGTCCTGGTCATTTAACCTCTGACCTTCCAGCTTCTCAATCTGTCTGCTGCCTTCTCCATATGGAAGAAGCGGGTCAAATGACGATATGGTCAGCAACACTGCGCTCAGCAAGGATTTGGCAGGGGGGCCTCGCTGTGTGGACACAAGACAAGGTGGCTACTGTGTTATGGTGGGTGGAGGGTGATTTGTTGCAGACTGGAGGTTAACAAGGAAGTGATTGGTGCTGAGCAATTCTTGACTTAACCTCACAGTCCTAAGAATTGACTGGTTGTGAACTAAACTGAGGGGTGAGAGTCATGTTTTGACTTGTTATGCTACATGGGTTCTTTTTATTTGTTTGATTAAAACAATATATAATACTTAAATTATACATTTTTATTTTATTTAATTTTGCTATAAATTGTGGTATTATAAAAAGGCAATAATCTCATTCAAAGTAAGCATCACCACTTTAAGCCCCAATAAACCTATAAATCATTAGTCGTGTTTTCTTTTTACGGGTCATGTGTTCACAGTGATGGGCAGAGACACAGTTGGTCACTCTATTTACAAACAATAGTCCTAATCTATTTGCTAAGAGCCCTTAGGAAGGTCCTGTTGGTGACCTCACTGGTACAAGAGCACATGTGTGGGTCAAACCACTGTGGTCACTAAGGGCCAGAGTTCACGAACTGAAAACCATGACCTGATTCCCCAGAGACTCTTGCTGATGGACTTCAAATAATAGAAAACATCTTTAAGGACTTGGGATGGACAAATTAAGGATTAATGAGCCATATATGATGGGATGCTACCTCACTGTCAGAATTACAACCAAAAGGTGAAAACATTTAGCAAACAAGTGACATTGATAGTTAATAGCATGGAGGGTGCAGTCATAAATGCATGCACTTTTGTTTCCATGCAACAACACCATCCCAAGCCTCTTATGTTCTCTGTCACTGACAGTGCTAAAAAAGGCTCTCTGTAATGTTTTATTATAAGCTAATGCAGTACGTTGGGTTTTATGGCAGACACAGAATGAGACCACATTATCATATCTATACCTGGTAATATAAAAGTTTCCATTTTAAAAGGGGACAAAAAATATACACATGCATTAACTGCACAAAACCATGAATGGGACACAACAATTACCCTAATGCTACATGTGGTGATTTAACAGCATTAGCCTATTAATATGTGTTTCATATCACATGTTAATGTATTTTGGTTTGTGTATCCATCCAAAAGCATCACACCTGTAACATCTTACATCACAGATTGCTACCTTCCCATTTTCCCACCTAACTGCAGCCTCCTCTTCATCAGCATCTTCAACACCACCATGACTGCATGTACACTCTAAACCTTCACAACTCACTGTATATGAGTTCCGATGAGATGCTGCATTGTCCCATGTCTCCTTGTAACCCCCCGATCATAAATCTGTCTGCACGTTCTGTGATCCTTTATGAGCACTTTAAATGAAGATTCCTCTCACAAACAGTGCCCTTCAACTCGCAATAAAAGCTGAGCATCAAAGATGAAGATCAGTGTCACGGCAGGCACTGCTTGTGTGCACATGATCCAATATGTAAAGATGATCCCAAAATATCTTGAAGCAAAACGATGTGAGATACAGCATAATCTGTGAAGGTGGGTGTTATATTAATTGTTGTCCTAAAATGTCACTGGATGCTTCCTAAATCTATATATCTACAACAAAATGTCCAAGACATGATATTGAAAAATCCCCTGAAAGCCTCAGATCAGTCAAGATAAACTGAATCCCCAGACTGGGATGTGGTTTCATCCTAAAGCTGAGGTCAAGGGTTAAATGACTGAGGTCAGAAAGGCTTGAACTACTGTCTAGGGACTTCTCAGATCAATAAAAGGCTGTCCAACAAGTGGCTGGATCAAAGCCACAACATGTGTCATATGGATTGATTGCTGTTTGATTGTTGTTTTCGAGAAAAATCTGATAGCACCACAAGAAAAACATTTAAAAAATAATCACGAAATGTGTCAACATGTTTAAAGAAATAAATAAAAATAAGCATCTTCAACAAGGCAATGTAAAACCACATTTTGCGTAGGAGGGCAGAGGAAGGAGAGGTCATGGTTACTGGACTGGACTTCCTGCAGTCTTTACCTATCCCAAGTAGACAATGTATAGGAAATTTGGAAATAAGAAAACATGATAATGACAACGCCTTACTGTGCTGCACAACTTAGGATGTGTTTCTAGTAAGAATAAGATGAAAAAAAGAAACTGAAATGCTTCATAGTTTGGTATCCTCAAAGCCAGAAAGTCTTTTAAGTGTTATTAAAAAGAATGGCATTAAGAAGGTATCGAACCTTCACTGTCCTAATTTGTCATAACTGTCATAAGTATTGTAGACCATACATCAATGAAAATGATAAGAAAAAATCTTGTGTTCAAACTGTTTTCAATTTTTTTTTAATCGTTAGAAAATTAGAGCATTTTGCAACGTTAAAGTCAAAGATTTTATTGCCCCTTTAATGTGGCCCAATTTGCTCCTATCACTTGCATTTCTAGGAGGAGTGTCTGAAAAATAGTACAACAAAAAGATAACATTTATGACAGTGATACTCATTTCATTTTCTATGCCCCCGTCGCATCATAACTGCCTGGCTTTGATCCGCTGCCGTGACCAGACTTAGCCCTGGCTGTGGCTAGGCAGGTACGAGCGCAGATAAGCGCCGCGCTCTCTGGCCTAGGCCACAGATGAAAACACGTCTCCGCTCTGCCCGCTTTCATCTATGGCCAACAGTCCAGCCAAGCATACCTTACGGCTCCTCAGCCCTGTCTCCTCTTATCCCCTCTCTCCTGCCTCTACTTTCTCTGTCATGCGGGGGACCAGGAGCGGCATGCAGGGACAAACTTGAGACCTTGAAGAAAAGGAGGTGAAGGACACTGAGGGGTGGGGATGGTGAAGAAGAAAGGAGGTGAGGAGAAAAAGAGAAACGCATATTGTACTTTTCAAATGGATGGGAAATGATTCGCTGGGATTTGCTGACAATTATACGGTGGGGTTTAATCAATTCGGGCCATTCACAGCATGGAGAAGGCTGATCCCCCAGTACAAAGGAACAGGCCGTGGGAGGGCGGTACCTAAGAAAGCTGGAAGTACCTGGTGTAAAGCATGAGGCAACTCCCCTCCCCTTACACATTGCTGCCTGCACACCTCCCTTACCCCTTTCAGGATTATTGGCCAATCCAAGGGCTGTGGCTGACCACGCCCTTGGCCTCTCACTCACACCTGACCATACCTGGTCTCCTTGCACTTTGATACCTGATGGTTATTTGGCAGAGAAAACAGGATCTAGTGACTGACCTTGGAGACAGAACACACCGCACAAATGCTTAAAAACTACTCCATTGTGCTGCATCTGAGCAGCTCCCATCAGAAACGTCTTCATACTTACATTTCATAAAATAATTTTACCCTTTTCCTTTTGTTCCGTTTTTTTCTGGCTTTGTTGCAATGCTACCTGCAAATTAGCAAGCTGCTTGGCTATAGAGTGGCTCAAAAGCACCTGAACACGATCACACAAATGATCCATGTAGATGTAACGTCTAATTCGCATCTCATCGCAAATCGACAGGCGAGCTCCAAATGACTGGAGACTTGCTAAGAGAAAAAAGCTCTGTTGGACAGAGGCTGATTATAGGCCCATTACACACACAGAAGTAATTGATGGGCTGAGAGTAGGAATTAAGAGCTTGATGGCTACTGTGACAGGACCTGGGCCGAAGGACAGGGGTGTTGGCAGTCAACAGGGGCTTGGGTCTACAGGAGGTCAAGACAGGGGGAGGCTGTACAGTAGTGGCTGCCTTTCCCGAGTAGTCGTGTAGAGAGGTTTGACAAGAAAAGAGCCTCCTATTAAAGGCCTCATTTGATCCAGAGAGCAGCGGGTGATCTTCTGCCTCTTTTTGTGTCAGACCACAGGGGTTAGCCGACCCCGAATCACTTGTCTTACCTGGTGCCTCTCGAGACACCTCATTCAGAGAGGAAGACAGGCACTAATTCAGTATTGGGTATCCACCCATTGCCGAGCTCCACCTGGCCACAGGGTTGTGGGGTCAGCGCCACACTGAGACAGCAGGGGTTCTAGAGGCCTACTTTACTAATCCCCTCACATACTGGGAGCAGTTGGAAGACCCAAAGGTCAGAAATGGAGCAGAGAAGCCATCTTCCTGGTTCATTTAGACAGGATTAGAGGGCCAACAAGGCTGACTCCTCATGAGCGAGATCTCACACTTGGAGATCATAAAGGCATTTCTGAGAACAGCAGAAGACACATCTTTGATATGTCCCGATACCACTTGTGACTGTCAACCTCAGAAACATGTCCACAATTTACACTTACAAGGATGACATTGGCGGGATTTTGGCAGATCAAAAACTGACAATAACCAAATACCTTCGTCTATGGAAAACTGCCTCTCTTTTTATAGTTTCACGCTCAGTGAGTGATGTTTTTTTTCTCTTTAAAAAGGAAGTTTTTATGAGGCAAGAGTCAAGTAGATCATTTAAAATGAGAGGAGAAATCCTTCCTTTGTTTGATGTATGCTTTGTCAATCTTGTCAATCTTGGGTGAATGTCTGCAACCCAGAAGGGCTTTTTTTTGAAGCCCTTTTGCAACTTGGAGGCTTGCAGCACTAAACCTTTTTTTTCCATATAAAAGGAAAAGAATCCCCACAAACAATGTGTTAGTAAGAAAAATACACAATCTGCAGACTGAATTTCAGAGACATAAATCTAAATGGATATCTTTATGGTGAGAATCTTTTTCTCCCATATCCCCAGATACATCCGTATCGGCCCAATCAACACTTTTTCACTTTGTATCTCACCATTTTTGACACTCTCTCACCTCTGGCAACACCTCAGAATCCCCAACCTCACTCATCATAAGCTTTTCTCCTAACACAATTAGTTGCAGTAAGAGTGAGAGAATCTCAAGAGTGAATGTATCCAGTGTTAAACAAATATGGCTGTATGGATGATCACAGTGAGCCAAAAATATAAACGAATTCAAGAGAACACACTTTCATAATTGCAGTTGGATTAGTTTTTTTTTTTTTTATTACTGAATGTTCACATTAGAGCACATTATAATGATCTAATCTGTGATCACCTTACTAAATGCATGTAATGCTCAAGAGCATTTCAGAGAGGCTATTAGATATCCAGAGTGATAAAACCTTGAATAGTGTCAATGTAAGGACCTGTGATCTCAGATTAGCTCTGTGCTGAAACTTGGGGTTCATTTAGATGCATTTGCTTCCATTATGGACTGAATAAGCAGATTTAACTGGCAGGGATCCATCTCTCTCGCCATGTACGCTCGCTCTCTGTCTCTGTCTGAGATTACTCAAATCACGTTAGCCAGTCAAATCAGGTTACCTCCTATTCAGCATCAAACACACTTTTAATTCAAAGCATCACTTCATCAACACCCAGCACGTTGGCATGCCAGACACTGAGTTGTCAGTGCTTCTGCACTGATCCACATCCACTAGGGTCAGACAGATCAGGATACTGAGCCAGTCTGATACTGGATGTGTCTGTGGGGATGGGCGGGGGGTGGGGTTGGACTATAAGATATTTTAGGGTTGGACGAGAAGAGTTACTGACAATCTGGCAGTCCTTCACAATGACACGTGTGTTTGATGGCACACACAGCCTGTCATCAGCCTCCATGACCCGGTGCTGTCACCGGGGGTCGAGTGTGTGACAACACGGCTCTGTTTGTGCTGTGAAGGACTACAGTTTGTTAAGGTTGGGTTGGTGGGGGCAAGGAAAGAGGTGGGGGTTGGAGCTGAGGACAGGGGTTGCGACAGGACTGCCAGTCTTTGAGGTTGCTGCAGGGTATGGATACGCACTAACAACCCTATTTTACTAACATTTTTAATATAACTTTGATATACAGACTTATTCTGAAAAACTGATAAATCAGGTCAAAGTGATTGATTTCTTTAAAATACAGATACACAGTTTTATTCTTTTGCTCAGCTCTTTGTGGTCCACTACATCTTCACATGACAGTAGGCTCCAAGGCAGACTCAGGCCCTAAATATGACAAATCTGCAAATTAGATGCAGAACAGTAATTTGTATTAACGGTGTAAAAGACCCGTTTAGATCTGGCATTAAAATGCTTCCGAGGAGATCTGATCAAAGGTAGCTCACGCTAATGCAAGGTCTGAACACCTTCCAGGACTGATATTGGATCTGATCACTCAGGACGCATCTGAAGGTGGTCTGGGAAATGTATGTCCACATTCTCTTAGTAGTTTTAACATAAACGCATCTTGGGATGGATTCAGGGACCACCTCCTAAACTAATGTCATATATAACTTTGCACATGAATGACTGCAGTAAAACTTCTTTGTCATCTAATTTCTTCTTCAAGCTTGAGGCAGATCTTTCCTTGTATGGTATTCACCTGATTTGCACATATCCTTTGCTGGATAAAGTTTGAGAGGAGAAAACAATGGCTTATTTCAAGTTTCTTCTTATTTGCTTTTTCTGTTTTTTTTCTTTTCTTTTTTTTTCTGTAAGTTACATCTAGTTATTTCTAGGCGCTACCTCTGGTGGTTAATAATAACAATGAATTTGGTGTTTGCCAGCAGAAATAATGAAAAATTACTTGCATATAGAGCAGGAATGTCAGATCCGATCACTCAAGATGCATTGGGGTGCACATTTTAATGCCAGGTCTGAACACAGATGCTAAATGCTGGCGACTTGTCATCTTAATTCTCAGGACGCATGTTAATACCAGGTCTAAACAGTGCCTTGCAAACACACCCCTGCTTCTACATTTAAAGTGAAAATTTTTGAAAGAAAATTCTGATGAGTTTTGAAGGATTTAAGGGTAGAAATTAAGCAATTTAACTATAACAGTTAAAAGGAATTAAAGGCTGAATATTTCTGTCCATGTGCCTAAGTCCACACTTACCTCAGGTGAGATTAAATAAGACTCCTTGACTATATGAATTAAAAAATAAAATCATAGAATTCAGGCAGTGCTACAAAAGCTTTAACATGCGCAAATGAAAGTAGCCCTCCTAAAACTGAAAACCATCCTGTGCCTTTTCACCTTATTGGAATTACTTTTTTATTGCATGTTTAATCTGAACAGGAACATCTCATGAATACACTCACTTAAAAACTGAATTAATATCTTAGTGATATTTTTCTTTCCAGTACCATTTCCTGGAATCTGCAGTGGTAATTTCTTGCACACTATGGACCAATTATGCTTTTGAAAACAACTGAGTTGCACATTGTTCTGACTCATATACCTGCCGGGAGGCGGAGTCAGGCAGTCTATGAGTGTGAGATTAATAACAGAAGAGTAGGTGGAAGAGGTGCGCTGAGTTGTTAAAAAGGCCATAAGGATTACAGGGGTGTAGGCGAATATCTGGGTTAAAATGTATGTGCGCACGTGTGTTTACATGTGTACGCTGTGTAAGTGTAGGCACATTGTGATAATCTGATAAATGTGCGGGATGTGAGCTTCGTTGTGGAGCCCCAGAGCCAATCTGCCCAGGACCCTCAGTGTTGCCCGAGGGCCTCCTCAGTGCCGTCCTCTACCTGCCTGTCTCTGTGCTCTGCTCTCCTGATATTCAAACTCTCCAAGAATGTCTGAACAAAAACTTCTTTTTTTTTTTTTATCCTTGTAGCAACAGCATGTAGTTTTTCTGGATTTTCTGTGTAAATTCCACAGATTGACATGCAATAATTATCCTAAAATTTGCCTTAGAGTAAAAATATTCATTAAAAAAAAAAAACAAATGTTTAGCAAATATTAAAAATATAGTTATTTAAATTTGCACTTAAAAATGTCAAAGTTCCTTTTTTTGTTGTGCATTTTGCAGACATGACATCGTTAAGAGATGGGTGAAACAATGAATTTCTAGCATTGCTAGAACACATGGTGAAACTCCTACAATCAGCCTGTAAATACACTCTACGCTTCAATAAAAAGCCATTTCAAAATGTGCACAACATATATCAAACAAACATTTTGTAAATTCATTTCTTCTTCTTTTTTTGCATTTGAAGGTTTGGGTGTTACAATGTAGAGATCTGTAATCAAATAAAGACTGTGTGAGAGGAAGAGTGTAATGCAGAACCAGTATGTGATGGAGCCGAGCAGCAGAGAGAATAAGGTAGTTTTGATCAGGAGTTTCTCTGGGATAATTGTCAGGATCTGCTGTTTGGAAGATGACTGACGAAAGGGAAAATATGACAGTGGATTTTGTTGAGGAAACATGAAAATGTGTCAAACATCCGTCAAACAAAGAAATGCAATATTTATGGATTCTTGAAGAGCCTCTCTCTCTGTCTCTCTGCCTCGCCTTCCAGATGCACACACACACACACACACCTACACACACACACACAAAAACATACAAACGTATGCATATTGTTCAAGTCTTCTCTGGCTCCTCTCTGTAAATAATTTCCCACGTCGTCACGCGTCTCACTAATGTTCCCTCGTAAAAGGATTAACATGCAAAACAGGCTGTTTACATAACAATGACAAAACATGATTACGTTAAGCGTGTGAAAGTTTTGAGAAACCTCAGGCATATGTAACAGGGAATTTTACTCTTTCGCTCATCATCAATGATGGTCAAAGGCATTATAATAATGTAGTTTAGACACAAACCTCTTCGAGATGTTCAGCTTTTGATCTGTTTATAAGTTCATATCTTATATTTCATTTATGCGTGTCCGTGTGTAATTTTGCATGTAAAATAACGTAGCTGTTTGCAAGTCAAGGATGCAGAAAAAAAAACCAAATCAAAACTCTTCAAGCCCGAATTAAATATATATATATATATATAACATTATGTGCTTCTGTTGAATATATTTTATATCAAAGTACAGTTTTCATAATTTGCTAAACAGTGGCGATAGTACAGAGACATCCATTTGCACACAATACCAACATACACACACATTACAGCTCCTTAGAGATAGTGATCTCCAAAAACACAGAATGTTTTTTTTTTGTTCAAAGAGGAAGAAAAGTTTTTTTTTTCAGCTCCAAGGACACAGTTGATTAATTAGAACTATCTGTCTGAAGACCTCCTGCTATGATTAGACAACCTCTCCTCCTTCACCTCTCTCCATTACACTGGCACACACTCACACACTCGCTGCACTCACAAACCCACACACCTACTAAGAAAACAAAACCCCCCTAATCATTTGAAGCCTGTGCTTTGTAGGTGGGGCCCGTTCATTATCAGGCCTGGGCTGCAGCGGTTTTTGTTAGTTTTAGCTTTGCATCCCCAATCAATCGCTAACAGGAAGAGCTTTAATCAGGGTTTTAATGCAGCGGTACAAGAGGTGGGCCGGCTCATTGTCTGGGTCTGAAAGGCTGATCAGAGGGGAGTCCTCTCGCGTTTCTTTACATTCACCTGCTGGGCCTTATTGGCTCTCTTTCTGAAAGAAAGGGACGAGGGAAATGAATAAAGAACACAGGCAAAGTGTGGGTCTGTTCAGCCAGCCTACGGGCTAATCAAGGAGCTACTTGTCATCTCCAGTCTCACAGCTCTCTGCATCTCTTTCCCATGCCAATACAGGCGCACAGAGAAGCTGGGCTGAGACGAACAACGGCAGGCCATAACGCAACCATGAGCTAATGATACGCTACTCTGAAAAGAATGCAGGAAGCAGGCAGCTGGGGAGTGCTGGGAAACCGGAGAGGGAAAAACTTTATGAATAGCAGAGAGAAGCAATTTTGATAGTCCGGATATATGAGAAAAATTGGTAGGTGAAAACAAAAGTAGATTCAAAAATATTATACAGCGGGAAGTTATTTTGTTCAAAACAAACACAATAAGCACAGATAAGGACTGCTCAGACTGCAGCTGCATCTCTGCAGATCATGCACTCAGCTAATCCTTTCTTCTTTGTAGAACTCATACAAGTCATGTTTCCAGCTATGTAAATTACGGTCTTATTTAGGGTTTTCTTTGCAAATTTATGGACGCTGGTATGCATTGTTTGCTTCACAGTAAACAAAAACCAAAAAAGAGTCAAATAAATAAAAATGAGAGAAAAAAATATTTCAAAATGATGTGAGTTTGGACCCTGGATCTTTAGAGGTTCATCAAGAATTTAGCATTTGTAAAAGCTGCAGTGGGCAGGAACTGGTCCGGTTTCCAAGCCTGCCAAGTTATGCTCTTACACCATCTAGTGAGAAGAACAAGTAACTCCCATCATCCACATAAATGTTCCTGTGTGCATGAGCTTAGAGAGAGTGTGTGTTTAGGGATTTCTCTTCAATTAGCTTCTTACGGAGCACAATTAAAATAAGAAATTACTTTGTTGATATAGATCAATATATTATATAAAGACAGAGGAGCATTTTGAAGATTAAGAAAAGAGAAGACACACACACTTATTATACTGCTGATTGTGTTAGACATACATTTGATTGCCTTCATTATTCCGAACACAAAGACCACAAGAGGGCATTATTTAATCAGGATATCGAGGTGCAATTTATTGTGGATTACAGTGAAGTTGTAAAAATATTAGCTATTTAGATAAAGAGTAAAACAGGGCAAAAACTACAAGTATTTCCACTTATAGAATTTGCTCCATTGTTATTACTATTTTTTTTTCATTCATTAGAACCGCTATTCACAATGACATTTTTGGCCACATTTTATTGTAACAATAACATTTATTTGATACTGTAATAAGAATAAAAATCATAATCCAAAAATGCGAATACACAGCACCGACTTTCAGGGATGTGAAATGCTTAAATTCATACACACACATGTATATATACATACATATATATATATATATATATATATATATATATATATAAATGAGATTCAACTGATTAAAAATCAGCATTTCACATCAACATGTTTTCTGTTGAAGTTCAACTCAACTTCTTTGACATTTGCAGCGTTAACCGCCTGTAATTTGTACAGCACGGAGTGCACTTTGGAATTATGTGTGTACTTTAAACGTCAAATTTGTCAGAGACAATGCAGACTGGTGACTAATGGATGATCTACCTGACAGGGCTTTTTGTTGAAGTCCGCAGGAAGTCCACAGGAAGCCTTCAGTGCTCTCCAGCTGGGATTGATGCACTTTTAAAAATGCTCTCTAACAAAAGGGATGGTGCCAATTAGGAAAACAAAAGAGGGGAGGGTGCCAGTGATTATAGCTGGAGCACTTCAACGCTTGCATTGTCAATTAAGAAAGCCACAAAAAGTGACAGCAGAAATTCCTCATGCTGGTTAATTTATTTCTAAAGGTTTTTCATAATATGACTGTGACTACTGTTGAATAAAAGTTTATTTAAAAAAAATAGCATTGATTCAAAAAAGGTCCATTTAAAATTTTTTTTAAATAACAATTACTTTTATATAAGAGCTTTAAATGTGACTGGTATGTTTACATTTCTATGATTGTTTTTGGTTTTATTTTTTTGAATAAATGAGGCACGCAACCTCTAAATCAGTGCAAAGGACAGAAAGTGAGGATTGTGTTTAATTTATGACTGTATTTAAATTTACTTCACTGTCATGAGTTAACAAAATTCAAAAAGAAAGAACTATTTCCCCTTAAGCTTTTGCAAGGTTTCAGGTTTTTATTTTAATGAGTGTTAACTGCTGGTCAATAATTCACCTGCTTGGCGAGAATTTGCACAGCCTAATGTTTTCTGTCCTTCAGGTGCAGCCGACGACCTCCTTTTGCTTTTCAATGTAGGCAAACCTCATTCTTAAATGTTAGAGGGCTCTTTTTTTCTGAAATAAATGCTTTTGGTTACTAGGCAACCTGATTTGATCAAACACAATTCCCCTCCCCCAATTTTAAGCTCATAATTCTTCATCTATATTCAGGCACCCAGTTCTTAATTAGATTAAGATGCACAACCCTCCACTGTAAATTCACACTGATGTACGACACACACATAAGCAAGGACAACGACGTTTGATGATGAAAAAGACTTGTCTAAAATGTGGCTTACAGTTCTCATTCTGGCATAGATATCAAATTTCAAAAGAAATGTATATATAACTATTATATATATTATGTATGATGTTGGAAAGAAGAATGCTTTCATGAAATACATAAATGTTTTCTATTGATTTGGGCCAAAAGGAAGCATTATTATGGTTTCAACCTGTCAATTTCAAACAAAACAGCACCCTTTCAATGCTGAAATTGTCTCAAAATTATAGAAATAAAGGTTTCTAAATTAAAGAAAATATAAATAACACCATACACACTTGTGGGAACAAATGATTGGTCAAATATACATAAGCACACCATTTTCATGGAAAGAGAAATGTGGCCAAAAAAAACCCCAACAGGCCAAATATTATTCTACCTGTACAGCATTTTCTCCAAATAGCCCAGTTATTTGGATAGGTGAGAACACTGCACACCGATATAGAACGTCTTTAGGAGCACTTGTTGGAGTATTACACACTGTTGAGGATTGGATTTTCACAGAATGACTGCACTTTAATGTCTTTTTACCTGTCCTTTTTTACAATTCCCCTCGAAAAGCTCAAAGGTTCTCAGAATAAGAGAGAACAATGTGTTTTTCCCTCTCCAGTGATTCAAAACGTCTGCAGTCATTTCCGAACAGGCACGGATGACTGTTTGCTAAATAAAACTCATTAAGTACAGAAAAGTGTGAAGCATTTTTGCACAATGCTTGTTTCGGCTTTGGGGTAAAGTTAAAATGGGTCATCAAATTTGATCCAATTCTCAAAGGTGTGACTGTGGAGGAGGAAACTGTTTCTGTACAGCAAACCAAGGACAGTTGGATTTGCTGCAAAAAGCATGCTTGATTTGCTCTCCCTAGAGCGAGGGCTTTGATTGAACACTGAAATGAGTTGAAAATGTCACAAAGCTCTACCAATATGCTGGAAATGAAAATTGGCCTTGGGGTTTTAAGGTTCCTATTAAGTGTGTGTTTAACACATTCTGGTAAGTGCGGTAGGAGTGCATCTGAGATACAACATTAGTATGTATCTCCAAGCACTCTAGGAATATATACCCTGAAATTCCTTGATGCAGTGTGAGTCTCATTGTTGGCGAGGTAAAAACTGGGCCTTGGCAGGACTGAGAGAAGGAAAAAAAAAAGGTCAGGGACATTGTAAAAACAGGGCCAAAATGAAACTAAAAAAGCCCTTTGAATTCTGTATTTTAATGCAGAATATTTGTAATATAAACCTCTGATACAAGCATGAACTTAAACCTTTAATCTACAAATTATTGGGTACATCACAGTACACCTGGCATGTTTTATGTCACATTAGCGTACACAGGCATTTTCTCCAATGTCCTGTTTTATCAAAAATAATAGTCTGCCTCTGTATAAGCATCTCCTTTCAGCCCGGTAGGCTAATGCCTGTTTTCCCTGAATGCATCTGATTTGATACAACCACACTCCTTCCTATTTATCCCTCATCTCTCAGGTAGCAGGATTTTCATGAAGCAGGAAAATGACTATCCTAGCTGCTTAGTATTCACATCACGTAAAGTGGGTCTGTGTTCCTCATTTAGTTCTATACTGTACAGCTGGGGAGCCGTCCAGCACGCAGTGGCAGTATGCAAATGAGGGTGGATTTGAATGGAGATGGAGGTAGATGCAAAGCTCAATTAGAGACAGAGCGAAAGAGACGGTGGGGGAGCGCTGAGTGTCTGGATGGGGCGGGGGAGGGGAAAGAAAGAGCGCTTGCCTGACTGCTTAATGCCAACCTGAGAAAAAAACCAATGTAGGGATGCATTCTAGATTCTTCAAACAGGCCACGGATCGTCGTTTAAAGCTCAAGCTCAAGACAGACTCTGGCATGCAGCACAAAATGAAAGGCATGATGGGAAGGACGGTGGCCATGTTTCTCTTGGGTGTTAGCTGATGCCCAGCAGCAGTCGTCATCACCTGACCTGGTGCCTGGATGTCCTTCGAGGAGTCTCTAACATTCGCACTGCCCCCCCCTCTTGCTGTCATGGCAACCACTGTACCAAATTTGGGGGGTTGTGGAGTGCAAAAGGGTACATATGTGGAGTTTGGGTTGTGATTTAATTGTTACTATGTGTAGTCAACATAGTTTGGATACTGAATGGAGGGCAGATAATTATAATTGGTGGAAAAAAAAAACGTATTTGCATTTTAGTTAATGTTTTAGCCAAATGATTTCCTTTCATGGAAGAACGCTGTGTTCACTCAGAATGACGTCATACCCAGGCTCTCCAAACATCGGACGAGCTGTTGCTGCTCTCAGCTATTGTTAGAAGTGCCAATTTATAACAAAGCTGTATACAGTATTTGGCGCATGCAAACAGTGTCATAACACGTCCCTGGCAAAAACAAAACTCAAAAAAACTAACAGCAATGGAGTTGAGTTCCAGTTGTAACTTCCGACCTGGAACAAATGGAACACACTAATAGACTGGACCCTTAACTAGGAGCAAATTATTACATAAACTCATTGGTGGAAGAAATTTTTTTGCACTTTCCCCAGTGTTGTTGCCAAATTATTTCATAGAAGAAAGCTCACCTTGTTCCATTTGCAAAGTAAAAATGTGAACCTTTCTAAATGTTGGATTAGCCATTCCCACTGCTAGCAATGTTAGCACTCCTATTTCACTACAATTTCACACACACCTGTTCCCTGATAAAAATAGAACAGTAGCGTAAAATAAAATAGAAGAGTAGTAGTGTGAGTGTTTGTGAATGTGAATACAGTAAGTTAGAACTGTAAACAGTCAAATTAGCCAATTATTAAAGTTGCTTATGTGAGTAGCAGCCATGTTTGTTTGGAGGTCAAGTTGCTCCTATTTTTCAAGTCAGAATTCAGACTCCAGTTGGAACATCTGACTTGGAACTCAAAATTTCAGACTTCCAAGTACAAACAGAACGCACAAGAAGGGAACTTCATAGATGAGTTTTTGAGCTGCGGGGAGGGGGTTTTCCAGCGCTTGCTCCTCTCCCTGGAGCATCATCACCATTATGAATAGTTTACACAGCTGTGAACACCTAGACACAACACCAACAGCTGAATTTTAGCTGACTTTGTGTCCACAAATGGCAGTCAATGGAGCATGCCTAGAAAGGTTTTCATATGCAGCTGCAGCGTAACAGACTTGACTCTGAGGAGGATGAGGATAACTTGATCAGGGAGGCGCAAAGATCATTCTGTTGATCTGGCGACGCCACCAAACCGTCCTAGTCTGATTTCCCATAAAACGCTGCCTGTCAGATTATATAGGAAGAAACTTTACTCATAGGAACACACACACGCCTGACCTGAGCATCTCCTTTGTAAATAAAAAAAAACAAAAACTCAAAATCAAGATAGTGTAACACAAGAGTGAAAGCCAGAAATAAGTCATCCCACAGTGAGAAATAATGGGTGCAAAGGTGTTAGGCTGTCAACTCAAAGCTCAAAACGCGCACGCAAAGGTTTCACTTATGCGTGCACACTGTGCACGCGTGCTGACAGCGCGCGAAAATACAGTAAACGTTGCAACGGTCTCATCAATAATGCATCGGCGCTTCATGTTTATGCAACGCACGGGGCGAGCCCGGACCACGGAGACGGTGCACGTCTGGCGTTTACAAACCTGTCACTGACAGAGCTCAGACACGACTCATCCTCACTGGCTGCGGAGAAACGGATTAAGGTTATGAAACAGTTTTCCAGCACATACCTGTTCAGGCGCCGTTTCTTTGATTCTGGTTTATGCAGGCTTGAAGGGCTTCGTGATAACGCCGCACTAAAGGCTGCGCTCTTATGCAAATTAACGGCGCCAGCGCCCCAACGCACGTGCATTTATTATTCATAAATTACTCATGTTTATGCAAATTACGGTATACGGAAACACTGATGGCGGTAGACTGGCTCTGCCGGAAAAAAGCATACTAAGAAATTGAATCTCTGTTGGGCTCTTCCGTTTAAAAAAAAAAAAAAAAAAAGCTCACTATCTAAACATTTTGCCAACATGCTCATAAACTAGTTTGTGATAGTTTGAACTTTCATTCAGCTGGGCATGGATGGATCCTTTTTTTTTTTTTTTTTTTTGAGTAAAGCAGCTGAATACTCGGTTCATTACATGGTAACTTAATTGTGTATATTTTGATTTATTATTAGGTTACTTTAAATATTTTTCCCAAGTGCTCTCACTTGATGTAGAATCATAAAATTATAGGGTATTTATTTATATACAGCATTCAAGTGTTAGGAGTTAAATGCGTTAGGAAACATTAGGACTAAAAAATACACTTGGAAAGATTATCAAGTCAAGTCTAGTTTGTTGTCATCTATATTTAATTACTATGTACAGTAAAATGCGATTAAATATAATCTGCATTGGCTCCCATCCAGTTCATATCCTATAAATGGACAAGAAAAACAATCTAGAACAATCTAGATAAGTTCAGTTAAAAATATATGAAATAATGCGTCATAAACTACAGTCAATGTTCATAAATATAAATATGGACAGACGGTAGAAATATAGCTTACGTCATGTTGTTTCATCAAATGTATTTCTACTATACTCGTAAACTGTATATCTTTTTAGTCTCTATTCAAAGGCAGGGAAATTAAAGGGGTTCTGAATCTTAAAATGTATGTTTAAACAGAAAACACTGTTCTTGATGAAATATGAGAAATTAACTAAAGTAGCAGGTTCAGACATTCCGTATCCTTGGCAACCTCACAAGAGAGGAGGATTCAGAGTGCGTTCTCGCTCCTGAATTACGGTAGGCTCATACGTCATCAAAAAGTGACCGCGTCTAGGTAGAGTGCTGAAGCATCTTCGTTGTTTGTTTCTTATAACATTTAGAAGTTACAAAAAAAAAAAAAAAAAAAAAAATCAAAACAGCTGTTTACATGAATGTTTTTTTCTGGTATGCTGTCGTTGATGGGTTAACGAATACTTGAAAGCTAAAACGTAAGTTATTGGATGTTGTCGCTGTTGGCTAACGGCAACTCATCTTTTCTTTGTTATTCTTATAATGTGTATTTTATAAACTTGGTTTTGGACAGTTTTGTTGTTACAGAGGCCGAAATGTTTCACAATAGCTCACAAAGAAAATATTGGATTTTTAAAAGCGAGGATGAAGTTGAGCAGATGAGGTGCAAGGCCAATGAGAAATTCCGTATCAAGGACACTGGATGGTGGAAAGGTAGGTAGCGCATGAAAACATCTGGAAACTTTTTTTTTTTAATTAAAAAGCCATGCATTTCTCTGACCATTTATTTCCACCACTTAACCAGTCGGGTGTGAGTGAGTCCATGTTCCTGAAGCGTCACGAGGAGGTCATTTTGTTTCGACACTATGAGAGGAGGCTGCTGGATTTTTGTAATGCCTTTTAAGCCTGTAATGCCCAAGTCTGTTGTGGTACGTTTTTGCCTTCTTCTGTTCTTCCTTCAAAATAACATTAACTTCATGTTTATAGATGACCAAACCCCGCACATGTCTCACCTTTACAGGGTACAGCAATCATGTTCTTCAGAAGATTCTACCTGAACAACTCTGTTATGGAGTACCACCCCAGGATCATCATGTGAGTTGTGCTAATTATATACAGATCAATTCTCTGAATCAAAAGATTCAGAGAATTATTCAGAGAATCAGGAGGAGTGTGCACATAGGGACAAAGCTGATGGTCACAACTCGATGTTTGTGATCTTCAGGCCTTCAGGTGACACTGTATTAAAAACAGGTATTATTCTCTACTTGAAAATCACTGTACGGACTCAGGAACTCTCCCATAAATCAGTGCCTGTGAGCACACTTCGCGGTGCAATCCACAAATGCAAGCTTAAAGTTCATCATGCAAAGAAAAACCCATATGAGCGCATGATCCAGAAACACTACTGTCTTCTCCTGATCAAAGCTTCATCTAAAATGCAAAATGGAAAATGTTCTGTGGTCAGGTGAATCAAAATTTTAAATTAATTTTGAGAACCGTGGACACCATGTCCTGTGGTCTAATGAGGAGAGGGATCGTCCGGGTTGTTATCAGCAGAATAATTCAAAAGCCTGCATCTCTGATGGTTGCATCAGTGTCTATGGTGTGGGCAGCTTACACATCTGGAATGGAACCATCAATGCTGAAGAGAACATAAAGGTTTTAGAGCAACATGTGCTCCCATCCAGACAACATCTCTTTCAGGGAAGACCTTCAAGACAATTCTAAACCACATACTGTATCCACCACAACCGTATGGCTTCACAGAAGAGTTCAGGTACTGAACTGGCCTGTCTGCAATCCACTCCTTTCATTTGGTGCATCGTAAAACAAAAAATCCAACAATGGAGCCCGTTGAGCAGCTAGAATTCTGCATCAGATGAGTGGGACAACATTCCTCTCCTAAAACTCTAAAACATGGCCCTGGTCCAATTTATTACCTCCGCCAAGGAGGTTATGTTTTTGCCTGTGTTTATCTGCCTGTTTGTCTGTCTGTGTACAAGATAACTCAAAAAGTTATGGATGGATTTTGATGACATTTTCAGGAGTTGTCAGGAATGTGAAAAGGAAGAACTGATTTCATTTGGCTGTGATCCAGAAGAAATCCTGGATTCTGGATCACTTTCAAATTTTTGATAACATTGGGTCACTGGGGCTGAAATTTCTTTTTCTCAACATCTCCATTAATTATTGCCCAAAACTCATGAAATTTCACTCAGGAATTGACAATGGAAACCTCTATCAAATTTCAGAGGCTGATCCAGATCTGATCCAGAACGCGGATTTTATCGCAATCTGTAAATCGCTATATGGGAGAACTGTTGTGCTTGGCGGAGGTCTGTGCTCTCTGAGTGCTTTTCTAGTGTGAGATGTTTTGCTGCCCTCAAAGGAAAAATGGGTTAATATTTTCCATTAAATTGTAAAATTTCCCAGTTTCAACATCTGATATGTTCTTTCTGGATTAAAATACGGGTTTATGAGATTTTCAAATCATTGCATTTTGTTCTGTTTTATACTGTGTTCCAATGTTTTTGGATTGTTAAATCTTAGCACAAGTTAAAATATGTCAGTTTTAACAGGTTGCTGTTACTTTTAGAAATTAATTCACACTTTATTCAGTGTTGGATAAATACTTTGATATGTGCATCACCACAAATGTTTTGTTTGCCTCACCCAACCTATTTGAAACTCACCTTGTTGTTTCAGGTTGACATGTGCCTACCTCTCCTGTAAAGTGGATGAGTTTAACGTGTCCAGCACCCAGTTCGTTGGCAATCTTCTGCAGGAGACCCCAGCAGGACAAGAAAGAGTTCTGGAGCAAATCTTGGAATATGAACTGCTGCTAATCCAGCAGCTCAATTTTCACCTGGTGATCCACAACCCCTACAGACCAATGGAGGGTCTGCTCATCGATCTCAAGGTGACTGATCTCCTGAGAGGAGGGAGGGTTGACTGTTTTTGAACTTGTACTCACTCCTTTCTGGCTTACTTAGGAGTTAATTACATCATTTGCCCTTTTATCCATCCCCTAGACTCGATACCCCACGTTGGAGAACCCAGAGTCACTGAGAAAAAGTGCTGATGACTTTCTTACTCAGGCAGCTTTGACAGATGCAGGATTGCTGTTTCCCCCTTCACAGATCGCTTTGACTGCTATTCTGAACAGCGCGACAAGAGCTGGTCTCAACATGGAGAGGTGGGTAACTTGCGCTCTAAAAAACTTACAACACTGGTTAGGTTAGACTTGAGCACCACCTTTTTTTTTTTTTTTTGCTGTTATGTTTAAAACTGTCAGATATTGTGGTGGTTCTCATCTCTCTTTAAATAAAGATGGCTCAATCTTTTAAAACTGAAATTTCAGGTGTAACACCCTCAATATTTCCTTCTTGTATAGCAATGAAATATTTTAAAGCAATAACTGAAACAGCATCAATATACGCTTTCAAGTTTCTGATTGAACTGAAAGAAAATCTCTCTCTCTCTCTAATAGCTACCTGACTGAATGTTTGGGAGTGAAAGGGGACAAAGAGACTCTTTCAAACATGTATGACATAATGAGACGTGAGTAAACTTCACCTTCAGTTTGACACCACTAGATGGCAATACCAAGTTTTTGAGCTGCATTTTTTTTCTCCCCCTTACTGTTCAGGGATGAAAACCTTACTTAAGAAGTATGAACTTCCCAAATCAGAGGAGGTGAACATTTACAAACAGAAGCTGGAGAGGATTCATGCTGAATTTGCCAGTTCAAGCAAGTAAGGCGATGAGGAGACCTGCTGATGTTGCTGGGATGGTTTTGGAATTATCTGTGCGAAACATAAAAATCACTCTCCACATTCTTTAGTCAGAATATAAGATTTATGAAACATTTTCATATCATATTAAGATGAAAGGGAGAGGTGTGTCATTTTCAGTATAATACTGTCTAACTGCCATTGTAGCTCATTAGTCCTCGTCTCGGTAATAATACTTATAATTCGTCCCCACCAAACCCAAGTGATCAACCCAAGAAATCCAGTCATATGTAGTAACTGTTTTTATTTCAGCCAGGTTGTTGTATCTAAGATGCAAAAGGTTCAAGGTTCAGAATTGGGTAGAAAAATAAAAAGGAACATATCAGCTGTAGGAAGTACAGAAAGGATGTACAACTGCTCGTCTCACTGCTACATACATCATCCAGAGCATGTCTGACACTAGTGTAGCTCATGAGACTTATATGCTCATTAGGTGTGACTCATCTGTCGCCGGTTGTTCGTTAGCATTTGGTGAGGTCTGTGGTATCTCAAGTGCAACTACAGTAAACAGTTTGGTAAACTTTTGAGCTATGACAGGCACAGATTCAGACTTACAGCTGCCAACTCTTATGACTTTTAAGTTGATAAATCTGTGCCTGGCATGACCGCTCATGGGTGGATCTGTAAGAAAACAGTCGGTGCAGAGGTGCATGGAGACAACCAGGAGAGAATGCAATCCATCAAAGCTTTCGTTAACATCCAAAGGCATAGAGGGAGTTCAGGTGGCGGTTAAAGCAGCATATATGTAGGCCCACACACTATAACATGATCAATTTAGGGTCAACACATGCACAGGACACGCTACAGGTATTGCCTACAAACTTTGACTATCTCTCAGCTCTATTCAGCTATACCATACACAAACACGGTATCTCTTTACAAGCCTAAGGAAATGATAAACAAGAGCAGCATATAAAAATGTAACAAGTGGTTTTGCGTGCTGCAAGAAGGTTTGTACACCAAGACAATGGAAGTTATAAATGGTTCGGAGGAAGAAGCTTGTCATGAAATTGGTTGACGTGGGTGCTAGAATGGTGAGTAAAAAGGGAATTAAGGCCTGTGTCGTCTCAGAAAGAGGTGCTATGTTTAAATTCCCTGATGACAGCAGAAAAATGCTACTTTGTTGCTTTGGATCGTCTCCCCTCTAATATCATGTAACCCCAAGTTATAGTGTCCAAAAAGGGGAGTGGCCCAAGAGGAAGCTCCTTTTGTCTGGCTCCATGATAATCACCAACCAATACCAGTCTGACTCACGAGGAAGTCTCAGAATAAAAAAGGTAGTTCAAGCATTTCTGCAGTAAAATCTGGGTGCATCTCGGGTCTCAGAATTCATTTTCTTCAAGGTCTTCATTTTGAAGCGCAGCACGCAATAAGTGTATAACAGATTTTGGAAAGGGCTTTGGAAGGACATAATTCAGATATGTAGCAAGTGGTTTTCCATGGAGAACAGTCTTTGCATTTGGACCATCAGGAATGTAGGCCACGTGCTCCCTTTAGGAAGTGAACTCACTTTTGTCTTCGGGTGTGCACGTCATGGAAGAGGCCTCACTTTGGCTGGCTGGCTGTGCGGTCTGCATACCTCATTCTCAAGTGGAAATCTGTGAAACTCACATTACCTGAATGGCAGCAGCCAGTGACATGATGGTGCACTCTGTCCTGTAAGATAAAGTGGACATGTTTGTGAAAGACATGTGCCAGGGGAAAAAAAAAAAAGTTTTCCTGTGTATTAAAAGGTCAACAGCAGAACGATTGTTCTATTTTTATGAAGTAAACTAAATGAACATGAATAGACAAAGGAAGCTACACAACTAATAATGGAGGTCATGAAAGGGAGGTGAACTTCACTAGTCTCTAAATGTTGACAATGGACCTCTGGTTGCACTAACACTGAAGACAGACTCAATTCACCAGCAGATGTGGCTTGAAATAATTTTGTGCTTTACTGCTAAAGCTAAAACTGTTTGTATTGCAGTAAACGAAAAAGGGGATATGAAGATGATGGCCATGTAGCTAAAGAAGCACGTTTGAATGAAGAGGTGAGACCATATTTTCTTATCTACTTAAAGGCAGGGAAACTTTATATCAAGTTTGAAGAATGTTTTCCAGAATTCTTCCCATCATAAATAACTCCTTTCATTTCAGGAATGGACCGATGAAGACCTCCTATGAGGTGTATGTGATGTCATCGAACTGTGAGAATCGATGTAGTAGACTCCCGACATCTTAGAGTTTATAACAAATAATGCCTAATAATTTGTATAAAGAAAACAATTTAGGGTCATTTTACAAGTGCACAATTGATTTGCTTTTTTTCTGCAAATAAAGATTTTTTTTTACATATTTCTGTTGGGTGTATTCTGTAAAAATAAGTGTCCATGATAATGTTTACATACATTTCTCCACCTTTGTCAGGCGACAATAAACGACTCCATAATCTACTTTACAAAAACAGTTTAATAAGTGCATGCATGGCTGATACAGTCTGTACTGTTTCAAAAAAAAAAAATTACTGCTGTAAACACTTATTTTACTTGGTTTGTCTGATTATGTGTCCTGTCTGGGTTTGCGAAGTTTAAAAAAGCTTCAACCAAATAATCAAAACAGCTGATACAATTGTGGGGAAGAAAAAAAAAAGCTCATTTCACTTATATACTCATGATTCCAGCAAGAGAATTTATTCATATAAAACAACCATATTTTTCTGAAAGACTTTGTTCCAATCTAGAAAACAAAGAAAAGAACAGACAGAAATGCTTTTAAGCACTTTGCAGATATTGTCATAACCTTAAAATTAATCAGTCACTAATTACAGTATAAAAAGCATTATCGCTCAGAATCCAGTTACCATTAAAGGGAGCTGGGAGAATTAGCTTCTTCACGTCAGTTTCCTCACTCAGAAGGAGGGGGGGGAGGGGGCGGGCATACACTTTGGCAACCTGTGCTATCAAAACACAGTGGGCACAAAGAAACCTCCTGAAATCTTAATATTTGGCCCTCATGATAAAGGGAATGAAATGTACCCAAGTCAGTTCCATTCCATGAGGGAAAGATATTTTTCTTGTGCATAAAGCTGTCAGTTGAAAGTTGTTTTTTTTTTCTTCTTCTTTTTGTGTTTTTAAGTACTGCATTGCTTGTACTCTGTTGCTGCTGCTGTTGCATAGTTCTGTTGTGGTGAACAAGACATGATGGTGGGAGGGGATGGTCAGGCTATCAGAAGAACACATGACGGAGAGTGGTGGAAGGGTTGCCATGGTGATGAGGGTTGAGCATGCAGGTCTCTTCTGGGCTGCACTCCGGGGAAGGTGACTTGGCGCAAGGAATGGAGAGATGGGATAAGAGGAGGAGTGCAGTACTACCTGTTACTGTTGGACATGGCATACTGAGCCTGCTTCTGCTGAAGGAGCTCTGTGATGGCCAGCAGCTTTTTCAACACATGCTGTGGAAAAGAAACAAGTTTATAAACACTCCTGGACAATTTCCTGTATATGAACAGCTGTAATCATTGACCTCTGACCTGCTGTGCGCCCCTCTCATTGCTCAGGGTGCGAAGCTCGTCTGAGTGTGCGGCACAGACCTCATGCAGCGCTGCCAGGTCCCGCGACAGGTCTGTCCTAAAGTGCTCTGTGGCTTCAGGGAGGTCAGGGATATTCTACAAACAGGCGATAGTGCAGCTTCAATACAGCAGTCGACTATTGATCTCTGTTAATAGGTGCCTGAAAATGCATTTTATCCTTTAGAAATAGATATTGCAACATCAGAATCTTAAAATATTAGAAAACCTATATCTAATCTATTAAAAGACTGTTAATCAGCCGACTCTTGAGATTTGACAAAAAAAAAAATAAATAAAAAAAGGGTGACTCACCCCTAACTCATCCAGAAACATGATCATCCGATGTTTGTTGTTTTTGATGAAAGGGTTCACACCTTCCATGTAGGGCTCCTGTTCAAGAGAAAAAAAAAGTTAATTAAAAATGTAATGAAAACAGCGCTAAAGCTGAATACTAAGGTTTCAGGCGGAAAGAGTTCACACCTTAGCACCAAATTCAACCAGGTTGGCCAGATTCTGGACAGACTTGGCCACCAGTGTGAGGGTCCTGCCTGCCGTTGATGATGGAGGATCTGGGGGAAAAAAAAAAAAAGGGAGGGGGGTGCAAAACACATTGTAAAGTGTCTCATGTGACAGAGGGACAACTTTGTATTTTTCAACAGAAGCTCACCATCAATGATGTTGAACATTCGGGGGTTGAGAATGGCAGGACAGATCAATCTGAGAAAGACAAAACCACTAGAAAAGACATACAAGGTTAAGTTAGACAGCAAAGGTCATTAATAATAATAAAATTATACCAAATAGTTGAAAACTGGCTTTACCTCTCCAACAGTTGTGCCCTAAATTCTTTACTGTAAGTATTTACCTCACAACTCTCGTCCGCATATTATTGTTGTCTGGCCACTTCATTTTCACAGATTTCTGCAGGCAGCCGTAGATGAACCTCAACGTACTGTCACAGAAAACACTGGATTTATTATTTCCGTCTTTTCAACTTTTAAGCCCCAGAATATTTAATGTTAACTGCACACAAAACTGGACAACAAAAATATGAGTAGGTTCATTAGCTTACGGTGGTAGAATCTCAGCAGCCATGAAGATCTTCTCTACCAGCTCAGACAAAATGTTAAGGAGATGAGCCAAGTTCATATTCACATCTTCATTCTTTTCAAGTTTGGAGGGGTTCAACTGAAAGATAAATAATTGGGGAGAGGAGAGAGGTTAATTTCATGTTATCATGCATCCTTGTGGCTACGTGGTCCTTATTGATCAGCTGTTATTAAATGCATGTCACATTCCCCTTGATAGCTTGTTTTTGTATTATTTGTAGGCTCGTACCTCACAGGACTGTTTGCTCTCCATGATCTTGAGGATAGTGTCTTTGAGAGCGTGGTGGACAAACGGTGTGGCTGTGGCTTTCATGTACTGCTCCATCAGCGTGCTAGGCCAGTGTCGTCGCTCTGAACAATGTTGCAGCCTCATCTGGTAACGGTACACAAGCATAACAAGTTTATCTTGGGTGCAATTTTGCATGGTTTTTTTTGAAGATGAGCAGCCAGTAAACAAGTAAACCTAAACAATAAGATGAAACCTGCATAGCAATGTAGAATTAGGCATTAGTAAGTCACAAGACTGCCAGGGTACATGGTCCTTACGTAATTGCATTAAACTTTCCTGATTTCTGTTTATTCTTTTCAGCAAATTTTTCATAACTGGTTTAGTAAGACTCACCCTCCATGCTAATCTCTCTGTCATTAAGCGTTCTAAGTAAGGGGGCTTCAGCTTTCTCATGTCTGAAGATCCGCAGGAGGAGGCTTGCCAGTAAAGTGCGATCCTGACCACACACATGGGCCAAAGCATAGATGACATAGAAGTCCTTCGCTACGATCAGCTGTAGAGGACACGCAACAGTGATGGAATTTTAAGATGACAACACCAAGATGGAACATTGAAAAGCAGTACCATCAAAAGCACTCAGTGGATCAGACCTCTTTGAATTCACTGTACTCCTCTTCAGGCATGATCTTTTCCATGGAGTAGCGAGCACGTACACGCAAGGAGCCCGGCTCAATGCCCTTCAGAGGAATGTGGGAGCTAAGGGGGAACCATTCATCGATCATCTGTCCCTTCTGCAGTCGGTTTAGCTGGCAACGCATGAACACTTAGAGGGAAAGAGATTGATGGTGAAATGTGTTAAGTGAATAGTAAAACTCCAGGAGAAGTATAGACTTGTGAAATTCACAGATGTACTTACAGATGTCACTTTCTTTGCTCTTTTTTGTTTTGTTGCTAAGGCTGATTTCAAATCTATTAATTTCACTGGACAAGTCACTGAAATGACAAACAAAGAGCATTTTGCAATTCTGCAAACAGAAAATGTCAATTACAGGATACATATTTCTGGAAATGGAACGGGCAAAATGTGTAGTAGATTGAAAATTACAGAAGGAAAGTACTGAGGAGGAAAAAGCAAACACAATACTCACTCAAAGATGAATTCCTCTGTGAAGACAGGATTCTTGCCCTTCCCTTGGGTGCGTCTTAGCAACCTGGACGCTGTTAAGGTAGATGTTACAGAAGGGGTTGGTGAAATGCTTCACTGGCAGCTTGTGGGCCTCCTCCACATATAGCATCAGGCTGCTCACCTGAGAGAAAATTCAACATTCAGCAATAAACAGAAATGGTTGATGTGGTCTGTTAGCAGGTTTACCTCAAAAGGTTATGGATGGATTTGGATAAAAAATTAAACCTTAGAGAAGCCATGTGGAGCAAATATCATGAGTTTGGTGAAAGCTTTACTGTGTCATACCTGTCTAAGCCTCTTGTTGGAGGCGGGTGCAGTGGTTTTTCTTAAGTTACTACAGAAAGTTTGAAGGCATTTCATCCAGTCCTGTAAAATCAAACACAGTCACCTTTCAAAGTCACAATACAGGTGCAACACTGAACCATTTCTTTTGTGTACTTCTTTCCTACTCAGAAATTTCACAATTGCTTTGCCAAAAGAAAAAAAAACTACTGATAAATGGCTTCCTGTATCTGCAGTGTGTGTTTACCAAAAAAAAAAAAAAAAAAAAACAGCAATACAATATATGGCTGTGGTATTCAGACTTATTAAGAGCTGCCCATGACCCATTCACATATTTATTTGGTATTGAATGATAACGTCTTCCTTTACTGAAGAGCCACAGTATATGCAGAACGGCAACTTAGCCCTTCTCTTAGTGGCAAAAGGGATCACAGGCACAAATATACACTTTACATCAGCTCCTCACTCCTTTATACACAGACATCGATCAATAAGTGATCTTGTGTGGAAGAAAGTCTCACTGGGTTACTTTGTTGCCACTTGAGGACTTTTTTCCCTAACATCTAATGCCATTTCAGACCCTTCAATCATTATTTTTCTAAAGAAAATGCTTTGCAAAAAAAGAAAGAAAGAAGGTTAAACCACACATTTTTCACACCCCTCTATCAATAGAAACAGGGAGAATTTGCACCATTTAATGTATTATTGTAGTGGGGAAAATATAGATCCACTGAACACCCTAAATACAGAGGAAGGTCATTTTACCCAACATGAGGCTGTTTAATAGTCATGATCCACTTCTGTATTGAAATAACCCAATTGACAAATGGAACAAACATTTTTTTTTTTCCATCGTTAGGCTAAGGTACATCTTAGATACATCTTCATTTACAAATAAAGACCCTCCCCCTGCTACTATGTGGGGATTTACACACTGCCATCATGTGGCGAAACTCGAAATGACAATGTTGCTCTTTCATTTTCATTTGAGTTACATTTATAGCTAAAAAACACATTTTACATGCATCAGATATTTAGCAACCTAATTATCTTTGATTTTCTAAATAATAAATATCTTTAATATACTAATTATTAAAACAAAATATAGATAAAATGCATTTTGCCACCACAAATCCACAAAAAGGAAGAAGAGCAAAGAGTTGAGAGGTTAGAAAAATAAATTGCAAAGCAAAATGGAGCCCAAAGATCCGAGGTACACAACTGAGACTTCTTGTAGATACGAGAGGCTATTCAAAGTGTTGCAGCCTTTCTTTGTTAAGCATAAAAAACTTTTTGTGTTATTAGGCTTAGTATCTAGCCAAGGCGAATGCTATGTTATCTGATACAGTTGTTCAGTGACAGGAAAAAGCTGAGCCTCTCATTACCTGTGCCTGCTCTTGGGCTTCTCCCGCAAAGTAGAAGATGTACTGTTCCTCACTAAAGTGCTGGACAACAAGCTGGAAACAGTTTGGCCTGAGAAAGAAAAACAAAACGGAAGGTTTTACATTTTTGGTGTCCATGAAACCAGTCACAAAAAAATTCAGCATTGAATGCACTTTTCAGCTAACTTTTGACACTCCACCTGCCAAACAGACTGTCGTGCACACAATACACAGAGCACACACTTAGGTCGATCAGTCCTTTGGGTTTGGTGGCTCTCTTCTCACTTTCGAAATAAATGAGCTGTGCATCGTTACCCTCCAGGATGAAATAAAGATTCTTCCACCTTTTGCCTTTACCTGAAAGTGAGAGGGAAAAGTTGAGATCCTGACAGACCTGACTATGATAATATAATTCATTATATGCAAAAAGCTACTCAAAAGTGTTACTAAAAGTGGTAGATGGAAGGTGTGTCATGGATACCTTTGTAGAACAAGAGGTAGCCTTTTTTGACAATGTTTTTGTAGAAAGCATCTTTTGTTTTCCGCCTTATAGTGTTATAAATTTCCCTCCCATCCACTGTGTCAGTAAGTACTTGCTCTTGCTGCTACAGTGAATACAAAACAAGCCATTACATTAAGGACAAAGGACAAATATACTTCTTTAAATGAAATGCTCTTTTGCTACAATAGAACAAGATAATTTATTGTGCATAAAACAGGCAAGTTCTGACATTAGCATCAAGATGCTTTACATTGCTGTGAGGGTTTCATCAGATATACACAATAACGCATGTATAGAATTAAGCGTACCTTAACTGAAAGCGGTTCTTTCAGGGTGTTACCCTCTACAATCTGTTCTTTCTTGTAATGGTCGATGATATCATCAACACTGCCAAAAAATAACAGAAAAACAGACCATATGCTGCAAATCAGTGGATTCACATATACACATACCAATGTAATCTGTGATGTATACATGTTAGAAAGTGCCATTATTTAAGTAGAAAGGAACATATATACTGACTGCTATAATGTAATCCACAATGTTTCGTTACACTAATGTTTTATCATCTCTAGTACATTGGCGGTCATACCTGTTGTAGTACCTCCCCCCCATCATGTACTGATTGTTGGGTGTGGGGGAGATCTTAAACCTCTGGATGTTTTCGTTGGAACGAAAAAAGAGCGAGTAGTCCCCAGGTGTATTGTCAGATGGTCGAACTAGAAAACTGCACACCTGGCCAACTATGAAATTAGAAAGAGCAACACAGGAAATGTCAGGTTTTGATCAACTGATTTCTCATTTAAATGTTGACAAATTGTTGGTAATGTCTCTTTTGATTAATAATTTTGACATCATGAACAGTAAAGAAAAATGTACCCGTCATCAGAAGGTTGTAAGCTTCTTGCTTGGTGATCTTTCCATGATACCAGCTGAGGGCGAGCCAGCAAAACCAAAGGAAACAAACAGCAGGAAAAAGGGAAAGAACATTGAATTGAACTCAGTAAACCCAACGCAATCATGGGGAGAAAAAAAAAAAAAAAATCAATGGTTAGGAATATTAAGGGTAAAATTAAATTATGTAAAGAGCTAATAGTGGGCTATCAGATCAAACATTGTGATGCTTACATTTTTCCCTCATGTGGATCCTCCTCCCGACCCTGAAAACGACAGATGCAGAAATCAATCAAGTCACCAGTGACTCAAGTTTTGTTGTATACGGGCAGTTAAGCAATTTATTCATACAATATATCAAAATCACAAATCGAGGGTTCTATCCTGTTACCACTTTGGCAACTTTTCTTACAGAGCAGGTTTATCGTGCAGATGACCGATATAAATGTATTTTGTTTTTAATTTGATTAATCTTCAAAATGTTTGAACACAATGTCCTCATGCTAATTTACTTACCACCTCCTCGACCAGATCCTCCACAATAAGCCCTTGCTCCTCTGTGCGAACATTGGTTACCCACATCCAGCCATCGTCCAGTTCATTGTGAACAATAAACATGTCCCCTTTCAGGAAGCTGAGGAGATCCAGTCATTGAAAAAATTATCTCATGGGAGAGTTACAATTTAATACAAGGACTGTGGATCATATAATAAAAGTAAACACTATATTTCACATTGCTCTGTTGTGTGATCATTATCTTGATCCTAAGATAAAGGGAATGTAAAACAAGAAAGTTAGGGATGGGTATTGCAGTCTGTATTTACTGCAGATTTTAATACCGCAGCATTGCCAGCAGGTGTCTCCTTTGACTTCTAACATTTGAGGTTTGAGGTAAATGTTGCATTTCTGTCTGTCTGGCAGACTCAGCACTTGAGCTTGACTTTAGACAGATGTTTATCAGATTTAGGAAATCATGGGTAACTGGGCATCAGTAAGTATGCCTAAAAGCAGCTTAATGACAGAGATCAGATTTTTTTCAATAACAAGTCAGATGATGTGCTTTCCAGGCTACTACAACATTCCACAAAATCAAAAGGGGAAAAAGGGCTTCTTTCTATGAGCAATCCTTGACAATAATACTTGATTGGTAAAAACAGGGATATTTTTAGTGCCTGCCAGTTTCTGAAAGACTATGAATTATGTTCATGGAGTTACCTTTAATAAAGCAGTGGATTGAATATGAAGATGCTATTCTCTAAATACAAAGAAGAAAAGTGTACTCTGCAGTCATACATGGATGCCTACCTGATCTCATCAGTATCTGGCACTTTGGTGTATGGCAGTATGGCCCTGACTCTTGTCCTATCTTCTACAGGCTGTGGAAACATGCAAATACAGAATAAAATCTTCATTCCAAGAATCATATTCATGCTAAATCCCCAATTATTTCACAAAATCAAGTGTTCTACTACAGTTCTCACTGGGACATGATATAAAATATAATTAGCCTGAGCTTTGCCTTAAAACAATCTCAATACTGCCTGAAGCCAAAAGAGAAAGGGGGGGGGGGGAAAGAAGCAGATGATGTGGAAATACTCCATGGTAAAACAACCACATGGGTGAAAGAAGGAATCAAAGCTAACTGAATTATCCTAGAAAAAACACACACATATTTCATAATTCTTGTTATTGTGGAATTTAAATGTATATTTTCATTTTATTTTTATTGACTGTAATGGTTTTTTATTTTGTGTGTGTGTAAAACAGGTCTCTTTTGAAAATGAGACCTTGTGTCTCCATGAGACAAGCTTATATAAATAAAGAAGTAAATATTTCCATCCATCCTTAAACCAGACAACTAAATATACCGGTAATGATTTTGATGGACATTTGCTAGAGTTTAGGTTTCAAGACATTAGGCTTCTTTTGACAATCAGATTTTGCAGCTATGAAAAGGTTTCAAGTTCTAGGTCACTACAGATTCTCCTCTTCATTCCCAGCAGACACTTCATCTATTTAGCTGCTAATCACACTTTGTTGAAAATGTTACTATGAAGTTATGCTCATTTCTACTTTCAAAGAATCAGTCACTACCCACACCACAACAAAGAACAAAAGCTGTGCTTGAGGGGAATGGGGTGGAGGGTGGGGAGGGTTTCGTGGAATGGCATCATGTTAGGATTTCAAAAAATGTAAAATTGTATAGAATTCTAATAAATTTCACAGGTCTTTACAAACATGGTATTTTGGAATCAACTATACTTCTGGCCATGAAGTCACTTCTCACCTCTGGAGGTGCCACAGGTGATAGCAGTTTCTCTCCTTTTAGTAGGCAAGACACATAGCTGTAGTATCCAATTAGGTCAGATAAAGAAGAGAACCGCCGCCCACCTATGTAATAGTCCCCACACATGGCAATTATCCTGTTAAGAGAAAACAACATTAAGCAACAACAGTTATACACAGTTCACACACACATATATATATTTATATAAACTTTTTATTGCAACATTGAATTACCAGCACAGAGCGGATAATACTAGCGTATCAAAATATGTCCCATGTCCTGGGTTAATTTTAGTGCCGTTAAATTTAAAAACAGGCTGACTTTGCAGTGATAGCAGCAGAAAACATTCAACTTTCATTCAATTAACACTCAACAGACTGTGTTAGTTCAATAATGAGAGGTTTCAGTATAGTTTGGTTTCAGTCAGACTAAGGTGTTTGGATGCACTTAACTACGACTTCAGTTGGCCTAATTCAAATGTTTGAATTTTTATAACGCCATGTAAATGCATTAGAAAGAGTTAAGTTGAGTGGTATTTGGAAAATGACAGGTTTTATGATTTTGCCTTTATATACAGTTGAAGCCAGAAGTTTACATACACTGTGCAAAAACACACATTTCATTTTTTGTTCTCACTGTCTCAAGTCAAATCAGGACTAATCCTCTTCTGTTTCAGGTCAGGCAGGTTTACCAAAATTATTTCATTTTGTTAAATGACACAATAGTGAGAGAGAGAATTTCTTAGAGAATTGTATACTATTTTCTTCGAGGTCAAAAGTTTACATGTTTCCTTAGTATCAAGTAGCATTTTCTTTTAACTGCATGACTTGGGTCAAACATTTTGTGTGACCTTCCACAAGCTTCTGACAAGGACTCTGCTGGAATTCGGGTCCATTCCTCCTGACAGAACTGGTGGAACTGAGTCAGGTTTGTCAGTCGCCTTTTCAGATTTTTTCCTCCAGATGTTCCTCCCATCATTTTATAGAAGGAAGCAGAGTGTTTAAGGTGTGGTGTTAAATACATCCCCAGGTGTGCTGTCAGTTAACTCACATGTTGTCAGTTAACCTATCAGGAGCTTCCAAAGCCGTGACCTCATCATCTAGTCTTCTCCACATTGTTTAAAGACTTAGTACTTTTTGTGTAAGTAAACTTTTGACCTCGAAGAAAATAATTAAAAAATTCTCTAAGAAATTCTCTCTCATTATTGTGGTATTTAACAAAATGACATAATTTTGGTAATCCTGACTGACCTGAAACAGGAGAGATTTCGTCTGATTTGACTTCAGACAGTGAGACAAAAAAATGAGTGTGTGTTTTTGCACAGTGTATGTAAACTTCTGGCTTCAACTGTACCACCACAATGGATCTGAGATAAAAACCATTAAAATGTTGACTTCCAGCTTTAGAGGTTTAAAAAAAAACAAAAAAAACATTGAAGAATGATAGCCATTTGAAGCAAAGTACCTCCATTTTTTAGTGGCTCAAAAGTATTTGGACAAAATGAGAACTGTAAATATATACAGAATTTTTAATACTTGGATGAAATCCTTTGCAAGTTAATTACTGCTTGAAGGCTGGAGTCCATGACCATCATCAAGAACCAGGTTTCCTTCCTGAAGATGCTTTGCCAGACCTTCACAGCTGCTGCTTGTATTCAGACCTCTCTGCCTTCAGCTTTTTCTTCAGTAACTAAAAAAGTCTGCTCTACGATGTTGAGATGAGGCGACTGAAGTCAGGGGAATGAAATATTTTTCAGCAGTCAACTCAAAGGGTCTTGAGCTGCTTTTGCAATATGTTAAGGGTCATTCTTCATCTGCATTAGGAAGCGCCATCTAATCATTTTTGTAGCATTTGGCTGAATGTCAGAATTCATCTCGCTACTTCTATCAGTAATCACATCATCATTTAGCACAAGTGAGCTCATTACATTGGCAGCCATACATGCCCATTGCTACTAAATGGTAAATGCTTTATTTCTATGAGCCTTCAATTCCAAAATGCTTAACAAGCGAGGAACAACATTCACACATCAGTACAGTAAGAAACCATGGTGTAAACATTAAGTGCTAAACCTTCTACATGATGGTACAATTAGAGCGGGTATAGAAGCACAAAGCAGGGCTGCACGATAAAAGGACAATATGCAATATGCAATGTGATAGTTGAAAACGACGATGCCGATATGACTTGTGATATATATGAACAAATATTTAGAGTTAATATTCTGATTTGCGACTAAAACTGACCCCTGACTTCTTCCCCCAAGTTTTTCCTCACTCATCTCTTTCCTTTTTGTCATCACAACACTCCTTATTTAAGTTGGCATCTCGGGGAGTGTGATTTCATTGGAATGGTCAAATATACAGTATTGTTGAGATTTAGAGTGCAAATGCTCAGCATTTGGAAAATTATAGACAATTTGTTGCAAAATTTTCTTTGTGTCTGTGATATTGAATATTGCTCATGTTGACAATATGAGAACAATAAATTTCTGATGTGCAACCCCAGTACAAGTGCAGTAAGTGCAGGTTATGTTTGTTGGGATTTTGAGGATTAAGAGGGTAAGTGCTCTTGGAAAATAAAAAATAGTATTCAACAGATTCTCAAAGAAAGAGATGGACATCCCTGTTTTATTATAATTTAGAAACTCATTTCAACTTTGTGGAATCTCAAATGAAAACAAGATAGAGATTGCCTGGAGTGTGAGGATGATAGAGCCCGATAACATTCCTGATAGGAATGCAGTAGGATGCAGCGAAGGAATCTGTACAGTAGTTAATGTAATATTTTTTATTGGTCATTGAATAATGCCTTTAATTATCACCACAATGAAAGAGAAATCTCTAAAGTTTTAGTCTTTTTCACAGATTAGCACTATGGGATTGATGTACTATAATAGGAAGGAATGCACGATAACTGTTTTTTTAAAAACCAATACCGATATCCGATAACTTTCAGCTCCTAAAGACCGGTACCGATAACACACACATATACCTAAGATCATTACATCAATACTATGAACAAAATCAAAAATAGTTTGGACTCTTTAAATGAACAGATATTTATTTTTTCCAATGAAAAACTGTTGGCAAGCCTCGCAAACATTTTCTTAAAGCTATCAAAAAAAAACTATTTTATATTATATATCTTACATTAACTTAAATAAGGTGCACTACTGACTGATATAAAAAATAAAGGCTCCTTGAACTGATGGAAATACATGCATCAAAATTACAAACTGAAAAAGATTTACGTTTAAAGGCTTGTGCTTCCATTTAAAATTAATACCTTTTTAAGTAAATGAGGTTCAGTAGTTTTTGTTTTTGTTTTTTTTTATCTCATGGCAGCTTGAGAGGAGAGAGATGAGGGAGAGCAGGGGGGAGGGGAGGGGAGACTTCCTGCTGGTTTGCTCACGTTAGCGCTAGCTCATGTTAGCGTGATTTCAAAACTCTATATAAGCGATGGTTATGTTTTAGGTGGCTGACCAGGTTTGACGTATTAAAGCTTGTGCTTCCCTCCTTGTGGCATTTGTCACAAATAATCAGCCAACTATCTGCTTCTGAAACTTCAACGAATCCCTACCATCGTCGCCATGTTTGTTGTGATCAGCACGCTGTGCTGCATGCTGCATTCAAGGTGTAATGTAAATTCCCACTTTCCCTCGTTTGCTAGTCGTTCTTTCAGCCATTTCTATTTTTTTTTTTTTTTTATGTGTAACATGTGGAAAAATACTGCGAAGATCAATTCAAGTTAGCAAGCTACCAAATTATGACCGAGTTAACAAGTTGTTTTCTGGCATGAGGGGGTATTCTTGATTTTTCTTATTGAGTAATCGTTTTTCTGATTATGCTGATGTAACCTGAACATAACATTCACTGCCGGTCATTCAAGGCTTAGAGGGAGCGAGGCACTGCCGTGTTGACAAAAACATATATGTTATCGGGGCTATTTTTCATGATATCGGACTTATCGGAATGACGTCATAATTTCCTGTTATTGTCCCGATAGTTATCGTGCACCTCTAATAATAGGTAATAAACAGGAACATTTTTTCTCTCTCTCTCTTTTCATGCGGTTACAACAGGAACACTGTTTTGACCGCATAAATACTACCTGTGCAAGACTCTCTGTCCAGATAGGGACAAGTAGGCACTCATTAACTGTTGTTTAGACTCATGAGGGCATCATTACTGACCTCAACTCTGAGCTCAATGCAATCTACTTACTGACAGCGCATTGAAGAGCAATGGACTGGAGACCCTGGAGCATGTCTGACAACTATACGATAAAGGATGTTGATGGCTCCCCTTGGTACAGAAGGAGCAAAGAAATTCTGCCATAAAGAGCTGTCTGTCCATACTAAAGATTCAAAACCTAATGGCAGATCCCTTGGTAAGTATATAGAGAACCAGGAGGAAAGTTTGGGTTCAGGATACAGCAAGTCAGCTGAGTTAGTTACAGTTTATTTCCAGGAAATATTTGCCACCATTTCAACTATGAATGTGCAGTTCAATAAAACTGGACAGATAACATTTCTCTTTCAGACATAGTGCTTTTGTGCCCCTGCTTTAGTTGGAATTTCTCATCTGGCACTCAATATCCACATAGGCAACAATTTTCACTGTTGTATGAACCAAATCAGATCACGATGTATTGAGATTAAAAAAAAAAAAAAAAAAAAAAAAAAAAAGGGACAACAAATTGTTTGCAAAAGGACATTCCAAATGGACAATGTCAGAATGTGGTTTGATTTTAAGATTAAAACTCTTGCTCTTTCTGCAGATTCATCGTAGGTTAATAATAACTGAAATTCAGTTATGACTCCTTGTTGAATGCACTTTGTCGTACCTGAAGTGGTTGACCACATTGGTCATACTGAGGAAAGACAGGACAAAGGAACCGGGCCGGCGGTCACTCTCCCTGATGAGGTAGCTGCCAGGGGTTCGGGCCTGGCGCAGACGCTCCTCTGCAATGGTTCGGTCTAATTTGCCATGGTACCACCTAAAAAAGACAAAGAGGAAATAATTAAATGGGGAATTAAAGTCTTATAATGTGTGAGACTTCTGCATTCATGACATGAGCACAAAGACGGCGTCAAAACAGAAAAATAAATGAAAATACTAATAAACAGATGAATTCTAATAATGATCCTTGGCATAAACGGACAACACAAAGGTTGAATTTTCAAGAAGTAAACAGGAGTAAGGTAATAAAAGAAAATTATTAATCACTGAAGATTTATTTTAAAATCCCTTCCTCTAAAATAAACCACTATTTTAGTATACCTTTAGGCCATACGGTTTATTCATTATGAAAGTACATTAGTGTAGAGTAGAACATGATTATTATGAATATTTTGAGCTGCATGTCAACTTATAAAGCTAATACTTAAGTGTCAATGAGGTGCACAAATCTTTGTCATTTCGAATTTTTTGTGACACTAGTGGCCTTTATTCATAGTGAGAGTGAGAGAGAGAGAGAGAGAGAGAGAGAGAGAGAGAGAGAGAGAGAGGAAATCAGGGCAGAGAGAGAATAGGGAAGACATGCAAGGGGTCACAGGCTGGGAGCTGAACCTGTGATTGCTGGAGGAGGACTGTAGCCTCTGTGCATGGGCTGCCTGGCCTAACCACTGTGCTACTGGGGTGGCCCAGCTTTGCCTTTTCTGAGATTCTCTTGAATCACCCCCCCCCCCCCCCCCCCCCCCCCCCCCCCCCCCAAAGAAAAAAAAAAAAAAAATACAACCAATGAATGGCAGCAGTTCCTCCTCAAAATGATTTGATGCACTGAAAGTTATTATCATTGTATGGAGCTAAACTGGGGAGCTAAATTATTATTTGAATGAAATATTTGGATAAAATATTTTTCAAGAGAACTTGAAGTGAAATAAGTAATTTCAAATTTGAAAATAAAATTCTTTAAAGTGAAAATTAAAATAAAAATGTATTTAAAGAAAATAACACTGATATTCAACATTTAAAATGCCAGATTTCTTATTAGAAACTACCTTTCTTTTAGATTTTCTAAAAGTTCAAGATCAAAACTTTACCTTCACTTTAAACTCATATTTATTCAGTTTTAAATATTTATTTCAAATAAAAGATCATCAGGGTCCAGATTTAGCTGAATACGTTTTGGTTTCTCATACCGACTGATGATCTAATCCCTGCCTTTCAATGGTGCCGGTGTGCTGCAGTGGCATCGGAGCATCCATCCTCACACAGTTTGTACATCATGCTTTTACTGCACATTAAGAATGTTTCAGCCTTAATTAATGATCATCGTTTATACTATATGATCCCAGCACACCAAGATGGGTACACAAAATAAAGAGCACTACTTTTGCAATACCTCGACTGTCTCTGGGCTGCATTGGGTGATGGCTACTGGGACTGCATTTTCTGTGAGTTGCTGCTGGGGGCTGGGGCCTGGTGGGTGTGGGGGCCGGGGGGTGAGCCGGCCTCATTGCGGTTCTGGCCTTCTGGGCCTTTACGATGTTTGCTGCCGGGCTGGTGGTCCCGGTCGGCTTCATGTTACTTGTATACCTTGTTGTGCAGCGACAGAGGACTGAATAATGTATCCTCTATTGTGTTATTTGCTAATATTATTTGGAGAATATACAGCGCTCTTTTCAATGTTATCCCTGTGTCATTTCAGGAAATACAGAGACAACACGGGCTGTGATACATTTCAGTCTGAAGACGTAACTGCACTCGAGGGGTGTCCCATTTCTAAGTCACAAGATAGCTCTTACACTTACTTTCAAGAGTTAAAATTGAGGGCCAAAGATTGAGGGTTAGGGGCGAGGGATGAAATTAAGGGTTAAGGGAGGAATTGCAATTCACCCTTAGGACGGACTAAGATAAGGATGGTGGTGATGGTAATAGTGGTGACAATTAATTTGGTACTTTGGTCACTTACATGTGAGTGTATTCGGGCACGGACACATTTATGCTTTAAGAACAGTCACCAGTCTGTGGTTTTCCAGATTAGTTGAAATAAATTCTGCAATCACTTAATAACAATAAAGTTTGTTTCATGCAAAGAAAAAAAAAAGTCCTATTATCAATGATCTTAATGCTCAAGATTTGCACTGCAGTGCAGGTATCTGGCAAGAAGTTTATTTAAAGTTTAAGTAGGAGTCAACAAGATTTTTTTCAAAGATTTAAATATTAGTTATAATTCCATTTGAAGGATTATTTGATTACTTTCATTGATTATGTTTTATTATTATTATTATTTTATTTTATTTTTTCATCCCAGTTTGGATGCTGTGCTGCCCGAGAGATTTTCTTGGTTACTTCTTCATTTTTTAACCATCTGTTGTGATGAATAACCATACCAACAAGAAAATTGTTTACGAGCGTGAGCAGCTGATCCAGACATCAAGATGCCAATTAATACCCAGACTGAAACCCCAAACTCCTGATGAGTTGAAGAAGAGATGCAGTGGATGCAGAGCTGGAGCAAAGCAGTGAGAGAAGTTTAAACAATTTCTTCCCTCCATAATGGGGAGCGTGAGATCTCCCGCTAATGAGCTAAAGGAACTGAAAAGCAAGATTAGTGACAACAAGGAGGTGTACAGGACAAAGTTGGAGAACAAGCTCCAGCAAAGCAATTTTAGAGATGTGTGGTCAGGGATGAAGAAGATCACAGGCTTCAAGCAGGAGGATCAAATAAATGGAAGTCTGGACAGAGCCAATGAATTGAGCACATTCTTCAACAGGTTCAGTTCAGAGACAAGCTCTGCATCCTCATCAGATACCCTCTCGACCCACAGTTTCCCTTTTCCATCTCAACTGTCTCATCTTCTACCTCAGTCATGGATCTTGCTGCTGTTCCATTGTCCTCTCTAACAACATCAGGAGAGGCTGGGACCCCCTCCACCTCTCCCTCCTGCCTCCCTGTCTCTAGCAGTCAGGTGAAGAAACACCTGGAGAGACTGAACTAGAACAAAGCTGCAGGTCCAGATTGTGTCAGTCCCAGAGTCCTGAAAACCTGTGCAGACAAGCTTTGTCAGATTCTACAGCACCTCTTCAACCTCAGCCTGAGCCAGGAGATGATTGTGGATTTTAGGAGGACCAGGAATAAGTCGAACAGCATTTCCATCATGGGAGAAGCGGAGATGGTGGAAGAGCAGAAATACCTCAGTGTTCACCTGGAAAACAGACTGGACTGGAGACAGGACTGTATTTTTAATACTAAAAAGTTCCTTAAGGTACAAATGTAAACAGGAAGCCACCTCAAAACAAGAAAGCAAAAGCTCGAAAATATTTTAATCAAGGCAACTGGCCTTTTTTTTGCATGAGAATGCAAAAGCTTTCTAGAATTTCCACAACTGAGTCGATTTAAGTAATGCTCCTTAGAATTATCAGACTACTTAACAGCATTCATTAAAATTTTAGCAAGAGAAGCTTTACTTGACAAGCCTTTTTCAGCTGGGGTAAAAAATTTAACATAGTTTTGAAAATTCAGGCCACTCATGCCTCTCAAAACAGATGGCAGTGACTTGAAAAGTATCCAGTAGTGAAAGGAAGAATGAGGCTCTGCAGTAGCTGCTTTAGGAGGTGGTTTAGGAGGGACAGGTCTGTGCTTGTAAAGAGAATGTGAGGAAATCTGCCTTTGAACAGTATGATGAAGTAAACTTAATAAGGAGATGGAAGAGTGTCATTTAGTGGACCTTCAGGGGGATTTTGTAATACAAGAAGTTATAAGGGGCATCTGACAGGACCTGAAACATAGAACCAAGTAGCACTTAAAGGATTAAAAAAGGAGAGCACATTTACAGTGAATGGTAATAAATTAGATCATGATAACCGTGAAAAGAGAACGCCAGGAAGCAGAATTTTTAAGACCTACAAACTTGCAAAATTCTACTTAATTCCACCACGCCAAGAGGGACTCAACCAAATTACCCAACTCACAAGATCTTCAAACACACGACTCCAAAATAAATGGGACACAAGATTAAGTAGAACATAATTGACAAGGAGATTCTTTTTCTTCTCTACTGATTTTCTGCTCCATTTAAATTCTGAATCCCATTTCTGATGTAATTTAACCATTTCAAAACATTTATGATCAAACCAAACCCAACATTTACTGATGCATTAACTACATACAATTCTGCTTTCTGACCATTTTCCACCAAGACTGTTGTTCAGTCTTTACGCTTGACTTCAAATTTACAGAGGTAATGTATGCTAGTTGTCACAAAATGTTGATTAATACTTATTAAACTCAGGTTATATCTGTTGCTGAAACTTGCTGCGACTACAGCTGCAGGACAGGTTGTTGTAATGTGGCTGTTTCGTCATCCAATATCTGCATCAGCTAGCTTTTTCTGGGTTGTAAAAAGTTGTCATAAAACAGTGTTATTTGCTGAGGCAAAATTACGTATCCACCCATCTCCCTGAAAAGCTTAGTCTGGTCAGTCAGCTCAAAGCTCGAGAACACCACCCACCATGCTGCATCAGCTCACCACTATGTCTCTATGAATGTGTTAGGGCTAGGCAACATACAACTTTTCAATTCTAATAAGATTTTTTTCCCCAAACAAGATATAAAAACAATATCCATATATCATCTATCACATCATTATAACCTGCCAATATGCATCATTCCTGTAAAGCTGCTGTTATGTGCATTTCTCCTCACTCCACCCATCCTCTCTCTTTGGCCTCTGTATTCATCAGCCACAAAGCGATCTGAAAACTTCACAACTTTGTCTGCATTGAAGAGCGTCATCAGAACAGCTCAGTGAGGTTGCACACTCTTGCATATGTGTACTAAAATTCTTATGAGTCATTTACATCCAAGTTCATTGACCACAGATTGTGCTAGAGTCTGATAAAATTACCTTTACCACATTTGTAAAACCAGTTTTAAGTGTTTGTTTCACATAAATATGAACCAATCCAATATCAGTGTTTGGGGGGAGTCTGTTTCAAATGTAATTCACTAACTGGATATTGGAGAAGGACAATGCAGACAAACAGTCCTACTTGATTGATCATGTTCATATGAAGCTATGAAGCGTTGGTGTTTTTAGACACATATTGAACAACGTAGATATTTTTTTTGCAGTTTTTTTAACACTTTTATTGCAAATATTTAATACCCCCTGCCATAGCAGAATTGGTATCAGTTATCAGAAGGTATACATTGGAATTAGAGTTGTTCCGATACTGATACCAGTATCAGAAACACTTAGTAACTAAGTTACTGCTGAAAATAAGGGCATCAGTATCAGTGAGTATTTACCTTAATGCAACATCCGATACCAAGGCATTTTTATAAAAAGAATACTTATTCTTTGATGCCTCAAAAGTCAGCACAAGAGTTTACGTAATATTGCTTTAAAATTTTGTCTGTTGAGTCACCTAGGTAGAGAAGCAGTGGCTCATGAGTTGTTGGAAACAGTTAGCCATCTAGTATTGGACTTATGTTGGTAATATGGTGATATTTTAGGCTTGAAAAATCTTACCAGGAAAACTGTGACATGCTCATTATGCAAGATTGTGGGTTTGATAGGTGGCAAAAGTGTTTATAAATGTAACCCAAGCAACCTTATAAAACATTTAAAGAGCCATCACATGAAGAGGCATGAGCTTTACAAGTCAAAGAGAAAGATTGACAAACCACAGCAGCAAACTCTGGAGTTTGCATTTGAGATTTGAGAGGAATTCCCCAAAGAAAGCCAATAACCCAGAGAAATAATGGGCAAAACTGTCACATTTATTGACTTTGATGACCAGCCCATAGGCCATTGAAAATGTTTTTTTTCACTGCATGACTGAACATCTGGAGCTGCAGTACAGTTTCCCAGGTCAGAAATACATTTCTGAAAATGTTTTCTCCAATCAATGAGACGACTATGTCACGCCAACCTAAAGTGCAGGAGTCAACATTACAATTACAATGGACAACTGGACCCCCAGTGTGCTCAAGTATCATTAAAAATGACTTAAAAAAAATAACAGAAAACAATAATAATCAGTATTCAGTAGCAGCTGATACCCAAAATATCTGTGTCAGAAAAAAGAAAAACAAATAGTGTTCTGAAGACTGAGCATGTTATTGCAGCGTCAGCCACTAGTGTCGCTGTTGCACCGCACGGAGCCGAGAGCTGCGCTCTATGCGAGAGAAGGGGAGAAGAAGACAGAGAAGTCCGACGAGAGGAGAGAGAAAGAAAAGTTGTGTTGCCACGGACATTGTATGTGTTGTTGGAGTAAACTTGTGTGCGTCCATAGATAAGTAAGTTGCTCTGTTGTGTTGTATGCATGTTCATCTGCATCTTCTTGCTTATGGGGATGTTTAAGTTAACTCAGTCTGTGGTGGCTAAGTGGGTGATTAACATAATGCCTCTAATGGCCGCCAGATGTTAATGCTGACGAGTTAAAGGGATATTGCTGTTGATTTCCTACTGTCAGAGTGTCATGATAGCACCGTGCCATAGTTTATTTATCTTTATGGTGATTATATTTCCAGATTGTGTGTTATAAGATAAGTGTGGTGATTTTAGTAATAGTTGTTGTTCTCTGTTTATTTACAGAACCACACGAACATACACCCTCATGCATGTACAGAACCTTTACCTGTTGAGCATCATTAAAGCTCCATAAATGGACAGATTGACTCTGTGAGCTTATTTGGACAAAGTCTTGGGGGAACACTATAGACTGCGTTCTAACAGACGTACACTTTGCGATTACACCCAGAAGAAACCAGTTATAGTTTATAACTAAGCCTCCCTTACAAATAGTATTTGATCATCTCATTAGAATCTGACTGAAATGCAAAAAAGTGGATTGGTGCATCTTTTGTCTTCAAAAACTATTTTTCCCAATTTTCCCTTTTTTTTTCTCTCGAAAAAAAAACTTAATCTTAATTGAAAAAGAAAAATCAATTTATTATTTTATTTTATTTTGTAAAAAGATCCGTTTTACAAAGTTAGAATGTTCAACAGTTTTTCTGTTGTTTAGCTAGTTTAGCTTTTGGGTTATATTAGGTTAAATTAACAGATTCCACAGGAGTGGCAGTTTCGTATCGTGGAAGTGCAAGACAGAGTGGATGCAAAAAGATCACTGTGCAAATGACTGTTTTCTGTTTACAGCATATCAAGAATGGTGGATGTACATGAATGATGGCTTTTGTGCTGATATCATTTCCAGACATTTAACACATTAATAATATTGAAAAGGGATGGAAATCAACAGAGGTCAGCAGTTGCACACTGTCTCAACCAGTGATCTTCCAGAGATATTTCTAGGGAGCTGACTGGAAAATCCCTCAAGAAGTCTCAAAATGAATGCAGGGGCCATCTGTGTTCTCACATGCCACCCCCCTGGGAACATCTCTAGAAAATTTAATGACTGCAGTGCTTGTGTGAAAAAGGCTTAAGTGAAATAAAAGCTTTTTAACAAGTTTTAATCCATTTTATGCATTAAATGGACAAGTCAATCTAAAAGGGTAGGCCTAATATCCACGTTTTTTTTTTTTGTTTGTTTTTCCCTCTCCTTTAAGTGCGCTCATTGTAGCAATAATAGCATGTCATACTAACGGACGACAAGATGGTACCCGGTGAACATAACAAAAAAGCAGGCATTAAAAAGCTCTGTAGGTTAGGACTATTAAACGTATATAGATTGACTTATGAATATAGATTTTTAAATATCACATGGTCTGCAAACTGCATCATATGAAAAGCAATGTTAAACTTGACAAGTAGAGTAGTAAGATAAACATACTGTGAATGTAGGTTAGACAGGAATAGGATACAGTTTTACAATCAATGTCAGGAATTCCTGGTCATGTCAGTACATGCACAACAAGCAATGAAGAGATGTCTCGGTTCAGGATGTGATATTTAATGTTTGCATAGATTCCCTCATGACTAACTGAAAAGTCTAGTGGTGAATAATTTAAAATAAAATGTAAAGTCATTAAATTATAAGAAATGTTATGGTTTATTACATAAACCATAACATTGCCTTGAAATGCACAAGATGTTCATGTTCATAAAATTATGAAGCAGGCTACAGGCCTGAGCAGTTACTCAGATTAGCCTTTGTTAGAATGGACGTGTCTAAGACATGCTTGAAGAACTTTAGCTAATTTTGAACAGCATTTTTATTTCTAATGCCCATCCCCAGATAGCATCACCAAAAACTGGATACTCCATTTTTTTTCACCATGAGTCAGAGGCCAGTTCTTCAGGTATTCCTACAAGCAATGACATCATATGTCTTAAATTAATTTCTACTATTTTGTGTTGTCAAGAACATCATATAGCATTTGTTCAAATGACTCTGTAACAAATCCCTACATGGTATTCATGTCAGGCAGAAGAACTACACTCAGATATTTGACAAAGTTTGAAACCAAAATTTTCTCTCTTTGTGCATAAGGCTTCCAAACACACTAGGGATATGAAACAGAGGGATTGACACTGACAAAGGGCTCTGAGATACAGTGATTGAAACAGATACTGGAACAAACACTGCAAGTTATCATTTCTTTAATTTAGCAGTTCAACTTTCATTTCTGTTGTCATTTACCTTCATTCTCCTGTTCTGATATTTCTGAACTATACAACGAAATACTGGTTAATTATGTAATGCATAAAATATTGAACACCCTTTCGACCATTCTTGGGGCACAATATGTGATGGTAAACTTTACAGTACTGTAAAAAAACAATTCTTGCAATCAAAATGTAATATTGGTAATTTACTTAAACAGCACACCAGCTCAGTTCACTCTTGGTTCTCATACCAAAATTTCTTTCTTTCTGATAGCCAAAATGTATTTGTCATTATTGTTCTTTCCTGGTCTCTTTGATATTTTTCAGCCTCTTAACTATACAGCTGGGGCCTACCATAGGCATGTGTTTTTTTTAATCTCTTCTGCCACATAATCAAAATTATGAGTTGACATTTCTTAATGCTAAAATGATTCTCAGCCACTTTTTAAAATGCTGCGTAACTACTGAGCTGTTTTTTTAATGATGCTCATAGCTCTGATATTAAATCAGCTTTAAATGTTATTGTAGTGCATATATATATATGTAGTCGTGACAAATGTTTGTGTACACTATTTCTTTTCTACAAAAGCCTATATCTTGGTAATGTTTACAAAGAGTCTTCATATATTTTTACATTTTTCTTCTGTTCGCTAAAGATCCATCTTTAGAGCACAAAAAGACTAACTGGTCAAACAGATTTCTGTGATTTGAAGTAACTCAGACATCCTCTCTCTGCCAGTCCGCCTATCTACCTCTCATTAAAGTCCCATTTCATCATCTTCTGTCTTGATCTGTACTTACACATCTGAACAGACGTACTGTCAGCCTGCATCTGTATCAAAAAGTAATGAAACACTGCATTACTGTACATTAGCAGTGCACCTCATTGGAGTAAGGCTTTTTAAGAAGGGCACTTAGTACAACCCATTTTCGACACACAAATTTAAAACATTTTAAACAGTAAATATTAAACCAACATTTTTAGATCAAATGTATGCTGTGAGGCTGATAGACTGTCCCCTGATATTTTACCATCCAGAAAACCCTCTCCAAGCAAAGTATTAAGAACTTAAAATAATCTCTTGTGATATTCCTGCTGAAACCTTCAGTACTATATAAGAGATCTTATAAAGAGGAGGGCATTGACATATAAAAAACTTATTAAAAGCATATCAAAATTATGCATATGTCATGCCAAATGTGTCAAGTATACAGACATTAATATAAAAACAAGTAAACTGCCTACAACTATTCTCCTCATTCTTCCACCCTCACATGAACCATATGACTGCCAGTGTAGAAAACATTTGGAAACCATGGTTCCGCGCCCCTGAGAAGGATTTGTAGGACAAAAACATACAACTTTTGGAATGACTAGCCTGATGAGCCATATGGTTTGTTATACTAGACTGAAATCTTTTGGACTTTCAACATATACTTAGACATTTAGATGAAGCATTTGTCTATTAAAGTCAAAAGCAATTTTCCACCAATCAGATGGACCATGAGTTACATAGGGACCAGTAAATAAAAAGGTTTCGCTTTCGTTGACTGTCATCACACCTAAACCTCACCTGTAGCTACCAACATTGGATGTAATTGGCCATTATGTCAATTAAAGGTGGGGTAGGTGTTCTTTGAAAAAACGGTTCCAGTAATCCAACTCAAGTGAGATTTTGAAAATATACACTCCCTCCCTCCTCCCAAAGGCTCCGCCTCCTCCTCTTCAGCTCACCCCTCGAAACCACGCCTTCACATAATTCACGACTACATGAACCGCAGGGAGGGAGGGAGGGGTGGGTGGGAGTGCATTGATATTTGATGGACGTATTAGGCAGCCAATGAAAGTAATGATGATCACTATTTTGATTGGTCAGAGTTTTTCTCTGATTATACCCTCTAGACCGGACCAAAACATTTCATTTTTTTGCAAACATTTTATTTCAGTGGGTGCAATGGGAATGTGAAAAGATTTTCAGGCAATATTGTAAAAAGTGCTGCAAAAAAAGAACACCTACCCCACCTTTAAATCAGATCAAGATAAAGAATATGTTCACTATCCCCTAAGGGGTAATATGTTTTGCAGCCAGTGGTAAAAAAGAAGCAATGATCACAACAACTGTCAAGACAGACAAGTAATTCCTGAATGACAATAAAAAAAAAAAAAACAAAAAAAAAAAAAAAAACTAAAAGCTAACAAAGAGGGCAACAGCAGCAGGTACAATTGAGTACAATCTTAAACTGGTTGGTCCTGCACCTTGGCACTAGGGCTGTAGTGATACACTAATCTTGCGATACGATATCCGATTTTCGGCTCACAATGACATGTATATCAATATTCGTCTTAAGATACATTTACATCATTTTCTGAAAGATTTTAAAGGGACAGAGTGATTTTGGTGACATCTTGTGAGTTTTACAATGACTTTGTTTGAATTAACTGAATTGAAAGCATCAATAACACATTACATGGCTGACAGGCAGCTTGCAAATTAGGGATGGGCATTTGGTCGAGATTTATTCGTCGATCGTCGGGAGAATTAATGATTAATAATCGATTAATCATTAACATTTTTATATTGAAAACTATCACAAATATTCTCGATATCAGCGTGACGTTTGTTTTCCCATTTGGCCTGGTTGCTATGGCCCGCGCATGCCCAGATGTGTCCAGTGGCATGGATGTTCGTAGTCGACAATAACGTGACATTTCCTGTTTCTTTTCTTTAAAAAAAACAACGATAATAAAAGAGATATCGAGGAGACTACTTAACAATGACAATTTATATCAAGGCGCCAGTATTACAGGCTTTTTGTTTCTTAAAAAGATGCACTTGTTGTGTGATCGATGTGCACTGCAGGTCCTTCTGGTCCGTGCTAACACCAAGTTGAGGCTAGGCTAGGCTGAGATAGAGATGAACCGCCGCCGCCGTCCTTTACAAGGCTTGGATGCGCATTGTTCAAGTGATACATCATTGTCGTTGTCGATTAATTGTATTTGTAATTTGCATTGAAGTGATTGCAGTACACTTGGTCATTTTCTAAACGAAAATGGTCCCACGCCACACTTCGCCGCGACCGATTCATGATTAGGCGATGACCTACAGAAGCTCGCATGTAACAACTGAGCCAAGCCAGGGTAGGGTGATGGTGAAATGTTGCCCCCTGTTGCCAAATTTCTATCGGTGGCACAGCGAAATGCATCGCATTGTTTGAGGACGTGCACTGATAACCTACATTCGGATTGTTTTAAAAAAAAAAAAAAAAACATTCGGTTCATCGACGAAAATTAATTTCTTCGACCAAATTCTTAATGATCAATCATCGATTAATCGATTAATTATGCCCATACCCTATTGCAAATGCTGGACAAAATGAATGAAAGATTTGTTGAGAAAAATAGTTTCATTTATTTAAACAGTGCAAATTGTTGCTTGCAAGCTTTTAAAGGTAAGGACACAATGGAGAGTTAAAGTACAGCAAGAGGCCTTCTTTGGCAGCTTTTTTTGGCTTGATACTGAACATATGAGGTAGCTACTAGCAATTCTAGCCACCAGGTTAAGTAAAAACAAACCATGGCAGCCAATAATTCAAGCCGCCCTAAAACTGCACCCATCTCAGCAGAGTAGCTGGCGGATTTAATCGCTCTTCCTGCAAAGTGCAGGAAGAGCACCCCTGGGGGACATGGGGTTTTGAAAGGAGCTAAGAATATCGATACCCGCGGCTGAAAAATCGATACTCTCTGGGGAAATAAAATATTGATATATAATGCAGAATTGCTAAAATTGCTCAGCTCTACTTGGCACATCATGTCAGTGGCTGGAAGGAAGAAAAACAAAACAAAGTAGATGACTTGGATCAGCCAGGATAGCCCAGGCTTTCTTTCAAGGTCCTGATTCTGTACAGGTCATTCAGACTGTTTAATGTCAAACCTGTAACTTTGCCATAAAAATTTTAACAAGATTAAAAAGCAGACTTTCTTTTTTAACTGATACCAGTAAACAAATGAACAAGTGAGCACATATTTAATAAGACAAGAACAAAACATTTTTCACAGAAGACGTGTAGTCCACATTCAAATTACACAGCTAATGATAAAAATAAAAACAAACATTTCAAATATTTCAATCATACAGATCTCACAAGGATTCACTTGTCCACCAAAGTAAGTATGCTCACACAGTGTGAGCACTGTTTGCATAAATGACATTTTTTTTTGGAGTACATCAGTGCCGGTTTCTAATAAGATCTGACAATTGATTTCAATGTTCAGTGGACAAAACTTTATGGCAGTGGTTTCCCAAATCAGAGGAGAAAGTCTTCAGAGTTGCCGTCTCTATTTAGGCCAAAAATGTTTATGAAGTAAAACAATGAACACAATGTAAAAATATTGTACAACAAGACTGGACTGAGTGTCTCTGTTGTTCCAACAATTCCAACTGAGAAAGGAGTCTAATAAAATCAATGTTTCCAGTTTCCAGTAAATAAAGAAATGATTCAAAAATAAGCTTCTCTCATATAAGTGGGCTATTTCAATTTTTAGATAAATTGTGCTTCATGAACATTTTGGGATAACCATTTCTTTAAGATGAACGTTTGCAATATATGAGATAACTATAAGTAAATGTATTCCAACGCAAACTGAAAATGACTCTAACCAAATGGTGCGACCCAATTCTTTTAAACAATATGTTTTAATTATGTTAAAGGTCTGTTGAAAATAAATAAATACTAGACTCCTAAAGCAAAACCTCACAATAAGGAGTTGCTTCTACTGACTCACTGCTGGAAACACAAAGTTAAGAGTTGCAGGGTAAATAGATGTTTCACTTACGCCGAGCTTACTCTTTGCTGCATGTCTCTCCTGCGTGCCGTAGTCTCACAAGGTGTACCCACTCCACTGAAACTGCTGCCGGTGTAGCAAAAAATGCAAGCTCCAATGTAGAAAAAAAGGCAAAGGCAGCTCTAAATCTCTACAAGACATGATGAAGTTCACTAGTTGCAGCCCTGACACAGTCATCTCTCGTAGCTAGGGACAATGAGCAACATCCATAGAGGAATGATTAATAGTAGAACAGAGAGATCTAAATTACCCCTTATGCTTTTAGTTGATTAGCGGATTTGATTTAAATTCCATGATTGGGCTGTGATTCTACTATCCTTTAGAGGTTGTCGTAGAGTTCATTTTTCAGCTGCTGAGGCAGACTACAGTCATCTTTGCTTTCACTTCACCCTGCTCTGACTCTCTCTCCTCTTTCTCTCTCAAAACCAGGGATTCTGAGAAAACTGCCTATTGGTTTCTCAGGCACAGGGACGGAAGGGTAGGGAGTGGCATAACTCCAAAGAGACACACAAGTGTAAGAACACACATTTATGTGCTGTGCATGAACATTTAATTACACAGACATGCATAATGGAAGGAAACAGGACAATGTTGTGACCTATGCTGGCCTTACAGAGTAGCTTCAATAAAGATTAATTCAGCTGTGTTCAAAAATGGATAATCAAATAAAGCTCGTGCACAATGAGCATATCAAACTGTTTTCAATCTTAAAGCCAAGCAATCACAAGGTAAATGAGCAAATGGCAAAACTCTGAATGTAAATGTTGCTTGGGCTTATGCACTAATCAGGCATCCAAAAAACAAAAAGAAAAAAAACACACACACACAAAAAAAATAGCTTCAAATCAGAATCCCTTAATTAGTTACCTATACTTTTGTGTCTGTGTTTCCAAAACAGATCAAATGAAAGTGGAAAGCTGAGGATGACGAACAACAGGTTCTGATAATGGTACCATTCGCGATTTGGCTCCAAACATGTAAAATAACCAAATGAGTCAAGTTCCAAAAAAAACAAGTTAGTAGTTAATGTTTCCTAAATTTAGTCTACTTTATTTAGTCTACTCTGCCTCTGACACCACAGGCATAGACAAGCAGAAAACAAGCACTTGTGACTTACGGTGCCTTGCTAAAGTATTCAGCCTCCTTGAACTTTCAACCTTTTGCCACATTTCAGGCTTCAAACATAAAGATATAAAATTTCAATTTTTTTGTCAAGAATCAACAACAAGAGGGACACAATCCTGAAGTGGAACAAAATCTATTGGATATTTTAAACTTTTTTAACCAATAAAAAACTGAAAAGTGGGGCGTGCAATATTATTCGGCCCCCTTGCATTAACACTTTGTAGCGCCACCTTTAGCTGCAATTACAGCTGCAAGTCTCTTGGGGTTTGTCTCTATCAGTTCAACACATCCAGAGACTGAAATTCTTGCCCATTCTTCCTTGAAAAACATCTGGAGCTCAGTGAGGTTGGATGGAGAGCGTTTGTGAACAGCAGTCTTCAGCCCTTTTCACAGATTCTTGATTGGATTCAGGTCTGGACTTTGACTTGGCCGTTCTAACATCCTGGATACATTTATTTGTGAACCATTCCTTTGTAGATTTGTCTTTATGTTTTGGATCATTGTCCTGTTGGAAGATAAATCTCCGTCCCAGTCTCAGGTCTTTTGCAGACTCCAACAGGTTTTCTTCCAGAATGGTCCTGTATTTGTATTTCTTCCCATCAATTTTAACCATCTTCCCTGTCCCTGCTGAAGAAAAGCAGGCCCAGACCATGATGCTGCCACCACCATGATTTGACAGTGGGGATGGTGTGTTCAGGGTGATGAGCTGTGTTGCTTTTACGCCAAACATATAATTTTGTATTGTGGTCAAGAAGTTTGATTTTGGTTTCATCTGACCAGAGCACCTTCTTCCACATGTTTGGTGTGTCTCCCAGGTGGCTTGTGGCAAACATTAAACGAGACTTTTTATAGATATCTTTAAGAAATGTCTTTCTTCTTGCCATTCTTCCATAAAGGCCAGATTTGTGCAGTGTACGACTGGTTGTTGTCCTCTGAACAGACTCTCCCACCTCAGCTGTAGATCTCTGCAGTTCATCCAGAGTGATCATGGGCCTCTTGGCTGCATCTCTGATCAGTCTTCTCCTTGTTCCAGATGAAAGTTTAGAGGGACGGCCAGGTCTTGGTAGATTTGCAGTGGTCTGATACTCCTTCCATTTCAATATGATTGCTTGCACGGTGCTCCTTGAGATGTTTAAAGCTTGGGAAATCTTTTTGTATCCACATCCAGCTTTAAACTTCTCCACAACAGTATCTGGGACCTGCCTGGTGTGTTCCTTGGGCCTCATGATGCTCTCTGAGCTTTAAACAGAACCCTGAGACTATCACAGAGGAGGTGCATTTATACGAAGACTTGATTACACACTCAGGTGGATTCTATTTATCATCATCAGTCATTTATGACAACATTGGATCATTCAGAGATCCTCACCGAACTTCTGGAGTCAGTTTGCTGCACTGAAAGTAAAGGGGCCGGAATGATATTGCACACTCCACTTTTCAGTTTTTTATTTGTTAAAAAAAAAAGTTTTAAATATCCAATAAATTTCACTCCACTTCATGATTGTGTCCCACTTGACCAAAAAAAAAAAAAAAAAGAATTTTATATTTTTATGTTTGAAGCCTGAAATGTGGCAAAAGGTTGAAAAGTTAAAGGTTCATTTTTTAGCCTTACAGCAGCTTAAAGGGTCCAATTCCTTTTCTGTCCTTGCCACTCAATGAAATTCACACCAAGTTCAACATCCATGAAAAGCTGAGCCACACCACAACTGACAATGGCTCTAATTTTGTGAAAGCATTTAGAGTTTATGATCAGGCTGATGAAAATAACAATTCAGCAACTGCAGCAGAGAGTGGTGGTGTAAATAATGAGGAGGTAGATGATGATAAAGAGTGCTAAATGCTGATATTCAGTTCATTATAGCCGGAACCCTTTTGGATGAAGACAACTGCTTGGAATATCAGCTTCCAAAGTACCACCACTGTGCCTGCCTCTTCCTTAACTTGGTGTCAACAGTTAATGTCTTTGAAGTCAGTATCAGCAGGACAGTCTACAAGCAGCTCTCTCGTTCATCATTTTCAAAGTGTGCCATATCAAGATGTTGATCAGACAGCATGATTATTGCAGCGATGTGCCTTAGGCTGGACAAAACAGAAGGCCACTCAAACATGTCGTTTTACTGTATTGGGGAAGTCCGATGGGAACCTTCTGTGTGCATAGAAAAAGTCTTACATCTTTGAGTTCAGCTCATGAAAAACGGGGGCAAAAACAAAAGTGTTGGGTTTATATTTTTGTTCAGTGTACTTTTATACTTGCAGTATTTTTTAGAGCCCATACTTCTCGCTTTTTACTTGAGTAAAAAATTTGAGTCAATACTTCATAATTTCCCAGAGGATTTTTGAACTCATGTATCTGTACGTCTACTGGAGTAAAGAATGCATGTATTTTTGACATCTATGGTCATCTGGGTATTTGGGTATTGGAAGGACATAAGTGGACAATATGTTGCATGTTAGAAATGCATAGATATTATGATACATGAGAGTAGAGGGTCTGTAAAAATCTTACATTTTAGTTAACTATACAACATGGTGCTTGCACCAGCCTCTCACATTGTCTGCAACACTCTCAACAGAGGGCAATTAGGTCATGCTGATGTTAAATTAATATAGTTACAGAAAAATATGAAAAGCCAACTGCTAAATCTGATAAACTCATTCACACAGCCACTGATCTTCAAATCCAACTATTCTTTACTCCTTTTTCCTTCTTCATGCCTCCACCTCCTCAGGGAAACCCTTTATGACTAAAAATCCCTTCTAATCTTCGTGGAAACTCGAAATCAGCAACTCATTTCCCAATGTGTTGTTTGTTTAAGCTCAGGCACAGGGTCACATTTCTAAATGTAGTAGGATCACATATTGTTGAACACAGCTGGCATTACCACATTTGTTCCTTTGTTAAGCTGCCATCGATGTGAAACTTACCACAGTACTACAAGTCATTGTTGATTCAAGATATGTTGTTGTACAGATCAGTGTACACCAATGTGCAAATATTTTCACTCCTGCACATATGGCCAGTTTAGCCATCTGCCACAACGTTTAACATCCTAAAACCTCATTATAAAGGAAAAATGTATTTATCTATTAACATATCAACACTGATAAATACAGGTTGGATCAGTCTGAACTCTCTTCTTTCTAAATGCTTTTAAAATCAACAATCCTCAATATTTAAAAAAAAATTAAATCATTTTATAATCATTTATGAAAAAAAATACTTAAAAACTGCAGTTCCAGGGCTTTCAATATCTAGCAAAACTAGAGATGTTCTATGACTGATAAAGTCTACATATGCTTAGCTCTGACAGCAGCCACAAATTTGACAATTGTTTTCCCTCTCTCAGATGAAATAGTTGGCAGCATCTATTCAATACTTGGCTGATACAGCAAAGGTAATTCCTGTGCGCCGTCGAATGGATGTAGGGACATCACCTCAAACTGGGTTTGGATTTAGCAGTACTGAAACAACACTGCTCTTTGGACCTGAAGTTACTGTCCGTGAAAGTGCACCCCTTCTACCTTCCCTGGGAATTCAGCTCGGCGATCATTACTGTAGTCTATATCCCTCCACAGGCAAATAAATCCTGCGCTCTGGACAAGCTTTTTTAAAGTAATAAATGGACTAGAGCAGTGATTTCCAAAGTGTGGGCCGCGGCCCCTTGGTGGGCCGTCGTGGTACTGCAGGTGGGTCGTGAAAGGTCATTAAAATTAAACAAATATGTGTTAAATCCTCAATCTTTTTTAAATATGTTTTCATATACTGTAAAATATTAACGACATAATTTAAAAACATTAAGAAGTAACAAAACAAACCAGTTAAGTGTTATTCTACCGTCAACTTAACTTAATATGACAAGTGTCACCTTATTTGTTGACCCCTGACATTAATATCAGAACATGGCTTCTAGTCCTGAACGTTGATCACAGTTGTAATTAAAGGTTTCGGTGGGCCGTGGAGATTTTTCACATTTCAAATTGGGCCTTGGTATTCTGAAGTTTGGGAATGGCTGGACTAGAAAATGATAAAATTGGAGACAGCCATTATTGTTGTTGGAGACTTTAACAAGGGCTAACATGAGTAAAGTTTTGCCCAAGTATCACCAACATGTAAACTTCCTCACCCAGGGTGATCAAATTCTACACCACTGTTACAAATTACTAAAGGACAGTTGAAAAGCCCTCCCCCATCCACCTTTTGGGAATGCTTATCACATCTTCCTTCTACTCATCTCAGCCTAAAGACATTGACTGAAACAGGAAAAACCAGTTCTGAGGTCAGTGGAGTGAAGCTTCTGTCTTCCCTGCTCCAGAGCTGTTTTGAAACTACAGACTGGAATGGAAGATGTTCTGTGATGCAGCTGATGAACTGCAGTACAGACGACACCAAGTCTTTTCTACCTAGGGACCTCAAGGCTTTTTATGCACAGTTTGAGGCTAGTGACACAATCCCTGCTGCAAAGTTAGAAGAGGATCACAGTGGATGTACTCTGACCCTATCAGCTCTGACCTCAGACATGAGGAGAACTCTCAAAATGTCACCTAGACCAGATGGCATCCCTGGTAAGAGTCCTCCAGGCATGCACAAACCAGCTAGCAGAGGTCCACACCTTCATCCCTCTGAAGCAGGCCACAATCCCCACATACTTCAAAAAAGGACCACCATAGTCCCTGTCCCTCCAAAAAACATCCTCCATCACCAGCCTCAATGACTACCATCCCATCGCAGTGACATCCACCATCATGGAGTGCTTTGAGCAGCACATATCTGCTCCTCCCTTCCCAAGTCACTGGACCCACTCCAATTTGCATACCAGTCCAATAGGTCTCCTTTATCCTGCACACTGCCCTCTCCCACCTTCACCATGGGAACACATACACAAGGATGCTGTTCATTGATTATAGCTCAGCACTTAACACTATTGTTCCCCTGAAGCTTGTTGGAAACCTTAAGATCCTGGGACTAACATCTCAAATCCGCAATTGGGTTCTGGACTTCCTGACTGACAGACCTCAGGTTGTGAAGAAGGGTGGCTGTTCTAAGACCATCCTGAAGTTCGCAGATGACACCACCTCTCTGGGTCTAATTTCTAACAATGGTGAGACCTTTTACAGAGGCAGTTCATGTCCTGGAAACAAGATGTCAGGACAATAACCTCTCTCTGAATGTCTGTAATCCAAAGGAGATGGTGATAGACTTCCGGAAGCGTGACAGGAGAGAACACTCCCCAATATACAATCAGAGGTGCTGGAGGTGGAGAGGGTGGCTTCCTTCAAACTCCTAGGTGTGCATTAGTGAGGACCTCTCGTGGATCACACACACCACTGCAGCTGTCAAAGCTGCCAATGAGAGACATTTCTTCCAGAGGACACTCAGAAAGATCGGACTTTCCACCTTCTACAGATGCACTATTGAGTGTTCCGACTGGCTCCTTCACCTCCTGGTTCAGCAGTTGCTCTGCTGTTGTCAGGAAGCCTCTCCAGAGGGTCGTAAAGACAACCGAGTACATTACTAGCTGTAAGCTCCCCTCTCTGCAGAGCATTTTTGACTACATGCCTGAGGAAAACGGAAAGGATCCTTAGAGACTCCTCCCACCTCTTTCTCGCTGCTGCCATCTGGTAAACACTATTGAAGCATCCGTGCACTAACCACCAGACTAAAAAACAGCCTTCACCTCTCTGCAATCAGACTACTGAATGAGCAGACTTCACACACTACCACCATACAAAAGGGCTACACTAATTAAAACAGCTCTTTTCACTAAAACTCATTATCTTGCGCATTTTCATATTACACATACATTCTCCATATTGGTTAATATGTCCCTGCAATTTTTGGACATATTTTTATTATTTCTGCTAAGTTCCTTTATTTACACAGATTTTAGTTGAATACTTCTCTTCTAATAGCTTTTATTTTCATTTGCTTTTAATGCATGCCTTGTCACAATTGTTTTCATTTCTCACCCTAACTGTGTTACTGCTGTGTTTATGACTAAATTCATGTTTAAGTTCAATAAGTTTAGACTTGTGTACAAACAACTTTCAATCTTTAAATCTTTTGCAGAAATAGTAAAATGCTTGCTTTTTAAGGAAAATACATTTCTTCCAACTAACATGTCAAGCATAAGTAAAAGCCCACCCAGATCGTGTTGATGAAAACAGATTGTAAAAACAGATATGCACTTGAGAGTGCAGACTTATGATCAACTTTACATTACTAACAGGGGGAAAGCACTGAAACATGCATTGATGCTTCTAAGAGCAACAAAGGACAAACCTTTCAAAAGCAACTCAGGTACCTAAGTGAGAGCCATAATAGGACACTAAAATATCCATTCCCACTTAGCTGGGTAAACAAATCCTTTTCATTTTACTCCCCAGTCTCACACCTTGAAGTATTAGTTTTTATATTAAGATAAGATTTTCTGTCATTTATTTATTTATTCACACGTGCCTATCATTTTACAGATCAGAACGTAAAAGCCATGTATCAAAACCCTGAACAAATAACATTATCAATAACAGTCATACACCCCCCTGTCCAGTTGAGAGCGAGTGTTCCTTATTAATTACTATTGTTTATGTTAATATTTAATCGTATATTCATGACCTCCTTTGCTTATCAAACTTTAACTAGCATCTCAGAAGAACAACCTTTAATAACCATTACAATATCACAATGGCCGAGTATCCACCGTTTCTTGGAAAAGCTCATCAATACAGGATACCTTGATAAAAGAGGTGGAAAAGAGTGATGTGGTGGAGGATGGAGGACAGGCAAGAACTGATAGTTTATCAACCAGTGACAAATCATATTGCAAGGCATACAAATGACTAGGCATGCCACAATTTATTTAACTCATGATACAATTTGAATCACGATTTGAATCATGTATAACACAAAATTAATTTACAGGCAAATGACAGATTTTTTTATTTTTATTATTTCTCTTATACAAATCTAGCCTTTTCCTTTTTAACAATACTGTAGTGTTATCTCTTACACTCTTTTCAATACAGTAGATTAGAACTAGCAGCAAATTACAAAAAGAATTCAGTTCTCTTCCTTTTGAACAAAAATTGGAGTTCGACCCACGGCATGACTCACGCTTTTTTCTCTCGGTCACTCTCTGCTTGCTGGCTGCTGCACGGTTTTTAATCTGCATTGGACGCTGCACACCCCGCCTTCCTTTGCTGGTGCAGCTCTACATGTGATGTAGCACGTCACACTGAGCACCGCATGTAGTGCCGTTGAACAAGAACGTAGTTTAGCTCGAGTGGGCCCTCTGCTGACCTGGAGGCCACATTGCAATTCATGGCTTAATGAAATTGATTCGAATCGTATTTAAAAAAAAAAAAATCGATTTAAATCAATTTTTAAATAATAATGGTAATAAAAGTAAGGTATAAGGGCCGCCCCGGTAGCGCAGTGGTTGGAGCAGGCAGCCCATGTACAGAGGCTACAGTCCTCGTGTGGCTGGTCGCGAGTTCGACTCCCGGCTTGTCGGCCCTTTGCCACGTGTCTTCCCTGTTCTCTCTGAACCCTTTCCTGTCTCTCTCCACTGTCAAAAAAAAAAAAAAAAAGTAACGAACAATGGCTTTTGTTGTGAGGATGCACATAAAAAAAAGTCATGGAAGTTTTGACAGTGGACAACCAAACTTTGTTGATAAGAGAAAGCTAAAAATTTATTTGATGCAAGACAATAAAGGTTGGAATTACTTAAGAACAAGAAAGACTGACAATTACAAGGAAGAGGCTTTGGGAAAGCAAGAAGAAGCAGCTAAACGCACAGCTTATTTAGCTCACTTGCCTGTCTTTAATTGTCTTATGATTGATTCAATTCCCGTAGGAATTGCACTGCAATGTACAGCTTGGAGACCACGATCTTATAAGGAAATTCAGCTTTATCTTACATAAGGCAGAGTCAGTGGTCTTGCAAAGTTCTCACAATCAACAGTCCACAAACCTTCTTAAATACTGTTTCTTGGGCATACCATAAAGAGGCTCACCTATAACAAATGCACATCTAATTTTTGAGGGTTCTACCTGGGCCAAGTTCTCCACAGAAACAACTGACAGAAGGACACAACATGTTAGCAATATTGATGTGTCAACCAGTTAACTTAATCAGCTTAACCACATTACCGCTAAATATTTTGCATTTAATTGACAATTTATAGAAATACAAACTTTTTCATTTTAAATGAAGGAGAGATATAACAGAATCATAAATGTTGTCTTTTTTTATAAAAGCACTACGTAACTTCAAAGATGAAAAAATTATAAGTGCTGCATCAGAGTCAGCTTAAGTCATACTCCTAAATTTTATGGTGATGCCCCTGAAATGTGCAGTTATGAGCACCAGCAGTGCTAATGAAAAATGTTCATGCAGAACACTGTGAATATAAGTTTCCAATAAAACAAAACAATTCAAATTAAAGTTTGAACCAGTCAAATGAAAGAATCAGCTAGACTGATTTTTTTTTTTTCAGTTCAATTTCAGTGTCAAGGTAAGCATATACCGCCTTACACCTTCATATTAGGGATGCACATGGTTAACCGTTTAACCGTTAACCGATAACAGTAACTCTAACCGATTAATACTAACGGCCAATTTTGTTTTTAAGCAACGTAGTTCAATCAACTCATGGGGGCGTGTCGACAGGTGCAACACATGCCATCACATGCGTCCCATCACAGCCCACTTTACAGCGAAGATGAAGAGAGCAAAAAGGAGTTCTGTCCAGCAGAGACCTGCACAGGTTTGGGTACCCGCGGGTGAACCATTACATTCTATACAACGGGTGAAACATTTTAGCCTGTGTCGGATGCCGGGTCGGAAGAACCAGAGCGCGGGTCTGACTGCGGGTTTACAAAATGTGCCAACAAAAATAAATATTATTTAAATATAAAAGCCTATGTTGTTGTGAATTGTAAACAGCCTTTTTTTTTTTTTTTTGTCTGCAAATTGCTCGCGCATTCCCAGGAATCTTTGCAACTTTTGTTTTCACGTCACGCAATGCCCTGCAGTGTTATTCAAAATGACTACAGAAGAGCTGAAACAGAAGTTGGTTAATGGACAGTACAAAGTTGTTGCCAATACCTCCACGAAACTAAAATCAGACGTTTGGAAGTATTTTGGATGTGTGTCAGTGAGAACAACATCGTTGAAGGCTTCACTGCCTGTAAGAAATGCCTTAAAGTGTTTGTGCACGACAGCCAAACTGCAGGTGCCTCGCAAAGAAGACAAAGACGCTATAACTGAATTGTGTGTGAATTTTGTGTGCAACGATATTCGACCCTTTGGAACTGTACATGGCGAGGGCTTTTTTGCATTAGCACAGGGGCTTATTGATGTTGGTGCACGAGCTGGCCGTGTTGATGCTAACCAACTGCTGCCTGACCCCACCACCGTTTCCCGTGGAGTGACCAGATATGCGGAGGAGATTCGGCAGCTAACAGTTCCGGAACTCAAAACGAACCTGTCAGAGCACAATGGTGCCGTTACTTTAGATATGTGGACAGATGACTACAGAAAAACTGGCTACCTCTGCGTCCACCTGTAGGAATTCCTGTCGATTGAGTGATACCATCTAAATGGCCTGTACAGGTAGGCAGATGTATCTTTAATTTTGCGCAGGGTCGCCCATGTTATTTTTTAATTCATATGTGTGCACGGCACGGCTATCCCCAAATTCAGGGATGACTGTGATAGGGCCTAGATTTTTTTTTTATGTTAAGGCAACGTGTAGGCCACTGAACTTCATTATTTCACTTGCCTAGTGTTGCAGCAATAAACGTCTGCATTTCATTTTGGCTCTGATTTATTTTAACTCGGGTACGGTTCGGGTAACGGGTCTATTTATAGCGGTTCGGGTCAGGTGGATCGGAATGGTGGGACGTTTGTGTGATCGAATAGCGGTATTTCGGGATGGTGATGTGTCTAAATGGTGGTATGTCGGAATGGCGGCATGCAAGGGCATTTAAATCTTATCGGTTAACGGTTATTAGTCATTAAAAGGTGTCTGTTAACGGTTATTAAAAAAATCCAAAATGTGCATCCCTAATATATATATATATATATATATATCTCGAGTGAGACCAGCCTGCTTGAGAGACTGATTACATTTATCAACCTAAATCTTTAGTATGTGTGATGCTAAATATGATTTAAAAAATAATAATAATAAAGTTGACTTCAAGTCTCTTGCAAAACTGAAACAAGGAAATCAATATCAAATATTGAAAAGCAAAAACTATTCAATCATTCACTAAAAAAGGCATCAAATAATGAACTTGAATAGTAGTGAAAACATGCAAAAAAAAGTCTCAGATTTGATAAAATTACTACTTATATTTTAGTTGCATACTTAGGCACCTTGATTTGAGTGAGGTCTAAAATCCATTGTGGGCTATTCATTACCAACAACAGGCAAGATTGCTTAAATTCTGGCCACCCCTTCCCCTGATGGAGATATAGGGTGGCTCCTAAAATAAGAGCTGAATCCACACTCTATGCCCAGTCACTTCCATGTGTCACAGAATGAGGGCAAGAAATAACAAAGCTCAGCAGTTCTCGTTTGAGACTGTAACAAATGGGAAAGATGAATTCAGGTTATTACAACACTAACGCATAAATGAGTTTGGGCTTGTACTTGTTTGCATTCCTGGTGGATTCATAGAAAACCCACAATTCAAGAAACCACTGCCTGCATTTATCCATGCTAAAAATAAAAAAGAAAAGTACTTGTGCTTGCCTCAGTTTAATTAAAAACAAAATATCAGCATTTCTGCGATAAATTGACTTTTTTCAAAGCCATTACCACTTCCCATGAATTCCAATCTGATTCCAACATTTGCCTCCCAATAAAAGACTGTAATTTCGATTTCAAAAGGGGTGTTGATTTTAGGTATCTTTAAACTGAATATTTGCAATAAAATGGCAATAAATGAAATACTTATACTTGGGAAATTAATTCTCATTCAGATTTAACCTATCACTTCTTCAAAACTGGCATTCAAATAACCAAGAGTATATAATAATACTAACACAAATAGCAAGGCAGTTAGGGATGTCCCGAATCACGTTTTTTGGGTCCCGATCCGATTCCGATCTTTTAATTTTGATGATCGGCTGATTTCCGATTTTTTCCCGATCCGATTTAACTTTTTTTGAGTGGGCAAACAGAGTTTAATTTCCTGTGCATTTTATTTCCTGTGTACATTAATAAATAGGCCTGCATCCAAGCTGAGATTAATAGCTTTTATCATCTCATAAAATAAACAATAACTTATTTAAACACTCTTCTTTCTTAACAGTGACTGTTCAACAGTCTCAGTACCAAAGAACATAGCACTTCCATTTAAATAGCAGCAGGTGAACTTGGCTAGCAGTTTAAGGCAATGAAAACACTAGCAGAAGTCTTTGCAATCAATGAAATCACATCAGAATAAAAATAACATAAAATATTAACTTCACTTCTTTCAAGACCCGCTGCACATGTTCGCATACCTTTGTGTCCTTTGTCGTTCATGTAATGACGGGAACGAGGCTCGAGGTAATTAATGAGCCGGTTAAATGCCTTGTAAATGTGCTGGTCGTCCTCAGTAATACATTCCGCGATTAGCCCGGTGATTTTTCTGTATTTCTCCGAGTCTTTCGGGAGTTTCTTTCTTTTAAAAGTTTCACAGAGCGTTTGCTGCCGAAGCTGGTGCCGACGGCAGCAGCTCTGAAGCTGCAGCCGTCGGCACCATGGCACCTGACAGAAGGCTGCGGTGATCGGTGCTGCGTGCTTTTTTAAGTGTCTGATTAAATTGGTGGTGTTGTAAACTCTCTTCTTACTTACCCATCATGATATCTCAGCCTTCCACACGTTGCAAGTCGCAGTCGAAGCGTCGGTCTTTGTAATTTTATAGTGCTGCCTCACTGCTGACATTTTTTGCTAATGTTTAGCCTGACGCCGCCGGTCTTGAAACTTTTAAGGTGGATACAAGACAGCGCTGCTGGAAAACCTCATTTCAGTGCAAATTATTAAATGTATATAGTTTAAAAAATATTGTTGTTTGTGTAATATGATTACTTTATTAATTTGTGTTAATCAGGATCACTTTTTGAGGAAAAAAATAATGAAAAAAAGATCGGCGTGTTATAATAATGTTGATCGGCCGATCCGATCCACCTTAAATTTTTAAGATCGAAGGCCGATTGCCGATCGCGATCGGGATCGGGACATCCCTAAAGGCAGTATTGTTTTCAAACACTGGAAAATAGTGTATACCTATGCAGATGTTCCCAACAGTTCATGAAGAAGAAGAAAAAACAAACAAACAAACATGTTTTTGACACCACAGAAAAGGCAAAAGGGATAAAGCGATTGCTTACCTAGATAACATGCATGAGACTGAACTAAGTGCATATCACTAGGGACTAGGGCTGAACGATTAATTGCATTTGCGATAATCTCGCGATATCATAAAACGAGATTTTCTAACCGCAAAGGCCGCGGTATTACTTGTCACGTGATCTGGCGACGTCACGTGACTTGCGAGTGAGCCCAGCTGAGCTGAGCAGAGCAGACAGGGCAAGCAGTGTTGCCAACTTAGCGACTTTCCAGACCCCCCTAGCGATTTAATTTGTAAAAAGCGACTAGCGACAAATCTAGCGACTTTTTCTGGTGATTTAGAGACTCACGCGCACTCAAACCGCTAGGTTTGAAGCCATCACTTGGCTGCTGTCTGCAGAACCACGCTTCTCTCTCTCTGTCGGGCACAGTGCACAGCCACAAACACCCCGCCCGCCGCGCGAGACAACTCGAGCTCCCCCCCCTTTTCCTTGCAAAAAATCTGTGAGCTCCTGAGCTCTATACAGAAGAATCTTTCTGGCTAACAGTACCATACTCATTTTGCACTTCAGTATGTTGTGTGCTGCTGTTACTGAGTAAATATAATATTTCTATTAGTATTAAAAAAGTTTTTTTTTTTGAAAATGTCCAATTGGTTAGAGCAGATATTTGTTCCTTCTTTATTTTCCTGTGTGATGTTACTGACTGGAGATCAGTAAGCTTTATTTTTTTTATATCTGTATATTTTATTTATCTCAGACAGTGTTTAAGAAGTGCAGTCCACATGTTTACATAAATGTTACACATGTTTCATGAAACGTGAAGTTAGATGTTGAAGAGGTAAAGCCACAGATTTGTTTGCTTTATTGTTGTAATCTGCACTTTAAATAAATCTGATATTGTTTATTATGACAGTGTTTGAAAAATACATGAGAAGAGGACCTTAAAAATAATCGCATATTAAATCGCAATCGCAATTTTGAGGAAAAAAAATCGCAATTAGATTATTTTCCAAAATCGTTCAGCCCTACTAGGGACTCTTTAATCAGTAAGTTATTTTTTGGTTAAATTTTCTCTTAGGAAACTAAATTTATGGGCAGTGAAAGGATTTAAAATTAATTCTGATAATAGATAAATACACTCATGGTCATAAATATAAACCAACCAACATGCCAGTTGTAGGTTGCAGGTTTTTGTTGTCACTAAGACTAAGTATTAAGTTACAGACACCAACATCCTCTAATGTCAACATTCTCAGATTGGAATTAAAAAAAAATAATAAAAAGCACAAGTAATGCATGATTATCATGTTTAATCAATTTAATAAATGATCCACATGGAGACATGTGTAATGTTTTTTGATGACAGGATTGCGTAGGGGTGCACGATAACTATCGGGCCAATAACAGGAAATTATGACGTCATTCCAATAACTCCGATATCACGACAAATAGCCCCTATAACATATATTTCTGTCAACACGGCAGTGTCTCGCTCCCTCTAAGCCTTGAATGAGCGGCAGTGAATGTTATGTTCAAGTGAATGTCGGCATAATCAGAAAAACGATGACTCAATAAGGAAAATCAAGAATACCCCCTCATGCCAGAAAACAACTTGTCAACTCGGTCATAATTTTGGTAGTTGCGGACTTGAATTTATATTTGCAATATTCTCCCACTTGTTAAATATAAAAAAAGAAAAAATACGAAAAGGCTGAAAGAACGACTAGCAAACGAGGAAACGTCAGAATTTACGTTACACCTTGAATGCAGCATGCATTGTGCTGATCACAACAAAAATGGTGGCGTGGAACTTCGTTAAAGTTTCAGAAGAAGATAGTTTGGTGGATATTTGTGATGAATCCTCCTAGAGAATTCTACGAGGAGGGAAGCATAAGCTTCAATGCGTAAAACCCGATCGGCCACCTACAACATAACTAGGGCTGGGCGATTTTTCGATTCTGCGATATAAATCGATATTTTATTTCCCAGAGAATATCGATTTTTCAGCCGCGGGTATCGATATTCTAAGCTCCCTTCAAAAACCCCCGTGTCCCACACGGGTGCTTTTCCTGTAAAGTGCAGGAAGAGCCATTTAGTCCTCCAGCCGCTAGTGTCGCTGTAGAGCAATTCTAACCAGTTATCCAGAAGCAGAAGAAGTTATCTTCTTCAGCTGAGCCAGTCAGGAGAATGGCGGCGAGTATAAATCCAGTGCTTGCGTGCTTAAAAGCAGATGTGTGGGAGCAGTTCGGGTTTAAAAAGAAAAAGGAAAGCGAAGACAGAAGTATGGCGGTTTGCAAGCTTGTCACACAAACGTGAAGTACTCTGGAAATACCACCAACCTGCGAGGCGAGCCCACCTGAAACGTAACCACCCGGAAAGGTAAGGACAAGCTAATTGAGAGCAAGCCAAACTTTATTTGTCAGGATTTGAGACCATATTCAGTGGTGGAAAACGCCAGCTTTAAGGGCTGTGTATACTCTCGCGGCAATGTGTCACAGTTACTTTTGACTTATGCTCAATTTTGAAGCGCGTCTGCGCTATGTTATTCAACGCCACAACGGAGAGCGACAATCACGAACTAGCTAAACTTACTAAACTTATCTCTTGCGTTTTTTGACTTCCTCACCGTCCAGACCCACATTCATCGCTATCTCCCTCCATGAATTACTAGAATATGTGCTGTCTTTGTAGTGTGGAGAACGAGAATCGTAGAGATGTGGGTACTTCCTCATTTCTTCGATGACGTGGATGTAGAATTGACAAATCAGAGGCCTCCTTTCTCTCCTCTCTGTCTGTAGTCACCTACCTTTCAGTTCAGTTAATTCAAACAAATTGGAACACTCACAAGATGTCACCAAAATCACTTTGTCCTGTTAAAATCTTTCAGAAAATGATGTAAATGTATTGTTAGAAAAATATCGATATCATATCGTATCGTGAGCCAAATGTATCGTATCGTATCGCGAGATTCGTGTATCGCTACAGCCCTAAACATAACAATCGCTTCCATGGAGTTTTGAAATCGCTCTAACGTCATTTATTTTATTTTTTTTATATCAGTCAGTAATGCACCTTATTTAAGTTAATGTGAGATATCAAATAGGTTTGTTTGATAGATTTAAGAAAATGTTTGAGAGGCTTGCCAATAGTTTTTCATTGGAAAAAATAAATATTTGTTCATTTAAAAAAGTCAAAACTATTTTTGATTTTGTTCATAGTATTAATGTGATGATCTTAGGTATACGTGTGTGTTATCGGTTATCGGTATCGGCCTTTAGGAGCTGAAAGTTATAGGTTATCGGTATCGGTTTTAAAAAACAGTTATCGTGCATCCCTAGGATTTCTGCATTGCTCACGGTTTCACCATATCAGGTATTTTATTCTTATGTGGATTTTTTTGAAAGTCATATGCGGTCATGTGACCTATATTAATGATTAAAACACAGCTTTCATAGTGAAGTAAGACATGTTATTTTATAGTATGTGTTTATAAGTGATGGGCGCAGTGTAATAAAAATAAAATGTTCCCAGGAATGGCTGCACCTGTCATTTTCAGGCTGACACCTTGATTGTTGGAAAAATAAATAAAACAAAAGAAAAACCTTCTGCTCTAATCTATTTAAGTACAAGTTCCTTTTGATTGGAGGAGAAATAATTCTAACAACAACTGAGCTTTACTTTCTTTAAACAAAGAAGACATCATCACACTTACAGGACCCAACTTGATATCTTTGAAAAGTACAGCACTGCAAAGACAAGACAAACTGAGGATAATGGAGCTTGTTCAACCAGGATCATTTCATACATACATTTTTTTTTGTTTGTTTTGTTTTATTTTTTTGAAATTATAGAAACACCCAGATCAGTTAAAACCGATGTTTGTGGGCTTTGAACAAAGGTGTCAACTATCGCAACCACAACTTACTAACGACCCTGCAGTAGTGAACACTACCAGATTTGTGGAGCAGACCAGCAGAAAGGAAGTGAAGCCCACAAAAGCTACAGGATGCTTGAAAATGTTCATTTCCAGGTGTCAATGAACAAGGCGTGATTTTTTTTTTTTTTAGTAGTATACTTACTGGTTCGAGGGAGGTGCAGAGAGGGGAAACTCCACCTCTTCTTCCTCGTGCTCCATCCCATCCTGCATGTCGCTTTCATCCATGGTGACGCCGGGCCCCCCACAGCCTGCAGGGGGAGGAGGCGGTGGTGGCAGTGGGGGGAAGACAGTGGGGCTATCCGGGCCTTTTGGTGTGGGTGAAAGCCGACTTGCTGTAACCTCCGTTCCAGTGGGAGAGGAACACCCGCCGCCCACTGTCCCTGAGTTTATTCCTTGAAAAACCGAATGTCCACCTCCAGTTCCGCCACTCCCTGTTGCGGACAGCACTTGTCCCGTCACATCGCCACCAGGCGAGGGATAGATCATATTCATGTCGGTAACTGAGTCCGGAGAGGTGTTTGAATGTTGGTGGAGGCTCGGTGTTGGCCCATGTCCCACATCTGTGACTCGCACTCTGTTCTGCTTGGGATAGTAGGGAAAAGGGGCCGTCTCCAGGCCTCCTCCGCCTGCCACCCCTGTCCCTGTCGTGACCGAACCCGTATCCTCATTGCTGACCTCCGCAGCCATCATGTTAGAAACTGCGTAGAGGGGGAAAAGTCCAGAAGGGAACCTGCCCTTCCCCTCTGTCCTCGGAGGATTCCGTCAATGTTTGGCTCCGGGGAAACAACCACAAAAAGTTTCTCAAAAACAGACGTTGAGCTAGCAAGCTAACGTTAGCCGCCAGGTAGCCGAGCTCCACCACGCATTACACAGTCAGGCTAACACTAGCTGTGGCTAGCAGCCTCGAGACACTTGATGAGTTTTTGCTCTCTAGGTCTTCATTGTTTCCTGAGTTTAAAGTTCACATAGAAACGCCACTTGGAAATGGACATACACAATATATATATACGAATATCAGCTCACCGATATATCTAGTTTTTCTTGTCCGGACCTCACCCTCGGCACCAGGCAGACCACTTGTCGATAAATGTTGTTTTATTGTCACTGTTGTAAGACCCGTTTTTTTTTTTTTTTTTTTTTAGCCCAGTGTTGTTTTCTTTCCTTTTGAGTTCGAAGTCGTCTTTAAGTATTGTCCACAAATGACTCTTTGTCGCTTAGTTCCCCAGAACTCTATGTTGTCCAATAATAATCAGCATTCCGTGAAGCAAAGTAAAAATTTCTTGTGTACACAAGCTCAGTTGGCATTTATTTCTGTGTTTCGGGCTGGTGGCTCCCTGCCCGCTGCTGCGCTGTTCTTTCTCCCCTCCCTCTGTAACTCTGCTCTACTCACTGAGCAGACACTACTAAAGGAGCACAGAGCGCTGCAACTTCAATCTGTGACATCTTCAATCGTTTAAGAAATAATACCACTCTCTATATTCATTAATATTATGCCAAGTAAAAATTAAAGTGTCATTGGTGCTTATGAATGATTGCACTTAAATGCTACCACTTTATTTTTTTCTTTTCATGAGGAACTACAGGTGTGATGAGTGTACTCCAACGTGTCGGATGCTGTTTTGTGTCATTCTTTGCTGCAGCTGTTTTCTGATAAGGCTGGTTTTATCTTGTAATGCAGGAGATATCTTTCAACGTGTTCATCTTTAAATTTTGGTGAGAAAAGTGAATCAAACAAAGAAAGACTTTAAAAGGTCAAAGTCGATCGAGGGCTGCCCTTTGTCACAGGTTCTGTTCGTAATTTTTGTGGGTAACATTTCTAGGTGCAAGCAAGAGACTTAAGGGGTTCAGTTCGGTGGCATCAGGATTCTTTCTCTGTTTTATGAAGGTCCTGCTGGTGTCAAAGAACCATGATTTTTATGGTTTCCAGCTGGTCTGTGCAGTGGCAAGAATTAGAATCAGCACCTCCAATTCAAAGACCACAGTTTTTTCTTTGAGAAAGGGTGAAACGCCCTCTCCGGCCATCTCTCTGTCTTGTGTACAGGTGGATCTGCAGTTATGGATACTGGTCTGTTGTAGAGAAGAGAGAGCAGAGCCAAAAGGCAAGCCTCTTTGTTTACCAGTCGATCTATGTTCCCGTTTACACCTATGGTCACAAGCTGTTAGTATAACTGAAAGAACAACACTGTGGATAAAAGGGGCTGAGACGAGATTTCTTCACATGGTGGCTGGACTCTCCCTTAGAGATAGGGTGAGAAGTTCAGACAAGGAAACAGGAGCACATTACCTCAGTTCTGGCATCACTTCACTGGCTTCCCTTCTGTTTTAGAATAGATTTTAAGATTTTATTGCTTGCTTTCAAGGGTTTTAATGAGTTGGTACCACCCTACCTGTCTGAGCTTCTTTGTACTTAGTCGTCCAATCAGGTGGTTCTTGTAGTTCCGAGATCCAGACTCAGACATAGAGGTGCCCGGTTTTGTGTTGCCTTAACTGCAAAATAATAAATTCATTATCCCATCAAAATGAGCTGAGGTTATCTAAAAGTAATGAGATGGTTGATTCCTGATCTCAAAATGGCTCCGCTATAGAATATTTTCAAGCATGGCCACTCTGACTTCCAAAGAGGGGGGAAAGATCATTTCCCATCTCCAGTACATCAGCCATGGATTACTATTGTTCTCAGCCCATTTCCAGTCATGCCCTCAGGGCAGCTGCCATCACCATTCTACCTTCACACGTCTTCATTTCAGAGCGACTGGCACCGTAAAAAGGAGAGCGTGATGTCACTTCCTCTCTGAAAAGGACACCAAGCTTTCCTTGGCTGGTCAGCAACCTTTTAAATAATAATCTTAGTTTGGAACCTTTTTGCTTTCTCCATCCTTTTTTATACTACAGTTAGTACTTGTGAAGAACAAGTCACAATCTACGAGTGCCCGTCTCCCACTTCATTTTCTGAGCATTCACCTCATAATTATTGGTTTTTATCTCAGTCTGTCAATCTTGCAACTGATGCCCGTGTTCTTCACCAAACCCCAGTTCTCTTAAGTCCCGTGACACACAAGGTCAGTGATGTGTGAAATCTAAAGGCTGACATTGACTTGACATATTATATCAGAGTCACTCCACATGAAATGCACAGCTAAAACTTGCAAATAAACATGCACCACTAACAATATTCACACCTACAGTAATAAGCAATGCTCAAGAGTGTGAGTTAAGTGTTTCCTTTATTCCAGCAGGACGTGATTACCTTTACATTTACTTTAAGGACATGATTTAGGCTTCATTGCCTCTAGGTTTAGTAGTTCCCAGTCCTTGTTTGGCCTGATATGGTGTTATCTGGAGGACTGCGATTGTCCTCTATCTCTGCATGGTGGTGTAACTGTGTTCTGTGGATCCTCCCAGACTGAATGTAATGCGATTACAGACAGGATGAAGCTAATCACTTTCCCCTGGCAGACAGATGACATAAGAAGACCAGCTTTATACCCACTCATCAGTAGATCAGTTATTGCTTGCCATATCTGAATTCAACTCACTGTGTAACATTTATTGACAGAGTATGGGACAGCAGAGTCTATAATTGTGGAGGTTAAGCCGTTTAGTCGAAATTCTAAAGAGTTCAGTCCATGTTTGCAAATGTATGTTGTCATTTTATCTGCTCTATCCGAATGCCTTTATGTCTTTGTCTTCCTTGTATCTCTGCATGCATGTTAGAGAGTGCCAAGAGGAGAAAGTGAGTGTGAAGGAGGATGTTAGGATATCAGAAGCTGTTCTGCTCTGTTTCACCTGAACAGCATTGTGAGATATGAAGATGAGCCCTGATGGGGAAACCATGGAAGAGATCAAGGATCTCATCCAAATTCATTATCATATTTTTGTAACTATGCATTGTCCTCAAAGACTTGCAATTGTAACAGACACTGCAGGGTGTCAAATGATTCAATGTATGCTTGTTTAGGCAAAAGAAAAAAAACACACACACACCACTACGCCCCCAAAAACCCACTTATGATTGGTGAACGTCAATATGACAGCTTCACATCCACTTATAACCGCTCATACTGGCTCACCACACAACCACACAGGATGAACAATAAGTGACACAAACCTAAACCGTTGTGCTGCAGCAGTCTGACCAAGTAGCCAGTTTGTTAACGATGCAGAGGAATTAAAACTGGAAAAGCAGATGAAATGCATCAAAGAGTGGGTTAAAAGACTATGTGGCTACATTAAACTTCCCAGCTTTATGACAGATATTTGACTTCTCCTGCTTCATTAAAGGGATGTCAGTCAATAATCATAATTAATTAGATGCTCTATCCAGATAGGTATTTAGGTTGTGCCCTGTGTCTCATTCACTGTCATGGGATAGGTTTCAGCACTCCTGTGTCCCTGATCAAGATACTCCCATTACAGAAGACAGGTGGATGGCCTTTCCATCAAGACAGTCTGCTTGGGTCTTTTAAGTATAGATTGGCTTTTATATTAAATTTCTACTTATATAAGACTCTGTAGGCTCATGTGGTTTGTGTTTTTTTTTTTTCAATTCAATTCAATTCAATTTTATTTGTTCAGGGACAATGCACATTAATGAACATTTCTGTAAATGAGCCAGTTTATAGCTGATTAGCTAATTTTCAACTGTAGTCCCTTTAACCCACTTGCTTTTTTTCATCAGTCTGATTGCTTGTTTCCGTCACAAGATCTGGCAACAGTGGTTCCAAACTCCTGAATTAGTGCAATCTTCAAGCCCGCTTGCCTTCCCAGTCAAGCCCTCTCAATTAGAGGATAGTTGTAGTCACTTCAGACTTACATGAATAATTCACTAGGTGAGCATTAAAGTGAAAAACAAAGCAAAATATTACTTTCATGGGATTTATGAGAAGTTGCCGTGCCATGACCAATGTTGATCATATGCTTAAAGTTTATTGCCTTACATTTCAAGATGGTGAGATGAAACTTTAAGTAGTCATCTAAAGAAAAGAGAGAGAAAGAGTGAGAACTTCACTTAGGAGAGCCCTGTCTGTCATACTGTAGTATTTGCTATATGTGTGTGCATGCATTAGTTCACATTAAAATCTATTTTGTACCTGAAAGTTGTATAATATTTCTCCGGCTAACACACATTGGACTCTGAACAAATCGTAAGTTGTGTTTTGGAATATATTTTTGATCTATTTAATCAAAAGGTTTCAGTCAGTGAGTTCAACATTCTGTAGCCAACAAAGATTTAAAACTTATACTGAATTTAGATGAGTTTTTTTCTTACCTTGTTTCTGTTTAATTTATCAACTTCAGTTCCTCTTTTGCACATAATGCATTATGCTAAAGGAAGCAACTGTTTTTTTTTTCTCACAGAGGAGACCGCGTATATATATATATATATATTTATGTGGTGGCATTTACCAAGTAAGTATGTGGTGTATGCAAAATAAGTGTTGTAAGAGATGGCAGAAGTATGACTGACTGCCACATATTTGTGTGTGCATGCAATGTGCTCTACTGTCTGCACACTTGTCCAGTAATAACCGAGCTGATGCTGTGTGTGACTTCCTCTTGTGTTGCTTAAATGTGCCCAAGTGCAAGCTGCATTAGTGTGGAGGAGATGGAGAAGGTGGATGGTAAAGTCACTGCGGTGCGTCATAATAAATAACTACAGGTTGTGTTTAACGTGGCATATTCACACACGCATGAGACCGATGTATCTACTTATTCACAAAACAGTGTGTCTTTCCATCTTTCCGTACATTCTGATGACAGAGGTCTTGGTTTACTGTTTTCTTACAATAGCATATATAAAAAGCCTTTTCTCTTGTTCCTTTTTCAAACCCACAGTGGATGCCAGTAACAGGCTGCCCAGAAAAGCTCTTGCTACAGTGTTCTTTGCTCTTTTTTTTTTTTTTAAGAGGGCAAGTGGGGGATTTTGCAGCTGCTACTCGAATGCACATATGGGCTGAGTGGTGGTTAGAAGGGGGTGGGTAGACAGACAGCACATGGCCCCCTCAGTCACACTTTAAGAGTGCGATGGCTAGAGAAAATGGGACACTGTGCATGTAAATCTTCTCATATTAAAATGTGAGAAGATGTACAAAGGAGACTGAGTAACAGTTGAGTTTTCAAAGTGATAATCGTCCCATGTGACTACTTGAGCATAATCTGGATTTTCTTTTTTCATCCTGTCTGCCGCATCTTCTGAATGTTACTATTGCAGTTATACAGTTTCTGTTCTATCTGACAAGAATTAGGAAACTAATATGGTTTTGTGTGACCACTGCAGTTACATGCATATACATCTAGATTTGCCTTTTTTATGTAACTCCATCTTTCCTTCATTGCTATACTTAATATGTTGCAACATGTTATGAATATTTATGTTGATCTAGGACTCATAGCTTTTAGGGCTCATTTAAATTGTTGTGTAAGAGTAAAGCTTAAATCCAGCCTCTTACATTGTTCTATCAGTAAAAGAATCTATATTTTGGCTGAGGTTTAACATTTTTAACTGATTCTGGTTAATCAAGGCTAATTTACTGAGCAGCCATTCATCTAGATATAATGTTCCCAACATCTTGGTTGATATGAGAAGTCAATTTCGCTTGTTCTGCAAGATCAATATGTGTCAGGGAAAAAAATAAATAAATAACTGACCATAAAAGGTAACGTGAACAATCAAAACCTTTCACTGTATTAAAATGCACTGTGTGGCTCAGGGCCCATGCTTGAGGTTGATTTTCAGATGATATCACCCTGGCACCAGTGGTTTGGGCGGTTCCTTTTTCCGTCTGGGGATGCCATTGAAAGATGGGCAGCAGCCCCTCGGTGGCCAATAAAAACGGCTGTCATTAGAAGCACTTCCTGTAAAAAGTTACCTTCAAATGTCAGATCCATAAAACAGGCTAGTGAGCGAGAGAAAGGCATAATTGAGTGGTACTGTTTGGCAAATGGCCATTGTATTCAAGACATTACACAGACAAACTTGTGTAATCATGACTGTAAATACGGTCTGAAATTAATCATCAGAATTCAGCATTCACGCCTGTGACTTCAATAGCTAATAGATTAATTTTATCACCTCACTAAAATAAGATGGGTATTACAATAAAGTGCATGCTGGGGTATTTTATGGCCCTCAGCTACCGTGCATTGGTTGGCTGCATCAGGTGATGAGTCACTGCCTAAATGAGGTTATCCCATCCATCTGGACAGGCAGGCAGAAGCCAGAAGCTGCTCACTGCCCAGCCTACTTTATCAACAGCTGAGACATCACACACCCCACTAACTGTCCACTGAATGCATGACATCATCTTCACTCTTGTATTTTCTATGCATCTATGTGGGATTAACTTTCCTCATGGCTGTATTAAAACTGATATAGCTCTTCTAGCTATTTCCTCTTTTTTTGCCTGATACTATCCCTTTATTCCTATGAGCCATTCTGAGACTCTTGTCTCAGTTTTCTGTTGTATTTGTGAGCTACTTCTCCTTCAATGAAAATTCTTTCCTCTTCTCATCTTATCCACTCTTTCATCTCTTTCTACCCCTGTGTATCCCTTCTCATCTGCCCACGTCACCTCCCTCCAGTCCCCCCAGGCTCCCTTGACATGTGCACTGCAATCTGCAGCTCCAGTACTCTGCTGTGTCCTCAGGCCTCCCCATCACCCTGTACCCTCCCCTAGTGCTTTTAGGCCCTTCTGCTTAATTCATGAGCTTCCTGTGGCTCCTGTCATGTCTCATCGGGGCCACAGGAAGGCACGCTGTAAATAATGGAGCGTCCCCAAAGACATGTTCAATGTCGAAGCAGTGCACAATGCGCTGCTATGGAGAAGATGTGATGACACTTAAAATTCTGTGCTTTCCTTACAAATACATAAAGCTCATCATTTTAATTGTATGCATATGTTAACCAGAAAGTACAATTACAGGAGTGCCACTCCCATATGCCAAATCCTAACTTCACAGACATTTTATTCTTTGCAGAAAATAAATAAAAGATCCAGTTAAACAAACTTCATTGGTGTTAATATTGCATGAGAATTAAAAAAACAAAAACAAAAAAAAAAAACAAAAAATATTATATTAGCACAACATTTCCTATTTACATTTTGTGGTATTTCTCAGTACAAGGTGAATTTCAGTATGCTTTTCCATCCCTCATAAAAGTCATCTGGGGCAGGTATTTCTTTTCTTTTCTTTTTTTTTTCAATCTCAGTAACAGAATAAACAGATCAATTTTCTTGTAAGGCAAAAATTAGAAATCAGTGTGGTGGTCAGGAAGCAACACCTCCACTTAATTCTTGGAGGACAGTCTTTAAAGGCAGGGCTTTGAGCTGAACAGCTTGTTAAACATAGTATACCTGAACAAATCCTCAAACACAGCATGGATGACTTTGTCCTGCTCAAACATCTAGCTTTAGGGTATTTGTACAGTGTACATCAATAAAGAATGGACCTGTGCTGGGTGGAATAGTAAAACTCCATGAACTAAAGTGAAGGTATGTTTATGCGTATTTTGCCCTCTGTTGTCTGTAACATCAATAGCTCTGGAATATTTCCAATGTCAATTTTTAGGGCATCACCCATATTTTGCCTGAGTTGTATCGAGTAGTACAGTGGATGTGTAATACCGAGTAAAGAGAGCAAACTCTGAAGTGAATCTTGTTCAGGTAACTTCAGTACAACTGCATCACCTATGTGGTGTGTGGGATTTGGGGTATTTAACCAATGCAGACAAGCTTGCATGCTGTTGTTCAAGACTTAACAGCATGCATCAATGCCAGGCTTAGGCATCACATGTTACATGTTGTTATGATAAAACTGTAGCAGAGGGAATTGCAGAGTTTTGGACAGTGGTGAGGACCTCAAACAGCACTCTGGAACTTGAGACCACACAGGGATTATTTTTTTTCTAGTCCTTGTTTTTATTAACTCGCTGATTACTTTCAGCCTCACTGTCTATTTGATAGGTTTAGGTATAACATCAGCTTCTAAGGTTTGAGCAACATATTTTGGTGGCTTGGTTAGCCCCTAACTATCTGGCTAAAAAAAGATTGTGGTTGGGCTTAGAAAAAACACTCCTGCATGTTGTAAATACAGCATCTCAGACAGTGACTTGGAATTATAGCAGTTTAATTGTTTTACATATATGTCAAATGTGGAGTGCAAAAAAAAAAAAAAAAAATCAAAATTTTTTTGCCCAAGAGCAAAAACAACAACAACAACAAAAAAAACCTTTATCATGAAAAAGATTTTGCTGTAGATGCTCAGGACCTCTCAACATGCGCATAACTCTTTTTGTTTTGCCACTACTATAAGACATTTGCACCTCCTGCACTTGAAGCTAATTTTGCTGCTGCAACTGCTTTTCTCCAGAAGATTCTGGCCTTTTGGACTTCCTGTTATATTATCAGTCCATCAAAGTCAGGATGGATATCTGTGTGGGTCTGATCAAGGTTAAAAATGACCCACCATGTGCTCGTTAATACATTCATTGGTTCCAACTCCCAATCTCAAAAAACCACATTAGTTTGAGAACAGAACAGGAGCTGACCGAGTACCACGAAATATCACGCATAAGGGGGTAGAACTTTGGACTTTTGATATTATTGTGATGCCATTCATTCCACGATGTTTCCTTTGCTGTGGAGTTTAACATTAAATGGTAACTTCGTGTGCATATGTGAGCCAGGGTTAGAAGCCTTCAGGGGTTGGTGTAGAATACTGGGGATAGCAAAACAAGTTATCTGTGTGGGGGGAGATTTAGTCATATTCACCCTGTGAGGCTGTTATTTTTATCAGCTCACTCATACAGGGAGTATATAGTATTGCACAGTCTGATGTAACAGATGCATCTTTTTTTCACTCATGTCTCCCCACTGAGCTGAATTTGGTGCATGTCAGAATGAAGTGAAGTGTGACATATGTCACAGAAGGAGAAACAATGAGATGGAAAAAATGTGAACACACTTTGATCAAACCAACATAGGAAAACTGTTCTAGAAACACGCCATGTGTGCGTATTGATCTATGTTACCATATATTTAAGAAATCTGTGACAAAAGCTGACTGAATTTTACAGTCACCCCTCTATACCATGTAATCAATGCTTGATTCTGATTACTCTTACATTTTTGTTTTGTCGATTAACTTTCACTATATAGGGAAAGGTTTTACTATTTATGTTTACTACTATTCCTATCTTACCACATTCAGTTACAACTTTAGGCACAAGCAACACAATTTTACAGACTAAGAGGTTTGCACAAAAGAAATATGATGTGCTTTGGAAAATGTGATGTTCTGTCATAAATCAAAGTTTGTGCAAATACAGCAGTGTGGAGCACTCAGCAGATGAATCCTTCAGGAAAATAATCATTCCTTGCAGTCCTAATAAAACAAGCAAAGATCAACTTGGTTTCTAAACCAAATACAAGAGTAAAATATTCCCTTTGCATTCATGCATAGGTAATATTGATCTAATAATATAATACATTACAATACAGTCACAAGGGACATTTTTATGCACTGAGAACCTTTAATAATTTAAGTACAGTTTTTCTGATTATACTTCCATAACCTAAATTTACATCAGTAACATCTTAAGTGCAAGACCTTTACTTATAGCTAAAGAAAGAATCTGGAGGCTTCTTCTATTATTACCTTTGGTTATGTACATGGTTGGATGTGTGAGTATATGAGTGTGAACTCAACTCTGAGCTTAGTGATTGATTTATTCTACTCTCCTCCTTCAATTTTCAAGTTACAATTTTCCTTAAAAACTAAAAGATCTAGTGCACTAATGTTAGAACACCCTGTTGTAAGCTACTCACTGAAACAATATCATAATATCATATAGGCCAGAGTAAATGTGGAGCCTCATTGGAAATTTGTTGATATGGACAACAACAGGGTTGAAGCCATTCCAGAGTTTCACTGACCTGTTGATGGCGGATGGATGCAAACATGTTAGACTCCGCTGTTGTGCTACCTCACTTCTTCACTACCTTTAGACTTTTTTTGTGTGTGGCAGGGTGGGATGATGAGTTGCACTGTTACCCTACAGCAAGGTGGTCCTGGGTTCAAATCACTGAGTGACATTTGCATGATTCCTCTTGTCTGCATGGATTTTTATCTGGGTAGTTTAGCAAGTTACGTTAGCAAGTTAAGTCAGATTAATTGGAGATTCTTATTGTGAGCATGTATGCTTGTTTATCTGTGTTAGCCCTGATGGGCTGTCGCGCTGTCCAGGGAGTAGCCTGCCTCTCCTTCAATGGCTACAGCAAATACAGAAAATAAATGAAAGACCAAAGAAAAACTTATAACATGATTATAAATTGATTAAATATTTGAGAAATCTATTTGTAGCTTTACTAAATGCAGCAAATGTTACTTATTTTCTGATGAGCAAGCAACAAAGTCACAAGGTTAACTGGGCTACTAGGAAAAAGGCAAAGAATCACACTCTTTAAAAGAAAAAAGAAAGCTGCTGTTTGGGTAGGTTCAGGCGTTACATCTACTTGGTTAGGGTTAGGCAGTGCAATTTCTGATTTAGGTTGAGTTTGGTCTATTGATCTATAATAATGTGATTCACCTATTTATTTATTTTTTTAATCTTTCATTGTAACCATTGACTAAATATATTACTGGGCAAATAACCCATGGCATCATCGCTAGGTTTTCTACAGAGTGATTTTGGAGCTTCTTTTTCCTCATGTTGGAAGAATGACTGAACTAGCAGTGGTGAGAAACCAGCTGGACCACACTCACCAGTTACAGTTTGGCTGATTTAGCTTGGCTAGCTTAACTTATGTCAACCCAGGACAATAATGAATATTACTTTGCATTTATTTTTGATCAAAGCTGTCCACATATCTTAATTTCAGGTGTTCTGAACAAAATCAGTGGGGATCTGCTCTGCTTTGGAGCCAACACCTAGTGGTCAGTCAGGGAGTTGCAGTCTTTCTAACTACTGGTTTGGCTTTGACCTGGAAGTGTTGGCTCTTGATCCTTACCAGTTCATTGCTCTTCACAAGGCACTGACTATTTCTGTACTTCAGGTTATAAAACTATTTTGTTGTATTTAAGAATTAAATACTTGGTTATGTTAAGGCAAATGCTGTGGTTGGTTGTTTTTGTTTTGTTTTTAAAGATATTGTTGCTCAAGTGGCTTTTTAATGACAGGAAACTGTGGTAGGGTGAAAGGGGGAAGACGTGTAGCGAAGGGCCACAGAAAGGGACTGCTTCATGAAGACTGTAGCCTCTGTGCACGAGATTACTGCAAATGACACAGAAATACACCAGTTAGATCATTACCTGGTGCATGGTGGGTCCAGAGGGTCCTGCCAAAAAAAGCACTATATGATGCTGTTAGAGAGGGAATAGACGGCCAAATTCATGCAACATGGAAGGTTGGAGCAATGTTGGGTGACACTTAGTTGTGTGAAAACATAAGAGCACTAGATCTACAGCTTGTGCACTAACACTAGCACCAGCTGTAGTGCAGTAGCACTAGCTGTAGATCAGGAAATGCATTTTATCTGGCTGTTAAAGGCATTATGGCATTAGCTTTTATGAAACTTAATAAAAGTGACTCTCCAAACTGCCCATAACATTTTGTTTGATCACTTCAGCTTCATGAGGCTATATGAAATAAACATGCCTCTCCAGTTACTTTGTGAAGCTCTTATATCACGTAGCTGTTCAATAATGAGGAAATTATCCTTCTAAAAAAGAAAAAAACTTTAAAGCATGAATAATGCAAAACAAATTTAAATACAGACTGCATTATACATCAGCAGAGTGCTCAGAGGCGAGAGGTGAGTGTCTGCTATCTAAATATGCATATTTCTGCTGGAATGGATGTTGTAAAATCTGTGTTACTTACAAAGTAATGAAGTTAGGTCTCACTAGAGCAGCTCCCATGGGCTGCCTAGAGCAATACTGCAGGAAGTTTTGTTTTGTGTTGGGCAAAGGAACGATGGGCGATTAGGCGCGACAGTAAAAACTAAGGGCATTGGGGGTGAGGAAAAATCTGGGACAAGCCATTAGAATAAGAAAGATTCTCATTCTCTGTACCTGATATATGAAACAAATGAAAGAGGCAAAAGAAATGTCATCATTGCTTCACATTAAACGGCTTTTACTCTTGTGTTCATCATGTCTGTTTCCATTAACTGAACCTCCGTCATGTGTGGTATCCTCAGCACTTATCCCAATTTTGATGATCCTGGTGAAATATGTTTGACTGGAAAAGGCCTTAAGGTAGAAGCTTGTGGTTCCACCAGCCACAGTCTTTACAAACACACAAAACACACATAAACTCTGACAGCTGTTGTCCTGAGGTTCCACAGTGGCTCCACCTGAAATTCCCTGGAATTTAAAGATCCAAAATATAGGTTCATTGATAATTCACAAGAATCCCTTTACTGTACACTGCTGGTGTGTTTTGTGCATGACTGAACTGGCCAAAGTTTCTTATTGCTGTTCTTGGCCTTTTACAAAGGAAATTAAGATTAGGCTTTGCAGGAGAAAGTATGGTTTTGTCATTACCGGCAAGACAGGAACAATTTTTATTGCTCCCTCCTTTCACTGTCTTTCATAACATCACAAAAAGAAGAAATCTATTTGATGCTGACTACAGGAGTGCAGTGATAGCAAAATGGGAAAATGGCAAAAACAGTTTCTATCTGCAACAATGGCAGCTTATGAATTAATAACATACTGAATGCTGTGTAAACAGAGGATGTATTTCTCTCTCAGAAATGTGATGAAGCTATTGAAAAAGACTGCAACAGACAGATGCAGATCTGTGATAGAAGGCCACATGGAATAATGAATGGTCCTGGCAGAGACAACTGCTGTTACCTTCCGCCTTGCATATAATAAACTCTATTGATAAATAGATTCTCTCTTTCTTTCTTTCTTTCTGCAGACATCCGCAGGCCAGTGGCATCCAAAGGTCTCTTTATGGGGCCCAATAAGAAGTAAAGCTCGACATTCAGTCCTGATGCCTCGGGGGCCTGTTGCATGTCTGAGCTGAGTTTCATGTCCCATCCCATTCAGGAGGGCTGATGAAAGGGCATGATGCACAAACAAAAAAGGCAAACAGCAGGCTATTCTTAGAAGACTGGGGCACAGCCCGTGGTATGAAAAGAAAGAGAGATTGATTCTGCTGTTCGCTGTAAGATTAGGGTCAAAATGTTTCAAATAGATGTTACAAGTGAAAGTATCGTGTGAAAAGATGCTCTTACAGGCACAGAGGCAATTTTCAAAAACAATCCTGCTTGCTGACTTCAGTTGTATATTTAACACCACTATTTAACACGTGTTAGTGTGAAGACAGCTGGCAGAAATGCATTATGTATGGCTTGTTTGTCTCCATACCTCCATAAATGTCTGACCATCCCATACAGAGGAAAAGTGTGGATGAAGCTCCCTCTTCTGGTCAGAGAGTGCAACCAGAATTTGCAACAAGAGATGTTTTGTCAGATTAAAACACAACGCACCCTTCACCTACAAATTCATTTTAAATTTGCAAAAAGGTGATTGTAATAACAGGCATTGCGGACACAGTCTTCATTTACTGTTCATTTAATAATAAAAGCAACATAATGCAAGTTTGCGTGAAACATCTGGAGTGATAATGTTGCGTGACCCTGGTATCACAATGGCCATGTTGTTGAGACTCTCACATCCTCTTGGAGTGACAACAGTCAGAGGTTTTTTGTGCAGGTCTGCCACAGCTGACTCAGACACTGTCATGTGATGGAGAGATAAGAACAGCTGTCAGAGAAAGCCTCTGTTGTTAAAACAAACAAATATCACACACAGAAAACCTGCTGAAATTCATCTTCTGTATTAGCACCAACCAGCCAAAGCAAGGACTCCTGTGACAGGCCATTAGATGGCACTGTGACATCTAACTGCAGCATGACAAAAAGAAAATATGTCTCCATTAGGGGACTAATAACCCCCCCCCCCCCCCCCCCCCCCCCCCCCCCGTTGCCTCTATAAAGAATGGGAGATGTGGATTAAGATGGGATGATGACACATCAGAAGATATTTCAAGCAAGCCACATTTACATAGATTTTAGTTTGACAGTAATGGGATTTTATCTGAGCAGCCATGTTCTAAAACTGAACACATGGCATAAAGCAAAACTGATGTACAAACCAGCTACAATTATCGTTCATTTACAGTGCACATGTAAATCTTCAGGTCTACCAAACAAAAACATGTGTCTACCTATTTTATGACCTACTTCTTATATCTCTGGAACAATGAGAGGTTGTGGAGTGAAATTATGACTTCTCTGTTCGGCTCATGCTGCCATGAGTTCCCAATTGCCTACTTCATGCGGCTATAAATAAAGGTAATTGTGCAAAAGCTTAATTAAATTACATAAATCCTGTTTACAACATCTGGGTTTTACCATGACACTGAATCATGGGATGAAGGAGGACCGCAGTTTGTGGGCATGTGTGTGCCCAGGCCTTTAAGAGCTTTTTACCCTTCCCAGACACACACACACACACACACACACACACACACACACACACACACACACACTCTACTAGACAGCGTGTAAAGATCACAAAACCCCAAGTGTTTGTCCTTCCATTCCCTGCGAGGACACGAGGAACAGCTTCACTATGGCTCTTATTAACATCACTTCATGTGAAACAGTGGAAGCTCAGTGCAATAACTCATCTCATTCATTAAGGAGGAGAGCGTGTGTGTGTGTGTGTGTGTGTGTGTGTGTGCGTGTGTGTGTGTGCGTGTGTATTGGGAGGGGTCTTGTACTTGTAGGTCACATAGAGTTTAAAGCAGTCTACCCATATTTGTTGGTGAAATTGTAATGCAAAGGTAGATTATGGGGGACATTTAGTCAGTTCCTCCATTGATCCACATTTGTCTCGATGTGGAATATAAAGTATTGCGTCTGTGGCACACACCACCGGCAGAACCTGCTGCCATATCTCTGTCTCAGCAGTTTCATCCTGCAAACACAGTCTCTTGTGATTGATCGATATTAAACTGGCTGGCAGTTGTTTCAGCACCATTGGCTTGAGCAAGAGTTGCAGCTGAAGATTACAACACTGATTGCATTTCAATATTTAATGGAAAGTGCCAGAAAATCCAGAGTTCTTTCTGGTGAGTTCAGCCAGTGTTTTGCACCATTAGCGACCCCCGCAAAGACAAATTGGTTGCATTACCAGCTGTCCTAATGTTCATTTATTATTTGCGATAATAAAGTGACATGTATTTGGTCTCCCCTGAAATCTGAAGTTGTACACCCTAGTATTCCTTTATGGAAGATGATGCTTTCTCACAACCTCATATATCATTTTAGTCTTTGTGCCAGTTATTCATTTCTCTGTGTGATGAGATGCCACTTAAATCTGCTGGGGCTGCTCCTCTAGTATTCTGCAGATCATGTGGTAAGACACAGTGGGTGCTGTAATAATTCCCATTTCAGGACTCAGAGGGGGGTTCCCCACATAATGAACACGGAGGAGCAAAGAAGGGATGATGATGAGAGACCCAGCAGCTGGAAGTTAGAGGATGGATGGCAAAAAAGAGAAAAGAGCATTGTGGCATGATAGATGTGGGTGAGATAGAAATAATTTAGTGGATGGCTGGGTGAGACATGATATCTGAATAGACTCACATTTAAATGAAAACAATTATGCAACATTTCTTGATTATATAGTTTTCTGTGAAGAGCCCACAGTGGGGGGGAAAAAAAAAAAGCTCATGAAAGCACATAGTTTAGCTGTTAGAAATCACAGGTGAAAGTGACTCACGCAATCTAGACAGAGATCTAAATCATCTCTACAGTAATGTGCCAGATGAATAATTTACTAGCACAAATGGCACTGTTCTCACTAATACATCTTCAGCTTTCTTTCTGGCAGACTATGCTGTTGTGGAGCAGCCCGTAATTGCTCAGGGCGTGAAAAAGTACTAGAAGTCTGAAATGATGTAGATCAGGATGCAGTGCACACCACAGTGACAGGCCCAACCAGTTACTAGTCCATCATGCTAACCTCTTTACTGTGGCAGATGAAAAAAGTTAAGGGCCCATAACACAGCAACATAGCTCACATGTCATTGCTGGTCATATCTTGCATTTAGTGATTGAGGGGAGGGGGATGGGGGTGGGGGGTGCAAAGAAGAGCCTTTGAATTTCAGTCAGGAGGATTACAGTGCTGGTTAGAATTTAATGAAGGCACATAAAGTGGAAATCTCAGCATTCAAGACCTCAATGAACTGCCAGATCGGAGGAAAAAATTGCAGCCAAAAGCACTCAGAGGAAGACTTTGATCCAGCTGGAGCAAATCTTTAAACTGATTTGAGCATTCGCAGCACACTGTGGCGTTGTGGTCAGTTTTAAGAGATAAATGATTTCTCACATAATAATCAGAGCGCTAAGACCAATTGATCATGCACTCACAAATCATGTATAAGTGCAGAACTCTGCAGGAGTGCTCAAGCCGCTGTGCTTCTGGTCTTATCTTCCCCAGCAGTATGGTGGAAGAGTTCCTTTCTGCAGCAAAAGTGGAAACCCCCACATTATGGCCAGCTCAACTGCCCCCCCATCCTCTCCTTCACCCCTCAGTGGATTATTATTGTGTGTAGCTATTCTTTCAAAGGTCAAGAGAAGTGATTTGTCTCTCCTCTGCTCTATACTTTCTCTCAGTCGAAATCCCAGTGGTGTCTGGGTGGAGATGATAGAGCTGCCTATTCCTTCCTCCCAAACTCCCTAACACGCCCCCATCACCCCCCTACTCCTTCCTCAGTCGATCATCCCCTACTCAGTTGCTCAAATGCAAATTAATGCAAAAATGCACATTTTGTTTTGAATTCCATAATTTAGAGGACAGAAACATAGGCATCGCTCACAGCACTGTTTCATGAAGCTTATTGCATTTCTTGCACGTTAATCCAGTCCTGGCCACACTCATGGATTTTTTATGAATGTCTTTAGCCTTGTAATGAAAGGACAAGAAAAAGAAAAAGTTAAGCAAATATTCAACTTTTTTTTCCCCCATAGTCTTGGCATAGTAAAATGGAGTGATTTTTCTCACCACATCAATAAAAACAAGTCTCCTCTTTTCCTTCCTCTTCTGTTTCTTTGACTCCCAGGCCAGCACATGGTCTCTTGCAGCTGGTAGTGCAGATTTGATTCAGCATTTCCAGAGTTCCCACAATCCCCATCCCTTATTCTCTCTGCATCCCTCACAGATGGCTGCTGAAGAGGCTTCAGGGACACTCTGCCTGCAAAGACCAACTGGCTGGACACTTGGCTGTTATATTTAATTATAAAACCCAAATCCCTGTTGCTTTTCTTTGTTTTTACCCTTAACCCTCATAGGTTTAAGACTAATTTGCTGTCAGAAAATGTGGGAAAAAAAAGTCCATGTATTTGTTGTTACCATGACTTGTAAGTTTAAAATGTATTGCTGCTGTTCTTATAACAATGATACTATAAAAATGGGCTCAAGGTTCTCATCCAGGCGGGTTGGAATTGCTGTAATGTGCAACCCTTATGTTTAAACTAATAAAGCTTTTGTAGAGGGGAAGCCAATGTTTTTCCTCATTTATGTGCTCCTGAATGAATGGGATATAAATCGGTTCAATTTTCTTTTTATGAGTCTTTAAAGGAAAGGCAGAGGTTTAAAACAATGGAGGAAGGCAAAGTTTAATTAAATCATTTCCTGCTCTTTAATGCACATCTTTCCCTTTAAATTGCCTTTTTAAAATAAGACAAAGGAGACCAAATATAGGAACCCCTGAAACTTCTGGCTTTTAAATGTAGTGAGAGCAGAAAATAAATTTAGTTGCAAAATAAAGGAAGATCAAAACTAAAAATGTCATTTATACATCCATTTAATAATATCTATTCATCTGCTATAACCCAGATTCTTCTGAGCTAAAAATACAAAAGTTTTAATTTCACTTTGCAGTGAGGTGTTTGACAGCATGATTGTGACTGGAGATATAAGTGAGGTGCAATAATTTGCCATTTTAAACTGCTGAACAATACTAGCCAAGAAAGCAATTAACTTCTTGGAATAGAGACTCAAAACAAAGACACCTCAGAATAAAAATTTGCAAGTCAAAGAACTAAACTTAATTGTGTTAGCCTACTTTGAAGGTAGGTGAAATTCAATTTCAGACTGTAAGAGACCGTAGCTGCATCGAATTAAGCCTGCGTACTTTGCCCAATTTATTCCAATGAAAATTACACTAAAGAAATGAGACATTATGCTATAGCCAAAGGGAACGCTTTTTGGGGATGGATGAAAACATTTAAAGTGAACAAGAGCATGCTCTGATATGATGACATTGCATCAAGATAATATTGCTTAGAATGGTTTTGTTATGCCTCTTACGATAGGTTTGATCTCCTCTAGAAATGATGAAACAACAGTGAAATTGTTGAAAGGGGTGGCTAACGCTCTGTAAAGGATTTCTCTTTTATTAAAACCACACACACTATAGCCATCTTTCATAAAATCACCATATTACCTGTACTTTCAGGGGTTGTTATCACTTAAATTCCTGGAAATATACTTTTTCTTACACCCTCACATTGCCTTAAATATATTTTTCTTCTACTTTTGAAGTGCAAAACTGCTTGTTTAGTTTCCAGGAGTCACGATGTCCCCGGGAGTTGGAGTGCTACATGTTCTATTTGGAGTTGCTTTTCTCAAAGTTAGAAAAGAAGTCTGCCTGGCATCAGTCTGTTCTCTACCGAAGATGAACGAAAGTGTGAATAATGTGACGGAAATAGTGGGTGCAGGGTGTGAGATGGTGAAGAAAGAAAAAAAAAAGGGTGCAGATGAAAATATTTCTCAACTTGCTGAAGGCCATTGTTTTATACGTATGAATTCAGGAGCATTTACGCATAATCTATAACGACTGGTCAGACCAGAGTCTTAGTGAGCCACATATGCACACCGTTTTTAGGCTATCAATTTTTTTTTTTTTTTTTTTTGCAAGCTCAGATATTTCATTTTGCAGAGTGGAGAGTAACTGGTTTCCTGGGTAATGTCAAGTGAGCAACTGTTCTGTGCATGTGGGTGTACAGAAAAAATGAAAGGCGTGTCACAACAGAAAGCTGTTCTGATCATGTTCTGCTGTGCTGCACTTAAAAAAAAAAATGAAGAGACAAAATAAAAGATAACAAACTAACTCCACCCAGGCAGTAAAGGGTTAGTGAAGTGGACTGATCTGCCTCTGGTCATTGCAAAACATTTGTTCGGTGCTTGGCGTTTTCTGAAGCGGTCGCTTATTACACATTCAGAAAGTATTTTTGTTTTCTCACCTTCCTCATTTGCCGTGCACACTGAGCTGCAACAGAGCTGCAATCATGCATCCTTTCATCCATCCCTTCTCCTTTGTCCACGTAAGTGGCCACCCACCTCTGCCGTGACTTTCCACACCAAATCAACAAGGACACCTGCTCTGTGACTGGACCACCCAGTGGGAAGTCATCTTTAACTTCTCTTTTTAATTGGATACTCTGGCCTTTCCAATCACTATAAAGAGATTAAGGAGTCTTGGGATAGCTTTGTTTGTACAGACGTCCACATTCACCTGTTAAAATCGGCAGGTTGTGGAAGTCGTGAAGATATATGAGTCGACAACTCCTCACAGTGTAGACACAGAAGCGTGGGTCATTTTATTAATTTCACAAGTAAAGAAACAAGAAGAAGATGGCGCTGTTCATCACAGGAAAAAGTGTGTCCAAAAACATCACAGTACTTAAAGGGATCATAACACATTAAACACATAGACCAAGACACTAGTAACAACATAAAGTGCTTGATAACCTGAACAAACACTGTATTGTAATGCTGCGACTAACATCTCTATGCAGGTGAATTATATACACATACATATGAATGATTAAGGCACTATAAAGTAATGATTTTATCAGTAAAGAGACTTTTTTTGCTCTGCAACTTAATTGCACTGAAGAATGAAACGGATTACATTCTATTCAAAAGCGAAAGGCAATTAAATTTGTATGAATTGGAGCTACTTTCATTTCGGCTGCTCCTTGCTCAGGGTCGCCACAGCAGACTGACTCCATGATTGGTGTGGCACAGGTTTACACCAGGTACCCTTCCTGACACACCCAGGATTTGGACTTAGAGTTAGTGCAAGGTGAGAGATGCATGTCATACATACATACATACATAGGGCCATTTGTTCAACAAATATTTACACATGTTTGAATCAAAAAAGGAGAATTGGGGCCACTGCTTAAACAGTCACGGGTTTGACTCAGTCCTGCGTCCCTTTGCTGCGTGTCTTCCCTGCTCTCCCCTGCTTTCCTGTTCAGGCTTCACTATAAATAAAGGCCACCAGAGCCATAAAAAAAAAATCAAGTGAAAAATAAATAAATAAAAGAGGAGAATTGAGTATGTCTGATGGTGCTTTGCGTCTGGGGCCGTGAGGACCACGTGCTTCAGCAGAGCTTTGAAAGGCTCCATTCACCAGCTGAACTCAGGCCAGCCTCGACTGGGCCTTTCTGTTACATCCAAACATCTGCGGTGTCCAAGGAACATCCTGGAGGAGACTGGTGTGCAGAAAAATAAACCATTGTGAGTACCCCGTGCCTTCCTTTGCCCCGCGTCTCCCTCCCTGTCTCTGCAGACGAGCACAAGCCTTTCTCTTATACTTCCTCTGCTCCGTCAGTCCCGCCTTTGTCACTTGCATTGTGTCTCTGTTGGTGTTCTGTTCTTGTGTTTCAAAGGAGATAGTCAGGAGATCGGGACAATCACTGCGCTACTCTGACTTTCATATGAGCTTGTCTTTTAGTCTGTCTTTCCATAAGTATCTTATTGTGAACATGAATACATGAAAACTGAAAATAAATAAATAAATAAAAAACTAAAGCAGAGCAGTTTTCCTCATCATGCAGTAGCTGCAGCCTTGCCTTGACAAGTATTTCAAGTCCTTTCATAATCCATTGCCTGTGGTACGTTGATAGTTTGTCTTTGTCCATATGGGGGAGCTCTCAGGCTGCCCAGGAGCACTACAGTAGTGCACAACTGTACTACTTCCATAACGCTGTACTTCTGCAACTATGTCCTAGGAGACTGCTGCAGAGCTACATCAGACGTCTTATAAGAGCGCAGAACAAAGCTACATAAAACTATACAAAGTGCTGACTCTTAGACTTCAGGACAGTGTTTGTTTCCAGTGGGGAACAACTATAGATATACAGTCCCCTACCTGTGCAGTCCATTTTTGCACTGCGTATCCATCAACATTACCCAGCTGTACAGAAAATGAAAATCTAAGTTATTCTGCCTCTATATTTGTGCTGCTGAATTGGCTTGTAGGTTTAACAGATATGACCTTTTTAGTTTTCGTACCGGGCCCATGTGTGTTCTCTCATTAATACTGTATACATATTTCAGTAGAGCTCCAGTGCATGGACTTGAACTATGTTTGTGCATCTCTTTCGGGGCTTCTTTGCGTGCAAAAGAGCCTGTGAATATGCAGGTTTGTGGCAGATGCCTGTCAGTGTGTGAAACGCTTGGGTTGAATCTTCCCAGTGGGAGTAACAAGGGAGGGAGACCGCTGGGGAGCAACAGACACAGTTTGTGGCTGAGAAAAAGGTTTATATATTTTATCTCAGTCTGTGGGAGGAAAGAAAAAAACATCAGATAAAACAACAACAAATAATCAAATGAGACTCTTATTTTCTGAAATCCACCTAAACACTTCACTTGGAGCGGTCTCACCTTGTCAGACCTTATTCCCACACTACATTTCCTCTCTTCACAGCACAAATCTACAGAGATGTTTCATGTGAGTAAAAATATCTTTCACTTAGTGTTTCTGTCTGCACAGATCACGTGGCACCCGTACAACCAAGCTCTGCTGAAAATGAGGGAATGTGCTCACAGCAAACAAACAAATAATCACATGAGGCTAAAAGCCACCACTTACTAGGATAAACAAGCCAAACATAATGTATTATGTTTTGTGAAAGACTATTGACATGAAAAAGTTGGTGTTTGGGAAGTGGTCGTAGTTTTCTGCAGTTCCAGTTGCTACTGGTAACTAAACAGGAAAATTGAGCGTGCTTCACACCAAAGATCCCAAAGCCTTCTGACTGAATCAGTCATTTACTAATTTCATATGCCATAAAGGATTTTCTAAAATAACTGGTAAGATAAAAGATAAAAACAAATGTTTTTCAATCAGCAGCAACAATGCTGAACTTAAAATGCACAACCCATCCACATCAGACCCTTCGGGGGCATTAACATAAGGCTCAAAGTGGGAGAGCGTGACCGTGTTAATTTAAAATGAAAACTTTTTCACCCTGAAACTGGCTGCTATTAACTGTGGTGGCATTCAGTGTTGCATTATTGATCTAAGCACAGCTCTGAGATCTAAAGTGGGCAAGAGTGGATGTGGAGATTAGGGCAGTTTCACATCTTAACTGGGACCCCTGCTAGGTCTCCTGCGCCTGCTATATTCATATCAAATTGAATGTGCCAAAAATGTATAAAGATATTAACCTGAATGGCTTTATGTTTTTTCTTTTCTGGCACTGCTGAAAAGAAGAGGCAGGTCACCTAAAGGTGAGTCTTTAGGTGAATGCACCTAAAGACTCAGTGCATTCAGCAGCTTTGAAACATTAATGAACTGGACTGCAGCATGCCGTGTACAGTAATATTTTGCTGTATTGTGCTTTTCTGCCTTAGTTTAGTGAAAACATTACATTTCATTTCTCCATTCTCATCATTATCTTTTACTTGAGTGCCATCACATGACAGTTCTTTTTTCTTTCTGACCTACCAAACCAGACACGAGTGAGCTTACTGTGTGTCTTGGGTACATCCATCTCCCATGAGCTGCCATCCCCTGGAGGTTCTGGACTAATTTTGTGGAGTTCCTGGCTGAGGCAGTGGAGCCCTACTCTGACGGAGTGGGAGGTATGTGCGCACTCCATCTTCTTGCACTGACAGTTCCGTGCTTCTCCACAACTCAGCATCTTTGCGGTAAAGAGGGGTAAACAGAGATGGTTGGGGAAAGAGGAGCAGAGAACTCTGGAGTTCATGGCGTCCTTGAAACTTTCTCAAGTGACAGGGGTTGTTGAGGGACCTCTGACAGCTGCTCCCAGCCCTCGCTGTCGCGATGCTCGTGCGATGGGAGTCACATCCAGAGCATGCTTGTATGTGGTGATTAAATGCTGCGGTGTTAGATGTTTGTGAGTGCTGATTAGAACTCATCCAACATTCCCAGAGGGGTAATTTCACCAGCAGATGATGTGTCAAGCACCCACCCTCATTCAGAGAAAGTAAATGTTTGTACACCAGTCAATCACTATTGACTTAGCTCACAGCAGCTAACAGTTACAAACGTAATTGTTTGACTTATGCTTCAGCTGGATGTTACGGAGGGGATTCAATAAAACACTGGGCCTCTTTATTAGACGCCCGTGGAAGCTTTGCACCATGTTTAGCTCACTATCTTCCTCTCTGAAGTGCAAATGACTCTATAATTAGATTCCACACGTGAGATGCACAACACTCTGCAGAGGCTGCAATGAACGGCCACAAATCCTGCAAGTAATGCGATTTACATATCTGCAAGAGCATTGTATTAATTTGCCGGATAAAGGGGAAAATAAAAAAAAGCAGTGATGCATACAGTGAAGGCTTCTGCAGTGCAGTAAATACAGGTAGCCTTTTCATCTCATGTTTAGAAATCACTGAGTCGTGGTAAGCTGGTGTGGACTTGAATCTTTGATGGCCACTTTGAGAACATTACTGCTAACATGATAAATCTAGCAGATAATAGTTATAATAAAGGAATTAACTTGGGAAAAACCACAAAAATGCTCATACACAAACATGAATACTCCTCCACTCCTGCATTTCCACCACACTCACTCACTGGAAAGCAGCATGACAAACTCCAGCAAAAGACTTGGCATGCGGGGTGCATAATCTTCCTGTAATGCAATCCTTTTCTGTCTGCTCCTGCTTCCTTCCTCTGACTGCTCAAAGTGCCATGCAGAGGGGACGCTGCATGACAAGCCCATCTAAACTGCGTGATGTAGACTAGTATGGGCACACCTTCTGTGAAAAGGCCTGTGCCAGCACACCCTCATGTACTTTTCATAAGTTGCCAGTGCTGCACTGCAGCTTGGTTCTGGTCCAGATATCACTATTGTTGGTAATTGCTCCTCACTGTTGAAGCCTGGCATCAACTAACAACCCTAAAAGCTCCAGTTAGAGTAAAAAATGGGAGAAAATAGATCATTTATGACTAAAATATAAGAACTCACTGTTCATGGTATTTTATTCACCCTCGAATGCCCTGATAATGTAAAACTCCTATAAGACTAGTTCGGCTAGCATAAAAATGCACTCTCAGTGGGAGCAAATGCTTGTTTCTTTAAAGCCTTTTTTCTGCTAAAAAAAGTTTGAATGTCGGGGACGTTCCCAAATTAGCACTCCAAAGTGCTATTGCACCAAAGTTAACTGTTTGTTAAATTTTCAGTAGCTTCTGGCGGTTCTGCTCACTCAGTGCAGTTCTATTAAAGTTCACAGTACAAAAGGGGAATTTTTTAAAAGTTTACTGCTGCATCAAAGCAGCAGGAGTGTTGAAAAAAGGAGTGTTATGCATTTTAAGGGCCAAAATAGGCGCTCATAAATTGCTGTAATCTCAGTACTGAATAGTTGGAAGAACGAAGCAGACTTTTTTTTAGTTCTCTTTCAAGCCAGGGTTGAGTGATTGATACTCAAAATATGCACTTTGGATGGAATATCACTTCAAAGAGGCTTATTTGTCTGAAATGCCGCTTGAAAGCTGATTGTGTTTCTGTGAACAAGCAGAAGGATCTTTGTGATGTGCTGAAAAGTAGTCAGCATGAAGTATGGCTCACATCAGGAGCTGAAGGGCTTCAATTAACACACGCTTCATCATGATGGCAGTATGATGATATACTTCCACGGTTCATTCAGAATGGGTTTTTATACATGACGAAGTTAGAATGTGGAGAGGACACCGAGATGTCACCAAGCAGAATAACAAGGGACTCAAATGAGCTTCAGTTATGATCTGCATTGTTAACATTTGCTAATGAAGCTCTAACAACTTGACATAATACAATGTTAGGCATGTGCAGATTTTTTTTTTGTCTTCATAACTTCATTGATCAAATACACTCACAATATGTCCCTATCTTTGATCTGTGAACAAAAAGGTCAACCCACAACCTCCCTCCTATTAAATGTCTGATAACTCTATCACCTAAGAAAAGCTGCAAGTTGTCCAGAGGCAAGTATGTCACGATAGATGCAAAATAGAACAAAACCTCTTGACAGGCCTACACGATGCTTTGGAGTGTGGGCGAAGATTGAACTCATAAAAGAATACAGCATCTTTTTCTTTCATCTCTTTTTAAATAAAACTATGAATCCGTTAGCTAGATGGGTCAAGCAAATGTAAAAACTAGTCTTGGCCAGTTTCTAAAAAAGACTTCAGGCATATGGTAGAACATTCTAAAGCTCTGAACTTTTCCATTACTGTTTTCGTTCTCTGCTTCAGCACTGGCCCTCACCAATTGAACAACCACACAAACCTGTCTAATACTCTTTCCTTGGATATAGCTAGAAGCACAGGGTTAATTGAACTGAAGAAGGTCATCATGTCTATTTAAGCTGAAGAGCTCAGAGAGAAACACCAGTCAGAGGCCTCAGAGCCTCTCACAAATTTTTAATTTCCCACCTCACACTTTTGTTTCAAGTGTACATTAAAAGCAAAAATGGCTGCTTATTCTTGGCTTTTACATATATTCAGACCAATACTTCAACCAGTCACATTTTGTAATTATTCTCGGTATGTACTTCAGTGGGAGCTTTATTGGCTCCTGTGGATCTCATGCAGTTTAAGACTGGATTAAACTGAAGCGTCCAAGCTTATCTCCCTGATCATACTTTTTCAACATGCAGCACTACAACTAAAATAACTTCTTAGGTAAATTACACAATATTCACAATCCATCAAACTACTAGAGGCAAAATACTGTTGGGTTTATTGAACGTCTGATGTGTGTACTTGCATTGACCAGGATTTCCTGGAGTGGGAGGGGTTACGCACAGGTGCTGCAAACGATCAATGGCCACATCTTGCTCTTGGGAGTGGAGTGAAGGCACGTTTGTTCATTTCCTCCATTATGTGAAACCATCTGCATTTCTAGCTCTTTCTAAGATGTCAGTTCCAACAAATACCTTTGCTTTTAACAAAGTTCCCATGGTGGTAAAGAAATTAAGAAATACAGACATCATATTTAGGCAGTTTTTATTTACAAAGAAAATTAAGTGATTCCCATTCTTCTGCATGAATCGACTCCTGATAGATAAATATGTTCCAGCTTTCAACCTGCAGGAGGAACAGAAAAAAATGGGTTAAAGTGATACAATCATATGCATACATCTGATGTCACAAAAGCAATTTCTGTGTAAACACCAGTGAAGATAAACGTGACAACAACTGTGACCTGCGCCCACCTGATACAAATCGATGTCTGCAATAAACTGTCACATCAACTTGCTAAAGTGCGAGCTTATCTACACAATATGGCAGCAGTATGAACCCACATGACATCTGTTACTGTCACTCTCAGCCGTGAAGGTAATTTATTGAAGTGATGCCATAAAGGGAAAGCTTAAGAGGTGCTGTGAAAGACCGATATATTGTAACTTTACAAACCAAAGCTGAAACAAACAAATCATCCAACATTTTATTAAAAGAAGATATGTTAGAAAAAAAAAAAAAAGACATGTATAATTACCTTGAAGGCTGAGTAACAACAGCGGACCATTTCACTTCTTCAGAATCTGATGTCTGACGACTATGAAGGGGAATGCAAAGCCACTGCCAAAGTAAACCACCATCATGCCCAGGAGACGCCACTTGTTGTCCACCGAAAAAGGCAGGTTCTGTAAAAAGACAAATACTATGAGGCATTTAGACAAAGAAAATCATGCACTCTGAATGATTAAATTTAGAATGCAGTAAATATTTAACCTTCATGTTCAACTTGGAAAAATGACCTCAAATCAATACTGCAATTATTTTAGTGTATGATTTATTTTATTTGTCCTCATAGATCAATGACGAGGCTTTTGCTTTAAAAATGCTTTATAAACAAAAAGAAAAAAATTAAAAGGGGAAACAGTATCCCACGTCAGGGAACACACACATGCAGTGTACAAAATAAAACCAGAAAAAAAAGAGAAATAATTTACACAGGCAAGATTGTTGGTTTTGATCAAGTTTTCATTAATGGACCAGCACTACAGTGATCCCTTGCCACTTCGCGGTTTGAGTTCCACGGTTTTAGTTATTCGCAGATTTTTTTTCAGAAATACTTAATAATAATAATAATAATAATAATAATAATAATAATAATAATCCAGAAATAATCGCTGAAATTCTGCGAAAATCCACCCCACAGCAGACGAGAGGCCGCAGCTGCCAGCGAAACATCAAACGATGACTTGGAGCCTCCTGTAAGCAACACGAGAAACACAGAAGACCCAGAACTCTAGAATCTGTGCGCTGATTGGCTGAGACGCATTTACTACATTTCGGAGACCAGAGCCTGTGAGAGAAACAGAAAGACCACAGTTGAGCCTTTGTCGTGTGTCACTGCAGTGCCTCGCTACTTTTTTGCAGTGTTTAAACATATTTTAAACACATTATTTAGGCTCGGGCTCCAGTTCGCGGATTTTGATTGTCGCGGGGGGGGCGCCAGTCCCCATTAACCGCTAACAATAAGGGATCACTGTACTGTATAATATGCATTTAAACAAAGGCTGGGACAAAACATTTCAATATCATAAATGTCAGTTAATATAGACCAATCATCTCAATACACTTATTTTCCAGTGAAAAGAAGGCAAGGTAGCTAAGGCTAACATGATGATACTATAGACCTGGAGTAAACAGTAAAAAACATATTTGCCACAAACATCCCAGTGCAGTGTAACAACTTTCCTAGCTCTCCTGCCATGCTATTGTGAATTTGACAGAACCTGAAATAAGCAAGTATTTTGGATTGTAAGCCATGACTGTGTGGGCCAAACAAAAACTCACAAGTTAATGAGAGGTTTTGAGTAGATGCCAAAATTTGAATTATTAAAAACGGGATTAAATTCAGAGGTTCGTGGTGAAACTACAACTGTGAAAGTGGATGGCTTTCTGAGCTTAAAAGGAGTGCATGAACTGATGGTAGGACAAACTCACAATGTTGACGGGGGCAATTCCTACAAAAACAACCAAGTTCAGTATTAAAACTCCATAACTACTCATGTTTAAAAATGGTGTCTAGATATAAATATTGAAACCGGTTATATTCAAAAACCCTTATCAGTAATACCTGTGAACTCCTGGACCGAGTACGAGTTCACTTTGACCTTATGTAGCTTCAATTTAGCCGGATGTACCAGACAATCCAGCATAGGACTCATATTTCACGCTAATATTACCTGTTTCCGAGTAAAAGCAACGTGACAGATTCACGTCACTATATATAATATAACGTTATCAAAGTTTTAATCAAAGCTTTACTAAACTTAACGTTTTAAAATTTAACCTTACAATTAGCTGGACAGGCGGCTAATGACTCGTTCGCTAAGCTAACGCAAACCAAAAGAGAATTCGTCAATGAACAAACAGTGGCTGTTAAGTCTGTCCTCACATTTAAATACGTAATATACATTAAAGAAGAAATTTAGATAACTATCTGTACGGTTGGCTTTGCTGGTGTTATCACTGCGCTCCTGTCCAAAAACCAACATGACCTCCAAGTAGCGTAAGCTAACGACAGGCTGTGGAGACAAACAAGGCCGCGTAATATATTATCACTTATAAAATGACGTTACTTGTTTAATGCTAAAGTCTCACCTTTCCTGGTCCTTCAGCGTAGTGTGAAGAACGAACCGCAGAGGTTGTGAAACGCCTCACAGCTTGTCCTAGCATGATTGCCGGTTGGTTTCCTCGTTACTTCGGTGGTCTACTGCTAAGCGCGACCTTCCGTGCTTCTGTGCGATGCAAAGGATTATGGGAAAGAAATTAGCATTTTTTTTCTAGTGGGAATTGTAGTTCAAATAAGTCAGAAGCGACTGCAATTGCATGAAACAAACAAACAACAATAATAACAACAAAAAATGTAATTTTGCTCCCTGAAAGAAAGATATTTATATTAGAAAGACATAAATAAGTGGTGTAAAAGCAGGTCTAGAGCTGGTGTTGTAGTGCATAAAATCACATAACATATTTTTATGAGACACTTTGCACCCTGTCAGAGAGCATCAAGTTAGCTACATTTCTTACATGTCATATCACTTACAAAATAATTGTAATTAGCTGTCAGATTGCCACAAAAATGCAGTTACTCTGAAAGAGCGATCATATGTATCTGAAATACAGTTAAACTTAAAAACAAAAAGATAGCATATTATGTTGAATGTGAAAAATGCAAGGACACCCCCATTCAATCTAAGACAGTGATTCCCAAAGTGTGGCCCGCGGCCCCCTGGTAGGCCGTCGTGGGACTGCAGGTGGGGCGTGAGAGGTCATTAAAATTAAACAAATGTGTTTTAAATCCTCGATCTTTTTTAAATATGTTTTTAATGACTGTAAAATATTCATGACATGATTAAAAAAAACATTAAGAACAAATAAAACAAACCAGTTAAGTGTTATTCTACTGTCATCTTAACTTAATATGACAAGTGTCACCTTATTTGTTGACCCCTTGCATTAATATCGGATCATGGTTCCTTGTCTTGTATGTTGATCACAGTTGTGATTAAAGGTTTCGGTGGGCTGCAGAGATTTTTCACATTTGAAATTGGGCCTTGGTATTCTGAAGTTTGGGAATGGCTGGTCTAAGGTTTGGCAACATCCATCCACCCATCCATTATCTATGCCCACTTAATCTTATGCAGGGTCCCGGGAATCTGGTAGAGCCTATTCCAGCTCTCTTCGGGTGAAAGGCAGGGGCACACTCTGGGCAGATCACCAGTCCATCGCAGGGCCACATGTAGATAAACAATCATCCACACTCGCAGTCACTCCTTTTGGCAATTTAGAACCACCAATAAACCTGACATGCATGTCTTTGGACTGTGGGCAATCAGTGCTAACCACCAAGCCACCATGCACAGAAAGGCTAGGTTTGGCATCATAACAAATATAAATGAACAAAATCACATTACAATAAATTTTTTTCAAGATATTAAAGAAAAAAAGTGAAAATACCTGACACAAAATGCAGAGGCAGTGTGTGAAAAAGGAAGAAAATTGGTTAAAGCATTACCTTTAGAAGTTACACGAATCCATTTTTGTATTAATGCATTCCATTAATACTGCACATTCCAACTCCACCTGCATTAATGTGATGCAGGTGGAGTTGCTGCAACAACAGTTTCAACATTTTTTTGTTGGATTGATGTTGTGATGTTGCCTGGGTTATAGCAATACCAGGACCATTCTTTTTTTCTCAGATACTCTGGTGTATGTATTTGTGTGCCTGGGATTATTGTACTGTTTCTTGACCCAGTTTAACTCAAGTTTTTGGACAAGATGGCCTTACATTTGACTCAAGGATACTTTGTTGTACAAAAAGTTCAGGGTTGTTTTTATGTATTATTATAAAATATTATACTGTATCCTGCACAGTGTAAAATGGCACACACCTACAAACACACACTTACATATCCTCACATACACACACACATACACGTGCCCGCTGAGAGAGAGGGAATTTCAGTTGTCATGTATACAGGTAAAATTCTATTTCTCATCTCTTTATAGCTGTGAGTATATGTGGAAGAAGGTGCTCTGGTCAGATGAAACCAAAATCAAACTTTTTGGCCACAATGCAAAATGATGTGTTTGGTGTAAAAGCAACACAGCTCATCACCCTGAACACACCATCCCCACTGTCAAACATGGTGGTGGCAGCATTATGGTGTGGGCCTGCTTTTCTTCAGCAGGGACAGGGAAGATGGTTAAAACTGATGAGAAGATGGATGGAGCCAAATACAGGACCATTCTGGAAGAAAACCTGTTGGAGTCTGCAAAAGACCTGAGACTGGGACGGAGATTTATCTTCCAACAGGACAATGATCCAAAACATAAAGACAAATCTACAAATAGAATGGTTCACAAATAAACGTATCCAGGTGTTAGAACGGCCAAGTCAAAGACCAGACCTGAATGCCAATCAAGAATCTGTGGAAAGAGCTGAAGACTGCTGTTCACAAACGCTCTCCATCCAACCTCACTGAGCTCCAGCTGTTTTACAGGAAGAATGGGCAAGAATTTCAGTCTCTGGATGTGTTAAACTGATAGAGACAAACCCCAAGAGACTGGCAGCTGTAATTGCAACAAAAGGTGGCGATATGATTGATATGATTGACTATTTTGAACAAAAGTATTAAAGCAAGGGGCCGAATAATATTGCACGCCCCACTTTTCAGTTTTTTATTTGTTAAAAAAGTTTAAAATATTCAATAAATATCGTTCCACTTCATGATTGTGTCCCACTTGTTGTTGATTCTTGACAAAAAAATAACTTTTATATCTTTATTGTTTGAAGCCTGAAATGTGGCAAAAGGTTGAAACATTGGTAGCTGGCCGAATACTTTCGCAAGGCACTGTATGTATGTATCAAAGCTTATATGATATCCCAATCATGGCAGCTGAAAAGGGTTTTTTTCACAGCTTTCATCATCAGCATATGGACCCAACTCTCTTGTCATAATTTGATTATTATGGAAATGACGGCCTGTGAAAACAGGTGGTCCAGCCCCTTTGAATCATGGATGGTCTGAGGATGTGAATGTCCTTGGCCTCTCTATGGCTGTCCATTCACTCTTAGCTGATAGGTTTGGAACTTTTCCAGTCACTGCTGTGCAGATTTTGGTCTGGTGATTACACAAAGCTGATGTCATCCTTTTCTGCTTGGTATTTCAGTCTTTTGTTCAGGTTCGCTGATGTTACATTGATTTAAAAAAAACAAAAAAACATTGGGAATTCTACAAAAGCTCTTCAGTAGACCTTGGAGCTGATATAATTTTCTTATACATACATTCTCAGTTTAAAAAAAAAAAACTGAAGGAAGGAATAATAATCACAAAAGAGTTACAAAAAGTAACTCTCTTTAAATAAAAAAAAATCAGAGTTAATTTCATCTTCACTTTGAAAAAAGTGAAGTTCACTTTGAAAATCATTTCAAAAGATATTTTTGAGTTATTTGAAAAGAGAGTGAAATGTTTCTAATGCTTTAATGATTGATGGGTCTGGATTGATGTGACTGACTATTTTGAAATCAGATCATATTAAAATGTGACCTGATCTGATCTTCATGCCTCCTATAATAGGACAAACACATAGTGTTTTAGATGTTGATAATTTCTTAATTCTTCACTGAAAAAAAGGGAAAAAGTAAATGAAGCCTTGAAAGTTGATAGCTGGTCAGACCTTTGGCACTAATGACTTCAAATAAGAACTTTTGGGAGATCTGGATCAGACAAATTCAAGAGGAAGTTTTGACTTTCATCTTTACAGAACTGCTCTATCTCAGACACATTTGCAGGATGTCTGGTGTGATGGCCCTTTTGCAGTCATACCACAGCGTCTCTGTGGAGTTAAAGTCTGGTCTTTGAGTGGGTCACTCCAAATTTTCTTTTACTGAAACCATTTTGTGATGGATTTACTTTGATTTACTTTCAATTCACTCCAATTCAATTTTATTTGTATAGCGTCTATTACAATGCAAATTGTCTCTAGGCGCTTTACAGAGACCCAGAGCATGACCCCCGAGCAAATATCATTAACTAAAATTACACCATTAAATCCTAATCAAAGAAAATGGCAAGTAAAGAAACTCCCATAGCGAGACAGTGGCAAGGAAAAACTCAACTTTAAGAGGAAGAAACCTTGAGCAGGACCTGGCTCATATGGGAGGACCTTCCTGCCGAAGGCCAGCCGGGTAAAGAAAGAAAAGGAGAAAGGAGAGAGGACAGAGAGAGGATGGAGGACAGAGAGAGGAGAGCACATACATCCTGGCAATACTATATGACACACGATGTATAAATAATAATTATCCATTAACTTTAGAACTAGGAATTCCATTGCACTTAAATTCTGACTGATACACATTGTTAGTACATGAACTCTCCTCCGTCACCCAGTGGCTCCAGGCAGCATCCACCACCATCACATGAATACACTAGGCGCATGAAGAGACACACCGCAACTTTGGTGTTCACACCCGCACCGGGGGGAGATACAGCCCTGGCTCCCCGCTCCACCTGCCGCTCATCCACACTGGTGCCGCCGCCACCGATGGGCGGACACCCAGGCTGTCTGAATCCAAGATACACAGTGAAACCTGCATCCCCATCTCCTCATCCTCTGTTTTCAACAACCACAGCAATAGTTGGGGGCTCCATCATCAGAAATGTGCACTTTTTCAACTCTGTCACCCACTGCTTCACTTCCGAGGATGTTGCGGTTACCTCCCTCCTCGATTAAAAGGTTAATTTTACACGTGGGCTTTGATGACATGTCCCGTGGACAGTCTGAAATGACTAAAAAGGATTTTAATAAGCTTTTTAACCATTTAAATGGCTGTGGGTTATTTGTTTTTATATCTGGGCCTCTTCCCTCTCTGAATCGTGGAGTCTGGGGAAGACTCCTCAGCCTCAACACCTGGCTCCAGTCAACATGTATGCTGAACAAGATTGGTTTTATTGACAATTTAACTTGTTCTGGAACCGGGCTTCATTTTACAGGGCTGATTGTATCCATCCTAGTAAGCTGGGCAGTCAAGTTTTGGCTGCCAACATTCACGTGCTGTTCAGACCATTACATCCACGTGTGACTGACTGGTTTCATCCTCTTTAGTCCCACCAACCACCATCTCCACCACCAGCCCCCCTCTACTGTCCACCTCCACCAGCATCTGTGGCTGTAAAGCGTCCACTGCTAACTCACCCCATCAGAACTATCATCACCAACAGATCCTTTCACACCAGTCAGGCTGCCCGCAAGATATCAGTCACACGCTGCCTACGCCCCGTGGATCCAGAACAAGGTAGTAAACCTGTAACAGTCAATATGGCACTTTTTAATGTTTGCTCCCTCTCAAACAAAACTTTTATTATTAATAATTTAATTTTGGACAACATGATTGACTGCTTATTTTGAATAGAAACATGGCTGGGCACAGATGCTCCAGTAGTTCTTACTGAGGCCTCTCCACCAAATTTTAGCTCCATCTTCTCTATTAGGAAGGCCTAGATGGGTGTCAGTACTGCATCAATTTTTTCTGTCTCACTTGGTACTAAGCAAATTTCATTTGATCAGTTCACCACCTCTGAACATCATGCCTTTGTTTTTAGCAGCCCTCCGATTTTATGTATCACTGTTTACAGACCACCTAGAAGGTGTGCAGCTTTTATCAATGAATTCTCAGGTTTTTATCATTAATATACACTTCCCACAACATGATCATTATATCCGGTGATTTTAACTTACATGTAGATGAGCGATCAGACTGTTTAGCTAGAGATTTTATTGATTTGCTCACTTCCATGGATTTTAATCCACAACAGAGGAAACATGCTGGATCTTGTCGTAAGGTATGGCATATCCATGAGTGTGTCCTCTGTTTGTATCTGACCACTACTGTGTGTTTTATAATATCACTGGCTTTATGCAGTAGGAGACCCTTAGTGCGAACCGTGAGGAAATGCTATCTGACCCCAGAAGTGGCTGCAAATTTTATTGAAGTCTACAAGAGAATCCTACAGTTATTTTACCTTCTTCCTGTGATTTTATAATTGACAGTTTTAACAGAAACTATAAGTCAAGCTTGGACTCAGTAGCTCCACTAATAAAAAAAAAAGGTAAAAACTAACCCTACACCCTCTTGAGAAACAATGAAATTAGACAACTGAAAAGAAATTGCAGGATGGCTGAAAGAAAAAGGAGGAAAACCAAATTATCGATACATTACCAAATTCTACAAGAACAACTTAAAATCTGTAACACTACAGTTAAACATGCAAGGAACAATTACTTTGCAAAACTAATTACTGATAATAAGAACAATCCCAGAATCCTCTTTTCAACCATTGACCACTTAATTAACACACAGAAATTGCCTTCTTTGTGAAGAATTTGCAGACCACTTCAGGAGCAAAATTGAATTTATTAAATCTAACATTTTATTTGGTCAAAAAAAACAGTTTTTAATAGAGCTGAAGGTCTGTTTTTACCCGAGGAAATACTGGACAGTACAAAGGAGTACAAAAGAAGGTATTTATTCAACAAAACAAAAAAGTCCAAACTAACCCAAAAAATCCACACAAGTAAACCAAACAGAAATCCAGAGTCAAAACAGAAAAAAAACACTCACAGGACACAATAAGACAGACCAGCAAGCAGAATGAAAGTGACTGGACTTAAATATACAGAGGAACAAATGAGAGGCAGGTGCAAAGAATTAGGATTACAAGGGGAAGGAAGAAAAGCAGAAAACAACGGAGACGAGACAGACCTTCAAAGTAAAACAGGAAACAGAGCAGACGAGTGACAGGAAGTTATACCAACTTGACACAAAACCAAAGGAAAAACCAAAAGTGCCTGTCATGGCTGACTAAACCATGACACATCTAGGCTAGGTGCCCACTTCCACAAAAAGTAGAAAGTGCTGAACTCTCTCCAGTGTCTGACTGTGGGTTGATTCTTAAAAACTTTGAGATTAATTGGTATTCCTTTCGAGTCTTAGGCAGATCAGCTACACTTGATTGTGTTTAGAGATCTCACTGGTCTTGTGACCAAGGACTACCTGATATTATTATCAGTCACAAGACCAGTGTGATCATACAACCAACCAATTAAAATTCAACTTGAAATGACATAATAATTAAAGAAAAATAAGAATCTCAACTTGGCCTCTTCTCCCTAACCATGACCGGGACCACATTCTTCCCTCTTTGTTGCTTCTTTCAAAGTATTTTCAGTACACATAAAAGTTACAACAAAGTGGTTCATTTTCACGTGTTGTTTGTTTACTGTAAGAACATGCTAATGATGCACTTCCAAGTCCGACTGTGTCTCAGTCGAAGGCCGATTCAAGACGGCTCATCATCATATAGTCTGTACCGACCATTCTTGACATTGTACCCAAGATGAAGCAAATGCAAATTGTACAGTGTGAGATGTTATAATCTTACACAACTGCAGAAATTGTGTAGTGTATAGGAGCCCTAAAATGTAACTAAAACAAAAATGTAAATTAAAAAAAAGAATCCAATGATTTCAAAATATAATTGAGTCAAATTTATACACAACAAAACATAGAAAACATATAAAATGTTGAAAATTAAACAACTTAACATTTTGTGAAAAATATTTGCCCATTTTGAATATGACAGCAGCAACACATCTCAAGAAACTTTGGAAATGGCAACAAAAGGCTGGACAAGGCCAAAAAATTAATATTGGACACGCTTGATTTTCCCCCTTTATATGCAACTGGATTGAAAACAGACATGATTCTGTAATAGAAATCACCGTCTAAGAACACAGTTGGCTGTTTTTTGCTGCAAAGAAGAAGCCATATGTGAGCAGGATCCAGAAACGCTGCCATCTTCTTTGGGACAAATCTCATTTAAAATGGATTGAAGTACAGGGGAAAACTGACCTGTGGTCAGGAAATTAAAGTTTGAAATTCTTTTTAGAAGTCATGAATGCCATGTCCTCAGGTCTAAAGAGAAAATGGACCATCTCTTGTTATCAGTTATCATTAGTTGTAGCTTGTATCTTTGATAGTATGGGGGTGGATTAATGCCAATGAAATAGTCAACTCGCACATCCTGAAAAAAGTAGCATCACTGCTGAAAAGTATACACAGGTTTTAGAGTAACACATGCCTCCTTCCAGAAACATCATTTTCACTGAAGGCCTTACATCTTTCAGGAAGAAAGTGCTAAACTGCATACTGCATTCATTGCAAAAACATGTCTTTGTTGTAGAAGAGTCCAAATGCCGAACTACTCTGTCTGCAGCCTTTATTTTTGTCCATCTGAAAATATTTAGCACATCGCCAAGTGAAAAATATGACAATAAAGAATCAGGAATCTTGTGGAGTTTGAATCCTATTTCAGACAAGAATGGGGCAACATTCATCTTCTAAAACCCCAGCCGGTGGTCTCCTCTGTTCCTAGACTGTTGTTAAAAGAAGATGGGATGCTACATGATGGTTAACATCACCCTTTCCTGTCCCAAATGCTTTGAGATGTGTTAGAACCTTACTTTCAGCATGTGGTATGTTTCTATGTTCTATTGTGAATAAAATATGGGTTTGGGATTTACAAATCATTACAATCTGTTTTATTTATGTATCCATGAAGTAATTCATCTATGGTTTCACTTATTTTTTTAACCAGTACTGTGAATATTTGATTATTTGTGTCCGATTAGCTTAAGCTCATTGTCTTTGACTGTTATTGTGACTTAGATGAAAATCGTATCACATTTTGTAGCAAATAAGTGCAGAAAAACAGTTAATTCCAAGCTGTTGACACTATTTATACCACTGTAGCTATACATTGTTAATGAATGATATATGTGATGTTAGCGTCTTACTTAGTAGACAGATGATATTTCAGCGTTGTTTCCTAATACGGCACTTTTGTCCTGATTGGGGATGTTATGACATTGTCTGCTATAATGTGGGCTGCTGCGGAAATCCGGTTACCCATTGTCATGGCTACCACATCCATCAATACAGGGTTATAACCTGGCCTTATGGTAACTGTCTACTCTCTCTTTGTCAGCGCAATCTGTTAAAAAGAAATGAGTAGTTCAGAATCATCCTGTGGCTTCTTCCCACGGCAAACAATGTCATCAGCATCCACAATGAATATTGATGTTATTGCATAGAAGTTATATAAAGATGGTGGCACGAGCCTGAAATACACCCTGCTTCACATTGTCAGAGTCATCCATCCTGACTATCCAGTGTTGTTTTTGTTGACTGACTTGATATGAGCAAAGCTGTTTGTACCCACAGCACTCTGTTAATAACAGTGCAAGATCCATAATTTGACATAGAGGAACTCATAGATGTTAAATAATAAAATATCCATCTTAGCTAGTCAGGCGCATTCTCATCTAATTCCTTTCATCAGTATTCCAACACACTTAATCAATCATGTGGATGACTGTGCATTGTGATATATATTATCCTATGTATGCATAATTACAATATCTTTCAAGATTATTGCAAGCTTAATTGTAACTTTACATGTCACTTAATGTCTGGTGACTTTAGACTTTCTTTTTGAAATGGGAATTGTTTTTTTTAGTCATCAAACAATTTGCTTCAGTTGTTGATGAATGTCAGGTTTAGACTGTCAAAGCAAACAACATCTGTCTTTTTCCCTACATTTGCAATAATGTACCACAAAGGAATGAGCTTGATCCTGGAGGGCTGTTCATTATGGCAGCAGCGCCTTTGTGTTTTAAGTGTCTTACTTATAGTGTCTTTCTTCAGATAAGATCTGATTAGCACTTTGTTTTGTGAGATCTGAGGGAGAAAAACAATGTCTTGTTTCAACTTATATGTTTGTTTCTGGCTGTGCGCTCAGTGATTAAAGAGGTGACACTGGGCGTTAGTCTTTCCCCGTTCTACCTGTATGCATTCATCTTTTTCAGATATCTGAATGGAAACATTGATTGTGCACCACTGTGTCTTCCTCCTGTTTCTTTTGCTCTGTGATTTAAACACTGAAATCTATGCCTATTTCAGGGCCAGTCTGTGTCCCAGGAACTCAGTCTTTGTGCAAGTGAGAAACCAATGTGTTTCTAGTTGATGCACATGCACTCTCATGCATCAGGCTGAAAAAGAGACAGACACATCCTCCAGCAAGGTCATGCTGGGAGTTCATAGTATGCATGCAGTGGCATGGTTTGACATTAATCTTTAAAGTGGATTAAGGGTAAATTGCATGGACTTGGAGCTGACCTAGCCCCCTCGGGATAACTAACCCATGCCCTTGTACACTCTTGGAAAGGCCTCTTAAGTAACAAACATCCTTTTTGAGATTTGTGCTCATGCAACATCTCTGTTTTTCTAAGGCATGTTTTTACTTTAATAATCCTTTCCCCATTCCCCTTGCAATTATTGTTCTTCAGAAATAAAATGGACAATAATGACAGTGCTCCATATTAAACCAGCCCAGCTGGAAATAGAATTAGATAGAGAATTACCCTAGAGGCCTGGGGTAAACATGAAATCTCTATTCCATTTCACACACACCCCCCCCTCCCCCAACTACGCATGGTTTATCCATTTTTGAAAATTATGTGAGGTGTGAAACACTCGGAATTCCTGGCATTTTCAATTTTTCGCACATCAGCAGTTTATTTACTGTCTCAATACACACTGGGTCACATTGTACGTTTCCCTTGTGACATCCTTGCGTGCATATGTTGTTGGAGTCCTGCTACACAAAGAATAATGACAATATAAAAATAACGACAGGTTATTTACTGGAGGTGGTGTTGGGTAATAATGTGACAAAATGACAATGCTCCTTGGTTAAATTATAGCCTACAGAGTAAAATGTTTGGCATTTCATTTCTGGAAACCACAGACTTTTGTAATGTCTTAAGGTTTGTGCCCCTTGCCATACATGAATAACATCTTATTAACCAATACAAGACTCAAGACCTTCATCAAAGAGAACAAAATCTGACTCTTATTTTTTTCCCTCACTTTATTTTAACTTGTACTTGGTGATACTTTTTGACACCACAGTGCAAATTATTCAAATTCTTGCATCATCTCATCAAGTGACCCTGAGCTTTTGGCCAACAAAAGGTGACATTATACACATCTGTGGTTTGTAGATATGTTAAATGGCACCTTGGATGATACAGTTTAAACCCACTGCATCCAACAAGTAGATAGATTTAGTTAACTGGTGCCTGCAGTCAACCCAGTATGGATGTGCCTTGAAGTGCAGTGCCACTGATGAAATGAAGGCGCTGGCTACAGAACATGTTTGATTTGTAAAGCTCACTATTAAAACAACAAAAACAAAACAAAAAAAAGGAACAAAACATATGGAGTAAAACAGAAAAAACAATGTGCACGCATAAGTTAGCATTTGTGCATATTCATCTCAATTTGTGGATAAATTAAAAAAAAATGTCAATGTCAAAATGTCAAACTTCAAAAATACGTATTAATTTGCATAAGTGTAAAATCCATATATAAAATGTTTAATCTGTATTTTTTGTCTGTGAGAATGCGATTCAAATAGTTACAACCTTAAAAGATTATGAATATAAAGTATAATTATATGGTTGCAGTTTTGTCATGATTAGCACAATAAAACTGAGAAGGCACTCGGAGCTCTGAGCCGAGCAAACTCAGAACTGTTGGCCGGTATGCCGACTGACAGGAATCCTTCAGGAAGCCTCCAGTTGGAACTGTTCTGGGACCTGCAGTAAATCATCCTGTTAGCATGACCTCTGGTTTCTAATATTGTTTTGGTGGTGACATGAAATGACTGCTGTCGTTGGCAATAGCTAAACTAAGCTCCTTCCTTTATGCTCAGATTCTTCAAAACAATTACAGCCAGTCATGGTGGTCTGCTTGTACAATCAACACAAGCACAAGAAAACATATTCTCTTTACAATATGCTAATGATCTGTTTATATTCACAGTTCAGAGGTGAATATAATGATAAGCGCTAAGTTGCTAAAATCATAACAGCAATCGGCAAGCTGTCTTAATCAGTGGCAGAGCCAATGGCTAGGTACTGACCAAACGATGTCAAATGACGTGTGGGCATCTAATTAGTCAGCTTATTGCTTTTATTGCTTAATATGAATTCACAGTTGTGTCTTCAGTCTCATAATGAAGGAACCGCAACTGTAAAATTGGACTTTGTAATCATAATCTTTTAAGGTTGTAAGTATTTGAATTGCATTCTTACAGACAAAATACAAAAAAAGTACAAATTCAATGATTTTGTTTTTCCCTAAGAGAGCTGAGGCAGGCTCCTGCAGATCCCTGTGACCCTGCACAGGACTAAATGGGTATGGATAATGGATGGATGGATGGATATATGATTTGCTCATATGAGTATTCATTTATTTTTTTAATTTACAATTTCTTTTTTTATTATTGTTACGGATCCTGCGATCCGGTGGCATCGTGAGTTCTGTGGGCTATCCCCATCTGTCACCTGGGACCAGAAGAGGGAATGACATCCTGGGATTCCCTCGACCAGACTCCTCTTCTATAACAGCTGAGCAGTGTTGCCATCACCTGGGCCTGCCTCCCATCGCCATCCCCACCCATAAAGGACCTGTCAGAGCTTCATCCGTGGCAGGCTGTCAGCCACAGACAGATCTGCTGCTGTTGTGATTTTGGATTGACTTGTTAGCTAGTGTGGGTTATTGTATTGTTGTGTTTGTTGCTGCTCAGATTGAGAGCTAGACTTGTTAAGAGTGCATTTTTTGTTTCATTTTTGAATGTATATTTATTTTGTTTTAGTACTTCTTTTTCTTACCATTAATAAACGGCTTTATTTACACACCTTGTTACTACACCCTGATTTACTACTAGGCTCACTCACCATCTCTGGGTCGTAACAATTATTAACAACTTTAGATGAATGTTCACAAATGCTAACTTGTGCACAGACATGTTTTTTTTTTTTTTTTTACAGCTGTTTTGGTCCATAAAAACAGACAACACAACTTTTAAAAAGTGTAATACCAAGTCAATAAATGCTTATTATGGAAATCTTTAATGTAGCACCTCAGTGGTGTGATAGTTACTATTGTTTCCTCACAACAGAAACGTTGCTGTTAAAATTTCAACTGGGGTCTTTGTGTGTGGAGTTTGTTCTCTCCATGCTTGCCTAGGTTTTCTCAAATTATTCCAACTGCATTCCACAGTCTAAAAACTTGAATGTTAGAGTGATTGGTGATTGTAATTCAACTAATTAAATCCTTGTTGAAAATCCACCTCCTCTCACTGGTTTTTGGTCCATTTATGATATTATATTCATGATTTCATTCATCAATATTTTATTACAAAAATAAACTTACATAAATAACATACATAAGTTACATAAATAAACTTTAACTTAATTTGACTTGACCACCAGAGTGAGTGTGAGCGCACATTTGCCCGACTTGTCTCTGTGCTTTCTCAATTACATATTCACCAATGGCGGCTGGTGTGCCAACAAATTCCCCTGCCTAATTTAGCATAAGCATTCAAACGAACAGTCGGAAAATGACTACAGGTCCATAATAATAATTTAATTTCAGTTTCCAGTTTCACAGAAGTAACAATTTACAGTTATATTAGAATTAGACTTTATGCTATCAAATACTATACAATCAAGGGATAAATTCACAACAGGGGTATGATTTCAGCACAATCTATACAAATCAACAGTGAGTGAGTTGGGGGGGGGTGTGGGTGAGTGTGGGTTGAGTTATTATATGGAGAGAGAATGAAACAGAACATTTCCCATTGAAATGTAACATATACAAAGTATTGAGAACCAAGTTATTTTAAAAATTAAACATAAACAGATGATTTTAATACCCTCTCTAATCAAGAAAAAAAAATGCAACAATTGTGGAAAACAGCAGAGAAGCCATAGAACTAGCGAAATATGTCATTCCATGTGTTAGGATTACAATTTAACTGTTTAACTGTTAAAACTAAACTTTATTGCATGTAAGAATGCATGCATTCTTTGCATGCATTCTTTTATGACCATGAGTTCCTTAGCTTTAGGTTTTATGACTTAAACGACTGGAACATCCTGGCTTCTCGACCCCCAAAAGTCTGTGACAGCATAGATAAATCACATTTTAGGGACATCTCATTTCCTGGACAAGCACAACCACATGTGTCTGGACCTGCTGTTGGCCATTGGACTCTGAGACAAAGGCCATAAACTTAGGAGAAGAAAGCAAGGATCCACCTCCGCTGGATCTTTTAAGAACTGAGGGACAATTTAACACCGTGGTGTATTTCCCTGGCATCTCTTTGTGGTGTCAGGGAGGTGTACCATCGGCCGATTAAAATATTCTGCATGGCATATTGATTCTTTGTATTCATGATTGTATTAAACTCTTTATTGACCTTTGTTTCTAGTCTCGTCAATGGGACCAGATAAAAGAACACAGGAGAATTACTTTCACATGTCACAGCCTAAAAGAAACAACAAAGCAGTCTCTACAACTATATTATTATTATTACATATTGCCCATTGAACGTAAAATAAACTTAAGACACTGTGTATCTGTTTCTCTGTGTCTCTATTTCTCTGTTCCTCACTGTTCCTCGGCGTGTGAGAGTGGCGCTGATGAGGTGCTTGGTGAAAGAAAACCTCTCCTTGGCATGGCTGATGATGGTCTCACATACCTATGCGAGAACATACAATTTAAAAAAAGGTAAATAATTAGGTCCTCCCATGTGTCACTACAATCAATATTCTGAATGCCTACCCTATATTGTGTAATAAACCAAAATGGTTAGCTGTAATTATTCATAAATATCATATGACAATAAACATTGAGTCTGGACTACTACATCAAGTGGCGAGCATCTTTATTAGATTTTTTTTGATGATGTGTGTCTGTTCCTCTGTCTCTATGTGTGTACAAGCAAGTGCTTACCTCCAGTGCCAAATGGTGCTGTGTGTCTTTCTCCCAATGTTCTCCATTTCTTTGAGGGTGGCTTCCTGAAGAGGTGCCTTTGAACTACTCCTCACCCTCAGACAGATTAGGAACAGTTTCCCTGATCCAATATGAAAGTTTTCTTAATCAGCTGTGAAAAGTGGTTAGGGATATATTAACCAAACTCATGGTTGTTATAATTACTAGCACCTTATATTTCATCTAAACTTCACAGATAAATTAATTATTTGAATAAGATGCCATATAAGTATTTAAGGCTACATATAATTTATGTTGAGAATTAACAATTAGGCTAGGCTACATATATTGCATTTAACATACCTGATAGCCTGCATATGGTTCATAAATGTCTGGGTGATTCTTTAGATGTAGACAGCATCAATGTTCCTCTTCTGGAGCTGAATTATAGAGCATGTCCACATGTGGCATGATCTTACTGAAACAAGGCTAGGAAAAGAAAACAGAAACCTTTGTCTTCCAGCATATCTCACATAGCCTCCAACCTAGCCTCCAAACTGCTTCACTGTTCTGGATGATCTGAAAACACTTCACCAGATCATTCTTGTGCTCATAGACGTGTTGAAGTTCCAACGTGTTGACGGTGCACTTGGAAGTCGGTGTGCCACCATCTCATCCAGCACTGCAGTTTTCTTGCTAGATTTTGAGAAAAAAGAGGCAGAATCCCCCCACCATGTCAGTAAAAAAGTGACTGATCTGAGGGATGTGGGAGGTTGCCTGCTGCATTACCAGGTTTAACTGATGGGCATAACAGTGAAATGTAGTGAGCATTTGGGCCCATCCTATGCCTGGGCAATCAACTTTTTTTCTTGTTCCCTCGAGAAGGATGCTGTGCAGCCTTTCCAATAAGGGCACTGGCTATTGAATCCTCACAGCTGTTGGGTAGCTTGAAGAATTCATAGAACCACTCCTGTTTATATTGTTGTGTCCATCAATGTACCTTAGTACCAGGACTAGCTGACAGTGTGTGGAGTTACATACTAACCTGAAGTTTCCACCTTCTGACCATCCCAGCATTTACCTTCCACCTGTCTATATAGATAGGGATATAGATATAGATCTAGATATAGATCTTGGATATCAACTAACATGCTGACCTGCAGTCTGACCACTTCAGTGTTACTGCTTACATCTGTAGCCATCTCTGTAGTTCATGTACTAACAATGTATCAGCCATAATATAAGTAGATTCTTAGTTCTCCACCTAATGGATAATTACTGTTAACTATTATTAATATATTTTGTCCTATATAATATAACCAAGATATATGTGCCTCTCCTCTCTCTGTCCTCCATCCTCTCTTCTTCCTTTACTCAGCTGGCCTTCATCTTGAGGTCCCCCTTATGAGCCAGGTCCTGCTCAAGGTTTTTTTCCTCTTCAAGGGGAGCTTTTCCTTGCCACTGTTTGGCTTAAAGGTTTTTCTCCTGCTAGGAGATTTCTTTTTTTACTTGCCAATGTTTCTGTTATTAGGATTTAATGATATTACTTTAGTTAATAATATTTGCTTGGGGGTCATGCTCTGGGTCTCTGAAAAGCACCTAGAGACAATTTGAATTGTAATAGATGCTATACAAATAAAGTTGAATTGAATTGAATTGAATGTAATACAAAGATTTGATATTCATGTGAATTTATTCACATGTTTTTAAATCTCCTGTTTTTTCTTTATTGCATACCATTTTCATGTTTGCTAATCCTAGTGATTTATTTAACCATACCAGTACTCATGTGTCTGAGATAGGTATCGTCCTTCACAATCCCAGCAGTCTATTGACGATGAGCTCCTGCTTTGCCACCCTGTCAGCCATGAGACAGAGTGTGACAAAGCCACCTGCCAGTGGTCCGTTAAGCAACGTTCTAGTCTGACCAAGGACTGACCGAGAGCATCTGTGCCACTGTTTGTGTCTAATACGCTAATGAGAGCTGTCAAGCTGTCGAATGCACTCTGGTTGCCCTCCGGCACTAACAATGGCACCTTCAATTTGGCTGCCTTGAGTGACATTAACAAACACAGCCACAAAGAGAAAATACTTGCTCCAGCTACGACTTGCATTGACATGCTTGCAAACAAATCAAAAAGACAGACTGACACAAAGAAAACCGTGAACAAGAGATGAAACAGAATGATAAAAAGTCAGGAAGACAAAGGAGCTTTTATTATTTACTTTTTCTGATCTTGTAGTTTTTTTTTTTGGTTTTTTTTTGGCCGGCCAAAAGAGGCCAGTGTTGCTTAGGTCACTGTAAAAGCCTGCTGCCTACTTCAGGAGCACTAAATATGTCCAAAAAACAACAACAGCAACAAATTTTTATATATATATATATATATATATATATATAATATATATATATATATATACACACATTAGACATTTATAGGCCCTGCAGAGCCTCTAAGAAAAAAAAAAACTCATCCTTTGCAGTTTCACCAACTTCACAATAAGCAGTCTTGATTGCTTCCATGCACCAGGCTATGCAACCTTGTGCCATTCCATGAAGAGAACAGTGAACTACAGTCATATGTGCGTGCAAGAGGTCTTAAGGGACTTCACTTTAAACCTCCCAAACATCCATCAGGCTCACTCCAGCTCCTCTCATACTGACTTAACATGTTTCCCCCTGTAGTATTCTGGGGCTCTGACAGTGTTTTGCAACAACAAAATCTTGGCAAGCAATAAAAGGAAAAAGAAAATGAAACACCTACTATACAAGAACGAATTGGGAAAACATGGTTCTGCTTTGGGGTGCTGGGTGACACACTGCTTGCACTCAGTGCATTCTCTGTAAACAGGCAATAGGTTAATCATGAAAGACTGGTTCAGCTTGTTCACACTGCAGGCAGTGGTGTTATAACTTTTAATTTGCAATATTTTAGTTAAAAAAAAAAGGATTTTTCATAATGAAATGAAAATCTAACACCTGTGGTACCAGGCAAATTTTCATAGAAAATAGCTGCATACAAAAGAAGCATATTAAAGTATTAACACTGTCAGTGTATGAAATAAAAAGGACCAACAGTGAATCTTGTCTTACTATGACAAACCAAGAGAAGAAAAGCCATAATTTGTGGAAGGCAAATAGGTTTTGTCTGTCAGATTCATAAGGTGTTCCACAATTTAATAATGGCCTTCTTTTGCAGAAGAAGAAATACTTGTAACAACAGCTGTAGGAGTATAAAAGAGGAAGACAATGTGCAAGAGTAGAATTTGATGGCACAAAATAACAGATCAGAGAAAGAATAGTATTTCAGAATAAATAAATCTCTAACACCAAAGCATATAGCATAGCTCATTGTGCACTAAATTAACTGTTTTAAGATTTATATAGAAGAAATATATAAAGGTAATTGTGAAACAAATTACCAACATTTTTACCAGCTCACAATTCTTAGTGAGACTGGTCGGTTAAAAGATATAACAATAGTTTTTGAAGCATGCATGACATGTCTTTATCAAATATCTTCAGTGTACCTTTTGCAGGCATTATGGAAAAGTTGTGACAATTGCATTTACAGTTTAGAGAATGTTTACGACTCTTTCAAATAATGTAGGATTATGTACAATGTGATAGTGATTACACAGACTCAGTTAATAATTAAAAGACAATAGAGGGCTGCCAAGTTTCAAGAAAAGTTTAGTGAGATTATAAATTATCACACCAGGAAACCCACACATGCAAAATCATTTTTTTGCAACTTAAAAACAAAACTAAACAAGCAAAAAAAAAAAAAAAAAAAGAAAGCTCTGTGATGAGCACTGTTAGTGAGTTGTGGGTGATTTCAGACATAGCCCTTGTCTATTTTTGTAAATATTAATGGTTTAAAATGTTTTTATGAAATGTCAGACAACAAGCTTGAAATTGTGTAAGTGGTTGCAGTCTTTGAAACTTTAATGACACCAGAGGGAGGTTCTCATTTGAAGCTCTGTGGCTAAAGGTCTGCTGCCATCACGCCTATCATTATTAAGGACAGGGTTCCATCAAACACCAAGCTGCTGTGTGTGTGTGTGTCTGGCCTTCAACTCCACCAGAATAATTAGGGTTCTGCATTTGCATTCAGCTAAGGCAGAACAAACATAAGCTTGGCAACCTGGAGGAGTCTGCTAAACATGCCCATAACAAGCTTTTAGTCTTTTTTAGTCTTGGCAATATTTTACCCATTGGAGTGATTGTGTGTGCGCGTGGTTGTTCGTCTACATGTGGCCCTGCGATGGACTGGCGACCTGTCCAGTGTGTACCCCTGCCTTTTGCCCGAAGAGAGCTAAGATAGGCTCCACCAGATTCCCGTGACCCTGCATAGCATTAAGCGAGCATGGGTAATGGATGGAAGTAAATGATTTATAATATGACCAAATACCTAAATACCTTCAAATCACCTCAATCCAACTGTCTTGCCCAAGATTAGATTTAGAAGTATCAAATAAGAATAAGTGCACACCACAGTCATAGACTGCAGCACATCTCCTGCAGTTCTGGAAGCAGCAACTTGACACTACAGAAAGTTAAGTAATGGAAGAGTCCAGCTGCTTCTTTGCAAGGATGTAAACAAGCTTCACATTCTTGTGTACTTACTAGTGCCCCCCGTATTATCAAGGACACAAGACTTACTCCTGCAGGTGGGGTGTTTTGGGTTCGTTTAGTTTCAGGTAGATACCAAATGGGTTTACCTCTGATGAATAACTCAATATCACCCTGAAAATAACCAAGTGCACTATTGAGAATTGTTCATTAATTTAACAAAAATGGTCCCAGACAACCTTTAAACAAGATTAATGCTTTTAGTAATGAAAATTAAAGAAAAGACAAGGTTTAAAGCAAAAAAAAACCAGTCACATTCACCAACCACCCCCCCCAAAAAAATATTGTATAATCAAATTAACTTCCCTTAAGAAAATAAAAGAAAGTTATCCGTCCAACCCTAATGCTGTCTTTCCCCCCCCCCAGACTTTTGAGCTATCTGTTAGCTTAACTAGAATAACATTGTCCCATAACTGACTTCCATATATGTAACACAGCAATATCTCACAACAAGAACCTTTTTGAATAGGTGGGCCCACACTCGTGCACACACACACTCACAGGATAGCTCGGTACTATTCAGCTGAAACATTGCAGGCCTGTGTGCTGGTGCTGCTTGTGCGATGCGGCCGATAAAATTCTCTTCTCCAGAGTGACAACAAGGTTAGAATATCCAACTCACAACTCAAAAGCAAAAGCCCTCTCCTCCGGTGACATGTGAGGCTAATAGGTCTCTGGTAGCTCCAGCAGCAATCCACCATGCACGTTACCATCAGAACATCTCAGCAGCCCGAAAGTTGGTGTTGCCAGTTTGACACATCCGCGCCAGTCTGCTGACCTGCTACAAAGTTCTCTGACCGGCACGTCACGCTCTTCCCGCTCCAACACACTTGTACATCAACCTCAATCACTGTGGGTCAATATGTTGCAGTTCAAACTGTAAGACCTCAACACAGGTCTTAGACTAATCACAAAATTAGTCAAATCAAACAAAAATGCATGTTATATGAAACATATATACTCTTTTGATGACTGTTCCTTTTTTTTTTACTGTTTTCTTCAATTAAAAATGTGGGATGGATTAATATTCCAACCTCTCATTTTTGCACAGTAAAACACAGTCGTCAGAGAACGTCATGTTTAACTTGAGTTTGTTCCCATAGCCTTAACCCTGGCTGCCTCAAGAGTTTCCCCACATCCATTTCTTCCAACTCAAAAATCAGAAGAGAGTAAAGCATCTGGCATGACTGGCAATGTGGACAGGGTTACTCAGCTGTCTTTGTCTACTTCTAGTAACAGGTTTCTGTAACAGTTCTTGGCCAGAATCGATTGAGAGGCAGACAAGATGACCAATGGGCAACAGATGGTTGCGGTGCAGTGTTCTTTTCACTCCAGGTCCCCATTATGGTCTCACTTTATAGACAGGTACGTTTCGCAACTTGTCAGTAATAATGCACAGCACGAGCTTCCACTTCTCCTTCAGCTTATGTTTACCAGTGACACCAAAATTCCTAAGGAGCACACAATCTCCCTTTTTCAAAATGCGTTCTTTCACATGTTTATCATGGGGCTTTTTGTTTCTCTCATGGCTTTTGTTAGCTGCTTCCATAGATAAACAGTAAGCTTGTTCTAGGTCGTTCCTCAGTTGAGCTGTTTTGGTTTTCATCAGACACCCCAAGAGAGACATCCTCGGGCAAACAAGCTTCCCTACCAGACATCAAGAGGTAGGGTGAGTATCCCGTTGCCTCGTTTTGGGTACAGTTATAAGCATGCACCTGACGACAGGAAGTTAATGCACACTAGGTCCAATGGCCCACTGCTGGTAATGTGATTTAAAGGGGCGGCTTGCTGGGGTAGTGCTTTATGGGTAATACACTTACCATATGTTCTCACATAGTGCTCTTCCTCTGATCCCGTCTTGGGCCAGTAAAATTAGTTTCAAATAAGTTCAACTGTTTTTTCCACTCCCAGGTGGCCCGTTCTTCATGGAGGGATTTGAGTACCATGGGGATATGCTGTCATGGTCTGGGGCAGCCATGGCAGCCATTTTGGGTTGTTTTTTGTTCTGTGCAAAGTTGGCATCAAACCCATCTCTAGTGTTTCCTGTTTTACTTTGAAGAGTCTGTCTTGTCTTCATTGTATTCTGCTTTCCTTCCTTCCTTATGTAATCCTGATTGTCTGCACCTGCCTCTCGTTTGTCCCTCTTATTTCTGGTTTGTTTGGACTTTGGGTTTTACCTACCTAGATTACTTTTGTGGATTTTGGTTTAGTTTGGACTTTTTTTTTTTTTTTTAAATAAATATTTTTTTTTTTTTTCACTTTTTTTTTTTTCTAACTTTTTAACTTTCTGCTTTTCTGGGCACTCATTTGGCTCTGGGGGGCCCCAGGTATCTCCAGCGGGCTGACTGGAGTGCGGGGTTTGGTCCGGCCTACTTCCCTGCAGGGCTTGCCTCCGATACAGCAGAGAGGATGCCTAGGAAAAGGTGAGGCAGGCGCTCGCGGTCCCGGGCAACCCCACGGGCTGCCAGTCGTCGGGGGGCTTCTGTCGCCGAGGCGGTCCAGCAGGATGCTCCACCTCTGGCTCTCGTCTCGGTTGGCATCCAGGAGGACACCTCACCGTCTGTCCCCGCTCCCGTTGGACATGCGGGAGGATGTCCCATGGCTCCCGACCCTGTCTCCATGGTGGCTGGGAGGGTCTTGAACCCCTTCAGGAGGAAGTTCATACCTTCGAGGACGTTTACCACTGACTCACGTCGTCCCTGCTGGGATTGACTGACGTGATCTTTGTTTATGACCTTCTCCTGCAGCATTTGACCCTCCGGCTCCAGCTCCTCCACTTGCCCCACATTGTGTCCTTGTATGATGACCTTAATAGGTTGAGGGGGAGGCTGGTGGCCTTATCATCTCCTGGTCTTTTCTCCGAGGCGGTTGACACATGCTCACCTGCGCTTGTCTCCGAGGCAGGCGACGCCGACGCGCTCTCTTTGGTCTCCTGGGTGGTCGATGCTGACGCGCTCTCCCCGGTCTCAGGGGTGGTCAACGCGACGCACCCTCCATTAGGGGTGATCTCGGGCACAGAGGAGCCCGAGCAGCCTCAGTCGCAGTCCTCTCCGGAGCCCTGGCCTGAGCAGCCACAGCCCAAGCCTCTCTCCTCTCCAGAGCCCAAGCAGCTGCAGCCTCAATCCTCATCCCTGCCGCAGCTGGATCTGCCTTCAGTGCAGCAGCAGGAGCTGCAGCCCCCTAAGACCCTGCCTTCTCAGATGCAGCAGGAACTGCAGTCGCCTCCGTCTCCGCCAGAGCCCTGGCCAATGCTGCAGCAGGAGCTGCAGTCGCCTCCGTCTCTGCCAGAGCCCTGGCCAGCGCTGCAGCAGGTGCTGCCGTTGCCTCCGTCTCTGCCGCCAGCGCGGCAGCAGCGTCCGGCTCATCAGCTCCTGGCTCCACTCTGCTGCCACCGCTGCCGTCCGCCTTGCCAGTCCCTGGCTCCAGTCCGCGGCTGCTGCCGTCCGCCTCGCCAGTCCCTGGCTCCAGTCCGCGGCTGCTGCCGTCCGCCTCGCCAGTCCCTGGCTCCAGTCCGCGGCCGCTGCCGTGCGCCTCGCCAGTCTTTCCTGGTGTCATTTCTGAAAACTCCAACTCTCAGTCCCTGGCTTCAGTCCGCCGTCGCCGCTGCCGTCCGCCTCGCCAGTCCCTGGCTGCAGTCCGCCGTCGCCGCTGCCGTCCGTCTCGCCAGTCCCTGGCTCCAGTCCACCGTCGCCGCTGCCGTGCGCCTCGCCAGTCCCTGGCTCCAGTCCGCCGTCGCCGCTGCCGTGCCTCGCCAGTCCCTGGCTCCAGTCCGCCGTCGCCGCTGCCGTCGCCTCGCCAGTCCCTGGCTCCAGTCCGCCGTCGCCGCTGCCGTGCGCCTCGCCAGTCCCTGGCTCCAGTCCGCCGTCGCCGCTGCCGTGCGCCTCGCCAGTCCCTGGCTCCAGTCCGCCGTCGCTGCTGCCGTGCGCCTCGCCAGTCCCTGGCTCCAGTCCGCTGTCGCCGCTGCCGTGCGCCTCGCCAGTCCCTGGCTCCAGTCCGCCGTCCCCGCTGCCGTGCGCCTTGCCAGCCTTTCCTGGTGTCATTTCTGAAAACTCCAACTCTATTTGTATGTAGCCTCTATATGGATAACTGCTTTCAAACTCACTCAAACCCCAGATGGCTAATCCTGACACAGGATGTAGGACAGGGGTGTCAAACTGATCCATGAAAGGGGCGTGTGGCTGCAGGTTTTTGTTCCAACCATGCAGAAACACAGCTGATTTGTTTCATTCAATCAACTGAACTGGTTTAGACTTTTTAGTGAAGGCAACTAGTTGATTGTCTAAAGCAAGTCAGCTGTGTTTCTGCATGGTTGGAACACAAACCTGCAGCCACACGGCCTTTTCATGGATCAGTTTGACACCTGTGATGTAGGACAACATGTGATATGTGCTCCACATACAAACTGTCAAAAACTATTGTCACCTGAGAACCACTGTCCAAGAGAGCAGTACATGGGGTTCTGTGTATTTTCACAAGGGCAGTGGAAGGCAGTCCTACAAGTCCCTTTGGCAGATGATTTGCCTGCACGTTTACAGCACTCATGTTCACACTGGTATGCGTAGTCTCTTTGTTTGGTGGGCCTCCTTTAGTTCCTGTGGTAGATTTGACTGACATTACTGACACTTGCTTTCTTAGTTTGATTACCTATTTCTTTAGGAGCCCGAATACCTCTATCATCTCCTACATTATCTAACTCCCCACCAATGGCAGGTGGGGGTTGAGATGATGGATAATAATGAGGGACAGACAAAGCTTTCACCTCATACACTTGTGATCTAAGTTGTTCAGTCTCAGTACTGAGGTCTTTCCCGTCCGTCTCAACTGATATGGTGGTAGTTTTTACATGCATCGTTTTAGGGGAATTTAACTTGTGACGGGAAGCCTCATGTTCCTCCTTGAGGGGTATCTCATTCAACAACTGCAGAAACGTGGGAGGGTCATTGGGTCTTTCAACCTCAGACTTAGGAGCATCATGTCATATCTAATGGCACCTTTTAATGAGTTGGTCCATCCATGCTGTGTCCTTAAGGGCAAGTGACAACCACTCTTTTTGGACCACCTTATTCAAAAGTCTTTTAATCCTTAGAAACTCTGGTAGTTTCTCACCTGAGTGTTGACACATCATTCAAAAAGCAAAGTAGAGCTCTTCCCCGGTCTCTGGAGTGCCAAAAGTGTTCTCAATAACCTCCAGGGTTTCAGTTGGGGTCGAATTCGGATTATTACACTGAACAGCCTGTAGGATCTCCATTGCAGGACTCTTTACACTCTCTAGGATTCCCATTTTCTTATCTCGGTCTGAGCAGTCAGACTCCTCGATCATTAGACTAACTTGCTCTAGCCAGTTTTTTAGCTGCTCCTCCCCAGAGGGTGTGGGAAGCATATCTGAAAAGAGAAGGTTCGGAGTCGCCTATAGTTGCTGCTGCTGTCACTACTGGACCTTGAAGTTAGCTGCAGAACATCCCCCACTGCTCTAATAATGGCTTTGGGACTAGAAGCTTGAAGAAAAGTGGTAGGGCTTGCATTTGGGTCTGGTGTCAGACCATCAATGCCTCCTGGGCAATTACTTTCAGACTCTTCCCTTGAAAGTCCAATGATTCTCCAAGGGGAATCACTGCCTTTTTGCAAAACATCCATGGGAATGGCTTTTGCATTCACTGCCTCTCTGGACTCACAAAGGACAACCAGACTTCGAGACTAAAGATCGTACATCCTTCCTCTAACTTTAACATGACCCAAGGCTTTAATGGTCTGCATTGTTTCTTCTATGGCACTAATCTCAGTTTCCTCAGGGATATCTTTTACCAAGACAGCATAAAGTGGGTCAATACCTTCCCACTTTACACCAATATTAGCCTTTTTTTTTTTTAGCAGCTACAAATAAGCACAAACTTTGTAGAAGCTACTTTTTTCTATTGCACTATTTGCTGATTGTCTGGGTATTAAGCTACAAGGTATTCAGCTTAGTCTGAAAGTAGATCCCAGCAGTGTCTCCATTTATGTAGCACCCCCTCCAATCCGTGTTATCAAGGACACAAGACTTACTCCTGCAGGTGGGGTGTTTTGGGTTTGTTTAGTTTCAGGTAGATATCAAATAGGTTTACCTCTGATGAATAACTCAATATCACCTTGAAAATAACCAAATGCACTATTGAGAATTGTTCATTAATTTAACAGAAATGGTCTGAGACAAACTTCTAACAAGATTTAACAAGAATTAAAGAAAAGACAGGGTTTAAAGCAAAAGAAAACCAGTCACGTTCACCCCCAAAAAAACAAAATATATCGTATAAACAAATTAACTTCCCTTAAGAAAATAAAAGAAAGTTATCCATCCAACCCTAATGCTGTCTTTTTTCCCCCCAGACTTTTGAGCTGTTAGCTAAAGTAGAATAACATTGTCCCATAACTGACTTCCATATATGTAACACAGCAATATCTCACAACAAGAACCTTTTTGAATAGGTGGGCCCACACTCGTGTGCACACACACACACACACACACACACACACTCACAGGATAGCTTGGTACTGTTCAGCTGAAATGTTGCAGGCCTGTGTGCTGCTTGTGCGATGCGGCCGATAAAATTCTCTTCTCCAGAGTGACAACAAGGTCCAACTCACAACTCAAAAGCAAAAGCCCTCTCCTCCGGCGACATGTGAGGCTAATAGGTCCGGTCTCTCTGGTAGCTCCAGCAGAAATCCACCATGCACATTACCATCAGAACATCTCAGCAGCTCGAAGGTTGGTGTTGCCAGGTTGACACATCCGTGCCGGTCTGCTGACCTGCTACAAAGTTCTCTGACCGGCACGTCACACTCTTCTTGCTCCAACACACTTGTACATCAACCTCAATCACTGTGGGTCAATAAGTTGCAGTTCAAATTGTAAACGCTTTGCTTTAACATGCAGCCCATGCTCCAGCACAAGTTCTCCTCGCATTCTTCTTCTCTCTTCTCTCCTTTTCCCGCTCTCCTCATTTCTTTACTTCTGGTCCAGTCCACACCTCCGTCATTCTCCTAACCCAGTTTCAAAAACCTAATTATCTCAACACAGTTGTTAGACTAATCACAAAATTAGTCACAACAAACAAAAATACATCTTATGTGATCATATACTTTACTGTTTTCTTCAATTAAACATATTACATACCATATTGTACATGGGATATATTAATATTCCAGCCTCTCATTTTTGCACAATAAAACATTGTCCATTCGTCAGAGATCTCATGTTGATAATATTAATATCAAACTCCTTGGCTAAGCTTCTTGTCCACTGCGTAGAATATCTCACTGTGGCAAGAAAAGGACTACACTAGTTTACCACACTTCATTGCTTTCAGTACTGACAGCATGTGTAATAAACACATTAATGTTCATGAATTCTCAATGTGAGATATTGCTTGTATGAGCGTGTGAACAAGTTGTATTGCTTGACTCTCTCTGCAAATCACAGAGACTTGGCAGTCCAGCATTAGATGAATGTTAAAATATGAGTGATGTTACAAGATATGCCAAGCCATTGAGGCATGTGGCGAATAATGGAGGGGCATTTCCGTGAAGCGCGTATTGAGGCTTGCTTCATCTAGGGGAGGAGCCAAAAAGAATGACGTCCAAAGCCTCGCTGCATAATGTGACTGCTTCGGGAAGTGGTTCAGACTTCAGTTCAGACTGTTGGTAGAGAGTTGCGGTCAGTTCAAAGTTTGGATAGAGATTTGATAGTTTGAATACAGGAGTTTGGATCGCGTTTGTATAGTTTGGAGAGTTTAGAGAGAGAAAATTTAGGAGAGTGAGGAGAGAAGGATCGGTAAGAGGATGGAGCCAGCTAGGAAGAGGAGGGTGTACCACTGTAGAAAGACTCTTATTTCTGAACAATAATGAATAAAATCTCTGTTCTGTACATCATTGTCCAAATTACACAGATGTATTCAGTGCACTCTTTCTGCTCAGGCCCATGTCATTCTCCTAAAGCAGGGGTGTCCAAACTCGGTCCTGGAGGGCCGCTGTCCTGCATGTTTTAGATGTTTCCGAGGCACAACACACCTGATTCAGTTGAATAGATCGCCACCAGCTTGTCATTCAGGTCTGCAGAAGTCTGTTAACGACCCATTCATTTGAATCAGGTGCACTGAAGCAGGAAAACACCTAAGACTTGCAGGACAGCGGCCCTCCAGGACCGAGTTTGGACACCCCTGTCCTAAAGTGACAGAAAACCATTATTACACAACCTTCCATATCATGATTGTTCCATACTGGCAAACGTTACATATACAACATACACTATTTTGCCAAAAGTATTTGCTCACCTGCCTTGACTCCCATATGAGCTTATGTGAAATCCTGTTCACACTGATGTTGGACCAGAAGGCCTGGCTCTCAGTCTCTGCTCTAATTCATCCCAAAGGTCTTCTATCGGGTTGAAGTCAGGATTCTGTCCAGGCCAGTCAAGTTCATCCACACCAGACTCTGCCATCCATGTCTTTGTGGACTTTGCTTTGTACACTGGTACACAGTCATGTTGGAAGAGGAAGGGACCAGCTCCAAACTGTTCCCACAAAGTTGGGATAATGGAATTGCCCAAAATGTCTTGGTATGCTGGAGCATTCAGAGTTCCTTTCACTGGAACTAAGGGGCCAAGCCCAGCTCCTGAAAAACAACCCCAAACCATAATCCCCCCTCCACTAAACTTTACACTTGACACCAGGGCCGCAGATAGGATTTTTAAACTGGGGAGGCTGAGCTGTCATTAGATCTGTGAGTTTTCTAGCTGAATTAACATTGGTAGACAAAGGCCTATCTAGTTAAAACTTGCCTTACATGATCAACTTGTTATTTGTCTGGTGAGTTAATTGCGCTCCAAAACTTAATGTCTTCTGCATGTTTTATTTAAACATTTTCTGATTATGCAGGATAAAGAATCTCATTACAGAAACTTTAACTGTAACTTCGAACAAAAAGGGGATGTCCAAAAATGTATTACAAATTAAAATTGAAATGATTTACACTTGTGCCTTCATATAAATGATTAGAAACATTACAATATGGATGAAAACAGAAGTATAAACACTTAAACAACAGATTCATACAATAAAAATAAAAAGTATTTTTCCAATAAACAAAACTGATCAGAAATAGAATATCCCTCTGCAGCCAAACAAATTTGCCGTCTATAAGCAGACTCAGACTCAGTCCTAAAAACATTTCTCCTCCTTTCATTTCCCTGAACATATTGTTGGGCAGTATCTTTTTGTCCAGTTTGTCAAGTCTATCTTGGTGAATATGCCTCATCGAGGAAAGATAACAGGAAACATGATTCTTACATTGATCGGTTTTTGAAAAAACGCTGTAATTGTTTTTTGTTTTTTCATTGTGCGCTTCTCAGTTTAAAAACGGGGACGTCATGCAACAGGGAATTTAAAAAAAAAAAAAAACAATACAAACAGTTAATGAAATGACACGAAACCCCCTGGTTGATGCTAAATTTCAATGCTTTTCTGACTTTAAACTACAAATTTATGAGTTCAGCTGAACGCACCATTAGTCGAAGCAGTTACACCGCTGCATCCGACGCTTTGCATTGCACTTGGTGATGTATGGCTTGGATACAGCTGCTGCTCCATGGAAACCCATTCATGAAGCTCTCTGCACACTGTTGTTGAGCTAATCTAAAGGCCACATGAAGTTTGGAGGTCTGTAGTGACTGACTCTGCAGAAAGTTGGCGACGTCTTCACACTTTGCACTTCAGCATCCACTGCCCCCGGCTCCCTCAGCTTATGTGTCCTACCACTTCATGGCTGAGTTGCTGTCGTTCCCAAACACTTCCATTTCCTTATAATACAGCTGATAGTTGACTGGAATATTCAGGAGTGAGGAACATTTCACAACTAGATTTGTTGCACAGGTGACATCCTATCACAGTTCCACACTGGAATTCACTGAGCTCCTGAGAGCGACCCATTCTTTCACAAATGTTTGTAGAAACAGTCTGCATGTCTAGGTGCTTAATTTTATACACCAGTGGCCATGGAAGTGATTGGAACACATGATTCTGATCATTTGGATGGGTGAGCAAATACTTTTGGCAATATAGTGTACATCGTGACATATTTTATCATACACATATGTGATAATGTATGTAGAGAATTTATTTGGTTATACTGTCTTGTAATTTTTTTGTCAATCCCAAGGGCCATGGCAGACAAATATTAAATGCACCACAATCAGCTGTGATTGAGATACAGCTGCCTGTGATTATACACCCAGCCAATAGGTGACTTCGTGTGCACGTGAAGCTTCAAGAGATGAACCCACTGGCTCCAAGTGCTTCGATTCCTCATGACTATTCATCACACCCTCACTACTTGGCTTGAAGAGTTACCACTGGACCAAGCGGGGAAAGCAGGCTTGAAGAGGATCTAAGCAGGGTTGAGGACCGGTAATTGGGACAGGCAGAGAATCGACCAACCAGCAAAACAGGAAAAACAGAGGTGGTGAAACACCACACAGCCACCATGGTCCACAACAGGAGGCTGTAACGTTTACTGGAGAAGGAGACGGTACAGAGACTTCAGTTTAGTGCTGGAAAGGTCAAGCATGAAGCAAAGACAATCTGGCACTGAGTGAATGAAACAGAGCTGCTTATAAAGTGGCTAGGTAATGAGACTCAGCTGGGAACACCAGGTGTGGCTGATTTGGCTGATGACGTATGGCCAGAGGGTGAGTGAGTGGAAATTTTTACCCCTGCAGGAAGCAAAATGCTGTATGTGATGTAGTTATGTATAGTCACAACATGTAAATAAGAGCATTTTGGGGTTATTAAGAAGTTTATTTTGTCCCTTTGGCCAGGTTTAGCAGTCCTCTCCCAGAGACTATAACTAGCTAGACTAGAGGAGGCTTTGTCAAACTGGGTTTTTGAATGCACAGAAAAGAGAATGATATTTACCTGCTCATCAAACTCTGAGGTTCAGGGCAAATAAGCTAATTCCCAAAATTATGGCACATCCCTTTAAAATAAATGTGGCAAATGTTTCAGTGAAAAAATAATGGCCAATATTTTTGTGCACATTTCGACATTTTATCACCCGATTGAGCTGAAAGTGGCACTTGGGCATTTTTGATTTTATATAATCTCTAAGTTTTCCATTTTTTGATAAGCACAAAAGTCAAAATATGGAAATTCAAGGCAAATGTTGAATCAAATGTCACCGTTATCAAGTAGAATCTCCCTCATGCACCCACCTGCCACAGTATCAGCTTCACCAGAGGAGAGCAGATGGGTGTTGTGGGAATTTGACTCTTAGGATCTCAGGCCTGCCATGAGCTGACAGATCATTTCTTTTCTGCCAAAGGTCAGGTTCCTTATTTGGCACTAAGGAACAGAAGCGAATGTCTAGTGGTAAAACACAGGTGGAACTGTCACACGCCTCTGTTGGCAATGATCTTGATTTATTTTCCTTGTTTAGGTTGCTTTGTTGTGGTAGAAGCACTTTAAATACAGTGGGGGCAGCTGGATCAGAGAAACCATGGCTGACAAGCATCTGTGAAGGGCTCCTCTTGGTTTACATTCAAAATTCATTCAGGAAATCCTGGTACATTAATGTCATCCACACTGATGATGCTAATGGCCTCATCTCACAAAGCTAGTTAGGTCCCTCATTCAGTTTCAATTTGCCATTAGGCAATGAAAGTCAAAGTGAATCCTAAATTTTCCTTGTATTACACATGTAAGCAGAGCAGGCAATTAGGCTAATTTTCCTCCAGTTTGTTAACACCAGTGCTGACATATATGAGAAGATAATTTTAAAATTTGCACCAACATGCAAATTTAATACTCGATCCATGTTTATCTGTTCTGAGTAAAGGATTCAGACACAGGGCAAATGGTTTCCAGCTGCACCAGCATACTTCAAAGAGTCCAGGATTGTTGTAATTAAAGCAGGCATAGGATTCATTATTATGCTCATAAATCTCGCCTTGATTTCCCCTTGCTCAACAAAAACTGGCACAGTTGTTGCTCTGTTTCCTCACTGGAAAGCACTACTGCCTCACAGCTGAATATCAAATCATGGTGTAACTGCAGTACAGTCTTGCATGTTTGTTATTTATCTATTGTCATGACTTGAATAGTCCCACATGTGGATTTTAAATTCCAGTTACTGTTGAAAAAAAAAACAAGGAGAAATAGTAAGTAACTTACAGGACACAAAGTTAGGATCTGAAATATTTGATCAGTTTTCCAGATAAATCATGTCAGCAAAACAGTTGCATTTTAAAAATAAATTCTTAGGCACTGTATTTTTTTCTCACTTTACAAAGTTCTTCAATTACACATTAATACTAATTCAGTCACTGTATTCATATCAGAAGTGTGTAATGTTATACCATATTACATTTCCGTGATGTAGTAAACGCAGACGTCTCACAGTAAAACAATTTGTCAGCATTTATTCAGGGATTTATTTTCATTGGCTACAAATATTCATCATTTTAAGAGTTAATTGACACACCCTCCCCCTTTCTGCTTCTACAGATGTCTGTTGCATCCATTTCAAGGAGGAAAAATTTCTGAGACAGAACATGGGGGCTCTGAGTTAGCCAGAGCTTGCACCATGTTACTAGAAAAGAAACAATTATTTGGTGAATTCCCAGCTAGCACTGTGTCAAAATTGCATGACCGTGTCTCAAAAAACTATTCAGCAATTTAGGGAATTGACTGTAATCAGCAACACACGCACACACACACACACATACACACATATATATGTACACACACTCAGAATCAGAATCAGAATCAGAAGCATTTATTGTCATTGAACCAGCGTCCCAGTACAACGAAATTTCATTCCAGTACATCATCCAAGAAACATATAAAAAACAACAACAACAACATTTAGGACATGGATGTCGATGATGACTGAGGCTAAGCAACTAGTGTCGCTCCGCGCTAACTTAGATTGAAAAAGATAACATTGGGGAAGGAGGGTGGAGGTTAAAAAAAAGAACATCTCCCACTACGTGTCAAATGGACACGTCGTGAGAGGGGAAAAAAAAACACCTCAGCACATTTAATTAAGCATGTACAGACTTAACACAGGACATTGATAGAAACATGATGGCGGATAACCCAGTTTTGACAGTCTGTGCGCACGCAGCCAGCCTTGGGCGCATCGCGCAGTCAGTCCATCGCCACACGGGGGAGAAGGGGGAGGTGCGCAGGGCGGGAGGGGGGGCCAGCGAAGACGTTGAAGTGGGGGAGGGAGTGCGTGTTGATCAGTGTAGTGAGAGTGCAGTCATGTAGCCTGAAGATCCTAGGTCTCCAGGTGCAGAGGGGGGAATGGGGGGGTAGAAGCGTCCAAGCCACACAGCATCCAGGAGAATAGATAAGGGGCGGCCTTGAAGGCTGCGCTTCCAGGGAGCCAAAACAGAAAAAGGATTGTTTGGGGCAGGCTGAGACACACTCTCCGTCCAGCCTTGAAGTTCTGCTGGATTTCTCTGGTGGGAATACTTCAATATTCCGAATTTATTGGCCATTCTCCCTGATCAACGCGTGAATCCTTCCAAGATTGTTATCCATTCGCCCAAAGAAGTCCAGAATCATCCCTTGGGTTTGATTCAAGTTCTGAATCGCTCCCAATTTCCGATCCATGTCTTCCAGTCTTTTGATCACGTTGTCAACTTTCTCACACACGTCCGGCGGGGTGAAGTTTTCCTCGAAATCCGAATTTGCAGCCTCCGTGCGTTTAATTTTCCGATACACCAAGAATCCCCCGCGCTGATCATAGAAATCCTGTGATCATAAATCCAAAATGAATGCGTCTTCGACATCCTCCACGTGCAGTGGGCCGAGACAATGAGACCACACACCACACACACCCACACACCACACAATATACATATATATTATTATATATATATATATATATTATGGCAAGCCGTTCAGGAATTATATATATATATAAAAGTTTGAATATATGAATGAAAGTCTGAATATAATGAAAGTCTGAATATGGAATGAAAGTGAAAGGAATCTGAATATATGAAAGAAGTCTGAATATATGGAATGAAACTGAATATATGGAATGAAACTTGAATATAATGAAGTCTGAATAGATTGGAATGAAGTCTGAATATATGGAATGAAAGTCTGAATATATGGAATGAAAGTCTGAATATATGGAATGAAGTCTGATATAATGGAATGAATGAAATCTGAATATATGGAATGAAAGTCTGAATATATGGAATGAAGGTCTGAATAATGAAACTGAATATTTGGAATGAAACTTGAATATATGGAATGAATGTGAATCTGAATATATGGAATGAAGTCTGAATATATGGAATGAAAGTCTGAATATATGGAATGAAGTCTGAATATATGGAATGAAAGTCTGAATATATGGAATGAAGTCTGAATATATGGAATGAAAGTCTGAATATGATGGAATATATGGAATGAAAGTCTGAATATATGGAATGAAACTTGAATATATGGAATGAATTCTGAATATATGGAATGAAAGTCTGAATATGGATGAACTTGAATGGAATGAAGTCTGAATATATGGATGAAAATGAAAGTCTGAATATATGGAATGAAATCTGAATATATGGAATGAAAGTCTGAATATATGGAATGAAAGTCTGAATATATGGAATGAAGTCTGAATATTGGAATGAAGCTGAAAATCTGAATATCTGGAATATGATATATGGAATGAAGTCTGAATATATGGAATGAAACTTGAATATATGAATGAATATTGAATATATGGAATGAAGTCTGAATATATGGAATGAAAGTCTGAATATATGGAATGAAACTTGAATAATATATGGAATGAAAAGTCTGAATATATGGAATGAAAGTCTGAATATGGAATGAAAGTCTGAATATATGGAATGAAAATGAAACTGAATATATGGAATGAAAGTCTGAATATATGGAATGAAGTCTGAATATATGGAATGAATCTGAATATATGGAATGAAGTCTGAATATATGGAATGAAGTCTGAATATATGGAATGAAACTTGAATATATGGAATGAAGTCTGAATATATGGAATGAAAGTCTGAATATATGGAATGAAAGTCTGAATATATGGAATGAAGTCTGAATATATGGAATGAAGTCTGAATATATGGAATGAAACTTGAATATATGGAATGAAGTCTGAATATATGGAATGAAGTCTGAATATATGGAATGAAGTCTGAATATATGGAATGAAACTTGAATATATGGAATGAAGTCTGAATATATGGAATGAAGTCTGAATATATGGAATGAAAGTCTGAATATATGGAATGAAGTCTGAATATATGGAATGAAACTTGAATATATGGAATGAAGTCTGAATATATGGAATGAACTTGAATATATGGAATGAAGTCTGAATATATGGAATGAAGTCTGAATATATGGAATGAAGTCTGAATATATGGAATGAAAGTCTGAATATATGGAATGAAGTTTTGACGTCACCAAGTCTCCTGCGCTATCTTGTTTTTCTGTGTGCCTCTTTATTTCGTACGGATGTTGCAAGAAATGCATCAATATGAGCGAGTCAGCACGAAATATTGTGGCAGCACTTCTAAACAATGAAGATGTAATTAACACCCTGGCGAATGCAAGTACGGGCCAGAATAATACCAGAATTCGTACTCAGTACCATTCAACCGATGAAGAAGTTTCCTCGCTTTTTCACCACGGACGACCAGCAAGTGCCGTGAATGTCACAGGTTATCAGACACACAGTAACCGAGGCAGAAACGTGCCTTCCACCTCACAGGAGCCCCCCAGCACCGCCTCTATCTACAATCTTCGCCTGTACACTCGAAAAGGCTCAAGACCCAAGAGGTAAGAAAAAAAAAATAAGAAATGTATTTGATTATTCATTCTGTCAGAATAGTTGAATATGTGTAGAACTGGTTGTGTGGTATATATATATATATATATATATATATATATATTATATACACACACACACACACACACATACCGTACCGTACCGTCTTCTTCCGCTTATCCGAGGTCGGGTCGCGGGGGCATCAGCCGGAGTAAGGAAGCCCAGACCCCCCTCTCCCCGGCCACTTCCTCCAGCTCCTCTGGGGGGATCCCAAGGCGTTCCCAGGCCAGCCGAGAGACATAGTCCCTCCAGCGTGTCCTGGGTCTTCCCCGGGGTCTCCTCCCAGTGGGCCGTGCCCGGAACACCTCACCAGGGAGGCGCCCAGGAGGCATCCTAACCAGATGCCCGAGCCACCTCATCTGGCTCCTCTCGATGCGGAGGAGCAGCGGTTCTACTCTGAGCCCCTCCCGGATGACCGAGCTTCTCACCCTATCTCTAAGGGAGAGCCCGGCCACCCTGCGAAGGAAGCTCATTTCAGCCGCTTGTATCCGCGATCTTGTTCTTGACCATAGGTGAGGGTGGGAACGTAGATCGACCGGTAAATCGAGAGCTTCGCCTTCCGACTCAGCTCCTTCTTCACCACAACAGACCGGCGCAGCACCCGCATCACTGCAGATGCCGCACCGATCCGTCTGTCGATCTCCCGCTCCATCCTTCCCTCACTCGTGAACAAGATCCCGAGATACTTAAACTCCTCCACTTGGGGAAGGACCTCATCCCCAACCCGGAGAGGGCACTCCACCCTTTTCCGGCTGAGGACCATGGTCTCGGATTTGGAGGTGCTGATTCTCATCCCAGCCGCTTCACAACCGGCTGCGAATCGCTCCAGCGAGAGCTGTAGATCACGGCTCGATGAAGCCAACAGAACCACATCATCTGCAAATAGCAGAGACCCAATCCTGAGGCCACTGAACCGGATCCCCTCAACACCTCGACTGCGCCTAGAAATTCTGTCCATAAAAGTAATGAACAGAATCGGTGACAAAGGGCAGCCTTGGCGGAGTCCAACCCTCACTGGAAACGAATCCGACTTACTGCCGGCAATGCGGACCAAACTCTGGCACCGGTCGTACAGGGACCGGACAGCCCGTATAAGGGAGTCCGGCACCCATACTCCCGAAGCACCCCCCACAGGAATCCCCGGGGAAACACGGTCGAACGCCTTCTCCAAGTCCACAAAACACATGTAGACTGGTTGGGCGAACTCCCATGCCCCCTCCAAGACCCTGAAGAGGGTGTAGAGCTGGTCCACCGTTCCACGGCCGGGACGAAAACCACACTGCTCCTCCTCAATCCGAGATTCGACTATCCGACGGACCCTCCTCTCCAGGACCCCTGAATAGACCTTCCCAGGGAGGCTGAGGAGTGTGATCCCCTGTAGTTGGAACACACCCTCCGGTCCCCCTTTTAAAGAGGGGGACCACCACCCCCAGTCTGCCAATCCAGCGGTACTGTCCCCGACTCCACGCGATGCTGCAGAGGCGTGTCAGCCAAGACAGCCCCTCAGCATCCAGAGCCTTGAGGAACTCCGGGCGGATCTCATCCCACACCGGGGCCCTGCCACCGAGGAGCTTTTTAACCACCGGCAACCTCAGCCCCAGAGATAGGAGAGTCCACCCCTGAGTCCCCAGACTCTGCTTCCTCATTGGAAGACGTGTCGGCGGGATTGAGGAGGTCTTCGAAGTATTCCCCCCACCGATCCACAACATCCCGAGTCGAGGTCAACAGCTCCCCATCCCCACTGTATACAGTGTTGATGGAGCACTGCTTCCCCCCTCCTGAGACGCCCGGATGGTGGACCAGAATCTCTTCGAAGCCGTTCGGAAGTCGTTTCTCCATGGCCTCTCCAAACTCCTCCCATGTCCGAGTTTTTGCCTCAGCAACCGCCAAAGCCGTGTCCCGCTTAGCCTGCCGATACCTGTCAGCTGCCTCCAGAGTCCCACATGCCAAAAAGGCCTTATAGGACTCCTTCTTCAGCTTGACGGCATCCCTTACTGCTGGTGTCCACCAACGAGTTCTGGGATTGCCGCCACGACAGGCACCAACGACCTTACGGCCACAGCTCCGGTCTGCCGCCTCAACAATGGAGGCCCGGAACATAGCCCACTCGGACTCAATGTCCCCTGCCTCCCTCGGAACATGATCGAAGTTCCGCCGGAGGTGTGAGTTAAAGCTCCTTCTGACAGGAGACTCTGCCAGAACGTTCCCAGCAGACCCTCACAACACGTTGGGGCCTGCCAGGTCTGACCGGCATCCTCCCCCACCATCTGATGAGCCAACCCACCACCAGGTGGTGATCAGTTGACAGCTCCCGCCCCTCTCTTCACCCGAGTGTCCAAGACATGCGGCCGCAAATCCGACGATACGATTATGAAGTCGATCATCGAACTGCGGCCTAGAGTGTCCTGGTGCCAAGTGCACATGTGGACACTCTTATGCTTGAACATGGTGTTTCGTTATGGACAGTCCATGACGAGCACAGAAGTCCCAACAACGAAACACCACTCTGGTTCAGATCGGGGGGGCCCTGCCTCCCAACCACACCCCCTCCAGGTCTCACTGTCGTTGCCCACGTGAGCATTGAAGTCCCCCAGCAGAACGAGGGAGTCCCCAGATGGAACATTCTCCAATACTCCATCCAAGGACTCCAAAAAGGGTGGGTACTCTGAACTGCTATTTGGTGCGTAAACACAAACAACAGTCAGGACCCGTCCCCCCACCCGGAGGCGGAGAGAGGCTATCCTCTCGTCCACCGGAGTAAACCCCAATGTACAGGCGCCAAGTCGGGGGGCAATAAGTATGCCCACCCCAGCTCGGCGCCTCTCACCCGGAGCAACTCCAGAGTGGAAAAGCGTCCAACCCCTCTCAAGGATACTGGTTCCAGAGCCCAAGCCGTGTGTTGAGGTGAGGCCAACTATATCTAGCTGGAACCACTCGACCTCACACACCAGCTCAGGCTCCTTCCCCGCCAGAGAGGTGACATTCCACGTCCCTAGAGCTAGCTTCTGCAGCCGGGGATCGGACCGCCAGGGTCCCCGCATCCGGCCACCGCCCAGCTCACTGCGCACCCGACCTCTATGGCCCCTCCTGCAGGTGGTGAGTCCACTGGAGTGGGGGCCCATGTTTCCCTTTCGGGCTGAGCCCGACCGGGCCCCATGGGCAAAGGCCCGGCCACCAGGCGCTCGTCTCCGAGCCCCACCTCCAGGCCTGGCTCCAGAGGGGGCCCCGGTGACCCGCGTCCGGGCAAGGGAAATCTTGGGCCTCGGTTCTTCTCCATCATAAAGGTCTTTATGAGCCACACTTTGTCTGGTCCCTCACCTAGAGACCTGTTTGCCATGGGTGACCCTTCCAGGGGCATAAAGCCCCCGACAACATAGCTCCTAGGATCACTGGGACACGCAAACCCCTCCACCACGATAAGGTGGTGACTCATGGAGGAGGCACACACACACACATAGATATATATATATATATATATATATATATATATATATATATATATATATATATATATATCTATGTGTGTCTGTATATATATACATACACACATACACAGTGTTGGGCAAGTTCACTTTCTACACAAACTAGTTAAGTTCATAGTTCACAGAAATTAAAACGAACTAGTTCAGTTCATCATTTCAAAAAAAGAACTAAATAGTTTATATTTAGTTATCATTTCTTATTCTTTTTTAATGTTGCTGCGAGCAATTATTTGTCAAAATGATTGCCACTGCCCATATACTACACCACCACAAACAGCATATATTTTATCCATTTTATCTGTTGAAAACTATGTGTACGGTGTACATTTTAGGACATCATCAGCCATCAGATGAAAAGTCATCATGTCTCAGCAATATCTCTGTCAGGTATCAGGAAAACCTCTGCCAGGTATCAGAAAAACTTCTGTCAGTTATCAGAAAAAACATTGTCAGGTCTCAGGAAAACCTCTGTCAGGTATCAGAAGAAATCGCGGAACACCATGTACGTCATCTTCACGTGACAAAACCAACAGCGCCAGGCTAAAATGTAATTATGACGCGCCAAAAGCAAATGGTTGATGTATGTTGGGAAAGATGGTGAGTTAATGGCTATTTGTCATTTATTTGTTGTGATTATTTATTAGAGCTTTGTTTTAAAATATCTGTGTACTGCTAGCGTTAGCTAGTTTGAATAGCAGCAGTTTAGAAAAACAACTTCTCTACGTCTTTTCAGGCAACGGATAAAGTAAGAGCTTATGAGGCGCTGAAAAAAAATCTCAAACGGTAACCACAAATAACTATAACTAAAAAATAAATTTTTTCAGTTATTTGTAACTGCTACATATGTCTTTCACAATTGGGTTCTAAAAGTTTTTAAGTTCATAGTTAATATGTCGACCATACATACATTATATACATACAATATGTAAATATTTAGAAACCTGTAATTTGACTTCTTTATGAGTAAGCTCACCTAGAATTTACATTTAAAGGCGTTGATGTTAAAGTGAAGAAACTACTGATGGAAAAAACTGGTAAGTTTGATAGAGAACAGGAAACCTTCATTGAAACCTTCATCAAACAGTTGCTGACAAGCATGAAATTATACTTCAGCAGTTCATATTCTGAAACCATAAAAAATGTGTACTTGAGACATTGTTGACATAGAAATTTTCATTTCTTTATGTTAAATGCAATAACTAGCTTCAATGAAGGTTTCCTGTTCTCTATCAAACTTACCAGTTTTCTCCACACAGGTAAAAACAATACATTGGTGCTCATATGCAGTTTACCAAAGAGTGCCTTGGCAATTCATAATACCACACTACACTAAAAATGTTTTGTGAACTGATGAAAGAATGGTTGAATTATGATGCAGAAAGGGCACGGATATACTGCACGGATATACTACAACAAAATAAAAAGATTTGACCAGCATAAAACTGTGGTATTTTCTATATATTATAATAAATGTTAATCCACTATGTATTCACGTGCAACTTTATTAGAAGTGTCCCCGTAACATCGTACCAATAACAGAACATCGGTAACATTCTTCGGAAAGACACTTTCTGAGGATGTTTGTTTTTCACTCATTTTGCCAGTTTGAGGGTTTAAGCTGGTATTTAGAGACAAGTCTTGTCATGCATCAAGAGTAAGTCATAGACAGATGTAATGGAGAGAATCTGGCCATTTGTCAAAATAAATCATTAAGACTCAGACAATAAATCAAACAGAAATAATGGAAGTTATTTATTTTTTCTCTGTGGCCCAGTACCAAATGACCCATGGACCGGTACTGGGCCGGGGATTGAGGACCCCTGCTTTGACCAATTAGTTTCACCTTTAATGTGTGTAATTCCAGATGAAAAAAAAAAAAATCAACTATAAAAATGAACCAACTTTAAATGTTAACTTTCTAGTACTGTAACTAAAAGGATGCAGTAATTATCTGCATTTAGTTAAACCTTAGAATTGAGTGGTTGTCTTATCCTGTCTTATTGAGCCAAAGCTTGTATTGAAAAGAGCAGAGAATTTCGACTAAGCATTATCAAACCACTTTGGAAAAGACAAGAGGAAGCTTTGCAAAAAGGAATAGATCAAGGCCACAGCATTAGAAAGAGGCAAAGTCCTTATCTGGAAACAGGGAGGAGAAAAAAATGAAAGAAATTCACACCCGTATTCCAAACCTATGCTGTATTTCATTTTACACAATTATGCTCAACCATTTGCCTGCAGTTACATTCATTGAAAATCCATCCCAGTGTTAATGGAATTATAATGATGTAGTGTATGCCATTGCACCTAATCAAATGGAATTGATTTAAGTTGCTTTTTGGCCCAGGGCCCTCACAGCTCAGGGCGTGTGTCCTCTGTTTCTCTGATGGAACTGGCCTTGGGGAAAAGACTTGATAGAAGGAAGGATGTGTGTATCTGTATGTGTGTCTCTGTGTGTATTAGAGTATTAACATATTTGTTGGCCATTTCTTTTCATTGATGTTCAGGATGCTGTTAGCTTTCACTTTAGAAGTGTACAGGCTGTGTGTAGATGGCTAAAGCAATTTGTGTACATGGATGTGAGGTACTAAAGAGGACAACTGAGAGCCATCCTTTTCTTATGTCAAATCATCTGCAAAGTTTGAAGCAAACCTCCTGTAAATTCTGTTTGTTTAATCCAGCACAGTAGAGAGTGAGTAAGAGAGGATAGTGTGTTTCGCTGACCTTGTGTTGAGATTTCCATTTTGAAGGATGCACATTATGGCTTTTTTCAAAAGATGATACAGCTGGCTGAGGTATTAATGAAATGTCTGTTTTGGGGAAAGTACTATGGAAACAGGGGCATCCGTAGCTCAGTTGGTAGAGTGGGGTCATCCAGTCACCCTTAGGCTGGTGGTTCAATCCCTGCAGGAAGGAAACCAGGGAGCCAAGAAGGGAGATGAGCAGGGTAATGCATAGGAAAACAAACAAACAAAAAAAAAAAAACATGCAGAGTGAAATGCAAAAACACAAGAAAACAGAGCAGCACAGACAAGGGAACTGACAGGACTTAAATAGACATAGAGATGAAATGAGAGGCAGGTGCAAACAATTAGGATAACACAGGGAAGGAAGAAAAGCAGAATACAACGGAGACTAAACAGACCTTCAAAGTAAAACAGGAAACAGGTAACACAACAGACAGGGAGAGTGACGCATACTGAGAGGATCAGCAGTGTAGATTTGAACCGAAATGCACGACAACGGAGAGAGAGCAGGATCAGGAAACCAGGTAATCCAAGAAAGTAAACGAACAAATCCGACAAGGGGCAGGCAGGGAATCCAGAGTCCAGGTCAGAGGTCAGGCAGATGGGGTCAAAAATCACGCAGGCAATCAGGCAGTACACAAGACAGATGCTGGATAGCTTGGCAGGAAACAAAACAATCTGGCAGAACTCTGGGGAAAATGGACCAGTATATATATATATATATATATATATATATATATATATATATATATATATATATATAATATATATATATATATATATATATATATATATATATATATATATATATATATATATATATATACACACATACACTGCAAGTTGAATGGGAGGATGAGCCACAGGTGTGGAGATGGGCAGGGAAAACCAGGTGCAGGTAATTGGTAGAATGCGTAGGATGTGACATGAAAACAAAAACAAACTAGGAGTTGGAGCTCCTGACAGACACCCCCCCTTTGATCTTCAAGTCTTGAAACGTGGGATGAATCCTCATAGCAGCAGCAGCAGGATTGATGACTTTCGACATTGGAAACGAGCCAACAAAGCGGGGAGCCAACTTCCCGGACTCCACTCTGAGGGGAAGGTCCCGTGCGGATAACCAGACACGTTGCCCTGGCGTAAAACGGGGTGCAGGAGTGCAACGTCTGTTGGCATCCTTGAAATCTGCTGTCGATAACAGCTACAGGAGCGGGCCAGTTTCCAAGTGCGTCAACAGCGCTGGACAAACGCCTGGCCTGGTCAGGGAATGCTGACCTCACGTTCCTGTTCTGGGAAGAGGGGAGGTTGGTACCCTCGGGAGCATTGGAAGGGCAAGAGGCCCGTGGCTGAACTGGGAAGGGTGTTGTGGGCATACTCCACCCATAGGAGCTGCTTGGACCAGGAAGAGGGGTTACGGGAAGTAAGGCAGCGCAGGGTTGTCTCCATCTCCTGATTCATGCGCTCAGCTTGACCGTTGGATTGGGGGTGGAAATCAGATGACAAACTGACTGTGGCTCCCAGCAGCCTGCAAAATTCTGACCAAAAGAGAGATGTGAATTGTGGGCCCCGGTCAGAGACCTCATCATTAGAGAGTCCATGCAATCGGAATACCTGGTGCAATAAAACCTCAGCGGTCTCTTTGGCAGTGGGTAATTTGGGCAATGGAATGAGTTGCGCTGCTTTGGAAAACCTGGGATGTTGGGAACAAAGAGTACAAGAATAATTAAATGGATGCCTTGAGCTGCTTGTGGAGTTCTAGTCCTTCAATAAGATTTAAAGGATGACCAGAATTTCTGCAGGTCGTCAGGAAGAAAAGTTTAACAGTTGTAAACACCAATAAATTAGTTTCATTCTTTTATAATATTCTGTTTTTGGTCAGTTTTTACTCTGAGGAAATTACTCTGATGAGAATTGTGTAAACACAGACAATGTCTAAGAAAAAAACAAACATGTTTTAGAAGAAAATTAATTTACATATTTGAAGCCCAACAGTGTGAAGACCTTCCCTATGCAGTCACGGTTGTTCTTCATTTGAATAGTTTTGCCTGGATATGTTCATGCTTTCTTTTCACCAAAATGATTAGTAATTTTGAAGAATCACAAACAAACAAGTAAGTATAAAAAAAGGAAAAATGTATTCATTCATTGGATAAAATAAAGAAAAAAGCCTGCACCCTAGACCTAAAATACACACAACTGACTTTAGGGCCAAAAAGCCTTTTCTACACCACATACATTTCTGTTTAGAAATTTGGAGGGAATCAGTGTGAGCGTGCTTTATCAATCACTCAACTCCATCCACCATCATCTTCCTCCTCAATGGTCACAAAGCAGCTCTGCAAACTAAATTTAGACAGCAAGGTTGCACATTACATTCACCACCCTGACAAGCCTTCTGACAACTCTTTCACTTGGACTCCTCATTCAAATGAAAAGAAAAAAAAGACAGTGAATTGCAAATGTCCTTGTATAAAAAGTGAATACTTTCTACTGTTAGAATCTCATTTGGCATGGACACAAGAGTCTCGGGAATGAATTGAGTCAGCATAATGTGAGGGGGTGTGGGAAAAAAATGTGAATAAGTTCAGGTGGAGCTCAGCAAAAAAGGAAAGGCAAACACAGACAAAATGTTCTGCAGATCCAGGGAGATTTTAGTGTATTTACAAAAACCTAATTCATATGTACTGCCCTCCGCCTCTGGCTGAGTCTTCAGTGCTGAGGGAACACAGATAAAGCACAACTTTATCTGTCCGCCTCACATGAAAACACAACCTTTGTCTTCAGCTCCCTTAAAACTTTTCACCAATTGTGTATGACAAATTGAGAAGATTTTACAATGCTCTTTGCCAAACTTGCTTCCTCTGATGCTTTCTCCGACCTATCCTACCTGTCTACCCATCATGGACACCTAAGTCTCCTATTTCCTACAAGCCTTGCAAACACAAAAGTAAAGCAGTGACATTTATTGGGTCCAGGTTTATTTGTATTCCATCTTTGCCTTCACCATGTGTCATCTTTTATGAGCTCACTCAGGCGTAACATTAAAGAAGCTCATTCTTTATTAATCTTCACAATGACAATCCGAGGCTTCCAACATACTGACTTTACTGTGTGTGCTTGAGCTTACTATGTTGAGAAATCAGGTTGCAGTCATTACTTTTTAAACATTCCTTGGCTGTTGCAGTATGTAACATTTTGCATCACTTTGGCTTTTTGCTTCCTCAAAAAGGACTTAAAAGAATTACTGTTCATACGGAGTTGAAGTAAGTGGTTTCCATTTGTAATCTTTGATAACCTTTCTCTGAGATAAACTTGCACAAGCATCTGCACTCAGCAAATAGAGGGGCTTTGGCCTTGTTATGTTGTCACTCTAAATAATTTTGTTTTCTTTTTTTTTTTCAAACTCATCAGCTAAGAATTCTTCACCAACTGACAAAGTCAGGCTAGATATTCTGCCTGTTCGAGAAGCACTTTACTCAAAGACAAACAACCAAGATAATGTAGTCACTTTGAATTGCGAAGATGTCCTCAATTAATTTTTAAAGTTCATCATCTTTGCTGATCCAAAGAGTAATAACCAGAGATGACAGCAGCAACTCATGCACAAAAAGACATGAGATGGATGTCTCCACAACAACTGGTATTCATACTCCTGCTGGGTAAGCTGACATCTAGACAAACATCTTACAAATAAAAAAAAGATAATGAACTAGTTTAATTATCTTAGACTGTCATGCTTTTCAGAAGCTGCAGGTTATAATTTTAATCCTGCCTTCAGGAGAATAAATAGGATGTTCTCCAACAACCCGTCCAAGATCTCCTCTCAATAGCAGGGCAGTAAGGTGGTGGCAGCAGATCCAAGCCTGAGATGGAGCAATACTGGAGGAGTGTCTGGGTGAAGGAGGTGACACATAGGAGGTTGGTGGATCTACAAGCAGAATACAGCAACCTCCCAGTAGTTATCGCAATGGCAAACATCCAGAAAAGAGTGCCCCAAATGAAGAGCTAGGCAGAACCACGGTCTGACACGATTAACACCTTCTGGATGAAGAAGCTAACTTTAGTCCATCAAGGTCATGGGCTCACCCAGAGTCAACCAGAGATGGACAGTCCTCATCATGAAGGACCCTGTCGTGGAAAAAATAATATCTGTCCCTATCCCTTAACCCAGAAGGGAAAAAATACCATCCGACTAGTGGCCTATAACCTGCCTCAGCAGCACATGGAAGTTCCTATCAGGCATCATAGCAGCTAAGGTGAGTGACAGAACAGTCACCCGAGACTGCAAGTCCAGAAGCACCAACCTGTGTGCTGCCTCGATTGAAGGCCTATGACTCAATGCCACACACAGATACTGTAGTGCTTAAGCTGTATAAGATTAACAGGACACTGACTGCCTTCATCCAGAACTCAAAGAAGCTGTGGGAGACAACTCTGGAGGCCAACTCAGAGCCAATCGCACAGGTGACCATCAAATGAGGTATATACCAAGGAGGTGCACTGCCCCCTGTGCATAGGCCTGAACCCCCCTCAGTCAGATCATGAACAAGAATGGCTATGACATCAAGCTGTACGTCCAGAATGATTGTGTCATCGACTCCATGATTCACCTCATCAGGATCTACAACAACATCCTGATGTAATTTGGACTAGATAAGTTTGGACAGATGGTATCTGGGAGAGAAAAGATGGTCAGAACTGAAGGGGCTGAACTACTGGAGGACAACATACTGGATGTTCAGGACAGCTACAAATACCTGGAGATCCCACAGGCAAATGGCAATCATGAGGAGGCAGCACGGAGGTCAGCCACAGCCAAATACTTACAGAGGGTGAGGGTCAGGATCCAGGCAATCAACACCTATGCCCTACCAGTAATCAGATATCCCACTGGCATAATATCCTGGCCATTGGAACAGAAGAAATGGAAGCCGCTGATGTCAAGACAAGGAAACTCCTTACAATGCATGAAGGGTTTAACCCAAAGCCCAGTCTCCTGAGGCTGTACGTTAAACAACGGGAGGGAGGCAGAGGATCAGTGAGCATCAGAGCCGGTATCTAGAAGAAAACAGCAGGCCTCCGGGAATACATCCAGAAGATGGCCCTCTCTGATGACCTGTGAACTGAATGCCTTAGGCAACTGAAACCCAACATGGAGGAGGGACCTGAAGGGTTATCATGACAGGACAAGTCCCTGTATGGCATGTGCCACTGGCAAACTGAAGAAGTGGCTGACATTAGATAAACATACCGATGGCTGGAAAAAGCTAGACTGACAAACAACACAGAGGGATGGATCATTTCTACACTAGAACAGGCCCTAAACACAAGAGCTGTAGAGGCTGGAGTCTACCACATCAGACAGGACTCCAGATGTAGGCTGTGCAAAGAAGCCCCTGAAACAGTACAGCACATAGCAGGGTGGAAGATGCTGGCAGGCAAAGCATACATGGAGCGCCACAGCCAGGTAGCAGCATAATACACAGAAACATCTGTGCTGAGTATGGACTCGACGTCCCAGGGTTAAAATGGGAGACACCTCGAAAGGTGATTGAGATTGGTCATGGTCCTGTGGGACTTCCAGATCCAAACTGACAAACTGGTGATGGCGAATCAGCCTGACAGAGTGGTGGTGGATAAACATCAGAGGACAGCAGAGGTGGTGCATGTGACCATCCCAAGTGATGGCAACATCTCAAAGAAGGAACATGAGAAGCTCTAGAAATACCAAGAGCTGAAGGAAGATCTGGAAAAGATGTGGAGTGTGAAGGCAGCAGTGGTGCCAACAGTGATCGAGCACTGGGAGCTGTAACCCCCAAGCTGGATTGGTGGCTCCAGTAGGAGCCAAGAACAACAGCTAAGATCTCTGTCCAGAGGAGCACAACCCTGGGAGCAGCTAAGATCCTTCACAGAGCCCCCAGGCTTCCAGGCTTCTGGTAGAGGACATAAAATTAAGCAGAAAATGCTGAAAGAGTGACAGAACAATGAACCCAGACATCGTAGATAAATTATTACAGATTGGCAGGTCAAAATCCAGATCTCAATAAACTGAAATTCTGTGCTGGGACCTCACGAAAGCAGTGCAGAAACAAATGTCCGCCAACTGTAAGTAAAAAAGAATGTCTTACAGAGGATCTGGCCAACATTCCTCCACAATGATATAAGAGACCTATGACATCCTCCAGAAAATAGTTTAATATGTCATGTGTGGTTGTTCTTTTCAGGAATCTTAAAGCTGCTCTGTGAATACCTTAAACGATTGAATAAAATCACCCTATCAATAAAAGTAATTCTAAAAAGCTTGTTATCTTTGTTTTGCTGATAAACAACTCCGGTTTGCTACCATGTATTATTACTGATAGCAGGTGTGCTTTGTTGAAAAAGCTTAACATATAGCCTGTCTTTGAACTGTGAATAATGTTAAAACTGATCCCACAATGAAACTATGTTATGTTTATTTGTTTAGTGATGCTGTTTGAAATGACACAATAAGAATATAGGACACCGACAATGGCTGTGGGTTGTCGACAACATGTCCAGCTGAGATGCAGGTCAGTAAAATTTGAGTTTGCAGCTCATATTACACACCCACACACGCACACACACACACACACACAGTGCGGTAAAATAATATCACCAGTGTTTCAAATTCTACTGGCTTCTCTTACAGGTGGACTGTATTTGCCAGGAGGTGGGCGTTGTGGAAAAAATGTATTCTTTATATTTGCCCATATCTCTATGACTATATCTCTAAGTGAGACTGAAAGTAAAGACTTGAAACTCTCTTGGAGTTTTCATGAAAGTTTACTTTCACTACAATGACGTCAGACAGCAAATTGGACATCATGGTGAATGAGCCCTGAAATGGGATATCACAATGAATTTAATTCGAAGCAAAAAGATTACATAAGGTACTTAAAAGATCCCGAAGGACAACAGTATCTTATTGATGCATAACAAAGCCCTGCAGTGAGAGAGACATCTCGTCTTCCCCCCTCAGGCCAGAGCCTGCAACCTGATTATGCATATTTCTCTGTGTGGTCATTAAAACCCATAAGTGATTATTAAGATTATTATAACACCATATCTATATTTTCATTATTTTGCTCACAGTGGGAATGGATCGCTAAACAATCCCTGCTGGAGAAGACAGTCTTTCCTCTTTGAAACAGCATTTTTAGGCTGAACTTGTCATCCAACATCCAGCATTCTTTCCCCTGACTACAACAGACTGCCAAGGACAGCTCAATAATAATATTGCATGTAAAACATCAGGGTGGAATTTCAATGTCCAATTGCGAAATTAAATCTCATGTTTCTGGACACTGCAGAATCATGGTTATAAATAAAGTGTATCAACCCAATCCTTTTGTTTTGTTTTTTCCCCCGCAATCTATATTTAATCATAAATGTTTATAACAGATATACTTGGTTTACTTGTGTATTGCAACAATAGAATAACTTGCTTGGCACAATGTAGTATTTGCATTGACCACTTTTATTGAACTGATGCTGATGAACAATAAACTGTTAAGTGGGTAAATTAATGAAAATGATGCCAGAAGCAGAATATTACAACTAATTATTTCCAACAAATAAATTGTACCAACTTCAGGAATAATTTAATAAGAAAAAGTATTATCCAATGTACTACATGTACAATTTAAATGATTTTCTTGTTGTGCATCATGTTCTTGTGCACACCAGATAACCGTGCAGGTCATGGAGCACCATCTTCTTCTGGTGAATGTTAAATACCCTGGATGGTGTTCCAGCATGCTCCTGGATGAAGACCTGAGGTTTTTTGGTGGAAGGTCTTGGAGAAGTTGCTGCAAGATATGTAGACAGAAGTCACAGCTCTGCACATGAATGACCATTAAATACATCACAGAATGACAGATGTTATGCTTCACAGCATAACACAATGAGTGTCATACAATTAATCAGAATTAAGTATATTCATTTGGCCATATTTGTAGTATAACTTCAAAAAAAACTGCAATAAGAATACGACACTGCTCCAACTTACCGGATCAGTTGCCAGAGAATAACTGGGGGGTGATATGGTTCTCAACTCAAACCTCAGACATAATACAACCTTATTCCAAAACAAATGGAATTTAGTGGTCATTCAGAGTTGCAGGACACCACTATCACAGATCCAGATTAGAGTAGAATTATTCAAAATCTCCTTTATCTCTACCAAAGTCTCTACCATTGTGCTCTATCCTGAAGTAGTTAGTTTGAAGTTGTAACACGGATTTTAAAAGGAGCCACATCTCTCGGCTCACCCAGACCCCTAAAACTGGTTGATATATACAGAGATGTAAAGACTTAACTGATAAAAGAGCTGTTTTACTGCATCGATATGGCATTTTGACGAAATTATGTCACAAGTTCTTCACTGATACCTCATGAAGCTTGTCAATGATGTTGCTTGTGGAGAACCAGACTATGCTGCATCACTGTTAGGTTATATTATCACTGATGAATTTAAGAAAACCTGGGCTCCTGTAGCATTCGGTCTTGAAACCCTACTGGCTTAAAATTAGTCTGCAAGAATAGAGGCGTTCCAATTATTAACTCAGTATCAGTTAACTTGATCTTGAGTCTCTCGAAGCAGCCAGTTTTCCCCTTTGCAGCGTGCCTGTGTGGGGTTATCAGTACAACTTTGTTCAACGTCTACTTCACTTTTTCCAGCAGTTCCAAACAACACCCCAAAATCATACTTGGACATAATGTTAGTGAAGATAATTGATGCACAAATGCTATTTTACTCATGTTAATGCAAATACCAAGACTTACCAGTTATGTTTGTGTTATTAAACTATATCAAGGTATTTTTGAATAATGGGGCTGTTAAAAAAATGCAGGACCAGAAAAGCTTTAATCTCTTGGGTACAAATAAGACTTGAACTTCAAAATACATGCCAGAGTATTACTTTGACTGTTTCAATAAAGTTCAGCTGAGATTTAAATACACACTGAATAGGGAGGAGGAGGTGGGCTTGGAGTAAATCCTACATGAAGACATAATGATGGATTATGACTAAACCAGGCTGCATGGTGAAGTGCATAATCAGCTAAATGTAAGCCAGGGTTGAGATTTTCATAAATATGTATGGCATCTAACATATTGTTAAGAGCCTGTGGTGAATTACTGATCAGCATTAACAGTTCAAAAATACAAAGTTCTACTGAGATACATGTCAAAAAGCAGTCTACTCATGAGATGGGAAAAATGACAAAATAGTCTCAAAGAGCAGATGAACCTTAAGTGCCTCACTTGACTTTCAGTTCCAGTTCCAGTCTGTTCAAGTGACATTTTGTCCCTGCAGTTTTCACCTATCAAAGTACAATTTAAAGAGTCCTCTCCAGAGAATACTTCATTTTACTGTGATAAGAAACTGTGGAAGAAGGTTTGCGGAGTCCAGACTGGAAGAAAAAGGCATTGGGGCAAAAAGCGTGGCGCAGCATCAGCAGCAGGTCCTCTTACGATCTCATTTTCAGTTTCTGAAGCAATCATGGGCCAGTGGAGCACAACTGCACCGCAATTAAGCTGTCTGTGATTTTTAATTAAAACTAAGAGGCGTGATCTGTATAAAACTTTGTTTGCCTTTCAGGCAACACAAGTTATCATCTTTATAATGGATAAGATTATAATGCTGCATGAAATATGATCACATTACTATTCATATTTATAAATGATATAAAGGAGACAGACAAAAAATAAGTTATTTTCCTTCCTTGCAATTTGCCATCCAAACATTGTTACAATTAGAACAATAATTGTAATAGAGACATGAATTATTCAGAGTTGTAATGCAGTTTGAGCTGTACCCAGTAGGCACAATCAATATGCTGTCTGATGCCTTCACAGAGGCAAAGTCCATTACAAGTTCTAATGCATCTGAGGAGCTTCTGAACCAAAAAGCAATTTAATGGTGATATCTCCAGGGACTCTGGGGGAAAGCTTAGGAGAGACCAATAAACAAAACCAGCAGAGAAGCAAGCATACACAACCCTGAGGGATACAAGCTTTTACTGTACAAAAATTCTTGACTCTGTATTGACAATGCAAACATCAAAAATGAAGTTGTTTGGAGGTTCAGCCACAGGATACATGGAGTTGGTGGAACAACTCATAAAAATATGTATTGTTAGAGTCCATAAAGTCATCAGTTCATAAAATTAAATTAAATTAAATTTATTAAACTAAATAAAAAAAAAACAAACAAAGTAAAAACAAAAAACAAACAAAAAAGCAGTAGAAGAACAAAAAACAAAATGTTGTATTAAAAATAGGGTCAGGTCACCATGGCCTGTTTGTTGAGTGATATTAATAACTAATGTGGAATATCTAATCCTATGTGGGATATGTGAGGAATTAGCTCAAGGCTCAAAGTATTGATAAACAAGAATGCCTTTCATTTCTCTGCTCATTGTCTTGTGCTGACAACGGCTGTCTTGTGCTGTATGTGAGTTACAATGACCATCTCTGCTTGTATACAAATGGAGATTAAATCCACTTGTACCCTCTGTCTGGCCTTGGTTAAGTGTTGTACAACTGAATCACTAGAACCTAGTAAAAGAAGAAAGGTAAGGGGTTTTTATTCTGTCTTATTCCCTAGCTAAAATGAAGAAACCTCAATACTGCTAACCATGAACTGTGAGCTTTGACACTACTGTGTTCTCTCTCTATCCCTGTTTTAACAGGTAATAGAAAAAGGCTGATAAATATGCAGAGAAACAAGATTCACCCAACATATTCAAATCTTGTGTTCATTCCTCATCAGCTTGCTCATAACAAGAACTGGACAGATAATGTTCCCAGCACACTGAAACTAGCATTACTAAATGTTAGAAATGTTTTTCCTGCCAAAGATCTAATAAATTATTTTATTACAAAGCACAAACTTAATTTCTTGTTTTTAACAGAAACCTGGTTAGACAGAGAAAATGATTCAGTAGTTCTTATTGAAGCAACCCCCCCAAACTTCAAGTTTGTGAGTGAAGCTAGACTGCATAAGAAAGGTGGAGGAGTGGCTGTTTTGTTTCATGACTTCTTCCAATGTAAACAGATGTCTTATAAAAACCTTGCATCTTTTGAATATGTAGCTCTCCAGATGAATTCCACTGGTCGTGTGCTGTTTGTTAACATATATAGGCCACCTCAAAACTCTACAAGCTTTTTTGAAGACTTTTCTGAACTTCTGTCAATAATCTGTGCCGATTTTAATTGTTTAGCTGTTGTTGGATATTTCAACATTCATACTGATAATGTCCAGGACAGAATGAGTCAAGAGTTATGTTGTGTTCTTGATAATTTTGGTCTATCTCAGCATGTGAAAAAACGCATAACAAAGGGCACTGTTTGGATCTAGTCATCTCCAAAGGTCTCAATATTTCCAAGCTCATGGTGATGGATGTCGCTCTATCTGATCATCCCTGTGTTTTCTTTAAGAGTGCTGTTATTGTCAACAAGAATGTCCAAACAGAGGTTGTCAAAAGACAATACATGTGTGAAAATGCCAGTGAAATGTTTCTACAAGCTTTCTCTCCCTCTCCAGGCCCTCAGTTGATGAGCCTGTGGATAATTTCAATGGTAAAATTAAAAGCATTATTGATGTCATTGCTCCCATCAAGGTGAAAGTGATCACTGCCAAAAAAGAGAGCTCCATGGAGTCTTCCCTCAGACCCTAAAAACAGCCGTCATCAAGCCACTCCTGAAAAAGACCAGCGTAGACTCGTCACTCATGAGCAGCTACAAACCGATATCAAACCTCCCGTTTCTTAGCAAGATTATAGAAAAAGCTGTTTTTCAACAACTCCACAACTTCTTGATGCTAAATAACTGTTTTGATATCTACCAGTCAGGTTTTCGGCCACATCACAGCACTGAGACTGCTCTAGTTAAAGTCCTTAATGACATCGACTTGAACATAGATAATGAAAACATTTCAGTCCTGGTACTACTGGATCTCAGTGCTGCATTTGACACGGTTGACCATAACATCTTACTAGACTGGCTGAAAAACTGGGTAGGGCTTTCTGGCACTGCATTGAATTGGTTTATGTCCTATCTAAAAAACTGGGCTTTGTGTCTATAGGTAACTATAAATCTGAGCAAACTAAAATAACTTGTGGAGTTCCTCAAGGCTCCATCTTGGGGCCACTGCTATTCAACATCTACATGCTCCCACTCGCTCAAATTATGAAAAACAACAAAATATGTTACCACAACTATGGTTGATGACACACAAATCTACATAACCATCTCACCAGGAGACTACAGTCCAATCCAAACACTGACCAGATGCATTGATCAAATTAGAGACTGGATGTGTCATAACTTCCTTCAGTTAAATCAAGACAAAACTGAAATAATAGTTTTTGGAGCCAAGGAAGAAAGATTAAAAGTCAGCACTCAACTTCAAAGAGCTAAGTTAGAAACCAAAAACAAAGCCAGAAATCTGGGTGTTATTATGGACTCAGACCTGAAACTTCAGTAGTCACATCAAGACAGTTGTGAAGTCAGCTTATTATCACTTAAAGAACATATCCAGGATTAAAGGACTGATGTCTCTGTAGGATTTGGAAAAACTTGTCCATGCATTTATCTTTAGTAGACTAGACTACTGTAACACTGTCCTGACAGGTCTCCCTTAAAAGACCATCTGACAGCTGCAATTAGTCCAGAACGCTGCTGCTCCAGTCCTCACTAACATCAAGAAAGTGGATCATATAACTCCAGTCCTCAGATCGTTACACTGGCTTCCTGTTTGTCAAAGAATTGACTTCAAAATCCTGCTGTTAGTTTACAAAGCACTGAATGGTTTAGGGCCAAAATACATTCAGGATCTTCTGGTTCATTATGAACCCACCAGATCCCTCAGGTCATCAGGGTCAAGTCTACTTTCTGTTCTCAGAGTCAGAACAAAACACGGAGAGGCAGAATCAGAATCTAATTTATTACCGTCACTGAGCCAGCGTCCCAACACAGTGAAATTTGTCTTCCCAGTACACCGTCCAAGAGAAACATACAGAAACAACAACAACATTTGGACAGGAGTCAACGGTGCTTGGATCAGCAGCTATAACAGCGCTTCTACCCTGTCAGAGAGCAGTACACTCAAGCACACCACAAGCACCCACAAGTGCCCATAGATGCCCAAGTACACCCCCCTCTGGCCAGGGCACTTTTAGCAGAAGAAAAATATGATTACATAGGGGATGGGGGGGGGGGGGATAAAAAAATAGGTGTCTCACACAACATGTCCTTGATCAGAGGCACATGTTGTGGGATTCACAAAAAAAAACCTCAGCACAAGCATAACAAACTTATTATGAGGACATCATATGGGTCAGGAAAAAGTCCCAGCCAAGCGGCCCGTGCGCGCGCACCCAGTGGCGCGCAGCGCAATCAGTCCGCTCCACGTGGGGGGAGAACATCAGGATCCAGCGAGGACGTTGAGATCCGGGGAAAGGATATGGAGCGGGGGGCGTGGTGTCCTCCCATCAAATGCCTGCTGGTCTTCTTCGCCCCTTGCCTGTTCCTCATCGCCCCTGGTCCCACATTGCTGTGGACTTGGTTACTGGACTCCCACCATCTGAGGGTAACACAGTTATTCTGACCATTGTTGATCGTTTTTCCAAGGCTGTGCATTTCGTCCCTCTGCTCAAACTCCCATCAGCTCTAGAGACCGCCAACCTCCTCGTCCAGCAAGTGTTCAGGCTCCATGGCATCCCTCAGGACATCGTTTCAGACCGGGGTCACCAGTTTTCCTCCCAAGTCTGGAGGGCCTTTTGCCAGGCATTGAGGGCATCGACCAGCCTCTCGTCTAGGTACTATCCACAGACCAACGGCCAGATGGAGCGGGCCAATCAGGACCTCGGGTCAGCTCTCCGGTGCATCGCTTACAGACATCCTGCCTCGTGGTCCACCCACCTGCCCTGGGTGGAATATGCCCACAACTCCCTGGTCAGCTCTGTTACAGGTATGTCCCCCTTCATGGTGTCCATGGGTTTTCAACCCCCCCTCTTCCCAGTTCAGGAGGATAAAGTGGCGGTTCCATCAGTCCGGGACCATCTTCGGCGTGCTCGCCGGGTCTGGCGTGAGGCTAGGGCGGCCCTCCTGCGCACTGCTGCTCGCAACCAACGGTTGGCGGACCACCATCGCTCTCCAGCCCCCCACTATCAGCCCGGCCAGAAAGTGTGGCTCTCCTCTCAGGACCTCCCTCTACAGACAGAGTAGAACGTTGGCCCCTAGGTATATCAGTCCTTACGAGATTGAAAAGGTGATCAATCCCAGTGTGGTGAGACTCAAACTGCCCCCTGCTTTGCACGTTCACCCAGCTTTCCATGTGTCCCTATTGAAACCTGTCTCTACCAGTGCTCTGTGCCCTCCGGCTGAACCCCCGCCGCCCCCCCGGCTGATTGACGGCCATCCTGCTTATACGGTCCCGCGGCTACTGGACATCTGCCGATGGGGCCGTGGGTTTCAGTACCTCCTGAACGGGGAGTACGGGTACGGTCCAGAGGAGAGGTCCTGGGTGTCCCGCTCCTTGATTTTGGGCCAGGACCTCCTACGTGACTTTTATCGGGACTTTCCTGACAAGCCTGGTAGGCCGCCGGGTGGCGTCCATTGAGGGGGGGTCCTGTCATGGCTACATTATGTTGGTGTTTGGTTTGAGTTTGGTAGGCTCTGTTCTTCTGTTTCCCCCACCCCTTTCTCTCTCCCTGGCAGCATGTGCAGCGGAGGGCGTGGAGAGGCTGGCAGGCTCAATGAGGCACACCTGGTTCTCATCTTAACACACTATAAAGCCTGGCCAAGACACCACGCCGGTGCCAGATTATTCCGTCGCACCTGGTATGATTGTGGCTCCAGTTTCCTGTGACTTTTGTGTTATATCATCACTTGTAATCTTTCCTGGGATTTTTGTGCAGATACCGGAGTGCCTCTCTGCCGTGCCTGATCACCCTGCGTTTGCTTCTACGTCTACCCGTGCTCAGCCCTGTCCTCCGGCGCCTGCACCTGCCTCGTTCCCTGTTTTTTGGAAACACCGTGTTTTATAAATAAACACATTAAAACTGACTTGGTTTCTGTCTCTGCATTCTGGGGTTCCAAACACAAGAACCGATACATAACTTCAGCAGTTTTAAATCAAGGTTAAAAACTTTTCTATTTGCCACATTTTATCAAAACAATTAACTTTTATTTCTTGCATTTTATCTACATCTTTAATTCCTTTTTTTTTTAAATCAAACACAACTTTTGCATTATATTATTTTATCTTTTTATTTCCCCCTGTTTTAATGTACTTTTGAATGCTCTGTAATGCTTCAAATGTTTTATGTAAAGCACCTTGAATTGTCTTGTACACAAAATGTGCTATACAAATAAACTTGCCTTGCCTTCTGGATGTAAAAAAAATGTACTTGTGATACACTTGTTGAAGAGGTTGGGCTTTTTTTTTATAGAGTTCTTATGTGTGATGTGTCTTTGACAAAGAAAAGGGAATTAAAGAATCATGCAGGCAACCCAGTTAAACAGAAATTGTTGTTCAACTTTTTCATTTTATGGAGTCTTGTTAGTGTTTTAATCTTGTGCTTTGTAAACTTTCCTTTCCTTTGCCTTGTGTGTTTGCCACACTGCCATTTATCCTGCATGAAGTCTCTTGTCAGGGCTCTGTTAGATTCTGGGAGCAGATTGTTTAAATGATTCACTGCAGAGAGATTTACTAAGCTTTGCGCTAGGCAGTTCACTCCCAATTGCACCATCAGTTACCACTGAAAAAAAAGAGTACACATTTTGCACCTCATGTGGCTGTGATAGTTCTGTGCAGAGAACACATTTACTCCACGATACTGCTGGGTGGAAAAAGTCCATGAATAAAGAGGTCCTTCTTTTATTTAAATTTATCTTGAATGCCAAAAGAAGACATAATCAGAATGAATACCAAGCTATGCTATTCTAGAGGAAATCGAAGAGAGTCTGAAATATCTAACTGGACATTGTTTTTCTTCAATACTTAAAGCCTTTGGCACTCCTTAACATCCTCTTCTTTTATTTGCTGTTCTTTATTTTGTTTTATTGGATGCTGCATAACTTCACTATACTGACAAGTTTGGTTAAAATAAGGAGGTTGCCAGTGCATCACAGAGGGGCACTCCCATTAGTGTAAATGATCATTTGTAGTTACATGCTAATGTGTCTGGGACAGTAAACCTATCCCTAACTGTGGCAATAATATCAGTGTCAGTAACCAGAGCCAAAACATTGTCTTCATGAAGTACAGTGGTACCTCTAGTTACGAACGTATCAATTAATGAAATTTTCAGCTAACGAAAGGCCTCTTCGGAAAAATATTGCATCCATATACGAAATAAATTCCAGGTTACGAAGGCGAAAAATGTCAAAATCAGCGCTGCTGCTCGCAGCTCCCAGAGTCCACCTAACATAAACATACATGTCGGCTCCTGTATCTTGGTTTGAAAGCTGCGCGTCGGAGCTGCTCTGCCATTGGCTATCGCTCAGCATCTTCTTGGCATCCCATTGGCTAGGAGGGCCCCTTGTCTGTATGAGCATAACCCAGCAACCCAGGTAAACCAACAATTTTTATTCTTTAATGTACTTTATTATTTGTTCTTTATTCTTTACATTAATATAATTGTGCAATAATCTAATTCTAACATGTATTTCTTACAGGTTTTTATGTCATTTCATGTATTATTTATAATTTATAAAAAAATTAAAACTAAACTAAAATAAAACAAAACTTTTGGGCGCCTTGGAATGGATTAGGCCATTTATAGGGTAAAATGCGTTTCTAATTATGAAATTTTCCAATTACGAAACAACTTTCAGAACGAATTAATTTCGTAAGTTGCGGTACCACTGTAGTAACTTGTGTAACTACCACCATTCCATTCATTTCCCCAATTACCAATAAATAATGTTTTTTATAGAGATATTATATATCATGAGTAGATCAAAAACAAAGCCTGACATGTTTGTCAGGAAAAAAAAAAGTAACAACCAACATTAGTTATCACTTAATCTTTTCCCATATCAAAGCCTTTTTCAGCATCTAGACAAATGGCAGCTATTGACTCATTTCTGAATTGACTGTAAAAAAAGGGAGAGCTTCAGGTGACAGTGTTCATGTCTTTTGTTATGGAGGTTTAGCCAAGCAGACAGAAACTAAAGGTTGCAGGTAGGACACAATCATAATTTCTAGAGAAGCATGCTGCTATTGGCACCAAATGATTTTATTTACTATGCGACTGTATGACATGTTTTAGATGTTTATGGATATGCTTCACTAGAAAATACTTCTTCCTGTTAATGTAGTGAGGAGCTGCTGGCCTGAGAAGTTGTCAAGAAAAAGACCCATGGTTTATGCTGATATATTCACCAAATGACTCATGACTCATTATCTCTACAGCCACAAATCAGCAGAATATTCAACGCAATTAACATTTCTTTGTTACCAAATGACTTCCATTTTCTCCCAAACATGCAAGATCAATTAACTCTGCAGAGAAATATCCCTATTTGAAATATTCAAATGCAAACTCTGCCCTGAAGTAAAACAGATGTATCAGTCGGTGCTTCTCCTTGGTTCCTTCACTAATTTCATTTATGATTTTCCCTTAATTTCCCAGGACTGTGGCATTTTCCAGACCTTCAGCATAAGTCTGGTGAAGACATTAGAAACTTGTTAACAGAGTGATGAAATGTAATTCATCAGGACTGACATCAAATCTTCAAAATGACAAGGCTTTGGCAGGATCTTAGACTTTATTAGTTAGGAGATAAATGTACCAGAGGAGCAATTCACAGTGAAAAATCAGCCCCTTGAGAAAGAGATCCCCTTATTCCAGGCACTCTGAAAAAAATTCTATTAGAAACTAGAGCAGTTTTTCTTCACCGCCCTAATTTACAGTTGGCAGTTGGGCGACACAGTATGCCTTAACCGTGCAGTCCAATTGCTTGGAACCAGATTGATTGTGAAAGTAGAAAATAACAATGATAATTCCTTCACTGCCAGGCAAGTGTTGGTTCCCTTACATGCATCACCGAAGACATTCAAGTCTAAATCTTTAATAAGATGATTGTTGTGATCACTTTTTTCCCTTTAAGTTACAAGTCTTAATTTAAACTCTGATAAATTATTCAAAAACTGTAACTTCAATAATTACAGCCAAAGACTTTACCAAAAACTCATTCATTTCAGCGCATAGAGGAAACGTTTCTGAATAATTTAGTTGACTTTAGAAATTTTTTTTATACAACTTTAAATTGTGTAGTGTGCTTAAAATGCATCTTTCCCATTGGCTAATTGAAGAAAATTCATCTGTCTGAACTTCATACTGTCAAAAATATTTTTTGGACCCTTAATTTAAGAAACTCAGAACAATACAAATATCAGCTGAACAGCCTACAATGAGATATGAATGTTCAAGCTTTACCCTGTCATGTTCATAGCAGAGGTAGTTTTTTTGTCTTTTACACAGGAAAATGTAGACAAAACTCCTTGCTTAATGCAGTGACCTTCACATTTATTTAAAGATTTCCCTAAGAAGAATTTATACAAATCCAGTGGTGCGCAAACTGTGATACGCGTACCACCAGCGGTACGTGAGCGCTCTCTGGTGGTACGCGGGGAACATCATGACTTTTTTGCCACAATTTCACTTAAAAAAAAAAAAATCGGAAACATACAATGCATTATGAATACAACGTTTCAGATGAAATGTGCAGCTCGAGATAATTAAAATTGTCTTTTTAAAAAAAATTGTTGTATATTCAGTTACATTGCAGACATGTGTTTGAGTGTGTTTATTTTGCTCTGTATGAGAGTACGTGAGAATTGTTGGACAGATTTCTAAATGATTTAGTAAGGTAACAATTCAGGTCACAATTCAGGTAACAATAAATAACCAAAATAAGTAATAAATATCTCTCCTGTGTGTTTAAAGCTCATTGAGAAGGCATAGATGACTATATTCTAAAATTGGTCATCATGGTGGTACTCAGAGAGCTGAATAGTTTCTCAGGTGGTACGCAGTATTAAAAATTTGAGAACCACTGTAATAATCAAAAAGGGCAACAGAACATTTCCTTTGACAGATTTTAAACATATATTTATTTAATGTAAGTCAAAGTAATTTCTTTGTTTGCACAGTAAAAGTAATACAGTGCAGGTCTGCAAACTGTACAATATCCACTGATGACAGGATGCAGTAATGGAATGTAAAATTCTTTGGGGTGCATACATACTGTGGAAAACAGGCCAAATCTCACTGGTCGAAATGAAAGAGATGTAATGGAAGCCTGAGCCTTGGTAGACACTCTTGGAGGTGAAAATGTATTTTTATTACTCTTAGTAATGAATATTCTTTATTACTCTTTATGAAAAAGAATGACATGATCTCCATATGAAGGATCTCCTTGTTATCACCTTTGATAAAAAGTTTATCCTATGAAATAGGTCTTGAGGTGGGGAAGAGTCAGACAGGCCAGGCAAGTGAGAGAACATGAAAGTAGCATTTTTAAAAACGGGTAATCATCGGTGCCACCTGGGTGTTTCTATTTTCAAAGAGCTATTAAGCATTGTGGGCATAGAAGGTTAGACATCCTGCATATTACACTTTTCAAATAAATAGCATCTTTGTATTGCCTGCTGTGAGAATATAATGAACCTTGTAATAGGTACACAAACCTATTGAGATGACATACAGTAGCTGTCCTCGTGAGTGCTTTCTTTTTGTGGTGTGCTCTTTTTATTATTGTGCCACAACAAATAAAGTGAATAAAGCATTCCTGTAACTGGAAAGATGGGGTCATATTGGAATTGGACATGTCATTGCACCATTGGACACAGTGCATGACATTTCTGACTCTCATCTGGACCAATCAGGCAGCACTTTGATTGTCATGTTCTTTGATTTCTCAAGTGCTTTAAATACAATTCAGCCTGCGTTGTTATGTGAGAAGCTCCATAAGTTCCAGGTGGATTCCTCCACAACCTCCTGGATTTATGACTACCTCACAAACAGACCAAAGTTTGTGAGACTGAAAGTTTGTGTGTCTGAGATGGAGGTCAGCAGTATTGGAGCACCACAAGGAACTGTTCTCTCACCATCTACACCTCTGACTTCTAGTACAACTCTGAGTCCTGTCATCTGCAGAAATACTGCAGCAACGGACAAGAAGCCGAGTACAGAGAACTGGTCTGTCAGTTTGTGAAATGATGCCGTAACAATCATCTCGTATTAAATACCAGCAAAACTAAGGAGATGATTGTCGCCTTCAGGAGGAGCAAGAATCAACAAAGCAGTGGAGGTGGAGGAAAGGAGGTGGAGGTAGTGGAGGAATACAAGTACCTTGGAGTTCAGCTTGACAACAGACTAGAGTGGAAATGCAACACAGAATACATCTACAAGAAAGGTCAGAGCAGACTCTACTTTTTAAGAAAGTTGAGATCTTTTAATGTCTGCACCAAGATGTTGCACATGTTCTATAGGTCTGTTGTTGAAAGTGCAATCAGCTTTGCAGCCATCTGCTGGGGCAGCAGCATCAGAACCAGAGACCTGAAGAGAATCAACAAACTGATCAGGAAAGCTGGATCTGTGCTGGGTGTAACTCTGGAGCCACTGGAGCTGATTGTACAAAAAAGAATGCTGCACAAGCTGATGAAGATGAGGAAGGACTCTTCACACCCTCTCCACGACACAGTGATCAAACAACAGAGTGTGTTCAGTGAGAGGCTTCTTCAGGTCCGTTGCAAGATGGAAAGATACAGAAGATCATTCCTGCCAGCAGCCATCAGCCTCCACAACAAGACATCCTACTATTATTAATTCAGTATTATTATTGCTGTCATTTATTTATTGTTGAAATAAAAAAACAACCCTTACTACAATGTTGAATTTCTCTCCTGTGATTAATAAAGTATTTTTCATTTCATTTCATTTATTTGAGAAGTGCCTATGAAAACGTTTAGTCTGCAGGAGTCCGTGACAGAGGTTCTCTTCTAATGCTTGATGAAAAACAAGCTTCTTTTTTTTTTTGTTGAATTTTAAATTGACATGACTGGAAACATGCTGTCACTTGAACAATGCTAAAATCTAAAAGTATTTTCTGTCTCTTCTCCTCAGCTTGAATGACAGACAGACAAAATCCAGAATTGCAGAGGCACCCAGAAGCAGAGCTGAATGTTTATGTTCAATCTAGTTTACAAGCATGTGGTCATAAAGGCAACATGCTGGTGTGGAAGTTAAAGTATAGGACTGAGGCAACTTGTAGTCATTAAGTCAATGCCATGACCTCCTCTGCATACCAAAGTATTCTAGTCAAACGTGAGCCCATTTCACAACTGCCCTATGGCACAACTGAGTAGTGTAAGATCCCCCAGGTGCGGTTCAGCCCCTGACAAGCAGAGTCTGTCCCTGAACCAGCTCTCCATTTAAAGGATCCGAAGTTGCGGTCTAGGGGTGTTTACCTCACTAGATTTCCTCAACTTTGTTTAAGCTGGTGGCGGGGAGACTCGCCTAGCTCTCACTGCATACTTCCGCATACTACTGCATACTACATACTAAACAGTCCAGGGGGGCGGCCGCGGCACCTGACGAGGGCCCTAAACAGTCCAGGAGGTCGGCCTCGGCGCCGGAAGGAGGCCCTAAACAGTCCAGGAGGTCGGCCTCGGCGCCGGAAGGAGGCCTAAAACAGTCCAGGGGGGCGGCTGCGGCACCTGACGAGGGCCCTAAACAGTCCAGGAGGTCGGCCTCGGTGCCGGAAGGAGGCCTAAAACAGTTCAGGCGGACGGCCACCGCGCCAGCGGACTGGAACCAGGAACTGACGAGGCGGACGACCACGGCGTCGGCAAGCAGGAACCAGGAACTGACGAGGTGGAGGGCGGCCGCGCCGCCGGACGGGGGCCAGGAGGTGACGTGGAGTCATCTGCAACTCCTGCTGCAGCGGCGCCGGAAGAAGCTGGACCTGCTGCAGCTCCTGCTGCAGCGGTGACGGAAGAAGCTGGACCTGCTGCAGCGGCGACGGTAGAAGCTGGACCTGCTGCAGCGGCGACGGTAGAAGCTGGACCTGCTGCAGCGGCGACGGTAGAAGCTGGACCTGCTGCAGCGGCGACGGTAGAAGCTGGACCTGCTGCAGCGGCGACGGTAGAAGCTGGACCTGCTGCAGCGGCGACAGTAGAAGCTGGACCTGCTGCAGCGGCGACGGTAGAAGCTGGACCTGCTGCAGCGGCGACGGTAGAAGCTGGACCTGCTGCAGCGGCGCTGGCTGGGTCGGGACCGCCTGCAGCTCCAGCTGCAGGGGCGCAGGAAGAGTCTCGGCCACCTACAGCTCCAGCTGCAGGGGCGACGGCTGGTTCTCGCCTTGGGGACACATGAGGGCACGTCGACCGCCGCACAGGCGAGTTGAGGCGCGTCGACCGCCGCACAGGCGAGTTGACCACCTCGGGAACGGAATCGGGTGAGTGTGCGTCGACCACCTCGGGAACAAAATTGGGCGAGCGTGCGTCGGCGGCCACAGAGACGGGGACGGATGGAATGGCACCAGGGACCGCCTTGGACATAGATGTTAAGGCCACCAGCTCCCCCCTATACCTTATCAGGTCGGCCTGAAGTGCCCCGATGGCCGGCAGGGTGAGGAGCTGGGGCTGGGCGGTGAGGTTTTTCAGGAGGAAGTCGTAGACGAATATCCACCGCCTCACGTCGGTGGTCCCCAATATGGAGGACATGACACAGTGGTAGAGGTCATAGAAGGCCATACCATAAAGAGTGGGCTGTAATGATCTACCATTAATGTGAGACACACAAAAAAAAACATTATACAAAAACTACTTTGCAAAATTATTACTGCCAAAAAAGGCTCTAAATGTTATAGCATAGTGGGCTGTAATATTTTGAATACACTGCTTATGCATTTGGAGTTATTTCTTAAATAAATAATGACAAGGTATATATTGTCAAGAGTTGCTGTTGATTTGAGGTTGTATTTGCACGAACTGTTGTAAATGTCCTGATAACCTTATAAGAGAAAGAAATAGTCTTTTTTTCCACATGACTGTATTTATATATAAAAAAAAAAGTCATAGTTTAGGTTGAATTACACCCTCTAAAAAATGTTAACTATATGTTAGAAGCGAATGTTCTCCTTTTTACATCAAGGTTCTCCTCTATTCCCATGACAAGCCCTATGGCTATGGTTTCACGGCAATTATTTCTAAAAATGAGAAATAGTATATCGTATTACCTTCCATGTTGGAAAAAATGTGCAGTAGTCCACAACCAGTATCTTGAAATGGATGCTCAGGAGGTGCACTGCTGACAAAGTGTCCACAGTGGGACAAACAGAGACTGAAAACATATCAATAGGAGCTATAAAAGGGAAAAGTGTTAAAATACACTATGTTGACAAAAGTATTTGCTCACCCATCCAAATGATTAGAATCAGGGGTTCCAGTCACTTCCATGGCCACAGGTGTATAAAATTAAGCACCTAGGCATGCTGCAGACTGTTTCTACAAACATTTGTGAAAGAATAGGTCGCTCTCAGGGGCTCAGTGAATTCCAGCTTGGAACTGTGATAGGATGCCACCTGTCCAACAAATCCAGTTGTGAAATTTCCTCGCTCCTAAATATTCCACAGTTAACTGTCAGCTGTATTAAAAGGAAATGGAAGAGTTTGGGAATGACAGAAAGTCAGCCATAAAGTGGTAGGCTACGTAAACTGATGGAGCAGGGTCAGTGGATGCTGAAGCGCATAGTGTGAAGAGGTCGCCAACTTTCTGCAGAGTCAGTCACTACAGACCTCCAAACTTCATGTGGCCTTCAGATTAGCTCAACAACAGTGCACAGAGAGCTTCATGAATGGGTTTCCATGGTCGAGCAGCTTCATCCAAGCCATACATCACCAAGTGCAATGAAAAGCGTCAGATGCAGTGGTGTAAAGCACGCCACGACTAGAGCAGTGGAGGCGCGTTTTCTGGAGTGACTGATCACACTTCTCCATCTGGCAATCTGATGGAAGAGTCTGGGTTTGGTGGTTGCCAGGAGAACGGTAGTTGTCTGACTGCATTGTGCCAAGTGTAGTTTGGTGGAGGGGGGATTATGGTGTGGGGTTGTTTTTCAGGAGCTGGGCTTGGCCCCTTTGTTCCAGTGAAAGGAACTCTGAATGCTTCAGCAGTCCAACACATTTTGGACAATTCCATGATCCCAACTTTGTGGGAACAGTTTGGAGCTGGACTCTTCCTCTTCCAACATGACTGTGCACCAGTGCACAAAGCAAGGTCCATAAAGACATGGATGGAAGAGTCTGGTGTGGATGAACTTAACTGGCCTGCATAGAGTCCTGACCTCAACCCGATAGAACTCCTTTGCGATGAATTAGAGCAGAGACTGAGAGCCAGGCCTTCTCAGCCAACATCAGTGTTTGACCTCACAAATGCTCTTCTGGAATAATGGTCAAAAATCCCCATAAACACACTCCTAAACCTTGTGGACAGTTTTCCCAGAAGAGTTGAAGCTGTTCTCGCTGCAAAGGGTGGACCAACCGCATATTGATTAGGAATGGGATGAACTAAAGCTCATATGTGAGTCAAGGCAGGTGAGCGAATACTTTTGGCAATATAGTGTATGTTACCGAACTAAATTACCAAACAGCATTATGATAGTTTTTGTAACGAATTTTACTTGTGCAAGACATGTTTAAAAAAACAAGGGCTGTATACTGTTTAGCAAATCTGTCCATCTATTCATTTGATTCATCCATGTCTCGTTCTGCCAGCGGGATCCTAAGGAATTTCCTGCCAGAGCTCCATGATAACTTTACATGGACAAGGATTGGCATTTTGGTGGGCCTTGCATCTAAACTGTCAGGAGAAGAGAAGGAAATATCAGGAAGGTATTAATACATTAAATGATTTTTCACCTTGAAGGATGTAGTAGTAGTATTCTTTTTATGCTTGAATTTCTGAGTTGCACTCTTTGATTTAAAAGCTCAGGATTTGCTTGTCATGGTTTGATACGGTGAAATTTGACCAAAAAAACTCAGTAATAACAGTTTTTTTAAGGTTTTATTTTGCTGCATAGGTGTTCAGTGGGCCACCGGTGGAGAGTCAGGGGGGACTGGGGGGCGGTACTCCCCCAGCCCGGGCCCAGGCCTTTGCCTAAGTGTCGGTTACACTTTGCACATCCGTGGATTCAACAATTTCTGTGCAAAATGTGTCAAAAAAAGAGTGCAGGAGCAAAATGAAACTTAAAAAGCTGGACACGTATTTTGTTCATCCCAATCCTAGAGATGAACCTGACATTGTTGGCAGCAAGTCAAAAGCCCGCAGAAATGTGGCAGCGTGGTCAGGGAGCCAGAGTCACAGGTACAATTTCTCACAATCACTGACACTGAAAAACACATGTGAGTTAGTTGTAAACTGTTAATGTGGTTGTTATCAGAGTAGCCCGACCGCCTAACGTTATTATTAGGGGCCAGGTAGCCTAATGTTTTTGTTGTTCTCATGGTTTGTTAGACTTCATGACGGTTTTGTCGGGTTACGTCAGCAAGCACAAGATGATGAGCTTGTCGTGTACCCTTTCAATAGTGGTGAGTAGTTCTGCTATTTTATATTGAATCTATATTTGTATTTGAACGTGTGGGCCGCTGTGCCAATTTTACTAAACATTCTAGCTATTGATACAGTAACTGTGCTCTTATTAGTTGAAGTTGCTTATTAAAGTGGGTGTCAGAATGATGTGTTAGCTACCTGTGGTGCTGAACTGCTTTGACTTTGTGTTGTTATATTATTAGGGTCCAGGTAGCCTAATGTTTTTGTTGTTCTCTTGGTTTGTTAGACTTCATGAAAGTTTGATTAATTTCAAAATGACATGGAAGCTCTTCGTGGTGTTGAACTCTTCCTCAAATGCTTTGAGCTATGTGTCAAAAATGTAGTAATGCTTGTAAGTCCCGCTGTTGCGGGCATGTGTATGTTGTTAAATGATGTAATCACAAGCTTTATTGGGTTTAAAGGGCCCGGTCATGTGCCCCGCCCCCGGCCCGGCAGTGACATGTTCACATCTATAATGTAGGTGCAGTTATTTGCTTTGTTGTGCATTATCCTTAGTGTTGTCCTTCAGGTTTGTCTCCATGTACAGAAGGTACCATTCATTGTGTTAACACTTGAGGCTGGCACATGTTCATATTTTAATCACCAGAAAACAGGAAATACCATTGTGCTATTGTGTCACTAAAGTTGTAGTCATGCATTTATTTATTTAAATCTTTTGAACAGAGGCCTCAAAGTCATTACAATCCTCTGTGGTGGTGGATTAGCACAATTTCTAAGAAAACCTCTCACTCAGAGCCCTTCTGAGAAGTCATATTCATAATGTTACGCCCACCAGTTTTGAACAGCTGACACTGACAGTTCACTTCCATTGCAAACTTTATACCAGAGGTGTTTATGCTTGAACTGTTGTAGGTAACCAGGAAAACCTGGAGTCAACTTTCAATGGAATGAATATTGTCTTATTGATCAAATGGAACGGATTCTTTGGCAAAACAATAAAAACTGCACTGGGTGAACTATGTTTAGATGGTAAATGTGGAGGGGATCCAAAAAAATATTTTTGAAATGTGGGGGGGGGGGGACCCATCCCCCTCAAATATATTGGCTGCGATGCCCATGTCAGCAGAGGATATGTGACAGGAGGAGGATATTGTGGTCCATGTGAACGCAAGCCACTGAAAAGCTTATATTATAATCAGTAATATGAACTTACTTCTGTTACCTGCTCAAGAACAGAGGACTCAAATGAAAGACACAAGAGATAAGTAGAGAGATAAGTTTTTTTTTTTTTTTCACAGGTAATCAATTAAAACAAAGCTAACAAAGGAGTGAACCAAAGGGCTTCACACAGCGGTAGTCAGATTAACTCTTGCAGCCAAGTCAAACAGAGGTTTAGCAAAAGGCAGAAACTCTATAAGAAGCACAAGGAATAACCACTGAACCGCTACCACAACTAAGAGGATTAGGGACTGCTCATATGCAGAGCAGAAGTAATCAGTCACAGGTGTGGTAATCAGCACAGCTGAAGACAACAAGCAATCAAAGAACATGAAGCAGGAGGAGGTGGATCGAGGGCAAGAGAATAGAGAGAGAACACTAAGGAATTAAGACAGCGTGTGGATGAATGTTAGATCATTTGGTTTGAGGAAGTGCTGCACCTAAGCATCAACATAAGTCCATACTTTTCACTACACAACTGGCTAATTCTTTTTTTTTTTTTTTTTCAGTTTTACTTTTGTTAGTTTAACTGTCAGTATTAGAGGGTTTTTTAAATATATTTTATTAATTCTTTTTTTTTTCTAAAACTGAGGAGCTACATTTTGGACTCAGCTAGATATCTGAGTATTGCAGGTATTTGGGACTGAATGCGTGTCAGTATTAAAAACTAACTTGAATAAATCTGTTTTATTCCCTGTCAAAGAATCCAATCTGATGGACAATAATGGTATGACGGTGAAAGAAAAGTTAGATTTTTGGGAGTATTTATTGACAAAGATTTCAAAAAAGTTACAGAGCATATCCAATTTTGTCCCTATTATCGAGCAAATAACAAAGAAATTTAATATGTGGCTGATGTGAAATTTGTCCTTAAATAATAAAGTTTTACTGTCAAAGGCAGAAGGAATCTTCAGATGTGTTTATGCATTCTTATCATTAGCACTGCCCAAACAAATAGAAAAAGTTGGATACAATTCTTTTTAATTTTATTTGGAAACAAAAGCCATTATTTGAAAAAGGATATTCTATGCAATGCAAAAATGCATTGGATGTTTTAAGTTTTTAATAAATACCTCCTTTAAAGGGAAATGGTTAACTAACCTATTAAATAGACAAGATACTATCTGGAATGCCTTTACTAAACATGCTTTTTAATCTAATAGGAGGAACTACATTCTTGTTGATGTGTGTTTACAAAATTGAAAAGCACCCAATAAAATTTTCTGACTTTCATCAACAAGCTCTCTTGGCTTGGAAACTCATTTACAAACACAACTTTTCCCCAACTTCTTATTATATGTGGAACAATGGGAACATTAGAAGAAGAAGTCACTTTATTTTAAAAACTGTGTGGAAAATATCATATTTGTCAAACAGATTTTAAAGTTTAATGGAAATCTTTGACATATACTGAATTTTTGTCCAAGTTTAACTTCCCTGTAAAGGAATATGCAGTGATGTTTGATGCCTTCAGAGTGGTGTACTGCAACTTCTCCAGGGAACGATTGCTGATACTCCAATTAGTGACCTGCTAAACAGGCATACTGATCAATAAGGTTGATGTTGCCAAAACGAAATGCTCGAATAAACTGATCAGAATATTTTACAAAATGTTATTCTGCCTTCTAGTAGATTCTTTTGGTTATCTTTAATTGGAGACCTTAGCTGAAACCGGTTTTGGTTAAATGGAGGGAGGTTCTGTTTAGGCAATAAAGTTAAGGAAGTTACTTTAAAAATTTGACATGTGTACCCAGCCGAGAAGACATTGGAAAGATTTAACCTTGATATAGATTATTTTTGTACTTTGTTTTTTCAGTGCAAATATACAATAATATTTTGGACAGATGTACAATAGTTTATTAGCCAGTAGATTGGGCAGATAAATTAATTTAGAGATGTGATATTGTATTTTGATGATAAAGATATAGACAAAGATGACATTTACTTCATCCAGCTGATACTCTTCCTAACCATACTTCTGGCATTTAGAGGTTTTGTATATAGTGTGAATTGTTTTAAGGCTCAATAAAGAAAATAAAATGAAATAAACAACAACGGAGAACGTAAGGGAGCATTTGCTTAAGTACAGTAACTTATTTCTCTTGGGACAATTTTTTATTAGATAACACTACATGTCTATGTCTCAGGCTAATTATGCATTTGCACAACTAACTGATTTTATTTGTAACTGTGGTGTTACCGAATAAAAATTAATGTTCAAAGAGAAAAAAGTTTTTGTACTTAACAAATGCTCCCTTACCTTCTCTGTTGTTGTCATGTCCCCGCTCCTCCTACTCATCTTCTCACACTGTCACTGGATTTGAGTTGAAGGTTCAGCCAATCACATCAATCCAAAGCGTTACCGCCCCAACTGACAAAAACACCCGCTAAACTCAGTTAGCGCACAGAATTTTCAGGCAAGAGCATAGAGCTGGGTTGAAACACACGCCCGTGATCAGAGTTTTATCCTCTCTCGATTAAGAAATAAGCCTGCGATCACAGCTTTGCGTAACACCGTATATGTAAACCGTATATGAACTGTTGGGGATGGGAGGGTGCAGGTTGAACAGTGGTATAGTTGATGACAGCTCAGCTAGCAGCTAGCATGCTTAACAGGTGTTACCAACTCCTCAGTAAAGAAAGTAGATACTGGCTTTCCTAAAAGTGGCGAGATGATGCCACAATCTAATTTGCATGATCATTTGCAAATAATTGGATTGGATGATGTAAGGGAAAGAAATGTCATGAGGGACAAAAAGTGAGTAAAAGAGTATTCAAAATATGTTTAGAACCACAAATGAGGAAAAAAATGAAATGTTTTTTTCTTTTATAAAAAAAACACATCAGGGGAGAGTGAGGTAATGTGACATTTTTTACCCCCCCCCCCCCCCCCCCCCCCCCCCCAAGCAAGCTGAAGTGATGTACCTTTAAAAATTAACATATTTTCCATTAATTTAGGATGTTTCCTAAGAATAGAAATGTACAGAATGTTTGCAGGACTAAAGACAGTGGTAAAAAAGTGGTAAAGTGTTTTATCCCAGCTATGGGGTAAACTGAGACAAAGATCCAGATTTCAAAGGGGTAAAGTGATCCTTCTAGGGTTTAAATTATCCACTTACTTTTTCCATTCTGAATCAAACCTAACAAATACACATGTGTTGAGGAAATTTTTATTTGGTTTATTTCATCTTGTAATTTTGTTATTTGTCTCTAACAATATGTTTAAAAGTGATTTGTCAGTGTCACACAAGACCAATACACATCATAATGTTTTACAAAAGGCTGTTTGTCTCTTTTCTCTGTAATAAATTATATTCTGATTTTCTCATCAAGATCGGATCTTATTTTTTCCACAACACTAAATATCATACAAAATGTTTTATTTACCATTCAAATGAGAGAACTCAGGACCCATAGAACCAGCTACAGTCTGCAAATCAGGGCAAAGAACAAACTCAAACAAGTTTGACTCAGAAAAAAGGAGCAAAACCACTCAGATTAGGACACCTCTCACTCGAGGTCCTTCTACATTCCAGCCCTGAAGGTTGCATGGAAAGATGAAGGGCCCGATCTTACACCTCCTGCTACCCACTACCTGCAAATTGCTGATTTAGGAGCCTCTGTCAACCGCTAATGCAATCTTCCGCTCCCTAAACCTGCTACCCATTAGGCCGACTCCTTTACTCACATTGTAGGCGTGTGGGTGGTGTAGTGGGTGGTCTGACCACCCACTACCCTCTATCCAAAATCTGCGAGATACAGGTACCGCAAGATACCAAATTTGTGGAAAGCGCAACTGGCATGTCGGCGCGTAAAAGAGCGCGTCCAAATTGCGACATTGCGCGTCCACCCAGTCACATGTGGACGTGCACAAACGGAACCACCTGCCAATCAAGTCCTGCATAAAAAGCCTGGCTCCTTATGTGGCACCAATTGGACCCCTGAGAAGATGGCAGAGTTCATCATGAATCGGCTTGCCCGTCAGGTAAACCACAGACGACCGGAGCGTGTTTATCAGCAGCGCACCAACTATCTGGGACTTACAGGTAGCCTACAGGAATTGTTTGTGTAAAAATATTCATATATCATGGTGTACATGTGTGTGTGTGTAGGCTAGGACCTCCCCCTCTGAGAAGCAAGTCCATGCCGATCAGCGTTATACATATCCAAGTAGGCTAATCCATTTCGTTTTACACACTTCACACATCCTTTCTGTAAAGTAGGCTAAATGTGTCGAACAGAAGGGACAGATATCTGGAGCATTCACGGGCAGGAAGATCAAACCGATCAAACCTGAAATCAAGTTGCAACAGAAACTTACATCGGGTGAGCTGGAAACACGGAAGTGGCTGGCTGAACATAGCTAAACGCTGGTTCGAATGCATTGGTTTGATGTTCCTGTCTGTAAACGCACAAAATATCTACAGCCCACTGTCTGATTGGGATATACTCTTCGAACAGGATGTGGAAGAATGTTTGGAGACTGTAAAACGTTCACCGGGACGGAACGGTTTCCACATTTGGCCAGTAATAGGCTGGCCCACTAATAGATCATGCCGAATTACAGGCTATAATATCATAGGCCTACATTCAATCCAGTCCAATTCAGTGCCGCTCGTACAGCGTCTGTTACAATGTCAATTGTTCCTGGGTGCTTTACAGAGACCCAGAGCATACCCCCAAGCAAACTTCATCAACTGAAATAATATTTAATCCAAATGTAGCCCATATCGGAGCTGTGGCAGAGGGAGAGGTCTTGGGCTGTATTCGGCCGCACAAATCCATGACAACAATGGGCTACATGTTGTTTCCCACAGAGCGAGAATTCGTGGCAAAACTGCGCCTCTCCCGTCAAGCAGTGACAGAATTGTGTCACCTGCTAGCAGATGATCTTGACACCACGGCCACCTGTCTACAGGCATTGCCCATCACTGTCAAGGTAACAGTGGCCCTTCACTTCTACGCCGGTGGATTGTTCCAGCAGTTCCTTGGCTCTATAGGAGGCATCACGCAATCTGCCGTAAGCACGGCACTAACTGCAGTCAACTGCCGGCATTGTCCGCCATGCCAGTACGTACATCACTGGCATCCCTGTGTCGCCCGAGGGTCAGAGCAGGGTAAAGAGAGATTTCTTGGCAAGATATGGGTTCCCTAGGGTTCTTGGTGCAGTTGATTGTACACATGTCCTCATCGGGCTCCAGCTAGGAACAGTGGTGCCTATGTGAACCGCAAGAGGAACCCATTCCATCAACGTCAAGGTGATTTGCGATGCAAGGAGTCACCCGTGTCTGTGTGGGTTTCCTCCGGGTACTCTGGCTTCCTCCCACAGTCCAAAGACATGCATGTTAGGTTAATTGAAAATTCTAAATTGCCCGTAGGAGTGAATGTGAGTGTGAATGGTTGTGTGTCTGTATGTGTGGCCCTGCGATGGACTGGCGACCTGTCCAGGGTGTACCCCTGCCTTTCGCCCATAGACGGCTGGGATAGGCTCCAGCAGATCCCCGTTGACCCTTCAAGGATGAAACGGGTATAGAAAATGGATGGATGGATGGAGTCACATCATGAATGTATACGCAGATCATCCTGGAGGTAGCCACAACGCCTTCATAATGGAACAGTCTGTCATCCCGGCAGTCTTTCAGAGGGACCCCACTTTGGATGGGTGGCTGTTGGGTGACAATGGCTATCCATTGACGATGTGGTGCATGGTGCCATACATGGGGGCCACTCGTGTACGTCAGACCGCCTTCAACAGGAGGCACTCACGTGCACGAGTCGTCATTGAGCGCATATTTGGCATGCTTAAGATGCGGTTCCGCTGCTTAGACAGGTCAGGTGGGGTGCTACAATATGGTCCCCAGAATGTTGCCTGTTTCGTGGTGGCATGTTGTGTTCTGCACAACATTCCCCTGCATCATAGGGTGGACATGGAGTGGGATGACGAGCTCTTGGCGGAGTACAGAAGGCGACAAGCTGAGCTGCAGGTGCCAACTCTAAATGCCGACGTGGTGCCGGAAGACGCAGGGGCAATGCGTGATCAGCTGGCAGCACAGTTCCAAGAACGGAGACGCCGCTAGTCATATCATCTGCAGCCTGCCTGGTAAGTATTATGTGCATCAGTTGCAGGACTTCTAATAACAGCCTACGTGCGCTTTATGGAGAAAACGTGCAGATTTGTTACAGTCAGGATAGACACTCATGGGCCCTCAGCTTAAGGCCATTCCTCTGATCACACACCTTCATGCCATTACAGGCCTTTGTTGTGATATGTTGCTTTTGACTGTGGCCTATGTGGATGCATGTATTTGGATTCTCACAGTAGGCATGTATTTGGCTATGGGCAGCCAATTTTCCGAATTCAGATTGTGTTCCACACACATGAAAATACAATGTTTTTCATCACAAAGGGGAGATGAATGGTGGAATTATTTTTTTGTATTCCACAGACCATGGGTATGCTTGATTGCAATAATAATTTTTTTTATTATATGTAAATGAAATATATTGTCACTGTAAACAATAATAAAAAGGGTGGACAGCTCGTGCATGAGGTAAACAGTGGACAGACTCAAGGTGGTCATGACTGTCCTCTTGCTCCTCTTCCTCTTCTTCCTCCTCTCTCCCCTCGCAGGCGTGGACCACGGCGCAGCTGTCCATGGGTGGTGCGACGGCTATGACGAGGAGATGTGTCGAACTGGCTGTTGCTATTGGGAGGAGAGGGAGGTGGTAGGCGTACCGATGGGTTCCCGGTGCCCACTTCAGCCTGAGCCACTGGAGCTGCAGGCGGCGGCCCCAAGCGACTCAGGCTCTCAAGTGCTGCTGCACTCCTCTGTTGCACAGACACGCCTTGACGGAGGTGGAGGTGTTGTCACCGCATCTGCTGGTTGTGACTGCAGAGACCCCGCCGAAGACCACCCAATTCCCGTTCCAGCAAGCGGAAGCCTGCCTGCTGGATCTCTAGGATTGGGTGGTCTTCAGGTCGAACAACATTTGTGGATCGCGGGGTCTCTGCGTTGCTGGTGCACCTGTCACCCCCCCCGACCCCCTTCCATTGGATCCTCCTCCCCCTCCACGCCAAGTTGCTCTTCCTCAGTTTCCTCCTGATGGTCAGCCTCCTCGTCTGCAGGCAGCACCAGAGGGCAGGCTAGAAGCGGTTCATCTGTGGGAAGAGATATTACCATTCAACAAATGTATTTTTCATTTGTGAATAAATAATTTGCTTGCTACATGTGTGCTTCATTCATTTCACATTTGCATGCCATATAGGTTACTTGCCACTCGCTCACACATTTGGAATACCTACGCCACCTTTTTTTTTTAGTGTTGTTTATTTGGCCCTTTTGCATTGATCTTCAGTTGATCTGCACATTATCACACTTAACTTGTTGAGTGGTATCATGCTACTAATTAAACTGTCAAAATGTGTAATTCAATTTAGGTAGTACATGTTGGCAGCTTTGACCATTACACACATGTTTGTGTGTGAGCTTGTCATTTTGCACAATTCTCTGACATTTTTCCATTTGGATTACAGATGTCATGCATTAGCTATTTGATTTTCGTTGGAATTGTGTGTCGACACGACTGGTAGATTGCTCAGTTGGCCATTGTCCAATGCATGGCTGTGCGTAATGGACGACGGTGGCATATGGCCCATTGTCGGATCATCCATGACTGCACGATGGGCATCTCCCTGCTCCACTAAATGGAACCAGGTGTATTGGCAAATTTGTTTGATTACCTCCTTCGCCCGTGCCAACCTCCGCAGGCCCCTCGATTCCGTAAATACTCTCAGGGAAGAGTGTGGAGGTGGCGAGGTCCTCTGATGGAGTGAGGATCTGCACTGCAGCCTGCCCTTCTCCCGTGGATAGCCGTTGTCGCTGGTTAGCGGCAGCCAAGATTGGAATGTATATTTTATTGACGATCTCAGGTATAGCAGTGGCCTATATGTAATGGTGGAATTCCATCAGATTCATCGCCATAGCCTACCTTACGTTTCCCCGTTCTCTTTGTGGCATCGAAGCGCTTTTTGCATTGGTCCACTGATCTCCTGATGCCAGAGAATGTGGACGCTGTCTCCGCTACCTCGGCCCATACTTGCCAGGCGTCATCCCTCCTGGAAGGGCCTGCGGGGGTGCCAAATATCCTCCCCTGTCTTGTTTTCACCTCATGCACGAGCTGCTTAATTTCTTCCGTGGTGAAGCGCTGTGCCCGTCCTCCGTCCATGGCGGTTTGGGAACACGGTTTGTGGATGGCTGTTTGGGGTACCGCAACCTGCTCTTAAAGGCAATGGCTACTGACGCACTGATTGGTTAAACAGGTGGAACGCCCTAACCACTCCCATCCATAATGTGTGCATAATATAGTGGTTGACGCAGGTGATTTCACAGGTTTCGGGAGGTGGAAGTTTGCGTTCTTTGAGAGGAAACGCCCCTCCTGCTACCTGCTATCCCTTAATAGCAGCTTTAGGAGGTTTGACACAAGATAGGGCCCGAAGAGTTGCTCTCTTCGCGTGGTCCCTCCAGGCCTTGTAGGTTGCGGCAGCTTCCTCATAACATCACTTTTAGGAACATGTGCCACATCATTTTGCTTTATGGCAAAAATGGGTCTCTGCCACACTTTCCTGTTTCCCTGGATTCTTCTAAGGAATTGTGTGAGTATTTCATCACAGTCAACCTCACCAATGTAACAGACATTCCCAAGTTTGGTTCCAAAATTGACTGACAAAATCACCCATGTGGCAGATCTGTGCTCCCTGGTTGACCCTATCTCAGGGACAGATCTTTCATCATCAGATGCTTCATCAAGTGGCACAGGAACATCACTTTTTTCAGTGGTGCTATCTATGATTTTCCTATTGATTGGTTTCATTTTTGATTTTCTTTTTTGCTTTTTTCTTTTGCATTTTCCCTTCCAGTTTCTTTCTTCAAAAGCTTTTTCAAGTACCTACTTCTCAGGAGTATCAGTGAGGATGGTAGTGCAATGATTTCCTGCGAAGGGACATATCCAGGTCGGCTAGTCATTTGTCGCACATTCATGTTAGCTGACGAGGGAGTGGGTGAATTAGTATGGGGTGACTTATCTTCAGCGGAAGATTCATTTTAAGGTGGATCATCTGCAGGGTGCGTACCTTCCATATCGTCTTCTGGAGGTGGACCATCCAGATTATCCCCAGTGGCAGGCCGTAGCTTGGGGTCTGGCCAGTCTGAGAGCATGGATGGTGCAAACACTTCATCAGGGAAAATGTCACGATTATATGGGAAAATCCCAGTGGACCTAAACACAGAAGTGATGTTGCGTGGTGTCACTGTTGACATGAAGGCTTGATTCACAACTCCTGCAACCTGGTAGATGGTGACTGTTTTGCCAGGATTTGATCTCATCCACCCATCAAGAGCTCGGCTGTATTGGGCTTTGAATGGACCGTACACGGCCACATCAAGAAGTTGCATACGATGGGATGTGTAAGGTCGGGAGAGTGAGCAGAACAATACCATTGCTCTTGGCTATTTCTACTGCCTTGAGTGATATGTGAGCTTTAAGATTATTCATGATTAGCAGCATGGGGTGGTCAGGGGTGCAGTGAGTGTGCTCTATCAGGTGATCAAGGAACTCAACCCAGGTATCTTCATTCATCCATCCTGTTCTGGTGAAGGTACCCTATGCTCCTGGAGGTCTTAGAGATAAAGCCAGAATAAAACATTTTGCAGTTGAAGAATTAATTCTGTCACCTGTCCATGACTTCTGCCAGATTACCAAAAACCTCCCCAACAGTTGTTTTATTGAAGGCAGTGGCCCTTCCAAGGGATGTTGCTTCTGGAGTTCGGACAGAAAGATAGCAACATGCTAGGAAGCTGCGAAACCATTCTTGATCCATAGACAATCCATTATTATAAGATTTAGCCTTGTGGGAAGATCAGTCTTAGTTAACTTATTGTACGAAATCACATGATGTCTTGCACGCCCTGGCTACCTGCACACTGCATCTCTTTCCAATTGGCAGGAATAAGGACATTGTTTTTTTTCTGCATATTCAAATGCCAGTTGTCGGCACTTAGGTGGAGAGGCCATGGGACTGTTCAGCAAGTTCTTTCAGGTGTTTGGAAAGTTCTTACTCCATCTCATCAGTAAAAATTCTCTTTGCCTGAGCCACTCCACTCCCGCAACTGATTTCACTTCCCCTTTCTCTTTTTTCTTTATAAATCTTAGGAGGCTTGACTTGTCAATATTTCGATCCCTTGACACCACTCTTAAAGACTTCTTTCTCTCCATGACCTCAGTGGCTGCTATTTTCATCTCTTCAAGGGAGGTTTTAGCCCAGGTTGTCTTCCTGTTGTATTTCCTTGGGATGATGGATTTTTCAAACTGTTTATGACATGAAAAAAAAAAAACATCTATCTTACTGTACCCATGGCATTTGTGTCACTTTAACACACCACCACCATTTTATAAAAAACAACCCCTCTGTGCAATTCAGGCTAATCTTTAGCTAGCATTGTCACATAATTTTAAAAGATGATAGTTCAACAATATATGGGATATGAGTTTGTCCACTTGAATCAATTACCTTTAGCATGAGAGTTGATTATTTTACTGCCCTCGCATCGAGTTTTCTTCTTTTCGCATGCTAGACAGCAAGCTAACGTGTAATGCAGGCTCCAATGATGACAAGATGTCTACTTTAGCCTTGTTTATTGGCTACCAACACCACGTATAAATCATCTTTTTTGTAAAACTGAAATAAAATTGAATACACATTATGAGCGTTTGTAGTACTAATTGCTGTGTCTAGCTTAGAACAAGTTAACTACAGGCTGGAAAATAATATAAAATGCACAGGTTTCATTAACCATAACGGTGTTCCCATTGTTCCCATTTTCACAAAATATTATGCAACACTGTCTTGTCACGAATACTTACGGACAAATGATGTCCAAGGCAACAATAGTAGAGATAAAGTTAACAGCTCGTTTGCACCGGATCATTGCTCCTTCATTACTGGCTTAATAAATTTGTATCTACTGCACATATGCTGCTCACTCAAGTGTGCGAACTAAAAACAATACTCATGTTTAACCACAAGAGGGCTCCAACCGACTGACAAATTAAAAACAAGGCAATGAGCTTATTCAACTTAAATACAAGGGCAGAACAATTATGTTGAAAACAAAAAAAATTACTTTTTGCATCCCAAAAATATATATTTGTACAAAACTCATGCTTACCACAGCACAATAAAGTCATGTTCATCACGGCCAAGGTGAAATGAGAGAGGCTTGAAAACTAATTGCCTAAATGATACAGATGTGTCCTGTTGCTTAGATACAGAGGGTGTTTCACATTCCCAATGTTTCACAATACCCCACTCTCTCCTAAGTGTGGTGAAGAAATCAGCCTTACACTACAGGCGGTATGCCCGTCTATCAGCTCCCATAAACAGCTTAAACCAGCCTTTGAATTCAGGGTTTGATTCCCATTCCTTTCTGTATTTTTGAATGTACACCTTAGACTGAGATGTGATGAGCTGGCCAACTAGATATTTAGCTTATGTCAGAGAGGTATGCAGACACAGTAGACGGGGTGAGTAAGTGACTGAGGCTGCGTGAGTCAAATGTAGTCATTTATTTTAGACAATTTTACATTTACATCCAACCTGGGTTCCACCAGTGGCAGCTTCACACATGCGTGATTTTCAGTCTGGAGTCTGGACACAGAGGTGAATCTCTCCTTCTCTCCTTTCTCACTATACATTATATTCTATATGGTACAATGTATCATAAATGCGTTCTGAGTGAACGCGCAAGTAAGAACATGCTCTCTGTGGTGGCTGTGAACAGCCATCAGAAGGCAAACTAAAAAAGTAAACCAAGGTTTAATGAATGTAGCAGGACGTATTGCTCTCCAAGAATAAAAATAATCAGTTACTTAGATTGAAGAAATGCTCAACAATACAATAACTGATAGAGAGGGGGAAAAAATCTGTTCGTCACCAGCAGAGCGGTTATCACAGGGAGTATGTGCAGACAGTTTGGGGGGACTGGAATCCTTTAACAAGATTGGTCCAGTGGAGGGTTATGGGAGTGAGTTACATCACTGACTCATGACAGACTGAGCAGATAGTGTCAATTACTTGGGTAAATGAGAGAATATGTTGCTTAGCATATTTTTCAATTGAACATCCATACTTAGAAAAAAAAAAAAAACAAGCCCCAAAATTGTCTAAATGTGGACTCAGTTACAGCTTTAGAGAGCTATAGCAAGGGTCAGGAGGCGTTCCTGATCTATGTGGCAGTTTGACCTACTGGGGGGAGGGCGCGGTGCATCTATTTCAGCAGTGAGTTTAGAGATTATTGACTAGACCATTGATTTCTGTCCAGAGGGTGGAAGAAGACTAGGAAATAAATTATTATTCCTGTCTAGACACCAAGAGCTCTATTTGCATCACCCACTGGTTTTCTCCTTACTATGATACTTGTATATCTCATTGCACAGGCAGGATGCAACTGCAGCTAGAAATATAACATACATGTGAGAACTGTTCTATTGTCATCTTTTAGTAATGTGAGCAAGCACGTGGAAAAGATGTGGTGATGCCTGCAAACCTGATCAGGACTTAAACCACAGTTTGTGCTCACATACATTCCTCTACCGGGTTTATTCCAGTCCAAACCTTAAAGTTCACTGCTCTATTTAGAGGGGTAAGATGGTGCCCATCTCTCCCTGCTGCTCTAAAACCCAGCCACCACCCTAGGATCCACCTGCAGAGTCTAATTAAGGATTAAGACATAGAATTGTTGCTCATCCCTCCCCAGTCTTTCAATGTGGGTATTATCAGTGGGGAGTAATGAGGACAGAGTCCAGACATCAAATTGTAAGTACTGTATTGGCTGGAATATAGGACAATATTTTATTCTAGAAATCATTGTTATGTTTGATCAGGACTCAATAACCACACCATGTAGCTTCGTTGGAGACAACGTTACTTCTGCCGGCCCACCTAGTCCATTACAAAAGCATCCCATCAACTCCTGCTCTCGTCTTAAAGACGTAGTAGCCTACATAACACAACAGAGTCCAACCGAACATACTAAGAATATAACTGCACATTTTCAGACATCACAATCATATTCTCAAAAATGGGGGTCATCTTATAATCGAGGACTAGACTTTTCTCTTGTAATTACACATCAGCGCCACTAGATGGAGCCCGCGCCCAAGTAAACAGTAAGAATGGTAAATGGACTGCACTTATATACCGCTTTATCCACACCAAGGTGCCCTCAAAGTGGTTTACAATGGCCTCTCATTCACCCATTCATACACCAATGGGCTGCTGCTACCATGCAAGCTGCTGCCAGAGGTGGCAAGTTAGGGTTGCCTTTGCCAAAGTGACACTTTCCCAAGGACACTTTGGCATGTGGACAGTTGGAGCCAGGATCAAACTGCCAACCTGTTGCCAACCTGCCAACCTGTTGTTCTTGAATAAAACTTGACTTTGATAGTCATGCAGTTATTGAACTACATGGTTGTAGCTCATTCAGAGTCATATTCTCAGGTTTTAAGAAAACATAGTTTATTAAATTGTACCATACCTTGATCTTAAATAACATGGAAATCTGACATGCAAGTATGGTACCATACTTCCAAAAAAAGATGAAATCATTAAAATGTTTAACAATACCGCAGAATGTTATCTCTGTTGGAGTTTTTTCTATAGTAATTGTACAATAATTTTTTTTTTAATATAAATAATCTTATTGCCTTTATCATATTTTTTTTTTCCAAAATGATATTTGAAATATTGGGGTCGTCTTATAATCAGAGTCATCCTATAGTCGGGCCAATACGGTAAGTCTGAATATTGTATTCATCATCGAATGGATTGCATGACTAAAATAACGTCAATCTACACAACTTGATTGATACAGATATTTTTTCTGTTTTAATTCCTCTTTCATTTAGCCTTTGTCAACCTGACAGCACATCAAAAAAAGTCCTCCTCACCCAATAGCCCTGCTAAGGCCCATCTCTCCTGGCATGGGGGAACACTATCAGTCGGCACTTTCATTGACTCTGGCGCCGATGAGAGTTTCATCGACCAACAATTGGCCCATGAGGCTAAAAATCCTCTTATCTCTCTGACTAAACCCATTCCTGCGTTTGCCCTGAATGGACAAAGGATTGGCCTCATCACTCACCAGACTACACTCCTCAAGATGACTTTGTCTGGCAACCATGTTGAGGAGATTCGTTTCCATGTATTACCATCTCCTGGCACCCCTCTCGTTTTAGAACAACCATGGTTGGAGTTGCATGTTCCCCATGTATTCCACCTCAGGCACTCCTCCTGACACTCCATCTCCCCCTGACTTGTCTACTATCCCATCCGTTTACCATGACCTTGGCGAAGCCTTCAGTAAGGACCAGGCTCGCTCCTTGCCTCCCCATCATCCTTCCAGGCGCAGCCTACCTCACCAGTCAGCTGTACAATTTGTCTCTCCCAGAGAAGGCGGTCATGGACAAATATATTTCTGAATGTTTGGCCAAGGGTCTCATCCGCCCTTCTCGTTCCCCAAAGGCAGCTGGTTTCTCCTTCATCAAGAAGAAGGGCGGTGACCTCAGGCCGTGACTACCAAGAGCTTAACAAGATCACAGTCAAAAACAAGTACCCTCTCCCCCTCATCAGTTCCAACTTTGAACCCCTGCTGGGCGCTACCATCTTTACGGAGTTGAACTTATGAAATGCCTACCACCTCGATCGGATACGTGAGGAGGATGAGTTCAAGACGGCTTATAAGACTCCCCGGGGGCATTATGAATATCTTGTTATGCCTTTTGGCCTTACTAATGCTCCTGCAGTTTTCCAGGCCTTCATGAATGACATCCTCAGAGACATGCTGGACATCTTTGTGGTTCTCTACCTTGATGACATCCTGATTTTCCCCAGGAGTACTGAGGAACATGTCCAACATGTCCGCCAAGTCATCCAGCGTCTCCTGGAGAACCGCCTCTTCATCAAGGCCAAAAAGTGCGCCTTCCATATCCCCTCTGTGGAGCTTCTGGGATTTATCATAGAGGGTGGACAGACAAGGCCTGACCCACGGAAGGTCCAGACTGTTGTTGAGTGGCCTCAACCAACCAAAAAGAAGCAGCTACAGCATTTCCTGGGCTTTGCTAACTATTATCGCTGCTTCATTCGGGACTATAGCAAGGTGGCAGACCCTCTCACTGCTCTTATCTCGTCTCTGCATCCTTTCGTCTGGACCCCCGCAGCCGATGCTGCCTTCAATGCCCTCAAGAGACGTTTCACATCTGCACCAATACTGCTCCAACCTGATCCCTCTAAGCCCTTTGTAGTGGAAGTGGATGCTTCTGACACCGGCATTGGGGCTGTTCTTTCACAACAATCCGACGCTGATGGTAGACTGCATCCCTGTGTGTTCTTTTCCCGCCGGTTCACTCCGGCTGAAGAAAATTACGACATCGGCAACAAGGAGCTCCTAGCTGTTGTGGAGGCCTTTGAGGAGTGGCGCCACTGGTTGGAGGGTGCAGAGAATCCCATCACTGTCTGGTCCGACCATAAAAACCTCACCTACATCCAGTCAGCCAGACGGCTTAGCTCTCAGCAGGCACGCTGAGCCCTATTCCTTGGCCGGTTCAACTTCATGCTGACATACCGGCCTGGTTCCAAGAACTCTAAGGCTGATGCACTGTCTCGGATTCATTTGGCAGGGAGAGAGCCCATTACCCGGACACCATCGTCCCCACTTCCCAGGTGATTGGTGTGATTGTGAACGGGACCGTTTCTGGGGGATGGGTTTTGCTCATTTTCATATTTTGCAGTGAAGGAGTGGTTGTTTTATTCATGTGGTTTTTTTCGCCCCTAGGGGCAGTATCTAGTTTGAGTCCCCTGTTTGGACTGATGAGCAGCAGGAGCAACGCATTGAGAGGAAATTAAAAGGGACCGGCTAGATGAACGAGGATGCCTCATCCAGGAAACAGGAGAGGACCCAGCGTCGAGGAGTCCCTGCGAATACAGGGGGAGCAGACATTACGAGGACCTGGAGCCAGCGACCTGTACCCATTCAGCGCGGATACTCTGGCCTGGGTGGTGACTCGCTCGCTGCCCAGGAAAAGTGTGAGTACCCCCCGGGTTCGTGTGTAGCAGGTACAAGAGGGTTGGCTGCAGGGCCGGGCTGAGGGTGGATGGTTTGCGTTGTTTATCCACGTTACTGGCACCAGGTATCTCCGTCTCTTTCGGCAGGACCTCCAAGGATGGCTGGACTGTGAGGGCGCCGCCGGACGCGGTAGAAGCCAGGCCGGGAATATCGCAGCTTTGTGGGCTGCGGGGACTGACTGGACGAGGCAAGGATCGACTGACGGAAGACTACAGGGCGCTCGCCCCGGAATTCGTTTTTATATTTTTTATGGACATCACTATTGTTTTAGTTTTTTAATAAAACTTTTTAATGACATTTAGATTCTTTAACTCTGCTCACCTCTGTTTCCTTTGATAACCTGCGAGCCTTAGAGAGTCCTGGGCTCACTCCCAGGTGGCATTGTCAGTTTTTCATCTTAATGGTAAAATTGTAGTTCTTAGCCTACATTAATTTACTACAATTTTTACGGTGTTTAGCCACCAATATATTCACGGGACCTCGGCATATGATCACCACCGAGCTCGAGGCAGCAGTCAGGAGGGCCCAGTGCACGCAGCCTGATCCAGTAACAGGACCCCCAAACCGACTCTACGTTCCTGATGCAGTCCTCCAGTGGTGCCATGCCAGCCGGGTAGCCTGTCATCCAGGAGTCATTCGCACCCTCTCCTTTGTACCCTGGCGATTCTGGTGGCCCACATTGATGGCGGATGTCCAAAGGTTTGTCACTGCCTGCTCGGTGTGTGCTAGAGGCAAGTCATCCCATCAGCCTCCTTCTGGCCTCTTGGATCTCCTTCCTGTCCCTGGTTGGCCTTGGTCCCATATCGCCTTGAATTTTGTTTTCGGTCTTCCCCCCTCCATGGGCAACACTGCTATCCTCACAGTGATAGATCGTTTCCCCAAGGCTGTACACCTGGTGACTTTCCCTAGCTTCCTTCTTCCAAGGAGACAGCAGAGTTGTTCATGGAGCATGTTTACCGCCTTCATGGACTCTCAGTGGACATTGTCAGTGACTGTAGCCCCCAGTTCACCTCCCAGACCTGGAAGGCTTTTGGCAAGGCCATTGGTGCTTCCATCAGCCTCTCCTCTGGGTATCACCCCCAGTCCAATGGACAGGCGGAGCGGGTCAATCAGAGCCTGGAGGAGGCCCTCCGTTGCATCTCTGCTCTCCACCCATCCTCTTGGAGTAAGGATCTGCCCTGGGTAGAATACTCTTTAAACACCCACGTCAGTGCTGCCACTGGCATGTCACCGTTCGAGTGCTCCCTGGGGTACCAACCTCCCCTGTTTCCCGGCCCAGGAGACTGAAGTTTCTGTCCCTTTGGTCCTGGCTCATTTTTGACGGTGTCACAGGGTGAGGAAGACTGTCTGTGCAGCCCTACTGAGGTCCAACGCCCATGCCTGTCCAGGTCTATCTTTCATCCTCTGACCTCCCGCTGCAAGTGGAGTCCAAAAAGTTGGCACCCTCGTTTCTAGGACCGTTTTCTATCTTGCCCGTTATGGTTCAGAGCCAAGTTGTGAACCCACGACCCTCCACCTCCGAGGCTCCTGGGCACAACCCACTGCTCCACCATCACTCCTCCACATAGACACCCAGATCCACCTCCGTTTTCCCTTCCCCTCTGACAAGCAGCCTGGGTGTGGCACTGCACAGATGTTCCCACTCACTCATCAACACCAGTCTCTTCAAAAACCCTGGATTCAACCTCACCAGATCTTCCCATAGAAACACCTAGCAAGTATGGTGGATCTTCAGCAAGCCCTTCTTTCATTCTGAGGATTATTACAGAGTTAGCTGCTGTAGTGGCTGTGTTGGTAATCAGCTTCTCTTTTTTTCTCCCTTCAGATCTAGCCATTCGCAGTGCCACCTCCTAACCTTCGTTGTCCCCTGGATTGTTGGTTTGGCTGCCAACCCTCAAATCCTCCTGTTTTTACTTCTGGGAAAATTAAATGCTTAAAACTCCAGAACTCCCTTCCTGCCTCCATTGTTGCTGCTTTAGGGTTCAAGAAACAACTAACCTTAACAGAAGGTTTCCAATTCAAATCCTTTCTGAATGTATGGGCTTTCTCCATGTTCTCCTGCTTTCTTCCACAGGTTCATTGGTGACTCACGGGTTGCTGGAGATCTCAGTAAGTGTGAATTTGCAGGGCTGTTTGCCCCTGAGTGGTCCTGTGATGGACTGATGAGTTGTCCATGGTGTACCCCACCTCCTGTCCAACTGGGACAGCATCTATACCCTCCTATGAACAGATAAGGTGGGTATAGAAAATGGATGGGTGGTAAGATACACCAGGTTGCTTTGAAAATGAACGTGAGGTCCCTGTGAGCTGTCTTCGTCTGTCACAAATTTATAAAATATGACAATGAAATACAAAATAATGGGAAAGTTTCCTTTTTAGCCATATAACTAAAACTTTTTGATTCAAATAACAATGATCATGAAATGGCGTGGATGGCAATGTGCCTCGCTAAAATCCTTTTATAGTTATCCTTGAATATGTTTCATATTTTTATTTATGTTTACAAGGTTTGAAATGCATGCATAATATGCAGTAAGCTGCATATCTGATTTTGTGTACCGAAGTATTTGCTTTGTTTATATAACTATGGTGTCAGATCTGTGATAACTCTTGTGTTTTTTATGTTTAAGGATTTTTTACACCCACTCAGATTCATCTCTCCAGCCTAGCAACTCTTAAGATTGTTCAAAAACAAAAATATTTTGCTGTTTGATAAAAATCTTAAACTCTTATAAAACATAAAATCTATTTTGGTCACATGAAAAGAATGTATTCAGAGCTTAGCATATTACACATTGCTTTTCTGTGATACACTTGAGCTGCAGCTGGCTAATGGCAGACCATTCAATCAGCCTCATTATACTACATCAACATCTGCAATCATCTAAGCAGGTGGAGATGTTCGTGACATTCTTTTACAGTTTCTCTGGATTAAATGGTCCTATTGTTTATCCCAGTCTTGATTGAGATTGATTATATTGGCTCTTTTCTGCCAATGATTGAATTTATGACCCACAAATGTCACAACTATCCACTGACATAATAATGCATAACAGTCTGTAGGATAACCAGTAGAATTATGACAGAACAAGAGAATTTAGTTGCTCCACAGTTGAAACTGTTACATTTTCATAATAGAGGCTCTAAAACGTTAAAATTACTACAATTTTAAGTTTCCAAAAAACATCTCCTACCAAGTTTGCTTTTAAAATTGTGCCATGGCTCTCTTTTGCATTACATGAAAATGCCTCAAAGTTAATTTTGGCAACCTTTTGAGATGCTCTAAGCCCAATATTTTTTAAACATTTTCCAAAGTTCTGTCACTTTGAAATGTTGATGTCATTTGCAATTAGGTTTGGTTGAGATAGAAAAAAAATATATGGTAAAAATCAGAAAACCTAAATTATAGAAAAACGTGGTTGTGGTTTGCCATCATGTAGCAAACCACAGAGTTGTCCCTTTCAAATTAATTCACACAACATCGCATAAAACACTGCCATCTCGCAGAGTTTGAGCCTTTATTGTAGCATCTTTGAAATGAACCTGGGTTGACAATTATTAACATAGTTGCAAGAATTTTTGATTCTCTTATCAAGCTTTTAAAACTAGTCATGCTGCCTCAGCTTGCCTTTGAAAGTAAAGATCCACTTTCAAGCTGCAAGCAACACAGTGCGAATAATCCTCAATCATCTAAACTATGTTGACAATTAAGGCTGCAGACACAGCTCATTCAGCTACTGTGCTTTTTCTGTGCCACATAAAACTGCACAGTGGTGGGCTCTGAGACTGTTGTATTTATTTATTTTCCACCGACATACATTTCTTTTACTGACATTTTCAGGCTACAGTGGTGACTTGTCTTGTGTGAGTGAGTTTATTTTTTATGTTTTGCAGTCCAGATATTACTGTAATTGGAAAGAGTAGCTAAAGAAAGTGCATGCAACCAAAAGTTTTACTTGAAGGGTTAAAATGTTTTTAAAGTGTGAATCTTTTTATTACTTTTCTCCCCTCTTAGCACATTTTAAAAGTACCAAAATAGGGCCTAAAAATCATTATCCAGCTGCTAATGGATCAACTGTTGTTTTCGTGGGTTTTACCACCTACTAGCCTGACCCTGATTCATCAGAAATGATCGTTCAGCTGTTTTTATCACAGAAACAAACAAATTGTCTGTGATTAAAGATGCTCATTTTTGTTCAACAACCATTAAACCCGGTGTACAGAAAACAAAGAAATACAAATACAATTTGGCTCTTGAAGATATTGCAGTTCACATGAACAACTTTGGGTTCATTCATGTGTATTGCAGTCTGTATTACTTTGAAATTAGTTATCAATGAAGCCAATTACAGCCTCGCATGAAACATATCCCCCAAATCAAACAAAAATTAGAAAAGCATTCCCCGAGAACTCAGAGAAATGTCGACCATACAATATTAGATAATCACATTTTTAAACATTTACATATGTGAACATTTTACATTTATTTGAACAGGGCTTCACTTCACAGACACTCCAGCTATCGGATTCTCATTAAAGGAAAAACAAATGAAGAAGTTCTAAATGTGCCCATCGGAGTGTGATAGATTCATTTACAGTTCTCAGCAGAGGAGGAATGAAAGACACAGAAACACACTGAAGCACACTGAAATCTTTACATGAAAAATTATTTTTTTTTATCAGTATCTGCTTTATGCAAGAAAAGGGAGAGAGTGGGCTGATGGTTCATGTATTTGATGTAACCTTTTCAATCTAGGGGAAATAATGGTTGGTCTTCTTCCACTTTAAACCGGAGTGATAGCATATGCCACTAAACCTCTATGAGAAGAAGAGGATCAATTAAAATTTCAATTTCTTAAGTGATCTAAAATGAGTCTTCTGAAATGCAGAAAACCAAATGATACCAATAAATAGTCTGAGCTGACTTGAGTCATATTTCCGTGTTGATTCATCGTGTTTGGATTCTTTTTCATTTTAATGCAATATACTTATTCAATGAAAATCCCCATATCTCAGGGCAGTGCAAGGACAGCTTCCTTCTTCATGCATGATTTAATGCACAAAGTGAGGCCTCATATATCTTAAGTTACAGTTCAAAAGGAACTGCAGACACTTCGTAAAGTTCTGCTGTGGTTGGTCAAAACAGTCTTTGTGATCTTCAAACCCTTTTCATGAAATAACTTACAGGAACACTTAGGACCTCAGAAACCAGTTTCTCTCTTTTTCTGTGTGTGTGTGCATGCTCACGATTTTAAAGTTTTAGTTAAGTACTGGAGGATTAAACTAGTGGGAATTGCTATGACTTTGAATAAGTTGAATCTTACTTTTTGAGCTTCACAGGTGAGCCTCAGGCTCACCTGGGACCATTTGTCATTTGTCATCCATTTGTGACATTTGTCACCCATTTGTCCCCCTTTGTGTCTCTGCCTCTGAGTTATAGGGCAACGGTTTTATTTCTGTTTTTTCGTGGCCAGCACAACTCTATAATGTTGCTACTTGCAGTACTCTACAACAAAGTCACACAATTCAGCATTTTAGAAGCCCAAGACACAGTAATAGAAAATGTAAGTTTTGTGACCCAATCTTGTGGAACAGATTTGTCACAAGAATGTAATAGCCATGAGAAATACCAATAAAGCTCTGGAGAACTCCCTAGAAGTGGACTTTACTAGTTCTAACCCTTAATAACAAGTAACCAAAAGAAAATTCTGGCCACAACATGGAGTATCCTCACCTGATGGGAAATTTGTTTTTACCTATCATGATAGATAAAGCCTTTTGTGGTTTTTTTTTTTTACTGAATCATGAAATGTTTCTTGTGTTTGTATTACGTTGTTACTCCCACTGTTGTCCAGATTTTAATGACTTCTTTCAGTGCTCCAAAAGATTGATTAAGCATAAATTTTAGTTTAGTAAATGACTAGTTTTGCAAGTCATGTTAATGTTGAAGAAATTGACTACCATTAGTCAGGGCAACTAATTTTGGAGTTCAGACTGGAGTGAAAATGTTCCCATTTATGGTAACTCTATATATAATTACAATAAGCCCACTGAATCCTTTGATTGGGGGGTTTCTCCAAGTATTATTATATAATCAATATAATGTGCTACAATATTAAATGTATCCATGTACTAATAATTAAAAAATAAAAATGTTCATATATTGATATAATAGTAGTATTGACACTTATTATATGCTTATTCTTATATGCTTATCCTATATAAATTTCCGTTTGTTCAATCACTGATGAAAAAATAGCTGCTCCTATGGGCATTTTGTAAATGTATTTTTCATTATTATCATTATTGTAACTTTTTTTGTGGTGCAAACCTGAAAAGATACACTGCCCAACCTGCCCACTTGGGCTTTGATGCCCAAGTAGTTTTGATATTGAATTCCTCACCAAGTACTGTTGTTGTCCACATACAATCAGGATGTGACAAGAGTGTTGCCATAACTTGATGTTGACATGTCACCAAGGGGACCAACTCAACAGTTATGTGATGTGTTGCAAAAAGCATTGTCGGGCCACTTGCCATGGATTACAAAAAGAGCACATGGCAGTTTGAGACAAAGGAACACTGAAATGACTGCAACCCCCAACATGCTTTGCAATGATTTATTGTTTTACGACAAGGCGTGATAGGGACGTCACACCCTCTAACTGGCTAAGGATTACTACACAGCTAATGAGAGAAGTTGTTTGTGGTTCTTTTACACTGTTCTGTAATATATTCTGGTTGAAGAAGTCTGTGCTCGGACTCACACCTTCTCTGTTGCTCTAAAGCGCCAAACCTGGTCACAGGCTGGCACGCATAGAACAACAGCCATTTTAAGACTGATCGTGCCATTTAGTCTTTGTTTCCTGATTTATCAGGTGGTGCCCCATTTCAATTTCAAATACCTTTCTGGTAATTAACAGCTAGATTCAAGATTCAAGTCTCTTCGTTGTCGTTATACAGGCATAACAAAAATTTTGCACAACTCCTGGCAGGCACACACATAGTAATACACATAAATAAAGCACTTAAATAAATAGTAGAAAAAAATATAAGATAAAGACAACACTCTTGGTATGATGATATTTACAGACAGTACGTGTATATTTACAGAGAACTGGCTGTGCGGGGGTGGGGGGAGAGGTGGATGAGAAGATGAGAGATAGGAAAATAAAGTGCAGTTTAGTGCAAGTCCTGTTTGATTGAGTGTGTGTGTGTTCGCGGTAGATGCTTAGGTGTGAATCTGTGTGATAGAGGTAGGTGTGTGTGTGTTGAGGGGGTGAGAGAGTGTGGCTGTGGGGGGGAGGGTCCATGTTTAGAGTTCTGTAGGGGGATGGGGTATAGTGGTTTGCTTCAGGGGGGCTATGGCTTTCACAGCTCTGGGGAAGAAGCTGTCTCTGAGTCTTTTTTGTGGTGGCTTTGATGTTTATGTACCGCTTCCCCAATGGAAGCGGTACAAACAGTGCATTGCCCGGGTGGGTGAGATCGGCTGCCATGCGTCTGGCCCTCTTCTGGACTCGCGCAGTGTAGACTGAGCCCAGATCTGGTAGATGGCAGCCCACAATCCCCTGCGCCGTTCTCACCACCCGGGCTAGATCCTTTTTGTCCTGTGACGTGCAGCTGCCGTACCACACCGTCACACTGAGACACAGGATGCTCTCAATTGTTGCTCTGTAGAAGTTTGTGAGCACCTGTGAAGAGAGTCCAGACCGCTTCAGCTTCCAGAGGAAGAAGAGCCATTGTTGGGCCTTCCTCACCAGGTGTGAAGTGTTCACAGACCAGGAGAGGTCAGAGGAAATATGGATGCCCAGGAACTTGATGCTGTCCACATGCTCCACTGCCTCTCCATGTATGCAGAGAGGGGCGTGTTCAGTCTTCCTGCACCTCCTGTAATCCACAATGACCTCCTTCGTCTTGCTGGTGTTCAGGATGAGGTTATTCCTGCAACACCACTGTGTGAGCCTCTGGACCTCCTCTCTGTAGTGGGTCTCGTCGTTGTTGGATATGAGACCCACCACGATGGTTTCATCTGCGAACTTCACAACCATGTTTGTAGAGTGATGGCAGAGCACTACTGTGTGAAGGGTGAAGAGGGCAGGGCTGAGCACACAACCCTGTGGCGTCCCAGTGTTGAGGATCAGTGGTGCAGAAGTGGACTTCCCTATCCTCACCACCTCAGGCCTGTTGGTGAGGAAGTCACTGATCCAGGAACAGAGCGATGGTGACAAACCCAGGCTGTGGAGCTTCAGGGCCAACACGTCTGGGAAAACAGTGTTAAAGGCTGAACTGAAGTTCACAAACAGCATCCTGACATAGGTGTTCGGATGCTGCAGGTGGGTCAGGGCTGTGTGAAGCGCTAGCGAGACAGCATCCTCCGTAGAACGGTTCTCCCTGTAGGCGAATTGCAGGCTGTCCAGGCCTGCAGGGATGGCGTCCTTGATGTACTTTAGGAGGATCCGCTCGAAGCACTTCATGACGACTGGGGTCAGAGCAAACGGACGGTAGTCACTGAGGCAGGTGATGGTTGTTTTCTAGCTATGTCTTAAGACAGCTGGTAATAACCCCCTTCATGACTAAACGAGCACGTTATATGCAGAACATAAATAGTGCACAGTGAGAGACTTTAAGACACCACTTATGTTGAGCACCTTATAGGCACAAACAGCATGTATTTCATCCCTTACTGTGATTGTTTAAAGATTAAAAACAAAACACATCCTGACCTAATGAATCAAAAAACTAGATCTGTAAAGTTAGTTTAAGTTGCCTAAAATGCCTGGAGGCTGCATGTCAGTAGTGTATCTTTTTTTTTTTCTTTTTGTGCCCTGGTGTCATTAGCCATGAATTTCTTCTTACTGCTAGCAGAAAAAGATATGTAGCGTGAAAGTGTGAGAACGGTTGTTGGGCCTCAGGCTTGATGTGTGAGATCAGGCAGTGCTACCATTTGCTTCTTCACGGTACTGTATAGCTGAAAACTGAGGACTGTGAGAAAAACAAGCTGTGAAACCAACCAGTCTTTAGTGTGTGCAAAACCCAAAAAGTTATATAAATCCACAAGCACAGAGTTGGCAAGGATGGGTCCGAGCTCATTGTTTCAGGAAGTATATTCTTGAAACAAGCGGTGATAGAGGCAGGATTGTTTAATTGATTTAAATGATTTATTGGACAGAGAAAGCTCAAAAATGGGACCTGTAGCTCTGCTAAAGTAGAAACTGACAGAAATTGACAGGACCGAAGAGTTGGACACAATGCTGAAGTTGAGTGATGTGGCTCCACTGCATGTAAGGCAGTGATGCCCTGTATATTTTTGCAGCATAAATTAAATTATTTTAGTATTTATCCAGTGATGTAATCCAGTTAGTTGTAACTACCATACAATGATCATCCAGTTGGAATTAACCTTTTTTGTTTGACTTATAAGTGCATTTTACATTCTGCCACCCAGCCAAACTGTGAGTTAACCCCAGTGAATGTCATCTAAATGCAGAGAAAGGCTTACAAATAGAATCGATGCTTCTTCATTCTGAAAACCGTTTAAGGAAAGCAGATAGCACAGCCAAGTACAGACTTTAGCCTTGGGTAATATCAAGATTTGGTGATGCAAACCCAAACATCCCAACCATGCGATGATAAAGTAACACTCAGTACTGATACACAAATAAGTTAGCAGTTATTTTTTTCATAGCCCAATATTTTAATATCAGATTTTGAATGTAGATTTTAAAGCAGCACAAGTTTTTTTTTCATGTTTGAATATCATGTTTAAATGTGTATAATATTTGGTTATTTTGAGAAAGTGTTGTCTAACTCCTGCAGTCTTCTGTCCCTAGTATTTGCACACACCAGCCAAAGTTGCAATGAACTCTAATCCTGGCTGTCTCAGGTCGCAACAACTGCGTATCACTTTACGGCATTATGTCACACAACAATGATGAAACTAGCTCGCAAAGTTGCAGTGGGTATCGTGACACCTTGCAGTCACTGAGACAGCCATAGATACTATTCACATGAAGTCACAGCCCTTTTGCCATTATGCTGGTCAAGAGGTTCATTCATAAACTCTGTAGAAAAGCAGCGTGTAGTAAGAGTGTACAGGAAGAATCAAAGGAGAACTCAGCCAGAATCAGGATCAAGTAAATAAACTGCAAAGATGTCATTTCCACGGATTATTCTAAAGTGTGTTCAGACCATTTTTGGAAAGGTAAGACCAATAAATTCTGTGCCTATAATTTTTGTTTAAAGTTTGTCCAATCAAATTGGGAAAGATTACCATAGATGGAGATCACAATTCAGCCTAGCCAACCCTGTCTACCCAATAGACTATTTAATTCAGTAAACATTCAGAACTGATTGGGATTGTTTTTTTAATTAAATGTGGTCACCAAAATTGACCAAAAAGTAAAATGATTCAATTCAGAAAGCTGAAAATGGAGATTGGTAAGGTTACCATAACTACCACAGATGGAAATCACTAATATTTCCTGATACTATGGATGACAGTGACTCGAGACTCAGTGACATATGTAGGCCTAGGCTAAACGTATTGAAGCATTTTGGGGGGAATTTGGGAGCAACTGGCATGCTCAAATTTTGAAATGAATTTCAACAAACCTCTCCTGCAGCCATGATACATCCTGCTCACCAAATTTAGCCCTGATCCTTCACCCAGCTCCACACAAACTGATTGTAAGCCTCCAGAGACTTGTAGATCTTCAGTTCCTCCAAAATAAAGGCACTTTTGTCATGAAAAACAAAACTGTAGATGTAAGGATAGAACATATCCTGTAAATGTTTCAGATTGTGTGTTTAATCCTTTTTAAGCATCTGTACTCATTCATTGCACAAGTTGCTGCTATTTCCTCCACATAAGGAGATTTAGATTAGGCATTGAGCATTTCCATGTACTTCAGCCAGGGCTGTCGCAAGGGGGGGGCGAAGGGGGCGGTCGCCCAGGGTCGCTGTGACGTACCTATGACGGGCCTCACACTTGACCAATGAGTTTTGTTTATCTAATAATTTCATGTGGTCATTAGAAGGACATTAATGTCTTTAAAATAAAATGCTTCAATTTCATTTCAGTATACATAAAGGTTGTTTTACACGAAATAAAGTATATAAATATTCTTTAATAAAGTATAGTTCCTCAAACGTTGCTTATTGACGTAGGTACGTAGGCAATGCGTTGGTTCTCTTGCAGCAGGCGCCAACAGCAGACTGAAGGGGATAATGTCGGCAGCAAGCCGCAAGCCAGACTGCTGTCGAAAATTTCAGTCAGGTGCTGAGAAACGAAAGAAACTGAAAAAGAAAGAGGAGTTCAACAAGACACTTCATGGGCAGAGGCGGCTGGCCCATAGGGGGCGCTGGGGCGCCGCCCCACCAGCTGTGGAGGGAAAAAATATTTATTCTATTTTATTTTTATTTATTTTTTTGATGAGCATCAGATTAATTAATAGTATGTGTGTGCCTACATGCGATTTAAATAATTTAAACAACATTTCCACCAACTGACACTCATTAAACAGTGAATTTCCACCGACCTACAGTGCATCATTCTCTCACGGGGCGCTCAGCAAAGCGCCCCTGACCTGCAGCTGAATAGCCAATCCGGTTATGGTTGCTAGGGAAAAATGATTGATAATTGGCCTATCAACGTCACCAAATTTAATGCCGATGGGGCGCTGGAAATGTCGCCCCAACTGCTACGTAAAATGCGTGAAGGTTTATGAGCTAGAGCTACGTGAAGGGCCAGCGGTAGTTTTATTTCGTAGAGCGACTCCCAGACTCTGTCCTACGTCGGGAGAAAAAAAAATACGGCAACGAGGAAGAGAGATGGCGACAACTGGAGTTCAAGAGCAGCTTCCACCTAATTCGGTGAAATCATTATTAATGTTCCCTTTTGTGAGACGGACGACGGAGAAAAAACTTCTCGTTAAGGAGCTGGGACCGACAAGCCTGAAATTAACATTTTCCAGTAAACGAAGGAGAAAGGTAAATCATACAAACTGAGTTTTTGTCAGAGTTGGTTAAACCCTGAGACGTGGCTGGCAGGTTGTGGAGCAGCTAATGCACTTTTCTGTTTCCCCTGTATCCTCTTCAGAAGTGACAGATGTGATTGGACTTGGACAAAGACTGGACTAACTGACTTAAAGCACCTCTGAACGGTTCAAGAAACATGAGAGATCCAAAGTTAACATGGAAAACTGCGTAAAGCTAGCTGTGCTCGGAAAGATTAGCATAGCAACGCAGCCAGATGATGGGCACCACATTGCTGAAAGAAGGCACAATGAAGAGGTAGATAAAAACCGTAATATTGTGTCCAAGATAATCAATTGTGTTAAATGTTGTGGTGCTTTTAAATAAGCAATGTGGGGACATAATGTCAGCTAGTCCTGGTACTGAGGTACATTGATGGACCCAACAATATACAGGAGCGGTTCTATGGATCCATCAAGCTACCCAACAGCTGTGCGGATTCAACAGCTGGTGTCTTATTGGAGAGGCTGCACAGCATCCTTCCGGAGGGACAATTTACCCCTTGATTGTATAGTATTTGATAGCATAAAGTCTAATATAGCTGTAAATTGTTACTTCTTATTTGAAACTGGAAACTGAAATTAAATTATTATTGTGGACCTGTTGTCATTTTCCGACTGTTCATTTTAATGCTTATGCTAGATTAGGCAGGGAAAAATGTTGGCACACCAGCCCCACCAAGATTTTTTTTCACCAGCCGCCACTGTTCATGGGTCTCTGCAATGTGTAATGTGAAAAGTTTTACTGTAAGTTTATTTTAATGTTAAATAGTTTGACATCATTTATGCTCTCGTTATTGTATTTATGGATTGCTGATAATACACGGCTGATGGCCAAAGATGTATATTGAGTCTGTCTGCTAATTGTTGTTTCTTACTTTCCATTGTTTATTATTATTATTATTATTATTATTATCTGATGTTGCTACTAACACTACAAACAGGTTGCAATTTGTCCTCGCTCCGACGGAGAGCTGCGAGGCTGTCTGCATGCGCACGTGAAAATAGGTTATCCTGAAAAAGGGCTCGCATCTCAAGTCTGCCCCGGGCCCCGCACCCCCCTTGCTACGGCCCTGACTTCAGCTAATTTCTTTTGCCTTCTGATGCAGTTTTGGTGTTGTAATTTGATGATATTTATACTTTTCTGATGACTGTTAGTAACTTGTGAACACACTTCTGCACTAGAACGAATGAATAACCAGCGCTGTACTGGAAAGGTTGATCAACAAAATGAAAACGTTGGGTCAAAGTACCTGGATGTTTGACATCAGTGAATACTGTCTCTTAATTCTTCTGTGTATCAGAATATCCTAGAGGCAAATGTAAAGCCATCAGTTTGACACCTGAAAGCTTGAACAAAGGTGTTTAAATTTCACAGCGGTGGGACTTTAAGAGAGCTGAGGATAAACAAACACCCCCAAAAAGCTCAATGAACAATAGAATGTATAGACTTGGCCAAAATTCCTCTATAACAAAGTGAGAGACTTCAAATTATTGCTGCTAAAGGTGGCTCTACAAGCTATTAAATAAGGGAGTACTTAGTACTGTCCTCATTATTTATTTCTTTAATCATCATTACAATAATAATAATAATAATAATATGCACACACAAACAGACACGAAGGTCAAAGGATTAATGAAATGGGTTTCAACTTCTACGTTTCACTAAAGATTTTGTTTATATTCTATACAGAAATAATATCTCTACTGCAAATATGGTGCTTGAGAGAAATCAGTGTCTGGAATCCATGATGTTCACGGACTAAATTAATCTATCAGAGGATTAATATAAATGAGTTGCAGAACATTGTGACAATTCTTAAATGTACAAACTAACTAACAATTTTGCTGTCTCCATCGTCTTTTCTAATATTAGACATGAGCAAAGTGATGAAAGACCCCCGAGGATATTGTGGCTGTGTTCTGTGGTTGGATGCTGTCCTGTAGCTCGATTGCCCTGAGATGAGTTGCAGCTCCATCCAAACCTGTTTCAAGGAATCATGCTGTTTGTTCTTGTGGGTTCTGTCTCTGAGGAATAAAAGTAATTAAAGAAGTAGTAATCAATGCTACTAATTATAACGGAACACAATCTGCTGTCAGCCTTGCATTTGGTGGTTGGACACGCTTCATTTTTACACATGACTCAGGATAGTATGTCCTCTTTAGTGAGTAGTGAACTGAATTCACTTCAATTATATTTGTGTATTTTTGCTAATTCACAATAGGAGAGAACTTAGAGCACTTTACAGAGAAAACAAACAAGCTCAGTGCACCCCAATTAAATGTAGTCCAATAATGATCCAGTTACATCAAATTTAATATAATCCATTTGTAATTCAATTTATACTAATTCAAACCAATTCATTTAAAACAACAACAAAACAGTCCACTAAAGTCAAAGATTATTTTATCTTTAGATTATTCTTAATGGGTGCACACATGTAGTTCGTCATTTGTCAATCTTGCTTTAAAAGTTTTTTTTTTTTTTAATTAATTAGATTCTTTTTGAGTTTTCCTGTAATTGAGGTGGTTGCTGCAAAAAAGATCCTGGCTGGTCATTAAAGAGGACCAAACCTGCTTAAAGACAACAAACTTTGGATGCCACCATTTTCCCTTCAGAAGATGGGGAGAGTGGACAAGTTTCATTCAGACTGGATAGTTTTGGGTTTTCATCTCACTTTTGTAGTTTTGCTTTTGTTAATGAACTAAATGCTTTGTTAACATTGTTAAAACAGTTTTGAATTGATTTTTCTTGTCATTTTGGCAGTTTGTTTAGTGTTAGGTCAGTATTTATTTTTCCCCTGTCTGTCTGACCGCAAATGTCTGTCTGTGGGCTGATCAGCCACGATAAATGTTTGTCTAAACTGACATTTTGTGAGGTAATTTCATGCTGTTAGGTTCTTTTGTGTCCGGAGTTTAGTCCAGTTACCTTATTTTGACCTCTTCTATGGTACCAACTCTGTGGGGGTTGAGGGAAACTGGGAAACTGTATCTCCAGTAATTATTTACAGGTATGAAAATAACTACTGTTTTAACGCTAAACTCAAGTTAAAAAATGATATTGCTAATTTAAATGTATGTGGTAATTTGGTGCATACTGGGATTTTTGAGATATTGAGTTTGTGTAATTTTTTTCAGCAAATACTAGCTCATTAATGAACATGCAACATTAGGCAATATGGTCATAACATTAAATTATTATCCAGTTTTTTTCAGCATTTTGCTGACATTTCTCTATTTTGTTGCCACTCTTTTTGTATGTATCCTTGTGGTATGCAGGGCATGGGTGGCATTTTAGAACCATTTCATAAAAAATGTGTGCTGTGAAGGTGCAAATTGTGGAAAAAAAAAAAGAGTTGGGTTAGAATAGCAGCTCCTTCCCTCAAATCTGACATCTATTACTTGTGACCTTTTATATCTTGGCTCATCTTGTCTTCTTATTTCAGCTTGACTGATTTGTCAGGTACAGCAACATGATTTCACCATACCCGTATGCCTGTCAGGCAGAATAATGTGTGATTCTTTTCAAGGTTGCATTGAAAACAACATGCAGTTGTTTCACATTTCAAACCAACTTGACTTCAATATGACCTATACACAATATTTCAATAGGCCAAATGGGTTTAAAAAAAGTTCATTCAGAAAAGTAAAAGAGGAAAAACTGCAACAATCTGACATTCAGAAGCACTGAGTTATACCAGGGAGTTTTATTATCTCCATCAGAGTTTTCTTTCTTTTTCTTTTTTTTTTTTTTGCACACTCTAATTGGGCATTGCTCTGAAGGATTACTAAAATAATCCAGACTAAACAAGTTCTAAATGAACCTAATAGGGAGAAAAATCTACCCTTTTTTAAAGCCTTAATGTGTCTGGCCAAGCTTTTTCCTGGACATGATAGCTCAGCACGTAATAGGCAGTTTCAGGATTAAGATGTTTTATCGCAATGCTGCAGTGTGCTTTTGAGGTTGTGCTGCCGATTGCATCTGATATTGAAGAAAATATTAAGTGTGGTAATGACCCACTCTTGTTGAGATGAGCCTTTGCACCTTTTTTTTTTTCTTATACGTAATTGCTTCCTTTGGGAAAATTAATAATCGTTAAGAGATAGTCAAATGGGTATTTAAGACCAGTCATGATGAACCAAATGTCTAAACATTAAGCAGTGCATCATTAGCTGAGCTGTCAGCAAAGAGGTACAGTTCTGCTGTATTACGATTTACAGGAAAATACTTTATATCAGCCTAGTAGCACATTACAAAAAGTTGGGACATGGCTGATTTAGACCTAGTGAGGTGGGAAAGAAGGAAAAAACAAAACAAGATGAACATTCACTTGTGATTTCAGCCTTAGAGTGTAATGATAATTCAATAAAAAGTGTGTTTAAGGAGCAAAGATGGTCACTTTGTCAACAAGTGTGAAAAAATAATTAAAATAAAATTTTTAAAATAGTCTCTTAATTTGCACAGTTTGCACAGTTTATCATATATACATGATATTATTAAACATAAAGAACATAGAGAGAAAATGTTTCTCACACAGGTTCCACATGAGTGTGTTTGCAAACTGACTGAGACCCTGAAGATATACATGCATTTTTATTCAGAGCACCTTCTGAGTTCATTTATTTTTTAGGTCTATTTATTTTTAACAAGACTATGTAAAAACCACAACCTTTATAAAAGCATGGCTTAGGAAGAAGATGGTGTATGTATCAGACTGGCCTGCCTGTAGTCATGACCTGTCCCCAGAAGATAATGTGTGGAGAATTTTGACAAAAAGTGCATGACCACCCTTTACTATTGCACATCTTAAAAATCCTTTGCAAGAAGAATAAGATAATTGCTTGGTTTTCTCAATGCCACAGTGGTTAAAGTGGTAAAAACTTCACTTGTTCCATTTTTCTTCGAACGTGTTGCAGGAAATGCTGAAATGAAGTACTGTATATTATTAAAAGAAATAAAGCTGATGAGTATGGGTTGTCATTTGTAAAGTTGTTCATGCTGAAAATTACAGCAGCATTTTGTCACATTGTTACCTAAGAACCTAAGCACAACCAACACACAAAAACTCCACACTACTCCGTCGCAGGCCAGCAAACGAAAGGGACAAAAATCACACTCACCAGAGCACAGTGGTTCCATCCGAAATCTGCCAACGTCCCCGACCAACCGCCACCGACCACCCCTTCACGAGGCCGGATTTCCAAGGCTAATGAACTTGCGGCCAAGAGGTACTAAGTCTCCCCCGATCCAGGATCTCAGGGGATGACCAGCAGACAAAGCGCAAGAAAACAAACCCAAAAACAAGCAAAAAAAAAACCCAGGGACGCCACTGTTACCTAAGAATTTGGATATCTTCTCAGTCGTAAGAATTATTATTAATGTGCACTGGTGATGCAATCTATTCGGTTGTTAAACAAGGCACTGACAAACGACGGAGGTGCAAAACGGAGTTTATTCTCCAAGTCTGCATTCAAAATCCAGAGAGGTCATCACAGAATGCTGGATTCTTCAGAATGACAAAGACACAAAGGTGGGCAGTTCATCTAACACCAAGTGGAAAAAAACAAAGTAACCTTGGGATCTGTCTAGGCCTAACTTAGCTACTTGATAGAGACAACACCAAAACAACCGGTGACCTCAAATGAGGCAAGATTTGAGGCGAAGAGTCATGGCCTTAATTTATGCCACAGCATGACACAGCAATTATAGCAAGTTTAGGCCTCAGAATGAACACAGCACACACATTTAGCTTCAAATCATGTTTTAAAAAGTGGTGGGAATTTTTAAAAGTCACTTTTTGCACATTTAACACAATATTTGTTCACTTTTAAAATGTATTCAATATTTAAATCTAAATATAAATGTTAAATCTAAATATTTAATCTAAATAAAAAGGTTTAATCTAAATGTTTAATCTAAATCTAAATGTTAAATCTAAATCAAAATGTTAAATCTAAATGTTCTGGGTGAACACAAAACTATATTTTATGAGTACCTTGAGGGTTTCATGCCGAGCTAACATGGTCGAGTCGACGTAAGCCCAAAACATCGGGAGAGCCGAGCATTTTTTTTTTTTTTTTGTAATAGTTATGCATGTAATGTATAAGATAAAATAAAACACTGACAGGTAAGATTTAACAGGTATGATTTTACTTCACACGTAGCTGCTGGTTTTGAGATTTTACTGATTGTGGAGCATTATAAAGTAAATAAAAAAAATAAAAATAGTAATATCAGCCGGCGACATAGGACGAGCCCCGGATGGGACATCTCTGGTTGTTGTTTTAAAGAGTTTTGTTAATGCTCTGTAATGCTTCAAATGTTTTGTGTAAAGAACCTTGAATTGTCTTGTACACAAAATGTGCTATACAAATAAACTTGCCTTGCCTTGCCTTGCCTTTACTGAGTAGTTTTAATTTACATATATATGCTACATACATTTTCTTTCATACTTTTGTTGACAATGCATTATTTTTACCATGTTGCTAATTGATCTATGTTGGGAATGAATTAAAGCTGCAATACATTTGTTCAGTGTATGTTAAAACTCAAGTAAAAATTCACAATATTGCATATTCCATTTTCCTCAAATGTTGCAGTCCTGGCACAGAGATTGATGAAAGTAGCATAACGTAAGTGTATAATCACAGGGTTACTTCTTATATGTTTCAAGCTGAACATTTCACTTAAGAAATTATGCACAATGTAATAAAAGACAGTTATGAATGTTGAGTATTGAACTGTTTTTTCACATAACAGGAGTCACCTTGTATTTATCCACTGTGTTATGGCAAAATTAGGAAATCATCAAGCTGACTCCAGTCAAATATCATAAGAGACAAGTCTTTATTGCAATGAGAAGTCTTTCTTTAACCTGAGTATTTTCAAGTCTCAATGTCAGCACTGGTCTCCATTTCCTTTTAGATAAAGAGCTGAGAGACACACATGGGGGCAGGACTCTAACCAAGACATTATTTGACGCTAAAAACAGACTTTGACTTCCTCGAGCTTTTATTTTGGTATTTCCGGTTGCGGGCATCTTGAATTTGCATATTAGCTTAATATTTAGTGTCACCCAGAACATTTAGATTCAACATTTAATATTTAGATTTAGATTAAACATTTAGATTAAACATTTAGATTTAAAATTTTGATTTAGATGTAAAATTTTGATTAAACATTTAGATTTAACTTTTAGATTTAACATTTATATTTAGATTTAAATATTGAATACATTTTAAAACTTAACAAATATTGTGTTAAATGTGCTAAAAAGTGACTTTTAAAAAATTCACACCACTTCATAAAACATGATTTGAAGCTAAATGTGACAAAATGTTGCTGTTATTTTCAGCATGAACAACTTTAAAAATGGCGCCCCGTAGATGAGATGGGATTACATATCTTGGGTTTATACTGTCTGTTAAAGAAATAAAAGGTTAAATATATATAATAATCACTGCGCTTTTCAAAATAGCATTTTCCATATTGATGTATGATGATGCATTGTCAACAGCTTTCGTATGAGTGTTGTCATTGTCAATACAAAACTAATCTTGGTGCACTATAAAAGTATTTTACATTTGAGATGCATTCTGCTAATTTATGTATGTGGCTATCATGAACTTTTAATCTGTGATGTGTTTGTGTGTGTTCTTGCCTACACTGCCTGTGCCAGGCTGAAACGAGTAATGGGATTATTCTCTCACCCTGCCTGCTATTATCCTGTCTCTCATGTGCCAGATCTAATCACATCAGGTTTCTCAGCTGTCTAACTTTGGCTCTGTAAAATTGTTTGCTATTCTGTTTGAGAGACAGTATCTGGATCCATTTTAGTTCTGTCTTTGTTGATTAAATTAAACACAGAGCTCCAGGACATTTTGACTCTTATATTTACCCCATTAGAAGTCAAAAGGGGCTATAATGAAGGTTTCCACTTACTTTGCAGACTTATCAACATGCAAAGTCCTCTCTATGAAATTAAGAGGTAATTGTTATTCTTAAGAATGATTACAATACAAATATATGGATAGGTCTCCCTATTACAAATGCATAGAATAACATAAAACTCAATTTACAGACCAGGACATATGAAAAAGGAGCTAATGCATTTACTTATGGGATAATAAGACTCATTTATGTCTTTACTTTATGCTGCCATTAACATTATGATGTTAGGATGAAGGCTGAGGTTAATGTGAAGAAAAACGTCTCCATCAGTATCTGCTAGGAGGAAATGGCTCGAGAGCAAAGTACCTCCTCTTGTGCACTGGACCGTATTCTGCCTCATTATGTTATGATTTGGTCAAGAAGCTGGCCAGACGAATAGGACGAGGAAGAGCATCAGGTCCAGGGAAACGAGGTGGAGCATTTCATGTCAGTTATTTAAGAAGCAATTGCTAAATTAAAGACACCATGTTGTAAAACGACAGGCCTGTTTTGAATACTTTCTTGTTGCTCTTTCTTTCTTTCTTTCTTTCTTTCTTTCTTTCTTTCTTTCTTTCTTTCTTTCTTTAATACTGTCATAACTGTAGGCTATGAACAAAATCAGTAGACAGCAGACCATAGTAGACCACAAATTACAGACCAGACGATACTCGTGTCTAAAGTTGCCAGTCCAAGTTAAGTCTCAATTCTTAGTTCAAGTCAAGTCTCAGGTCACTGGTGGTGTATAACTTAAATATGACCTGAGTCCAAGTTGGAGACTCGAGACTTCATCTCTGCATTTTGATGGACTGCATAGATGTGTGTATTTAAATGGAGCTGCTCACACTCTTTTTCCTCCACACTGTTTGGTGGAGGAGCTGTCATGCACCAGGTTAGTTTTAGCTTACTGATGATGTGTTGTTGCAATAACAATCCTGCATATACAGAGAAATAAACAATAAAGCAGAGTATGTATTAGGGTGGACCATATTATCTGTGGTTCTCAGTCATATATACATTCCACAGCCAGATCCACTACTTGCCCATAATATCCATTTTTTAAAAAGACCATAGATGGACTATGTTATGCTGATTACATCCACTCATTCTTACCAGTCTATGCACTCACGGAGTACTGAAATTCAAACTTTAATATGTCATCTTACAAATGACGGACAGTTGCTCCTGAGAGATTGTGTGGGGCCCAAAAGGTCCTTTCAATTTATTTGTGAAGTTGAAATAATTTTATGATCTTAGCTATCGCCTGCAGAAATTCTATATCATCCAATTTTTAAAAAAAAACCAGAAGACTTGTGGCAAGTTATGCACATGTGCTTCTGACCAAGTTGTGTGTTTTTACATGCAAACCAGTGGGTGTGAGGATGGGTGTATATGTTATCCCTGCAAAGGTTATCTGTTAGGGATTTTACATGTTCAGTCAATTGGCATAAAAAAATAAAAAAAAAAAAAAACACATACCAACACCAGCGAGTAGGTGCCCATGGAGCCAGAAGAGATTAAGAAACTTAAAGCCATTCAATAAAAAAAACAAAATAGATAAGACACCCAAGCTACTGCAGTTAAAATGCAAGTGAAGTAAGAGCTGTCTGATTCTGCCAGCTTCTTATGTCATGAAGACCTTGGTGTTTAGAGCTTTAATCTGCAATAAAGGAGGATAGTGCCTGAGGGTGTTAAGGAGTTAAGGTAAAAAAAAAAAAGTAGTTTGGAAGAAAAAGGGATTTTTTTAAAATGATCACTTATGCAATTTTTGTGTAACTGAAACACTACTTGAGAACAAAAGTTAAGTCCTGTTATTGATTCTTTTATCAAGTCTTGTTTCCACAGAATCAAAGAACAAGGGGAATCATCCGTTTCAATAGTCATTAGATGAATCAGACATTGATCCCATTACAATGCTTAGCTCTTTAAAGATAAAATTAGATGTTTATTTTTAACCTTAAAAGCCTGTGGATGCCAGTGAAATACATGCGCACCACAGTATGGAACTGCAACAGCGACCTGGTCCTGGTTTGCATTAGTCTGACACTACTATTATGATGATGAACCCTGTGTTTTTTCATTATCCAACAACACACTTATATTCTCATTTTTCTCAGCACTATCCATTGCATCATTGCTGTCACACAGAGGACAAATTGCTGCTGATACATTACTTTTCCTGATGCATTGCGTGAAACCTTGAGTGCACTTTATAGGGTATTAAGAATTCTCTCTACATATTTGAACACGTGTAGTGGACTACATGTAGAGGAAGAAAAGAACTAAACCTATGCTTGGTTCTGAGGAAGGTCACACTAAATGTTTCCTTTGTTTGTTTGAGAAGTCATTTTGTTCTGAAGGTTGTATGGCTTTATGTACATATTATCTTGTCCTTCCTTCCATCCATCCATCCATACCTGCTTCTTCCTATTCAGGGGTCACAGGTGTCTGCTGGAGCCTGTTCCAGTTCTCTTTGGGGAAAGGGCAGGTGTACATCCTGGACACATAATATCAGCATCCATGATATCTTGGACAGAAGATTGGACACAAGATATTATGGGTTTTTTATGGCTGCCACCGGTTATTAAAAATTAGCAATAAAAGGCCTACCTCTAATATTATCACTGTATTTTCTGATGTATCTGAGTAAAGATGCTAAAAAAAATACAGATGGTCATTTAGCCTTTGATAAAATAACAAGAGTAGTGGTCCCTGAGATAAAATATGACCAGTTTTACATTTTTTTGTTGTTTGAAGGTTATTATTTTGTAGGCCTGTGGAAGGATCAAAATAAATATTTTTATAACTACAAGGCATTTGATAAACACACATATGCAAAGTAGACTTGTGCAGGACAACGTTCAAAGCCTGTTGATGTGGGATCCAGACTCCGCACCTTTTTAATCCTATGTTCTTGATTTATTGGATCTAATTTGACATAGACATGCTAAAGGATTATCTGAATAAAAAAAAAAGATAAAAAACAAAAGATAGGACATTGATCATGAAACAGAGCATATGCCATTTATGAGGAGAGGTCTTATGGAAGTCCCTGAATGTTATTTTGTTTGCCAGTTTTGTAATGTTAAATTGCATTTAAATACCTTTTCGCATCAGTAAAATCACACCACATGTACCTGTGCTTAACTGCAACCAGTATAAGAGGATAAAACTGCTAATGATGTTGAAAAATAAATGGTGGATAAAAGAATAGAATAGGAGAGGTAGTTTGAGACAGGAAGAAAAGATTTAAGCTCATCAAAGTTTACTTTGCATAACAAAGAATAAAACATTTAGCCTAAAAAATTCCCTTTAACAAGTGAAATGTTTTATTTCCCACATTTTGTTTCCTCGATAACATGCTCTTCTCTGGAAACTTGTCATTTTATTGCTTGCGATATGTCACCATGTGTAAAGAGTCAGTCACATCCATCTGAACTAGGCCAAGACCTTGCTGTGTGCACCTCTCCTTTTGATCGGCTTAGAACTGCACAATGATCCTTGAATAAATGCAAGGACCTGCATGCACACATGCACAAACACAAGATGATATCATGATATCAGAATGTGTTGGATCTGCTGCTGGAACATGAAGGAACACTTGCCCTTTGATACTGTTAAATCTGTCAGACACTGAGATGAAACATTGATGCAACGGAGAGAAATCCCAGTTGAATGAGCTTTATTTGTTGTGCAGGCGGTGACGATGCCAGACCAAGAAATTTATTTTGTCTTGTCAGAGATGGGTGTAGTCCAGAGCACAGCTGCCAGCAGTTACTGTTTTCAAACATGCCCTTGTGAACGAGACATTTCTATTGGAACACAATCCAGTTAATTGAAGCCCTTGTAAACAGAACAGAAAAGAAAATGGAACTCCTCTCCTAAATGTCATTTCAGCTTCTGAAGTCCAGTACTATGAGTTTGTCAAACTAAGAAAATCAATATGAACTTGCTTGTTCTTTCTCTCACTCTCTCACATAAAAAGAAAGCTCACTTGCTTTTAAACCAGAGCTCATCTGTTGGTCATCCATATCAAACAAAATAAAATAAAATAAAATAAAATAAAATAAAATTTGTACCTGGACTATTAAACTGTCATCGAGAAAGGAAGAGACTTGACAGATTGTGGGAAAGTGGAGGATAATTTTAATCACATCACACACAATAATGAAGGAAAGGTAGAGGGTGTATTGTAATCAAACGTTTTTGACAAAATTGAACCAAACATAATGTATTGGTTAATCAAAAGATAAGGCTTTCTGAAGGAAAATTACTTTTATTTTTAATTAAACTTTTTTAAAAATTGATTAATTTAATGAATATATCTCCTGCATCCAGCAAGTGAACAATAAATTGAAGAGTGAACAAAGCTTGATTAAAATGGTAGACATGTTTTTATCTACTGAGGGTTTTAATTAAAGAATTGTGCGAACCATTAAAAAAAAAAAAATACTACATACCGGACATCATCCACCTTTAAAGGATGGATTAGGATGGCTCTACTAGGCATTAACCACCACAAGCATTTATAAATTTAATTTCATGAATTAATGAGCTTTTCAAACCTTTTCAAAACAGAAATTTGAGAATTTCTGGTGAACATTTGATTCATGTGACAGTGTTTTAGGATATTAATCAAACCAGTTATAGTTCAGACAAATTTATGACCATGTTGAAACCAGTTCGTTTTTAGTCTTACTGACTATGGTGCAAAATCTGCAGGGATACTACTACTGCCTCTTCTATTACACATTACAATGAAATAACATAAAAATGTTATTTATTTATTTATTTAATGTCTATATGCCTCTTCTAATACTATTAATGAGCTCATCAGTGTCTGGTAAGAACTCATTTATTTGTAAAGACAGCTTTACTGTTGGCTCATTTTCCCAAGCAGGTTAAAACCAGTGCGAGGGCTGCTGTCATCAGCTACAGCCCAAGAAAGATGAGTTGTCTGTTCACGAGGTGAGACACTAATTTGAAAGGCAGCTGAATTACTTCGAAGGCCCAAACAATCAATCTGCTCTGCCTGTTGAGAGGGAAACATGGGCCAGGGCAGGTTAGAAGCCTCTGAATTGTCAAAATGAAATATGCTTGTGGACTGCTATAAATAAACAGATTTTTGGGCGGTAAGAAAGTCAGATACAGAAAACCAGTAATAAACAGATAAAAATGGTATGGTAAATTAAACCTTTACAGCTGAAACATTTAAACAAATCCAAAAGGATTTTCAGTTGTAACTGGCTGCTGGGGGGTGCTGACATTATAATGTATCATTGTGCAATTACCAGTTAATTAAGAGTTGTTGGGCTCTCATATGTCACTAAACCAACTGTATTAGGTTATACGACCATTTAGTTCTATTCACATTTAAACATGGTACATCTCTAAAAACACAAGTAATGTTCTTTTAATTGTATTTGTCATTAAGCATAACTATCATAGAGCCAGATTGTCTCTCTTTCTCATATAGCCTCTGATTTAGCTATGTTAACTGGTGCAAAGGTAGTAACTAGTAGTTGACAATGAAACACACTTCTCTTAAGCAAAGGAAGCCATATTCATCAAAGCATTAAACAAAAATGCATTTTTAATAACCTCAAAGTAAGAAGCTAGCCCGTGCTTGTCTCAGACCATGAACACAAAGGTGAGTGATCAGTACAGTTGAGTCCTCCGTGTTATCACCGAGAGGAACTGATAAAAGACTCAGGTCAGCTTCTGTGATTATGTTAAAACCAATAAAAACTGTTCCAGTTTATTACCAAGTTAATACCTCTAAACCGCTGTTAGGTCTGTTCTGCTGTTTCACAGGTCCTGACAAGCATCTGAACTCTCTGCTTTCAACTAGTCTTTGTTATCTCTTAAATTTAGAAAAAGACTATCTCAGATGAACAACAGTGGATAACATATAACAGCGTTTTATTTGTTTAACAAAAACAGCCAAAATGTAGAATTGTCAATGAAAAACCAAGTAGATCCTTTTCGCTTCCAGGGGATGCCAGAAAACCCGTCTCTCTAAAATGTACATAGCTATACAATTCAGGTTTTAAGAGTTGTGTTTAAATATTCATCCATCCATCCATTGGGGATGGATGGATGGAGCCTATCCCAGCTCTCTTCGGGAGAATAGGCAGTGTTTAAATATATATTGTTTTTTTTTTTTTTTTACCTTTGGAAAGATTCAACCAAAGTGGAGATATTTGATCAAAATGGACAGCTCCATGTTTGGAAAAAGTTATATGCAGCATATTCGTGCATGAAACTTCAGAACATGAACCCTTCTGCAAACCAATGTCTAAAGTCATTTGTGAGATCATTTGTAACAGCTAAATCTTGGCCCAAACTGTATATGTAGCAGGACAATGATCCCAGTCCCACCTACAAATCTACAAGAAATTACTGAAAAAGAAAGGAATAAAGATTTCACAACGGCATGATCACAGTCCAGACTGAAGTTAAAGACATTCCAACTGAAATATTCTTTTATCATCTTTAGAGAGCTGTGCATAAACAAATGCCTGAAAACCTCAATGAGCTGAAGCACTATTGTAAACAATGACGTGAAAGAGTTAAAACAACATATTGAAAATGATTACTTCAAGTTATTAATGCAAGAGTTAGTTCTACAGACTATTGACTCATTGTATACTTATTAGTTTTTCACACACATCTTTTTATTTAGACTCAGAATTTCTTAAATAATGTTGTAGTATTTCATGTTGTTATCTTATTCATTGGGGTTTGTTGGAACAAACTGCCAGATCTTTGTAAAGATTAGATAGAGCTTTACAATTTCTATTTCACATTATTGTACAAAATCAAATTAATACTATATTATGATGAAGTGGAATGAAAATCAAATGCAATCTGGAATTGTAACTGCCAACCTGAATGTAATCTGCTCCTCTGGCCCAACTCCTGCAGGCCTGTTCTATTGTTTGTGTGGACGGGCCCCTGGGGGGAGGCTGTTGATGAGGCATCCAAATGGAAAGGGGTTACTTAACACAAACCTTGCAACCTCCTTGAAGGAGACAGGCTGGACTGTAACAGTGCATGTAGGTGAGGTGGAGTACAGGAGAACAGCAGCAAGCTCCAACACAAGTCTCTTTATTGAGTCAAAATAAGAGGCTAAGCACTGAGGAAGCTATTAAACACACTTGCCAGTATCACTGAAAAGAGCAGTTATCAGCTTAAAGCAGATATGCTGGCTGTTGAGGTAGACTTTATATAAGTCTTACTGGGTGTAATGATCTTACACCCAGGTAACATCAGCCAGTTGTGGACCTACATTGGCTCAGAGTGTTTTGATATAAAAGGCTACACATGCAAGGCCAGATTGTCACGTTCTCATCCTCAAGAACAATTTGAGTTGATTGCGATGCAGGACCTTCAAAAGCTTTGACATCCAGTATGAATAATCAGAGCAATATATGATTAAAATGATAATAATAGGGTAAATAAGGATGAAGCATGACATGACCAAACAATGAGGATATGAGATAAAGAAAGACAAAGACAGAGACATAAATACTTTAGTATGTGTGAGTGCATAGTATGTGCAAAAGTTTTTTGTTTCCTCTTTTTTTCTGTTTATAGATTTGTGTTTCTATCCATGTGTGCACTCAAGCATGCATGGCCAAGTGTCCGTATCTTGGTGAGAGGGGCAACTGCAACACGCTGAAGACAGGAGGAGGGTGGTGTGACACAAACGGGAGCAGAAGTAGGGGAAAAGAGGATGAGAAAGGGTTATAAGGCTAGCCAGAACAGTGACAGGCAAGAGCTCTTTCCCAAGAGAGAGGCCATTACAGGGGGAATGGAGGAGGAACATGGTGGCGGTGCCCGCCGCAGAGCTTATTGGCAATCTGTTAGCAAGGCCGCCAGCAGCAGAGACAATAACGGGTCCAGGGACAGAGAAGTACCTGCAATAAAAGAGAAATCTACCCTCTTCAGGATTCTTGGCAACGAGGGGAGAGAGAGAGAGAGAGAGGCAGAGTGGGTGGTGAGGGGTCATAAGTTGACAGGACAGGAAGACAGGAGAGAAGAGAGTGGGATGTAATATATAATGCTGTTCTGTTCCTGTGAAGGCTGACTGGGAATGCCCCAACACTAGGATTAGCATTTGAATTTAGTATAATACAAGCTAGGTGAACAAGGTGATTTTGTGTCTAAAGGGGGATTGCGAGCACTGACCATGAGGATGAATTACAAAGAGCAGCTTTAGACAAGAAGAGAAATAAATCAAAATGTGTGTCCAGTCTAAGATAAATTACCCTCTTTGGCAAAAATAACAAAACAGATCCAATTTTCTCCAGGCATTACATACAGTTAATGACCTGCTGATGCTCGAGGTGTCAGGTATTTGGTATGTACAGTCATGTTTAAATAAAAGCGAAACGTGCTTCCAATGATCTTACAATTCAGAATATAACAAAACCTCATCACACATGACATATTACATTATTTATTTTACAAAAAGAAAGTCAAATCACAAATACAGTATGTGAACTACTAAGTACACCTTTACCGCTTCCATGGGAAACGAGATAATAAGTAAGGAGTTGGGTGCTTATCAAATGCATTTGATTAACTTATCATCAACAGGTGTGTAGATGCTTAGGCAGTTTGCTGGTTTGGATTATTCAGGTGTGTCACAATGCCAAGAAGGAAAAACATCAGCAATAATCTTAGGAAAGCAGTTTCTACCCATCAATCAGAAAAGGGTTACAAGGCCATTTCTAAACAATTTGGAGTCCATCATTCTACAGTGAAAAACATTATTCACAAGTGGAAAAACATTCAAGACAGGTTCCAATCTTTCCTGGAGTGGGTGTTCAAACAAGTTCACCGAGGGTCAGGCTGTGCAGTGCTCAGAGAAATTACAAAGAGCCAAAGATCCACATCGTAGACTCTACAGGGCTCAGTTAGGATGTTGAAAGAGAAAAAACCAAAAAGAAATGAGAGCGTTAAAGCAATGTTGTGTTGGGCCACACACCATGTGCTACAGAAAACTGCATGGTTTTCTTATTGGCAATCTCATGGTTTTCTGAGACAAAGGAGACAAAGAAATAATAAAACTCAAATCCCCAGCATACCTGGCGATTTCAGTTTCAGTGAAAAGTCATGTCAGCCTCTCACTGGCTGGGGACCCCTCATCCCAGAGCGGGGATCACGAACGAAGGCGGATCACAGTCCTACCGCTTAAATACTGCAAGCTCCGTCAGCTCCCTCTCTTTCCTGCTCATCGGCTCTCCTGCTTGGACCTGCTCTACACGACTCAAGACATTCTCTTTTGGCGTACTCCGGCCCGCCACAGCTTCCAGCCAGCAACCTCGAGGCCCATCCAGCAACGCGCTAGTGAGCCACCGGTAAAGGAAGACAGATTCACGCGCCCCATCGGGCCAGTAACACAAGTGACCCGCACACATCAGTGTGAAAGAGGTACGGTGCTGCCACGGGAAGACTCAACGGCTCCACGCGCGCCTTATAGGAGGACTCGGTTGTGCCGAGACGCTGCAACCTGCACCCCCAGCGGAGAGAGAGCCAATACGAAACAGAGCCGCTCTTGTGACCACATCCGCGGAGCGTAACCCAACAGCGGTTTTGCTGTTACCATTATCCATCATCCTCCCCGGCCTCCAGGATACCTCCGATTGCCCCCTCGGAGCAACAGATTTAAGAGGCTTTTGTGTCTGAGCAGAGTTACTTATCTTAGTCATTGTTTTTTGTGATTACATTGTTTCATCGTATATCTTTGTTACTGTTGAGCCCTCCGGTGATCCACCCGTGCGCATTCATCCACGTGACGATTGTGTTTCCTCACCACTGGCTGATCGCGCCCCGATTTCCAAATAAACAATCCGGGCAAGAGTGCGGAAGTCTGCTCCACACTCTTTAACCTGTGTGGAAGTCTTAGGAGCAATCACAACCTCGGTGGTTACGAATCACCTCGTTTAGCTTTTCTTTTCTATCTCCTTACTAACAATCTTTGTGACGAGGTTAAACGTGACCTCGTCCGCCATCTTGTAGCGCCCTGTCACCTGAGTCAGTGGCCATCTTGGTGAGAGAGGGGATCACTGCGGGACTTCATCCGCCATCTTGGTAAGAGACGAGGTCACCACGCGGTCTCATCCGCCATATTGTGACACCCTATCGCGTGAGTCGGCGGCCATCTTGGTGGGGGGCGGGAACACCCTGTGATCTTGTCCACCATCTTTGTGAGGGATGAGAGCGCCATGTGATCTCGTCCGTCACCTTGGACACCCTTCTCACATTACCACACGCACACACCTACACACACACTCGCATACATGCACATACACTCACGTGCACACACACATACACTCACGTGCACACACACACACACATATCTATAGTTTCCGGCACACATGCAGATATATTGAAACTCTTTTACATTTTAATGTTTGATTATGCTAGTTTAGTTATTCTTTAGTAGTAGATATCGGGATCTTGATTCAAGTGTTGTTCAGTTAATACTTGTGTTAATAAATTATGATAAATTTTAATGAGAAAAGCTGTTTGTGGTTCTTTTACACAGCTCTGTAATATTTGCTGGTTGAAGAGGTCTGTGCTCGGACTCACACCTTCTCTGTTGCTCTATAGCGCCACACCTGGTCACAGGCTGGCACGCATAGACCAACAGCCACTTTGAGACTGATTGTGCCGTTTAGTCCTTTTTCCTGATTTATCAGGTGGTGTCCCGTTTCAATTTATTAACTTTGTTAATACTGTGGTGTCTGAACAATATATTTACCTTTTTACATAAAGTTTAACTACAACTTGTTAACAGCTGCAAGGCCTCTGCGAATAGTCATAAGAAGCACTGAAGCAAAGTTCAGTGAGTTTGTTTGTTTGTCTCTTTCAAGGACACGTTCCCACACTTACAAATTTGGAAGATCCGTTATCAAGAAAAAGGGAGTACATCCCGTGTTATCAAAAATTCCAGCTGTCCATTGTCTAAGAGAAAAACATGCTGGGAACTGTCAAAAGAAGCCTTAATTGATTCCAAACTTGTCCAAAATTAGACCTGGCTCTGAGTATATAAGCTTTCCCTCGTTTGTTCGTGATTTGATCTTTCTACAATTTGATCCAGAACATCCCAGACGTAGCGCAAGTCTGTATTAAGCTTCTTTTTCTGCAAATAAATTTTATATGCATTTAAAAGACAGCTTCGGAGTTGCATTTTTTCACCACTTCTGACACGCAGAAGACACACAGTGAAGATCGAGAGAAGAAGACTCAAAATCACCTCTACGGCAGAAACCACAATACCCTTCTGGTTATTAGCAGTTGTCTCTCAAGTCAGTTGGTAATAACTCCCTTTTATGACTAAACGAGCACGTTATACGCTCTATTGCACAACAGTTGTAAAAGTTGGCATATATATAAACAATTAATTGAAAGACAAAATATCTCTTGCTCCCTCCATGCATTCATTCAGCCATCTGTGTCTTCTATAAATGCTTCATCCTGTTCAACATTGCTGGGAGGCTGAAGCCATCATCAGCCATCTTCAGTCTGGAGACAGGGTACACACTGAAGACGTCTACCACAAGGCTACCATGGAGACAGAAAAGACACAAGAAACAAACATCCATGCTCTAACTTAAACCTACAATAAATTCAAAATCATCAATTAATCCAACTTCCTTTTTTTTCTTTACTTTCTTGTTTTTTGCGGCTCTAGCAGCATTAATATGAAAGATAAGCATTTGATTTGGAAACACACAGAATAATGATTAATTAAAATATCACTGATAAAATCTATACAACATTGGTGGTTCAATGTATATAAAACAATTATAGGCAGTAAAGTCATTAAGAGATTTAACAACCTGTGGCTCTTTTTCAAGGGATCTTGCTTTTTAGCTGAAATAAAGTCAGCTGAAGTATAAAGAGCACTGAATCTCCCTGTTGCAGTGTCAGGGATCCAGAGCTCATGACAGCAGCCTCCACAGAGAGAGAGAAGTGAAATGAGAAAATGAGCTTAAGCATACTTTATACAGGGTTATGTGTGTTTTCATTTGTGCCCTGGAACACAACTATTGTAAAATAATTACAGAAGAACAGTTTCCTTCTCAGATTCAATGCTTCGTTGTCATGGCCACCCCTCCTCCTCGTTCATTCTCTATCTCACTCCACCACCATAGTTTGCCCCGGCACTATTTCTGGCCAGCTGACTGAAGCTGATATGACAGCCTGAATATGGAAGTTGTATTTGCAAAAAGTAACAACTGTTCCTGCTGTATTTTACAAAGTCAACAGGTTTTATGGTCAATAGTTGAGATTGAATGTGTGATGACTGAGACCAAATGATGGAAATAAGACACTGCATCATCTCTAAAGTACTAGGAGCTTACCAGTGCTGTTTCGTTTAACTTCATTTAAGGACTGAAGTGGACATGTTGAAAGGTGAGGAAAGAACCCATCCAAAACCGCCAGTTCCTGAAAAGGGATTTGCAGTTCAAATGTGAGTTTGTTCTCTGCACAGTTTAGATTTTTATTTTATTTTATTTTATTGTTCCCTACATCTGCGTGTTTTTCTCATCCTTCTCGTCTTTATGTGAACAAAGCTGTAGAGCAGAACAAGAATCCTTACATGAACCTCTCTCAGTTTTGCAGTACTTTTACTGTAATTTCTGGGTTTTATTTACAGTAGATTTCTTTTCAATATAAAGTACCATCATATATACCCCCTATTTCTTTGAACTTGACATTAAAATCTGACAATTAAAATGTCACACCGTTTTTTCTATTTATGTTTATATTTTGTGCTGAGATAGCGGCAATGAAAAGATTGGAATAGTGCTTTTCTGAAATATAGACAGAGAAGGAGAAATTAGAAAAAATAGCCAGGCGTCTCCATAAACATACAGAGCAGGGATATTATATTATCTCATTTTCTCAATATTTGATATACAGTCAGACACTGTACTGCTTTGCGCATCACCCGTGTCATTGTTTCCAGTAGCTGTAGTGATTTCGCTTTTCCTGACAAAATTAATGATGTCCAAAAGGAAGATAGGAGACTTCAATCATCAGCTGAGCTGACAGGCAGCCCTAAATGTGAATAAGCTGCACTTATTCTAAGTGATGTCATATTAACCACAATGTCTTTACTGAAACTGCTCCTTTCAACCTCCCAAATGAGGCCAGATCTGGGCTCACAAGCCATCTGAGAAAACAGGTTTCCCGGAGAATTATTGATTCTCTCTCATAACCCAATTTTTCAAAGGCCTCAGTCCATGGGGAATGAAGAAAACAGGAGAAAAGGAGAAAAGAAACACCACCCTATACCTCTAACAAGAAGTCATTTTTTTCTCTCGAACAGATGAGGCAGGTGCATATTTCCATTCCAAATGGGTTTGGACTTGTTAGTCTGGTCGGTAGGGTATTTTGTCACTGTCATATGCACAGCAAGAATTAATTGTCAAGATGGCGCCCCGTGAGCCACCTTGTGCGGTGCAAATGACATTTTCTTAACCTTAGGACCTTAATCAGAAACAAGGAGGTAGAGCTTTCCTGTGTTTAAGCAGATTCAACAGGTTCATGCTGACAGTAATTTCATTGGTTACTAGAAAAGGAATGCAGAGAATGTGGACTATTCATGATCTTTTATTTTCTATCCTAAAGCTAACAATAAAGGTACAGCCTTTAAAGTTGGTGAGTAAAACTCAGGAACTGAAGTACAGTCCCAATTAAAATTATATCAATGTGTCTTATAAAATCTTTCCAGGAATTTTTTTTTTTAATGATTAAACACAATATACTGTAAAAAATAACAGATCTTGACTTGTGAGACTGGGTGGAGTATTCTGTATTACCATTCACAAAATGAATCATGTGCTTAGCTCACAATTGTAAACCCTGAACTGCCAATATTGGCTCAAACCCTCTGACCTTTGCACATTTTAAAAACTTGTGTGAAATGTGATAAGGTGGTTGAGGTGGAAAATAAAAACTTTTACTTTGCTTGCTTGTGAAAGCAGTCTAATTAATCTGAGACTTCTCACACTTACAACAAGGGAGGAATAACATGATTTAACACCAAAGAGGTAAAGAGCATTTATTAAAAGCAAAATGGGAGAAAACAGCCATGGCCACAACAAAACTCCACTATACTGCCAGAAGTATTCACTCACCTGCCTTGACTCACATATGAGCTTTAGTTCATCCCATTACTAATCAATATGATGTGGGTCCACCCTTTGCAGCTAGAACAGCTTCAGCTCTTCTGGGAAAGCTGTCCACAAGATTTAGGAGTGTGTTTATGGGGATTTTTGACCATTCTTCTAGAAGTGCATTTGTGAGGTCAAACACTGATGTTGGCTGAGAAGGTCTGGCTCTCAGTCTCTGCTCTAATTCATCCCAAAGGTGTTCTATCGGGTTGAGGTCAGGACTCTGTGCAGGCCAGTTAAGTTAATCCACACCAGACTCTTCCATCCATGTCTTTATGGACCTTGCTTTGTGCACTGGTGCACAGTCATGTTGGAAGAGGAAGGGTCCAGCTCCAAACTGTTCCCACAAAGTTGGGAATGTCCAAGTCCACACTGGAAAGGGGCCTCCTGAAAAACCCCCCCAAACCAAACACCATGCAGTCAGACAAGTTTACCGTTCCAGAATCCAGATTGCCACGTCCTCCAGAAAACACGCCTCCACTGCTCTACAGTCCAGTGGCGGCGTGATTTCCACCACTGCATCCGACGATGTGCATTGCACTTGGTGATGTATGACTTGGATGCAGCTGCTCCACCATGGAAACCCATCCATGAAGCACTCTGTGCTGTTGTTGAGCTAATCTGAAGGCCACATGAAGTTTGGAGGTCTGTAGTGACTGACTCTGCAGAAAGTTGGCGACCTCTTCACACTTTGCTCTTCAGCATCTGCTGACCCCGCTCCATCAGTTTATGTGTTGTTCCCAAGCACTTCCATTTCCTTTTAATACAGCTGATAGTTCACTGTGGAATATTTAGGAGCAAGGAAATTTCTTTACTGGATTTGTTGCACAGGTGTCATCCTATCACAGTTCAATGCTGGAATTCACTGAGCTCCTGAGAGCGACGCATTCTTTCACAAATGTTTGTAGAAACAGTCTGCATGTCTAGGTGCTTAATCTTATACACCTGTGGCCATGGAGGTGATTGGAACACCTGATTCTGATCATTTGGATGGATGAGTAAATACTTTTGGTAATATAGTAATTCCAATAGCGCGCTCCCGCATGGGCAAGTGGTGTCCCATTTCTAAGGGACATCAAGTTGAGGGACCTTATCGCCCTCAAAATTGAGATTTCCGACACCACCCTTGGAAGTAAGGGCTATCAGAAGCTTAAAACGAAGTTTTCGATATCTTAAAGAATAAATGTTACGAACCATTTTGTTTGTTTGATTTTTTCAATTAACATCGTGTATTTTTTTTTTTAATGTTTGCTTTTAATTATTCAGTCCTCCGTCGCTACACAACAAAGTAACGTGAAGCCGAACCGCTCAGCGGTCCACGTCGGCTATGTTACTGTATACTTGTTGTGTAGCGACGATGGACAAAATGTATCCTCTATTGTATTAAATATAGAGAATATACAGCGCTCTTTTCAATGTTATCCCTGAGTCATTCAGGAAATACAGAGACAACGGGCTATAATTTCAGTCTGATGAGTAACACGAGGGGTGTCCCATAAAGATTGAGGGGCAAAAATGAGGGTTAAGGGCAGATTGAGGGTAAGAGAGGAATTGGAATTGGCTAGTCTATATGTACTTGACCTTTTTGAAAGACATTTTGAAGAAATTAATAGTTATTAAAGACTTTAATTTAGAAGCATCAAAAGATAAGTCTACATGTATGTATGGCAAGATATTCTATAAAATACACCTAAATGACACCGACTTACCTGATCAGAAGTTAAACTGACCTATTTAAATTGTTCTTGAATTCATATGTAGCACCTTTACTAAATGTTCAGTGTCATATCAATTAACCCATTGTAATATATAATAAAACTTAAATTACTTTTTCTCTCTCTTCCCCATCTCTCTCCTTCCCCCTGTCTCCCTCTATCACTGACCTTGACTGGAGGGGTTGAATAATTGACAGTCTTCTTCTCATGTTGTGAGATATTTATGAATAGAAGAAGCAGAAGGATGGTTGTATTTTTTTCTTTAACTTCTCTGACTCTCCTGTGTATCATCATCAAGGTTAAACTATATATACATATATATATATATATATATATATATATATATATATATATATATATATATATATATATATGTGTGTGTGTGTGTGTGTGTGTGTGTGTGTGTGTGTGTGTGTGTTTGGGCAGCACTCTCCATGCCTAGAGGTTAACTGGCCATATCTAGCCCCTGGATATCCACTGCTCATGATGTAATACTCTGTTTGTATGGTGGTAGATATTCAGTACCTCTGAAAACAAAATATAGGACATCAAAACATGATTTATCCTTTCGGTTGACCAAATCCACTTCTTTTCAAAATCCACATACACTTTTCTTTGGACATCCAAAAAAATAAATAAATAAATAAAATAAAATACCCATATCAAGTTTTTTGTGAGACTTGACTGACATTTGTTTGTAAACTCCCATAATGCCAACACAAGAATCAATTCTTTTTTTTGTGTGTGTGGATATATGGTTGAGAGAAGGTTTAGTTTCATCCAATTATAGTGAAGAACAGTGAACTAAGACAGAAAAATAAGTTCTGAAAATACCTTTGTTAACAGAGGTTTGAAAAAGGCTTCCACGAACGGTGCGAGGCTGCAGTCTCCATTCACATTTAGCAACAGACAGGGAATTATAGATATACCCTACTGGTATCTGCTAACATCTGACAGCTCTTGGGTATATTTTAAGCTTACTGTATAAAGTTAAGTCAGCTTCAGCACAGGGGAAGAAAAAATAAAAAAATAAAAAGTCTACAGTTCAACTATCCTCCACGAGACTGAAATATAGCAGACCCAGAACACTTTTATCCAAACTTGTTGACAGAGTTATTTTGGACTGGGGAACTTACCTCAATGGGTTTGGATTGTGAAGAGACACACAAAGAACCTATTTTTGGAGTGAAAATGTTCAGTTTTTTTTTTAAGATGTTCCTTTTTATTTGCTCATTTTTATTGAAATGTAAAATATAATTTACACTAATTTACAAGAATGGTCTGCCCAAGATGAGCAGCAGATTAGTGGCTATACAAAAATTCACTCACAGTAGAAACACAAGGGCTCAGTTGGTAAAGGCGCTTGTCCTTCACCTCAGAAGACTGGCAGTTGTGGAGTTCGGAATCCACTAAATTCACTGTGGCCCCATATATTTCAAAATCCAGCGTCTATAAGCCAGTGTTTTTGTGGTGCAGCTCCCAGACTTGGATAAATGAGGAATTTTGTGTCAGATGCCAAGCAATATGCAGAACCTGAGGATTGATTTTCATTTGATTGCATGAAAACTGGAACTAATATTGTAGGTCTTAGAGTGATCACTGTAAATGGGTTCATTTCATCTTGACAACCTACCTTTCACCACCTACTTGTCACCTTGTTCGTTGTAAAATATTACTAATTGTGCATATTAGTTTACCAATAATTGATTAAGATTCTAGTAAGGCAGTTATACAACACTTAAACAAAGCACTTGACAATGTGACAAGGTGCAAGCGGATTTAATCTCCATTTGTATACAAGCAGAGATGGTCAGGTAACTCACATACAGACATACAAGACAGCTGTGGTCAGCACAAGACACTGAGCAGAGCAAATGCAGCTATTCTGTTTTTAATTATTACTTATTATTACTATTATTATTATTATTACACTGTTTATTAATACTTAGAGCCTTGAGCTAATTTCTCCTGACGGCTACATGTCCCAAAAATCATATGATGGCGCCTGAGCAATATTCCACATTGGATTAGATATTCTATATTAGATATTCATATCACTCGATAAACAGGCCATGGTGACCTGACCCTATTTTTAATACAACATTTGTCTTGTTTCATTGTCTCATAATTTTTCATTTTGCTGCTGATCCATCTAGATGCATGGATAACTCTGCTCTCACATCTCCATAGGTTTTTTTCACACCTTCTTCTCAGCACCCATGGTCATATTGTTTTTAATTTTAGTATTTTTGACTGATAGTTTTTTTTCTATTCCACTTTTAAAATCCCTTAATTGTGATAATGACTTGGAAAACAACAAGAACAAAACAAAATAGCCTACATCTTCCCAGAGAGCATGCGATAAAAAAAAAGCCAAACAATTAATGTAGTGTTCAAACTAATTTACTTGTGAGGCTTCAAAAGGCTTTTAAACAAACAAACAAACAAAAAACAATTAAACTACTTTCTTGTAACCTTGAACTCAGAATTTAATTTTAAAGGCAAAGTCTCTCCACAACCCTTCAAATGTAGTCTTTACCCACTTCTTCCTTCTCTTGCCGCCCCATATAGACAATTCACTGGCAGCTAAGTGTCAAGGGTACTAAGTCGAATAATGGTTAATGAAGCATGTAACCTGCGTTTCTCCTGCCTCCACTTCCTGCCCTGGGTGACATGTGCTCTTCACTCCATACAGTATCAAGGGCAGCAGCACTGGGAAGCCTGTCTCAACCGATGTTTTCAAGTTTCAACAACTGACTCTCTTGAATGCAGCACTGCACGCTTGCCAATTACAGTGGTCACATACTGTCAGTCAGCACAGCTTGACTTTGTCATACAGATACAGTGTTTCTGGTATAGCATTTAAAATTACTCTGACTACTGTGACGTTGCTTCCAAATGTGTTTATTAGTGTCCAGATGTTATTTTAATGGGACATTTATAGTAAGTTATGTATGTTCATTTATGTTCATGTTACAGTATGTTTATCTGTTTAGGGGTTCATGGTTAATCCCATGGACATCTTGAGGCAAATAAATGTTTCAGATTGTTTTAACTACAAACTGACATGAGTACATTTGAATCCTTAAAAAGCAAACACTCACAAATACCTCTGAAATTAGATTTGGTTCCTTGAATCATGTGAAGACAAAAGCAAAAACAAACAAACAAAAAGACTTAGGCCCTGATCATACACTTCCCACTAGCCGCTACCCGCAAATTGCGGGTATAGGAACCGCTGCTAACCGCTAATGCAATCTCCCGCTCCCTAAAGCTGCTACCCATTATGCCGACTCCCTTACTGACTTTGTAGGTGTGGCAATGGGCGTGTCTTTTGCCCTTTCCGCAAACTAGGTATCTTGTGATCCCGGGTTTAGGGTTGCGGGTCACGGGTGGTCTGACCACCCGTGACCCGCATGTCGGCGCATACAAGAGCGCATCCAAATGGCATCAATGTGTGGCACCTGGTCACATGTGGACGTGCACTAGAGATGCGCGGATGACGTATCTTAAAATCTCTATCCGCCCGCTCCATTTGCAGGAACGTTTTTTCAAGTCCTTTTTAATAATATGTAAATATAATTATTAAGCTTGCTCTGGCCTCAGTTGAACCCCTGAGAAAATGCCAGAGATTGTCTTAAACGGCTTGCTTGCCAGTTAAACAATAGACGACCAGAGCATGTTTACTGGGAATGCACCAACTATCTGGGACCTTCAGGTAGCTGACAGGAATTGTCTGTGTAAAAATATTTTTATGTATATATCAGTGTAGAGGAGGAGGAAGAAGCTCTACAACAGAGTCCCAGATGAGCTGTGCAACAAAGAGCTTGCTTCAGTCTCCCTCCTGGATGAAAAGATTGCTCCATAGGGAAACGAAAGTTTGCTTGGGTGCAACGGTTTTGAGCGATTAGTAGCGCAACCTGCTCTTAAAGCTGCAAATTGGCTGCTCTAAACTTAATGACACACTGATTAGTTTAACAGGTGGAACGCCCTAACCACTCCTATGCATAATGTAGTGGGTAGCACAGGTGAGATAATGGGTTTAGCAAGGTGGAAGAACGCCCTTCCCGCTACCCACTATTTCTAAATAGCGGCTTTAGGAGATCTGGTGGAAGATTGGGCCCTTAATGTCCAGCCATATGCTATCCCTAAGGATAGATTTAAGCAAGTGAAAGGTTCAATCTATTTTAACCTAACTTACAGGAATGTAATAAAGTAGTAAAAAACCTTTGTGAATGTATTCACACTGGGTCTGATGCATGCCACTTAATCAACTATTTTTGTTCTCAGAATGATTTTTGATAAGGTTTCTGCAATACCAATACATACAAACATAACGAGGTGCACAAGTGTACACACAGTACTTTTATACACTTTCTGTTAAAAAGTTACAATTACCTCTGTGTGTGTAGAGACCTTGAAAGTTTACACTACTTATTTAGATCTAATAACAGATCTGGGTCTATTTTTAACTTAGGAATCTTCCTTTATGATAAAATGAACCCAGATAGCAAAATATGGTTGAATCAACGTTGAAAGAGTGTCAGCAGTGATATTGATTCTACGTTGAAACTTGGCATTGAAATTGTACAGAAAGCGCAAAGGAATTCTACCCTTCTTCAGCATTGAGGTTTCAACCATTCACTGACACTATATCAACGTTGATTCAACCATCATCTAAATGGTAATCTGCAGGCACATTGTAGTTGATTTTTACATTGAATCAACGTCAGGATTCAACCATAATCTAAATGATTTATTATATATATATATATATATATATATATATATATATATATATATATATATATATATATATCTATATATATATATAAAACATGCATGTCTTTGGACTGTGGGATGAAGCCGGAGTACCCGGAGGAAACCCACGCAAGCATGGGGAGAACATGCAAACTCCACACAGAAAGGCCCCGAGGTCAATTCCAGGACCCTCCCTGCAGAGGTTCGAACCTGGAACCTTCTAGCTGTGAGGCAGCTGCATGTACATTTTACATTAAAATACCAAACCTTAAGTCCCATTTAACTTAATTTACCTTAAAACGTTTCTCAGAAAATAAAGTTAAAAAAAGACAGAAAACAATGTTTTAATTTTCAAATTTATTAAACAACTTCAACTCTATATGGGTATAACTAACCCGAGATTTCTTGAAACCATCACAAAAAAATGCTGGTACAACATGGCATAAAAAAACTTAGCACAGCCTTGAACATTTGGGTTTACAGTCCATAAATCCAAACAAATTTCGGATATGACAAGTCAGTCTCATTAAGTGGGGGAACCTGAATTAGTGCCACATGCACCCTGGTGTGCTGGGACGCCTCCCTGCTAGGGATGTGTATCATTAGGAATTTATTGATACTGATACCAATACTCCTTATCGGTAACAATATTTATCGATACCACGACATGTAATTTAGTGTATAAAATAAATACGTTACAAGATGGTAAAATATTCAATCGTTTTTTATTACCACAAGGGGGGTAACACCAGCAACATCATTACAACAACTTACAGCACCTGTCTTTTAAGCCTTTAGCAAGTCAACATGTGCAGTGCAAGGTATGTAAAAACTAGCAGGCAGCACATACAGCCTTAAAGGTAACTGTCAATGTGATAATGCTTCAACAGAATAGAAGCTTAACTTAAAATTACAAATGCTTCTCAGAAGATTATAGATGAAAAAAAAAAAAAAAAGAAAACTAGGCAGACCAAAGCCCTTACCTACATGTTTAACCCAACAGACACATGATACATGTAAACAGAACAGTGTAGAGGAGACGCTGCTCCTGACACATTTAGCCCTCATAGTTTTTGTTAAGGAAAAGCAACATATTTACTTTCTCTGGCATGAGTCGAGATCGCTCTGGACAGAGTGTGTCTCCAGTGGTTGAGAACACTCGTTCAGATGGGGTTGAAGAGGCCTGGATACAAAGGTAGGTGAAGGAACAGCTGTGAGAGTAAGGGAAGTGTGTCTTTCTTACCCCACCACCAGGGACAGGGTCTTGTTCAGTGGGGATAGGGGGAAGAGCTCTGTAAACTGCCACTTCTTTTTTCAGTCTCTCTTGAATTGTTCTTGGTGCAGTCACCTGCTGTCGACTGAGCTGTCTATCTTCCTCTGCGAAGAGTTCTCCCAGTGCAGATACTGGTTTTGGATGCTGATATATATATTTTTAGGGAATTTACACAAATTAGGGAATTTATTACTTTTTGCGGCAACACAGCATAGGTTCACAAAAGTGTCAAACTTATATCCTCCTCCTCCTCCTCTTCATCATCCTTTTCTCTATCTCCCTGGAAGGTCAGCTTCAGTCATCATTGACATCGTCACATCCTCATCCTATGACAGCTGAGGGAGATTAGATTGAATTAATAATTGTGTTATGTTTTGTACATTGCACATATTCTCAAAGTTAAATTTTGATGACTTAGTTCTCTCACTGCTGCCTCCATCAGCCGGTCAAAGACTTCTTCCAGCTTGATCTTCTCCTTGAACCTGGGGTCCATGGTGGTGGCCTCTTCCAGGAACGCTATCAGATCATCATCCTATTCACAAATAAAACAAACTATAGTTTCACATAATTTAACTATTGTCTTTGCAAGAGTAAAAGTCATAGAGAAACTCTATGCTGTTTAGCATCCAACCAAATGTACAAATGAGCAGCAAAAAAGTGCAATGCTAAGTATGTACATTTTGTATAAGAGAATTGAAAGTGTCATACATAAGTATGAATATGGATGTATATCTTGTGAGCAGCCAGCTATGTATGAATTGGGATGATAATGTGTAGTTTTTGTTTTTAGTTTTGCACCTGATAACGTTTTGAGAGGTCACCCCAGACTTTCTCCTTAATGGTGACCACAAATGGAGAATCATCTTCTGCAATTTTGAAGTGGCTCTCAAGCTTTGTGAGTATAGGGAGAATCTGGCTGCAGGTGGCTTGTTTGTCACTGGATACAGCCAGGGTGGACGTGTACATTATTCGCATCACGCTGACAAACTCCTTGGCTTTATTGTAGTCATCCTCTGAACTTTTCAAATCTGAGATGAAATTATTATAATAGGTATTTATTGTATACTCATGCAGTTGCATTTGTTTTTATCGTGATATGAATTCAACATTCTGGCATGAAGTCACTTTTTAAATCATTCAATGAACAATTATGGTTAATACTAGAGTTATTTATTAATTCTGAAATACTAATTCAGTGTCATTATGAATTACAACCTACTAGATTACCTGTCTCTCTTCATCAGTTTTTTGACTCGTGCGTCCAAGAGGGCAGCTTGTATGGCTGGGTATATCTCAATAAATCTTTTGACCATGAGATACAGTGGGTCCTCACATCCAAGACAGAAGTATGGACAGTCATGCCTGAAGCATATAGAAACACTCAATTAGAGATGTACACACATGGACAAAATTGTTGGTACCCCTCAGTTAAAGAAGGAAAAACCCACAATTCTCACTGAAATCACTTGAAACTTACAAAAGTAACAATAAATAAAAATTTATTGAAAATTAAATAATCAAAATCAGCCATTACTTATGAATTGTTGATTAACATAATTATTTAAAAAAAACAAACTAATGAAATAGGGCTGGACAAAAATGATGGTACCCATAACTTAATATTTTGTTGCACAACCTTTTGAGGCAATCACTGCAATTAAACGATTTCTGTATCTGTCAATGAGCGTTCTGCAGCTGTCAACAGGTATTTTGGCCCACTCCTCATGAGCAAACTGCTCCAGTTGTCTCAGGTTTGATGGGTGTCTTCTCCAAATGGCATGTTTCAGCTCCTTCCACAGATGTTCAATGGGATTCAGATCTGGGCTCATGAAAGGCCACTTTAGAATAGTCCAACGCTTTTCTCTCAGCCATTCTTGGGTGTTTTTGGCTGTGTGTTTTGGATCGTTGTCCTGTTGGAAGACCCATGACCTGCGACTGAGACCAAGCTATCTGACACTAGGCAGCACATTTCTCTCCAGAATGCCTTGATAGTCTTCAGATTTCATTTTACCTTGCACACATTCAAGACACCCTGTGCCAGATACAGCAAAGCAGCCCCAAAACATTACTGAGCCTCCTCCATGTTTCACCGTAGGGACAGTGTTCTTTTCTTCGTATGCTTGGTTTTTGAGTCTATGAACATAGAGTTGATGTGCCTTAACAAAAAGCTCCAGTTTGGTCTTATCTGTCCAAAAGACATTCTCCCAGAAGCTTTGTGGCTTGTCAACATGCATTTTTGCAAATTCCAGTCTCGCTTTTTTATGATTTTTTTTTAGCAGTGGTGTCCTCCTTGGTCGTCTCCCATGAAGTCCACTTTGGTTCAAACAACGACGAATGGTGCGATCTGACACTGATAGACCTTGGCCTTGGAGTTCACCTTTAATTTCTTTGAAGGTTGTTCTGGGCTCTTTAGATACAATTCGAATGATCCGTCTCTTCAATTTGTCATCAATTTTCCTCTTGCGGCCACGTCCAGGGAGGTTGGCTACTGTCCCGTGGGTCTTGAACTTCTGAATAATATGAGCCACTGTTGTCACAGGAACTTCAAGCTGTTTAGAGATGGTCTTATAGCCTTTACCTTTAAGATGTTTGTCTATAATTTTTTTTCGGATGTCCTGGGACAATTCTCTCCTTCGCTTTCTGTTGTCGATGTTCAGTGTGGTACACACCTCAGGGTTTCCTGCAGGAAAAAACTTTGCCCGGGGGGGGGGGGTTCAAGCCGAGAACGGTAGCCGAGAACCAAAAACAATGATAAATTACTTAATTAATTAGATTGTTCAATTATTATTTTTGCCCTCAAAATATGAAAGAAGTTGCTTAACAACAAACCCACAAACATGATGATGGAAAACACCTAACTGTTTATTTTTGGGGTCATGGCCTAATAAGTTTGGCACACAAAGCAAACACAATATGGCAAAAACAAGAACAAGAATAACTGATCAGGAGCTGAGAGCACATGCTATTTACAGAGTTGACAAAACTGGTCACTGCATGCCATTCTTCTTGGCTTTTCAAAAAAAATCTCCTGTGCTCTTGCATAGTCCATCTCGTTCACTGGAGGTCCATTGATACTAATCCGCAGACAGGCACAGAGGGTGGGTCCCTGCAGTCGATTTCGCAAGTACGTCTTGATCTATTTGCAAAATAATACAGGTAATCAGAAAAAGTTGAACAATTACAATTAAACTAAATAAAGCTAACTAAAACAACAACTTAAATGTGGTTTTACCCTGTTCATTGCGGAGAAGTCCCTCTCACAGTTCACAGTGGATACTGGCACTGTGAGTGCAATGGCTGACAGCTCACTAAGGCATGGGTATTGGTAATGGAGTTCATCGAACTTTGAGGCCATTTCCTGCATGAGCTGCAGCTGAGACTTGTCCTAAAGTACAGTAAGGTACAGTTAGAGTTGGGTTACTGGTTGCCATGGGTTTTTCGTCATCATCAAGTCAACATCTTCAAATGTTTACATTCTATTTTTTCTCTTTTGGTAATGTTGCACACCTAAGAAACACACCTGCTGACAGTGCGTGTGTCTCATTAGTCACCTTGAGAGACCCTAAAGCCACAAGGACCTTGAAGCCGAGCCACTCTGACAGAAGTGCTGCTTTAATTATTCCAGTTGTTGGCGTACTAGTTGGTGTATGGTTATATTAGACTAAAATGGCCCCTTATTTTTCGTTGCAGACTTCACTGAGTCATAGCTCAGGCTGCATTGGGAGCAAACAGGGTTTATGTTAGCTAAAAAATAAAATAGACAGTCAAAAATAGTGGTTTACCCACATTTGACTTCAGTGGCCTTTGTGTGTTGATAATAATGAAGAGGATTCAGCACTTATATGGTACATTTAACATTACTCGCCTACACTAGCTGGATTGTGCCTGATCTTTCACTCATATAAGCTAACGTTAACATTAGTCAGCAATTTTTAGCAAGCCAGAAGTTAGCCAGGGAAAAGTTAATGATGAATGCCAAAATTCCAGACTATATGTTTATAATTTAAAGTGTAGGCTACCTCAGTTTCTTAACTAAAAGACTATGTCTCATTTACTCTACTACTGATCAATTGCATACCAGTAAATTACATAGTAGGCGTTACCTTTTTGACTGGGCGGACTGGTCATCAATCACCTCAGAGTGACAGATGTCAAGTGAAGCTACGTGAGCTTGGAGTCCAGATGACAGGCAGTGCGCCCATTGGTCTTTATTTATTTAGTTAGTTAGTTTAAATACCTAATGTTCTTTTTTTTCTTTTATAGACAAAGTTAAACATAATGTTGATTAGTGTGTGCGTGTGTCACTTTAATGAATTAGCAAACCAAAAAAAAAAACAGCAGTGAGATGTCGCACTTTCTGGTCAAAACAAAAGCACCGGGTCTATTACGAATAAAGTTTACCAGAAATCTCTACTGACTATAAATAATTACGGACCGACATAAAAGCGAGTGGAGGAAAACTTGTATTGAAGTGAGACGAGACGTGAGCTGTCAAACGTGAGTGATCGACAGAGAGGTTATCACTGTGTGTGTGTGTGTGTGTGTGTGTGTGTGGTTTTCATTCATCAAAAGCACAGATAATGACTCGTATTATTCGTACAATAATTGTAGCTACTCGTCAAAAGTGCTTTACCCTACCGTACATGCGTTGTCCCATAAACGGGCATCATAACAGCACGTTCCACCTGACAATGGAAAGACACAAAGTTGTGTTGATTTAAATATTGACAACAGATAATGATGAATGATAAAAAGTGAGGTTAGAAGACATCTGTAGGTGATTTCTTTTTGCCATCTTGGCCATTCAGAAAGTCATACAATTTGGTTAAGTGAAAAATATTTTTTTACATTATTGCGCCTCCTCAGTGAGGCAAAACATGTATTTGCATGAATATTATGATCAAATGTATTTTGTTCATCAAAATATAGACCTTGATGATACATTTTAAATGGATTTTCTTATAAATATGGCTACTTTATTTTTTCATGGTGAGATTGACATTTGTATAGAATTGCCCACATCATCCTTGACGTTATATCTTTATGCGAGTATTTTAATAACTTTGCTCACCTCTTTGCGACGTCTTGCCTCTTGACTTCCTGAGATGATCAGAGGACAGGTGATGAATTGGAATGATCCTGAACCCCAACATCAGTGACGCCGACAGTGTCAAATTTGCAGCTGTATCAGATGAAGCTGCCATTCCATCGCAGTCCAAAAGATCAGTTAAATTCTTTCAGCTCCATTGTTAAGCTTTGGTTAATTCCTTAATGCGTAGCATTGTCAATTTTGGCCAACCTGTTGCATTTATTTATTTATTTATTTATTTATTGGGGCGGGCGGTGGGGCATTATGCACGTAGGACCTGCTTTTTCAAACTCTTGACTCGCCAGGATGGTTTCAGATGATGAAAATCGGATGGAATACGCTCGTCTGAACTGGTAGCGTGTGTGTGTGAGTGTGTGTGTGTGAAAGAGAGAGAGAAAGGTGGCGCAGAATGCACTGCAGGCAAACAGCGCAGCACTAGAGAATCAACATTAATTCATTATAACACAAACCTATGTGCGCTGATCAGTTCTCAAGCGCTGCTGTGTCGCTTGCATGCATTGCATTTTTTTTTTTTGCCCGACATTTTTTTTTGCCCGACATTGTAGCCCGGGCGCTCGAGATTTCAGGCCGGGTGGGGTGCCTGGCCAAATAAGGTCTGCAGGAAACCATGCACCTTTTCACCAAACAGCAGAGTGACTACTTGTCTCCCTTTAAATAGGCAGACTGACTGATTATGAGTTTTTGGAAACACCTGTGATGTCAATTAAAGGACACACTATCATGTCACTCTGGTCAAATAGTTTTCAATCTTTTATAGAGGTACCATCATTTTTGTCCAGGCCTGTTTCATTAGTTTGTTTTGTTAAATAATTATGTTAATCAGCAATTCAAAAGTGATGGCTGATTTTGATTGTTTAATTTTCAATACATTTTTATTTATTATTACTTCTGCAAGTTTCAAGTGATTTCAGTGACCATTGTGGTTTTTTCTTTCATTAACTGAGGGGTACCAACAATTTTGTCCACGTGTGTCCTGCTGTGGCACCTGTCAGAGTGATGATACTGAAACAAAGAGGCTTAGTTTTTTACCCAGAAGTCTTTGCTTCTCCTCAACCACGTTCTTCACGATGGATGATCTCTTGATCCACACAACGCAGTCCCGGATTCTTGCAGACTACTTGACGATAGTTTGGACGGTGTAGATCTTTTGTGCACTGAGGTTGAGAGTGTGCGCACAGCACCCAATCTTTCTGATTTGGAGCTCACGTGCAGCAACTTCCATGTTGGCTGCGTTATCTACTGTCATGGCTACAACTTTTTCTCTAACACCAAACTCTGTAAGCACATCTCCTATCTCTTCAGCCACCACTGGACCGCTCTGTGACTCATACACTGCCGGGGTTGATAGTACTTTCTGCATTAGTTGGCCTTCATTCACATAGTGGAGTGTGACAGTGACATAATGATCCTGTGTGATACTTGTCCAGCCATCACTGGTTATGGCCACTTTTGTCACATTAACAAGCTCAGCTATTAGATTTTTCTTTTCAACTCCATACCAAGCTGGGAGGAGGATGCCTGACAACACTTGCCTGGAAGGTGGGGTGTAACCTGGGTTGAGGGCTCTGGTCATCTCCCTGACAATCATCATGGAAAAAGCAATACAAAAATAATAATTTGGTTAATAGGACAGGTAACAGGGTCCTGCCTTCAAATTTGAATTTAATTTACAGATAGCAGCTGGCTATATAGACTAAGCTATCTTATGCTACTGCCTACCTAAACCACTTGGATTGGACTGTAGTGAAGGGCTGTAGATCCTTCACAATAAACTTAGTAATAGCCCTGTGGCATTCCTCGGTTTTTTTCTGCAGACATCTTCATTTGACGTCGCTTGGCGATTGTGAATGGGGTTGTCTGCATCGGCAAACTAGCAGTGGTGGCTGCTGCTTCGTACATACCTCCTACAGGATTATTGAACATATATCAGCGTTGTTAAATTGATAATGCATTCTGCTGAGTAAATTAACTACCAACTTAATGATTCATAATCTCACCTTGACTTGATGATGACGAAGTAGTGTCAGAGTCTACCTGCACCAAGGAGGGCACGGCATTGTTAGCGTTAGCTGGGCTGCTAACTTTAGCGTGTTGTTTAGGCAGTCAAACACGCCGCATTACTTAATTTTTATACTGTGAGCACACTGCAAGTGTTTCATGATGTTGCTGGTGTTACCCCCCTTGGACGCAACTACTTTCTGGCATATATTGCATTGAGCCGAAGCTTCACTCCGTTTAAAAAAGTGAGCCCATACCTTGGATTGCTTAGCTCTGATGGTTGACATATTGGCTAGAGAAAACAACGGGGCGCTACGTCATAACCTGTCGACGGCGGCAGTATCATTACGTGACAGTTATGTTGCTCTGGGTATACTCTCTTTAAAAAAAAAACACAGATAACAGTATCGTTTGTCCAGAATTTTTAGCGGTACTCTGGTACCGACCATTTGGGAACCGGTACCAAAAAATACCGGTTCTCTTGGTACACATCCCTACTCGTCGTTGCTGGCTCGGAGCTGTGGCCAAAAGGGGTGTCCCTGGGTCATGTAGAGGAAAGTTCAGCAGTGGAGTCCAGGCGCAGGAGAGGGAGCAAGAGAAAGAATTTATTGCGCTCACGTTATTTAAACGGCAGGTCTGCGATCTGCCTTCTTTTTTTGGGGTCCTGCTGTGAGCGAAGGGGTCCCAAGCCAGTGAGAGGCCGTGACATCACGTTCCTGGTTGTAAAACCATAAACATTGCAAAGGATTTTGGGAGTGGTAGTCATTCTGCAGTCAGTGGTCCTTTGTTTCAGAAAACCTTGCGGTCTTCTGTAGCGCATGGTGTGGCCCTACATTTCCTCCTCTTTTTTTCTTTTGTCAGTATCTCAGTGCTGTTCCTGTTAATTGTTGCTTCCATGCCCATTTTTTGTCTACCTGTTTTTACTCATGTTTAAACTCTTTTTTCCACTTTTTGTTTGGTCCATGTATAAATTCTTTTGTCAATTTTACACCTTCCTGCTTACTACTTCTACATGTAGGAGAATGCCACACAGTGTTGTCTTTACCAGTGGGTTGAATGGTCCAACATCCCAAATTTTGAATAAAGATTTGGAGGCCTCTAGGCAATAATTTGTAAGTCTTAATTCCTTTGCCCTCTCTCTATCTCTGTTTCTAGTTTGCTCTATGTCTCACATTCTTCATCTCCCATGCATGATTATTCTTCCACATGAATAAGCACACTGTCATTCATAACACAAAGTCTGGTCAGAGATAAATTAATAAATAAACTCTGCATATATGCCTCATTTCATATGCCATTTTCATTTCCTTATCCATCGTGTTCCTACCTCTTTGGTGAGTTATCATTCTATTAAACACTATTATCTGCTGGCATGCATATGGAATTTTGCACACTCACGCTGCCCTGTGGCCTAATCTTTAATCTCAAGTAAAAAGCCAATTAATCAACAACAATCACTATTGTGGAAAATAAAATGGGACGATGACAGACTTCATCAAATGTTCTTTAATTAAAGAAATTACTTCAAGGAAATGTCATATAATTATATTAAACAGTATCAAGATACAGAGTGGAGAGGCCTTGCAATGTCACTTGAATTAAGCAAAAAAAAAAAGAAAAGAAAAAAATTAGACTAAAGTGTTCTGATGAGGCTTTAATTTCAAAGAAACAAATGCCATTTTTACCCAGGGCTTATAAAGAAGTAACTGCTCCTCTGTTATTTGCTATTCTATTCTGCCTGTAACACTTGCCTATCTTGTCATGAATATCTAAGTGCTCATCCAGTTCTCCAGAAGCATAGGCCATCAACTCTTCACCTTTTGCGTCTCATGGCAGAAGGATGTGCGACATCTACAGTTGACTTTTACTGACTGATAACACCATGGCAGTGATCAGATGAAAGTGCTTGAACTGACAGAAGTTGACATTTTGCTTCACACATACTGCTTTAATTTGTGTTGTTTTGGTTTCCTATCAAAACTTTACACTCATTACCATCTAATAACAGACCTAAGGCTGTTTTAACTCTAGAAAGTTCCTACAGTGCTTTGTTTGGATGTTTTGATATATTGAAACTGTATTACATATTCAGATCAATTCAAAAATACTTTTAATACTATTAATCTCCAAAGGGAAATCAATTTTGCAGTGTTGTCCCTATAAGGTGTTCAACATAACCGATATCTTAAACCCTCACATGGGGCACCAATTATGTTGTGCATATAACGTGCTTGTTTAACTTATGAAGGGCGTTAATACCAACTGTCTTAAGAGACACAGAAATGTACTAACAAAGTTAATAAAATGAAAGAGGGCACCACCTGATAATCAGGAAACAAAGACTAAATGGTATAGTCAGGCTCAAAATGTCTGTTGTTCTATGCGTGCCAGCCTTTGACCAGGTGTGGCGCTATAGAACAACAGAGAAGTTGTGAGTCCGAGCACAGACCTCTTCAACCAGCATATGTTACAAACCTGTGTGTGTGTGTGTGTGTTACGACTCTGGCTCAGCTAGTGAAAGGGAGAAGTAATACATAAGCCATCACTGAAAACACCAACAAGTCCCCATAAGACAGCTGGATGACAAGTGCAACAAAAAGGGGGGAGCTGGCCACTCACTCTGCTTCTCCCCCCCCGAATGCTGGAATCTGTCCCTTTTTAAACCATCAGCTCCAGGTCTCAGGAATTGCTGATGATTTAAAAGTGGGTGGAGTCTGGTCCATTCTGCAACAGCGGGAGGTGGTACATCTGGTCGCTGGAGCCAACCGTCACCGGACATCTTTGCTGGTATGGGCGGAGAAAGCAGCGAGTCCCACCACTCCGGGGGCTGGTACAGGGCGATCAGCACACACACACACACACATTAGGTGTAAAAGAGGATGGTACACAGAAGTCCCCAGCCGTAACAGAGTGTGTATGTGTATGTGAGGTGGCTTTATGCCACATGAGAAGAGTTCCAAGATGGCCGTCAAGGCTGTGTGGTAACCACATTCCCTGGCCAAGATGGCCATCACCTCACACGACAGGACTTCAAGATGTCGGACAAGGTCATGCAAGAGTCTTGTCCCTGACCAAGTTGGCGGCTGAGGTCATGTGGTAACCTCGCTCGCAGAAGGTTTAGTAGAAAAAAAAGGAAAGGAAAGGCTAAGCTGAGGTGATTCCTAACCACTGATGCTGTGATCGCTCCTAGTATTTCCACACAGGAGGGATAGTGTACCCACTCTACCCAGACACTAGCCTCTTACTTCTTGTTGCTCCGAAAGGGCAATCGGAGGTGTCTGGTCTCCTCGTGTCCGGGGAAGATGGTTGGTACGGTTAACGGCAGAGCCACTGATTAATTACACTCCGCAGGTGTAATCGCAAGAACAGCTCCTTTGTCCTCTTTTCTCTCAGCCTCCATGGGGGATGAAGGTTACAGTGTTGCGGTGCAGTCGGGTGTTCTTCTGTAGCACGTGTCTGGAGCCGTCGCAATGTCCCACAGTGCTACCGTGCCTATTTGCGCACTGATGCATACACAGGTCACTTCTGGTGCAGGCTGGGCGTGAGGCATTGACTGGTCTTTTCCCTTTTTACTGGTTGCTTCGCAATCCTTACTGGATGGTTCCCTTGACTCCAGAGGCTGCAGAACAGTATATATATATTGCAACCCTTTAAATTTTACATTATATGGATTTTCTTGTTTTTGTGTTGGATAGGTTTAGTTTAAAGAAAAAAAAGTTATTCAGAATTCTGAAAAATAACAAAAGCCAATGATATGGAATTTGCATAATGTACAATTGCATCAGTTTATTTTGCAACAAGCACAAAACACACCAATAAACCTCTTCTCATTGCTTCTGCTGCCTCCTCAGCTTAGCCTGTGCTAACATCTCCATATGCCATTGGTAACTAGTAGGTTTGCTCTCAATACTGGTAGGAGTACATTTCTCACCTTTTACCAATACATGTAGATATTTGTTCACCCTCAAATAAGTATTACCAAACAAAGGACCTGTGTAAACTAGTTCTTCACGTTCTTCCTCTGAGCAACCCTTAGTTGCCCCGCTGTTGGCTAGCTTCTCTGAAATGCTGTGATTGGTCTATGGGACCAGGAGGAACAGGCTGCATTGTCATTTTTATTGTTCTGATTATCAGGCAGGCTTGGGGAAGTTTGTTCACTGCACAATAAATCAGCTGAAGCTAGACACTGAACCATCAGTACTACCATCAGTGTTCAGTTTCAGTAGCTACAGTCAGATGGAATACCGGCAGTCTGTGCCAAGTTGAAAGATGATGCTTTGCGCTGCAGAGACTGGGCACATGAGCAGTCTCACCAGTCAGAGTGGTGAGAGAGAAAGAGAAAGTTTAATCCTGCTCTTCCCTCCATCATAACGGGGAACATGAGATCTCTCGCAAAAAAGATGGACAAGCTTGAAGTGCTGACAAAGAGAGCGGCAATGCAGCTTAATGTGTTTCACCGAGATGTGGCTGCAGGAACATATTCCCAACTGCAGTGTCTCTCTGTCCAGCTTTCACACAATAAGGACAGACAGAGATTAAAAGAGAAGTGGAAAAAGCAAAGCAGGCAGTGGAATTGCAGTGCTTGTTTACAACAGACGGTGTAATCCAGGACATGTTACTGTGAAATATTGTTTCTGCAGCTTGGATATTGAACTGTTAGCTGTAAATTTCATCCCTTATTTACTGAGAGTTTACCAGTATTATTATAGCAGCAGTTTACATCAAGCCATCAGCTGGAGCTGACGCTGCATGTGATGACATCAGCTCTCCCGTTAAATCACTAAGCTACAGACACAACAACCCAGATCGTTCCTAGCTGCTACTGATGATTTCAACCACATCTCTCTCTCTCTCTGCCACATTTCCAATGTTTCAGCAGTTTGTCAACTGCGCCACCAGAGAATAAAATGTTGGACTTGTTTTATGCAAACGAAAGCTGAAAAAACTATGCAAGGGTGTTTTGAGGTGACAGAAGCACTTTGTGAGCCACTTGCAGATTACATCAGTTCCATGACTGAGTGTATTACTGACTACATAACTCAATATCTATGTGGACAACTCCATCCCCACCAGAACAGTGAGGTGCTTCCCCAATAACAAACCGTGGATCAGGAGTGCCCTGAGACTGCTCTTCAGCAAGAAATCAAGAGCCTTCAGGAAGAGAGAGAGGGAATTATTAGGTCAGCCTAAAAAAAACTGAAAATCAAAATAAGAGACAACCAGAAGGTGCACAGGAGAAAACTAGAGCACCATAGGGGACTGTTCTCTCACCATTCCTCTTCATTCTGTACACCTCAGACCTCCAGTACTAGTCAGAGTCTTGTCATCTGCAGAAATACCCAGATGACTCTCCAGTTGTGTGAAGTATCAGTGATGGACAGGAGACTGAGTACAGAGAACTAGTGGACTACTTTGTGGTATGGTGTAGGAACAATAATCTCATCTTGAAAGTGAACAAAACAAATGAGATGTTTGGATTTTAAGAGGACCAGGAATACATTAAATGGTATTTCAATCATGGTAGAAGAAGTGGAGGTGGTGGAGAAGTATAAATATCTGGACTGGAGATGCAACACTCATGCTGTTTGTAAGAAGGGACAGAGCAGACTTTACTTCTTGAGAAAGCTTAGCTCCTTTAGTGTTTTCAATGAGATGTTGTATATCTTCTATAAGTCTGTTGTGGCGCATGTAATCTTATCTACAGTCACCTGTTGGGGTAGCAGCATCAGAGACAGTGACTTAAAGAAACTGGACAAATTGATAAAGAAGAATGGCTCCATTTGGGGGATTGTTCTGGAGGTGATTCTGCTAAGGAAGAGACTTAATAAAACGAAGAACATCATGGACAACCTTGAACATCCTTTACACAACACAGTGATTCAGCAACAGAGCGTCTTCAGTCAGAGGCTTCTTCAGATCCACTGCAACCCCGGCCTTACAAGAGATCCTTCCTGTCCATAGCAACAACCTTCTACAATGAACTCTGGAGAGACTTAAATCATGACAGTTACTGCAAGAATTTAATTTTACTTAAGGATAAAGAAAGCATTTTTGAACCAAATCAAATTGAATTAATTTATGCTATAAATATGTATTTATTTTAGTGCTGAATTTCCTCTTTAAAACCTTATCTAAAACCCTGAAGTTCCAGCTACCTCTCCCACAGTTCCTCAATCTGCTCTATAACACCTTCAACGTACTTCTGAGTTTCCAATGTGAAACAACTCCATTCATGAATAAGATATCTAAAATTGAAATCCCATTTATTTTTGATAGACTAATATATTATTTTAGCCTCACTTGAAACTCTGATGCATTTGTTTCTTCAACATGGTGCTCTGGATTGGGAGGCTGAGGCATCAAGCATGATTTATACATGGAAATATTTTCATGGGATTTCCAGATGGAATTTTATATAGCCTATATGAACCCATTTTATTTTTACGTACAAATGACCAAAACCAGAGTTGGGAAATTACCACTACCTTATGTTGTTACAAATAGATTTCACATTTTTCATAGTGACATAACAGCTATTAGACTGCAAGCCAATTTCCATTTCAAATCTTATGTATCAACTGGCCAAAATAAGTTAACCAACTTTACTTTTTAGTGGCATAATATATAGGAAGAAAAAAACATGGTGGAGAGGCCAACATTACATTATGTATGCTGTAGAGACAAACGGGGAACTATCTGAGTTTATACTTTGTGAAAGCACAATTCTGTTCAGCCAATCAAATTTTAGCATGCCTATATTGGTCGTTTTGGAGACAAGACAGCACATATGAGAAATATTATACACTCAACATTTAAAAAATACTCAAAGATAATATACACAATTGTTTACAAATATTGAAAAAGGAAAAATGTTCCATTACCAAATCACTAGCAGTAGTAAATCTATAATCCCTTGTCCCGATTGCTGACTTCGCTCATGATATATTGTGCAAAACAAAAATACACATAATATACATATACATTAGGTTAAAACATTATTTGTAGGGCCCTGAATGGCAAGGGTGCAATGGCCCTATTGTATTTTTGTGTGTTCATTAAAATATTGTTATTATTAACAATAACAACAGTAACATTAATAATAATATCAATAGCAATATAAATATTAATCTCCTAAATGAATCACCTTTTTGGGAGCTTAAATATGCTCGAAAACTCAAAATTTTGCATGCACATTGGTTGTATGTGAAATTTACATATTTTATGGGTTTAGGGCATGGGCATACAAAAACGGGCTCAATAGCGCCACCTTCTTTCAGTTTATTAATGAGCCCCACCGTATGCTTTCACTTACATAGAAGAAACTTGTGATTCTGATGTATCAGCCTCAGACCTACAAAAAGTCTCTTGGACCCATGCTCACCCCTAACTCACACAGTTAGTCCACTACTTTGAATGGAATATGCACTTTTTTCAGTATTTTGGCCATTTCCAGGCCTCGTACTTTAACAAACTCTTTCCACAGATTTGGTCAGAATGACTCAAAATTTTTTTTTTTAAATCTAGAAACATGAGTGATTCAAGTTTCCAAAGCTTATAACCTTTTGCCAGAGAGCATGACCATAGTGACACGGCGAAGACTCATTTTGAGTCATTTTGAAGACTCGCCATGAAAGAGAAATGGAATGTAACTCTGAAACGGATGAGTATAATTGTAATCCCATCCTGAACACATAGAACCTGTAATATTCAGAAAGGGTTGCAATGCCATCTGCTGCCAAAAAAAAATTCATATTTTGTATGATTATATCCTCCTCGTAAGACAAGCTGACACATCTCAAACCTATTCAATCAGTAGTTAAGACATTGGTTAAGACTAGGGATGTAACAATATGGAAAATATCTTGATTATAGTGACCAAATTATCACGGGTAATGATATTATCGCATTATTCTTAATTACTGTACAAATGTCCAAAAAACACATACATTTAAATAATTTCACAAAATCTTGTGAAGCCAAAATCTTATCAAAATGAAACTTTCACATTGAAAACAACTGGCACAGAAAGAGGTTTTATTTCAAATAAACAAAATAAATAACAGGAACAAAGCTTATTTGTCTGGTGCAAATTTAAATAAACACTTTAACAACCATAGTAGTTCAAAATATAATGATTATCAGGAACAAAAATTATTGCGCAAGTTCAAATAAAACAAACTTTGGACTGTAAGCTGAACCTTAAATAAGTATAAATGTGCAAATAAAGAAACAGTTGTATAGGAGTTGGTAAATGTCCTGCGTGCTATTACCACTTTCCGCCAAGCTTGATACCTACGATACCTATGTTACAAGCTACATATTCACGCGAGACACAAGCGTGAGTTGCTCACAGACTTGAATGAGGCTGATAGTGATTCCTTGCCACTTCGCGGTCTGAGTAGCGCTGTTTTAGTGCTTCGCAGATTTTTTTCAGAAATATATTATAATAAAAAATCAAGAAATAATCGCTAAAATTCTGAGAAAATCCATCCCCGCAGCAGACGAGAGGCCACAGCTACCAGCGAAACATCAAACAATGGCTCACAGCCTCCTGTAAGCAACAGGAGAAACGCAGAGGTGCGGATCAATCCTCTTGCGGCTGGTGGTGGCGTACCACCGCGGGCGTGGATGGTGTTGCTGGGGACCAGGTTCGGGGAGGCTGAGTGGTCCTGGGCTGAGTGGTCTTGGGCTGAGTGGTCCTGGGCTGCTGCCCGCGGCGGCCATCGCCGCTGGATCCGGGCTGTGGCATCGGCGTGGCCGTGACCAGCGGCTGCTGCCTCTGTCCAGCGGTCTCCACGCTGGGGTGGGTCGGCTGGCCTGGCGGGGGGCCTAACCCTAACACCAACAACCTGGTCCGCATGATCCGCCGGGCTCACGGACGGTCGGCTCCATCGCTCACCGGACTGAAGGAGCTCAGTCTTCCCAGAAGAGAGGGTTTGGTTCATCAGTGTTTCCTCCTCTGACCTGGAGATATCTCACTTGATTCATCTTTATGGAGATATACTGGTTTTTAACGACTGTTAACTGGTTTGAATGGCTGTTAACTGGAGTTAGCACTCGGACTAAAGGACCGGTACATGAAAAGGAGTGCTGGATGCCTGCAGCTCCTCAAGTACACCAGACTGGACTGTACTGAAACCTGAATCAATAAAGTATATTCAAATTTGAATTTGAAACCGAAAGACCACAGTTTAGCCTTTGTCTTGTGTCACTGCAGTGTCTCGCTACTTTTTTGCGGTGTTTAAACATATTTTAAACACATTATTTAGGCTCGGGGGGGGCTCCGGCTCCAGTTTGTGGATTTTGATTGTCGCGGGGGGGCGCCGGTCCTCATCAACCACGAAAACTAAGGGATCACTGTATTACATATCCCGGTAATTGACTGCAATAATGAGATGATGTCAAACATAAACGGTAATCATTATCACGTAAAATTTTTACCGTAATACCGGTAACTGTTCCATCCCTAGTGATGACTGACAACCATAGATTTCTGTCAAAGGGCATTGCTGTAAGAGTATGGCTCTCAATGTCTTGCCATGAATGGAATTGTTGTTCTAACTTGCACATGCTTTTAAATATTCCCCAAAATTCATAATTTGATGGGACCTCCATTCTGTAAAAGTGTACATGACAATTTTGGACCAACTCCATAGCACCACTTTATGGTCAATGGAACAAGATTTTGATCTCATTATATTGTATATTTTATCAATTCTTTGTCAGATCAGCCTGAGATTTGTAAAGACAATACTGATACATATCCTCATGGTCCATACAAAGTTTTGTGTATAGATTTCCAACATTGCCTGTGTAATTCACTGTGAAACAGGAAATGGATAATTCTGCCACACAAAAATGTGAAAAATTCAATCAAAATCATGCATTGGGACCTAGGAGGGGATAAAACTTTAAAGTATATTCTGCAGGTAATTGGTCCAGGGATCTCATAATAACAGTAATGCGTTCAGTTAAAACTCTGGCAACAGCATTATTTAAGAGCCGAAGTTGTCTAATCAGACAAAGACCATTGCAGTCGTCAAGTCTGCTGGAGGTGAAGGTTGGATGAGTTTCTATAAATCTATCTGGTCATCACATCTCTCTCTCTTCATATTTGGGTTAGGGTGAGGGTTCATATTTGTTTAAGGTGATGTGGCCAGTGTTGGGCAAGTTCACTTTCTACACAAACTAGTTAAGTTCATCGTTCATAGAAATTAAAATGAACTAGTTCAGTTCACCATTTCAAAAAAATTAACTAAATAGCTCATCTGTAGTTCTTTTTTAAATTATTTTTTTAATGTTGCTGCGAGCAGTTATTTGTCAAAATAACAAATAATGCCCATATACTACACCACCACCAACACCTCATTCAATTACTGGTAAACTAATATGCACTAGTAGTAGTTTTTATATAACAGCCTGCTGCAATATATAATCACATTCCTGTCTTACGGCCCATTAAGAGCTCAGCTGGACTGGCTCCAGTTGTGCTGCACGGTGTTGACCTATAGCACATGAGCGTGATGAGACGATCCTTCTGCTTCAGTATTCGTTTTGCTGTCTGCACAGCCCTTTCTGCATTTCCGTTGCCTTGTGCATTGTGGGGGCTCGAGGTGACATGTATGAAATCAAATTTACAGGCAAGATCTTTAAACTCGGCGCTCGCAAACTACGGTCCGTTGTCGCTGATGACTACATCTGGGATGCCATATTGGGCGCATGTAGCTTTCAGTTTCAAGGAGACATAAGCGCTGGTTGTCGTTTTCATGTGTGGTATCTCGATGTATCTTGAGTAGTAGTCTGAGATGATCAAATAATTCTGTTTATTATACTCACATAGGTCCACAGCTATACGCTGCCATGGTCTGTCGGGGAGTGGGGTAGACATCAATGGCTTCCCCTGCTGTGCTCTTCTCAACTCGCAGCAGGACTGACAAGACGAGACCTTGTTTTTGAGCTGTGAGGAAATGCCAGGCAACTAGACAGCTTCATTTGCCCTGACACTTTGAGAGTCCTTGACGTCCATCGTGGATTCTGTCCAGAATGTTTGCTCTCAGCTTCTCTGGTATCACAATACGGCTTCCTCTGATAATCATCCCACCATACTCTGAAAGTTCACCTCTCATTGAAAAGTATTCACGTATTTTACTTGGTACTTGGTGTGCATGATCTGGCCATCCTGACCTGATGTACCTGCTAACTGCTTGCAGTGTCTCATCAGCTGCTGTAGCTGCTCAGATATTGTCCATCTTTTTTGGTGTGGCCGGCATACTGTCCATTACTTCTGCAATGTAGCACTCGACCTCAGAGTGCATGTCTCTTCCTTCCTCTGGATGTCTCAGAGGGCTCTGTGACAATGTATCTGCCACAACGAGAGTCTTTCCCGGTGCATATGTAGCCACCAGTTTAAAGCGCATTAGCTGCGTGAGAAGTCTCTGGCACCTCAGTGGGACATTGCCTAAGTCTTTACTCTTTATTAGTGGAACCAGGGGCTTGTAGTCAGTTACAAGCTCGAAATTCTCAAGGCCGTAGAGGTATTTACCAAACCGCTCACAGGCCCAGACACTTGCCAGACATTCTTTTTCAATCTGTGCGTACCTGGTCTCTGCGTCGGTCAGCCTCCTAGAGCAGTACGCCACTGGCGTTCCAGTCTTGTTCATGAAGCTGCAGGAGCACACCTCCAAGCCCATAGCTGCTTGCATCAGCTGAGACAGCGGTGGGTCTGCTTATGTCGTAAAATGCCAAAACCAGTGATGTCATCAGAAGGTTCTTTCAGCTTCTCGAAAGCTGTGTGTTGTGTAGGTCCCCGGGTTCTTGTTGTCTTGGACCAGAGCAGCTCGGAGCTTGGACAGAACACTGTTGCTCCACTCAGCTCAGCTGTAATTTCCTCTGGTGTGGACAAGATGAATCTCCCTCTTAACCTGTTCATTTAGTTTCTTTGTCCACACATATGCACCTTCCCGTTCTTTTTGAGCACCGCCACCATGGGAGCGCACCAAACGGTCGGTTGGGTTACCTCCTCTATGATGCCATTCTCCTCCATGGGGCGCAGCTCCTTTCTGACCTTGGACATCAGTGGTATTGGGATCCTACACGCGGTTAACACTGTGTACGGGTGGCGTGGTCCTTGAGCTGTATCCTCACAGGCTCTGTTTTGAGTGTGCCATGCTCTTCAAAGGCACCATGGACCTCCTCGATCCGTTTCACGAGTCCTATTTCAGCTGCAGTAGATCTACTGAGCAAGTTGTTGACAGTTTTCCCTCTTATCACGTACACAGGAAATTAATATGAGTGGCCTTTGTATGTTGTGTTAACTTGAAATTGTCCTCTGCAGCCCAATTGACCCCCTGGGCTGGACAAAGATATACGAGTCTGGTTCAGTTCTCTCTCAGGAACTAGCATGTTGAAAGTCTCTTCACACATTACACTAGCATCAGCTCCAGTATCAATCTCAAATTTCAAAGGTGTTGCACCCACAAGAAGTTGCACTGTCCACTCACTACCCAGGTTTGCATTCACTGATCCCAGAAAGTATTCACAGTAGTCATCTGTCTCTGTTACTTCCCTCACTGCTTTGGTTTTACACTGTCTCTGCCAATGTCCGTTCCTGCCACATTTGTTGCAAGCTGAATTTTGAGCAGGACATCTCTCTGGATCCTTGTGCTCTGTTTTTCCACACCAGCTGCACGTCCGCCCGCTTTCCGGCTTTGCCCATCTCTTGGCTTTGAGCTGCCATGTTATATTTTTTCGCGTGCCCTGCACTTCTTGTACTGCTGCGGTGGAGTCTGCTGCCTGAGCACTGGCCCGCAGGTTCACTGTTTCTGATTGGCGGACAGACTGTATAGTCTGAGCCAGCATGAGATCTGACATTAGCTGCAGTTTACGAAACTGGATCCCCACTACGATTCGGTCTCGGATATTCTCATCTCTGCTCATCCCGAACTCGCAATGTTCAGATAAATAATAAAGAGCCCTGATAAAGGTCTCAGCCTGCTCACCAGGTTGCGGCACCCGTTGGTGGAAAACAGCCGGCTCATGAATGACGTTCCTGCGTGGGAAAAAGTGTTCGTCATATTTCTCCATCATCATTTTGTAGTTGTTCTGGTGTCCTGGGTTGGCAAAAGTAAATGACTTGAAAATGTTTTTTGCCTTACTGCCCATAGCGTACACAAGGGAACAGACTTCTTGTTGAGCTATCTCTCGAATCGTCGTTTCCAGTCAGGCCACTCTGTCCGCTTATCAAAACTGAAACTCTCCAGTGGGTTGAACTTCGCCATGGTTTTACACTCTTTGCAGAACACGGGCCACTTCTGACACCATGTAATAAACTGACGGAATGTCCAGACACAACTTTGAGGTTTACTTGGCTTTTACTCCGAGCTCAGCATACAATCAACAACGGCATGCACTTTCCAGACTAACATAAAGCCCCTCCCACTGCTGTAACACCCCAATGAGCCACAGCTGCACTATGATAGCTGTAAAGCATAGTGTCATCAAATCCTCATATTATGACAACCTGCAGCACTGATGCCATAAAAAGACTACGCCATTTTACACAAAATGAGACAACTTTACAAAGAAACAGAAACATGAAAATGTTCTGATGAGATGAGATGATACAGTTGATGATAAACAGTCAGAGACTGTTACAATCCTGTCATGGCCTGGGTCGGCCATGTCAGCCCTGTGTGTGTGTCTCAGTGTTGCCAACTTAGCAACTTTGTTGTTATATCTAGCGACTTTCCAGACCCCCCTAGCGACTTAATTTGTAAAAAGCGATTAGCGACAAATCTAGCGACTTTTTCTGGTGAATTTAGCGACTCACTGGCACTCAAACCGCTAGGTTTGAAGCCATCACTTGGCTGCTGATGGCTGCTGTGCTACTCTCTCTCTTTCTCTCTCTCTGTCGGGCACAGTGCACAGCCACAAACACCTCACCCCCCGCGCGAGACAACTCGAGCTCCTCTACACCCCCCCCCCCCCGTCCGTCCGTCCGTCCGACCGTCTGTCCGTGTCCGTCCGTCGCATCTAGCGACTTCCAGGACAGCCTCTAGCGACTTTTCTCATTGGAGAGTTGGCAACAGTGGTGTGTCTGTCAAGTTGCTGTCCCTGTCTCTTGTCTGCTCTGTTTCCCATTTTACTTTGAAGGTCTGTCTTGTCTCTGTTGTTTTCTGCTTTGCTTCCTTCCTCTCGTTACCTTGATCCCCTGCACCTGCCTTTCATATGTTCCTCTGTCTATTTAAGACTTGTCATTGCCCCTGTCTGTGCTTGTCCGTTTTCTTACGTCCTGTGAGTTTTTCTGCTTGTTTCCCCCGTCTGGATTTCTGTTTGTTTCCCTAAGTTTTTGGTTGGATTAGTTTTGTGTGGATTTTTGTTGTTTGTTAAATAAATTCACTTTTTGTTTGGCACGCCTGCATTTGTGTCCTTCATCCTGCTTCATATCATGACACAACCCAGCCTTTCTGAGAATACAGGCTGCAGTATAAAGACATTCATTTATTTAAAAGGACAATTTTGTCTTCATAGAACAAAACGAACTACAAGACTAACGCACAGAAAAGTGAGCAACAACAGACAATCAATGTTAAGATTTTACTTCATTGGGTAAACAAAACCAAACTAGAATAACAAGCACACCTTTAAACCTGCTATTGTCAAAAAAGAAAAAAAATGGATAATTACTTAATGAATTAACTGTGAAGAGCAGCATGCAGAGAAGGAAACTAAATAGTGCAGCATCTAGAAGTAAACACACCGCTTAAGGCTTTGCAAGTTACAAAAAACAATTCCATTATTACAAAGGGCAACTAAACCTTGAAGGTTAACAAACTAGTTAGCACAGCACAAGGCTTCAAGATTACACTGAACAAATGACCAGACTACAACCACAGGCGTATCAGATGTGCCTGTGTCAAATTTATTTATTTTTTTACTGTAGGCATAGAAATTCTATGCTCCACTGTAATTTTCAAATAAGAACTGCATCACTTCAGTCTGTGGTCCTGGGTTTGATATACTTGTTACAAATGTGGACCAGAGGGCTGAAAATAATAGTCCAGTTACACACACACAGTCAGAGGAAGGAAGGGCACCAGGCTAAGATATTTAACATAAGCTCCAAAGGTTTATTAGTAGCCTCAAAAAGTCTTTTCTACCTGCCACATTCAGAGAGTGCAATGCTTTTGAGTAACTAAACACAGCTTTCATCTTTTGTATTTCATTTTAAGGTTGCATTTGCAACCTTGGAAACCTCCAATATTGGAGAGACCCAGCATCACTTTAAGAATAGAAGTTACATTTGCTTTCAGTTGTAAACATTCACTGATAAACAGTGATAAAAGACTAAAACTTCCTTACTTGAGACTCTGTCTCTCTATCATCTGTTGTCTTCTCATAATTTTAAATTTTTTTTGCACAATTCTTAAACTGTTTCATTCTTATTCAGATTAAAAAATTTTGTCAAAGAACAGAAGACCCATGTTACCTGGTAAATCTCACACTCTTCATTGAACATTGACATAATATGCAGTTCACATCCACCATGTGAATAGAGATAAATATTTATTAAATGTGTATATATTATGGTTGCTACTTTTTATTTTAATGTTTTATTTTCTTTATCTTTTTTTTAACTTGGAAAGTTAAAAAGTGGACATCTTTTCTTCTACTTTTATTGTCCCTGCTGCTGCAACACTGAATTTCCCCACTGTGGGACTAATAAAGGAATATCCAATCTTTTCTTACTATGATGATTTTCTGCAAAATACAGGCTCTGTATACCAATATTTAATTAAAACAAGCACCGAAGATAAAAATCTAGAATTCTAACGCACGGAACTGTTAAAATTTTAACAAAAGTTAAAATTCTTCTTCTTTACTGTCTGTTGCACTCTTCATCTCTTCTGCTCCTCCTTTTCTCATTTCTTTCTCATTCCTTCTCAAAGTTGGGCCACTGTACAAAAAGTAAATAAAAACAAAATGCAATGACTTGCAAATCTCACAAACCCATATTTTATTCCCAGTAAAGCCATTGTGTAGCATTCCCTTTTCTTTTATGATTTTTTTTGATGATGTACCAAATGTTCTCTACTGGTGAAAGCCAAGCAAGTTCAGCATCCAGATGCTTCCCCTGCAAAGCCATGCTCTTGTGATGGATAGGAGCATATGTTGCTCTAAAACCTTGATGTTCTCTTTAGCATTGATGGTTCCTTTATTAGATGTGTAAGCTGCCCATGCTAGAGGCACTAATGCAACCCCATACCATAAGAGATGGAGTATTTTGAACTGTTTACTGATAAAAAACTGTGTGGTCCTCCTCCTCTTTAGTCCACAGAATACAATGTCCATGGTTTCCAAAAAGAGTGTCAAATTTTGATTCATCAGACCACATAACAGTTTACCATTTTTGCCTCGGACGATTTTAGATGAGCTTTGGCCCAGAGAAGACTGTTGTGTTTCTGGATAGTGTTCACATATGGCTTCTTCTTTGGAAGACACAGCTTTAACTTGCATTTGTGGATTGCATGATGAACTGTGTTCACAGAAACTGATTTCTGGACGTGTTCCTGAGTCCATGCAGTGATTTTCAGAAGAGAATCGTGTCTGTTTTTAATCCAGGGCCACCTAAGGGCCTGAATATCACGTGAGTCCAGTTTTGACTTTCCTTATGATTCTTTTGATATTATTGTGTGCTGTAGATGGTGGGATCTTCAAAGTCTTTGCAATTTTACATTGAGGAACCATGACCTAAATTAAGGCCACAGATCATTGGAGCTTCTGTGAAAAAACACATATTGACCAAACTAGTATTCACATGGAGTCATAAAAGGGGTGACAAAAATATTTCAGAACAAATTTTTGCTTATTTAACATCTTGAATAAGACGTCTGATCACATGGGGGTGGGACATCATGAGAATTATTTCGTTTCCTCACTATTTGCTTGTCTCAGCCAGGGCTGAATACTAATGGGATGAGGGGGGACCTAGGTTTTGCATATAACCATAAATGCAAAATAAGATGTTGCCTCTTTGCCTCTGGTAACTATTGAAGGTCTCAGCCTGTAGTAAAGTACACAAGCTGTTCTTTTGTTAGCTGCCTGGGAAAGCACAGGTTGTTCACAGTCACGCACCAGACTGGGGAGAAGCAGACAAGAATACAGAGAAAACAAAGATCTCTTTAAAAAGTAACTCCAATAGGGTTTAAAAAAAATAAACAGTTCCTTCAGTGCTGCAGCTGCTCATCCATTGCTTCCTCCATCTGCTTGTTTTTTTGCTGTGCAGTTCTAGGGGTTTTACATGTTTCAATACCAAAGTTATCAGAAATAACTGGTATTAGGAAGATATTATGTTTTTTTTTCTTTTCATGTTTGAGTTGGCTGGGTTTGGGGAAGACAATATGGCAGATGCCTGACGAAAATAGCTGAGTATATAAGTGTAGCCAAAAAAAGAATCCAAGTTTATAATTTTTAATGTTGTCGCATCATTACAGATAAATTATCTTTTGTGTGTGTGTGTCTGCATTTACATTCATGGTCAGCGCCATTGTCTAGCAAAACCATCTAGTATGTATATGCAATTTAATCTTATAGTAGACTTTTTTTTGTGGGAGTGTGAAGGGTCAATGTGTCCTTCACCAGTCCTCTCTGGCAGTAAATTCTAACGTCTTTATTAAGATCTTAAATTGTGATTTCGTCAGAGAGGAGCAAAAAACACCAGCAGTTAAAAATTAAAGACAAGACAGTTAAAGAGACACGACAGTGAGGGTGTGGTGTGTGCTGGGTTGTGAAGTGTGAAGGGTGTTGTGTAGTGGATTGTGCTTTGATAGCAAACAAACTCAGAGGATAATAATATGTAAGAAGCAGAAACTACTAACCCCGGCCTTGGGCAAAGGGGTCCACCCCTACACCTGGGGAACCAGGGCAGCCATCGGGGCCCTGCCATAGGGCACACCCCCACCCCTAAAGGGCCCACCACCACTGAGGCCCCCCCATTGCCCACCCGGGGCCCAAGCACGTCCCAGCCGGGGAACCGGACACCCACCGTGACCCCAGGAGGAGCCCCGAGGCAGAGAGATGCGTCGGCCGCCACAGACCGGATGCACCACAGCGAGGGGAGATACCCGACCGCCGCCCCCGCACCACCCCCAGGCATGGGCCACCCCCCCCCCCCCCCGCCGCCTACCAGCGCTGCCGCCCTGCAGGGAGGCAGCACACAGGAGGCAGCAACCGCTCCCACCCCCCCAGGGAAAAACCAGCCACCCCAGTCCCCACCCCAGCCCAGACCCCGCCCCACACCTCCCCCACCCCACAACCAGCGGTCAACAGGCGCACGGCAAGCCCCACCGCCATCAGGCAGCACAGGTAGACCACGCCATCAGAACAGTAGATCCAAGCAGCCCCACTGCTGGAGCCAAGGCCAAAACAGGCAGGGAGACCAGGAAGGAGGCCACCCCACCACAGTCCCAGCCCCCAGGGCCCACCCCAGCCCCAACCACCAGAGACACAGCGCAAACTGGGGCAAGAACCCCGGCAATGACACATGAACCCTGACCCAGAGTGATTGGGGGCCTCACACCCACTGGGAAGGTGAAATAACGTTATATTACGAAGGGAATTGGTTTCATAACAATGATGACAGTAATCCATCGTAAAAAACTATGCCCAATTTTATCCTTCCCCCAGGATCAATACGATTATATCAACGGATTCTCAGACAGAAGGAGATCAAGCTAACTGTGGGCAGTTATGGTGGAAGTAGATTAAAGAAATCTTTGTTTCAGTTGTGTTTATTTTATCCTCCCACTGTCATGGAGTTACATAATGCTCAGTCACAGATCCTTTAGGGATGATCTATGTTATAGATGTAAAGATCGACTCATTTTGTCCCAAATTTGATCAAAAGTGTCATTTTGATTTTTTATTGTGGCTGACAATTTTTCCATTGCAATGAAGTCGATTAACACATTTTTCCAGAGAGTAATATTAATTGAGTTTTTTGTTTTCCAATTTACAAGGAGAGTTTTTTTGGCAATGATTAAGGCAATAAAGAGAGTTTTCTTGGAGTTATTATCCAGAGTGGTCATGGAGGAGTCTCCCAGTAAACAGAGGGAAGGTGATACTGGGATGTTACAGTCCAGAAGTTGGGAGAGTTTTGATAATTCTGAGCCAGAATGTTTTAACTGGTGTACATTCCCACATGGCATGAAAGTATGAGTCAACTGCTTTCTGTGTACAATGTGAGCATATCTTTGTGTCTTTAAAGCCCATTTTAAACATTTTTTCCCCAGTAAAGTGCACTCTGTTGATAATTTTATATTGTATGAGTTGAAGATTTGCATTAGCAGCTGAATAAAATATATTTTTGCAAATTTGGGGCCAGAATTCTTCATTGGTGGTGAGTTCTAAGTCCTGCTCTCATTTAATTGAAGGGACTGAGATTGTATGGTCAATTGTTGAAATTAATTTATAAATTTTATACAAGATTTTTTGGTGACTAGAGATTTTTGTTAATTCTAGGATCATTGGTGGGAGACTGAGGTTAGGTGTTTTATTCATTTTAGCATGTACGGCAGTTTTAACCTGAAGATATTCTAAGGAATTGCTTTTATTCAGTGTTGTATTTCTGGACAAGATGAGCAAATGTGACCATAGAATTATTTTCATAGATATGATTGAGATGGGTAATGCCCTTGTTAATCCAAGACATGAAATTTAAGGGTTTACAGTTTATTTGGAAGTCAGAATTATCCAAATAGGTGTGTATTTACTTGGTGAGATGCTGGTATTAGCTATCTGGTGAAAATCCCACCAGGCTGTCAAGGTTGTAAGTATGATTAGGTTTTTAAAACAGGAATGGTGAGTAATTGAGCGACTTATGAAAGGCAAATTGAAAATATTGATTTCTTTGCAAAATGATTGTTCTAAGTCCATCCAAGAAGAGTTTGGAGCCTCCAGACCACCTTTAGATTTGGATTTCTGTAGTGTGGATAATTTAATTCGAGCTTTCTTGTTTTTCCAATAATATTGCGAGACTTTAGAGTTCTAGAGATTTAAACCAAAAGCTTGGAGGTTTAATTGGGATCATTAAGAAAAGATAGTTAATCATAGGAAGGATGGTCTTTTTAACAGTGGTGATTCTGCCTATTAGGTTTATTGGTAGATTCATCCAACGTTTAAGGTTTCCTTCTACTGTTTTTAACAGAGGATTATAGTTAAGGCCAACTAATTCTGACAATTTAGAGGAAATATTTAATCCTAGATATTTAATATTGTCTGTTTTAAATGATAGAAGTACTGTTTTGGCAGCCACACCCAACTACTGAGGTTTAGTGGTAGGATTGTGGATTTAGACCAGTTACAGATTTAAAATTACTGATAAATTATCAATATACCCATTCTCATTTATGTATTCAGTTCATTTATCTATTAATTTAGATTTATTTATGTATACATTTTGAGATTGACAAGTTAAAACATTAATATGCCAATCTGCATTGGTAAATGACATAAATCGGCATTTGTCAATGCTCCTCGCTTTGCACTTTAATCAATGACCAACATCAATCTCTTTCATAGACCACTGCTTTTTTATTTTGCTGTCTATTCTTTAGTTTCCTCACTACTTGCTTGTCATAAATGTTTCTTAACAATGTTGGTCACAATAGTCCTGCTCAAAGCCCTTTACATAACCAGTTTATCCATCTAGGCCAGCAGTGTTATGGGATTTTTCTGTCTCTCTCAGGTACTTTTTTGCACTTGGCAATTGAAAAACAAAGAACTGGTTCCAATTAAAGCAATGGCTATGAACCAGCAATAAAACATTTGGTTGGAAAAGACCCAGTAGTGCCTTTGATATTTTCGCTTCTTAAGAGCATCAAGGATAGCTGCTGTGCAGTCTTAGGGGAGACTTATGACATATTTATGCTTGACTCATTGCTCCAGCAAATTTGTCATGACCAGCTGAAGCATAGGTTAACCCTCAATGAGTCAAAGGTGGAGAAAACTATGTTTTTGTTTTAAAAAGAAAGGTCAAAAGTGAAGGAAAACTTTGATCAAAAGAGTATTGATGACACTAGCTATAAAAGAACATCTGGAAGCATCTGCAAAAGCTATTACAGATGTTTAGTTCCTGGTTAGTCTGTTACATTTTGCTCTTGCTTAATCTGTGGATTTTTGCTGTCTGTCTAATGGTGATCCTGGATCCACCGTTTCTCCTCATCAAATCAAATCAAACTTTATCTATAGGGCGCTTTTGATGCCCTCAGGCACCATAAAGTGCTTTACATAATATTAAAAACAATATATGTTAAAATAAGATAAAAGCTATCACACACCAAAGTATAATATATAAAAATTAAACACCCCCTCCCATTCCCCACAAACATAATACAACTCCCTCATTTCTGTCTCTTACATATATAGTATAAGTATAAAAATACTTCGAATTAACTGAAATACATAAATGAATAAATAAATATCTAAATATCTGGCTTGGCACTGCTGTGAAGAAATAATATTTTGGGGATCTATCAACCCCAGGAGCTAGCCCACTAATTCAATTCAATTCAATTTTATTTGTATAGCGTCTGTTACAATGTCAATTGTCTCTAAGCGCTTTACAGAGACCCAGAGCGTGACCCCCGAGCAAATATCATTATCTAAAATTATAATATTAAATCCAATCAATGATAATGGCAAGTAAAAAAACTCCCACAAAGGGAGAAAAAAACATTTAAGCCAAACAGTGGCAAGGAAAAACTCCACTTTAAGAGGAAGAAACCTTGAGCAGGACCGGGCTCATATGGGATGACCTTCCTGCCGAAGGCCAGCCAGGTAAAAAAAAGAAAAGAGGGGAGACAGGACTGAGAGAGGGTGTAGGACAGAGAGAGGAGAGCACACACATGAATAAATATAATGATCATATAAACATAAACAGATGGAGGTAGCAGCACTGGGATGAGATGGCCAGAGGACCAGGTCGCCGATCCACCACGCCAGTCGGCACCCCAAACACAAGTGGAGGAGAACCCCGGGATGGCCAGAGGATGGAACTGCAAGTCAGCATGAAACCCAAGAAACTCTGGCCTGCAAATACACAGAAGAAAAGGGGGGCAAAACAGCAAAACAACCACAGAAAAGTAAAGAATATGGAGCACAGCTATAGTAACAAGGTGCTCCCAAGTAATTATGAATGAGCTGGAGGAGGAGGAAGGGAAGAGGAAAGGGAAAGAAAAGGAGAAAAGCAGTGAAGACACCACTCAGCAGATCATGTTGGTGTCCCCCTGCAGCGTAGGCCTATAGCAGCATAGCTATGACGAAGCTGTGATTAAGACGGGCCTACTCTAGTCTTAGCTACTACAACTATGGCTATAACTATTAGCCCCTACACACTATAGTTTAAACTAACTGTAGACTTTAATGAACAAAAATGTTCTCAATTTAGTAATAAAGATGGAGATGGTGTCAGCCTCCTTAACCCAAACTGGTGGCTGGTTCCCTTTTTAATGGCTGGTTCTATTAAAAAGGTGCCTGGTAGCAGAAGGCCCGTCCTCCAAACCTACTTTTGGATATTCTAGGAACAACGAGTAATCCCGCACTCTGAGAGCGGAGAGCTCTATTAGGTGCATAGCGTGCTATCAAGTCTTGTAAATAGCACGGAGCTAGGCCATTAAGGGCCTTATATGCGAGAAGCAGAATTTTAAACTTAATTCGAAATTTCACGGGAAGCCAATGGAGGGAGGCTAACACGGGAGACAGCAATGACCACACCTTACCCGGTGGAAACACTCAGGGAGCTTCCAACGGCCCTCGTTCTAAAGCGAGCTGCGGTGGACGATCCGGAACTCCCTCAATCCGAGAAGTTAAACTTGTTCGGCCAACAGAAACCAATCTGTTCTTTCCCTGGGTCGGTCACAGGCCAGGGGAAGAGACTCGCTGGCCTCACAAGTCTCGCTCAGCGGGGGTTCCTTTGGTGGTGCTCTGCGCCAGCCAAAATGCACGGACAGCCACAGGTTAGGCTGACTTAAAAGTTCAAAACAAATCAATCTTAGGTTCAAAAAGGAAAAAGGGAAAAGTCAAAACTTGAACGGAGTTGTATCAATTAAATAAAAACAAAATGTTTTCAGTTGTCTGATCCTGTCTCCAGCTGCAATTTTGGGCTGGATCAGGCCAAGAGTTATGTAGATCCTAAAAGGTTTTGGATTAAAGTTGTCATGGTTATTCACGATTTTTGGGTCAGTTCCTTAGTTGTTGGGGTTAAAAAGGATCCATTAGTTCTCAGTTGGAATTTCATGGTGATGTTATCTATCTCCTCGGTTTATGGCCCAGATGTGGCTGTGAGGGTTCAGTCAGAACTGGGTGAAGGTTCATATGATTCTGATAAGGGAATTTTTTTACTTCCCCCCTTTTGGTCTCTGTAGAGAAGATCACTTTTCTGAAATGGGTGTTACTCCTAAAAAAATGGCTTCTGATGACATGGATCGCTACAGCAGGGCAGGCCAGAGTCTAGACCACAGTCGTTGCGAGTGCAGTGCAGGACCCCCTATCCACCCAGACAAGGGTAATCACCAAGGCAACAGCCCCTCACTAGAGTAAATAAGAAATAAAAATAAAATGAAAATAACTACATACAATAAAATAAAATATCAAATAACCTCAAGACAAATAGCAATTATAAAAATACATATAAAAGACTTCATAGAATGGATTGAATATAATAAATAAACCAATCAATCAATAAATAAGATTGATAAATAATCATAAAAAAGATTAAATGAAATTTATTTGAAAGCTAAACTAAAAAAGACAGTCTTGAGCCTCTTCAAAAACATCAACAGTCTCTGCAGCCCTGAGGTCCTCTGGCAGGCTGTTCCACAGACGAGGGCCGTAGTAATGGGAAGAAGCCTCGCCATAAGTTTAAGTTCTTACTTCCGGAACAACTAAAAGGCCAGTACCAGAGGACCTTAGGGTCTTTAAGGCCCAAGAGAATTAAGACACTTATAAACATCTAAAAGAACCTTAAAATCAATCCTGAAACACATGGGGAGTCAATGCAGCGATTTTAAAACGGGGGTAATGTGTTTCTGCCCTCTGGTCCTTGTCAGAAAACAGCTGAGTTCTGGAGTAATTGTAAATTTGAAATAGATTTTTTTTAGGAAGACTAGCAAGCAGAGCATTACAATAATCTATTCTACTGGAGACAGAAGCACGCATCAACACCTCGGTGCTGGCAAGAGAGAGAAATGGGTGGACTCTACTGTTGGGCCACATGCCATGTGCCACCGAAAACCGCATGGTTATGTTTTTGAGATGGTTAAATCATGTTTTTATTATTTCTAATATGTGGAATAATATCCAGCTAGGAGTCCAAAAGAGCTCCCAGGTTTCTCACACAATGAGAACGTTTAAAATTATGTAGTTTTGATAAAATTATCTGAAACGCTTCCTTTTACAGTCCGGTATTAACCAGGTATTTACCAGGTAATAACCTGGTAATAAGCTATATTTACCAAGTAATAGCAAAGTAATGAAATGTAATTACCAAGTACTTTCCCCATGTAATTACCCAGTATTACCATATAAATACCTAGTATTTGCAAGATATATTTCTGACTACTGCCATGCATTTACCAATAATTACCTGGTAGATACACAGTAATTGTATCTTTGAAGAATTTAAACCCGGTAGTTAAATATTCACCTGATATTTATCTGGTAAATACAAGCAAGTTACCTGGTATTTACCGAATATTTTCGGTTCAACTACCAGGTATTTACACAATAATTGCCTAGTAGCTATCCTGTAACTGCATATTGTAGTCTATAAACCCACCTAATGTGTCTATATGTGACTTTGTTAGGGTAATTATAACTGAGATATTTACCTGGTAATTACCATGTATTTACTCAAAAATTATAACGTATAGAATAGAATAGAATAGAATAAATCTTTATTGTCCACCAAGGTGGAAAATTGTCTTTGGCTCACCAACGTGCAGGACATAACATAACATAACATAACATAACATAACGTACAAAGCCAAAACACAAGGTAAAGATTCATATAACTACATTTTTAAAAAACTGAATAAATAAGATAAAATAAATTACAGTTCTATAAAAGCGCAGTAGAGCAGTTCATGTCATTAGCTGTGGTTTAGTCACTTGTTAGAGTTAAGAATGCTAATGGCACTGGGGACAAAGGACTTTTTAAAAGCTCCTTTAGCCAGAGGAACTCTGTAGTGCCTCCCAGACTTCAAGGGCTCAAACTGGCTGAAGAGAGGATGGGAGCTATCTGCCAGGATTCTCCTCACTTTCCTTCTTGTCCTCTCTGTGTGTAGATGGGTCAGAGGCTTTTGGGGTTTTCCCACTATTTTGCTTGCCATTGACACAATCCTATTTAGTCTATGCTTACATTTTGAGCTTAGGTGACCAAACCAAACAGAAAGGTGATAGGAAAGAACACTCTCAACATGAGTGGTGTACACAAGCTCCAGGATCTGAGGACTGACACCAAGGCTGCTTAGTCTTCTAAGAAGACTGAGTCGCTGTGAACATTTCTTGAACACATAGCCAAATGAGTTTTTCTGAAAACACAGACTATCAAAAACTGTGCCCAGATATTTAAATTTTTCTACAGTTTCAACAAGTTGCCCATCCTGGTATTTACCTGTTAACTACCACTTATTTTCCTGGTAGTTACCTGATATTTACCTGGTAAATGCAAGAACTAGTTACCTGGTATTTGCTGGATATATACTGAAAACTACCAGGTATTTATCCAGGAATTATGGATTATGTATTACCAATCAACCTGTGTAGTGACAGCAATGACTGATTTGTAGCCAGTAATTGTCTAGTATTTACCTGATAACTTGCAACTATTTACTAAGTAATTACTTTCTAATTTCCCAATAGTGACAATTTACCCATTAACCCCTATGTATTTATGCAGATATTAACTGGTATTTACCCAGTAATTAAAAATGTGTACATGTACATTCCAATACATTACCAGGTAAAACCTTGTGAAATACCCTGTAATAAAGGTGAACTCCGTTCATCTCTCTCGTTTTCAGGACTGACAATTAAAACCTCAGGTTTGTCCTGGTTGATCTATAAGACGTTTGCTGCCATCCCTGATCTTATATCTAAAATGCAGTTTAAAAGAATGTTAACTGGTTGTCAGTCATCAGGAGACACGAAGATGTAAAGCTGTGTATCATCAGCACAGCTGTGAAAAACAGCACCATGTCTCCTGATGACATCTCCAAGTGGCAACATGTACAGATTAAAATGTACTGGGGCCTAAGATTGATCCTTGAGGAACCCCACATTGGATTTCATAGGTTCTTGAGGAGCATGCATCCATACTTAAGAAAAACTGTCGATCTGTGAGATAGGAGTAAAACAATTTTAAAGCAGTACCTTAGAGGCCCACCAGACTTCTTAGCCTGTTTAATAAAATGTGGCAATCTACTGTATCAAATGTGGCAAGATCCAGCATCACCAGGAGAGAACGTTTCTGTGAGTCCAAATTACACCGCAGATCATTAACCATCTTTAAGAGGGCTGTCTTAGTACTGTGGTTTGTCCTAAAACCAGATTGATATTTCTCTAAAATATTGTTCCTGTCCTGTTGTCCCACTACCTCCTGGATACCTCAGCTAAGTTTTGCTATGTTTTTAGGACATAAAGGGAATTTTCTTTTGTTAGAACTCCTTCATCCTGTCCTCCCACATTTGAGTCCTAGCCCTAAACCATAACACCATTTCATAATCCAATTTATTCCAGTGCAATCCCCCAGCCTGAGAAAGCGTGCAATGAAAGTGGAGACAAAAAAAATGGTGAACGGGTATAAATGGACACCAGGGAACCAAAAAAAGAAAGAAAACACAGTCACTAGGCCTCAAGCCCCAAAGGCAGAAGTCCAGGCGGGCGGCCTTGGCACCGGGCAGATAGCGGCAACAGTTTGGGGGACAGTCGCGGCGCCGGGTGGGAGCCAGAGACTGAGACTCGGGCCTCTGCAGCTCCTGCTGCGGCTGCTGCAGCTCCTGCTGCGGTGGCTGCAAGCTATCATTTACTGTGAAATAAGAAGGTGTTATCACTAGGGCTGGGCAAGTTAACGCGTTATTATCGCGTTAACGCTAGGGCTGGGACGACGCGTCGACGTCATCGATTACGTCGACGCAAAAAATACGTCGACGCAAAAACTGCACGTCGATGCGTCGTCACTCAGAATCAAAAAATGGCGGCGGCCGCGGTATCGAGTAGCAGCGAGTCGGGGGAGAAGAAGCTATCTCGTAACAGGATGTCAAAACTATGGGAGTACTTTACACCTAAAGGGAACGATTCGGTGGTCTGTGACCTGTGCAAAAATAGAGATGGCATATCATAAAAGCACTACCGCGATGCACCAGCACCTTGAATAGAGGCGCGCGGGAGCTGCCTGTGTGGAGGAGAAGACGCCGTAAGTTTTCAACTTTTTTTTCTTTCCTTGTTTGCGGTGATTAACCCCGTCATTCATCCAAACCGCACTACGTAACTTGTGCTCCAGCCTCGCACACACAGAACATGTGCCCACTTAAACACACACACACGCCCCTCACACACTAGAGATGCGCGGATAACGTATATTTTAACCCGCAACCGCTTCTTAAAATCTCTATCCGCCCGCTATCCATTTGCAGGAACGTTTTTTCACCAATTTTCAAAACCGAACCGACCCGCCATCCTTTTTAATAATATGTAAAATATTTTTTCTTATTATTATTATTATTTGAGTGCTTCAACCGCAACCCGCCCGAATTTAATTAAAGTATTATTTTTTGACGAGTCATCCGCCCGATATGCGGATCATCCGCTCAGCCCGCGGGTGCACGGTTCATCCGCGCATCTCTATCACACACTCGCCTCTTGCTGACACACTTTTTTTTAACTGACACAGACACACACTCCTCAAATACACGCTAAAGTTAGTTTAACTTTCAACTTTTAGGTTGATGTATTATTATTATTATTATTATTATTATACTTTATTGGTATGGGCAGATCATTTAGAAGTATATATTTTTATTGACCTGTGCACTATGTTTGTGATTTATGTTTTCAGGGACAGGGATAAGCAGAAAAGTTTGTACTATCAGATGAAAAAAAAACACACCCCCTGCACCCCCCAGGAGGCTGCTGCACTTACTGATAGCATCCTAACTACTAAAAGTTAAACTACTGTTCACTTAACAGTAATAGGCCTAATACTTGAATGTATTTATTTATTTCACAGATTTAAATGATTAGGCTAAGTTGCTGCTGTCACACATTGTGTTGTTTTGTAAATTGCAGCTGTCACTGCTGCTGTTATTTTTTATTTATTTTATGTTGATAAGATTTTGGTTCAGATTGTGTTTTTTGCAGTTTTATTTATTGAAGGAAAGTTTTATTTTATTATTTTTTTATTATAGGATTCCATTGCACTATAACTGTGTGCACTTTATTGTTGTATTGTTCAATATAATTCATTTTTGAACTTGAAAGAAGAAATTTGTGTTTTATTCATGGAGATAAATTTGCATTAATTGCTATATAGGTCAAATTATGGGGAAATAATCGATAATCGAATCGAAATCGAATCGGATTTAAAAATAAATCGTTAGATTAATCGATGCATCGAAAAACTATTTTCTAGATTAATCGATTACAAAAATAATCGTTTAACCCAGCCCTAGTTAACGCATTAATTTATTAACGGTGACATTTATTTTATCGTGTGTTAATGCATGTTGCTCACATGCTGTTTCGCATGTTTTAAAAAGTCTGTTACTGACTGCTGCGCAACCGGAAAACAGTAAACATAAGGAAAAGCTAAAAATGACATGGAGAACGGTAAAAATCCGCGAACTTTACAGTTTGAGTAGCAACTCAGGTAGCAATATTAACAATTCTGTCTAAAAAAAAAAAATTCTAGACTGCAACGAAACTTTCCCATCATTCCTCCATGTTTTATCAGATCTGCTCCATGTGTTCACTGTCCTGCTATTCTCTTACTTGTTACTTCAGTACGGCTCCATCTAGTGGCACAGGTGTGTAATGACAACAGAAAGTCCAGTCCTCGATTATAAAATAAATTCAGTTCTGTGGCCTGTTTTTTAATTTTGTATTTTTGATCCGAGTCTAAAATTTAAATATATATTAAAAAAAAACTGTCTTTTTTTGTGTGTGTTAGATTAGAAAACGAAAAATGTAATAAAATGTCACTTTTTTTTTTTTTGGATTGACAATTGAAAATGAAAAGAACGAATGATAACACGAATTTGTAAAGTTACTGAACTTTAACAAGGACATTTTTATTTTAAAGTTCTCCCAGATGGAAGATTTGACAGAAACAAGGTTATTTGTAACAACTGACAAGTTGAACTCCCCATTAAATGTTTCTGCTGTTACCTCAGAAATTGCCTGTTTTAATGTTATGATTGTGCTGAGCCAGAATCATTTTGTTGAATTTGTTTGTATACTTTTTTTTTTTTCATGAAAACAGGGTGACATTAATCCCCTGGCTTTATTTTTTTATTTATTTATTTTTTTTATTTATTTTATTTGACATTTTTTAAGATGAGATTTACACTAAATATGTGTTACTGACAAGTGCTGATGTTAAAAGTGTTTGAACAACAAATGTTATGACACTTTAGTTCATATGGCAGAAGAACATTCAAATAAAAGTCCATTTTACAATAATTTGGAATTCATTATCTGATTTCGCGTATACAATGCGATTAATCGTGATTAATCAGGGAAATAATGCAATTAATTGCGATTAAAAATTTTAATCGTTGCCCAGCCCTAGTTATCACATATACAGAGGATTCCAACATTTAATGTTATCAGTTTGACTGTACAAATTGTTCTGGGAAACTTGCCATTCTAAGCTTGTCTGATCCTATTTTATTAGGAGGGAGGGAGTGTATATTTTCAAAATCTGACTTGAGTTGGATTGCCTGGAACCATTTTTTCAAAAATCTCCCACCCTACCTTTAAAACAACAACACCAACAAAGTACAAAACAAAGTCTTAAAGGTTTCATTCCATTGTATTTTCATTAATTTTGTGGTGGTCTCTTGTCTGAAATAATGCCCAGAGAGTTCGTTTCAATGAAAAATATGCTACGGTTGTCTTGTTTCAAGCTGTTTTAGTTAGGTGAAAGCGAGGGCGGGGATAGTACGAGAGGATTATTGTGGATATTGATGATATGCAAATGTCTCGCCTCTGATTGGTTAACAGCACTGTGATGGTCCCTCTAGTGGGTTCTCCTTCAGTTGTTTTTCATGAACTTGGAGAGATAACCGGTAACAAATAGCAAAACACACGCAAAGAGTCTTCAGAGATACAGCCATATTTTTTGATCCTGCCCAAAAAACACCAAGTTATCAAATTTTATGTTGCAAGATTATAGATTTAGCAAGCTGACGTTACTCTCTGGATTACTGAGGACAATGTGACCATACCTATATCTTGTCCCAATGTCATGTATGCTATAGCCTATTAACAAGTAGAATAACAGGCTTTTGAAACAACAACTTAGTTGGAAAAAAAAACATTTTTTACTTCCAACCTGTGAGCTGGTGGTCAATCGTTGTGATGGCACAGATCCAGGTTTTAAGCACAACTTATCTGCTACTGTCAGCACTGTAATTTGAATAATCAATTTGATGATCAGAACACACAAGTAAAATTGCGTTATACTTCGCTGGTGGTGTTCCGAAAATAAATCTCAAGCATTTCTTCTGTAGATCCTCTTTTATAGGCAAGACATACAATGTAATTACTGTTGCAAACAGCACAGCCACGAACTTTCTCTGCAGTGTTTTTGAATTGTTAGCTCCTTTTTGTTCGCTCGTTAATAAGCTCTGCTCCATGCCTGCAGACAGCCTGCAGCCCGCAATGTTTTTCCAGGGGCAGGGTTACTGTTCAATGCGACGTAGGCTGGTACGGCTTTTTTTCCGATCCACTCGTTTCCGGCTGTTTTTTTTTTTTTTTTTATCACAGGCTGATACAGATTACAGGGGTAGAAGAGCATTCTGAAATTGAGCATGCAAGTGCAACTTAAACTGATCTATGGCAATTAAAAAAACAAACAAAAAAAAAACAAGAATTAAAAAGTTTGTTGTGGAAGGAACCCTTAAATAGTTGTTGAAGTCTCTCCCAGTGTTGGAGCACAGACTATATTTGCCATCTACTGGTCCATCACAGTAAAGAAACTCCCACAACTCCTTGAAATCATTTTAGTTTTCTTTTTACTGGTCATTTGTGGGGTGAGCCACAAGCTCGTCTTTATGTGCAGTCCATATAGCCTCAGAATACTTCTTAAACCGTATGTCCTACTGTGGCTGATCCGAACTTGTAACTTGATATTTCATCTCTGTTAGCTGTTGTTCATCAGTTGTACATTCCTGGTAGCAATATGCTCTGCTGTAGTTACAGTCTCAATGTGTGTGGTGTGTTGAATTAAAGAGGTGGTGAAGTTGCTGCAGGGCTGCAGGCTCTTCCTCTGGTCCTGTCCCTCTCGATTTCTGGAGCTGCACGGGTACCTCCTTTCTGGAGTGGGGTAACCACCTGGATTGTGGCAAACACTGGGTTGGATTGGATCATATTGGAAAGGGAAGGGTCTTGCACCAGCAGCTCTGCTGTACACAGGTGAAGGAAGGGAAGAGAGCTGTGCCTGTTAGAGCCTTCAGTTCCAAGAGAGTGAAAAAATAGGGGATTGCAATATTTATAGCCCAGCTGGAACTTATGTACATTAGCAGAGACCCCTGCTGGTTTTTGGTGTTGAGAGCCAACATGGGGGTGATACATCATATCACACCGAGGTGTGAAAATGCAAAGCCTGCTGGGGTTTTAAGTCATTTTGAGATTTCTCAGGTCTTGCCATTTGTGCAGGCCATTGTGTGTTAACACAAGGCTGTTGTCATGATTGTCTTGTTTCTTGTGCCCACTTATGTTAATTTCCTGTTTTACTTTGAAGTAGGGCTGGGTGATATGACCTCAAATTAAAGTCACGATTAACTGAACAATTTACCTCAATTATGATTAATGAGCTATTATTTTAATATCATTGTATTTTTTGCCTCACAGGTCACTGAAGTTTTTGCAGCAAATATATTTGTGGACTCTCATTTTGCCACGTTCTCCACCATGTCTGTCTGTTCTTCTCTTTACCTGCTAGTGGTGGGGGATTGATCGAAATATTAATAATATGGATACCAACATTGCTATTGATATTGATGGATACCAGTGAGATCAATACTTTTGTTTCATCTCTCCTGTTTAAGCTGCTGCGGTTTCTTCAAAAATGAAACTTAGCTGTCTGTGTAGTCAGTGCAGCTCCTGTCACAGTGAGGAGCACGTTGCTGCTCCTACCCGCTCTCCATCATGTGACACAGCAGCACCAGCAAGCAGGCTCATCCAAATACTGAAAATAATGCTATTCTGAATATGACTCAGATTTGACTGAATATAATCACAATTTTTATTTTTTTTTGTCAACTGTAAAAGGAATAACACATGATTACTAAATTTCAATTACAAGAAGATGTCCTGCAAACTTAAGTATTGTATTATATCACTGAGCTGATTAACCAAGAGTTGAGGAGGTTGGCAGAAATGATTGTGAAGGGCCTGCAACCTCTTTTCCCTGTGGAAGATGACAGCTTTAACAATTTTGTTTGGAGAAAAAAAAAAATTTAAATAGTATTTTCACCTTAGTATTTTCGATTTCGTACAAACTTTGCCCAAATTCTGTCCTGGTTTTAACCAAATGGTATTCCAAAGGGGAAAAAAAAATCACAAAACAGTCATGAAAACCCATTCAGATTTAGCAATTTGATGATGCATCCACCTTTATTACTAAAAAGTATTGCTGTCGACGTACGATACAGGGCCAGTGTATCAATGATACTGGTGCTGTACTTTGCTTGGTATCAGATTGACACCAAATTTGCACTACTGCATACCCCTACCTCCTGCAAGATCACCTCTAACTCGGCCCGAGGTCACAACTAGAACTCTCTGGTGATAATATGATAACGTAAAAATTGGGCTGTCAAAGTTAACGCGTTAATGACGTGCTAACGCAAATTCTGTTTAACGCCACTGTTTTTTAACACGAGAATAACTTACACACTTCTCTGTAAATATGACCCTCGGCCAATAAGTGTATTTACAGTCAACATGTGGGACAGACATGGCGACAGGGGAGCGTGCCTATGTTCCCTCAGCCCTATGTTCCCACAGCCCTATGTTCCCTCAGCCCTATGTTCCCACAGCCCTATGTTTCCTCAGCCCTATGTTCCCACAGCCCTATGTTCCCTCAGCCCTATGTTCCCACAGCCCTATGTTTCCCAGCCTTTCCCACAGCCCTATGTTCCCTCAGCCCTATGTTCCCTCAGCCCTATGTTCCCACAGCCCTATGTTCCCTCAGCCCTTTGTTCTCTCAGCCCTATGTTCCTTCAGCCTTATGTTCTCTCATTTCTAAGGTTTTATTTTCTTTCCAAATTAGGCCCTATGTTCCTACATTTCCTCTATCAGCAATTTGCATCAGATTTTATCCCCATTTCTGACAATTTGGTCAATTAGTCAATTCGGGCAGCACGGTGGCTTAGTGGGTTGCTTACTGTGTTGCCTCACAGCTAGAAGGTTCCTGGTTTGAACCTCAGCAGGGGTCTTTCTGTGTGGAGTTTGCATGTTTTCCCCGTGCTTGCGTGGGTTTCCTCCGGGTACTCCGGCTTCCTCCCACAGTCCAAAGACATGCATGTTAGGTTCATTGGTGGTTCTAAATTGCCCGTAGGAGTGAGTGTGAGTGTTGTTTGTCTGCATGTGGCCCTGCGATGGACTGGCAACCTGTTCAGGGTGGACGCCTGCCTTTTGCCCGTAGACGGCTGGGATAGGCTCCAGCAGATCCCCGTGACCCTGCAGAGGATGAAACGGGTATAGATAATGGATGTCTGTCTGTGTCTTCGATTCTGTATGTTTTTTTTTGCGGTTTACTTTTTTTTAGTTATGCGCTTTGGGTTGCACCCAGTACATGTTTAAAGGGATGGTTCAGAGTAATTTCAACCTAGGGTCCTGCACCATGACCTCGTGCCAAATGCCCTCCAGAAGCTAGTTTTCCCTTGCTCAATCAGTGGCATTTTGAGAAATGGAAATGAGGGAACAAAGGGCTGAGGGAACATAGGGCTGAGGGAACATAGGGCTGAGGGAACATAGGGCTGAGGGAACATAGGGACTAATTTTCAAAATTTTCAGTGAAAAAAAAATTCTTAGAAATGAGGGAACATAGGGCTGTGGGATCATTGGGCTGTGGGAACATAGGAATGACCCCGGCGACAGGAAAGGGTCTTATGAACGGCAAGTTTAGCTTTAAGGTGCTGCCAGATGGGTCTGTTAAAAAGAAAAAGGTTATTTGTATTTATTGTCGCTGTGAATTGAGTTACCACCGCAGGTAAAGTTAGTTACACATCTGACATTCGCTTGTTTTTTTTCTCTTTGAACTTTAATAGCAACATGAAAACAGCACCAATTTCATCCAGGTTGGTATCATTTTGTAGATATAAGTATGCCAGACATTTCACAAGTGTCATCAACCCTCCAAGCTAAGTGAGTGTGGCAAAAAGTCTAAGGAACAGCACTGAATGTCCTTCTGAGTACCTCGCTGCTGCCGTGGAGCTTAGAGACCACCAGCAAATTACTGCGGTCAAGCAGCAGCCCGGACAAAATACACAAAGAAGCATGATGAATTAAGCCCCCAAATAGTACGGCAGCATTGGTGGACTTTCGGTTTTCAAACTTAAAGGCTTAAAAAAAAGAAATAAAGCAGATCCCCATGACGATGCATAGGACAAAATGGGTATAGATTAGGGTTTCTCAACGGTACTGCCCCACAGGGGGCGTTCTGAGCCTTTAAGGGGGTGCTGGAAACGTCAGGGCTTAGAGGGGGGCACTCAGGCACAATGAGGCCCTCCACGCCTTGAAAACTCTATTTTAAACTTCAATGGTTTCCCAAGGTTTTTTTTTATAGTGCAAATCTATTTATGTTTCAATAAAATGTTTTGCTCAGTTTTCCTTTCAAAAAGTAAAGCTGCTGTCTGAGACCAAAACCCAGAGTCTGCTGCTTCCATGACCCCGTAAAATTTCCTTTTCTCTCTATGTCACAGACAGCCGAGTGGGATTGGTCACCATAGTAACACCCATAAACACACAGCAGCACATTTCATGGGCCTCATTCAACAACCAATGAAAACATACACAACCAAGACCACGTAATCACGTTTAATCACAAACATTTACAGTACAATCAAAAATAGTGGAAAACAAGAAAAAGTGCCGGCAGTACAAAGCTAATTACATAAATTATAGATTTATTATTTATTCCCTGTCACCGAGCAACGTACATCTGCCGATGTGCTTGCTAAGTGAGCAGATGTTCTCCAATGAAGCCATGAAGCTGTTGCGATTACAGGAGCAGTTTTCTCAAAAACATCCAGACAAGGCATCTAAAGACTCGGCTTACTGAACAGGGATTCAGCTGACCTCTCCACATGCAGACAAAATACAAAAATCATCTGAACCTCGTGAGCTCTGGTGCACTCAGGCTGAAGCTCACGGCGATGTGTCCGGATGCGAAAAAGATGGCAGCAGCCCACCAAGCGCAGGACTCCCACTAAAAATGAAGAGCAGCAGTGTAAATAGTTTTCTTTTTTTCACGTTGCCAGGCCTTGTCAGTAGTCTTCTCCGAAAATGACCGTTTGAAATGTTTAAGGCGCATTAATTGACGCGCGAGTGGTTCAAGGTTTTTAACTGGTTAATTCACGACTGTTTACGTGAATTGTGCATGATGTTGTTGGCATCTTTAATTAGCCTACCCATTAAACAGATTTTCAACAAATTCTACTGTAGTATTTTTTTTTTCGTAGTTCCAAGAATTTATTTACAAAGGTTGTGATGAATTAAAAATCATAAAAGGCGGTGTGAGCTTTCTCTCTGTAGAAAGATCAATTTGATTTAAATTCAGTCTCGCAGTTCAGATCAACTGAAGAGGTTTTGGTCCCAGTGCAACTACAGTATTATTCTATTATTTCCATGTCATTTCCATTATTTCCATTTCCACAAATTAAAATCCATGCTTACACACACACACGCAAATTTTTCTTTTTTTTTTCTCTTTTTTTGTGTGTGTGTGTGTGTGTGGGGGGGGGGCATTAAGAGCATCATTGTGGCTCAGGGGGGCGTTTGTTCAAAAAAGGTTGAGAACCACTGGTATAGATGATGGATGGATGGATGGATGGATAAACAGAACATTCAAAAAATGTGATTAATGTGCGATTAATTGCGAGTTAACTATGAAAATCTTTCGATTAATCGCGATTAAAAAATTTAATTGACTGACAGCCCTAATAAAAGTATAATTTTTAAAAAATAACATTAACTTAAACATTTCCATTCACAAACATACATTTTCAAACATGTGTTTAACAATAAAAATTCTTGAGTACAGATCCCTTTAAAACTGCTAATGATATATTTCTTGAACATAAACTACTTCCTACTTTCTATAAAACATTTGTTTTCACACTTCAGCTTGTTGACAATCAAAAATGTGTTTAAGTACGACAGAAAGTTGATTCAATCCAAACCCGTTACGAATGAGGAAAATTTATGCAGAAAAGAAGGATAAGGAAGAAAGGTAGAGAAATATGTGTTTATTAAAATAGTAAACAAATATTGCAAATGCTGAATGTCAGAAAAGGGCTAGAAAGGGTACATAAAGAAACAAAATAAAAAAGCTCAGGAGGGATAAGATTGCGTAAAAAGAGTCAAAGACCTGCATGGATTTCAAGCATTATCACTAGGTTCACTTCAAGGAGCTCAAGTAACTGCAGCCCAGTGTAACACTCTCTTTTCACATATTCATCTCTGACGTACTGAAAACCAAGAAGGAAAGTGAGGAAGAGACTGAGAGAAGCAATACGCTCCCTATCCCAGTTTTATTTTAGCCCTTGGGGAACTGTAGAAATTGTCAGACGGAGGAGCTTTTCTGACATCCTCCAGGAAGCTATATAGTTGGATTTTTTTTTTTTTTTTTACTCTCCTCAATTCAAGCCTTTTAGCCCCTTAGTTTTCTGTTTTATGATTTTTCCAGTGACACAACGTCAGGTGTCAAAAAGTGAATGAGAGCAGTGTTTTAGAAAGGTGAAAAAGAAGAAAATATTCTAATTGATATAAAGATTTTACTTTTAATGGTGTATTGTTTCACCATTTCACCTAACGGGGCGTTGTCATATTTGCCATGCACACAAAAAGGAACATACCTTAATCAATTTTGAAGGCAACTTAAGAGTTTAGTATTAGTTACCTCTTTCTCCTTCATAACCAGACCTGAGGAATAGCAAGGAAAGAAATAGCTACCCTTCTTTTTGATCTTGAAAACTCCATATACGTCTCACTGTGTTGCCTTAATTTATCATTCTTTAACACTCACTACCACACACTGGGGATGCACACATAATATATTCACTCAACATTCACAAAAAACAGCTTCAATGCAGCATGCATACAACACATAATAAACAGATCTTTGGACTATCAGGAGAGACTCTGTGGATGGGCACTGTATAAATGCAAATTATTCAGGCCACAGGGGCTTTTTCAATTATGCAGGACGGGAAAAGCAAGGTTAAAATAAAGCATGCTCTTAACTTGGCCATTCGGCTTTGCACATCCATTTTCATGTCTGTATGTGTCCAATGTGGCTAGCACATCAAACAAGTAGAGAAAGAGAAGGAGGGCGAGCTAGCACTAGCAGGTCATTACAGCAGGCTGGCACTAACATATGACATTTTATGTGATGGCTGAAAGGTCAGTCCAAATGGAGCTGCAGCTGAAAAATTGAAGATTGAAGGAGTGTGCCCATAATCATATTTCATGGATGTTGGCTTCTTGGGTACGAGACAGGCTTGACAAGCATATACTGATTTTTTTTCTCTCTTTTTTGTATTTTTTTATTCCTGAATAAACTGCACATTATTCATATAGGTTGCTGTTGTAATATTTGCTTTGTTTAAAAAAGTGGTGTGAATTTATGTTTTCTGCAGAATTGTTGCTGTTAGTAATAATCATGGCTTAAAAAGTTACTTCAAAAAGTTAGTCAAGAATGACCTTGTTTTGTCTCTGATTAACATGCTTTACTGTTAGCTAACATGTACCTGTACAGTTGACAAGGCAAGGCAGGTTTATTTGTATAGCACATTTCGTGTGCAAGACAATTCAAGGCGCTCTACATAAAACATTTGAAGCATTACACAGCATTAGAAAGTACATTAGAACAGGAGGAAATAAACAGAAGATAAAATAATAAAATGCAAAAAAGTTAATCAACAGTTGTTTTTGATTAAAAAAAGAAAAAAATCAATTAAAAATGTAGATAAAAAATCAAGAAATGAAAGTTAATGGTTTTGATAAAATGTGGCAAACAGTATGACGGTATGACAATCAGTTTCTGTCAGGAAGAGGCCAGTTTCAGGTAACAGCTCTTGCTTCACAGATCTTTTTCTTGTGACCACCCCCTTTGATTCATTGTTTTATTTATATATATATATATATATATTTTTATCTTAGGCACTAACTAACTCTTCAATGTATATTTGATAAGAAAATATGTATGTCAGCCATGCAGAATATTTCCAAAAGCCTTAAAAAAAATAGAATAAAAATCATGCTTTCAAAATGTTTATTCAGCAGTTAAAATATAATTTTCCAGCAAATGCACCTTCATATAATAAATGTTATTTTGTGCTGTGTTAATAAATGCTTACTCCATATAGTGCGAATATATAACTTTGTAGATTAAGATCTGGGCAGCACGGTGGCTTGGTGGTTAGCACTGTTGCCTCACAGCAAGAAGGTTTCTGATTCGAACCTTGACAAGTGTCTGTGTGGAATTTTCATGTTCTCCCCTTGTGTGGGTTTTCTCCAGGTACTCCAGCTTCCTCCCACAGTCCAAAGACATGCATGTCAGGTTACTTGGTGGTTCTAAATTGCCCATAGGAATGATTGTGTGTGAGTGATAGTGTAGTAGTGAGATAGTTTCCACAGGTGGAATGCCCTAACCACTCCCATGCATAATGTGTGCATAATATAGTAGTTGGCGCAGGTAATATCACAGGTTTCGGGAGGTGGATGATTGCGTTCTTTGTGGGGGAACGCCCCTCCTGCTATCCCTTAATAGCAGCTTTAGGAGGTTTGGCGCAAGATAGGGTCCATAATCTCTCAAAACGGTGTAGTCTACTAAACTGTGTGCATGTGAGGGTTAGATATGATCAAAGATCATTATGAATGCAATCTAAAACCTTTCAAGTGTGTGGGAAGTGTGGGAAGGATAGAACAGTTCTTTCATCTGTTGTATGTCTGTAATATATTATTGACTTTGTCGTCAACAATCACCCAGGCCCAAACTTAATGATAAATCACCAATCAACGTATTCATCATATAGTTTCATTTTCTGTAAAACCACTTCAATAAAAAGTTAAGTTTCAAAGTTTTTGACAGTAGTGTGACTTTTTTGGCCCAAATTTGGCAAATTATGTTGTTAAATGTGTATTTGTGCCTGCAGCTGCAAAAATCAAATTAAAATTTATTTATAAACTGCTTTTCATGGCCCCAGGCAACACAAAGCGCTTCACGTAATAATAAAAACAATGTACATTAAAACAAAATAAAAGCCATCACACACCCAAATATACTATATAACAATGAAAAACACACACACAATCAAAGCAGTCCACCAAATCAACAAACCACCTCATGCACCACAACATAACACAACTCTCTCTTTTCTGTCTCCTACATATATATAAGTATAAAAATACTTCTAATTAACTAAAATAAATAAATGAATAAATATCTAAATATCTGGCTCGGCACTGCTTTGGGGATCTAACCCACTAATGTCCACAGAGGCCATCACCACAGCAACCACCCAGAGCAGGGCAGGCCAGAGTACAGACCACATTCGTTGGAGTGCAGTGCAGGAGCCCTATCCACCCAGACAAGGGTGATCACCAAGGCAACAGCCCCTCAAACAGAGCAGGCAAAGCCCCCACTGTGAATGATCTCTATTGAGGTAAACACTAGAGTAAATAAGAAATAAAAATAAAATAAAAATAACTACATAGAATAAAATAAAAATATCAAATAACCTCAAGACAAATAGCAATCATAAAAATACACAAAAGATTTGATAGAATGGATTGAATATAATAAATAAACCAATCAATCAATAAATAAAATAGATAAATAATCATGAAAAACGATTAAATAAAATTCAGTTAAAAGCAAAACTAAAAAGGACAGTCTTGAGCCTCTTTAAAAACATCAACAGTCTCTGCAGCCCGAGGTTCTCTGGTAGGCTGTTCCACAGACGAGGGCCGTAGTAATGGAAAGAAGCCTCGCCGTAAGTTTTAGTTCTTACTTTCGGAACAACTAAAAGGCCGGTACCGGAGGACTTCAGGGTACGCGAGTGTTCGTAATTTAAAAGAAGATTAGATAAATAAGAAAGCCCAAGAGCATTACATTTATAAACATCCAAAATAACCTTAAAATCAATCCTGAAACACATGGGGAGTCAATGCAGTGATTTTAAAAATGTGGTAATGTGCTTCTGCCCTCGTCAGAACACAGCTGAGTTCTGGAGTAATTGTAAGTTTGAAATAGGTTTTTTTGGAAGACCAGAGAGCAGGGCATTACAATAATCTATTCTACTGGAGACAAAAGCATACATCAACACCTCGGTGCTGGCAAGAGAGAGAAATGGGTGGACTCTACTGTTGGGCCACATGCCATGTGCCACCGAAAACCGCATGGTTTTCTGCATGGCTTTCTGAGACAAAGGAGACAAAGGAAACAATAAAAACTCATATCCCCAGCATGCCTGACAATTTCATTGTTCGACACCAAGGTGTGAAAAGTGATATCACACCCTCATACTGGATGAGGATCTTCATCTCACAGCAGGGACCCCCAACGAAGGCGGGTTGCATCCCTGCAACTTAAAAACCGTGAACACCCTCAGTTCTGCTTCTAGACTCTTCTGCTCTGACCTTTTCCACTTGACTCAGGATATCCTCTTTTGGCCTACTCCAGCCCGCCACAGCTCCCAGCAGGCAACCACGAGGGCCCGTCCAGTAACGCTCTGGTGAGCCACTTATAAAGGAAACACTGTTTAACGCATCCCATCCGGCCAGTACCACAAGTGACCCGCGCACGCATCTGGCGCAAAAGAGGCACGGTGGCGCCACAGAACGACGCAACGGTTCCAGACGCATTTCCATAGGCAGACCCAGCTGCGCCGAGACGGTGCAACCTGCATACCCCATGGAAGCTGAGAGAACCAGGACAAAAAAGGAGCCGCTCTTGCGACCACATCCGCAGAGCGTAACCCAACAGCAGCTCTGCCGTACCCATACCAGTCGTCTTCCTCAGACTCCAGGAATACCTCCGATTGCCCCCTCGGAACAACAGAAGTAAGAGGCCTGTGTCTGGGTAGAGCTACTTAGCTTAGTTGTTGGTTTTCAAGATTACACCATTGTTACTGTATACCTTTATTAGGGCCTGAGCACCGAGGGTGCCAGGACCCTATTGTATTTCGAATGTTTATTATTATTATTATTATTATTATTATTATTAGGGCCTGAGCACCGAGGGTGCAAGGACCCTATCGTATTTCGAATGTTTATTACGGGGGCCTTAACATTCTCAAAAACTCATGAGATTTTGCACACACATTCATTGTGTGCAAAATTTACATATTTTATGGGTGCTTCGCATGGGCACACAAAAATGGCTCAATAGTGCCACCTTGTTTTTTTTAATCTACGTTTTTTTTTTTTCAAGTTTTCAAACTAAAGGCTTAAAAAAATAAAGCAGATCCCCATCACTCTGTATAGCAGGGGTCCCCAACCCCCGGGCTGCGGACCTGTACCGGGCTGTGGATCACTTGGTACCGGTCCACACAAGAAAAAAAAATTGCTTTTTTAAGTTTTATTAATTATATGAGTCTTAACGATCTTTTATTGTGGAAATCTTTGATTTCGAAAAATGGCTGGATTCTCTCAGTTACATCTTGATCACTTGAGCGCCAACATTTAACTCAAATTGCAAAATGAGTAATAAACAGACATCTTTGGCAAGTTTCCTTATGAAGGGGAAATGCACAGTGAAGAGAGAGAAGAACAGCCTACGGCTTCCAAGAAAAAGAAAGCTTTTAACAGACAATACCAGGAGTCCAGCTGAAATATGGATTTATCACCACAGGTGATTCACACGTACCAAGCCCTGCGTGAGTTTTTATTACCTCCGCCAAGGAGATTATGTTTTTGCCGGTGTTTATCTGTCTGTCTGTCTGTCTGTCTGTGTGCAAGACAACCCAAAAAGTTATGGATGGATTTTGGTGAAATTTCCCGGAGTTGTTGGAAATGTAAAAAGGAAGAACTGATTTCATTTTGGGTGTGATCTGGAAGAAATCCTGGATTTTTTAATCAATTTCCAATTTTCGATAATTGTTGCGCTCGGTGGAGGTCTGCGCTTCTCTAGTTTTCTATAATGTAATGGGGATAGATGGATGTTACCAGAGACTTCGATGTTATATTCATGTTATGTTATTGGCGTAATCAAAACGAGGAGCCTGCCCATCACAGTGAATGCATGCAAGCTTAATGGTTATGCGGTTGTTGAATTCATTAACATCATTAACACTCATTCGCTACCACTGACGTCTATAGTCGTCAATTGGGTCTAATATGTGTCACTGGGGTTGCGAGGCAGAGCATCAAAAATAAATATCAGTTATGAACATCATGGTCAGTGCTCTGATCCACCAGATGGCAGCATCACCACTCTGTATAAAGGCGCCATTCCCAGCCACGCAGTACCACGGGAAGTACGGGGGCTGCAGCACCTCAAAAATATATTAAAAAAAAAAAACCCCAACAAACAAACAAAAAAAAAAAACATTGAAAACAAGGGAGGATTCATTGAAAGGACTAGATTTTAAAGTCCCTAGTGTTTGCACCACTTCTGATTTCCCAGGGGAGTTTGAAGATGGCTGCTATGAGGCTTTACCACCGGGACACATCATCAGATGTGTACCTCAGCATCACAGGGTGTTTCGGCCATTTATCACAATACACTTTCCGCTGAGGCAGGCCCACCACAGGTTGATCAAGCCTGGGTTTGTGTCCCATGGTTAGTTCCCCCTAGTAGCCCAGATGGTGTCATTCCTCTTCAGCCAGAGCCAATGGCTCGTCCTCTCAGCGATGTTGGCCAGCTCTTTGATGGTCTTTCTGTAATCCTGTCCCCTGATTCTAACCTCCCTAAGGAGCTTTGCTGTTGTACTGGCTACAAAGCCCCTACACTCCACCTCCACTGGGCGCACCTTTACCTTCCAGCCTCTGTCCTCTGCCTCGGCTGCTAGGTTGGCATACCGCAGCTTTTTTCGCTCAAACGCTTCCTCGGTGGCGTCCACCCAAGGAACCGTTAGCTCGATGATGTAGGCGAGCTGGTGGGAGTTGGACCAGAGGACGAGATCTGGTCGCAGGGTGGTCGTCGCGATCTCCGGAGGGAAAGATGAGCCTCTGATCTAAGTCCACTTGCATCTGCCAGTCTCTGGCTGCGTTTAGTGGGCCCAGATCCGGGGTTAAGGGGCCAGATCTCAGCTTGACCCCTTCCAAACAAACGATGGTGGGTGTTGGTGCACATCCTGGTTGCTGAAGGGTTGGGCATTGATGCGCTCCAGTTTATCGGCCAGACACCTGAGGACCTGGTTATGTCTCCATGTGTATCTGCCTTGAGTGAGGCTGGTTCTACAGCCGACCAGGATGTGCTTGAGTGTTGCTGGGGTTGTACACAGGGGGGAGGATGGGTCCTTTCCAAGCCATAGCTACAGATTTACTGGAGAGGGCAGCACGTCGTATGTAGCTCGGATGATGAAGCTCAGTCTGTTGGACTCCATGCTCCAGAGTTCGCTCCATGTGAGTTTCCTCTTTTCAACCCCTTCCCACCTCATCCAGCGGCCCTGTTTGGCTTGTGCTACAGCTCTGGAACGTCTAGCTGCTTCCTCTTGTTGGCGCACCTCCTCTACCACCAGAAAAAAAGTGGTAGGAAAAAAAAAAAGTTTCAAATTTACTCTAAATTCTAGTGGGCTGTTTTAATGTTTCTTACAGTATTATTCAGTGGTTGGTCGTGTATTTGGTACCTGGGCCAGTGCGGGTTTAAATACTTGATCCACAATGACTTTATAATATACAAGCCACCAATGAAAAAAAAACACATCATAACAAGAAGAGGGGGCTGCGTAATTTAGAGATTACCCATCACTGTATTACTTGGAGAGGTTTTTATTTTCTTGAGGTCAGAGGATGTCTGGCCAGCATTTGCGGTAGATGTGGGAATAGTCACGGCCAGGGTTGGATGGGGGAATTTATTTCCAAAATGTCTGAAACTGCTGGTGGTCGAGGAGGGACAGGAACATTAATTGTTCCTGATCTTTAAATCGGTTCCTTATCTGGCAGATAAGGTTTTCCAGAACACTGTTGAGGAGTTTCTTGAACTGTGCGCGTATCCCTCCGTGCGCTGGCCCTCTCCTTGTGCTTGGAGCACCCCAGATGCACAATCTCGGGTGCAATCTCTGTGCAATAGTGTCAAAAAACTCTTTCACCCCTGACAGACATCAAATGATTCGTTCTGCAGTATTTCAAAAACATCGTGTTACTGACATCTGTCATCTTGTCTACCGCGACAAATGGTGTTATATCCTTTATAGTTGCTACGGCGCACACAAACACACTTCATACATATATATATATATATATATATATATATATATGTATATATATATATATATATATATATATATATATATATATATCTATATATATATATATATATATATATATATGTATGTATGTATGTGTATATATATATATATATGTATATATATATATATATATATATATATATGAATGCACAGCTGTCTCAGACTGCCAGCATCCCCCGGCAACCCCTGCTGAGATCATGCTCCCGCGGCTATGCACAGTCTGATGACATGAGCGTATATGTGATGGAGGATGTTTTTAATAAAGAAATTCAAATAAAAGTTGGTTCTGTAAACAAAAAAAATATTATTTACACTTTTCAGATGAAAAGATTTAAAATAATATTGTGGAGTTAAATCAACATTATGTCTATTAATTAGATGGTAGAGTGAAAACTTACCATTAGAGTCTAAAACAACAGTGATAAAAAAAACTGTTTTGAATGGAATATGTGTTTTTCACAAAATAAAAATGTTAGCACTTGGGTCAAGCGACTTTCGTCAAAATAAATTGCTATTTTAAGCAAGACTTTAGTGATTGTCTGTAGGGGACCCATCCACACTAACAGGGAAATGTAACTTTGTAAGTGTACAGAAAGTGTATAAAAAGGACTGTATGTGCCGGTATCACTGTCTGGTTGCTGCCACCTTATTATAAGTTCGTACAAGTTGTGCAAAACGGATGCAAAAAGAAGAGAATTTGTGGCTGGTACTTCTATAGAACTGGAATAGTACTTAGATGTTTATAATAAACAAGGTGTTCATTAGAAGCATAAACAGTCCTTTTTATACATTTTCAGTTCAAATATTTACACTTCTTACCATCTAATAATAGACCTGGGGTTGTTTTAATTCTGGAAGGCTCTTAAAATGCCCCCACTGAAGCAATCACATAATTAACAATAGTAAAGTTAAAAAAGTCATTTTTTAAAAAAACCTAATTCTGTCTTCAAGCAAAATGTTCTGCAATGAGAGCAGTTGCTGACTCATTTCTGATGGCATGAGGCCAGCAGTCTCTTGTATATGTATTTTACATAAAACTGCAGGTATTTACCATCATGATGAGCCTTTCTTTCTCTGTATGCCACCTTTCCTTTTTTTTTTTTGAGAAAACTGCTAGACACTCATGAATTTAGAACTATATTATGAGAGAAAATGTCACTTGACAGCCAACCCATGGATTTAAGGGACCACTATAAATTATTAATCAAAGGAGCTGTTTGCATTGTTGGTTGGCTCCTTTTAAAGATCAAAGAAAAAACTGTCTTATTTTTTTAAACAATAAGAGAAGAAAAGCATTGTCTAAACCACATTTTATTATATTCTTTTTTTTACCTTTCCATAATGTGTTGACATTTCTGATGAATTGAAAAACTAAAAAATAAGTACAACACAAGTAGGAGTCTTTTTAATGAGTGCCATCTTTTTATTTAGGTACTTCAACAGTTTCTTCGAGCAAGTAGGTGGCAATTTTTTACTATCATTATTTTATTATTCTTTTTTATTAGCGTCGAGCTTATCTTTTTTCTTTACACCCTTAGTGTAGAACCAGCATCATATACACTACTCAAAAAAATTAAAGTAACACTTTGTAATCAGAGTATAGCATCAAGTCAATTAAACTTCTGGGATATTGATTTGGTCAGGTAAGTAGCAGAGGGGGTTGTTCATCAGTTTCAGCTGTTTTGGTGTTAATAAAATTAACAACAGGTGCACTAGAGGGGCAACAACGAGACAACCATCAAAACAGGAATGGTTTTACAGGTTGAGGCCACTGACTTTTTTCTCCCCTCCTCATCTTTTCTGACTCTTTTTTTTTTTTTTTTTTTACCAGTTTTGCATTTGGCTAGGGTCACTGTCACTACTGTTAGCATGAGGCAATACCTGGACCCTACAGAGGTTGCACATCCTCCAGGATGGCACATCAATACGTAGCATTGCCAGAAGGTTTGCTGTGTCTCCCAGCACAATCTCAAGAGCATGGAGGAGATTCCAGGAGACAGACAGTTACTCCAGGAGAGCTGGACAGGGCCGTAGAAGGTCTACAGCCCATCAGCAGGACCAGTCTCTGGTCCTTTGTGCAAGGAGGAGCAGGAGGAGCACTGCCAGAGCCCTACAAAATAACCTCCAGCAGGCCACTGGTGTGAATGTCTCTGACCAAACAATCAGAAACAGACTTCATGAGGGTGGCCTGAGGGCCCGACGTCCTCTAGTGGGCCCTGTGCTCACTGCCTGGCACCATGGAGCTCGATTGGCATTTGCCACAAAACACCAGAATTGGCAAATCCGCCACTGGCGCCCTGTGCTTTTCACAGATAAGAGCAGGTTCACTCTGAGCACATGTGACAGACGTGAAAGGGTCTGGAGAAGCTGTGGAGAACGTTATGCTACATTACATGTTACATCGTTCAGCATGACTGGTTTGGTGGTGGGTCAGTGATGGGGAGGCATATCCATGGAGGGACGCACAGACCTATACAGGCTAGACAACGGCACCCTGACTGCCATTAGGTATCAGGATGAAATCCTTGCACCCATTGTCAGACCCTTTGCTGGTGCAGTGGGTCCTGGGTTCCTCCTGGTGCACGACAATGCCCGGCCTAATGTTGCGAGAGTATACAGGCAGTTTCTGGAGGATGAAGGAATTGATACCATTGATTGGCCCCCACGCTCGCCTGACCTAAATCCAATAGAACACCTCTGGGACATTATGTTTCGATCCATCCGATGCCGCTAGGTTGCACCTCAGACTGTCTAGGAGCTCAGTGATGCCCTGGTCCAGATCTGGGAAGAGATACCCCAGTACGCCATCCGTCGCCTCATTAGGAGCATGCCCTGACGTCAGGCATGCATACATGCAAGTGGGGGCCATACAAATTACTGAATACCATTTTTTTTTTTTTTTTTTTTTTTTTAATTCAAATTTTTATTTGGAACAAAGGTGATACATGTTATACATTATTTCATAATTACATCCTGTCCCTGTTTTTGATATAAAAACCATTTTGAGTTGCTGCAATGAAATTTCAGCAAAATGGACTAGCCTGCCGCATAATTTTTTTTTTCACTGTAATTTTTGGGGTGTCTTTGAATTCAGCCCTCTGTAGGTTGATAACTTTCATTTCCATCAAATGATGTGGCATCCTTTTGTTCCTAACACATCACCCAGTCCATAACAGTATAAATAAACAGCATGATTTTTTTTCCCATTGAGATCTGATGTGTTTTCAAAGTGTTCCTTTAATTCTTTTGAGCAGTGTACACAAAAGCCCTGTAAGAAGGTTTATTCAGTGGCAAAGAACTCAAATACAGGACTGCTTCACGGGTCATGGGTTGAAACAGGCCCAATAGTTAGACAAGGTTTTTAATAGAAGACATAAAAGATTTAACTAGCAGGGTCAAAACAAGTGTGAATACATAGAATATCCACAGAGCCACTAATAGGACTCAGGTAATGGCTAACAGGGAAAAGGCTGCATGGTAACGTTTACTCTGTGTTGAGCTGGGCTAATCAGTCACAGGGGTGGAAATCAGTACAGCTTTAGCAGATGAGCAATAGCAGGAGGGTGGTGGGTCTGGCAGGACAGAATGGAGGGAGGACAGCAAGAAAATAAAGCAGGAGGTAGATGATATAATGAAAAGAAAACATTACTCAGGTAGTGTTCTGGGACATTACACCATTAAAGGCAAGACACTAACCAAAGACAGCAAAAGGGCTTTCTGCAACATTGATAAGGGAGGTTTTTTTTTTTTTTTAATCCTTTGTCTCATTTTTAGCCTGTTCATCAATTTAAAGCAGTTTAGGATCATAAGAGTCACTTACTCTCTTTTAGAGTTTTGCCTTGTTTTTATTTTCTCTGTCCTTGTGAGAGAAGCCATTTGTATTTTCTTCCCACACGCTGACTGATAACTCATGTTGTCATTAAGCTATGTTTGCGTGGGCTCAGAATGATCAAGAAATGTTCATGCACTAAAATCTTCTTCAAATAATGTTTTACAAAGCTGTGTGTCAGTCTCGTTTTGAAATTACATTAAGATTTGCTCATAACAATCATAACAAAGGAGTTAATTCCTCTCATTTGGCAAATAAAACTACTGAAGTATAGTGTGTATTGTGTATTTTGGTGCCGTATTTCACCAATTTTTGTTAAATCTTTCTTTTGTCAGTTATTTCGTTTCGTCTGGATTTGTTTTTTCAAGAATCAAAAAAAAAAGAATGAGACCATCCCAAAGCGAAATTTGATGATTTGATCATTTTATAACAACTGCATTTGTTTTGGTCAAAAGAAAGCTGCCTGAAAGCTTTATTTTCTTTTTTTCACATGGACCTCTGAGAATTATATGTAAAAGAAGTCATAAGAATGCTTTTCTTCACCAACAGAGAGGTAACTTTACCTAACCTGCCCAAAGGTAAGGTCTTTAGAACAAACAAGGCGATCACTACCGCACTCATTGTAATTACTGAGAATGGCTTTTCCAATGCTCTGAATGTCTTTTCTTTAAGGGTAAAATAAAAATGTATGTTGTTTTCTGTAATGAAACCTGTTTCAGCCCTTTGCTGCTTAAAGATATTATTAGCACATTAGGTAACAGTGAATTTGTTCTGTAAAAAGAGTCCAGTAAGGCAACACAAAATTACAGCAGGGTTTAGCAGATCGATTACCCTGCAGCTCTGACCACAATTCATATACAATTGTGTGTTTATGTCTTTTTATCATCATGTATGGGGCATGTTCTGTATTAATGCACTAAAGCCTTTTTCTAACGTCATTGTATGCATACTACCTCATTACAAATCCGTTGAGCCAATGAAAATGTTTTCATTGCCTTCACATCTTCTTGAAGAGTACAGCATAACAGGTAAATGATGGTCTGGTCGATCTCAGGTGTTTAAATCTTCATGCATAGAGTTCAAGTATAAACCTTAAAAACCTGATATAAACCAGTCATCTTGTCTCCTCAGGCTCCCTCGAGTCTCCAAGGGGTTTACCTGAGAGGCTGAAAGACCGAGGTTCCGGTGCAGTAACTTAATCTGGTTCATTTGTACTACAAGGCTATGTCGTTAAGGAACACCTGATGAAAGTATAATTTTGAATGGTTTTTGTGAAGAAAATATTTTTTTGTTGCTTTTGTTGTTACAATAACTGCTTCTCTAGTGTAACGATTCCCAATATAGAGTCCCTGCCAAAGATTACAAGGGCTGCGGGAGGTTTTTCACTGCAAATGTACAAAATTATAACACATTTATTGGTTTATTAAAAGTCTGTTTGAAGATGATAAACATCAAATGCAGCTGGTGCAGACAGATGTATTTTGGCTGTCAGGTGGACAAGTGCTTGTGTATTTTGTGGAACTTCAGGAAATTCAAGTTTGATTGAAAGAACACATGTAAGCAACACTGATGCATTTTTGATTAAATACTTCAAAGACAAATTCACTCTCTCTACAATGAGACCAAAATCTTATCCTGGGTCTTGAATGAAAAATGTTATACAAAGGTGCTTTTAATTTTAAAAAACTTTAATTCAAATTAATTCAAACTTTAGTTGAATGAAACTGGATGTCATAATAATATCCAATGAAGATGAAATTGTCATGATGTGTAAAGTCAGCACTGCGCTCTTCACATTACTTTACTTTGCATGTGAATTTTTGTTTTTTTTCTGATGATGGCACATATCCTACTTATCAAAGAAATTATGACTTTCATTGCTACATTTCTATCCTCATAGACATCAAATACCACATAGCTGCAAAAGCAAGTTTTCTCGACTTTAAGCCAATTCAGGGTTAAAGAAATATTTAAAGACAGCATATACAAAAAAAAGACCCGATTGTCATGCTGTTGCACCCAAAGGTTCCACAACCTCTGCACACATGTAGCTGCTTGCATAGTAGCGTTCCAACATTTTTCATTCTATGCTCTCATCCTTGAATGTATTGTTCAAGTTCCACAGTAATATCTCTTGCTGATATGTATTCTGAGCTAGTACACTGGAGGTTTGTCCTTACCAAGATTTGGACTGCTTATCTTTTATTCCAAAGATGTTAGTAGTTCACCAGCCGCTATATACAGCACTGTTTGAGCAAGCCACCGGGTGGCTGACAGACAAATATACTCACAATGTCGTACTAAGAGCAATCCTGTGTCTGTGAATACAGCAATAAGTGGACAGTTATTATGAGCTGCACTCTATACAAACTTATATAATTAAGAAATAGAACCGTCTGAGCAGCCACTGGGCACTTCCTTCCAGCACGAAGCCAAATTAAAATCACATGAGGGTCATCCCATATGAACCTCTGAGATAAATTTATATTGGGTTAGTATAGTGAACAAAGACATGATACTATTGTGTGTTAATGGCGTGGTCTCCACGCAGTGACTCTACACAATTCAGAACAAGGTTACTTCCAGCATATTGTACACTTCATCCACCTGTGTTTCTGATAAATCTGTCTAACCAAATGCTTGTTTACGTCATGGAAAATATCAAGCAATATCTTCCATGAATATGAAAAATGACATTTATCTTCTCTTTTCTACTTGTTATGAGACATTACACATTTGACTTATTTTTTTTTTCATTTCAATTGATTTACAGTATGTAAGCTTTATGTTTCATATCCAGAAACAAAAGAATTCCCCTTACCTCAAGTCCACAAAAAGAAAGGAAGAACAGTGCAACCATGTGTTAGAGATTATAGTGGATGGCAACTTATGTTCTGTTATCTAACAGCAAAAAATAATGACTATAACATTACGAATCTGGTAGTTCAGTTGTCTGCTTCTCCTCTTCACGATGTGGTGTTTTCAAAATGAGATAGGTCTGGCCTATAGGCAGTTAAGCTGTAAATTGGCAGAATTAGCTCTGGCTTTGTCTTCCTGCAATAGCTACATCTTCCTGGAAAAATGTGTCACATTGATGGTACCATCAGAATTCCAATATAAACCTGTGGTGAGCGTGTCTGAATTGTAACCTCAGTTTCCTCTTAGTTGACAGGCGTGCCACCCACAGTGGTCTTCTACTGCAGTAGCCCATTTGTTTCAAGGTTTCAACGTGTCGTGCAAGATTGTATTTCTTCATACCTTGGTTGTAACAAGTGGTTATTTGAGTTACTGTAGTTTTCTATCATCTTGAACCTGTCTGCTTATTCTCTGTCTGACAACAAGGCATTTTTGCCCACACAACTGCCACTCACTGGATATTGTCTCTTTTTCTGACCATTCTCTGTAAACCTAAGAGATTGTTGTTTGAAAATTCCAATAGAGTAGGAGGTGCCGTAAGGGATATTATTTTGAATTAGCATTCACGCACATATAAAATGAACTCTTTAACATACTATACTGAAAACCTTACACACATACAAGTGAAATCTGACACACACACACACACAAGTGAAACTTATACACATACATGTGAAATCTTCTCATACATACAACTGGAAATTTATTCACTCACATACACTTGTGAAATCCTCTCATAGATACATGTGAAATCCTCTGATACGTACAACTGAACATCCTCTCATACATTCATACATGTGAAATCCTCTCATACATACAACTGGAAATCCTCTCTTACATACATGTGAAATCCTTTTATACATACAACTGAATTTTCAGTTGTATGTATGAGAGGATTTCACATGTATGTGTGAGAGGAAGTTTCAGTTGAAACAGGAAGTCATTTCAGTTGAAACGGAAGTTGGTTGGTTAGCGAAGTAGCGCAACTTAGAATACAGGTAACGAGGGGGTTTTAGTGATGTCATGTCAGCAGCCAAAAAGCAGTCTGACTGAAGCCAAAGACTTAATTAAGAGTATACTGGCTCCAGCAGAAACCACCCGCACACTCGGAAATGTTTCAATGAGAAAAACAAGAAGGATCAAAAAAATAGTTTCTAGAAAGTCTGATTGTATGTCTGTGGTAATGGGACGCTGATTTCACATGTATGTATGAGATGATTGCAGTTGTATGTACGAGATGATTGCACTGGGTTGTATGATGATGTGTGAATGCTAATTCAGAATAATGTCCCTCGTGGCACCTCATAATAGAGAGGCAGTTTCTTAAATGCTCAGACCCGCCCAGCTGGCACCAACAACCACATCACATTCAAAGTCACTTAAATCCCCTGTCTTCTTCATTCTGAACCTCAATTACAACTACAAAAAGTTGTCTTGTCCACATCAGTGTACCTAAATGCATGACATTCCTGCCATTTGATTGGCTGATAAGCTATTTATGTTCAAGCAATTTAGCATATGTACCAAATAAAGTGGCTGGTGAATGTACACCAGCAATGTCATGGGTATTGATGCACCCCCATACAGATACTGGCTTTTAGACCTTTTACTGATGTCTGGAGATGGCTTTTCTTATCTTTGGCACAAACGTACTTTTGTGTAAATATAGCTTAAGAAGACTGATGAAACTACTAAAATTGGATTTAGGAATATCAGACACATAACTAAAACCTGTAAAGATGGTGGTGGCTTATCATCTTTGAGAAAGAAATGTTGTTGTCTCAGTTGGTCAGATTGAAATTCAGCAAATTCATCACCAAATGTCCCCAAAAAGGGACATCAGCTGATTAAAGAGACTCAATGTTCCATCATTAGATTTTTTTTTTCTTTCCTGAAGGTATCAGCCTATTCCAAGATGATAAAGACAGAATTCATCGGGTTGACATCATAGAAAAAGTTGGAGAGGGAGCACAAGACTTTAGTTTCACATATGGATTGGCCACTAATCACCAGTCTAGACCTTAACCCTATTTAGAAACTTTGGGTTGTGCTGTAGAAGACTTTATGGGCTGTTCAACTATACCATCATTAATACAAATCTTGGTAAAAATGTATTCAAACTGCATCAATAATTCACAGGATTTTGGGGATTTGCAGGTGGAGGAAGGAACATAACCTAAGGGTATATGGTAAACATAAAAACAATTCCATAAACCTATCAAAAGGAAAAATGCCACTGCAAATGCATGCTATAATCAAAGCTAAAAGGTGGTATGACAAAATGCTGAAGTTAATTTTTTTTATGTTATTTTGGTTGGGTTGTGCACATTTCAATTAGTGCTCCTTTTAATTCCCAAGCCTGATATCCTTACCAGCCACCACTTAATGTATGGATTGTAGAATTATCCAGAAAAGTGCCTCATAGAAAACCTCATACAACTGTATGAGGTTTTCTAACTATTCGCATTTTTGGAGTGCACATCCGTCATCAAATTGTGGATTTTATGTTTTCTAAATACAATGACGATGCTCTTTGAAAATACAGAAGATCAATGCCTGTCTACTTTTGTGTCTGTTAAATATAACTTTTAGTTGCATTTGAGAAAAGTTCCCACCTTTTCTGGAAATGGGGTCTGTACACTGCTTTTGTCATGATCTGGGTCGGCTATGGCAGGCATTCTTGGTTTTTCTTCTTTGTTTTCTTTTGTGTTTAGTTGGTGTTCTCATCTCCCCTGATGTTTCTTGTTATACTTTGAAGGTCTGTCTTGTCTTCGTGTTATGTACCTTTACTCCCTCCCGTGGATTACCCTGATTGTTTGCACCTGCCTCTCGTTTGTTCCTCTGTGTATTTAATTCTTGTCTTTCCCTTTCTGTTTGCTAATTCATCTGTTTCTCTTACCTGATGTCTCTACCCATCTCCGTTCCCTGTTCCTGCCTTGCCGACCCATTACCAGCGGATTCTTCAGTCAAGGTTTAGATTTTCTTTTTGTTAATAAACTACCTTTGATGGAAACTCCTGCGTTTTGCTTCCTCTCTACAAAAATCATGACAGTCTTAATATTTCAAGGTTTGCTCCATGAATTCTAGACATCAAAGTCAGTTTACTTGTCTTGGGAAGCATAATGAAAAATGTCAGTATAGTTGTAAAACAGCCTTTCATGGCCCCAGAGAGCTGCTTAAAATTTGACAACTTGCCTCAAGTAATGTGATATCAGCTTTTAAAAGCAACACAAATCTGAGCTGTAGAGTAAGTAAGAAGTGAGAAGGTTACCAGACATTTGAAGCTCACTTTCATACTTTCACTTGCAGATGAAGGTTTTACATTACACATTCAAATCAACAAAATAAACCTATTTTTGTTTTGAATAGAATAACACATGGTAATTTGATGTATAGCCCTGCGATGGACTGGTGACATGTCCAGGGTGTACCCCTGCCTTTCACCCAAAGAGAGCTGGGATGCGATTTAGCAGATCCCCAAAACCCTACATAGGAATAATCGTACAGACACACACACATATATATATATATATATATATATATATATACACACACACATATATATTAGGGCTGGGCAACCTTAAATTTTTGATCGCGATTAATCGCATTATTCCCCTGTTTAATCATGATTAATCGCATTGTATACGCAAAAACAAATAATATATTCAAAAGTAGTGTAAAATGCACTTTTATTATTAAAATGTTCTGCTGCCATATGAACTAAAGTGCCATAACATAACACTTTTGACATTGGCACTTGTCAGTAACACATATTTAATGTAAATCTCATCTTAAAAAATGTAAAATAAAATAAAGCTTATGGCCACTGCCAGGGCATTAATGTCATCCTGTTTTTATAATTTAAAAAAAAAAAAAGTCTACAAAGAAAATCCAATAAAATAATTGTGGCTCAGCACAATCAGAACATTAAAACAGGCAATTTCTGAGGTAACAGCAGAAACTTTCAACAGGAGTTCAACTTGGCAGTGGTTACAAATAACCTTGTTTCTGTTGAATCCTCCGTCTGGGAGAACTTTAAAATGAAAATGTCCATGTTAAAGTTCAGTAACTTTGCAAATCCGTGTATCATTCATTCTTTCCATTTTCAATTGTCAATCAAAAATTTAAAAAAAATTAAAAAGTGACATTTTTTTTATGTTTTTCATTTTTTAATCTAACACAAAAAAACCCCCAAAATGTCTGTTTTTTTTATATTTCAATTTTAGACTTGGATCAAAAATACAAAATGAAAAAACGGGCCACAGGACTGAATATGTTTTGTAATCGAGGACTGGACTTTCTGTTGTCATTACACATCTGTGCCACTAGATGGAGCCGCACTGAAGTAACCAGTGAGAGACTAGGACGACAGTGAACACATGAAGCAGATCTGATGTAACATGGAGGAATAACGCGATCGTCTTGAACAAAGGGGTTTTGTTGTGGTCCAGAGTTTTTTTTAGACTGAATTGTTAAAATTGCTACTTGAGTTGCTACCCGAACTGTAAAGTACACGGATTTTTACCATTCTCGAAGTATGTTTTAGATTCTTTGCATGTTTACCTGCCAATTCTTTTCCGGTTCTGCATCAGCCAGCCACAGACTTTTCAAAACAAAAGCACGTGAGCAACATGCGTTAACACGTGATAAAATAAATGTCAGCGTTAATAAATTAATGCCTTAACACGATAATAACGCGTTAACTTGCCCAGCCCTAATAAATATATATATATATATATATATATATATATATATATATATATATATATATATATATTAGGGGGGCAATGGTACAGGTGGCTCACGGTATGGTCCTTACCGCGGTGTTTGTGTCACGGTTTCGGTACGGATTCGGTACAGTTTCAGACCACCCGCTACCCTAAACAAGGGATCGCAAGATACCGACTTTGCGGAAAGCGCAACTAGCATGTCGGCGTGTAAAAGAGCACGTCCAAATGGAATAAATGTGCAGCTGTGGCAGCTCTCATTCAGATGTCTGCTGTGGAGGAAACCAAGGAGATCTCCATGTCTGGTGTCAAGCTGTAAAAGGTTGGATGCGGGAATTTTTTTTTTCAATATGTCTGAAACTGATGGTGGTCGAGGAGGGACAGGAACATTCATTGTTCCTGATCTTTAAATGCGCATCCATCGGTTCATTTTGCAGTATTTTAAAAAGCACATCAGCTGCGCCAAGACGCACAACTGGTAACAACTGGATCTTACGCAGGTAAGATCTGGGTTTAGGGAGGTGGAAGATTGTGTTCTGTTAACTTGTAACTGTTTTCACTCCCTCGCTGGTGTATTCAAAAGCAAAACCAAAATGCTCCCACACCGGTGATTATAAAAAGTTTTTCCCAATTTCTCCGCTAACGCTGGCCATGCCTGTTTTTTTTTTTTTCTTTTTCTGCATCTATGAGCAGCAGCCAACCGGCCAAAGTGTGATCGGCTGGTCACTGGTCACTGAGTGGAGGCGAGTGGACATTGACATGCAGTGGCAGGTCTGTTGCCTAAAAGGCATGCACGCTCACATGCAAGTCAAATGCAAAATTATTGGAACATACATACCGCGAGACATAAAAGCGTCCCGTGTAGGTCGTACTGAACTGTACCGTATTTTACCGTGTACCGTTGCATCCCTAACATACATATATATATATATATATATATATATATATATATATATATATATATATATATATATATATATATATATATATCTATATATAATATATATATATATATATATATATATATATATATAGATATAAATATATAAATCATATTCTTTACAACGTAAGGGGGGATGTTTGGACCCGCATGCCTATAACATTCAAAACAATTACGTTTGCACTTTAATTAACTTGCAAAAGCTGTGTTTCTTATTTGTTTTGTTAAATTTACACTTTTCACTCCTTTCCTTTCATCTTGGAAGCTAATATGCACTCTAGGTATACTGACAAAATGCACCTCTTCCCACTGAGAATGTGAAAAGCCTGGAGGCCAAACCTTACTTTGTCTAGTGTTTTAACATTCTCTTGTTGGGAGTTTACGATATAAATAATGCAAAGGTGCAGTAACTCAAAAACTTGTGTTTACAACTGCAATTATCAGCTCAGAGCCTCTCTTAGCCCCTTGAGCTTGAACCAATTTTCAAAGAAACTTTAGAAAGAAGAGGAAAAAAAGGAAAAAAAGAAAAGGCATATGATATTGCAATGTAGACTATGCAAAGTTTATTTTCAGTCTCTGCTCCAGTATCCTACAAACATGGTTACAGTAACTTTATTGCAGTTTTTCATCGTCTAACTTGATGTTGTTCTATTTTGTTAAAATTTTAGTAACTTAAAAATGAAATCTATTTTTTAAGTCAGGTGTTTGAGATCTGTTAGAGCATTAACAGTATAAAGAGCACTGTGTGTTCACATTCACAAATGCACATAAAACACAGTTTTCATCAACAATAACTAACGATGCCTTGTGTCTGTACACAACCTATGATAAACAGAAGCGCTATTGTTTCATGTTTGCCATTCGCTGATCGGCACCACACTGATTAGATCACAGCACAATGTGTGTGTCCTTACACTGGTATCAGTGGTAGGCAATAACAGAGATTGATGGCCAAGTTTGGACGACCATTTAGGGCTTTGATCTATGGCACAGAATCCCAAGGGATGAAGCCATCCTGGCTACACTCAGCTGCCCAGGGCCAGTGGTCACAGTAATCGAGAGGAGATGTATTTATAAAGTGCCCTGCTCAGCAACCCTGCTTATTCCAGTAAATCTGAGCAGGAGCTGAAAGGGAGAATGTCACAAGGAAGGACACAAGGAGCTGCCTTGACCATTGCCAGTGGGTAATTGGGGTGTCAGTGTGTCCCAGAATGCATTTCCTGTTAAAACACCATTTGGATGTTACTTAGCCACTATATTGAAAAAGAGACACAGAGAGAATAATACTGATAACAAAAAGAAGAGGAAAAAAAGCAAAAGCTAAAACGTCCACAAATAAGAATGCACAAAGGCTGCCTTTGATGACAGACATGCCTTTACATAAATTTTGCATATTATATGGACTTAATCCTGATCTTAAGACTACCTTTAAAGACACGCGATCACAGGTTTTCTGTGTGTAATAAACAATTTCCTTGCAAAATATATCAGCTTACTAAATCTTATTTATCACGGCAGTCCTGTGGCCTTAATGTTTTTATTTTCTTAGCCAGCTGCTGTAGTTAAAGCAGTTAAAACAAATCTCACACAGTTATTGATTGGGGCTTATGACAAAATCCATATAAAATACATTGAGGTATTGAAAGAGGAGCTGGGAGAAAGAATATAAATGGTTGGATGAGGTATAAGAAAGTAGAATACTTTGGTGCTTTATCTGTTTTTCAATTTGCTTTGTTGCACATATTCCCAGCTCATTTCCATCACTGAGACAGATGTAACAGTGTTAGATCTTATAATAAGCAGGTGAAAAAAAAAAAAACATTTTTACATCAATTGATATGGCTGACTAAATTTCATGAAACAAGTCATGAATGTTCAAAGCTCAGATGAAACAGAATTTCAGTGGCTATAAGAGGATGTCATAAAGAACTGACATGGTATTTGTTACAAGAGCAAATCTCTTAGGAAGCACTAATGTGCTGGAGATGCTACATAGATGTCCTTTCAATTAACTAATTAAAAGAAGAGAAAAGGATAAAGACATATGCCTGCTTGTGCTTAAAACATCCATGTCTCTATCCCTCACCGAGATGCTGCCACTTTTAACTTGCATTACTGATGAAGATGAAACAAACACTGATGTGTAAATGAAGATGACATTCTACCAAGTAGATGTAAAAGAGACAAAAACGACCATGCTGATACCGCACACTGCCTGGCCAGCACACCAACTACGGTAAAATGGTGATGGTTTCAGACACCAGCTTTTCTTCCTCAGGGTTAGGTAAGTGGCATGGTTTGCAAAATTGTGCACATAGTTTCTGAAAATCTGTGAGCAGAATATAAAGCCATGTGTACAATTTATACATCTTATGGCATGGATTAATTATCAACTTTTTTATATTAACCCCTTAGGTGTCTGAGCTTTTTTCAGAAAATATAAAAATTTGAGATAAATATTTCAAAATGCTATAACTTGAAAGATTAATTGAGATAAAGGTATACTCTCAATGACAAAATTGTTCAGTATGACTCAAATTCTGTGATGGGAGTGAAATTATTCATATAATTTGCATATTATGACATCACAAGGTGGCGGCCATATTGGAAAATGTTCAAATTTGATATCAAGGTTTCAAAAGGCTATAACTTTAAAGTGGTTTGAGATAAAGGCATACTGTAAATGAGAAATATCTTCAGTATGAACCAAAATTTGGGATGGAAGTAGATTTGTCATCTAATTTGATTAATGTGACATCACCTGCCCAAACCTCCCCAGTAGTCCTCAATTTCAGATTTTTCCACAAGCCCTATGCACAAGTAAAGTGACATCATAGTTTTCATTTCAGGGACAATCCATATACCAGTCATGAAATCTGGAGTTTGGTTTCAAAATTTCCCTTTCAAAGAACTGGTGCTCACATCTGTTTGTTTCATTGGTGATGAGACTCCAAAATTCATCATTCAGAACAAGAGTGATGAGATCAATGGGTTCAGAATTTGTCAGATCGTCTCCATAATAACCAAAAGGCTAATCAAAATCCACTTTTGATACTTTTCCTCTTCTCTCAAGAACTGCCAGCCATCATCATCATCATCGCCGCCATGATTTATGGTGTGCCATTAGCGGTGTGTTTTTTTCCTGCGGATTCTCCTGGGTCTGCCATGACAACAGCAGTTGTTTTCTTCCCCACTACATTTTTCCATATTTGCGGTGTTATCAGCCCCCCTGCCACATCGACCATGTCCCATGCTTGGCGTTTGCAGAATGCTTCCACCTCAGCCACGCTGAAGTGAAGCATCTCCTATACCATGTGCTGATTGTGGACTATGGCGTGCTGACTCGCTGTCACTACTAATGTCAGTTTCTGTTTCACTGGACAACTGCATGTCTTCCTCCTCCGAATCGGAGGTAGCCAGTACCTGACAAAGTACTTTGTCGATGGTAAACCGACCTCTCTGCATTGTGAGTAAATGAAAAAACACTCTTTAGCTCTAGTCTGCTCTCGCTACGCTCAGCACTACTACCACTGCTTTGCTGCCACGGATTTCATGACTTTATGATGTGATTGTCCCTGAAATGAAAGCTTTCATTGTGCATGGGGCTTGAGGACTACCGTGCAGGTTTGGGCAGGTGATGTCACAATAATCAAATTAGATGACAAATCTACTTCCATTCCAAATTTTGGTTCATACTGTAGATATTTATAAGTATGTGTATGGACCTCTGGCTTGGTCAGTGGTTTAAACAAGCAGCCCATGTGCAGAGCCACAGTCCTCCTGCAGCTGGTCGCAGGTTCAACTCCCACACTGTGACCCGTTTGCGGCATGTCTTCCCTGTTCTCTCTCTGTCCCAGTTTCCTGTCTCTCTCACTGTAAATAAAGGCCACCAGAGCCACAAAAGAAAAAAAAAGTCCAAGTATGTGTGTGTTTGAGCTGAGTGCATTAAAAAAAAAAAGGATGTAGCCACAAGGCCAAAAGCTGTCAGCGCACACCTCCACTCTTCCAGAAGCCCTCCCCCTTAATAAGGGCCCCTGGGACCCAAAACAGGGCACCAGCACACCCCCAGCCGTATTCTAGGCTCCAAGGAAACCCCTGCCCCCACCACACACACGCACACACCCACACACTCACACATCCATTAGCTATTGTGGATTTTGATTCTCAGGCAAAAGAAGATCATACTAACTGTAAACAAGTAGAGATAAAAATAGAGATTAGATCAATTATCATATCCTTGTCCCACAGATCCTTGTGGGACAATATATGTTATGTTTTTAAGGTTTTAGTGACTTTGTTCCAGATTCTGTCAAAACTGCCAGTTTTTCTGTTTGTTTTTTACTTAAGAAGATATATTTTTCCTTTTGATATAAAATAAATGAACAGGTTTTTCTAGAGAGTGATAATAATAGAGTTTTTACGTTTCAGGTTGATGAGGATTGTTGTCTTGGCGATGATTCGGGCAATTAAGAGGATTTATTTGGCGCTGTTATCCAGAGTGATAAAGGAGAAGTCTCCCAGCAGACAGAGTGAGGGTGACAGTGGGATGCTGCAGTCCAGAAGTAGGAGAGTGTCGGTGATGTTGTGCTAGAAGGTTTTGACTGGTGTACAGTCCCATATAACATGCAAGTAGGTATCTGTTACATTTTGTGTTCACTGACAGCAAATATTTGTGTCTCTGAAGTCCATTTTAAACAGATTCCATAGAGTCCATCCTGTAGGATATAAAATTCTTATCTACTTGTTTAAATGTTTGCTCAACTGTAATTTTTACTTCTGTAGATTAGACTGAATTTTCGGTGTAGAATTATTTAAATTTATGATTTGTAATTCTAATGCTTCTAATGCTTTTTTAAGCTTATTCTTCTTGTTCTTTCATATTCTTATGAGTGGAGCATGAGATAATCTGTCCTCTGAGCACAACTTTCCCTGTTTCCCAAAGAAGCAATGGACCTATTTCTGATGAATAATTTATTTTAAGGAAGGATGCCTACTTTTTTTCTTGTACGTATCAAAGTTGGAATTGTTAAATAGTGATGTAATAAATTGCCACCTGTTGTTGGTTTTGATAGATTTATTTATATTCAAGGGAAGAGTTTTTGGTGCAAGATCGTGAATTATGATAGGATACGGCATTACTATGTCAGTTATTTTTGAGATAGTAGAATTGCTAATCAGAAAGTAGTCGATGTGAGAAGAGGAGGGATGAGCCTGTGAGGAAAAAAGAGAATTCTTCGTCATTGGGGTATTTTAACCTCCAACCATCTCCAAGACTAACATCTGCCATGAACTGTTTAATTGTTTCTGAGGATTGGCAGTTATATATATTCTGTTGCGGATGTTAGATTTATCTAATGCAGGGTTAAAAACTGCATAAAAATCTCCACCTATTATCACAGGGGAATTGGATAAATTGGAAATGGCAGTAAAAAGGTCTGAATAAAGGAAGAATTGTCATAATTTGGTCCATAATTTCTAGCTACAGTTACTCGTCTGTTGTTTATTGTTATATTAACCCTTGTGTGATGTTAGGATTTTCTGCACTCTCGGGGTGTTAAGGGGTCCTTTGGACCCCTTGGGGTTTCATACCATAACTCAGCCCCTGTGCAGGCTAGAGACATTCTGTTTTCACCGGAGGAAACTTGAGGATGTCCTTAAGGTCACTGACCTACCATTCGGTTTCTCCAACCTGAGGGGGCGGAGCCTATTTGAAACGCTTTTTTCCACGCCACCAGCCCCATTTCTCAGCCTCTCTGTGGGCTAGAGACATGCTATTTTCACTAGTGGGTTACTGGTGGGTAGCCTTGACATCACTGACCCTCCCTATGATGACCTAGACCTTTGGGGGCGGAGTTTCGCCATCAGGCACGCCACAAATCCCACTTCTCAGCCTCTGTGTGGGCTAGAGACACGCTGTCTTCACTGGAGCGTTACTGGTGCATTGCTGTGATGTCACTGACCTTTCCTGTACTGACTGTCACCTTGGGGGGCAGAGTTTTGCCACCATGCATGCAACGAATCCCACAACTTAGCCCTTGTGAGGGCCAAAGACACACTGTCTTCACCAGGGTGTTGCTTGTGGGTGGTTTCTGACCAGTCCCCAATCTACATTGGTCCAATGGGGGGGAGTCTGACCTCCAAGCCACTGTTGATACTATTATTAGACCATATCAGGTACCATGTACCTTGACCTCTTCTATATTATCTATAAATACATCACATACAGTAAAACAGTTATGATCAATACTGCAGTCAACTTGCTTTTTAAATAAAGGAAAGCTGGCCTTCAGTACTATTGATATTTATTGCATGGAATTGATTTCACACAGGGGCTTGATTGTGGGATTTGTGTTGAGGGTGGCGTGGTAGCGAAACCCCACCCCCTTTGATCAAGGGTGGTTGTGGGACAGTAAGGTGCACTCAGGGCTGTCCCTGTTGACCCCCTGGTGCATGCATCATGTCTCTAGCACACACAGGGGCTGGGATGTAGGATTCCTGTTGCATAATGGCGTGGTAGCGAAGCCCCGCCCCCTTTGATCAAGGGTGGTTGTGGGACAGTAAGGTGCACTCAGGGCTGTCCCTGTTGACCCCCTGGCGCATGCATCATGTCTCTAGCACACACAGGGGCTGAGATGTAGGATTCCTGTTGCATAATGGCGTGGTAGCAAAGCCCCGCCCCCTTGGGTCAAGTTTGATTGGGAAAAATATATCCCCCACTCCACCCCCTGTTCAGGTATTCTAGTCTCTGGTAGAAGGAAGGCAAGTAAAGGTATGCAACAATCTATATGGTCCTATTCCAATGTTCACACTAAAGCTGTAGAGTAGACTACTGCCTTATTGTTTTACATTGGGGTCCTTTGGACCCAAAGACCCTGAGAGTGATGTAAATTAGGGCTGGGACGACGCGTCGACGCAAATACTGCACGTCGATGCGTTGTCACTCAGAATCAAAAAATGGCGGCGGCCGCGGCATAGAATAGCAGCGAGTCGGGGGAGAAGAAGCTATCTCGTAACAGGATGTCAAAAGTATGGGAGTACTTTACACCTAAAGGTAACGATTCGGTGGTCTGTGACCTGTGCAAAATAGAGATGGCATATCATAAAAGCACTACTGCGATGCACAAGCACCTTAAGAAGAGACATGTGGGAGCTGCTTGTGTGGAGGAGAAGACACGTAAGTTTTCAACTTTTTTTTCTTTCCTTGTTTGCAATGATTAAACCCGTCATTCATCCAAACCACACCACGTAACTTGTGCTCCAGCCTCGCACACACAGAACATGTGCCCACCTAAAACACACACGCCTTAACTGACACACATTCCTCAAATACATGCTAAAGTTAGTTTTTTTTATTTTATTTCTTTGTCTGTCTTTTTTTTTTTTTAAATAGAACATTCATTGTTGTTTTCTAACTTTCAACTTTTAGGTTAATGTATTATTATTATACTTTATTGGTATGGGCAGATCATTTAGAAGTATATATTTTTTATTAACCTGTGCACTGTGTTTGTTTTCAGGGATGGGGATAAGCAGAAAAGTTTGGAGGACTACTATCAGACGAAAAAAAACACACCCCCTGCACCCCCCAGGAGGCTGCTGCACTTACTGAGAGCATCCTAACTACTAAAAGTTAAACTACTGTTCACTTAACTGTAATAGGCCTGATACTTGAATTTATTTGTTATTTATTTCACAGATTTAAATGATTAGGCTAAGTTGCTGCTGTCACACATTGTGTTGTTTTGTAAATTGCAGCTGTCACCGCTCCTGTTATTTTTTATTTATTTTATGTTAATAAGATTTTGGTTGAGATTGTGTTTTTTGCAGTTTTATTTATTGAAGGAAAGTTTTATTTTATTATTTTTTTATTATAGGATTCCATTGCACTACAACTGTGTGCACTTTATTGTTGTATTGTTCAATACAATTCATTTTTGAACTTGAAAGAAGAAATTTGTGTTTTATTCATGGAGATAAATTTGCATTAATTGCTATATAGGTCAAATTATGGGGAGATAATCGATAATCGAATCGAATCGGATTTAAAAATGAATCGTTAGATTAATCGATGCATCGAAAAACTATTTTCTAGATTAATCGATTACAAAAATAATCATTTAACCCAGCCTTAATGTAAATGTGAAGGGGGGGTGTAGAGTGGGAGCTCCCCCCAAAAAAGTTATCCTCCATGCCCCTCACATAAAATAAGCCACGGACAATGAGTTTCAAGTTGAAAAAGTATTACTTGTATGATTTTTATTTTAGTGAAGATTGAAAATGGGTCCAAAAGACCCTAACATCGCACAAGGGTTAATAACTATGAAATGCCGCTTGGAATGAATTGCCTTGAATTAAAATTAGCAACAAATATGTGGATGAATTGTGATCACATCAATTTTTTTCATGGACTGATTTGGAAATTTACTTTTCCAACAAGACATTTATCAACCTTAAATTTATTTATATGATTGAATTTTTTTTTTTTTTTGTGAACTGAATTTTCGAATATTCCAATTTTAATATATGAATTTGAGTGAGTTCATAACATTAGGATATTGTTGCTTGATTCATGCTGCAGTGGGAATTTTGAAGATGTTTTATAAACGCCTGAGAATTCATTTGTGTGAACATCTAGCCAGGTGCTGGGTGTCGTGTGTGGGTGAGTGTGTGTGAGAGGTGTGCTGATTGGTCAAATATATCTAGAAGAAAGAAAAGAGAAGAGGTGAGAAACAAAGTAGGACAAAGAAGCACAGGAGAGGAAAAACAAGACAGAGAACAATAAAATAAACACGTATAAGGAAAAAAGATAAATGTTTTTCAGGAAAAGGAAAAAAAAAAGTGTTAAGTGATTGAAACCAAGGTGTGGATCTTAAATCAAAAGGATGGGTCAGTATGGATTAAGGACAATGTTGATTGTAGACTTTTAGAATAGCCAAGGTGTGATATTGTAGTTATGGAACATTTGACCATCAATGTACAGGTTGTCCACCGCCACTACTGCCCTTTTTCTTTCTTTCATGTATTGTTTCTTGATCTGGAAAAGTATTTTCTGAGGAAACTGGTTGTTCAGGCTGTAGTCAGTTCCTTTCAGGTTTTTCCCTTGACATTGTACCAGCTGTTTCTGCTTTAAGTGTTTAAACTTTGCTACAATTGCATGCGAGCTTTTCTTTTGCTGGATTTTTATATCCTATACGATGGAGTGTGTGGAATGTGTGAAATCTTTAACACTAGAGTTTCTTCTTTGGCTGGTTCAAATGTTCCAGAAAATACCTGGTTGTCTTGTATGCTGCGTGATTGTAAATCTAGAATGGATTCTTTCATCTCCATGTTGTCTTGGGTGACAGTTGCGAGTTTTGTTGTCAGGAATAGAATTATAATCTTTAACAAGGGACATAATTTGTTTTTGTTGCTAAATTCAAGACTTTCAAACAGCTGTTGGAATTCTTTGTGTGATATTTCTACTAGTGCTATCCTAATATCCAGACAAAAGAGCTTCTCGTTGATTGAAAAAAGGATGTCACTAACCTCTGAACAGGTGAATTTTTCTGGGGAGGTTTGAATAGAGTCTGACTGTTGGCCTCTCTTGGCTGGTGGCAATACCACTAGTAGTACTGTGTAGAGGTTACTTGTGGAGAAAAACCATTTGAAAAACACATTGATAATTCTCAAGGTCTTCCAGGATAAAGCTTTCTGAATGTTGCTCAATTATATTATATGTGTATAAAGGTTTTTCAGAGGAAGTTTGAACTTCTGTGTATAATTTTAGCAGCAGGGTGCTGCCATCTTGAATCATGCACCAGTCTCTCGTCAAGTCTTTCAAACACAGGCTCATCTTCGTCCCTCTCTCTCACCCTTTGGTGTGTGGGGGTGAAACCCTCCATGCAACTTGTAAAGTGTTTCCTTGTCTTGACATCTATGACTTGCATCTCTTTCAATGGCCAGGACATTATGCCAGCGGGATATCTGATTATGAGTAGGGCATTGGTGTTGAAAGCCTGGCCACTGCAGGGTGGAGAGCACGGATATATATGTGTATGTATATGTATAGATAGGCAGGCAGATAGATAGATACATAGATAGATCATTAATAAATGGCACTGTAGCACTTATATATAGAGAGGACATCAGAGAACTCATGTCTGCTCAGACTCAGTATGTCAGGTGTTTCACACTTGGATTCCCTCCAACCGATTACATCAGTCACTTGGATGAACAGGGTGAATGGTGGCAACCTGTAATTATCAAACTTGGTATTTTCTACTTCTCTTTCTCTTTGCCTCCATCTTTCTCTTAAGGTGTGCTTGGTGTGTGAGGATCAGGTCACAGCTACAGGTCATCATTTACATTCTCCATAAATACGTAGTCGTTGCATGCACATGCCAACAGATTGTAAAACTGCTACACTTTTAATCTCAGCTAAACCTTATGACATTCTGACATACCTTTCAACAAGAAAACTGTTTCAAGTTCCTTCATTTTTTGAGGAGATTCTGGATAGAGCTTAGGCAAGCCAAACACTGAAGGCAACACAACCAAGCACAACCCTGGATTTTAAGAAAGCCATATCTCATCAAACCCCAGATTCCAAAGACTGCATTACCTGAATAATACTCATCTTTGTAAAGAAATGTCTTCCAGAATCTTAGTCTGCTTTCGAATCCAAATGTAGTCTGTGACAGGTAAACAATTTGCTGTGATCACAGATCATTGCTACATCCACAAATTTAATTAAAAGAAAAAACAAACACCCAAAAACCACATCACCTCCTCAATGCTAAATAGAACAGAGAATAGCAGGCTTACTATCAGCTCCCAGCGCAAAAATCAGTGTCTTTGTTGGCATGAGGGTTCATTAATGTACATGACATGGATATCTCACAGATCTGTCAAAAACCATGAATGCTGAATGATGCATTAAGGTCTGATTACACAACATAAGAGTCCATGTGCCGGTATTTCAAACATGTGGTGCATCATGAAACTCAAATAACAACAAAGGAAGCAATACACTTTTTACAGTTGAAATCTCATATTTAGCTAGAATGGGATAATGTTACAATTCTGAAACTACAGCAATGGCTAGACCAGTGGTCGGCAACCACATGCGACTCTTTAGCCCCTCTGCAGTGGCTCCCTGTAGCTTTGGGGAAAAACTTGTCAGTAGACGATTCTTGCTCTGGAGATCATGTAGTGCCATGTAGGTTTCTCGGCAGCAGGGGGAAGAATGAGAATGTTCAGCGCAATTGCGTATTTGTGTGTTGCATCCTAGGAAAGAAAATAAAGGTGAGCACGAGCTCTGTGACTAGCGCTGGACATCTTTACATGTTCCTTATGTGCTGCCGTAAAAAATAAAAGAAACATTTCCCGCAGCAGATCAGTGTTGTAGTGGTGTAACACACAAAAGGAGCAATATTGGAAACCTTCAAAAAACCTGACAAACTTGTCTTTGAAACATGAATGCTATTTCTGACACTGATATGAACATGAAGACGTTTGCATTTGGAGTCCTGTCAATCTTTGGATCCACATACTGATGTGAGCAGGTTTTCTCCAGCATGAACTACAACAAATGTTTTATGTTCAGGCAGGGGCGCCACTAGTGATTTTGGGCCCCATGAAAAGAATCTTTACCGGGCCCCCCAACACAGTGGCGAAATTTGTTGATGCTATTTTTGATCATCATTAGAGGCCTCTCAGGGCCCCCCTCAATCATGGGCCCTTAAAATCCGTATCCTTTACCCCCCCTTTTCGGCGCCCCAGTGTTCAGGCTCTATGGTTGATTGCTGTACGTGGCTGAGGAGAAAACAAGAGGATAACAACACACTGAAGTGGACTTATGTCATAAATAAATACAAACTGGCCTATTTTTATATTTATAATTTTTTAAGTTATTAAGCTGCAGCTGTACATTTTATTCATTTTAAAGTGGGCTACTTTTTATTTGATCAACATTTTACAAATAAGGGTATGACTCAAATTAACCTGCATGATTCTTTGTTTTATTTCAAAGTAGGTTTACATATGCCAGTGTTTCTTTCTCCTTATTCCAAAAATTCAAGATTAAATATATTTACTTCCATGTCAACAAGTTGATAGGACATTGTCTTGGTTCTGCTCCCAAACATACAGTACAGCAGCAGCCAATATTCAGTCTTTATCAGAGTTTGAGGTTTTCCTTTGTTATTACAGGTAAAAACAGGAATAACATGTTAACAGTTTTCTTTTTGTTCTTCTATAATTTCATAAATGCAACAAACTATAGTTCTTTTACAGTGGATGACAAAAAAGAAAAAAGAAATGAAACTTTAATTTGTATCTTGCATGACTTTTAGCATTAAAAACTTACTAGGAATAAGCTTTTGGGTAGATTCAAATCCCTCTGAATACAGAATAACTATTTATAAAACTTCATACACTGTTATCTTCATTTTATGGGTCAAATAAGTTTTGCTGCTCCAGATGAATTTTATTAAGGGGAGAGGGGGAAAAAATGGCTCTTTTGATAGTAAAGGTTGCCGACCTCTGGGCTAGACATACAGATGTCTTAGGTCAAAAAATCAGAATGAGAGCGTATTTTTTAAACAACTATAACGTTTCACAATTTCAACATTTGATGTCTTGTCTTTGTAATTGTAATTAAATATAGGGGGTTAATGATTCACAAATCATACGTTTTATGTGCTTCCTAGTGAAGCAGGGTTGTAGGCAGTCCACAGTGTTGCATCTACATTGTTATCATGTTTATAGAATTCACTTTGCCTTCACCTTCAATTCAGTTTATTGTTTAATTATTCATGAATAGTGCATAATTTATGATACTCTTGTTTATGCATGAGTTGTTGCCCAAGAATGTAGTTGTTTTGTTTTTCTTTCCCTCTGTGAATGTTCGAGGCATACAGTACTGCAGCTTAGAAGCTTGGGCTGTAAAATGCTCCAAAATGTGCCCTCGCTAAGCAAAGGAGAAATGATCACACTTCTGAAAGTCCTTAACTCTTCGTCTGCTCTGCTGTGACTACTAATGGAAAAACATGTCATTTCTTCTCATTGGCTAATTTATAACACATATTTAACAATGCGTTATTTCACTGCTGCAAGGATGTTTACAAGATTTGTTTTCAACAGTGTTTTGCTCCATATGTTCTGACTTAAATTTCAACCAGGGGAACCTCAAGGGTGATAACTCTCTGCATGGTGAGCCAGGTGAATACATTTTGAAAGGGTGAGTTCATGGCCTCATGGGAAATCAGATATTGATCTAATAGCTGGAGACATTTTTGCCTGTGACCTCAAACATTGCAGCTGTGAAATGTATTGCTGTCTGGGCTGTGAGCTAACCTACAATTCAGCATAAGCCTTTTGATAAATCAAAATCGGAATGAGCTTAAAGACCAGAGAGTTACCTGCAGCTTTGAAAGCTTGCATCAAGGGGCATCAAGTCATGGCACAGTGTATTAAAGCACTCGTCACAGCTGGAACCAAAAAGAATCAATTTGTACATTTTAGAAAGCTGAGTACAATAGCAGGTTGTAAAACCAACTCAAACTGCTTCTTTTACTTTGTGGTTGATGAGATGCAATGCTTACTGTTTTATTGTTCATCTCAGACATGCTCTCCTCAGCATCTGTAATTCTATGGCAAGATGCATAATGGGATTCTGTCAAGACAGTTTTGACTTTATACAATGTAATCTGAATTTCTATGTATATATTTCTTCACACCAAATAGACTGTGCCAGTCAGTCAAATGTAATACTTTTGTTTTACAGAAGAATAGATTGCAGTTTGTTTTCCATCAGGGGAACAGTTGATTGATGCATCAGCACTCTGATGTCCGAGCTATAAATAAATGCAGTACTTTTTGCTTAAAAGGACTAAACATTCTTCAGACAAATTCAATTTAACTTCTCAAACAATGTAGTTCTCTGGAACTGAAAAGGTAAATAGACCTTATGGCTCTTAATAGACTTAATAACTCTGGAATATAATCTGAAAGAGATTAGATACAGCACGTAATGCATGAATTTGTCTAACATCTTGAATGGCTGACTACAAAATTGAAGATTAATGCTGAATGACTTTTTGTTTCTTAATCCATAAAGTACCAAGCAAAACTAATAAACAAAATTGAAACAAAAGATTTGTAAATGTTACTACAGCATTTCCTGAGCTTTCTTTTCAAACAACACTGACACTAACGGCTTCTTCGGGTGGAATACAAATAGGCATCCCTGGTCTGGGTGCTTTGTATAAAAACCACACATAAAGAACACATTCATAAGTTTAGTCATAACTTTTCTCATCGACACATATTTCCATGTAGGAGCTGTTGAACCCTATCTGGGGTGGCTGTAGCTCAGTTGGTAGAGCGGGTCGTCCAGTCACTGGAAGGTTGGCAGTTCAATCCCGGCTCCAACCGTCCACATGCCAAAGTGCCTTTGGGCAAGACACTGAACCCTAACTTGTCCCCATCTTGCATGGCAGTAGCAGTCCACAGGTGTATTGTGTGTGTGTGTGTGTGTGTGTGTGTGGGGGGTGAATGAGAGGCCAATGTAAACCGCTTTGAGGGCACCTTGATGGTGCGGATAAAGCGGTATATAAGCGCAGTCCATTTACCATCTGGAGATGGGAAATCTCTGAACCAGAATTTGTACTGCAGCCCAAAAAAGCTCCATTATCATCACTTGTATGAAGAGATGAAATTTGATTAAATGGAGACAAGTTGTCTCAGGCTTGCTTTATGATTTTATCATTCATTAACTTTTTTTTTTTATTATTATAGGATCCCTCTGGAGCTTCGGTTGCAGAATGTATAACCCATACCTGATGTTGTTAATATGTCTCATGTTAACACAGAAAAATCTGTACAATTGCTCATCCCAGTTGCAGCTGAAATATGACAGTACATGAGACAAATTTTCTCTCTGTCTTCTACAGGTGTCTAGCTGTACTGAAAATTAAAATGATGTTCCAAAATAAAGAATCTGGAGAAAAATGCTACCAGGAAACAATTTATCATGAAAATGGTGAGCAGAGGGGAAGTATCCATCTTTCTCTCCATCTGTATTTGTTAAAGCTTATGGCAATGCCATAGCTAAAGCCATGATTGATTTGCTTGGGGCTGCCTGGGCACGCTACAGGAAGCAGGGGACTTTGGGACTTTGGTCATTGCTCAAGTCTGAGCTCAGGGTCTTGCACTCTGCTGGCAGGCCAAGCCTCTGTCCAGTGTAGTTGTGGTATTTGAAATATTAAGCAAGCGCTAAAAAAAAAAAAGAGCAGAGTCAGGGTTTCATGTTAATGCACGTCAAATATAATGGAAGTTATGGACCTTTGGTGGGTATTTCACATTACTGTAATGCTGCCTGGAAGACCCCTACAGTAGCTTTTACACCACTAAAGCAGAAAGTTAGGCTAAAATACAACTTGCGACACAGAGTACAAAGCCAAATGACTTCTGTCTATGTTAGGCATGACTACGTTCAAAACACCTCTACTTTAGGGGTGGGGATATAATTACTCTGATTAAAAGAGAGGAATACTGGATCCATACTCTTAATAAAGAACTCTTTTTTTTCCCGTATTTTCTCTAATGCCAAAAAAATGAGTAGAAGATAATTAGACTTCTTTTCTTGTCTTGAAGTTTCACCACTCATTTGAAAGACCTTTTCCATTCTGATTGATTGGTGGATAGTTTCAGGCTTTTATGCTGCTGTTAGACTATTCATATGACAAGTAAATCACTGACCTACCTGTTCTATGTGTGGTTCTTTGAGTTTTTTTGGTCACGGTACATTTACACCTAGCTAGTATGTATTTTCTTGCAACTGTCACATGATTCAAGGTGTAAATGGTTGTCAAACTGCCTGGCGACGAGAGTTAAGACTACATATTAAGTGCTGGATAGGTAAAAGCATGATTCGCCCCCTCTGTTAATTTTCTTTTTTCACATTTGGCATTTAATGATTCTTTCAGTGCTTTCACCAGACTCTGTGTCCTTATATGTTACTGACTTCAAATGAGTGTCTAAAATCTTTGGTATGAATGTGGTTAATTGACTGGAGACACTGGCTCGTCTGTGTTGTCCTGTGCATTTATGAACCTCATGGTCAGCAGTTCACACGTTGGCACTTGAACAGAGGTGGACAAAAGACACTAACAACTCATAAAAAAAAACTGAAGGAGCCTTTTGGAACAGGGATGAATTATTTTCAAGAACCAAGAAAAGGACTCTAGCTACCTTCAAACTTTTTTAATATTGCTATGAACTGAAACACAGTGGCAAGTTACTTGTTAGCTGCCACCAGATTGTTTAAAATGGCTGCAGAAATAAAAGTGGGAAAAAGGATTACTACTGGGCCCTAACTGGAGCAAAAGATAGGGGCACATTTAATTAGCTATGGTGGTAGGCTGAAGAGAGAAGGATCAGTAGAGGTAGGATATAAGGCAAGTAATGACACTCTTTCTTATGAAAGAGTTTCCATATGCCAGTTTCCTTTTTATTAATTGTACATAAGGAAAGACACATGGCTCAACCAGGAACCAGAAATTCTGTCAGCATTTGTGCCCATGTGGTATGCACCCCAGTCACTTAGCTATCATTTATCCCATGTGTAATAAATCTTACGCTCCAGGTGCACCACTCTACTGATAAGGCAAAACTCATCGTCCATAAAGAAACTCGGGGGTGGTTGGGGGCTGTTTACTATTCAGGGATCAGCCTTTGGCAAATTAGACTACATATTTCCATTTCATATCTATGTTTTTTTACATGCAATCAGATATGCATATTAAGGTTAACTGATAAATGCATAGAATCTCTCTTTTTGATTGCTGCCTTCGTTATAGTGTATGTATGTGTATGTATGTATGTATGTATATATATTAGAGATGTCCCGATCCGATATTCGTCGGATGGCCGCCGATATGAGCAAAAATATATCGGATCGGCATATATAGACTCCGATCCATATAGTCCGTTCCGGGTTTTCCATCTATTATTCAGATATTCCATCTCTCTGTGTTTCCCTATATCCGTCCGCATTTTCCAGCACACCTTCAGGAGGAGCTCGAGTGTCTCGCGCGGGGGCAGGGTGTTTGGTTTCTGTGCATGTGCCCGATAGAGAGAGAAAGAGAGAGAAGCGCGGCTCGCGAGGCAGACAGCAGCCATCAGCGGCCAAGTGATGGCTTCAAACCTAGCGGTTTGAGTGCCAGTGAGTCGCTAATCACCCGAAAAAGTCGCTAGATTTGTCGCTAGTCGCTTTTTACAAATTAAGTCGCTAGGGGGTCTGGAAAGTCGCTAGATATAGCGACAAAGTCGCTAAGTTGCAACACTGCTCTCTCTCTGTCGGGCACAGTGCACAGCCTCAAACACCCCGCCCCCCGCGCGAGACAACTTGAGCTCCTCTCCACCCCACCCCCCCCTTTTGGGACGTTTGGGACGTTTGGGAATCGTGACAACAGTGTCAAAGCACAGGTACTAACAGAGTGCGAATTATACAATGACAATTGGGGGGGGTCAACATTTTCTAGAGATGACAAAAATGACAATTTGTCCCGTTTTTAGGGGGGGTCGAAGATGACAAAAATGACAATTTGTCCCTTCTTTAGGGGGGTCGAAGTAATTCGCACTATGTGTACTATGCTGTTAATAGACGGTTAAACTCAGGTTGTGTTTGCTTAATACAATTAACAATATTATTCTGCACTATGGCTTGTAAAGCCGTGTTTACTGATGCCATTTCTGTTTGTTATTTATCATTTTGTCTATTTTGTGTTGATTTGTTAAATAAATAGGTCCATTTCTCGTTACCAACCAATGTGTATTATTCAAATGCACCTAATTCAGCTGGCTAGTTATTTCAGGAGTAAAACCCTATTCAGCATAGTCTGACAACAAAGTAAGTTGGTTAAATGACTTTAAATTTTAATACATGCTCAGATAGGCCGGTATCGGTATCGGCATATCATCGATCGGATACAAATACGGTATCGGATCGGAAGTTCAAAATGCGGATCACATCTAATATATATATATATATATAATATATATATATATATATATATATATATATATATTATATATATATATATATATATATATATGTATGTATGTATGTATATATATATGTAATATGTATGTATGTATGTATGTATGTCATACATATATATATATACATATATACATACATACATACATACATACATACATACATACATACATACACACACACAATTGCACAACTTCATCACAAGAAACTCAGGCTAAATGAAACAACTTACTCACAATCTATTGTGCATTTCTCCACTCTTTCACAATGAATATGAAATTAAAACCAGAGTACTGTTTCATTCCTATTGTAAGTAAGTCATGCAAAATTGTTACAAAGCTAATACAATCAGTTTGTTCAAAATGGCAACAAGAATGGCATTTCTCAGATGGCATTTTTACAGTTACAATATGTGTATATTTCTCTTTGAGTCAAGTTTATTTATCTATCAGGTGTAATAAACTAAAGCAAGTCGTAGCAGATGTCCACCCATTCCTAAACTGGTTTTGCTGGAGGTGTCTTACTGTTAGAAGTTTCATTCACTGTTGCTCCATGCATGGCTAGGACTGGGGATTTAATCAATGTGAAGATTTGATTCAATCTGTTGTTTTTCTTTAGTTAGGCTTCTTTTTATGATTACAATTTTTATGAACTGGATTGAAATGAACTGGATTATAACCAACTTGATTTCACAGGAAAATAATTCACTTATAAGTGGACATTATTACACCGAAGTTAATTGTATTTATACTGGCTTTCTCTGTAAAGTGCCTTGAGATGACTTTTGGTATGAACCGACACTGTACCAATAAACTGATTTTAAGTGCATTAAAAAAAAGGGCTTAATCTGAAAAGCAACCCCTTCCACTCTAAAAATACTTATCTATTAACATGTAAGCAGTTCATCCTGAAGGTGGCCCACAAGACCCTTCTTTTTCTGTGGTCAGATTCATCAGAATATAGAGTACAACATTGTAAGACCACTGTCTTAGATTTTGCTGTACAATGTTAGTTAAATAATTTTGTGAAATAGTGGAGAACAACCACATATATATATAAAAGGGCAAATGGTAAAGAAAGAAGATTAAGAAAAAAGTCCAGTAATATTAAATTTTCAGTAAACAAACAGCTGTAAAATTTAAAATACTTAGTATGAGAAAATCTGAACTAGATGGAAATCATTGGTGAAAAATATCACTCTCTAATGACAGTGACAATGCATTTTCAAAATTAAAAAATGGGAAAACCAGGACCCAGTAAAGTTAACAAAATATTGGTATAAATTAACTAGAAAGAATAAGGTACAAAAAAAATCTGATTTACTGTGTGTCTGTAATCTTGGGGTAGCCCCTGACAGCAAACTCAGAGGTATTTAGAAATTACTGAAAACATCAACTTTGAGCTGTTGTCACAGCTGTTCTTGAAATAAATGAGCCCCACTCGTTTGTTTTTGAGCCTTTTAGTTGAATTTACTGCACAATTTCTTTAGGCTCTACACCCCATGCACAGCGTGAACAAGCATTTCAGCTCTGAACCTGGCCCAGCAGCAAATCTCAACATGTGGATATGCTAGACCATGAGTGTGCAGCTCCTCTGCTGAGGCACATTATAGCTCTTGCAGCCTATGACATGGAAAAATTGCTTGACAAATTGTGTTTGGGTCACCCAAAAGGAGCAAGACGGATGAGAAAGGCCATGGGTGGATTTCTGGTAACACTAAGGAAGAGAAGGATATTTTTTTCTCTTTTTACCCTCTTTTGACTTGTTTGAGCACGGGACAATAATTTTCACTTACTGTGTTCTGGTAAATTTTTGACGTGAAAGAGCAGAGGAGACACTAAGAGGAAATAGCAAAACAATATGATACAACTTAAAGATATCTGTGATACATTAAAGCATTACAAGGTAATGCAAAGTCCAAGGTCCATTATGAGATTTACAAAGAAAAGTTGTGTGTGCTCAACCAAACATTGCATAGAATAAGGGAGAGTTATTTCTCTGAAATCATCAAAAACTGCAATAACAACTCCCGTGTCCTGTTTGCTACAGAAAACAGCTTAACCAACTCTCCAGTTTCACTGCCCTTAGAACTCATTTCTACATCTAAGTGTAATGAGTTTGCAATATTCTTTAATGACAAAGTTCAAAGTATTAAAAATTCAATAATTTCCACAACACAAACAACTACTCTGCTGCCAGCTAGACACCTAGAGCTGACACATTTCGCACCTGTAACAGACAACACAGTCAAAGAGATCCTCTGCAGTCTGCGTCCATCAACGTGCTGCCTTGATGAGTTGCCCACTCAATTCTTAACGTCTGTGCGGAACAGTTTGTTACCACAACTCACTGATCTTACCAACATCTCACTTCAGACTGAAACATTTGCAAAGGCCTTAAAAACTGCTGTCATTAAGCCTTGTCTGAAGAAGAGCAGTCTCAATCCCACAGTACTGAAGAACTATCGGCCCATATCAAACCTGCCATTCCTAGCCAAAGTCCTAGAAAAAGTAGTATATCAACAGCTTGCTGAGTTTCTCTTGTCTAACAATATTTTTGATACTTTCAATCAGGTTGAGGCCCCACCACAGCACTGAGACAGCTCTGATCAAGGTGATGAACAATATTTGCCTGAACACAGATGCAAGCAAAGTCTCAGTCTTAGTGCTGCTGGACCTAAGCACTGCCTTTGACACAGTTGGCCATGTGATCTTATTACAGAGGTTAGAAGACTGGGGGGAATCTCTGAAACTGCTTTAAACTGGTTCAGATCCTATTTCAGGGACAGGAGATATTTTGTTGAAATTGGTAACTGTGTCTCAGACCAAATGGCCATGATATGTGGGATTCCCCAGGGGTCATTCCTGGGACCCCTTTTTTTTCAATCTGTAAATGCTTCCATTAGGCCAGCAAATAAAGCTATAATGTGTCCTACCACAACTATGCAGATGTTACTCAGATCAATGTGTCATTGACAGCAGGAGAACATGTGCCTGTAGACAAATTAGTGTGTGGATGCAAAACAACTTTCTCCAGCTAAACTCAGACTTTCAAACAAAGAAAGTGTTATCAGTGACCTTGAGAGTCTCTCTATAGAACTTAAAATCAGGTCAGAAATTTAGGGGTAATATTGGATACAGACTTGAACTTTAACAGTCACATTAAAGCAATAACATCAGCAGCTTTTTATCTAAAAATCTAAAAAAAAACCATTGCCAGAATCAAAGGAATAGTGTCTAAACCATATTTAGAAAGACTAATCCATGCATTGACCTCCACCAGGTTAGACTACTGTAATGGCCTGCTCACTAGGCTCTCTTAACAAGCTAGTTAAATTGTTCTTTTATCACAGACAAAAACGTTTTAGGTTGTTTATTTACCTGACATGTTTCGGCATGTACTTCCGCCTTCATCAGAGTGTCACCGGTGTTTGTGTGACACGTCATTTATCAGCTGATGGATGAAGGCGTGACTCACCTTTCAGATTTGACAGGTGAGTCACGCCCTCTGCTGACCGTTCACTCCTCCAGTGAACGGTCAGGTGAGTCACGCCCTTCATCCATCAGCTGATAAATGACGTGTCACACAAACACCAGTGAACACTCTGATAAAGGCGGAAGTAGATGCCGAAACATGTCAAGTAAATAAACAACCTAAAACGTTATTGTCTGTGATAAAAGAACAATTTAACTAATTGATAAGTGAAGACAAAATGAACTTAGTACAACTCTTAACAAGCTGTAAGACAGCTGCAGTAACTCCAGAATGCCACTGCTCGAGTCCTGACTAGAACCAGGATATACAGCGATATTAGTCCAGTCCTGAGGCCTCTCCACTGGCTTTGTATCCCTCAGAGAATAGACCTTAAAACAGCTCTGCTTGTGTTCAAGTCTCTTCATGGTCTAGCCCCAAAGTACATTTCTGACATGTTAGATCCATATGAACCAACCTGGACTCTGAGAACCTCAGGGAGTGGTCTCCTACTGGTGCCCAGAGTCAGGACTAAACAAGGTGAAGTTGCATTTCAGTTTTATACTCCTAATTTAATTCATTGATTATTTTTTTTAAAGCTTTTATGATTTATGGAATGATTCCATTTGCCTTCTTGTGATTTTATGTATCTGTAAAGCACTATGAATGGCCATGTATACGAATTGTGCTCTACAAATAACCTTGCCTCACCTTACAAAATACTCTTCATTGATGTGAATATAACTATATTTTATATGAAACTATATTTTATATGAAACTGACATTTTGACACTGAACAGTAACTTTTTATGCAGGGGAACCTCAAATCCAGACAATGTTTTCCTTTTTGTGTTCATTTACATTCTCCTCACCTGTCATATTTGTGTAAACGCTGCTTTCTACAAGCATAACCTTTACAATTAAATCCCTTGGCAAAGCTTGCAAATTGTTCAGTCTTATTTTAGAAAAGCTCCTGCAGATTGTCATACAACTAAGGCTTTTGAATGTTGAAAATGACAAATTATAAAAGGATTTTTTTAAATTTTTTTTAGAAAGTTATAAAATAGTTTAACTATGTAAAAAAAAAAATGCATTGCATTTTAAAGCAGTTCTGTGCAGTTGCATTAAACAGTAACAATTATGTAATATCTTGATCAGGCAAAGATTGCACAGTTTCATTATAACAAAACAAATGTTCCAAGGTAAGGAGAAGATATTTTATGCACGGATACAAAAATGAACCAAAAAAATCAAATAAAATAAAAAAGAAGAAAAATAAAAGATAAATCAACTGCATTTTAAAACTATCATAATTTGAATTCAATTGACCTAAATAGAATTATGAATATTTATGTATACTATGGTACATCTCTTCTTTTTTTATCTCAGGTGCGCAAAACTTCCCATCTCAAAATTAAAAGAATGATCAAACAAATAAATGGATTAGGAGGGAGGAAGGAACAGTCAGTGCCACTAATTCATAGAATGTGTCATAAAACAAAAGTTTATAACTCTCTTTCACATTGCAAATTTGCTGTCCAATTTAAAAGGATATGGATAGTCAGAATAAACAGAGGTTTACAAACTACGTTGTTAAGCTTAGGTATGAAACGATTTCAATATTGCATCAGTAACTATGCAAAATGACAGGCAACATAAAACACTGCCATCTCACAATCCCAGTACCTCTGCTGTGACAATACCAAGATTTCTCTTTACTGTGAAAAAAAACACAGCTATGACATGTTTTGGAGTGAGTGTGGTGAGTGACATGACAGTCCTTTGGTTTAAAAAGCTATTTGTGTAGAAACAGTAACCATAAGCTTGGTTATCAGATGATTCTGTTTAAATATAAATTATGTGTGAACTCCCTGCTTAACAATTTGCCATCAGCAGATAGCTTTAATGTACAGTTATCTGTTACGACCATATCCTAAACCTTGTACTGACTTCATCTATGGTTTTACACCACATATAAACTCCATCATTGTTTGCATGAAATTTCAAAAACTGTTGAAACAACTGTGCCAGAATTCCTATCAATAAGACTAATTGTAAGATGGACTCAGAGTCACAGGTGCTCAGAATCCACTTGTTTTTCATATTTCCAAGGTATTCTATTTTAGGTATAAAGTTGTAGCACTCCATTTTCTTTTCTTTCTTCCACTCTAATTTCTATGTTTCTGTACATTCTCTGTAAAGTTGTTTGTTACTTGGAATTATGGCTCAAATCTCCAAATCAGATACAAGGTAATGTGACCACTACATATTTTTCTGGCACTTCAAACATAAATTTAAATCACTGTACCCTACTGAGTTATCATGCCTGCTACCTTTTTTTTTCCAATACCATTTGAATTGCTATATCTTGAAAACATTTGAGATGTCCTTTCAGCAGTATACATGCTGCCCTTTATCTCTCAACAAACTCTTACAACAAGTAAAGGATCTTTGCCTTCCCTGTTGGATGTTTTTAATCAAAGATTACAGATCTCTGAAAGTCCAGTCACTCACCTTACTTATCTTATATCTTTGTTCATGAAGCCAATCCAGATGGCAGACTTGATAGGGGCTTGTTTTTCTTGCGCCCCCAAAGCAGCTGGAGTGGCATGGAGACAGCAGGGAAGCTTTACTTCCTTTGAAGGCAAACTGGCTACTTGACCCCCTCAGGTGTTTCCATAGTGTTAGCGAAAGTTTCAGAAGGAAAGGCACTGTGTGGTAAATGAAGTCACGTCAGGGCATGATCTTAAGCTGGCAGAAATCAACACAAAGGATCTGACTGTTTCCAGTAGCTGTAAAAGTAAAAAGTAAAAAACAAAAGTTAACAAATGCAAGTAACTACGGTTCTTCTAATCACCACACTTAAAAGACTGTCACATTGTAAGTGCTTTTGACATCATATGCATGTTTTTGGATTCAAGGATAATACTTGTTTATAATCAGTTTAACCTTTTTGTCGTGTTCGAGTCAAATCTGACTGATTTCCTATTTTCATCAATCATATATATTGTGTTTTACATTTGTTTGTCTCAGGGCCTTATGATATCCTCCACACTAGGCATTTGAACATATATAATTGCTGATCACCACTTTCATTGAATTTTGAGTAGTTTATTCAACTTTGTAACACCTGTGGTGTTCCTGGTCAAAAATGAATACCGAACATGGCCACTTGCTCGATACAGCCAGCTGGTTTGTCGCCAAAATTGACCCTCGTGATCACGTATTCCTGCATGTCCTCATTTTCAGAGTCTCTCTAAAGGAACAGATGGAGGTGTACTTCTTGATCCTCAAGTCATACTGAATTAGACATCTTTTTGATGTCCCCGAGCACAGCGAAGACACCCTCTCTGAACGAAAAGAACTGCACGGATATTGTTAAGGACATCTGGGCCCTTGATCAGGGGATCAATAAAATTTTGGCCCCTAAACTTTTGACTACTGTTCCATACAAGGCGAACTGGCATAGTGACTAAATGGGGGTTTGGTGGATCAGGTGGCTGATATACCACACTGGTCCAGCCACATGTTTTCCAGCTGTTCTTCTGAAAGCCTGACCGCAGTATTCGTCTTCACCATATTGTGAACCTTAGCTTTGTAAGCCACCTTCCACTCTAGTTGTCTGCCAATTGCTTTTCAGTCCTCAAGAATGTTTGCTTTGACATCCCTTCTATTATTCTGCAATGTGACTGGATCCTCCTTCAAGGGTTATTTTGCATGCCAGTGTGGCTCTTTACTGTGATGATCTCCGGTGACATATGTCAACCCACTCCTTATTTGCTCTAACTCCCACTCCTCTTTCCCTCCAGGTTGACTATTTCCGCATCTACAGCCTCAACTCTTGGGCTCACAAGCAGCCCCAATGCAGTCCCACCTACACCAGTCCATAAACTCTCAACTGACGACTGCTGTCGTGGCCAGGGTGACCTGATGTGGCAGAGTTGAGCTCTTACATGTGATTTCTCTGTACCCTGTAATTGCCGTTCCCATCAGAATCAGAATCAGATTTATTATTGTCACTGAGCCAGCGTCCCAACACAGTGAAATTTGTCTTCCCAGTACACCGTCCAAGAGAAACATACAGAAACAACAACAAAATATGGACAGGAGTCAACGTTGCTTGGGGCAGCAGCCATAACAGCGCTTCTACCCTTGTCAGAGAGCAGTACACTCAAGCACTCCACAAGCACCCACAAGTGCCCATAGATGCCCAACTACACCACCCTCCGGCCAGGGCACTTTTAGCAGAAGAAAATACGATCACATAGGGGATGGGGGGGAGAGGATAAAAAAAAAGGTGTCTCACACAACATGTCCTTGATCAGAGGCACATGTTGTGGGATTCACAAAGAAAACCTCAGCACAAATAAGCATAGACAAACTTAAGACTAAGACATGAGAGGTGGGTGGGAGGTGGGGGTAGGGGGGGAGTGTCCAGCCAAACAGTCCATGCGCTCGCTGCCAGATCCCAGTCCATCAAGCATGGGGGGGTAAAAACAGCCAGGAGCCAGCGGAGGCAGTTGGGCAGGGGGCGGGAAGTGTGTGTGTGTGTGTGTCCATGTGTATGTGTGTGCGTAAGCCAGTGACCCCTATCCCAGTTCGGTCTGGAGCCACAGGTGTTGTTTTGAAAGGGGAGGGGTCGGGGAAGGAGCGTCAAAAAGTCAAAAAGTCTAATATTCAGGAGAGATTAGGTCGAACGCCAGGCCTTGGAGGCGAGCTTCGTTTCAGGGGAGCCAGATTCAGACAAGAGAAGAATGTTTGGGTCAGACTGACATCAATTCTGTCTGCCTTCAAAGTTCTTGCTGGTTCATCTCGGTGGGAATAACTCCAATTGTCCGAATTACAGATCAATTCTCCCTGAGCAGCGTTCACGTTCACGATCCACGTTCGAATCCATTTCGCCAGAGAGTTCAAAAATCATCACTAGAATCACTTCCAGTTTCCGATTCAGCTCACCAAGAGTATCAGTCTGAGTGTTCACAGCGCGGCTCACTCCCACACACACAGCAGGTAGGTTTACGGTGTCCAGGATAGCAGCTGCCATGTAAATTTTCCGATACAGCAGGTATCCGATAGAGCATGCGAAATGTGTCCTGGAACCGTGGGCGTTGACGGTAATTTCTTCTGGGAAATCTGGATGTGAGCCGCCTATCGTTCTCCCAAGAGGACTATCCCATAGGACAAAGCCTTTTTGACTACCTGTATCAATGCCACGATCTTCTGAGGTTGGTGGCTTTTCACTGGTGGAAACGCCTACAGTTAGTCAACAATTTCCAAGACGATTGTTGTTTTGTTTCCAAATCAGTTTTCGAGGACGCACATGGAAGATTTCATCTGCAGACCCATAGGCTGACAGGTGGAGGTCCCTTGCCACTTTTTCCTCAAGACTATCCAACAGTTGGAACATTCTTATCTCCTTGGAGCCTGAGGGTTCTCCCTGTTTTTGGAGTGCCCCCCAGTTTCTTTTCCAGGAGTAAAAGTTTCGCTTATTTTCATCAAATTTTCGAAGCACTGTCAGCTTAATTTAATAGTAAGTGACTTGAGACAGGGAGCCTCTTCAGATCCCTCTCACTCCATTTTTGCCTGCATTAGGGTAGCTTTTCCTGTCACCAGTTTAGGTACAGAGGCCTCTAACTTCCTTGTTTGCTGCTGCAAGTCCATTCTTTCCACATCTGGGATCCAGCGGTTCCATTTCCAAAGAGTCCCTTTTTCTGTTTTAACCAGTCTTTCAATGTTATTCAGCATAAACTCGTAAACTTCCAACTTCATATCCGGTGGAACTGTCAAAAAGTGCTTACTTTCCTTTTCAGCTGATTCCAGCACCAGATGAAGTTCTCCTCCTCTTCTTCTTTTGTTTCCCCGCAAGCAGTTACGGTTTGTGTATGACCCCAAAAGCACGACCACAGACAGAATGACAGTTCAGGTACTCGGCAGAGTTTATTTCCAGTTAATCCTGAGAAAAAGGAAAAACTCAGGAATGCAGGCAGTCACAAAAAACTAAAGTCCAGGAAAATCCGGGGTTGCCCTTTAACTGGGGAAAGAACAGAGAAGTCCTTCTCACTTCACATCAGGAGCAGAAACTGGAAGAAAAAACACACAAAAATGTCCAGGGAGAATATTTCCTCAAGGAAGAAGGCTGAAGAGCACTCAAGGGAAGTGACACCACTTCACCAGTGGAGGTTACGGCACGAACTTGCAACCAGAGAACTGGAAGAGCAGCGAATTTATCTCAGTCCAACCGAGTTGATGAGCTGCAGGTGTGTGATGAGCCGACGAGCCTCAGGTGTGGGATGGAGCGCGCTTTGCCCACTCCCGTTGCCAAGCGCGGAGCTCCCTGGCAACGCGCTGCAATGTACTGGGTGTCTCTGCCCGACGAGGTTGGGACTGCTGTTCGGCTGGTGGAGTCCTAACACAAGCAGCTTCCACTTCCCCATTCGCTTCAATTACTTTGTCCGCTTCTAGTGTTATTTTTTTTAATGCATCCATCAGTTCCTCATCTGTCATTTTCTGACATGACTTCACTATCGAATTAGCTAGATGAGAAAAGCGCTGCTTAGCTGTCATCCTCTCTCCCTTCAACTGCTGCACAGATTTCAACTCAGCCATTTTTTTTTTTTTTTTTTTTACATGGAGGCTTGAGTTTTGGGCTAGGAGGCAGGAGCGTTAGACTGGGAGGCTGGAGTTAGGGACTGGGATTATTGTATTAGGAGCTGGGCTAGGATTGTTTTATAAGGAGCAGCTTCTTAACCAGCTTGACTCGGGTTTCACTGTTACGCGGTGTCCTAATTCTTGCACAGATCCCTCACATCTGAAACGTTTAGCTGGGATTCCCTCCAAATAATGAGAATTTTTGTTTCTTTTTCCCATTTATTTTGCAGGTGAAAACCTTAAGAACACACAAAATAACCAGTGTCAATGCCAAGATAAAATTCAATAAATATACACTTTTAGTTACAGGTGTTAACATTACAAGGTATTTGGGATACAATTACAATTACAATTATGAATACATAAGTATTTTTAATTATCATCATAATTACCAATAATTCATATTCAAATTAATCAGTTCAGATTATTTTAGAAATTATCACTGCACTAAAACTACAACAATTTTACATATTTATTATTTAAAATAGCTTTGACAATTTAGGTAATATTTTAAATGTTAATTATTCTTTCATTTAATAGATCTTCTAAACAAAAAACAAGCCCCAAATTCCCACTGTTTGTACTGCATTTCGTGAACGGGAGTGACATCCGAAGCCTGTATTTACTCTACGCTTTTGAACACACCGCCTACAGTCAACAATACAGGCATGGTAGAAGGCGAAGCTAAACGCTTCTTACCAGCAGTCTCTTTCAGTTTGTTTAGTGCGTAGAATTTCTTGCGATCGCACTGGTTTTCCTTCAATCCTGAACCTTTCTCCTCGCTCTACCCCCCTCCACTCTGATCTCCATGCGCACAGCGACAGGACACGGAAGCATTCTTTTTTTCCCCAGCTGATTTCCCCACGCTAATCACTTGTAGGGTACACCGGGTGCTCCACGCACGCACTGAGAGAGTAGGGCAGGGAAGAAGGCTGTACTCTGTTTGCCGCAACAATCTTCCTTATACCGTCTATGGTCCACCCATGAATCGTGTGTAAAGTACTCAGTAGGTTCATCTTTGAGAGAAGGTTATTTTGTTTCCAAATGTCACTTCACTACACAAGACACACACTGAGGTTTTTCCTTCTTTGTTCTTAATGTGAGAACATCCATATCACATGTACTTGGTGTCGTACTTGTGTTTCTCCATGCTAAATAAGCATGTGAATACAAAGTTATGGGTCTTCTTCTGTGCTGTGACAATTAACATTACAGGGCACTATCACTGTTAAGAAGTGTGAACAGACTGAAAGTAATTCTCTATGTTCTTTTATCTGGTGCCATTGAAGAGACTAAAAACAAAGACCAATTAAAAAGTTTATTACAATGATTAATACAAAGATTCAATATGCCATGCAAAATATTTTAATCGGCCAATGGTACATCTTCTTGACACCACAAGAGATGCCAGGAAAATGCACCCAGAATGTCAGATTGTGTCTGTTCTTTAGCTACAGAAAGGTGGATCCTCGTTCTTCTGAGTTTATTGCTCTTTGTCTCCGAATCCAGGCGGCCAATAGCTCTGAATCACAGGTCCAGACACATGCTGTTATGTTGTTTGTCCAGAAAATTAGATGTCACTAAAATGTGTTTATCTATGCTGTCATAAACTTCCTTGGAAGACAGCAGGTAAGGAAGTCAGGAAGTCCCAATTGTTAGGTTATAAAGCAGCAAACTGAGGACTCACAGTCATAAAAGCAGCCAGCATTGCCACAAGCAATAACGTTTAGCTTTAACAGTTAAAAACAGGTTCTTGTGAGTTAATCTTAAATCCTAACAGACAGTACTCTGCTGCATAAAATATGAATAATTAATAAATCCCCTTTAAAATAAAAGCATTTTTTTATTCCCTACACCCCCAGCAAAACCCCCCCACCCTGAAAATGGGGCCTCAATCAACTAATTGAGAATCAATAGTTTAGAGTAAATTAATCTGGCACCTGGAGAATGTAAACTTAAAGATGCAAAACGTTTATTTGTTTTGTTTTCCATCATTTATGCTACTTAAAAAAAGGTTCCCTTTTGCAGGTGATTTTTCAATAAAATTAAAGTCCTGACAACCCTTTTTAATTGCACAACAAAGCAATAGTAAAGATGTCCAGTCTCTCTCGCTCTCTCTGGTTCTGTCTCTAATGAAATTGGCAGTGACAAGATTGAGTGAGGAAATAAACTGTCAGTGTGGAGAATGCAGGTTCTTAAGCCTTGATAAGATCTTAATGACAGTGTACTGCAGATACACTTTGTCTCCCATGAACCTAGAATACAAAAGTGGTAATCATGCAACTTATTATCTTTATTCAGCAGAAATAATGGCTCGTTCATTTTGATGTTTCATACAAATAAAGAATAACCACTAAGATTAAATATTGTGCCATATGTGTCATTCCACTGTTTGCAAGGGCCATGTTAAAATGATACATCTGATCACACAGCAATTTATTTTGGCCATATGTCTTTTAAGGAAGGCCTATTAGCTGAGGGCATGCAGAGAACATTAATTCATTTCAACTGTGTCCATTCCCCACAATTAAAGCATTATCATGATTAGAAATCTATCCATTCATACACAAGATCAATCATCATTATTATTAATATTAATGTTATTAAAATATATAATATATAATTAAATTATATTTATAAATGTATAATATATAATATATATAATATATTTTCTACTGACCAGTTTTCTTTGTTGTGTATTATGTTGGTATACCTTGTTTGTCTTAGTTTGTTTACCTGCCTTTTTATTTCAACACAATCCACCACCAATTCATTTACATATAACACACCACACAAACACTGCAAAAGTAACCAGACTGCATACACCATCACTGTCTTGTCTTTTGGTCTGTCATGTCTTTTTGCATTTCACTGTCAGTGATTTTACTCCTGACAGGGGTTTCAGGTGTTAATAAAATATGTTAGATGAAGACTGTCAAGGAGGACTGGTGAAGGACACATTCCTGCTCACTCACACCCACACAAAGGAAAGCTTGCATCTACAAGATTTAAATGCATATATATCTGAACTTAACTCTTTAACTGGTTTTGACAAACTATGACACTAACCACTAATTATATATATATATATATATATATATATATATATATATATAATACGCAAACAGTTGAAAAAATAAATGAATAAAATGAGTCCAGTAAATATCCCTTTAATTAATTTGCTTTTTGGAATGTGAAAAATACCAGTCTTGGTCCTTACAAAACAGACGTTTCACAGTAAACCTCCAAAATTGAAATATCTGCCTTTTCAAATCATAAACCATCCAAAATTGAAATATTTGCCTTTTCAAATCATATCAGGACAATTTTCATACATCTCCACTGATTGCAAAATGTCTACATTTTCATGACTCCAAAAATGAAACAGGTTAACATTTTCCTCTACTAATTGAAATCTAAATATATTTTCATTTTTCATGACATAAAAAGGTTTTTAAAGTGATATTGTGTTACTTTAACATGCTAAAGAAGAATAAAGTCACATAACAGGTATGGCTGGGTGTTGGGGATACAAAGTGCTTATGTATTTTATTTAGCCTTTGTTTATACAGGTAAAAACACATATACATATATATATATATATATATATATATGTATATATATATATATATATATATATATATACACACACACACACACATACAGTGCCTTGCAAAAGTATTTAGCCCCCTTGAACTTTTCAATCTTTTGCCAACAAGTGGGACACAATTGTGAAGTGGAACTAAATTTATTGGATATTTTAACTTAGAAAAAATAAATAAAAAGTGGGGCGTGCAATATTATTGGGCCCCCTTAATTTGTAGTGCCACCTGTTGCTGCAATTATAGCTGCAAGTCTTTTGTGGTATGTCTCTATCAGTTCTGCACATCGAGAGACTGAAATTCTTGTCCATTCTTCCTTGCAAACAGCTGGAGCTCAGTGAGGTTGGATGGAGAGCGTTTGTGAACAGCAGTCTTTACATAGGCGTAGTTTGACTTTTGCATCGGGGGGGCAAAAATTGTTAAGCACTTTCAACAAACGGGCGCACTCTCACGCGAACCGGTGCGCATGCACGTGAACCGGCGCTCATGAACACATACAGTCATGGAAAAAATTATAAGACCACTATTTTTTCTTCACTTTCTTGCTCATTTTAATACCTGGTACCACTAAATGTCATCATGTGACTAAAACAGACAGAAGAGAAAACACTGAATGCATAAAAGCAGTGTTTTTGGCAGTACAACGCCATAGCCATTGATGTAAAAACTTAAGTGATTTAGGTTATAATCAAGAAAACCATGGAAAATGGTAAGATATCAGCTCTTAAATAAAACTCTTATGAGCAATCTTTGTGGTTATCGTTATGTTTATCCAAACAAATGTACCTTTAGTTGTACCAGGCATTAAAATGAACAAGAAACTGAAGAAAACATGGGTGGTCTAATAATTTTTTCCATGACTGTATGTGCAAACTCGTGCGCACATGATGGCACACAAGATACACTCACCATGAAACCATGAAGTCCAAGATTAGATGATGTTCAAAACCAGTAGTTGCAACAGGATACAGTACACAGTAGATGTTATAAATGTTAATGTTAATGATGTTAAATGTATTAAGAAACAAATATAACATGATTCATTTAACTGTCACAATATACTGCAGTTTATTTTGGACTTTAAAACATTACGGTCAAAAACATTTATTTATTTTTGCCAGTTCGTTGACAATGCAATTACATATTTCAGCCACCAGGGGGAGCAATGCTCCCCCTGCCCCCCCCCCACAAACTCCGCCCATAAGTCTTTAGCTCTTTCTGTCAGGTATGGAGGGAAGATGGAGGACCCAGGCACAAGAGTGCAACAAAAAAGGAGAAGCGTCTCCATCGCCTGCTTCTGGGAGGTCTCCTCCTCTGCTGGCTCCTTGGACCCCCGAGTGCCAGCCTTGTGCCCCTGAATGGGAAACTTCCTCCTCCCCAGAATCCACCACACGGGGGCATTTTTGGCTGCCTCCCTGCTAAAAAAGGCCAGCAGGGAGATCAGCTCCCCTCCAGCTGGGTCCATATTGGCTGGTCTGTTCTATCAGGTTTGGAGGCAAGATGGAGGACCCAGGCACAGGAGTGCAACAAAAAAAGGAATTTATTCTCAAAATCAAAAAACAAAAGCCAGAAGAAACCAAGAGCCACAAAAGTAATCCAAGTAATCCAAAGTAATCCAAAGGGGGGTGGGGGAGGGGGGTTGAGACAAGATCCAAAACAAAACAAAAATCCACAAACCTAATCCAAACAAGAAACCTACTTAACATCAGACGCAATACAGGAGACAGAAAACAAACCGGCAGGGAAACCCATGGAACAGAAGACAACGGACCAGCACAGACAGGGGAGATGACAAGACTTAAATACACAGGGAACCCAATGAGAGGCAGGTGCAGACAATCAGGATAACAAGAGGGAAGGAAGCAAAGCTGAAAACAACGGAGACAAGACAGACCTTCAAAGTAAAACAGGAAACAGGTAACACAAAAGACACGGATTGACGCCAAATTAACACAGAACAAAGAAAAACCCAAAATGGCTGTCATTGCCGCCCCAGACCATGACACTTTCCACAGATTCTCGATTGGATTCAGGTCTGGACTTTAAATTGGCCATTCTAACACCTGGATATGTTTATTTGTGAACCATTCCTTTGTAAATTTGGGTTTACGTTTTGAAAGGTCCTGTTGAAAGGTAAATCTCCGTCCCAGTCTCAGGTCTTTTGCAGACTCCAACAGGTTTTCTTCCAGAATGGTCCTGAATTTGACTTCATCCATCTTCCCATCAATTTTAACCATTTTCCCTGTCCCTGCTGAAGAAAAGCAGGCCCACACCATGATGCTGCCACAACCATGTTTGACAGTGGGGATGGTGTGTTCAGGGTGATGAGCTGTGTTGTTTTTACTAGTGATGTTATGAGTGAAGCGAAGCCCCGAAGCGCGTATCGAGAAATGAGGGGGCGTGTCCGTGAAGTGCGTATCAAGAGTCGCTTCATTTGGGGAGGAGCCAAAAGTGATGACGTCCGAAGCTTCACCGCCTGGCTGTACCACGTGACTGCTTCGAGAAGTGGTTCATTTCTTGTCTCAAGAAATGGGGTTAGACAGCTTTAGGCGAGTTGCGGTCAGTTCAGAGTCTGGATAGAGTTTGGATAGCTTGGATACTAGAATTTGGATAGCGTGTATATAGTTTGTGGTAGTTCATTATATAGTTTGTACATGATGGCACAAACATTTTTATGCAGCCCAGCATCCTCTGTGCCATGTGAAACGGTGTTCTCCAAGGCTGGAGAGATTGAAAAAAAAAAAAAAGGAATCGGTTAAAACCAAAAACTGTGGAAAAATTGCTATTTCTGAATAAATATACATAAAATAACCCCTTTAATGGTCGTCATTGTCCAAATTACACAAGCATATCGAGTGTGCTCCCTCCGTAGTTCCACAAACAATTTTTACTGTTCTCTGCCAGCATGGACTCTGTTGTTCCAGTAGCCCAGTGGTTAGGGCAGGCGGCCCGCGTACAGGTAACATAGTTTTCGTGGGTTCGACTCCCGGCTCGTCGACCCTTTTGACGCGTGTTTGCCCATTTCTTATGATACTACTTTGGGAAACATTAAACAGAGATTACTTTCAATATTTTATGCACTTGATCATTTATTTGGTCATACACATTTTGTTATTCACAGTCATTCGCAAGAGCCATGACTGATACATAAATTCAATGCATCACATCTTAAGATTCAGCTGGCTGTGATTATAAACCTGACCAGTAGGTGGTGTCATGTGCATATGAAGCAGCAAGAAATGTACCATTTCTCGAACCATCTGGCCAATGTGTGACACTGCTTCACGGGGCTTCATCTCACCATCACTAGTTTTTACCCCAAACATATCATTTTGCATTGTGGCCAAAAAGTTCGATTTTGGTTTCATCTGACCAGAGCTCCTTCTTCCAGATGTTTGGTGCGTCTCCCAGGTGACTTGTGGCAAACTATAAATGAGACTTTTTATGGATATCTTTGAGAAATGTCTTTCTTCTTGCCACTCTTCCATAAAGGCCAGATTTGTGCAGTGTACGACTGGTTGTTGTCCTATGGACAGACTCTCCCACCTCAGCTGTAGATCTCTGCAGTTCATCCAGAGTGATCATAGGCCTCTTGGGTGCATCTCTGATCAGTCTTCTCCTTGTTCCAGATGAAAGTTTAGAGGGACGGCCGGGTCTTGGTAGATTTGCAGTGGTCTGATACTCCTTCCATTTCAATATGATTGCTTGCATAGTGCTCCTTGAGATGTTTAAAGCTGGGGAAATCTTTTTGTATCCAGATTGGCTTTAAACTTCTCCACAACAGTATCCTGGACCTGCCTGGTGTGTTCCTTGGTCTTCATGATGTTCTCTGCGCTTAAACAGATCCCCAAGACTATCACAGAGCAGGTGCTTTTATACGGAGACTTAATTACACACAGGTGGATTCAATTTATCATCATCAGTCATTTAGGACAACTTTGGATTATTCAGAGATCCTCACTGAACTTCTGGAGTGAGTTTGCTGCACTGAAAGTAAATGAGCAGAGTAATATTGCACACCCCACTTTTCAGTTTATTTGTTAAAAAAGTTTAAAATATCAAAATATCAATATATAATATAATATATTTTAGTAAACTTTTTCACATTATCTTTCCAGACTGTGCTGCCCTGGGAGGATTTAATGGGATGAAAAACACTTGCTATGGATGCAATCAGGACATAAAAGGAGTTTTATTTATTTATTTTTCATTCCATGATCTGATTTATGAAATCAACACATCTTGTACATTCATGCTGATGTGTTTAATTTATTTGTTATATTTGATTGCCTTTCTCAAAAAAATATTCTAAGGAATGTACATAACACTGCCTAGTAAGACTTATTACGATCCCAATAATATCATTTAATCTCACTAAACCCTTTATGTTTGATTTGGCTCCTTAGGTGTAAAAGTCTTGAATTGACTTCCACTGGGACAACAAAATCAACATCACTGACAGTGGCTCTATTTTAAAGATAATCTTGAATCCAGCACACAGTAAATGAGTATCTGTCATTACAAAGGATGTTGTTCATTTTAAAAACCTCCCTGTTTTGAAACAACTAATTGTGGCTTATTGCTATCAAACTTGAGAAATTAGAGGAGACAAAAGCTGAGGGTGGGTGACGGAGCAAATCCCTGGGGCAGGTGAAGTAGGTGATTCATTGCTACTTAAAACTTCTTGGAAGATGAGCATACTGAATAATTAAATCCTCCTTGCTTTTGAAAGACAATGTAATAATGTTGGCTGTTGCCATATTTCACAACTAGTACAAAAATACCTCTGATCTACATAAAGAGAGGATAAAACACACTTAAAACTGACATTTATGGTTCATAAATGTCTGTAAAAGGCTAAAAAGTGATCATTGTTCAGTTTTACAAGGGGTGGCTGTGGTTCACCAGGCAGAGCACTCATCTATTAGAGTGTTCAGAAGGTTCTGGTTCCCCAATCCTTGAGGCACTGAACCCCGCATTGCCCCTGATGTGTTTGTGTTTTAGAGAAAGAAAAATCAACACATAAACTTAAAGAAAGTGCTGTGTGAACAGATGAGAGTGGCTGAAGGTCTTAGAGCATTTTGAGTGGCTGACAATAAAGAATAAGAAAATAATATGTAAAAATATATTATAATATCTATGTAACCATTATCTATATACATTTATTCCTATTTAGGGTTCCAGAGATCTGCCAGAGCCTGTCTCATCTCGGCACGTTTTCTGGGTTTAGTTAGTGTTCTCGTCTCCCCTGTCGTTAGTCTACCTTGTTTCCTGTTTGACTTTGAAGGTCTGTCTTGTCTTCGTAGTGTTCTCCTTCACTTCCTTCTGTGTATTTCCCTTATTGTCTGTTCCTGCCTTTCGTTTGCTCCTTTGTCTGTTTAAGTGTTGTCTGTGCTTTTCCATTTGCTGATTTGTCTCTTGATTTCCCTGATGTCACCACTGTGGATTTTGCTGCTCATCCTCTTTCCCTGTTCCTGCCTTGGTGTCCCATCACCATTTGGATTCTTCAGTTAAGTTTGGATTTTGTTTTTTTGTTAATAAACCACCTTTGTGGAACTCCTACATTTTGGGTCCTCTCTACAAAAAGCATGACAGTTTGTTTTATCTGCTTAATTCTTTGCTTTGCACACTTCTTTGTGTTTTTTTGTATGTTAACATAATTACAAATTCCCTGTTTCCCTTTGAGCTGGTATAAATACTGCTATCTTATTTGGTCATGTGGGCTACTTGAAACTTGTAATTTAAGTACGCATCCAAATAAATAATTTCTTATCGGGGTGATTTCAATAATAAGCCCTTGTGCACTCCTGTCAGTGCAGAGTTTAAAATATTGTTAATGTAGACTGTGCAAAAAGGATGTCAGACCAAAGCAGTACAGTTAAGTCTGTACTTCTTTCTTTGGATTTACTATGGGAGTACAGATACCACAACCTCTTTGATTTATATATATATATATATATATATATATATATATATATATATATATATATATATATATATATATATATATATATATATCACTTTCACAAAGTAAAATATCTACACTGCCAATATTGCAACAACATATGTTATGGTCCCTAAATCATATGGTTGCTCAAGGAACCCATAACTCTGTAAATAAAGTTTAAAGGTTTGAAAAATGCATACAATGCTTAGAAATAGAGGGGGGGGGGGGGTGTTAAAATAGGGATTCATGTAATACAATACCTAATTTAAATCAAAGCCAAACAACAGCAATTCTGTTTGGTGCTTGCAGATATGTCCTATCTGGATTTATATAAGTCCACAAATGTGTTCAGCCATTCAGTACATAAGAGAGAAAAAGGCCAACTTATTGTGAGTTTTCAAACCCCCCTTTAATAAATCCAACAGTAAATGCAAATTATACTCTTATATAGTCAGATACAATGTCAGCTCATTCATTCAAATATTTCCCCATTGCTCTTGCTGCCCCTGCCCCATCAAGTCTTTTGGTATATAAAAGACTAAAAGGAAGTTGACTTGATATTAACTTCACACTTCTTTAAGAGACACTTGAGCTTACCAGGTTATTTGAACACCTCTCTTGGTAATAGCTGTCTGCTGGCAGTAAGATGTAATGGAACGAGATATATTACCTCTAAATGTAAAGTTCAGAGTTGAGGACTTGATGCAACTGTCTCATTAGGTAAAATGTATTTACTTTCGCTTCGGCTTTAAGGTCCTTTAACCTTGAGGGATTGTAGAATTACTAAGGCACTTATCTCTTAGTCTCTTGTCCTGTTCCTGTCCTCTGTGGATTCCAGTGCATTGACCTTCTTCTTGGCATTATAGGTAAAGTTCTGCTTGAGCTAAAGTCTTTCCTGAGCAAACTATTCACGTACCCCCTAAGGTACAGCCAGTTAGAGATGCAATTAATCAGCCTCCACATCTCCTTTAAAAGGTTCTATGAATCAAAGTATAAGGCATTATCTAACCAACCTGAAGATGAGGATAAAATCAAAACAAAATGCAATTCATGCAGCATTCATGAAGTTCATCTTATTGCCAAAAACCTTTATCCAAATCCATTAAAAAGTGTGTGACCAGCATATTTTAAAAAGACAAGCTTCAAACATATGTAGTGAGAGAGGCTAAGACAGACAGTAGGAACTGTCAAACAACAAAAATGAAGGATAACAATTGACAGTGTTTATGTTGTCAAAGACTTCTTTATGACAGGATTTATGAGGAAAATATAGGGAAACAAGAGAGGAGAAATGTATATGATGCACTGTTGCCCAAGAGAGCTTGACAGAAAAAGATATTATACTGACACTAAAAGGGAGAATTTTCTGTGAAACATACTTCTGGTATTGTAGCACTGACAGGTTCAGTGACTGCCTCACTTGCTTTCATTTTTGTCAAGTCACTGAAATCTCACCCTCCACACTCTCAAAAGACCCAGGGACATTTCACTTTTTTTTTTTGTATATGACAGATGTCCAATAATTTCACATTTAATCTTTGCCCTACGGGTGCAAAGTATGTGAGGCAGCAAATTGATGCTACTCAGTTGCTACTCTGCTGCTAGCCAGTAAGATGGTGGGTTGCTGGGGATTTTGAAATGGGATACTTACTCATCCAAATTCAGAGTCCTCACTAGCATGTCAGAATGAAGTTGGGCCATTTTTCTTTTTTAGTTATTACTTTTTCTGGAATTTAAATAAGACATGAGACACTTTGCACCCAGGACAGGGACATTTAAAATGTTCATTAAAAAGTGCTCTTCAGGTGTCAATTATCAAATGTTAATATAAAAAAATAAAGCCTATTAGATGTCACAACTAATATGACATGACGCAAGAGCAGAATGACTGATGGAAAACAAATCCAAAATTATACTGGATAATATATAAGATAAAACTGGTCCACAAATCACTTTTTTTTTTTTTTTTTTTTTTTTTTTTTTGCCATGTGCTTTAAAATTCTGGATCATTCCAACAGGATGTACAAAACTGAGGTGAAATTACAATCATGTTGCTTCAGTTAAGACAATTTACAAGTTACAGTCACAAAGACTCTTTTAAAATAAATAATATCTATTTTTCAATTTTATAAATTACTTGTGACATAAAATTGTAATAATGAGATGGATCTTTTTGTAAACAAAGACTAAGGCATTTTAATGAACGCCAGTAAACTAAGATTAATGAATGTATTAGTAGTTGTCTATCATAACCTCTTTAGTCTGAGAAAACTGGAGATCTGTAGAAAATCTACCCGGTGACATCAGTCTTGGGTTAAACAGAGGTCTTATCAGAGGTTGTTATGTCATTTGAAGCTCCATTTAGTGTGCTCTGTATTTCTGTACAGAAGCACAAAGCTGCTTGTATACAATAGTTGGTGCTTGTGAATGTCTTTCCTATGACAACAGGTGTTTTCACATCCTGACTGGCGTTTGTGAACACCACTAGGACCAGGATTTATCCCTGCTGTTTTGAGTGGGACAAAAATACTATAAAAGGTGATGTTCAAACACCCAACAATTTTCATGAATGGGAAAAAAGAAAAAAAACAAGCTCCTTTGTTTAAAATTCAATAAAATAAAACAAGCTATTGTGCATGCTGTTTCATGCAGCACATCCTGGAGTTAGTTTATTGATTTTGGCGTCCATTCTTTGATAATGCATTTTTATTAGTTTCTTCTCTACTAGCACCACACAGATGTGATTTAAGAACGGTGGTCATAGTGTTTTGGTAGATCATTTTGATCCTGCCCCCAGGCCCCTGATATAACCAGTTCTTGCCAGTGCCCTATGCTACCGATCCTGGGTCATCAATCCAGTTCTACGGACTTCACAACGCCATCGATCGCTTCCAGAGCGATCCATGTAAGAGGCTTTTGATTCTGGGTAGAGCTTAGTTTAGTGTTGTTTGCAAATTCCATTTTCTGGTGTGTCACATATGCCTAGAACTGGACCATCGATCCCGCTGTAACTGAATTTCATTCATGTGTTTTTTTTTATTGCGGAAAGCAACTCCACTCTCCGTTTCTCAGTTCAAAATCAAAATCAGAGCAGCTTGGTGAAGTGGCTTCACATCGCTGCATCTGTGGGAAAACGACAGAGTTGCTGTTGCTAGTCGCTAAGGACATTCTAGCTGTGTTGATTTTACTCTGTCTTTTCTTTCCTCTTTCTCCTTACTAACAATCTTCGTGTCGAGGTTACGCGTGACCTTGTCCGCCATCTTGTAGCGCCCTATCGCGTGAGTTGGCAGCCATCTTGGTGGGGGACGAGAACAACCCGTGATCTCGTCCGCCATCTGGGTAAGAGATGAGTGACCACGTGATCTCGGCTGCCATCTTGGAATCCTCCTCACAGTATTAAGTCATCTTAGTTTATCACACACACACACACACAGTCCCCAGCATACATGTATATAAATTGACACATCTTTTTCCATTTAATGTTTATTTGCTTATGTTAGTCTAATGGTCTTTTAGTTAGTAGATATCAGGATCTTGATTCAAGTGTTTGTTTATCTTAATACTTGTGTTAATAAATTCTGATATATTCTAATGAGAGAAGTTGTTTGTGGTTTTTTTTACACAGCTTTGTAACATTTGCTGGTTGTAGAGGTCCACGCTCGGACTCACACCTTCTCTCTTGCTCTATAGCACCCTATCTGGTCACAAGCAGGCACGCATAGACCAACAGCCACTTTGAGACTGATTATGCCGTTTAGTCCTTTTTTCCTGATTTATCAGGTGGTGCCCCGTTTCAATTTATCAACTTTGCTAATACCCTTCTGGTTATTAGCAGCTGTCTGCACAACATAACCCTACTACAAAAGTTTTAATCTACTAGGGACATTCAGGATATCATTACAGTAAGGTCATGTGTTGTCACATTTTAGGCTTCAGACATAAAGATATACATTTTTTTTTTGTCAAGAATCAACAAGTGGGACACAATCGTGAAGTAGAAGAAAATTTATTAGATATTTCAAATCATTAAGACCAAGGAACACACCAGGGAGGTCCGAGATACCATTGTGGAGAAGTTTAAAGCCAGATTTGGTTACAAAAAGATTTCTCAAGCTTTAAACAAGTAGCACTGTGCAAGCAATCAATATTGAAATGGAAGGAGTATCAGACAAATCTACCAAGACCTGGCCATCCCTCTAAACTTTCATCTCGAACAAGGAGAAGACTGATCAGCAATCCCAGGTGGTGCCCCGTTTCAATTTATCAACTTTGCTAATACCCTTCTGGTTATTAGCAGCTGTCTGCACAACATAACCCTACTACAAAAGTTTTAATCTACTAGGGACATTCAGGATATCATTACAGTAAGGTCATGTGTTGTCACATTTTAGGCTTCAGACATAAAGATATACATTTTTTTTTTGTCAAGAATCAACAAGTGGGACACAATCGTGAAGTAGAAGAAAATTTATTAGATATTTCAAATCATTAAGACCAAGGAACACACCAGGGAGGTCCGAGATACCATTGTGGAGAAGTTTAAAGCCAGATTTGGTTACAAAAAGATTTCTCAAGCTTTAAACAAGTAGCACTGTGCAAGCAATCAATATTGAAATGGAAGGAGTATCAGACAAATCTACCAAGACCTGGCCATCCCTCTAAACTTTCATCTCGAACAAGGAGAAGACTGATCAGCAATCCTGCTAAGAGGCCCATGATCACTCTGGATGAACTGCAGAGATCTACAGCTGAGGTGGGAGAGTCTGTCCATAGGACAACAATGAGTCATACACTGCACAAGTCTGGCCTTTATGGAAGAGTGGCAAGAAGAAAGACATTTAATAATAATAATAATCCTTTATTGTCACTGTTCGCATTGTTACCAACATTAACTGTGAAAATCAGTTTAGCAGCTCCACATGGCAACGGGAGGGAAAAACAAGAAAACACAAAAGCACGATATCACAATAAACAATATAAAAACAATATAAAATATAAAATATAAAATATAAATAAGTATTTACAAGGTATAAAAAAAATGGGTATGATAAATACGGGTATCAGTGTATACTGTAGTGCGAAAGAGCTTACATTATAGCAATATCATTATTTACAGCAGGTAGGTGTCTTTGGGGGGGAAGGGATATTGCACTTGGTGGTGAGTGTGACCATTGTCAGTCTTTGAGTGGGGGTGGGGTGATGGCTTTGACGGCCTGGGGGAAGAAGCTGTTAATGAGTCTTGTAGTTCTGGTTTTGAGAGAGCGGAATCTCTTTCTCAAAGATATCCATAAAAAGTCTTGTTTAAAGTTTGCCACAAGCTACTTGGGAGACACACCAAACATGTGGAAGAAGGTGCTCTGGTCAGATGAAACCAAAATTGAACTTTTTGGCCACAATGCAAAACGATATTTTTGGCATAAAAACAACACAGCTCATCACCCTGAACACACCATCCCCACTGTCAAACATGGTGGTGGCAGCATCATGGTTTGGGCCTGCTTTTCTTCAGCAGGGACTGGAAAGATGGTTAAAATTGATGAGGAAGATGGATGGAGCCAAATTCAGGACCATTCTGGAAGAAAACCTGTTGGAGTCTGCAAAAGACCTGAGACTGGGACAGAGATTGAGCCAAAACATAAAGACAAATCTACAATGGAACGGTTCACAAATAAATGTATCCAGATGTTAAAATGGCAAAGACAAAGTCCAGACCTGAATCCAATCGAGAATCTGTGGAAAGTGCTAAAGACTGCTGTTCACAAACGCTCTCCATCCAACCTCACTGAACTCCAGCTGTTTTGCAAGGAAGAATGGGCAAGAATTTTAGTCTCTTGATGTGCAGAACTGATAGAGACATACCACAAAAGACTTGCAGCTGTAATTGCAGCAAAAGGTGGGGCTACAAAGTATTAATGCAAGGGGGCCCAATAACATTGCATGCTCCACTTTTCAGTTTTTTATAATATCCAATAAATTTTGTTCTACTTCACGATTGTGTCCTACTTGTTGTTGATTCTTAACAAAAATTGAAATTTTAAATCTTTATGTGTGAGGCCTGAAATGTGGATTAAGGTTGAAAAGTTCAAGGGGGCAGAATACTTTCGCAAGGCACTATATCTGTGTGTGGAACAAGATGCCCCATCTTCTCACCCTGCCAGCTATAGAGTCGCTCCGTGCAGATCTGGTCAGGTGCAGAGAGGAGCTGGAGGTACTAACATCAGCCTCCGACTTGGCCCCCTGGTGCCGTTTCATCCGTCCTCGTTCCCGAGGCGGCCGTCCGCCTGAACTGTCTCTGCCGTCTGCCTATGCGGAGAGGCCGCCCCCATGTACTGCTTTGGGCCTCTGTCAGGCACCGAGGCCGACCCCCTGTACTGTTTTGGGCCTCCGTCAGGTGCCAAGGCCGACCCCCTGGACTGTTTAGGGCCTCCTTCCGGTGCCGAGGCCGACCCCCTGGACTGTTTTGGGCCCCTGTCAGATGCCGAGGCCGACCCCCTGGACTGTTTTGGGCCTCCTTCCGGCACCTGGGGCCGACCCCCTGGACTGTTTTGGGCCTCCGTCAGGCGCCGAGGCCGACCTCCTGGACTACTTTGGGCCTCCGTCAGGCACCGAGGCCGACCCCCTGGCCGGTTGTAGAATTATTCCTCAGTTCTCAACAAAAGGCTAGAAAAGTAAATAGTACTCAAAAGAAACATCTGGAGGAGCATCTTGCAACTACTTAGGTTAATTGGGAACAGATTAGTGACAGATTGTCTATTTAAAAAGCCCCTTCTGAGAGACTCTGCCTCTCAGAAGGAAAGATAGTTGGTGGTGGATCAAAAAACACTGAAATTACAATGTTAAACAATTGTAATTTCAGAATTATATATATATATATATATATATATATATATATATATATATATATAATATATATATTAGGGCTGGGCAACGATTAAAATTTTTAATCACGATTAATTGCATTATTTCCTTGATTAATCACGATTAATCGCATTGTATACAAAATAATTAAACAATGAATTCAAAAGTAGTGTAAAATGCACTTTTATTTAAATGTTCTGCTGCCATATGAACTAAAGTGCCATAACATTTGTTATTCTAACACTTTTAACATCACCACTTGTCAGTAAACATATTTAGTGTAAATCTCATCTTTAAAAATGTAAAATAAAATAAAGCTTGTAATAATCCACATCTGATCCCCCAGTGTGATTAATTTAATCCAGTGAACGGGCAATGCACCCTTCTGCCCAGACATTGCCTCTACTCTGCCCACATACTAAGCCTCCAACCTCTTGAACTATGTTAACCATGAACTTTGAATGTTTTTCCCCTCCCAGGCACAACCTGACAGTGTAACAGATGAACTGTTCGACCCGTGGGTAACTCCAAAGACTACGACCAGCATCCCAGTTTTCGGAACTAAGTGGGGGGATGCTGGGCCACACCATGTGCTACAGAAGACCGCATGGTTATTCTGAGACAAAGGACCTCTGGAATGACTGCAACTCCCAACATGCTTTGCAATGTTTATGGTTTTATGACAGGGTGATAGGGGGTTACACCATGTCTAACTGGCTGAGGAGCCCCCTTCCCAGCAGGGGTTCCTGGCAAAGGCTGACCACGTCCACCCGCTTAAATACTGGCTCCCTCCTCCCACTCTCTCTCTCTGACCTCCGCTACACAGAGGGAAGGTGCACATCCCTCTTCCTACTTTGTTTTTTTTTTTTTCTCTTCTTCCGGACGACACGCTTACCTCCTTTGTTGCTTTGTTTTATTTATTTTTTTATTTGATTTTTTGTTGGCCAGTCGCCAACTTTTTTGTGCTTTTCATTTTTAACAGAAGCTCTGCAGTCTCACCGTATCGCCTTTTTGACAGAGCAATCATTGAATAATTTTGGCTATCCGAAGTTAGTTGTAGCGGACCCTTTTGGCAGCAATTTATTTCTTTTTTTTAAGTTCTCCTCCACGTGCGGCGGAGAGTGGATGAGGTACTCCCTGATTTTTGACGTTTGAAACCCTGAAATCACCACGCTTAGAACTTTTTAGTCAAGCTGACCAAATTTTTGTATTAGTTTTAATATTTTTATTTTGTTTTATTTTATTTTTCCTTTTGGGGCTCACATCAATTTTGAACGGCCAAGTCATAAGTCATCGAACTATTAACTGCCGATTCCCGTGACTGGGCAAGGCCGGAGTGCAGAGCTTTCCACCGAACCAATCTCTGCCAACCAGCACCGTGTGCGGGGACACCAGAACGTCAAGCCTGCCAGGTCTGATTCCGAGACTCCGGAACTGATTTGCCCACCAGACGAACGGAAGCACTACCATCATGTGCTATATCCTGAGATCCTGCAGGCAGGATCCCCTCAGCCATCGGCCTAAAACAGTTTCCGGAGGGCCCACGGTGAACCGTTTAAACCGACGGCCACAGACCTAAATCGCTATAGGGAGTTTTTGTTTTCAAACAGAATTGTTAATATTGCTACCTGAGTTGCTACCTGAACTGTAAAGTACACAGATTTTTTTACCGCTCTCCATGTCTGTTTTAGCTTTTCTGCATGTTCCGCCAATTCTTTTCCTGTTCCACAGCAGCCAGTAACAAACTTTTCAAAACAAAAGCATGTGACCAACATGCGTTAACGCGCGATAAAATAAATGTCGGCATTAATAAATTAATGAGTTAATGCTAATGTTGTGCTGTTTTTGCCCCCCTTTTTCTTTCTGTGTATTTGCAAGCCAGAGTTTCCTGGTTTTCATGCTTACTTGCAGTTCCATCCTCTGTCCATCCCGGGGTTCACCTCCACTTGTGTTTGGGTGCCGACTGGCGTGGTGATCGGCGACCTGGTCCTCTGGCCATCTCATCCCAGTGCTGCTACCTCCATCTGTTTATATTTATGTTTATGTGGTCTTTGTATTTAGTCATTTGTGTGCTCTACTCTCTCTGTCCTCCATTCTCTCTGTGTTCTCCATCCTCTCTCTGTCCTGTCTCCCCTCTTTTCTGTCTTTACCCGGCTGGCCTTCGGCAGGAAGGTCCCCCCATATGAGCCAGGTCCTGCTCAAGGTCTCTTCCTCTTAAAGTGGAGTTTTTCCTTGCCTCTGTTTGGCTTAAAGGTTTTTTTTCTCCCTATGTGGGAGTTTTTTTTACCTGCCATTGTCATTGATTGGATTTGATATTATAATTTTAGTTAATGCAATTAATTGAACTGAATTGAATTGAATTAATGCGATAATAATGCGTTAACTTGCCGTGCCCTAATATATATATATATATATATATATATATATATATATATATATATATGTACCCCTGCCTTTCCCCCGTAGACAGCTGGTATAGGCTCCAGCAGATCCCCGTGACCCTTTAAGGATGAAACGGGTATAGAAAATGGATGGATGGATGGATATATATATGTGTATTTATTGCATTAAAGTACAAGAAAGCATTAATCAAGGACCACATTTTATTTATTTATTAATTTTTTTGTGTTTACTATTATCATACTCATATGCAATATAGTTCTGTACCAGGGACATTGTCAAAGTGGTGCAATCCACATGGGAAAAGACAGAAGGCACACGCCAAAGATGGAGGAATGATTTATTAGGTACAAGGAGGTACAAGTAGAATGCACTGTAAACCAAGGGATAGAGAACTTTTTAATGGGCTCCTCTTGGAAGACAAACAACTGGGGGTTTTTCTTGTTCATCTTACTGAATGGATTTGAGGCCTCTGGCACCCGCCAGGTGAGCTGTCAGAACTTTAACAAGCTCAGTGATTTTTATTACTTTACTCAGGTCTTGTGCTTTAATTTTCTCTAGTTTCCAACCTCTTTTTGCAGGCAATAAAATAAGTTATATCCTGTCATCATATTTATTTTCGTCTACAAGTATGTTGTGTGGCCACATTAACACTTCAGTCTCAGTGTCCTGGCACAGACGGAGCAAGAGCAGTCTTTACAATGTGGCATTACCACAGCCACAAAAAAATCAATGACACTCTATGTTTGATAGATGTAAAACATGAGATTAATAAGAGTTTTAAAACCAGTATTTTAACATGAACAAAAATCCTTTGTTCTGCTTTAAGCAGCATTACAGTTACTGACACCCCACTACTGTGACTAGTGGCATATAACGCCTGGTAAATCTAGTCTTAATAGCCATATGTCACTGTACAGTGGTTCTTTACTCTGGCTGCCACCTTTTTTTCATTTCCTTTTTTTTTTTCATGTTTTTGAGAATTTGATACTGAACTACTGAACTGATACTGAATTCTTAGAAAAAATGAGTTTCTAAAATAAAATTGACCTTGCACTTTAGGGCCCGAGCACTGATGGTATGAGGACCTTATTGTATTTTGAATGTTATTATTATTATTATTATTATCCTAAATGGATTGCTTTATGGGGGGCCTTAATAAGCTCAAACTCACTAAATTTTGCACACATTAGCTGTGTATGAAATTTACGTATTTCATAGGGTTCAGGCATGAGTGCACAAAAATGGGCTTAATAGCGCCTCGTGCTTTCAGTTTATCAACGAGCCCCAGCATATGCTTTTGTCTACATAGATGAAAGTTGTGTTACAGGTGAATCAGCCTCAGACCTACAGTCTCTTGGACATACCCTCTAACTCCCACAGGAAGTCCCCTATTTTGAATGGAATATTTTCTGTATTTTGGCCATTTTCAGGCTTGTAGTTTAATGAACTATTCCCAGAGATTTAGTCAGACTGACTTAAAAAAATGTTTTGGTTCAAATCTAGACACACGGCTAATGAAAGTTTGCAAAGCTTATAACTTTTTACCAGGGGGCATGACCGTAGTGACGAGGCAAAGATTGATGTAATTTCGATGACTGGGCATGAAAAGAATCAGCTGTAACTTGGCCATACATTGTTTGATTTGGTACAAAATGAATGAGTATGATTGTAGTCCCATCCTGAACACATAGAATCTGAAATATTCAGGAACAGTTGTAGCATCACCTATTGGCAACAGAAAATGTCATGTTTTCCATTTGGTATCCCTGCTCCTATTGTGATGAACCCGCACACCTTAAACCCAGTCTTATCAGTAGAAAGACATTGAAGATGACTGACAATGAAAACTGTAACTTTTTATCAAATGGCATCACCGTGAGAGTATGGCAAAGTTCGATGTCTCACCATGAATGAAAAAGTTGTTCTAACTTGCACATATGTTGTCCAATTTGCTCCAAAATCCACACGCTTGATGATTCCTCCACTCCAAACAAGCGTAAATGACAATCTAGCTGGTTCAGAACCAACCAGGACCAATCTGACCTGGTGGGGGCCAGTGAAATCAATTCCAGAATACACTGGCTGAAGCTGGCAGCTTGTCTCTACAGCTTGTACATTTTTTTTCACTATTTCTGGTGGTTTTTGTCAATTTTTTTTTATCAATTACTGATGAATATTACTGTGAAGAGAAGAGTTTATTCAAGAGAAGAGCTTCTTTCATTGAAACTAACAAAATCTGGAGTATATCATCTTATTCCATTTGAGATTAAGGAGATTATGGTTGCCATGCTGGTGCCAGGAAATGGAGATACAAGCCCTTTCTGCCATCAGTCATCATGGGAAATTTCAACTTCCTGACCAATAAGAGTGATGAACTTGAGATAATGGTGAAGAGTCAGAAAGAGTACCATGAGTGCAGCCTTATGTGTTTTACTGTGTAGTGCCCTCTTGACAACTGTCTATTTTAAGGTGCGCTCCCCAGGTTCATCAACCCCTGTAAACTAACAAACTGCTCAATCCAGGTCTGTCTGACCATTGCTGTGAGGTCAGACACACCTGGATTAATCAGTTTGTCAATTAATGGCACACAGGAAACAAAGCAGCTGGCTGAAGTTCAGGAAGTAGTGCAGCTGTGCATCAAGCCAAATTGACATAATGTGAACATTCATTATAGTGTAGTGTAGTATATACAGCTGTCACTTTTTGCGCAACGCCCCTCCCGCTTCTCCCCGTTGCTTAGCAACGCTCAAAATTTGTGCCGTCATCGGACTTTGACAACTATTGTCATCACTAAATCTTTGAAACAAACAGCAAAATTTAAGATTTGAACCCAACAAAAATAACAGCTGGCTGTTGTACCAGAGATCTGAGTGAGGGAGAGTCAGAAAGAGCAGAGATAACGGCAGATGTGAGTGAGGAGGAATCGGTGGAGAGAGAGACCGACGACTCGTCCTTTTTACCAGGTGATTAGACATCAACTAAGGATGAGGAGCCGAATTTATGAAAAAGGCCCAGCTTCTATAAGTGAGGGGTCACCCACCACATACATTCAGTCCTCAGACACAATGGGGCCCTGCGGAAATACTGTGACAGGTAAATTTGGAAGTCAAACGTTTTAGTTTCATCTGGTTCTAATCATTTGGCATTTTAGCGAGGCTACGACTGACTGATCTAATCATAAATATTTACATTGTTCAGAGGCAGCTCAACCTGTGTGTGAGGTACATGAGACGGCCAAAGACAGAACCGTTTGGAGACCCATAAAGCTGGGACTGCGGGCCGGGAGAGCCCAGTCCACAAATGTCCCAGTGGAGAGAGGCAGTCCAACTCCATTCGCGTGCCGCAACATTGACGATCCTGTGTGCTACAGCATATCTGTGACTGTACGGTGGCGGAGGCGTGCCGGTGATAAGAGGAGGGCTGAGAATGGAGTAATGTGTGTGAGGGGGAGCGCGCAGCATTAATCCGTTTTTCCAAAATTATTGTAATATCTATTAACATCTGAAATCTGTTTTGTATTGAAAACAGTCTGTCATTCGATTGCTGTTGTTTTCATGTTTGTTTTAACATAGAGCTCTTACAGTTTGTTGATGAATGTACCGATGTATTTATTTGTGTGGGTGAGAGAGAGTGCGCAGCATTACGGCCACGTAGAAAAAAGCTCGCAAAAATATACATTTTAAACACTTATTTTGTCAAGTTTCCATTATTAATTCAGAAATATTTAGGAATTAGCCACTTCAAAACATCTAGAAATGACATCTTAGCATCACTGTCGCTGAATCAGAATCAGAATCAGAATCAGATTTATTATTGTCACTGAGCCAGCGTCCCAACACAGTGAAATTTGTCTTCCCAGTACACCGTCCAAGAGAAACATACAGAAACAACAACAACAACATATGGACAGGGGTCAACGGTGCTTGGGTCAGCGCTATAAAAGCGCTTCTACCATGTCAGAGAGTAGTATACTCAAGCACATGCCCAAGTACACCACCCTCCGGCCAGGGCACTTTTAGCAGAAGAAAATATATTCACATAGGGGATGGGGGGGGGGAGAGGATAAAAAAGAGGTGTCTCACACCACATGTCCTTGATCAGAGGCACATGTTGTGGGATTCACAACAAAACACAAAAACTGTTGTAGCAAAGGGGTCAAAATGACCCCCCTTGGCGGTTCTAGGAAGTTTGGAATGTTGGCAGTTCTAGTGCTAAAGCTCCTCTCTTTTTCCCTTCAGCTCACCTCATACCACCGTGGATACTTCCAATACATAACGAAAGAGGGAACCCCAGATCCATGGTGGGCGAAACCAAATCTCATCACCGGAGGGGGGGTGCAGATCATTGTCACTTTTTTATCTTTTTTACTGCCATTGAGAAAATCTACCACATTGTCGTGTTTATAATACCTAACATTCATTTTAAATAATTATGATATGATATTGGGGGGGTTGTGGTGGCTGGTTTAAATTATTGGGTGGGTTGCAACCGACCCATCCCCCCCATAAATTACACCTGTGCGCGCACGCATCGGTGCGAGAGAAGCACGATGGCGCCACGGGAGGACATGACAGCTCCAGAGGCATTTCCAAAGGAGGGCCCGGCTGTGCCGAGATGCTGCAACCTGTACCCCCCACGTAAGCTGAGAGAACCAGGACTGAAAAGGAGCCGCTCTTGCGACCAGATCCGCGGAGCGTAATCAAACAGTGGTTCTGCCGTTATCCAAGCTTAATCCTCCCCGCTCCTAGATATCAGCGGAGCATACGTTCCTGCCCTATACTACTGAACCTGGATCATCAATCCAGTTCCACGGACTTAACAAAATGCCATCGATCGCTTCCAGAGCGATCCACGTAAGAGGCTTTTGTGTCTGGGCAGAGTTACTTAGCTTAGTTAATATTTTTGTGCTTACTGTAACACTGTTTACGATTGAGCCCACTGGTAATCCGCCAGTGTATATTTACCCACGTGATCACCGTGTTTCCCCACTACTGGCTGATAGATTTCCAGACAAACGATCAGGACGAGAGTGTGGACGTCTGCTTCACACTCTCCCTCCTGTGTGGAAATCCTCGGAGTGATCACAGCATTGGTGGTTAGGAATCATTTTCGCTTTGTTGATTTTACTGTCTTTTCTTTCCTCTTTTTCCTTACTAACAATCTGCCACAGCAGTAGCTACTACAGGTACTGTAGGTGGTAGATGTCGCGAGGTTAGTGTGTGACATCCGATGAGTGACGATTGTGTAAAAAAATTATTGTTAGAGAGAATAGGATGTCGTTAGACAACAGAACTGTTTGCGCTCTTCTCTCATGTAAAATAAACTACTCTGGACGAGTCCAACAATACACTCCGTCTAAAAACAGTCATGAAGAATGCATAGTCTGCAACAAATAAGTACAACAAGTCATTAAAAGAGTAAAGAAAAGTCACGTATAATGAGATGAAAAACTGTAAAAGAAGAGCAATAAGCAATGTGTGGAATTAAAATTAAATGTAAATGTAAATACAAGCACTGTTAAATGAACAGAAAATATGCAAACCCCTTCAAATAAATACTCTTCATATATACCCCTTTGTGTTTCCATTTAGGCTATAATGAATGTTCACATAATGTCAATTTGGCTTGATGCACAGCTGCACTACTTCCTGAACTTCAGCCAGCTGCTTTGCTTCCTCTGTGCCATTAACTGACAAACTGATTAATCCAGGTGTGTCTGACCTCACAGCAATCGCTAACACGTCCCCGCATCTCCCATCTCTTGCTCTCATGAGACAAAGCCGAGTTTAACGCTGATACACTTGGTGTTTCAGTTAGTCAGTACCGAATATCGCTTGCTTATTTCAGTAAATTAGTGCCGGTTTAAAGTTATATATATATATATATATATATATATATATATATATATATATATATATATATATATATATATATATATATATACATATAGGTTGGGCAATGATTAAAATTTTTAATCGCGATTGATCGCATGATTTCCCTGATTAATCACGATTGATCGCATTGTATACGCAGAATCAAATAATGAATTCAAAAGTAGTGTAAAATGCACATTTATTGAAATGTTCTGTTGCCATAACATTTGTTGTTCAAACACTTAAAAGATCAGCCATGGTCAGTAACACATATTTAATGTAAATCTCATCTTAAAAAATGTAAAATAAAATAAAGCATATTGCCACTGCCAGTGCATTAATGTCAACCTGTTTTTATAAAAAAATAAAAAAAAAGTCTACAAACAAAATCCAACAAAATAATTGTGGCTCAGCACAATCAGAAGCTTAAAACAGGTTATTTCTGAGGTAACAGCAGAAACTTTTGACGGGGAGTTCAACTTGGCAGTTGTTACAAATAACCTTGTTTCTGTCAAATCCTCCGTCTGGGAGAACTTTAAAATGAAAATGTCCATGTTAAAGTTCAATAACTTAAGGAGATTTGGCGGAAGATTGGGCCCTTGGTCCTCTCTGACAGAATCAGGGTTTCAGGTGTAACTAAATACACTACTCAAAAAAATTAAAGGAACACCTTGTAATCAGAGTCTAGCATCAAGTCAATTAAACTTCTGGGATATTGATTTAGTCAGGTAAGTAGCAGAGGGGGTTGTTCATCAGTTTCAGCTGCTTTGGTGTTAATGAAATTAACAACAGGTGCACTAGAGGGGCAACAAGGAGACGACCATCAAAACAGGAATGGTTTTACAGGTGGGGGACACTGACATTTTTTTCCCCTCCTCATCTTTTTTGACTCTTTTTCACCAGTTTTGCATTCGGCTAGGGTCACTGTTACTACTGTTAGCATGAGGCGATACCTGGACCCTACAGAGGTTGCACAGGCAGTCCAACTCCTCCAAGATGGCACATCAATTCGTGCCATTGCCAGAAGGTTTGCTGTGTCAGGAGACAGACAGTTACTCCAGGAGAGCTGGACAGGGCCATAGAAGGTCTACAACCCATCAGCAGGACTGGTATCTTTTGTGCAAGGAGGAGCAGGAGGAGCACTGCCAGAGCCCTACAAAATGACCTCCAGCAGGCCACTGGTGTGAATGTCTCTGACCAAACAATCAGAAACAGACTTCATGAGGGTGGCCTGAGGGCCCGACTTCCTCTAGTGGGCCCTGTGCTAACTGCCCGGCACCGTGGAGCTCGATTGGCATTTGCCACAAAAAAACAGAATTGGCACGTCCGCCACTGGCGCCCTGTGCTTTTCACAGATGAGAGCAGGCTCACCCTGAGCACATGTGACAGACATGAAAGGGTCTGGAGAAGCCGTGGAGAACGTTATGCTGCCTGTAACATCATTGTACTAAGTTCATTTTGTCTTCACTTCTCTATCAGTTAACTGTTCTTTTATCACAGACAATAAGTTTTTAGGTTGTTTTACCTGACATGTTTCGGCATATACTTCCGCCTTATCAGAGTGTCATCGGTGTTGTTATGACAGGTCCTTTATCAGCTGATGAGGGCGTGACTCACCTGTCAGATTTGACAGGTGAGTCACGCCCTCTGCTGACCGTTCACTCCTCCAGGATGCTGCTCCAGGTAGTAGAGAGCATGAAAGCTCCCTCGTCCCTGTTGATGGTCCTCGGGCCCCGCTTGCGGATCTCCATGGCCTCCCTGATCCAGCGCTGATGTTTATTTTCTTCTGTGTGGATGACTCTGGCCTTCTCCCAGTCCATGATGTGATTTTCTCTTTTACAGTGGTCGGTGATGGCTGACTTGTGGTGTTCCTGTTCTGCTTGTTCTTTTATTGCTCTTGTTTGTCTTGTTGCTGTCTCCTTCTCACACTCCTTCTTGTGTTCTTTTTTTCTTGTAATGAAGCTCCTCCCTGTATGATGTATGATTTATTGCATGATTTGCATGGAATTTCGTATATGGAGTTGCATTTGTTTTCTGGATGAATTTTGTCCTTTGGATGGACCAGTATCTGGCGGAGTGTTGTCCTTTATCAGCTGATAAAGGACCTGTCACAACAACACCGGTGACACTCTGATGAAGGCGGAAGTACATGCCGAAACATGTCAGGTAAAACAACCTAAGAACGTATTGTCTGTGATAAAAGAACAGTTAACTGATGCCTGTAACATCGTTCAGCATGACCGGTTTGGTGGTGGGTCAGTGATGGTCTGGGGAGGCATATCCATGGAGGGACGCACAGACCTATACAGGCTAGACAATGGCACCTTGACTGCCATTAGGTATCGGGATGAAGTCCTTGCACCCATTGTCAGATCCTATGCTGGTGCAGTGGGTCCTGGGTTCCTCCTGGTGCACGACAATGCCCGGCCTCTTGTGGCGAGAGTTGGCAGGCAGTTCCTGGAGGATGAAGGAATTGATACCATTGATTGGCCCCCACGCTCGCCTGACCTAAATCCAATAGAACACCTCTGGGACATTATGTTTCGATCCATCGATGCCGCCAGGTTGCACCTCAGACTGTCCAGGAGCTCAGTGATGCCTTGGTCCAGATCTGGGAGAAGATACCCCAGGATGCCATCTGTCGTCTCATTAGGAGCATCCCCCGACGTTGTCAGGCATGCATACACGCACGTGGGGGCCATACAAATTACTGAATACCATTTTGAGTTGCTGCAATGAAATTTCAGCAAAATGAATTAGCCTGCCGCATCATTTTTTCACTGTAATATTTGGAGTGTCTTTGAATTCAGCCCTCTGTAGGTTTATAATTTTCATTTTCATCAAATGATGTGGCATCCTTTTGTTCCTAACACATCACCCAGTCCATATTAGTATAAATAAACAGCATGATTTTTTTCCCCATTGAGATCTGATGTGTTTTCAAAGTGTTCCTTTAATTTTTTTGGGCAGCGTATTTACACACACGAGTATATATTCTTGTGTATGTGATGTGTATATATAGTGTATATAATGTACGTGCGTATGCAAAATCTACGGAGTGTACACTTACTTTGACCATCTCTCCTCTGTGCGTGGCTGACGAAGATCTTGATGATGACAATGACTCTTGATGATCGATGGTAATGAAGATGAACAGAACAGGCCCATTTCGTCCATGTGGAACACCTGTTCTGGAAGGTAGCCTCCCTCTTCATGATCTTCGGGAATTCCTCCTCCACGCACCTTTTGGCTGCATCAGTGTCATACAAAACCACAATGCGGAGCCTAGAGTGTTGTTTGAATCACACAAACCAGCCCTTGCTGGCCATTGATTAGGACCCATTTTAACTTTAAACCGGCACTATATTACTGAAATTAGTAAGCGATATTCGGAACTGACTAACTGAAACACCAAGTGTATCACCATTAAACTCTGCTTTGTCTCATGAGAGCAAGAGATGGGAGATGCGGGGACGTGTGTCAACCAATCAGCGTACAGACCACTGACGCCACAGTAATGCCTGTTGAGGCAGCCAATCACTGGCCTTGATTGAAGTTTCGCTTCAGCCTCACGCGCTTCGTTGGAATTTTTTTCTGGATTCTTTTTAAAAACATTTTTTCAATTTTTTGATGAATATTTTTGAAACCTCCATGATTGCTGAGACCGCAATCTGTGAGAGTTCACTATATATATATATATATATATATATATATATATATATATATATATATATATATATATATATATATATATATATATATATATATATAAATAAATATAATTCTGAAAATTTATGACACAGCAGCTGCCATCCTGGACACCGTCAACCTGCCTGCCGTGTGTGTGGGGGTGAGCCATGCTGTGAACACTCAGACTCCTATTGGCGAGCTGAATCGGAAACTGGATGCAATTCTGAGTGTGAATCACAGGCTAGTGACGATTTTTAAACTCATTGGCAAACTGGATTCAAACGTGGAGAAGTTCAAGCACTGCTCAGGGAGAGGCGGACTGATGCAATGCACGCCGGGTGGCTGCGCGTGCACGGACTGCTTCGCTGGACACCCCCTGCACCCTCCTCCTTCTCCCCTTTCCGATGTCTTAGTTTAAGTTTGTTATGCTTAAATTTTTGTGCTAGGTTTTTTTTTTCTAATCTTACAATGTGTCCCTCAAGGACACATTGTAAGAGATACTTTTTTTACCCTCTCCCCATGTAATCTTATTTTTCCTCTGATAAGAAGGCGGCGCCGCTACGTGGCAGCAGCCCCCAGACACCATCAACCCATGTCCGATATGTTTGTTTGTTTCTGTATGCTTTTCTTGGACGATGTACTGGAAATGTAATTTCACTGTGTTGGGACGCTGGCTCAGTAACAATAAAGGCATTCTGTATTCTGCATAAATCCCAGCTCTCCTTTTCAAGAAATACAATTTTGAAAAACATAAAACTTAGTAAGGACTTTCTTTTTCACTGTGAAAGAGAGAGAAACTGAAAATTAGGGCAGAAAGGGAATGGGGAAGACACACAGGGTCACAGGCCAGGAATCGAATCTGCAAATGCTGCAGGAGGACTGTAGCCTCTGTACATGCTAACCACTGCACTACTGACTATTTTTCTTTCTTGATCCTGTTATAAGTGCTTTTCCATAAGTTGATGAAGTGTATGTACGGAGTACCAGACACATGATTGTGTACAGGGATGTTGAATAAATTCTTAGCCCCTTTGTGAGAGGTGAGGTCTCTTGATAGCCTGTTACTTAAACCCAAGATCTCCGACTGGTGAGACCTGTGTGTCCTAGGTCACATACTTGCACACTCTCCACTCTGTAAGAAAACTGGCCACTTCTGTGAGACTGTCTTTAGAAAGCATTCTAAGCACCATTCCCATGCATTAATTACATGGTGTTTCTTCTTCTTTTTTTTTTTTTTTTATGCTACTTGACAGATGTGACAACTCAGCAGTTGTCACAGACCTTATCATTGATATTATTGAAAAGTTAGCAAAAAAGTCATTAATTTCCTCACTTGTCCTTCTTCCAAGTTGCTTCACTTACCATCTGAATGCACTTCTCAACACCCTATGAACTGCTATGATTTTATGTCAAAAGCTTTAGTTGTAATGGGCGCATTCATGTTGCTGACACTGTACCACCAGCTGCTGTAGATGTAATGGTTGGTATGTTGTGCAGAGATCTTAAATAAAGAAAAGATGGAAAGAAAAATCTCTTATGACACTTAAGGGGCTCCATAAATTTGTTCTTACAATATATGGAAGAAGAAAGAGAGAGAGAGAGAGAGAGAGAACATCTATGTACTAATATCTCTGGTTCACTCTTTTAGCCCTGAGCATTCCCCATGGTTTTTTATGCTACGAGTCTGAAAGCAGAGAATTTATGCAAACAAACCGGAAAAGTGGAACAAGAATTGTGCCTTTGAGGCACCATTCCCAAGAAGCTCCACCGGTTTAATCGTATTACTTTTAGGTCTCGGTCATAGATGCTTGAAGTAACTTAAAAAGTTTAAAATGAAATATCTAAAGGTTTACTTGCATGACAACCCCACTACCACCAGTGTTACTGTAAAAGCTGGTTGTTTCAGGTACAGTGACTGGAAAGAGAAAAAAGAAATGAGCTGCCATGGTCATAACAATAAAGTTAGTAACTAAAAGCTGTTCCAGCAAAGTGACATCATTGATATAAGCAAGGGTAAAAAATAAATCACCTGAGAGTCTGATGTGTAATGCCTTGGAAAAGAAAGTCATATGACACAAGGCTCAACATTTAAAAATTGAAAAAGAACACTGCTAACTGGTCAGCAACATAACACCTTTACAGGTCACAACAGTACCTCCACTTCAAGTACGGTGACAATGCAGATACACTTAAGTCTGAGTTTGTCGTTCCAAAGTGGCATGCTAAGTAACTGTCTTGTCCTATACCTTATGTCTAATTAATTTGACATTTTCAGCATGTACTGGCATTGAAAATGGAAATGATTAGTTTAGTTTAGTTCTGTGGAAATGTGGAATCTGTTCTAAGGTGAAATTGTTCTTTTTAATTATCACCTGTAGACACAAGTCCATCTTTTTTCGGATTCTATTTGTGAAAATGTAATCTTTCAAAAGCCACTGTGGTGTTTGTGAGTGTTTCTACTGTCAGCAGTATCAAAACCTTGTTCAGTACACATTTAAGGTGGCCACAAATGGACCATAGATGAATTACTAGAGTGTTGTATGCAGAGACTTTTATTTTATTTTTTTTTATTATAACCACGCTTGTGGAACTGTCATTTATATGTCAACATTCCACAAACTAGTTTGTTGATGATGTTGATTTGAGGCTTTGAGAAAAAATAAATAAATAAAGAAATTAAAGCCACTGCTGTTCACTGTCAACTCATCCTCCTGGCCACTGTGTCTCTGTGTCCAAATGATTTGGTGACGTAGCTGCTCTATGTCATGTTGGAGGGATGCTTAGTAGCTGCTATGAGTGATAGCTGCTCACTTCTTCTGTTCCCTATTTCTGAAGTGGGAAGTTTCTTTGGTGATCGTTCTCAAAATATGATCTCTGAAAGCATGCATGCATGTGTGTGTGAGAAATCATACGTGAGGGCTGATTTACTCAGCAAGACTCTGCTACATTCAGATGGTGCCCCTGTGGCCTCTGATGATGGACTAGTCAATCTCCTCCCCTGGTTATGCCTGTGTGATGAGCTGCAGCAGTCATCACTGGACTTTAAAATGCCACTGTGAGCAGTGATGGATTTTGGTGGTTTCTAGGAAGCTTGATGATACTGTGTGGCCAGTTTTAGTGAGAGGGCATAAATATTAGTCAAGACAGATTATTGACTGAGGGAGAGTTCAATTTAGTGTGTTGTTCTGGATAATTGTGAAATAAGAGTCACTAAAACTATTCATTATTTTAGGTTATGCAAGTTTCTTCTTCATTTATATGTAAATTTACTCAAAGTAACACCCCTATCATCGTATCACGTTAATCAGCTTCAAATAATTAACCTTCAAGTCCTCACAATCATTGCAAAAAATAATAAATGACATGCTGCAGGTATAGAGCATCTACAAAGTACTATTGATTGCAGTCACAAGCATTTATCATTGGCATTCATGCCTATGATATCGATGAAGTTTATCTTCCTCTGCTGAAGAGATTTGCATTTAAAAGCTCATTTTTTTCTGAAGGTCAGGATAATTTGTTTTTAGAGGGATAGACAGTCTTTATATATTTGTTTATACCACTTTACACCCGAGAAATGAATAGATGCAATGGTGACATTTCAAAGATCTGTTTCTGTCATTACATCATCATTTGGATGAGATAAGTGATCCAGATTTGTAATGGTACTTAGTATGAGGTCAAAACAAACTTGCGACCAACTGCGTATATATTAATGGTTAGTGCCATAATTTGGAAAAAACCTTTATTTCATTTATTTTATCTCAGATATATATGCAATTTAACAACAGTTTCCTGTGAACAAGTGGCTGTGTCCTTCACCAGCCCTCTCTGACCGTTTGATTTAATACACTGCTCAAAAAAATTTAAAGGAACACTTTGAAAACACATCAGATCTCAATGGGAAAAAAAAAATCATGCTGTTTATTTATACTGATATGGACTAGGTGATGTGTTAGGAACAAAAGGATGCCACATCATTTGATGGAAATGAAAATTATCAACCTACAGAGTGCTGAATTCAAAGACACCCCAAAAATTACAGTGAAAAAATGATGCGGCAGGCTACTCCATTTTGCTGAAATTTCATTGAAGCAACTCAAAATAGTATTCAGTAATTTGTATGGCCCCCACATGCGTGTATGCATGCCTGACAACGTCGGGGCATGCTCCTAATGAGGCGACGGATGGCGTACTGGGGTATCTCTTCCCAGATCTGGACCAGGGCATCACTGAGCTCCTGGACAGTCTGAGGTGCAACCTGGCGGCATCGATGGATCGAAACATAATGTCCCAGAGGTGTTCTATTGGATTTAGGTCAGGCGAGCGTGGGGGCCAATCAATGGTATCAATTCCTTCATCCTCCAGAAACTGCCTGCATACTCTCGCCACATGAGGCCGGGGATTGTTGTGCACCAGGAGGAACCTAGGACCCACTGCACCAGCATAGGGTCGGACAATGGGTGCAAGGACTTCATCCCGATACCTAATGGCAGTCAGGGTGCCGTTGTATAGCATGTATAGGTCTGTGCATCTCTCCATGGATATGCCTCCCCAGACCATCACTGACCCACCACCAAACCGGTCATGCTGAACGATGTTACAGGCAGCATAACGTTCTTCACGGCTTCTCCAGACCCTTTCACGTGTGTCACATGTGCTCAGGGTGAACCTGCTCTCATCTGTGAAAAGCACAGGGCGCCAGTGGCAGACTTACCATTTCTATTCTGTTCTGTGGCAAATGCCAATCGAGCTCCACGGTGCCGGGCAGTGAGCACAGGGCCCACTAGAGGACGTCGGGCCCTCAGGCCACCCTCATGAAGTCTGTTTCTGATTGTTTGGTCAGAGACATTCACACCAGTGGCCTGCTGGAGGTCATTTTGTAGGGCTTTGGCAGTGCTCCTCTTGCTCCTCCTTGCACAAAGGACCAGAGACTGGTCCTGCTGATGGGCTGTAGACCTTCTACGGCCCTGTCCAGCTCTCCTGGAATAACTGCCTGTCTTCTGGAATCTCCTCCATGCTCTTGAGATTGTGCTGGGAGACACAGCAAACCTTCTGGCAATGGCACGTATTGATGTGCCATCCTGGAGGAGTTGGACTGCCTGTGCAACCTCTGTAGGGTCCAGGTATCGCCTCATGCTAACAGTAGTGACAGTGACCCTAGCCAAATGCAAAACTGGTGAAAAAGAGTCAGAAAAGATGAGGAGGGAAAGAAAAATGTCAGTGGCCTCCACCTGTAAAACCATTCCTATTTTGATGGTCGTCTCGTTGTTGCCCCTCTAGTGCACCTGTTGTTAATTTTATTAACACCAAAGCAGCTGAAACTGATTAACAACCCCCTCTGCTACTTACCTGAACAAATCAATATCCCAGAAGTTTAATTGACTTGATGCTATACTCTGATTACAAGGTGTTCCTTTAATTTTTTTGAGTAGTGTATTTAGTTACACTTGAAACCCTAATTCTGGCAGAGAGGACCAAGGGCCCGATCTTCCGCCAAATCTCCTTAAGCCGCTATTAAGGAATAGTGAGTAATGGGAGGGGCGTTCCCCCACAAAGAACACAATCTTCCACCTCCCTAAACCCGCTATCTTACCTGCGCTAACCGCTATATTATGCATGGTAGTGGTTAGGGCGTTCCACCTGTTAAACCAATGAGTGCGTCAGTAGCCATTGCCTTTAAGAACAGCTTGAGCTACGCGCAACCCGCTACCCGTAAACCGCTATGGAGCATCTTTTCATCCAGATCGAACCAGCTCTCATGTGCAGCTTGTCTGGGACTCTGCTGTAGAGCTTCCTCCTCTTCCTTCCTCCTCCTCCTCCTCTGCACTGATATATACATAACTAGCTCCAACTCATGTGAAGCAAATTATTTAATCTTTTTTTTTTTTTTTGTACTCCAAGAAGTTTCAACAAACTGCTTGGAAAAAAAGAGCCAGTGAGCTTCCAGGAAAGAATTTCTTAACTAGAAAAGCACTCGGAGAGCGCAGACCTCCGCCAAGCACAACAGTTCTCCCATATAGCAATTTACAGATTGCGATAAAATCCGCATTCTGGATCAGATCCGGATCAGCCTTTGAAATTTGATAGAGGTTCCCATTGTCAATCCCTGAGGGAAATTTCATGAGTTTTGGGCAATAATTAACTGAGATATTGAGAAACAAAATTCCTGGCCCCATTGACCGCAGTGTTATTGAAAATTTGAAAGTGATCCAGAATCCAGGATTTCTTCCGGCTCACAGCCAAAATGAAATCAGTTCTTCCTTTTCACATTTCTGACAACTCCTGAAAATTTCATTAAAATCCATCTGTAACTTTTTGAGTTATCTTGTACACAGACAGAAAGACAAACGCCGGCAAAAACATGACCTCCTTGGCGGAGGTAAAAATATTTTTACACAGACAATTCCTATCGGCTACCTGAAAGTCCCAGATAGTTGGTGTGCTCCCGGGTAAACACACTCAGGCACGAGAACATATTCTCAACAGGGGGTGCTGGGAGCGGCTGTGCGTCTCGGCACAGCTGATGTGCTTTTTAAAATGAAATAATACTGCGGAACGAAGCAGTTAGATGAGCATTGAGCCAGAGGAACAGGTATGATGACATCTACTTTCTACCACTGAGCGCATCTCGGATGCTCCGAGCGCAAGGAGGGGGCCAGAGGGATACGCGCACAGTACAAGAAACTCCACAACAGTGTTCTGTGATCTCCTAGTTTCCTACACAGCAAACATCTGAATGAGATTATGCCACAGCTGTACAGACTGACGTGTCTGGCCGTGACTATTCCCACATCCACCACAACTGCTGATGAGACATCCTCTGCCCTCAAGAGAATAAAAACGTATGCAAGTAATACATACAAAAGTGATACATAATCGAGAGGTAGAGCCGTTTGTGCACGTCCACATGTGACCAGGTGGACGCACATTTATGCCATTTGGACACGCTCTTTTATGCACATGCAGGGTTGTGCCTTCCGCAAACTTGGTATCTTGCGATCGCAGGGTTGTGGGATATCGAGTTTGCAGAAAACGCAAAAGACACACCCATTGCCTGACCTACAATGTGAATAAGGGAGTCAGCAAAGCAGATAGCGGCTTTAGGGAACCGGAAGATTGCATAGCAGTTAGCGGAGGTTCCTAAACCCACAATTTGGGGGTAGCGGCTAGCGGGAGGTGTACGATCAGGGCCTAAAAGCTCAGACAGTGAAGCATGAAAGGACAGGTCCGACAAAGATACAAGACAGGGAGTGATGGGTGTGGTGTGTGTTGTATGATGATGTATGTGGTGTTTGTGTGGTGTGTTGTGGTATTCATTTTCACAATCGCACTTTTATGTGGTATATGAACTTCTTATGTTCCAGTTTACTCTTTACAGATTGTCTACATACAGTACTTCTCTTCTTTTGTATTACACTTTTTACTTTTTCAACCTGTTGCTTCTATGCTCTGATTGCCTTACTGACCACCCAGGTTTGACCTGTTCTGTGGAAAATACAACCTGGATTTTATACTTTTACTCTGACTCATGTGTACTTACTTTTTCTGTGGGTACTACAGCTCACAGATAATCAAACACACAAAAAATATCAAACAGAAAAGCGTCAAGGTCCTGATAATCTCTGTTTGCCCTCCTTACCTACAATTATCACTTGTTTTGCTCAAGAGAAATTTAATTTCATTCATATTAACTTGTGAATTAGCTAGAAACATCCAAACTATGATTAACAATGCCCATGTGATCTGGTAGAAGGTTTTTGTTTTTCTGGACAGTGAAATAAAGCATTGCACTCTAGGTTCATCTCGGGGAAAAGAAAAAGAACTGTGGGGGAACGCATATTAGATGCATAAAACTGAGGAAGTAAAACACTGTGATTTTTTCCAGAGTGGTAGCCTGGTACTTATCAAAAGAAGATGAAGCGATGAAAAGAACAGGCCTTTGTTGTTCAGTAAATGAAAGATCTGCCATGGTTAATGATTTTGTCTGACTGAGTGTCCAACAAAATAACTTTTTACAGTTTAATTCCAAACCACAAAGTCCTTCTAATTATAGCTTTTTGACAGTTTTCTTTTTATAGGTGCTAACATGCTTTGGCTTTTGCAGTTTCCCTGTCCTACTTTTAAAACCTTCTCACAATCTCCTTTTTTTTTACTTCATAAGAACACACTTGTAGTCACCTCATTAAAGCAACACAATTACACATTTCTAAAGACAGAATAATCTGCAGGCCAATGAAATTAAATGGGATTGTAGCGGATTATGCAGGAAATAAAGAATGGAGTGAAATGCATTATGTGCAGATTACAGTAAACCTCATAATCTGTTTGTCCTGAATGAGTTGTGTTCATTGAAAGCCACAATCCATCTGTTTCTCTGGGAGTGTTTTACTGATGCCATCTCCAGTAGTTAGTATGTCATCAAATCTGATTCTGTTACTCTGTGTACCTGCTAACCATACTCTGCTATACTGTACTATGCTGGTACTATACAGTCTAAAGTGTATGCTGTGCTGGAGTCATTGGGTTAACTACCCACATAGCTCAATTCAACTGAGAAATGAATTGTCTAAATTAGGTAAGACTTTTTCCACATCCTTCACAGTGCAGACCTTGTTGTTCCGGTCTAAATTCATGTGCCACACCATTTGCTTCCATAACATGCTTGTATGATGGGTTTAATGTCTTTATCCATTTTCACACAGAGATCGCCATATCAAGACACACTGGAGTGCTCAATAAATGATCTACACAGAGTAAACTCCACTTGGTTGTCCCAGTGGGACACACACTGTGACACTGACCTCAATTTTGCAATGATTCCACTGCTGCAGAAGAGAGACTTTGGATGGTGGCTCCTCCAGGTTGCTAAGCAAGGTAACATGGGTTCAATGAATCTCTGGTCCCCTCAATCGAGAGGTAAAGTTTTTTAATACAGCCAATATAACCAAATATAACAGGCCTCTGCCTCTCCAACTACTGGCTCCTGGTATTATTTTCAGTGGTGTTTTTAACTTTCTTGTTACTTGGTGAGGCAGTATTACAACTGAAGGCCTCACCGTACTCACTGCACAGGTGGCATCCTTGCACTCCTGTTATGCGTTTCCAGATTGCCATTTCAACCAGTACCTGTTAAGTCTCCGTTATGTATCTGTTACTGTCTCCGTAGATGGAGAAGAAGCGCTATAGACAAGGGCACAGAACTGCTGTGAAACAACTGTGCCGTATCAACTGCTGTGAATCACAGCCATTATAATAATTGACAGTGGTCCCACCACAGTGACAGTGACAGTCTGGTCAGCTCCACTGTGTGGAGTCTATTTTGGTACTAGACTGCTCAATTTACACACAACAGATTGTGCTGGCAGAATGTCACACATAAGAATAAAACACAACAAGACGTCTCTGACTTGTACATCATTACTCAAATATGATATTTGAGACCACTCCTCCAGCGCTACCAAGCATCTCTCTCAATAACGCACAATCTCTGACAAACAAAATCGACGAGCCATGACTTCGGATAGCTCAATGAATGTTTATAGACTGCAACATTATGATTTTCACAGAAACCTCGCTCAGTAGCACGATTCCGAATAGTGTGATCAAGCTTTAGGGGTGCAACATCTACAGGGCTGACAGAATAGCTGCAGACTCTGGTAAAAGCAAAGGCGAGGGCATTTGCCTCTATGTAAACAACTCTTGCTCCTCTGATGCTGTTACTACTAATTCCCACTGTTCTGCTGAAAACATCTTTTTCAAGTGCAGACCCTTTTATCTGCTTGGTGCCATAATCGCAACAGTGCATTTACCCCCAGATGCTAATGCTGAACTATCTTCTGTTGTTAGCAAGGTGCAAAGAACGCATCAGGATGGAGTCTTTATTTTGCTGGTGATTTCAATCATGCCAATCTGAGAACATCACTCGCCAAATTTTATCAAAATGTTTCTTGCCCCAAAAGAGGAGACAATACTGTTGATCATGTTTATACTAACATCTCTGATGTTACGGTTTACAAAGCAACTCCCCTCCCTATGTTGGACAGTCTGATCACCTCTCTCTGTCCCTGCTACCCAAATACACCCCATCATCAAATGTGTGAAATCCACCATAATGTTTGGATGGAAGAAGGAGAATCTTCACTACAGCAGTAGTTCCAGAATACAGACAGGAATCTGTTTGCTTCTTGGGCCACACTGGACTCCCACACAGATGTTAATACCTACACTAGTTCTGTTCTGCATCATATCAACAGATCAGCTGACAAGGTAACCACCTGCAAAGTAATTAAAATGTACCCCAATTAGAAACCCTGGAGTGACTGTGACCGTGTAGCCTACAGCGTATCTAGGTCCAGTCTAGAGAGGGGAATTCAGTCTGCTAAATACAGTTACAAATTGCACCTTGAGGACAGATTCAAAACAATGACCCTAAGCACATGTGGACAGGCTTCCATGCCCTCACAAACTATAAATCAGCAAACAGCACACCCCCAACCAAGCTGATTTCCAAGCTTTGTTTATGCCAGCTCTTGGCATAAACCCTTCCCTCTGTAACTGGACTCTGGACTTTCTCACCAACAGACCAGAGTCCCTTACAATCACAAACTACACCTCCTCCATCCTCACTCTAAACACTGTGGTACCACAGAGCTGTGTGCTGAGCACAATCCACTCCCTTTTCACCCACGACTGCATACTTCTGCATGGCTCTAACTAAAGCTACTGCTGCAGGGGCCCAGGAAGAGTCATGGCTGCCTGCAGCTCCTGCTGCAGGGGCCCAGGAAGAGTCACGGCAGCCTGCAGCTCCTGCTGCAGGGGCTCAGGAGGAGTCACGGCCGCCTGCAGCTCCTGCTGCAGGGGCCCAGGAGAGTCACAGCCGGCTGCAGCTCCTGCTGCAGGGGCCCAGGAAGAGTCATGGCCGCCTGCAGCTCCTGCTGCAGGGGCAAGGGAAGGGACTTGCGTTGGCCACCTCAAGAGCGAGGAGAAGTGCGTCGACCACCTCGGAGACACGAGAAGGTGAGCATTCGTCGACAACCTCGAGAGCGAGGGGAGGTGCATCGACCACCTCGGAGGCACGGGAAGGCGAGCGTGTGTTGACCACCTCGAGAGCGAGGGGAGGTGCGTCGACCACCTTGGAGGCCCAGGAAGGTGAGCGGGTGTCGACCACCTCGAGGACGAGGGGAGGTGAGTTGACCACCTCGGAGACACAGGAAGGCAAGCGTGTGTCGATCACCTCGAGAGCGAGGGGAAGTGCGTCCACCACATCAAACGGGAAGGCAAGCGTGCGTCGACCACCTCCAGAGCGAGGGGAGGTGCGTCGACCACCTCAGAGACACAGGAAGGCAAAGGTGCGTCGACCACCTCAAAGACAAGGGGAGGTGCGTCGACCGCCTCGGAGACATGGGAAAGCGAAGGTGCGTCTACCACCTCGAGGACGAGGGGAGGTGCATCGACCACCTTAAAAACACAGGAAGGCGAGCATGCGTCGACCACCTCGAGAGCGAGGGGAGGTGCGTCGACCACCTCAAACGGGAAGGCAAGTGTGCATCGACCACCTCCAGAGCGAGGGGAGGTGTGTCGACCACCTCAGAAACACGGGAAGGCAAAGGTGCGTCGACCACCTCAAGGACAAGGGGAGGTGCGTCGATCACCTCGGAGACACGGGAAGGCGAAGGTGCGTCGACCACCTCGATGACGATGGGAGGTGCATCGGCCACCTTAAAAACACGGGAAGGCGAGCATGCGTCAACCACCTCGAGAGCGAGGGGAGGTGCATCGACCACCTCAAACGGGAAGGCAAGCGTGCGTCGACCACCTCCAGAGCAAGGGGAGGTGCATCGACCACCTCAAACGAGAAGGCAATCGGCGTCGACCAACTCCAGAGCGAGGGGAAGTGCATCGACCACCTTAAAAACACGGGAAGGCGAGCATGCGTCGACCACCTCGAGAGTGAGGGGAGGTGCATTGACCACCTCAAAGACACGGGAAGGCAAAGGTGCGTCGACCACCTCAAGCACAAGGGGAGGTGCGTCGACCACCTCGGAGACATGGGAAGGCGAAGGTGCGACGACCACCTCGAGGACGAGGGGAGGTGCATTGACCACCTTAAAAACACGGGAAGGCGAGCATGCGTCGACCACCTCGTGAGCGAGGGGAGGTACGTCGACCAACTCGGAGACACGGGAAGGCGAGCGTGCATCGACCACCTCGAGAGCGAGGGGAGGTGCGTCAACCAACTTGGAGACATGTGAAGGCGAGCGTGTGGCAACCACCTTGAGAGCGAGGGGAGGTGCATCAACCACCTCGGAGACACGGGAAGGCGAGCGTGCATCGACCACCTCGAGAGCGAGGGGAGGTGTGTTGACCACCTCGGAGACATCGGAACGTGAAGGTGCGTCGGCCGCCTCAGAGACATGGGTACGTGAAGGCGCATCGGCCGCCCCGAAAACAAGTGAAGGCGCGTCGATCACCTCGAGGACGAGGTGAGGCACGTCGACCGCCTTAGGGACACGGGAAGGTGCACGTGTGTCGACCGCATCGGAGCCGGGGACTGATGGAAAGACACTGGGGACCCCCTTGCACACTGATGTCAGTGCCTCCAGCTCCTCCCTGCACCTGATCAGGTCGGCGCTGAGCGACTCAAGGGTCGGCAGGGCTAGGAGCTGGGGCAAGGTAGACTGGTCTGCCACGGAAACGGGGCTGGGCGGTGATCGCGACGATGGCCGGGTCGGCAGCGCAAGGACGGGAGGCACCGGTGGTTGTGGCGATGGAGGCAGCTGGGTTGGTGGCTGAGGAATTGGCCGGGGGAGATGCGCCCCAGACCACCTCGGGAAAAGACGGAGGAGGTGCCTCCTAGACCATCTCGGAGACTGGAGGGGAAGGACTGCTCCGGAGGAAGTAGCCGGAGAAGAAGCAACGGAGGAGGAATGTCTTCCTCGCTTCCTCTGGGTGGGTCCCCGGCGCGCGCCCCTGGAGCACTGGTCCTGTGTTTACTCCACACAGGGAGAGCTCCGGGCTGCCGGGCTGCCAGGCCTGCGGAAATACTCAAACAGCGTGATCCGGCCACCAGTGGGATCCACGCTATGAGTTGGTCTTTCCGCTGTGGCCGTCCAGGCCACGCCGACACGCACCCTTTGAGGACTGGTACCCTGTGAGGTTGCTTCAGACAGCGAGCGCCTGCCTTGCCCCTTCCGAAGCATCCTGTCCGTTGCCTCGGAGGCGAACTCTGCCAGATAGTGGGCTGGACCAAACCCCGAGCTCTGACTAGCCTGCTGGAGACTTTTGGGGCCCCCCAGAGCCAGTTGGGTGCCCCGAAAGGGATTGAGGCCTCCGCTGGGTCCACGTACTGGTGGCTCCATTCTGTCATGTTGTGCTGTGTTAAGGGAGGACCCTTAACACAGACACAAAAACACAAAATCATAAATCCAAAAAGCCAAAAATCCTAACACAAGATCCAAAAATCCAAAAACACGAGAATGCAAAAAATACAAAAACACAAACTTAACTGAACTCCGGAGACAGGGTAAGGAGAGGGATGGCGACAGGGGAACAGACAGAAACAGCAAACCACGTAGAATGTCACAAAGACAAAATGGAGCCACAGAGAACAGGGGAAAATGACAAGACTTAAATACACAGAGGAACAAACGAGAGGCGGGTGCAGGGAATCAAGGTAACAAGAGGGAGGAAGCAAAGCAGAACACAATGAAGACAAGACAGACCTTTCAAAGTAAAACAGGAACCACTAAAGACAGGGAGAGACACCAACTTGACACAGACATACACACACAGGGCTGCCATGACCGACCAGGCCATGACAATATATGACTGCATTTATTTGTGTTGTCTGTGTGATTCTAAATAAATGGTCATAGACTATCTTGTCTGTATTTTGTCTGTATTTTGATGTACTCAGCCAATCCAGCCCGAAAAGAACTTGTATCTGATCAGAGACTGATAAGTTATAGTTTCCCTCTTTATCTATAAAAGAGGGTGGTGCCCCGATATTAAAAATTACGAGGTGAAACCCTACAGTAAACTACACAATAAATGCATAAGCAGCCTAACATTACAACTAAACTATATCTAGAAGAACACAAATAACAAGAGTGGAATATTTGCTTCAAAAATTTGGGCTTTACTAGGCCAGAATTATGTGATAACACACTGGACTGTATGGAGACAATGACTCTCAGCAGAACACCATTAGCAGTTGGCTGCTCTTCAGCTGGGTTGTGGGTTCAAGGAGATGCAGGGCACTGCCAACATGCTGATGGGGAATCTAAAAGGACAATATTATTGCGTGGGAGTTTACGGTTGGCACTTTCCTCTGCCATCTCTGCTCCAGTCCACTCTGCTCGGTTACCACGCACAATACAAAAATTGTTCCATTTGTGAATGTTCCCATCAAGAATGCACAGATGGCAAAAAGCACATGAAAGTCAGAGCTGGTGAGAAAAGTGAGCAGCTGAGAAATATAATGAAGAAAATGCAACACAGTGTGAGTCAAGTAGATGAGAAACTTCTCACAGGGGTTCACTAATGCATCTTTTTTTTTTTTAAGTTGGCCTAATAAAGCACATAGCTGAGCTCATTCTTATTCAGTGGTCCCATCTACCATAGAAAGGACACTTTAGTTATTAGCATTGTTAAATATAGATAGTGCACTGAGCTAATGCAGTAAATTTCACCAAAACTAAAATGTGCATTGCATTTATTAAATGTTTTACAGACTATAAATCCAGCTTCTTTTTGTTTGTCTGTTGTTGTGACATGTACTTCAAAATCAATGAAACTGACTCAAGGTTAATGCAATATCAAGAGAACAGACCAAAATGATGTTTATTTTATATAAGAAGATGCATATGGATTTTACACCAGACAATGAAGACAATTTACAAGCATTAAAACTCAAAACATTTTGCTATGATTCAATTTCAAAGGGCATAGCAGAAAAAAGCAAATCAAATTTGTCTTACGTTTAGATTAATGCAATGATATAAGGAGAGGAAAATCACTCATTTAAATAACCTTGCTTAAAATAGAAGAGAGATTAATCTTTGTGTCAGTCCAAAGGATAAATGGGAGAAGTAATTAGAGCTAATAGGAATTTCATTTTCTACTCTATTTTGTGGAGTTATAATTCATTATATGTCTGCAATGAAAAAAAAAAAAAATCACAAAATCACAGCATTCATTCCTATATCAAAAAAGAAATAAAAAAGAAAAAATTACTGGAAGAGGTGCAAATTATATTAAGACATTAAGAAGCCATTTTATGTATTGATCTTGATCAGATATTATATCTGTTTCATATTGAAAAATGAAAAAGCTCAAATTATATTCCATGACTTAATTATAATAATTACATTTCAAGGAGGACTAATCAACTAAACACTGCCTCAGGGTAACTGTCAAACACCTTTCAAGACTCATCTAACATATAGTTTGTCAAACAACCTTTAACAAGACTTTCTGCTTGTTAGCGTGACTGATTGGCGGTGAGAAATTCTCTTAATCAGATGGTTGTGTTTTGAATTCTTGATAAGCTTTGAAAATCTGATCTGGGAAAGTAAATAAAGCAGACGTAGCCCGTCCTCACAGGTAGGGGTCTACTTCAGAGATGCCCTTGAGCAGCACACTTAACCTCCAGCTCCTGAAGTAGAGCTGGTGTGCGGCCAGCCACGGAAGACTTGCAGCTATCTTGGGCGGCTTCCAGGTATACCATTAAACATTTCTATGCATGTTTATGTTAAATCAAGCTGCTTCTCAATGTCTCAATGTCTTCTTCAAAATATGTTTGAAGAAGACATTCATAGTTAAGCATTTGAGCGCAGCAGAATTTTTGAGTTTTGAAGCTTCAAAGACACTTAAAATATGAAATGATGACAGCATAATGAATGCATAAAATTCTATAAACAGTGTTGGGCAAGTTACTTCCAAAAGGTAATAGATTACATATTACTAGTTACTGTTATCTGAAGTTAATAGGTTATAATACCCCCTCCCTGAATCACCACCTCAACATGGTGGAGGGGTTTGTGTGCCCAAATGATCCCAGGAGCTTTGTTGTCTGGGGCATTTGCCCCTGGTAGGGTCAGCCAAGGCAAACTGGTCCGGGGGGACGGGCCAGACTAAGCGAGATTCAGACGACGCTAATGAAGAAAATAAAAACAAGAGCCTGATGTCCCTTACCCGGGTTAGGGTTACCAGGCCCCACCCTGGAGCCAGGCCTGGGGGAGGGGCTAGTTTGGGAGCACCAGGACAAACAATTTATTTTTATTTTATTTTTCTTTACCTTCTTTTCTTTTCTTTAAATCCACAACGCTGGTATGTACAGGGCAGACGTAGCTTTTATTTTAATCAGTCATTAAAACAAGTTCTTGAAGAGCTAGACTTCAAGGATTACATCAGCCATTTCAGCTCAAAAAAATCTAAAATTCCAACAAAGAACCATCAGTAATTTTGTCAATTCTACTTCCCTCTTGACTGAAATATCTATTAAAGCGCATGCAGAGAAGGCACTAACAGTGTTCGTGGCCAAGATGGTTGTGTTTCAGAATGAGCTCAGGGCTCCAAAGACTGAAAAGTATTTCTACTGATGCACTGAAAGGTGTACCGTGGAGTGCAGTTTTCTTATTATTATTCTTATTACTGGAAACTGGTGCAAGCTTTGCATTGCTGGTGCAGCACTGAAATGATAAGTTATTTCAGTTTCCACTGACATGGGTGCATCAGCTGTGGCACTGGCTCATCAAAGGAAAAAGAAAAGTCCTCAGTGGAGGTGACAGCAGCAGGTAGCGAGACATCCAGCATCACCCTGCAGGCTCTTCTTTGACCCAGTGCAGTCTGAACGTGAGCAGTGAGACAGCAGCTGGTAGCGCTTCTGTGGAGTCAATCAGTGCAGAAAATCCAGTTTCCATTGCTTCCACAATAACTTCAGGCAATCCAGTGGTCATTTGCGATAGTTCATTTTTATTTGCGTGACTCTTAGGGTTTTATCCTGTTCTCTTATAAACTAAAAATAGTTTTGAAAAGGTGGACTCCTCTGCATTCATAACCTCCGACTTCCACTATCTGACCGCGGTAGATGGCAGATATTTACCCGGAACTCGTTTTTGATGTGATCTTTTGAAATATTTATTTTTGGGAAAACATTGTAACGTGCCTTACTGGAACTGTAACGAGTAATATATTACTGGTATTTTACACACAGTAATGCACTACAATACTGTGTGTAAAAAGTAATATATTACTGTAATATTATTACTTTTGTAATGCGCTACTCCCAACACTGGCTATAAATACATACTTTTAAGCAGTTAAACAATTAAAGATATGTTGTACCAGCTCTCTTCAAACTTATTTTCCTCTCAACTTCCACAACAAAGTTTTCTGTGGTGTGTGATTGTCATTTTCAATAATTTTCACCATTAAATTTCCTTTAAATTTTGCTGGACTTTATTGCATTAGGGGTGATTTATTTATTTATTGTGCTGCATATGAAATTATGCTGACTGCATGATATCTGCTTATTGTGATGAAGAGGATCCCACTTTTTTTCTGAGAGGGGGTGTTTTTTTAATGCTTGCACTTTACATTATTTATTTAATTAGTTCATTTTTGCTAAGACTGCAGAGTCAATGCATAAGACAATTCAGGGATAAAAGATCTAGCTCTTTTTCCACTTCAGAACTTCAGAAAACTTGTGTCACAGAAAATGATCATCAGAATTATTCCTAGTTACGGATTTTGAGGAAATAAGCAAGGCTGCGTGTGTCATCAACAGAGTGTGGTTTAGGCTCTGTAGCATGAGGTTACAGTAAATAGTAAAATAGTTAGAAAAATATTTAAGGAAAACAACAAAAAAAGTTACCCAAGTCCAAACAGGAAAATGGATAGAGGTTTTCTGACACTGATGAACTGGATACCCTGATGGTTATTCTCTTAGGTCAGGAAATATTTGTAATGTTTTCTTGTTTTTTAAGATTAAAAAAAAAAAACTCAAGCAAGCTTGTAAAGCTACTGTTAAACTCCAAATTTGTACACTAATGGTTTGGCTTCAAAAAATTACAGTCAAGAACAAAATTGTTGTTTCTTCTCTGATGGACATGCTTTACTGTTAGCTAACATGTATCCAGTTTCTTGCCCAAAGCTTAAATACTGCTTGCGTCATGATTGATTAATTTATTTCATGGATTTTGTCATAGCAATAAATCTCTGCTTCGTGTATTTCTGATGCTGAAGTGCAGCTTAGAGTGACTGGAAGGTCAGGAGAAAGCTCAAGAGAGGCAGAGGTAGAAGAGGACAGATCAGATCACATAGTGACCATCAGGAGGCTTCAGGAGCTGCAGGAATGGAGGACATCTGAAAATCAACCTTAGTTTATAATTTGTAAATCACTATAACAAAAATATATTTCACAGTTTGGCCAAACTAACCTGTAATACAGGGGTGGGCAATCCCGGTCCTCGAGGGCCGGCGTCCTGCATGTCTTAGATGTTTTCCTGTCACAGCACACCTGATTCAAATGAATGGATCACCATCAGCTTGTTATCAAGGTCTGCACAAGACCATTGACGACCCATTCATTTGAGTCAGGTGTGTTGAAGCAGGGAAACTTCTAGGACTTGCAGGACACCGGCCCTCGAGGACTGGAGTTGTACACCCCTGTTGTAATAAGAGCATTGTATTTTGTTGTTTTAGCCCTGCAGGAGGTCCCAGCATTGCCAGGAGCCAGCAGCATCCCTACACTGATGCAGCTGTATCAACTGAAGGGAAATGCAGACTGATGGAGCAGAGGTTCTGTTGTCACCAGACCCCTCAAATCTTCATAAGAAATATGGCTTATTTTCTTCTTTCCGTCTTGGACAAAGGGGTCTTATTGGGACTTAATCAGGCAGCTTGGAACAATGTCTTCACCACAGATGAAGTGGAGCACCAGCAATATCATAGATGATGACCAGAAGCCAGGAATGGAGCCAGCAACACTGCTTTTCCTCCTATTTATTTATTTTTATTATAGTAGCATTTATACCAAGGAGAAGAAATTAAGTTTTTAAGAGTGTTTTCAGAATCTCACAACTTTATCCCGTCGGCTTAGTTAGAAAATAAATCAATAAAATAATTGATAAATAAACTATATCTTTAGATTCATAAACTGGGCAAATTGCTTCATAATCTACCCCTAGATTTACAGAAACTTTAAACACAGTGTTGTAACCACTGCCTGCTGGTTTGATTATTGCAGATTTTTCTCTTGTCCTTTAGTTCTTTTAATAATGAATACATTTCTAAACATTTGCCCAGTGCGCCCAGCCAAAATAAGAGTTTTCTTTATTTTTCTCCATATTTATTATCAGTTGGGCCTTGTGAACAAAAATGTTCTCCATTGAGAGACACAGGCCAATTAGTCATGCTTCTTGGGAACATGCTTAAATCTGTTGAATTGTTTTCATAATAGTTCAACAGAGAAATGTATCCCAGTGTCATAAATAAATTAAACTCTCCTGGCATAACAAATCCTTCTTTTCTTTGTTTGACCAAAGGTTGAACACTTCAGGCAGGAAGTCTTTATCTCTGAATCAAGAAAAGAAACATACAAAATTATGTAAGACTGATAAGCATTTCCAAACAATTCAGTTTAAGTCAACTTTGTTTGTGTCGCATCTATTACAATACAAATAGTCTCTAGGTGATTTGATAAAAATCCAGTGATTTTATGATGACAAAGTTATCTTGTTCTGCTTTAAGGCATATTTGGGGAGATGTATTTATTTAAAATGTGTTAATTTTAACTCAAATTGGTGCAGTCTCACTTCACTTTGAAACAAGTCTGGTTTAATGACAGAGTGTTGACACCCACACCTTACTGCAAAGACAATTTCACACGTTTATTTGCACTCACAGTCTGCAATAACACATTTTGGGGAGTTCATAGGTTTTTTTGTAATTAAGCAGAATTTGCACCAGAGTTGTAAAAGGGGATTTTTTTTCCAGGCAAGATACTTGATGTTATAAGGTCCAGAAAAAACAGACATCAAGAACAGAACCCAACAAATAATTCAGTTCAGTTCAATATTATTTGTATAGCATCTGTTACGATGCCAATAGCCTCCAAGTGCTTTAGCATGCCAGAGCAGGACCCCTGAGAAAATATCATTAACTAAAATGATAATATTGATTTTAATTTTAAATCCAAATCAAGTTCTCCCAACCAACATATTTGGATGCCATCCACATATAGTCACCTTCTCAGGAGCATTCTTTTTCTCTTATTGACAAAAGTGATTTTATTCTACATTGAGGACAAAGGAATTATTATTATTATTACTATTATTAATGAGTACTGGTTCATTTCTCATACCAAAAGGGTTAAAACTACATTTAGTAACACACAACTCCCAAAGCAGCACACTTTAACAGTGGCTGACCCTGTCCCCATCCATCACCAGGGTGGAAAAGATGATTTACAAGGTGCCCATAAGACCTTGAGAAATTCAGCTAGTGATAAATTAACTAGGAAACAATCATTTCTTCCTCCACCAAGGACTCCACACTAAATGTCATTTTCCCATAACACCCTATATTTTTTTAAGATTTTTTTTCTGAGGATGAAAATAACCCCTGTTCAGTTTTTACAAAAAAACAAACAAAAAAAACAAAACAAAGAGCATTCTTTCAATCACTACACTGGACTAGGAACTTAGATTATACTGCTTTTACCTAAAAGAGAGATTAATGATGCATCAATGACAGGCTTATTAACTTAAATGTTTATGACATAGAAAATGATGTTGAGACTCAAATTCTTCTTTCTCCACTGAGGCTCGAAAAATAAGTCAGCGATGACTATTCTTTTTGCCGTGGTAAAAGATCAAGAGCAATTTTGGGGTTGGGTGGCCCAGAATGCATGTTTTGCCTGAGGGAATTGAGTAATGGCGTATGAGTACATCAAGGATACATAAGTGTGTGAAGAGAAAGAAAGATTTGTTGTAAGTGGGGGTGCTGGATACCCCCAATATAATATACAAACAGTAACTCGTCCGTGACTAATGCAGTGTCATCAATCTCAGTCTTATCACGAAATCTCCAAATAGAATACATCTCAGGTTTGATAGTTATCACTGTACTGGGTGTGCACTTTGCTGCAGATATCATGCCCTTATTTGTATGTCTGAAGGGCTAAGAACATTGCTTGCTTTCGGACCATCACTGTAGCACTTATTCTGTGGTAATATCAACAAATGTTCACATCAAAAGCACTCTGTCCAGCTGTGAAAAAAGTATGTTTCAGCCTTTGAATGTGTATAAGCTTCTTTAAGCCATGCCTGCATTTGTAAAGCTGCACTGAAGAATCTGTCCCTGTCACCATATCCAAGCCACTTTGTACACTTTACCAGGGAGAGAGAGAGACAGCAGTAGAGAAGGAGGGGGAAGCTCTCTGGGATGATAACTGCTGCTATGAATTTTAACTAAAAAGAGATTAGGCCACATTCAGTTGCAAATGTGGAGAGCACTATAGAGGAAGAGTCTCCTCAAAAATCCCAAACTGTGCTGCGGGAATAAAACTAGAAACTAATATGCTTTGAAAAAGTGCCAGGATCATTTGTAAAATTAATCTTTCTGGTAATGCACATTGGTAACTGAGTTTGAGTTTGTTTCACCTCTCCCAAGTGACAACGGATGTCTGGTCAAGCCTGACAAAGAATAAACAATTGCCTGCATTAATGAGTGTGAGGGTATGTTTCTGAGTAAAAGCTACTGCAGACAGCTCCATGTTGGATGGCAGTCTTTTTAGCATACTCAGCACAATATTGCATGTTTACCCTCTCTCTTTTTTATTTTTCTCCTACCCTGTTTCCTAAACTACACATTGAGATTGCATTCCGTAGCTGATCTCGGAGTGTTTGATATGCATGTTTCCGCAGTACTGTGATAAACACCGCATCAGTTTGAATACTGAGGAAATCTGCACTGCCAAACAGCATTCATCATCGAAGTGCTTTCAAGTGAGTTTTGAGCCACCTTAGCTGTCATTACAGGTCAGAAACCTCCCAATAGTACTGGTGATATTTTGAACACACCAGACAAAAAAAGAAGGTTACTGTGTATTCCTTCACTGTCTTCTTTCTGTCACGAGACTCTTCGGTGCCATTAGAAACGAACTCTGTGGAAAACAATAATTGGCTCTTATTCCAGTAATCTATCCATCCAATTTCTATAGTACTTCATCCTTTTCAGAGTCGTGGGCAGACTGGAGTTAACCCAGCTGTCATCAGGTGAGAGGCGGGATACACCCTAGCCAATCCATTACATCCATCACTGGGCCCCCACAGGGACACGCAACCATGCTCATACACTCGGACATCTCATCTTAGCATCACCAATCAACCTATCATGCAGGAACAGCTGTAGAAAACGTGCGTAGGCACAGGAAGAAAGTGGAGGCCTGAGCAAAACTTCAAACCAGGATCCTTTCTGCTGTAAGGTAACGGCATCAGCCGCAATGCCATATTTTTGCCGTAGTCTTCATTCTTAGCACCATGAAGAAGTGGTTGTAATACAGTAACAGTGGTTGGTAACTGTTTAAAATGCTTTTCATTTGTAAAATTATCTTTCTCACTATTGACTCCAAATTGTTTTATTTCCCTTTTCCAGATCACTGAGCTCAGCAATTCCTTCTTCAAGACCACTGTTTATGTTGTTCCCTCTTGGCATTTTGTTAACACACACCTGAATCTTCCAAACCATAATACTGCCAAAAGGTCTGCTATTACTGCTGTCACTGCTAGAGGTCTACACTGCTGCTAATCATCAGCTCATCAAGAACTGATGATTGATTGATGATTAGCACCTGGCCACATCTTACCTTCTTAGATCCTTTATGTTTGTTAAATAAATAATGTGAATGGCACAGTGAAAGAAGATATGATCAGGCTTCTAATTTAAAAAGCTGTGTGAAGGATGACCAAAGGTTCCGCTTTTACTACAAGCTTAAAATGGTATACACCAAAAATAATCTGATTTATAAAACCATGCATATGCACATTTGCAAGAAATTTTCCTTTTATAACTCACAGCCCACCTGGAAGTTTGTGCAGGTTTATTTGCCTCATAACACACCCTCTACACACCAACATTTTACCATAAATGGTCAATGCATAGTGTGTGTCATGAACGCTTTTGTATATTTATAAGCCTAATGATCAATGGCATTTTATGCTGAATCATAGAAACAAAAAATTTCATTAAGGCCAAACTAGACATGCTTTCAGGTGAGATGGAGGCCAGGAAAATATATTATTTGGTGATATCTAAACATTTCCCCTGGTCTTTATTTAAACTGTGCATCAGGATGAATAAGTCATCTGTAAAGCAGGCCACCATGCCACTAAATTAGTCAGAACCCTGTTTTTAAGTCATATATAACTATTACATTGATTATAAGCACTTTTGTTTCTGCAGTTCACATACACAAATTTGGCTTTACTAGCAAAAGTAATAGCAATGCGAGTACAATCAATTGCGGTGATTACATTTCAGGAAGCCAGGCATCTGTATAAATTCCTTTTTTTGATGTTGGTCTATTCTTAGGGTTAGGGTTATTTACTCAGCAGTTAGATTGATTGCTACACACCTTGTCACAATAAATGCATCAGTCAATGCTATCCACCACTCTAGTGTAACACTTTTTATGTTGTTAGTGTTAACTCTCCATTAATATTGGGTCCCGGGTAAGCAGCAACATTGGAGATAAATTTGCTGTTTCAAACTTTATTTCTCTTCATTTGACCTCCTCACAATGTCATCACAACTTAACTGTAAAAGCACAGAATGACATTCAGCTTCTTGCATGTTAGATGCAAACTCTACCAAACACAACCAAATACAAAAATAATACAAAATTGTTCCTTAAACAAGGAAACCTCCATACAGCTCCCTTTTCTCTTGAAAGCATAAAACATTAGGCCAACTATGCCAAACATTCATATAATTACAAACAAAAATAAATCTCATCTTTGAGTACTGCATTATTTGAAGATGGAAGTATGATATATAAACAAACTGTGCTGAGTACCAATAGAATAGTCATAGCTCACTACCGCAGCACATCTATAATACTGCAGGCTTGGGTGTTTGTAATTATGTGAATCTACAAGTCTGATATGAAATGAATTGAAATGTATGAGATGAGCGTGGCCTCAATTCACCAACTCACCGGCTGTGCCACCAGTTTCCCCGGTCTCCACAATGTTTGTGCGCCAGTGTCATCGTTTGCGTACAGGTGCGCACATTCTCCCATCAAGTTTGTAGTTATAGATCAAAAGTGATGCGCACAACTTTCAAGCCTTGTTTTGTACATAAGCAATGTTTATAAATGAGGCCACAAATCATTTTTTTATGCTTTTATACATACACTCACTCTCTCTCTCTCTCACACACACACAGGCACACACACACACCTATACACACAAATAAAAGGAATAAAAAGAAGGAGTAGCCTGCTAACTTTTTCACATAACACTTTAAAAACAAACTAACAAAATAAAAAAAAACAAGCTCCAGATAAAGGGCACCCTGTGTTTTTCTCAGCGAGAGTTAAATATGATATTGATGTGTCTGGAACCATTTTTAACTTTGTGCTTTTTCCATTCTGCTGTTTTTGCTTTACTTTTTTCCTTCCAATTTGAGATGGCTATTTGCCCAGCTCCAGCCAACCAATACAAGCTTCCCAGGGGTGAACGGAGCCATGGATTCAACCTGTTTTGCTATGGTATTGAGTTTTTTTTTTTCCTCCCCTCTGACACTGTGGCACCAAAAATGGGAACAAAGCAAAACACTGTTTGTGTCAGATTGTCATTGTTTATAACAGTATGGCATCTGTTAGACCTTGTGAAAAACATCATGTTGCCTGGGGAACTTAAACCTCAAGACAGCAGCAATGTTGCACACAGTAGCTGTGAGAAAGCATTGTTCGTCTCTTCTAATTAACTATATCATAGTTGTACCAAAAATAAACCCAGTGACTGGTTTGTTTTAGACAAAAAAGGGGAAAGAGAAGATGTTCCTATACCACTCAAGTCAGTGGGGAGAAAGACCCGGAAAACCTGCATAAATTACTACAGTATATTGCACACTGAAATCTTCATCTCTCTGTATAGTGTGACCTAATTTCTTGTACCTGGGGGCCCCAGCGGCATTTTAAACTCCCCCCTCTGTCTCATATTCTAACACATGCAAAGGCAAAGCATTGCATCAGAGCACAGAATAGAGACTCGAAGTGAAGTCAAATGCAGGTCGCAGTTGGTTTAAAACTCATATTTTCATGGTGGCACTGGAATGTTATTGATATTTCAAAATGTTTTTATTTTTCAAATTGCAAACAGCAGACGGCCCATTATCAATGATTTACTTTGCATATGTTATATGTGACATATTATTTCATGAAACTCTCAAAAATGGAATGTTTTCCAGTTTTAAGAAATATAAGGGGGTCACAGAGGTGTGGTGGAATTATACATGACTGTGGTTCAGCAATAAACACTTAAAAAGAGACAGGAGGCCTCTTTTTAAGATAGGTGGTCAGAGGTGCTAATCCACTAATTCTCACACTGTAGTAATATGTTTTATACTCATCCAACACAAGATTTTCCACAGCCCTTTAATATTTTTTTTATCTTGGTGACAGTCAGGATTCCTCACATTTCTAATTTGCTCTCACATGGGAATGGTTATTGTTTAGAGTTAAAATGAATAGTTCAGATTAAGAAAAAAAAACATGCTTTGGGTTTGCACATCTTACTCTTCACAAGTCATAGCTGCTGTCATGTGACATTTTTTCAGATGAATCTTTGTGTCACAGAACAGCAACCTACAGTAGATTTCAATTTGTTTTCCTGTGCACCCACATGAGATACATAGTTGTCTTTGAATATCAAGACATGTTAGGAGTAAGAAAGTATTCTTCTCAAATTCAAACCAAATCAACAAAGGCCTTATGGTACAATCTAGACACATCATAGGTAACCTGGAGTGATCAGCCCCTTGCTCATCTACAGAAGTTATGTCAACCTTGGATCCCCTTTTTTGATCCACAGCCATCATGCTACTTTCTCAGCAGCACCTGTGATGTTCTTGATGGCTCTCTTGCTGTGCAATGCCCTGATCCCCAGCAGCTTGAGGTCTCTGCAGAGTGACTGTCCAGCAAATCCTCTGCAACCAGCAGTGATGTTACTGGGTCTCCCAACCCCTGCTTTGGCATTCAGCTGTGAGCTCTTAATATCTGGTCTTCTTCCTCTCAAATGGCTTTTCCATCCAGTCTTCCCAGGGCACAATAAATTCCAGTAGTACCACCTGCCTTGATGATGCTGATACAATAGTGTCAGGGCTGAGATCTCAGTGATGGTCTCTATTAGCCCTTACCACCTGGTCATGGTGCAAGCAATAGCAGACCTCTCCAAGGGCTGAAACATATTCCAGGGATCTCCTACTGTGGCACACTGGAGGTGTGGGGGTATTCCCCAGACCCATGTATTTTTTTTTTTTTTTTTACATTTATATCATTTCTCATCTTGATCATGTGTTTTTAACTCCAAACCCTAACCATTTGCAAGTAACATAGAAAAAGTGTTTGTTTCTGACATGGAAGTCTCCCTTCTATTTATAAGTGTTCAATTTGACAATGTCAAATGTGTCCATTATCATGTACCAAGTGACTCTCGTGACGGGTGAAGGTCATTCCAAGAATGTTGTGTATGACTCAAAATGTTCAGTGAACAAGACATCAAGAAGCGGTTATGATGGTGACATAGTTATGGAGAGACATGTAAGTTGTGTTTCCATATTTACAGACAGAAGTGAGTCTGCTAAATGTAATCGTTGTACAGTTTTAAGTCTTTAATGTGTAATTGCAACATTTTACCCTGTGGACAAATGCAGCTTTAATACATTCTGTCTTGTAATTATGGTGAGCTTCCTCGCAGATCATTGGAATTACAATAATGCTGCAGATCATTATGGAACATCTGGTCTAATGATGTGAAAAATGCCTACGCCATCTTTCTTCTGATTTGAGGGGGAATATTTTTTGCCATTGAGCTGAATGTTGTGGCTTTTCTAAACCTACCGTCCTCCGGTCATGGTTCAGATGTTTCAGTCAGTATCACTCGCTCTGCTTCTTTCATGGAAAAAGAAAAAAAGATGACATGAGTTCAAGGGTTCATCTTATTTTAAAAGAAGGGTCACATCCATTTTTACGGCTCATAAAACGTTTTAACTTGTCCGAGAACATTGGTAATTTCAGCACACAGCTCTCTCAGAGCAGAGGCAGCTCTACTTAACATGCTTACCAATACCACAACTTCAAACCAAGCAAAGGGAGAGTGCATAGACTGAGAGTTGATATGCAGACAGGCATGGCAGGACAACAGCAAGCAATAAACATGCTAATTTGGAAAAGTGTTACAGCCACTTATCTGGAGCCAAAAAATGTCACATCAAAAATGGCTTAAAGCGTTCTCTGAACCTCTGCAGCTAACAGAGGCAGGAGTCAGCAGTCACATGGGGCATAGCAGCATGAGGTAGAGTGCTGAGAATCACGTTTTTGTTTTTGTCTTCCACCCACAAGATCTAAAATATTAAAGGGATATTTTGATTAGAACAACATAATCATCACTTTAGGCATTTACATATAAAGTGTATACTTTCAATAGAATAATGCTTCTGCTCGAGGACAGGATGATATTGTTTGTGGAAAATGTCTAATGCCGTATATTTCTTTCTTGGCCCTCACAGCTAGTTGTTAGTGTGTGTCTGATAGCATGTGTTTTTCTGTAGTACATTAAAATACAGATATTCACACTTTCAGAAAAAAAAAATGAGATTTATTTGAATGAATATTAATAATGATATTGAATATTATTCAAGCCCATTTAGTTGATGCTTCCTTCTGCTGGATCTGCTGGAGCCTATCCCAGCTCTCTCTATGGGCAATAGGCAGAGGTACAACCTGGACAAGCCAGTCCCAATATTCCTTTTCTATTTCCTCTTTTAATTTCCCACACTCATTCAATAAAATTGCAAATGCAGTTGTAACTATAAATGCAGTCTTCTGCAAAAAAAGCTATGATAATGCTGTGTGAATTATATCCTTGAATTTAAACCAGCAAAAGATGTAATGGTTGCATCATCATTGTTTTGTCTGACTGTTTGGTCAGTGTGACACTGTTCCTTTCGGCTCGTGATTTGAAATGTGGGATAGAGATGTCACAGAATGTCATGGAGAACCAGGAATAACGTCAGATAAATTGTGGAGCAATTCTGAAAAGACAATTGAGATGATGAAATGCCAACATGATTGCTGGCTATCATTTTATGTGTTGTTGTTACCTTTAGTGTTGTCCTTGAAGAAATAAATGGGCTCAGTCCATGCCAGAAGACACAGAAAATGACGCTATAGATTTCTCTTGACAGTTTGTCTCTGAAAGAGCTGTGAAGTATTGCCTGTAGACAACCACAGTACCTGTTGATCAAATTAAAATGGATTATGCCCTCTATGAAACATTCTCAGATTTTCTTTGAAACTTTGGCTAAATTTCATCCTTATTTGCTAACTGCTGAGGCACAAATGTTTTTGTTGTTGGAAAAATACTGAATGAGGATGCTACAACCAGAGGAGGCACAGATATGGATTGATGTAACCTCTTTCAACTCCTGTTATACTTATAAAAACATATAGGATGTGAGTGTTAACAGATACCCACTGCAACCAAATTTAAACACTAAAGTGGATATGGCATGCTCTTCCATGTTTTAGCACTTATCTGAATTGTTGCAATGATGAATTCTTACTTTAGACATCATTTTAAGCACCAAAAAAGATATGTATTAGGTTAAGTTGTATTTCGGTATAAAATAGAAATTCAACAACTATTTCCTGCAGTCTTGCAAACTCTGTAGTGTAAAAGTTTGTTGACTTGATCTAACCATAACATAAGGTGGGTATTGTCTTTATTGGATTGTACCACAGATTAAAGAACAGTTTCCAGGTGTGCATCATGATGTCACCAGCCCAGCCAGAGATATAGCTGGTATGGAGCTGTATTTAGACACTGGTTTTAATATCAGACAAACGTTTTTAACAGTGCTACAAGGAGGGTGTGATCAGTTTCTGCTGCATACAAACTATTTTGTTTTTGTTTTTATAATGTCTTGGAAGAAATATGTACTTGGTTGCAGGGACACAACAAACATTTTTCCAGCCGTAGCTGGATTTCTTGTGGTTTCTCTGGTTAATGCTTTTTATACTCTGGACTGGAGCTGGGGCATGTATGACTGGTTTTCTGGACCTGCTATTGTTGAAAATCGAAGTAATCTCTCAGAGTTTTGTTTATTGTGGCTCAGTTCGGGACTCTGTGTTCCATTTCTGACCACGAACAGTTGTGCGCTTTCATGAAGCACCCCTGCCACAGATTTCTGTGTCGAAGCAAGAGTAAAACATATTATTACCAATATATGCCTGCTATGGACTGAAAGAATTGTGTCTGCACATTATGTAACGGCACATCAGCTGGCCTGCACGCGTGTTGCTGCACTCAGGACTAGGGCATATGACATATTCAGCCACCATCACATCTGACATCTGTAAATCACTTGGACTACTCTACAAAGTGTTTAAATGTAAATTTTATCATGAGTAAAAACAAACAAAAAAAAAACATTTGACAAAAAGTTTGTGGAGCACTGATTCAAGTCGTTGACAATATCTGAGCGCTTACCTGTTGAGATGTCATGGTGAGTCTGTGGATGCTTATAGTGCTGGCGCAGCCAAAATGAAAAGATGAAGACAGAGATATTGAAGACGGTTCCAGCCACAGCTTGGAAAGGTCAAAGGAAATTACGGCATCCATCGCCTGATTTATCGCTGGTTTACAGAGTTGCAGTGTGGTTGAGAGCACAAAATCAGTTGCAGCAGACAGTCACCGTCCCTGAGTTTGGTTCTGCTGGAGGTTTTTAGTGCTGTCATTTGTCAAAAATAATAATAAAGAAAGATAAATACTATCAAACACAACGGAACAGTGCATAGTACAAATCTGCAAATACTATGAAGAATTAACAATTCTTTTGCAGAAAAATAAGCATGTCTTCCAGCCTCTTAGCCAGCCAGACATTCTCTCGTCATGGTCATCTTCTAAATGTAATGCAGAAGGCATTCGTTTAATAGCACAGCGTTAATGTTATAGCGTGTTTTACAAAGAAGCACATAGGCAGTAGCCAAGATAGCTACTTACCAGAGTTGCCAGAGGTGATCTTAGCTTGGCTACTGCCGCTGGGTTGAGATCCATTAGTCCGAAGCGGGTCAAAAACACGACACTCGTTATCGCATGTTGTGTGCGTGAATGTTTCTGCATGTTAGTCGTGTTCCCTCCCGACGCTGTTGTCTCCACTTTATAATGACTGCAAGTTGCCTTGTTGTCATCTTTCTTTGTGAAGTGAAGCCAAACTTTGGAGCGTTTGAACCTGGTGGGCCATTGTTGTTTACAACTCCAATGCGTGTGCTAAACCGACGTAACTTAATCATCATCATCATCGGGTCTTGCTCGGCGGCGGGGGTGACGCCATGCGTAGAGCCAATCAGTTTCATCAATCTTCTCCATTTGGGTCGGTCCAGTGCTAGAGGCTCGGCTTCAGTCAACGACAAGCCTAGTTGGTATAGGTCCCTAGTAACAGCGTCCATCCATCGTGTGCTGGGAGCACCGCGGGGGCGTTTCCAGTCGGCAGATTCGGGGTCAAAGTGGAGGATAGCGTAAGTGGGGTGTTCAGGAGGGAATCTTTTGAGATGGCCATACCAGCGCATCCATCGCTGTGCTGCCAATTGGGACGCTGCTGTAACTTAATCACGTAAGTGACTTTCCGGAATTGACTGTGCGTCACTTGCGTAAATTACGTGAGAGTCATGCTGGCTGGAATTGATAAGAGAATTGTTAGATAAACTGCCAAACGATTCCATGGAATTGAAACACACGGAACCGGTTCTCTACAGGAACCGGTTCTCTATTCCCATCCCTAGAGATGACTTTGTTGAAAATTGGTGCATTGCAAATAAAGTGAAATGAATTGAATTGAATCATTTCAGTCTGAAAGCAAAATACGGCCATATTTTGGCCATGCGTGATCTAGACTGTATGTCATCAAGAGGTATTTGTCAGACTTACATCAAAGCAAAAAAAAAAAACAAAACAAAACAAAGGGGGTACTCAAGGATCCAGGTAGAGTAGACTTTCCTCCAACAGGGAGGTAGGCGGTTGGTAGGTAGGTGATCTTCTGTTATGGCCCAAAGCCTTTGGTTCACCATTTTCTTTTTGTTTTGTATTTAACTCCTGAATGTCAAATCCTATGTGTGGTTGCTGGTCCGGGATTGGTGGGATGTACTGCTTTGCCTGACATGCAAGGTTGGTGTTCTTGCACCTGATCAAGATTGGCTCTGGCTCTAGTTGTTCCGCCTCCTGCTGGAGTGGATTCAAAGAGGCCCAAAACATCATCAAGGGCGATGAAACTGGCTGTTTAAAAAAAAAAAAAAAAAAAAAAAACTGAATCTGGTACCCGAGGGGAGCTATGTGACAAAAACAAGCTTGCCCCAACCTTTGTGTACTTGATTTTGGATTAGCTGTTGTTTTGTATTGTATTGTAATTTGTTTGGTGGTTAACCTTTGGTGTTATATTGTTTATTGGTTCTATGAAACTTCAGTTTTTTTTTTGTTTTGTTGGGATTGTTTTGTTTTAAAAGTACTTTAACTCAATTTTTAACATCTCTGCATCTTTAATGTTACCTCCTACATTCACTAGCTGAGACGGAGTTGTAACACTGCCATGTCTCAAAGTGTTATGAGGAAAGATGCTTGGACCCCCACATTGCCCTTGACACATGGATGTGTGACTCGAAACAAAGAGTTACATGTTATAGAGCAGGGGTGCCCAATCCTGGTCCTCAAGAGCCCCTATCCAGCATGTTTTAGATGTTTCCCAGCTTCAACACAGCTGATTCTAATTAATGGTCTTATCAGGTTGTCATCAAAGTCTGTACAAGTCTGTTGACTTGTACAGACCTGCTGGATAGGGGCTCTCCAGGACCAGGATTGGGCACCCCTGTTATAAAGAGGGTTTGTGTGAACTAGTCCATAAGAAAAGCTGGCAAGACCTTTATCAAATGGTAAATTGCCTGCACTTAATGTCTTTTTAACCTTGTTGACGTACTACAAAGTCAAACAAGCAGTGGCGCCAGCAGAAAAAAAATCTGATGGTGGCTAGTGGGTGGCAAGGCAAATTCTTAGGGTACCCAACCCAAAAAAAAAAAAAAAAAAAAAAAAAAAAAAAAAAAAATAATATAGATATATATATATATATATATATATATATAGATATATATATATACATATATATATATATATATACATATATATATATACATATATATACATACATATATATATACACTTTACTTTGATATATTTTATATTTATATATTTTAACAGTATTTTATAATCACTTTACTTATATTAACTTGTATATTTATGTTATTCAACTATTCATGACAATACAATGGCCAACACACAACAAATTCTGAAAAGGATTTTTGTGGGTATGTATGTTATACAGAGTTTGCAGGGTTTGTGTAGTATATTTATTTGACTGGAAATACGTGGATATACTTTATACATGTGCATACTGAATGAGTGAGACTTTTGCTTGCTCTATGAAGTTAGCACGCTAAGCGGAAAATTTAGCATAGCTAACTAACCACTTTGCTGAATTGCTTTCAATCTACAGAGGTTAGAGGATGAAACGAAAACACGATATATCACATTTTTTTTGGCAAGAGTGGAAGTACATCAGTAGTAGAAATCCATTGATTTCTACTTCTAGTGTTAAATTAGCCATTATGAAATGTTACAAAAAATGGGTTGGATGTTTCTTCCTTCATGGAAGAAACATCCAACCCATCCAACTCAAAAAATGGGTTGGATGTTTCTTTCATAATGGCTAATTTAACACTTAATGCACAACAGCAAGATCAATGGATTTCTACTACTGATGTCTTCATCATCCAATTCAGTAGCTGAATGTTACCTGCAGGTCCAGGAATTCTTGATTCATCGTCTGCACCTTCTGTCGCTGTTCTCACCCTGGACTCATCCTCGCTGCATACCGGTACTTCTTCTACATCGGGGTTCTGCTTCTCAACATTCTCACTTTTCTTCTCACTAGTACTTCCACTCTTGCCAAAAAAAAATGTGATATATCGTGTTTTCGTTTCATCCTCTAACCTCTGTAGATTGAAAGCAATTCAGCAAAGTGGTTAGTTAGCTATGCTAAATTTTCCGCTTAGCGTGCTAACTTCATAGAGCAAGCAAAAGTCTCACTCATTCAATATGCACATGTATAAAGTATATCCACATATTTCCAGTCAAATAAATATACTACACAAACACTGCAAACTCTGTATAACATACATACCCACAAAAGTCCTTTTCAGAATTCGTTGTAGCATTGGTTTTGCTGCTTGAATGCACTGTATGCTTTCTTCAGTTTCCAAACTGACTTCAGCAGCACCTCCGAACATCGCGTCGAAGAGGGGGAGGGGTTGGGGGGATCTGAACGGAGCAATGGATCTACTGCATGTAACATTGGGCGTAGGGATCCCGTTGTGGTCTGATTCTTATTCTTACTAATATATATTATTGTTGTTGCTATTTCTGTTAAAAATATAGAAGCCTATGTTTAAAATATATTTCCTAGATCTAATAAATCCAATGCGCCTCCTTGGGGTGGCTAAAGGGTGGCTCAGAGTAATCCAGTGGTGACTGTAGCCACCCCTAGCCACCATATGGTGGCGCCATTGCAAACAAGAGCTGTATATTGATAGAGATGATTTTTTTCCCCTCTATTAAGAGCTACCAAAAATATTTAGGAATCTCTCACCTAATTATAACCATTTGAAGGTTCCTTACAAATTGCTGCTATTTAGAAAAGGCCATCACTATTTACAAAATCTTAACAGGTGTATTTACAAAAAAAACACTATAGATATAATATTTTTAACCCATTTTTTTCAGACAGAAGCTTCATTTCACTTTAAAACTTTTCCTTTAGACAGACTGCAGTAGATATAATTTCCACAATGTCGACAGGAAATGTTCGGGCACCTCCTGGTCGGAGCAGTCTGACTCAATATGGGTTTGATTGCGAAGAGTTGTATGCCAATCAATACTATACAAAGGAGAATAAGACAAACTTTATTATTTTCCTTTATTGAGACTTGTAAATTCTTTCATAAAGTCTGACATAAAAAATGTGCAGCAGTAATACCTTTGTTGTGAACTGAGTACTTTGACATTTTCATCTTGCTGTGAGGTTTCTTTTTCTTTTTTCGCTCTTTGTGGAAACTGGGTTCTATAAAATCCTTCAAATTACTTAAGAAACAATATAACTAAAAAATACCTATTTGTATATGATCTAAGCTGTATGCCGAGTATACATGAGCTGCGCCATTAATCTGTAGCTGTTCTAATACCTGAATGTAATCTTTGCAGAATATGTGCAGTCTTGTTGCAAACATGTAGAAATTGTCCTACACATTGGACCATATTAACTTTGTCTTTACTATGATCTTTTACCCAATATGTTTGACCTTTTTTAGTAGTGTCTAAACCATAAACAGATTTATTTTAGTTTTTGAAAAGTGAGAGTCAATATCTCACTTGCTTATGGCTTTTTTCCCTCCTCATATTAGTTTTGTTCCCTACTTTTGTGTCACTGCAGCTGCCTGCCTCTATGCCCATCTGCCCCTTTATCATTGTCTCTTATTTCCAGCCAAGTGTTGAGCTGCAAAAATCTATGAGGTCATCCTAAATCCAACTTCTAAAGCTGGTGCCAAACACAACATCTATTTGATGAGCAGCTCGATCGCCAACTGAGATTGGTTCTTTAAAACTCTCCAGGGGAGTAAATTGAATGTCCATTTTGGTGTATTTCAAGTGATTTTTAAAATGAAGAATAAACCCAGGTGCCACTCTAATGTTAATATCGTCTCTGCATGTGTCACGTTTCTGTTGAGTGTTTGGTTTATGATCATGCCATAGAATGTAATGATCCTTATTTTATCTTCTGGGGCAAAAGTGGGGAAAAGTGCAAGAAAATGTCACATAAATATAACATCTGCTGTCAATGTATACTTTAAGTAAATCTATATTTGATGTAAATTAAAATGCATTTAACATAACTACACGCTAAGATATAATTTCTAATTGGTGACTGTGTGGGTGGAGCACATCAGGACCAGACTTCTGCTTTGTAGGTCAGAAAACTGTCAAGCAAATGTGAAAACTCCCTGACCTGCATCCGTCCTGCTTCAATCTCCTTTAGCGCTTCATAGATTCCATTGAGGACACTGTGTTAATTTGGAGATGGTCTAGTCGGGCTGAAGTGGGAGAGCATTGCTGGCTTGAACATAGTGGCAACTTTCATCACAGCTTTAAAAGAAAGTGATCTATTCCACTTTGCTATGCTGTCCAATCACTATGCATGCATTTCTTTAATATTTTGCTTGACGTGTTCTTGTCTTATTCTATCGAGGTCCTCAGTGGTAAACTGCGATCAGGAGGACTGTCTAGAAAGTCCACACATAATGTTGTCACTGTAATCAACAAGGATTTCCAATGAATTAGGTAAGATGACGTAGAAAAATTGAATTACATATAATCAAGAAAGCTATGGATATCAAAACCATTCTCATAAGGAATCGGTCAAAAGGCATATATTATATGAAGAGTAACACTTATAGTCATGCTCTGATGAATGCTTCATCAATTTCAGGATGTTTTGTGTCTCCATATGCTGAGCCAAAGTATAGTTTTATTCAAATATTCTCAAATATTTACCAAAAAATGCTGGATTATTTTAAGTTGTAATATGATACTCAAATATGCAACTGCACATATGCCTCTGTATTTTAATATTCCAAAGTAAGGTCTTTGTCTGTGCCAACTGTAATCTTCTTACGTTTGCTTTTTTTTTTTATCACAAACTCTAAACCTCAGCAGAAGTCTGAAGGCTGTTGAAACAAAGATTTAAATGAACACACTGAGGCAATGGTGTAACTTTGAATTTATGCTGGCTACATATGAAAAAACAACGTAAAAGATAAACAATAAACCTTTAAGACAAAATAACATATGTTGACATCATGTGCAATGATATCAGAGGTAGTATTCCAATAATCCAGTTTTTGGCCAAGAGGAATCTTCTCATAGCCTGCAATTCTGGACTGCTCAGTATTCAGGCTGGTCGAATAGAATTCACAGTTTCTGTCACAACCAACCTTCTTTGGAAAAAGGAAGATTTCCTTTGTACCCAGACACAGTCCCAAAAATGATAAATAAATAAATAAGTCCAAAAGTTAGTAAAAGTCCACAGTTCTTCTCCAAATCAAATTAGTCTGAGATCGATCTCTCTCTCTCTCTCTCTCTCTCTCTCTCTCTCTATCTATATATATATATATATATATATATATATATATATATATACACACACACACACACACACACACACAGCTCAAACATAACATCTCTGTCAGCGTGGCTAAAATAACTAACGCTCTGACCTGGAACAGGAAATAGATGGGCAGAACTAAGCGAGAAATGGATGAGAAATATATAATTGGTTTAAACCGCTTTGATCTTACTTTTATATTAAAGATCTATCATTCAAGAAGAAGCTAGAAAGGCAGCTCCAGCAGAACAACGTGAGGGATGTGTGGTCCGGAATGAAGAAGATCACCGGCTTCAAGGCAAAGGGGGACCAGACTGATGGAGGTCTGGACAGAGCTAATGAACTGAACAGGTTCTTCAATAGGTTCAGTTCCCCCCCTGCCTCCAGCCCAACAGACCACACACCCTCAGTGAGCCCACAGCTTTCCTGTCACACCTCCACTCTGTCACCCTGCAGCTCAGTCATGGACCAGAAAACAACATCATCTTTCTCCACCTCGGAGACCTCCTCTACCTCCCCCTCTACTCTGTCTGTCTCCTGCAATCAGGTCAAAAAACAACTTGAGAAACTGAACCAGAACAAGGCTGCAGGTCCAGACGGTGTCTGTCCCAGAGTTCTCAAGACCTGCTCATTGCAACTATGTCCGATTCTCCAGCACCTCTTCAACACCAGTCTGAGACAGAAAACAGTTCCTGTGCTGTGGAAAACATCCTCCCTTGTTCCAGTGTCTAAATAAACCACAACCAGCTGAACCTAACAACTACAGACCATGATGACATCTCACATCATGAAAGTCCTGGAGAGACTCTTACTGGCCCACCTCAACAAGCAGGTCAGCACCTTTCAGGACCCATTACAGTCTGCATATCGTAATGGGCTTGGGGTTGAAGACGCCATCATCTACCTGCTTCACAGAGCCCACTCTCATCTGGACCAATCAGGCAGCACTTTGAGGGTCATGTTCTTTGATTTCTCAAGTGCTTTTAATACAATTCAGCCTGCGTTGTTATGTGAGAAGCTCCATAAGTTCCAGGTGGATTCCTCCACAACCTCCTGGATTTATGACTACCTCACAAACAGACCACAGTTTGTGAGACTGAAAGGTTGTGTGTCTGAGATGGAGGTCAGCAGCATTGGAGCACCACAAGGAACTGTTCTCTCACCATTTCTCTTCACGCTCTACACCTCTGACTTCCAGTACAACTCTGAGTCCTGTCATCTGCAGAAATACTCTGATGACTCTGCAGTTGTTGGGTGTATCAGCAACAGACAGGAAGCAGAGTACAGAGAACTGATCTGTCAGTTTGTGAAATGGTGCGGGAACAATCATCTCGTATTAAATACCAGCAAAACTAAGGAGATGATTGTCGACTTCAGGAGGAGCAAGAATCAACACAGCAGTGTTTCCATCCTGGGAAAGGAGGTGGAGGTGGTGGAGGGATACAAGTATCTTGGAGTTCAGCTTGACAACAGACTGGAGTGGAAATGCAACACAGAATACATCTACAAGAAAGGTCAGAGCAGACTCTACTTTTTAAGAAAGTTGAGATCTTTTAATGTCTGCACCAAGATGTTGCACATCTTCTATAGGTCTGTTGTTGAAAGTGCAATCAGCTTTGCAGCCATCTGCTGGGGCAGCAGCATCAGAACCAGAGACCTGAAGAGAATCAACAAACTGATCAGGAAAGCTGGATCTGTGCTGGGTGTAACTCTGGAGCCGCTGGAGCTGATTGTACAAAAAAGAATGCTGCACAAGCTGATGAAGATGATGGAGGACTCTTCACACCCTCTCCACGACACAGTGATCAAACAACAGTATGTGTTCAGTGAGAGGCTTCTTCAGGTCCGTTGCAAGACAGAAAGATACAGAAGATCATTCCTGCCAGCAGCCATCAGCCTCCACAACAAGACATAAAACCTACTATTATTATTATTGCTGTAATATTATTATTATTGCTGTGGTTTGTCTGTTGTTGAAAAAAATAAATAAATAAGAGAGCCCTTGCTACAGTGTTGAATTTCCCTTTATGTGATAAATAAAGTATTTTTCATTTCATTTTTCATGTCATTTCATTTCATTTACATTATATGGGTTACAGAAGGCATTCTCAAGCATTAACAATAAGAAATGTTAATAAAACCAAGATATCACACTTGCCAATACTAACAACCTGCATTTGTGTGTGTGTGTGTGTGACCCTGAGCAGGAAGCAAGGAGATGATGGATGGATTGATGGCTGGATCTCTCCCGCACGTGTGAATCAGTTACTATTTTGAGGTGCAGCTATACAAAAATATTAACCCAAGTACTATAACCACATGTATATCACAGTGTCATGTGCTAACACCAGCTGTAATTTAACAGTTTTGTGAGCCACATCTACTGTAGGTCCTACCTCTAGCTCAGTCTGTAATTTCCGCCCCTGTGATTTTACAAATGTGAGAACTGTGAGTGGGTCTGCAGTATCATGACACTTCTCAAATTGTTGCAAAAGTGTGGCTCCCAATATTGATGGCAGCTCTAACTGGAAAAAAAAAAAAAAAAAAAAAACAGTTAGGATTGGATGATGATTCATTATCATGCAGTCTGGGTCATATCTCAACATAGATATCATATTATTGTGTTCTATTATGGTGAAGATAATGATAAGATTATACTTTCCCCTCTATCAAAGAACATCTAGAATTTTGCTTGTTTTTTTTTTTGAGAGATTAGGCAGCATATTCTTTAGGAATCCCTGCATGTGCGTCAATGGGACACAGATAATTTAGCTGAAGAGCAGTACACTCCTTTTGATGAATTCATTTGCAGTACTAATGTAAGTCACACTGTTGAAACAATAAAATGCCAGTCTTATACACTAATGCTGTATTATGTGGTGAAGAACTGAAAATCTGCTCAGGCATGATAAGAGCCTTTCCTCATGCTCTTGCTGCTGCTTGAGGTAATCATCATTCAATCATGTAGTGTTTGTCTACCTCCCTGCCAATGTTCCCAGCCCTGGCACAGAACCAAACCATTGGTGACTTTATTTTCACTTATCCATTGTACTTTGCACAAACACTTTTAAGACTCACAGATGGCAATGCATTAAGCCACAAACACAGCTGTATCAAGCCACCCGAGTGTGTATAATGAGATTTTTGGTCCAAAACTAATTACATTTAGTCAAGAATAGTAGCTGAATATAATCTTTATAACCATCATCTCTTCAATTATCTCTTACTGTCTATGCCAATGTCTCTATCTGAATACCAAAATCCATCCACTCAATTTTTATACCTTCTATACTTAGCTGTCATTAAGTAACAAATGCAACCCACTCTGGACAGGTCAAAACCACACCACTGTGCTAATTAAAAGGGGAATTTTAACATTATCTCCCGTGCACCAAAAATGTTTTAATGCCTCTTTGAATGAAAACACAAGTAGAATTAATTTGTGCATAGTAACAAAATGTGAGCAAAGCGAAATTTACACATGTCTTAGCATTCATGCAAATACTGTACTAGCGGCTCTGAACTTTTCATAGTTACTACCAATATCTACTCCTGCCTCGGATCACATGCAGAGCTTTTGTAAATGAGGAGTGCATTGCTTGTCATTCTCAAACCTTATATTGCATTAACATTATTTTACTTTTTATTTTTTCACAATATACCAATGCCTCAAAAACATGTTTTAAACATGAGAATTACTTAGAATTAAAACAAATGTATGTTGAATTAAATTGATGGCCATTTCACTTTCTAAAGCCTCAGACTGTTTTTCTTAAAATTTCAATGGGCTGGAGAAATTGACTTGATATGCTGACAGACACCCACACAGCGACTCAAGCCATTCTAAAGTGCACCAATGGTGTCATAAAGGTGGGGTTGTAGTGCTTTGGCACAAGCAGTGGCAGCCTCCTCTATAAACCCAAGAGAGGGCACAAAATAACATTGGCTTTTTGTGTCCTGCACAACATGGCCATGAAAAAAGGCCTTCCAGTGCCAGAAGTGTCTGCAGAATGAGGTCATGACAGCCGCCAATGAAGCTATTTGGACATGCCAGCAAATTATTAAATGATGCTACACCAAGAATCCAAAGCTGGACTAGATTTTCTTTGTAAGGTGGTGATTTATGAGCAAATCTACTCACAGATTCACAAAGATTTCGTGAATGAGACCCACTGTCTCTAAGCATAGCATTCATAAACAAATAGATGCCCGCCTTTGGTTTCTGTTCAGGTGAATAGACAAACTTACTATGGAGATTGATGCGGCTAGTCTTCAGTTCAGTTGAGACTGTCCTCCCCAGTAAGCACCACCACAAGGATGTTAGGAAATCCTGACCTAACATGGCCTATGTATGTAAAGTGTCCAAATTACAACTATTAACATGACAGTGGCACTTTAGACTGAATGTGCAGTATTTTAGCAAGAAAAGTGATGCAGATATAACCTTAATTTTGTCATTTTGACTTCTACCCAACTTAGTAGTTTTATTGCCTGAAACCAACCATAAAAAGGAAAAAAAAAGTGCTTTCATGAATCGGTATCTTGTTGGTGCGCCACTAAGGAAAATCTACAAATTGGCACCCATTAACTTAATGATGCATAAAGAATCTGTTTTAGCTCAAGCATTGATTTTTCATAACCTTAATGAGGTAGTTTTATTGCCTTAATCTTATTAGGAAACAAGCACATTTTTGTCCTGAAGTGGTATTTTTTTTTTTTTTCTTTTTAATGTAAATGTAACCCAGGAATGGAAAAGCGTTTGCTGTATCCGGAACATGAGCTAGGGTCCCATGGCTGAGAGCAATGCCTGTAATGACCCCACGTCTCCTCCTCCTCCCTCACTATTAGGACTTTGTGATCTATTAGTGTGAACACCTGTCAGTGATGTTTGCACTGATGTGGAAACACTCAGAGAAGTCATATTTAAAAGAACCACAGGAACTCTTCTATCGGTTAATTTTTTTTTCCCCTCTCATTTGCATGTTTTATCTTGTGCTACATCCCACATGTTACAGTACAGACAGGTGTCTTTGCAATGTTCTTGCAGAGGCGTGTGTGACTAGGGGCAAAAGGCAATATACATCCCAGTTTGTTTGGCAGAGATAAGCTCCTAAGCAGAGATGAAAAGGCAGTTAACAGTTCCAAGTGCCAAAAAAGATGGATGCCAAGAGCAGAAAAAGACCATGGATCCGGGCCAGCACAAGGGTGGGCTGGGGTCCCGCAAGTCCCAGTAGCACTGAAAGACTCTGCAGGCGCTTTATGTCTCAAAATGCACTAATCTGATTCTCCCATCAAAGACTTTATCTTTTGTAGCTTCATAGAGAATAGAATTCCATGTATCGAAGAATCTACATAGACACAGATTTTCCTTCTATAAAAACTGGCCTTCTCAATGACATTTTGTATATCAGGCTATCCAATTACTCTCTTACATTGTTATGAATACTGTTGGGATTATAATGTGATCAGTGTGGTAGAATATGACAATATAATCGGTACTAGCCATTGCCTCAGGCTAAACTTGCTGTCACTTGTACTTTGTGCAGCATGTTTAGAGTCAGTGTAATTTCTGTTTAATGTGCCAGATTGTAATGTAGCTTTGTTGTAAACATCTTTAATTTCAACGAGGTTACGCATGGGTTTGCTGCAAAAGACAGAGAAAAACAAAGAGAACTTAAACTATGTTTTTGTTTTACACTGCAGAACATATTTACTTCCATCATGATTAACTTACACTAGATCAAATATTCATGAGCATGAGTTTTCCCACCAAGGGTTATCTGTCAGTTTTATGAGATTGACTTATTTCCCCATCTGGACTCCTTTCATCCTGACTGTATGATGCCTAACAGTTGATCTATGTCTTCAACAGAGCCCAGAATTGATACATTTACTCTCATATCCTGAGGTGTGTGATTGGTTTGTATTGGGAAGTGTAATCAATGGGTCCATATCTTTTCTCATGGTCCCTTTGATGACTGTAAACTATCTCAGCAGGGAGGGAACTGTACAATACAAGAGGAGCAGGGATTTCAAGAGTCAGATTGGATCCTCAAAACAACTGAGTCAGGCTGGGTATATCATTGATAGTGCGAATGTGCTTGACAGTGGTATTTGAGACTTCTAAACTACAAAAGCGAGATCCCTGCAACCTTGAAGGTAGGCTTGAAAAACAAACCGATCTGAGTCATTGCATTCACATGCTCCTAAAGCAAACACAGATGTTACTATAAAGATCTGCTGGTGTTTTAATAGTAGTGGTAGTTTCAACACACAGCAGGATTCAAGGACACATTATTTTAGTCGCTATGTTCATCTACAATTTTGCTCATTGGTTTAAAAAGGTACAGATTTATTTGTTTACAATCTTGTTGAGCCATAGTACCAGCTATGGGCTCCTCTAAGCCAGCTGTGTTTTCAGGTGACAGCTTTCTTTGTCTAAATTAAAGGAAATTAAGGTTTTTTACAGTTATATATATATATATATATATATATATATATATATATATATATATATATATATTATATATATATATATATATTATTGTTGTTGTTTTTGTCTTTAACAATAAGAAAACTTATTTTAAACAGAACATCTTATTGCTTCGCTCAACACAGCAATTTCCCCAAACTTCTACATGCCTCTGTAGAAGAATATATAAAATACCATGATACACTGAACTCACTAACAAGATTAGAAAGTTTTCCATTTCATTGTGGCATTTTATTTTTAACTCGGCTGGAAGCTGCTCAGCCTTTGATATCTCCAGGCACCATGCGCTATTAATCTGAAGGAATCCTAAATGCACTTATTGGGATTGTTCATTCAGCACTGCATCAAGAGGTACCCAAACTGTGTAAATGTAACACCATAAAGAGGGATCCTAAAGCCTATGCTTCCACATCAAGAAGAGCAGTGCTGCTCTGGATTTTAAGTCAAATAAAACTGATCTTAAGGATTCAGTCACATCTGAGAATCATATATTAGATCAATTCTACATTTCAAAGTAAACAACTGCCTGTATCAACTGGAGAGCTAAATCGTTCAGTATGAGTTTGCATCAGCACAGAAACATCCATCTCCTCTGTATCCAAGGCAAAGGGAATCCTCCCATGTGATATCTGACTGGGGACCAAGCAACACATCAAGGACAAACTCATTTACATACCCCACATCTCCTGTTTACACGGCTCCCATTTATCATCAAAGACAACTTTATGGATAGGTTTTTCAGCCGGTGAGCGATATTAATCAAGCACAGAACTAACAGGAAACAGAGAAATCACAAGCCAGAGGCCAGCAATTTCTTGTCTGTGTGAAGCTCTGTGTCTGGTAAATGTTGCATGCAGATAAAGTGTAGGAGTATGCAGAAACAGCTAAAAAGGAGGTGTCTTTGAACAGCACATTGGCTTCTCTGGATGCGCTGAATTGTACAGTGCACGGTAGTTTGAGGCTCTAAGAAGCAACATACTTTTCATTTCAAAATGGATATTTACACTGTAATATAGACAAAAAAGATGTGCATGCATTTATTGCTTGCTCTTCAAGTGGCAGTACAAATATAAGTTCTATATAGGGAGATACCTTTGAAGTTAAATGTTGCATGCTGTGTATTGAAAGTGTCAGTGGACTGGTTTACTGGAGGGGCAGTAGTGACGGTGTAATCTAAAATACTCAGAGAGCAGTCACAAATACAACATTAAACAGACACTCGCAGCAACAGGGGACATTTGAAACTCTCAAGGTTCATGATAGAAAGTTTTCTAACCTCTTGGGAAGCAGCTCCTGCAGAGTGGAAATGTTTGCTACACTGACCTTTGTGGATTAAAAGGTTCAGATAGCTCCCAACACCACAGCTGGCTGTTGTTTTAAGCTCATGTACAGAAACCACTGAATCTTCACTGGCAAAAAGGCAGATTAATTTACAAACAAATGGAGAAATTTTTTTTTATCATTTATTTGTTTTTTTTTTATTTTTTTTTTTTTTATCATGATTTTCTGATAATTATTATTTAATTTGTCTAACTTTATTATTTTGTCAAATGGTCCAAAACTCATACAGTTGAAGTACCAATTTAAGACTGGATGTCTCTGCTCCTCCATACGGGTTAATTAGAGAATTCAAAGCTGCCCTGATATCATGAAAGAAGAAAAAAGGTAACACACACAAATAACACATAAAGTAACATATACCATCAATAGTAACCACTGCTAACAAAGCTTCGACACCCGTCACACATGCTGCTGTTGACCAACTGATATCTGAACTGAGCAAACAAAAAAAGTGACACACAGAAATGTTATCACACTTTGTCACACTCTAGGTATCACAGATGAAAATGGCAAATGTAAACAAGCAAAAGGACTCTGTACACATCGCCAGAAACATCTCTCCTGCTGTCCCCGGGAGTCAGGAGTGATGAACGAGTACCGAGGATATAAGAGGAAAAAAACTGTGAGGGGGAGATGGAGGATTCACATTGTGTAGTAAATAGGGTCTTAAACCATGTTTGTGTCTTCAAGGTCAAATGGATGACAATGTTATTAGTTTAATGTTATTATAGTTAAATCAACAGTTTATGTGGCTTAACCTGTTGAATTAAGACAGTATATTACTGACTTTACAATAAGCAATGTTTTATTCATGTACAGCCACAGGTAATTTTCTACTTTGTAGAGAAAATTTGTAAAATACCTCAATGAAAATTAAAAAGATCTATTCACAAATAGGGACAGCTATTGACCGAGTGTGGTGGTGTGTTTTCCCCTTTCTTTTGTACTAAGAAATTGCAGTTCAGCATGACACAGTGCCAGAATATCATCTTCCAGCCGTCAGAATAGTGGTTCAATTACTATTTTTTTTTTCAAGTCATATCAATGATCCTAACACTTATCTGGCCAAGATGAGGGTCAACACTGTTATTGATGAAGTCATTGCTGTGCAAGTGTTTTTGGTATAAAACAAACAAACAAAAAAACAAACCTGTTCCATATATAAATAACAATATTGTTGACATAGCTGCTAACTGTATAGAAAACAAATGACCATAGAAGAAAGAACGGTTATTTGACCCACCATGGGGAAATTACATATATTTACATATAATGAGTGTTTGTGTATGAACATGTGTGCTTGTGAAGCGTATGGACAGCAGAAGGCAACAAAAGTCACTCTTGTGGTGAGACTTTTGGTTTTTGATGTCTTATTGGGCCCTTTTTTCCCCCTTTCTTCTGGCATTTCCTTTTTAAAAGCCCTACAGCTGATCATTGTGTTCTGGATCTCTTTTAGGTTGCATTACACAACCCTCCTCATTTCATCTGGGCTTTGAACTGGCAATATGATTGGCTGGGGCAATGGGAGTAATTTGGGGATCAGTGTCTTGTCCAGGAATACTTTCTCACGTGACACTGCCCACTATACAGCAGTCAACCTGGGTCCACTGAAATCATCCAATGCAAAATTAGCCACTATAAAAATTAATCACAGCTTAAACTCTGAAAAAACAGTGAAGTAATCTTGCAATTGTAAAGTGTGATGTTTACTTTGTAGTTTGCTCTCCTTTTAGCAGGAGAAAGGCAACAAGAAACATTCCCCACAAGACCATGTATGGAGGCTGTTTAAAATGTTCTTCATTATGGTTGATGTTTTCATTTAATGCAGATTTGAGTGCATTTACATGCTCTCCTGTTCCCTACGTGGGTTTTCTCTGAGTACTCTGGTTTCCACCCACTGTCCATAAACATCAATATTAGGTTGACTGGTGATTCTAAATTGAGTGTGAGCATGCATGACTTTGTCTCTTATGTCTCTATTCCTGTCATGGATTTGTGTTCTGCCTGTAATCCTACTGATACATGCATAGAAAAATAAAATAATCTTTGGCCATAGATCTCTTCCATCTCTCTTAGACAAGGGCTCAAAAAGACTCTGCTGCACTGTTTAGATATATCAGAACCATGACTTTCATAGAGAATTTGCAAATAATCCTCCAAACCCCATTTTAGACCAAAACAATAATTCACATGTTCAGCCTTCTTGGTCGGAGCAAGATCAGGATTAGACTTTCTTTCAAAGTATATTATACTGTCTGTAACTATTTACAAAGCCAGCAGAGCAGAACTGGACTTTTCATCAGAGTCAAATTACAGTTGTGGTGGTGTTTATTAACCTGCTATAATGTGCTTTTCTTTTTTTTTTTTTTTCTTCATAAACATGTACTGGGCTCTCTGAAGAGATGACAAAAGTCTCTCAAAATCTCTAAGACAACAAACCTTGTCACTTTGTTTATGGTCACCTAAGTCTGACAATGAGTCATTCTAGGACCAGATCAAATCAGAGTGGAACTGCCTCGTTTCTTTTTTATAGTCACCTAATTTCAAATCATGCTGAATTTGTTGTACCCCTAAACCGGATAGCATGAAGCTGTAAAGTCATTTTCAAATGCGTCACACCCATCTTAAAAGGAGGCTGAAGTGCAGCTGTGACGCTGACTGACGTGAATCAGATCTGACAAGATTTGGTCGTAAATGGAGCTTTGTACTATATCTGTATATCTGTTGACCAAAGCATGTGACCGATGCTTCACTCAGACCTCAGGAAAAATCAATCAACCTTTTAGAAAAGGCCAATATTAGGTCTTCTTTAAACTATCAAATTCCTTTGGGAAACTGAATTACATACTAAAATCTAAACCTATTATAACATAAAAACCTATAATGTGAATGTTACATTCTTTGTCCAAAACAGTACAGTATGAACATGAACAAAATCTAGTCTCCTAAGTTTCATGTGAACTTAACTGAGCTCCCAACACACACGGCAAATTCTACTTTTTCATTTTGGTTTCCAATCCACTACATGGGTTGAGTTCTCGCTCTATTATGCTACATTCTGAGTCTTAGCAAGTGTCTTTTAATTTGATATGATTTGCCAAAGGCTGTATAGTGACCTAAACCTCTAAGGCACCACCTCCTCTCAAGCTCTCCGATTCTAACAAGCTAACACCATGAGGCAATGAGTCTTAAATTAGGCCAAGAGAGTCTCTAATGTAGTGTTGTTAAAGTCTCAAAACGCAAAAAAAACAAACTTTTTCACGAAATGCAAAACCATGCAGCACTAAATATTGATTAAGTATTAGCTATACTAGCATACTAAACTAGCTCAGTTCCAGTTCCTAATCACCTGGCACCATCAAACTTCACTTATTTTAAACATGAGACACTCAAGAGAAGAGACTAGAGCTGATGAATTAGCAATTAGTGACAGAGGCAGAAAATGGGGGCTGGATATTTAAACATGTTCAGTAATGATGTGATATTATGCATGCAGACATCTTGGAAATAAGCCACCCATACTAAGGATGAAACGGGCAAAAGGAAAACAGCAGTCTCCAGTATTTGAAGTGGCACTCTGTCGTAATAACTACTTCATTTCCTTCATGAACTTTCTTGAAGACATAAAAAAAGTCTTCTTAAGCAGATCTACACGTGGGTTTATGGATCAACCAGATATATATATATATATATATATATATATATAGGTATTACACAATGAATAAGTTGCCTGTGGAGGGCTGCTCATTCATTGCAGCGAATGCAGCTCAAATGGATTTTAGCCTGACTAAGAGAAATAATGAATCAGAAATGCTTTGACCTAGGAATAATTTATTTTATGATCCTCTGAAATGTTTTTTTAATATTTAAATTACCTCCTAGGGACTAATGATGTACAGCATGCCCAATACTGGAGTCTCAGAATGATCTGCAAAACCCATTAACAACAAAAGACACAGCAAAGCAGTCAAGAAGTCCAAACTATTTAACCACACATTTCTGTTAGTGCAGGTTGGACAATCCTGCTATATAATATCAAAATGTTTTGTGGTGAAAAAGTTCCATTTCTCAGACTTCATGAGAATCTTCACTTCAAAATACTTTTACAAATAACTTTTTCACAAAGGAAATATCACAGACTAATATTTTACCTATATAGAAATAGATTTGCCTTTAATAAGACCTTAGCTTTTACACTTTTAATAGATGTTTTAATAGCTTTGTGTGGCATTGTGGAGCACTAGTTGCATATTTTTCCTTTAACAACATGGTTCCAGGCTTTAACCTTGCAGCATGGAATTAGCATGTTGTAACTGTACTGTGTTAAGTTTAATGGTGATAGTAACTTGAACGCTGCTTTTACAGTAGCTGATGTGATTACACTGATTCTTTTTGCAGTTTTGTTGTGGAAGAAGTTCTATTTATCAGACTTGTAGTTTTGCAGAAAGAATCTGTGTTCATTCTTGATGATTATGTCTCAACAGTCTGTAGATGTTGTTTGATTTTCCTCCTCATGATGTGTCATGCATCTTTATTGCAGTGATAGATCTGGACTCCAGGCCAGTCAAGGGCTATTTTTGTACAGTCCACACTGTGCTTGCAATGCAATATACAGTATTGTTATAGTATTACATAACCCTACGATGGTTGTTATTAGTATGTTGTATGCCACTGCAAAAGTAATGATGCTGCTGAATAACCAGAAGCTGGTTATGTGACTGATTTAACTGGCTTATGCTATCATTGCCTATTGCATTATGGGGACAGTATGCAAGGTAAGTCTGGTCAGCTGGTGCCACATATTTGGTCATTTTCCACATACAACAGATTCTGCAACTAACATAGTGGTCAGTGGTCAGTGCAGATGAGCTAATGGTTGTTAAGTATCAATTTCACAGGGTACTCAGACATATGTACACTTCATCCTCCTCAGAAAAACGATGAAAGGTCCTGATCTGTCATCTGTTTCATGGTGTTTAAGCCAAAAAATGGTAAATCAATGTCCCTGGAGTGACACTGAATACAGGTATCCCGAGAAAATGGACAACAATCTTATTCCATTTCCTAAACCCAAAAAAGACAGAACCCAATATCTGCTTTGCCAACATAACATACAGAATATCAACAAGGATGTTTGCATTTCTTTAAGGTGAACCAAAGTCACAATGCTTTTAACTCTGCTTTTGTTTCCTAAAGAGGTTTAATGACAATCATTGTGTATTAATGCAACCTACAGTAGGTTGCATTAATATCTCATAATAAAAAAATTATAAATATTAGTGAATGCAAGACCCTACTCAGTTTAAGATTGTGTTGGAGTATAATATAACATAATCTTAGAAATAACTTGAGGTTTACCACCATTATTAAGTCCTTACATTTTCATCTGTTTACTATGATGCTAGTTTACATATGGAGATATGCAAATGATCAAAATGCCCAAAGACTTGGATAAATGTCGACGCTACTGCAGCTTGGGTGTTAATCTGGAGCTATACATTTTCAGATTTAATGTATTTAAAATCAAACACATCATATGGTGAATGTAACAGAGATGGTATCATTAATATAAAGTAGAGTTTAATACACTTGAAATAAAATACATCTGGTTGTAGGTGTGTTGAGTGATTTTTCTTTTTGTTCTGTTCGCTGATATTAGGGACCTGTGATGGATACTTCTTGATCTTCATTGAACTTCATTCTTATTTTCTTTCTTTTAATGGGAAAAGTCATTCAGATTTCTGAAACCCTGCTCATTACACTATTGCCTGTCAAGACCCTTGTAAAATATGATTTTTAATTAAACATCTTCTGTTGAAATTAAACAATATTAGGGAAGAAAATGTTGTGTAAATTGTGATATATAAACAAGACAGACATCTGCATTGAGCAAAGCTTTATTGTATAATGCAATAATATATAAAGTATAAAAGGTTTTAGCAAATATCTTCCTTTTACTTCTCATACTGTTGGGAAGTTTAATCTGTAGCAGTGAATAACATTTTAGGAGATTCAAGGGGTTTGGACATTGGTTAATGCAGGGTGTTCCTTAAAATTAGCAATGACATGCTAATCTTCGTCAACATGTAACCTGTTGTATTGTGAAGATCTGGCTGGTGACTCAAACCCCCCTTCCCCTTCTCAGTGCAGATGTACAAAACCAATACAGATAAAGTTTAGTATGAGGAACCCATAATCATAATGAATGAAAACGCAGACAAAATCAAAATCAACAAACCATAAAATAAAGACGAGAAGATTTGTTGACATATGATCAGTTTGTTATATTATCAGTTGATAATATAACCGCCGAGTACATCTAAAAAGTTACAGCTGTCACTATTGATAATGTCTTCATAATTTTATGTGTTGTATCTAACATGTGTCTCATATATTTGTCTCATATATATTTCCCTTTTGGAGCCAATAAAACTGGAACCAGGCCCTCTTGCCTCTTCACTTAACTAGCCCATTTTTAATTCAGTCTGTAATCCAGTCTACTTAGAATGCCCACGAGGGCACTACATACTACATTTTGACAAAATTAGCACATACTAGTAAAAGTACAGTATATAGTATACTATTTTGAACCCAGTGGCGTCAGAACTCTGTGTCTAAAGCCACTGGGCTGAAAGTCACTCAGAATGAGATCTGACATTTTCCTGCTGACATAACCAGTGACCTTCCAGAAAAAGACATTGTGTTGATGGTAGCAAATGCTTCTCCAAAAGTCCAATATAGATTATGCATCTGTGTCAATGGTACCTACAAACAAGTTCCAAGTCACCCATGCCATGGGCACTGCACCAGCATAACATTTTGCTGATAACAGCCTGGATTGTGATCTCATCTTTGGCACAAAGACAGTAACAAATGTTTTTACAGAGAGCAAACTGAAATGTGGACTCACCTGCTCACTGAACACATGTCCATTATTTTTCTGTCCATGTGAAACAAGTTTGTGGCCAAAGAACTGGGAAGAATTTTTGTCCACTTTATATGTAGTTTACTTTTTTCATGATCCACTTTCAGATTACATTTCTGGCTGTGACGATGGCCTGGGTTGAGTGAAAATGATTTTTTCAAGGTGGGACAGAGACCATCTATGCAACCTTGCATTGAGAAATATGGCTTTAGCCAGATTCTCTGATATAGTTTTGCAAGTGTCGAGTCATGACCCATTCTTATTTTTACTGAATTGTAGCCTATAAACAAGATTAGGTCCTGAAGATGATATTTCTTACAGAATATCAGTCAAGGGCTTGAATGCTCCTGCTTAATCAGATTGAATAGAAAGAACATCTGGGTCAATAGGAATGGTGTTATATGTCTAAACATTTTAACAGTACCGTGTATGCTAACAATTCCCTTGTAGGGTATCTATAAATTGCACATTTTATAATGCCATCTCCGGAGAGAAGGTTTACAATATGCAATATAGTCAAACAGTCATCCAAATTATATCAAGGTTTTGCGGTAACAGAGCAGTAGCTCATGACACTAATACTCCTGGCATTTGTACAAGAATGTTTGGTTAATGTTTGGGTTTTATAACATTTTATATTACTGTTAATATTTCGACGGTTCTTGAAGAGCATAATACTCCAGGTGGGAATAATGTAAATTACAGTAAGACACTTTTATCATTCACCTTTTTCTTTTAGTGCAATAGGGAAAACATCAGTTAAACAGAAGAGAAAGTCAACCAAAGATATTCTCTCTTAAAGCTTTTGTTCATTTTCACTTCAGATGAACTTTAAACGTTGAGAAGTTTTCCAGACTAAAGAATTCTGCGTAACCCTGTGCTCTGGAACGAGGACGATATCAAACACAGCGCAGCCTCTTGAAGATGAGCCAAAAGTGTATATTGAGTGTGTTTTAATTTGTGAGTTGAGATTTGGGGTTCTGTTGGGTTTTGGGTTTCCTGTGTTCTCGTAATAACTTCTGTTTCGTTTTTTGGCTACTGTTTCAGGGGTTGTGTTTTGTTGTGAAATATTACGTTTTTTCTTAAGTTATCTAGTGAAGTCTCTGTTCAGTTTCAGTTTGAGCATATTCCCTGGTTTATTTTGAAAGTGTATCATCTGACGTGCTACCTCCTTTGTCTGCTCAGTGTTGTCCACACCTGTGTCTCATTATCCGGTCTGTTTGTACATATTATCCTGTTTCTCCTCCCTCCCTTCCTTGTTTGTCTGCTGTGTTAAGTTTGCATCTCTGCTCATACTTTCATATCTTTCTGCATGTTTACAGCAATAAGTTTGGTATTTTTATATTGCCTTGTTAGCCTGATGTTTGGTTTGTTACTTACCAGATGTTCAGTGCATTTTTGGTTTATTATTATAAGAACTTCATGCAATACTCCTGCTTCCCGCTCTCCTGCACTTGGATCCGCGACCCCTGATTAATAACAGAGCAGGACATCAGGAGCATCTAAAAGAGGTGATGACAGACACATCAACAGAAACAAGAGGAAGGGATCAGTTGTCTTCATAAATTTGTGTTTCCTGGCTCAGGAATAGCGTTTTCTCCAGAGCTACATTCCTTTTTATCCCTGTGATGGCTTGATGATCTGTTCAGGGCCTACCTGACACCTTATAATGGCTGGAATGGCCTCCAGCTCCCACTGAGGATGCAGAATTTAGAAATAAAGTGAATTTCATGTTGTCTTTTTTCTTTTTATTTTATGCTGCATACCTCACAGGTGGCTCATGGGTAATGCTCTTGCCTATCATGTGGGAGGTCCCACGTTTGAACCCTTGTTTCATCAGGAAGGGAATCCGGTGTAAAACGTGTGCCAAACCAATCGTGCAGATCATTCCACTGTGGTGACCCTGAACAGGGATCAGCTAAAATGGAAGTTTATACTGAACTTTAATGGGTTTCATGTGTTATACAGTTGTCTTAGTCAAACAGAATCCACGCTGCTTTGTGGGCCACCATAGATGGTGTCAGGGCTATTTTTACACTTCCCACCAGGGCAGGAATTTCACGGCGGCCACGACGGCCATGGCTTCTTGTCTTCTTGGCCGTGATGCCCTTCCGAAAATTGATGCTTAACGGCCACTGTGGCCTTGGTGCCCTGCCCTCTCCCCTTTCTTCGGCTATCATCAAGTTTGTGCCGTAGTGCCCATCGGTAGGCCTACCTGTATTAAAGCTAAACAACTGGAGCGGATGTGTGTCCTACTGCGGGATCCGTCCATAACTCTACGGCCGCACAGCATCTATTTCCATTAACGTTCTGTCTGTGGGATAAACAGCACAACGATATTACGAAGACGACATTAAAGGTAGGTGTTCAAAAAGCCATCTATTTTCTGGATCAAAATAGCTTGTCATTGAGCATAAGGACTTTAAAGATTGAACCCAGGACTATAAATCTTAAAAAATCGCTCCCAAATTTGAATTGATAAAGAGTTGCTAGACTTGGTTGTAGCAGTAGCCTATTAGCTAGGGTTGCCAACTCCCTGAAGCTGAAAAGAGGGACATTTTTTGGACGGGGGGTCTGGGGGGTCCTCCCCCAGAAAATTTTGTGTTTCTTAGATGCAATTTCCTGCATTTTAAGACATTGAAAAGACTGACGTCTTGCCACCCTACCCATGATGATGTTTTCTTATCCAGACCACAATCCTACTAATTTCAGGATAATTTTGTGAAATTAATTATGCATGTTGCACACAAAATGTTGCACACAACTTGTGTGCAACATGGGCCGGGCAGTCAGCTTTTAGAATGCCATCGTTTCCGCTGGTGAGCAATTTGTAGACAGGATGGTGCTTTCTGAAGTTAACATTTGCACTGTCGGCAGCATATGCGGTGATGTTTTCAACATTAAGGACCATATGTGTCAAGACAGGAAAGGAGAGCCTTATGTATGCCATTCGCAAATTCGTCGCTGTTTTCGTAGAAATCCAACAACTTAGACATTACGCCATCCGATGCGGAAAAGTACCTCACACACACTGGAAACATTTTTCTGTTTCCCTTGTTAGAGGCGTCGCTAGCGAGTGAAAAATAAAGGGGCTCACCATCACCTGAAGAAAGGTCGGAGACTATTTTCCCCACAGTGCTTGGACCCAATATATTCATGGTGATCATCTCCGCTTTGGTTCTTCCCAACTGCATCTTCTTAGCCACACTCGAGTCTTGAAATGAAAGCCCCGTTTAATTTCACGGTGCAGTCAGCGCTGTTATAGCTGTGAAGGTGTTTGATGGTGTGGTATATATAGGCCAACTCGCTTGCAGAAATGTTGTCAATTTCAGCAATAGATGCGGCGAAGAATGAAGTGATGTTGCTTGCTACTTTTGCTAGCACAGCCTTTTTATGACACTCGGTGTCTTCATGACGGGATAAGTCGTGCTCGCCACCATGGCCAATCGATATCTCGCAGCGGCATAAAGTACAAAATGCTCTTCTAGGGTCTGTAGTGGCTTTAACCCACGACCTTTTTTGTTTCCCATTCCTTGTTGTAGCTGCAAAGCCTTTTTTTAGCTGGTTCATCTATTTCCCTCAGTAAACTTCACTGATTACAACCGTCTCCCATAGCAACGTATACATGCAGTTTGGCGTAGCCTATCACAGTTCCCTGATCAGAATGTGTCATCATACACCAGTCTGCTATCATTGGACAAAATACTTTATAAACATTGAGTTTTGGGGCATAGTAGTCTATCAAAAATCCCTGTTTAGAATGTGTCATCAATCAGCAGTCTATCACTGGACGAAATGCTTCATAAATATTCCATTAAAAAATGCTGTCAAGACTATGATTGAATTGCGGGACGAGAGCAGTTCTTCACTGGGCAAATAAAATTCACCTAAAAAACGGGATGTCCCGGGCAAATCGGGACGGTTGGTAACCCTACTATTAGCCTCCCCGAGGGGGACCTAGCTATCCAACAAGCTAAATCAACACTTCTGTAAATCGTTCGTGTCATATCTTATTGCTATAGCCTACCAAGAATTTTTAATGTTTCAATATCAGATGGAGACTGTCATGTCTCGCTACTGTAGCCTTCTGAGCTATGGTTGCTAAGGCAACTCAAGTAAACGGTCTCCTGCAATCAGCTGTTTTATCGTAAACTAAAGCCTTCAAATAATCCTTTTCTCGCCAAAACAACTTCTCTGTCTCTCTTCTATGTGTGTAGCCCGAGTGAAGCTTTGCTTCTTAGTCTTCATTTCATCGCCAAAATCAGGATGCCATTAAATCAAATTCGATTATAAAGAAAACATCTGTGACTAGATAACACATCAAAAACTCACGATTGATATATGAATCAACAACAACTTACAGGCAGGATGACGATGCTGAGATAGATTAATTCAAACTCCCACATTCAGTGTTTTATACACGATACACTTCTGAGACTTCAGGTGCGGGAAAGTGAAACTTAAACTCTTTAACACGTATCATTACAGAAATACGCTCCAGGGTGGCTAAAGCATTTGAATAATCAGTAGGCTATGAAAACGTGATGGTATTATTTAAAAATATTTAACATATTCACAGTAAACTTTTTTCCCTCAGAAAGAAGAATGCCAAGACGGGAACGAGTCGAGATTAGTCGCAAAAGAGCTCGAAGATTCAGCAAAAAAACTGCCAGAAAATGGACACCTACTTCAAAAGGTTATCATGGAATAGTTAATTGTTAGATTCTTCTTATTTTAGCCTGAGTTTATGTGGTACATTTAGGAAATAGCATTTGGAAGGAATTAATAACCCTTTTCTGTAGTTTTACATGTTAAACCAGATATGTGTTTTGCGTATGTATGTATATAGATCCGTGTGTATACATTGGATATCAATTTTGTTTATTTTTTATTTTTTGGGGGGAATATGTCCATTTAATATTTAGATATATTTAGAGGCAGCTATATTAAGAGGTTCTATATGTTTCTAAGTTATGGTTATGCACATGTGTCAGTGTATATTGTGTTATGCATTATTATATATTTTATAAATATATTTATTTTCAGATACATAGATTCATGATAGTGTTAAAATTGTCTATGCTCTAAAAGATTGTTTTGACATGTCTGGAATGAATCAATAAAATGAAATGAAATTAAATATATTAACTAGTTGTGCCACTATGATTCATCATAAAACTGTTTTTAATTTTCAGCCAGTGCAAAAAAGGCAGAGGGAGCATAGAGAGGTGGAGGCCAACTGTTTTTCCTTATGTGCCTAGGAAGACCCCAGGTTCTCCATCCCCATCATCAGATGATGATTTAAATTAAATTTATGGATGTGTAATAACCTGATAAAAGGCAATGACATTGCCTATTTTGTTGTCTGTTTCCTTTTGATAAAAGTCAAAAAGTTGTGGTAGCCTGTTAAAAATATCCAAGGTTCTGAATTCAAAAACTGTGTTGTGCCGTATTATGTCATAATGTGTTTTTTCTTTATTATGGCCTTGTTGCCCTGGCATTTGGCCTTTGTGCCCTCAAAAAAAATGCCCCTTTGAAGGCCAAGTGGCCTTGTGCCTCAAATCAGGAAATTCCAGGCCTGCTTCCCACTGTATACTACTATATACTACTGTATATATATCTGTGTGTACACAGATTCAGCTGTATAAGAATCCTGCATAAAATTTCTACGAGAACCTCATAGGGCATTGCATTGTTAAATTTGCATAATGTATCCTATAACATAAACAAGTCGGTGAATGATGTTAAAGACAGAAAGCTTGATGATTAACAGGGACACAAGTTGTTGAAATATTGAAAACGTCATGTGAATGTTTTTTTCTAGACTATGGTGGGACATTTATATTCCTGACCATTTGTTGTCTTTGATGAGACATTCAAAGTGGCTAAATGCATATTTAGAGTATGTATGTATGTATTGACATTTGTTTGTATGATTGCATCTCTTTTTTTGTTTGTTTTTCTTTTACACCTTTTCAATAACAATTTTTCAGATAACCATGTAAAAAGTGTAAATATCAATCATTTGGGGGGGATAATGATATCCATGGATCTATAGTAATTTGTGGTGAGGATATAAAATACCTAAGGTTACAGTATGCAGTTGTTTGTGTGTTTATTCTTTACATGCCCCCTGAGATGCATGGTTTCTATGGAGACCAACGTGGGTGTAGGTACTGAGGATTCAGGAATAAGGAGAGACCTTTTCCCCACTCAGGTCCTGCTACACTGATGGTCCATCTGAGATATTCATTAGTTAATGTGTTTGGCCTTGCAAAATGATAATGCACTTACCAAAAGCAGATATCACTACTAAAAGATGGCTCTTGAACTGGACTAAAAACTCAAGTAAACATAAAAAGAAGACTGGCGTGAGGAATTTGAAAAAAATTTTCACTGCCTGACACAGGTGCAGCAAAGACCATACAAATATGTGAATTATTTACATACTGCAGTGAGAGGCATCTAAACATTCTGATTACAAGCCTTGCCAAGAAGGAATGGAAAAACACTCCTTGGCAGTTGTCATATTACAGTGTTCACACTCAGATCACGTGTGAATGAGGCCAGAAAATGAGACAGTATCAGTAAACAGGATTGACATATTGATCATAACCCAGAGAGTAATGGTACTGTCATGCCAGTGGCTATCCAGTACAGTTTAACTTATTGAGAATTTAATAGATTTTACCATTGCAGTAAATGGTAATGCAGGGATGAAACCTTGGCATTAACTTTCCATTTCTTTTAAAATCCCTGTATGGTGAATCGAGTCAAGTTACTATATTTTTGTTTGCTTCTGAAATAAACAGAGGTGACTTCTGTTCTGGTTTTTCTTCTACCTTAAAAAGGCTTTATTTCAGGCATCCTGGTCTAAAGGGTATTATTATTTGTCAATACTGGTTAGAGGAAAGCCTCTGCAGCATAGTAATGGAAGGACATTTGATTATTAGACATTTACAGATGCTTGTTTTCTTTATAATTGAGCTATTTCATTTGAGAAGCTGATTAAAAGAGCAAATTTTATCTGCACTTTTCTTTCACAGCAACAACTGTTTTTTGTTATTTTTTATCTTCGATGTTCTTTGCATATTTAATTAGATATAATACGCATCTGGGAAAATCATTTAGTATTAAATTTTGTTGGAATAGCTGTTAAAGCTCAATATTTAAACTAGTTAGAGATTGTAATCTCTGAGCTGAATGGTTCTTCACAAAGAATTGAAAAATAGAATTTATGTAGCACTAGACATCAGGCAATTTCTGACATTTTCTGTTATTAGAGTTTAACATCTTCACATTATCCAATAACTCACCTCAGAAAAAAAGTTTTCTCACAAGATGATAGTTTTTACTTTCTATAAATGGAAACTCGATGTGAACCACCATCCCCTTTTTTGCTCTTTCATCTTCTCCTTTTCCACCCACAAAGCGACAGCTTCTGCTTTGACTCAAAATGTATCATCATGCGTCAAAGGGTGGTAGAAAAAAAAAACACACACACACACACACACAAAAAAAAAAAAACAGGGGCAGAAACATGCACTTGGTTGCATAGAATGTTAAATCAACTATCATTATAAAAAAAAATAAGTACTTTAGCTGCGCCCTTCAATCCATCCATTAACTTCTGCTTATCTGAATTTTGGTCGTGGAGCCAGCCCCCTGAGCAGATAGGCCCTGACCTCCCTCTCCCCTGCCACCTTCGCCAGATCCTTACGAGGAATATTGAGACATAATGGCCCCGATCGTACACCTCCCGCTAGCCGCTACCTGCAAATTGCGGGTTTAGGAACCTCCGCTAACCGCTAATGCAATCTTCTCCTTCCCTAAAGCCGCTACCTGCTATGTAGACTCTCTTATTCACATTGTAGGTGTGGCAATGGGCGTGTCGTTTGCGCTTTCCGCAAACTCGGTATCTTGCGATTGCAGGTAGCAGGTGGTCTGACCACCCGCTACCCTAAACTCGCGATCGCAAGATACAGAGTTTGCGGAAAGCACAACCCGCATGTCGGCGCGTAAAAGAGCGCATCCAAATGGCATAAATGTGCGCCCACCTGGTCACATGTGGACGTGCACAAACGGCTCTACCTCTCGATTACACATCACCGTATTACTTGCATACGTTTTTATTCTCCTGAGATCAGAGGATGTCTGGTCAGCAGTTGTGGTGGATGTGGGAATAGTCACGGCCAGACACGTCAGCGTGTACAGCTGTGGCATGATCTCATTCAGATGTTTGCTGTGTAGGAAACTAGGAGATCCGTCATGGCCTATATCACAGTTCACTTCTGTTTTTAAACAGGTCAGATCATCAAATAGAGCTCCGTGGCTCTGGTGTCAAGCTGGAAAAAAGGTTTTATACGGGAATTTATTTCCGATATGTCTGAAACTGGTGTTGGTCGAGGAGGGACAGGAGCATTAATTGTTCGTAATCTTTAAATCGGTTCTGTATCTGGCAGATAAGGTTTTCCAGAACACTGTTGTGGAGTTTCTTGAACTGTGCACGTATCCCTTCGTGCACTGGCCCTCTCCTTGCTCTCGGAGCACCCAAGATGCACTCAGTGGTAGAAAGTAGATGTCATCATACCTGTTCCTCTGGCTCAATGGTGTCACAAAACTCTTTTAAACCCTAAACAGGCAGAACTGCTCATCCAATGATTCGTTCTGCACTATTTTAAAAACCACATCAGTTGCGCCAAGACGCACAGCTGTCCCAGACTCCCAGCACCTCCCGCTGAGAATATGTTCCCGTGGCTCTGCCTGAGCCGTGTTTACCGTGAGCGCACCAACTATCTGGGACTTTCAGGTTGCCGATAGGAAATTGTATGTGTAAAAATATTTTTATGTATATATCAGTGATGAGGAGGAGGAAGGAAGAGGAGGAAGCTCTACAGCAGAGTCCCAGACGAGCTGCGCATGAGAGCTTCTCCGATCTGGATGAAAAGACGCTCCATAGCGGTTTACGGGTAGCGCAACCTGCTCTTAAAGGCAATGGCTACTGACGCACTGATTGGTTTAACAGGTGGAATGCCCTAACCACACCCATGCATGATATAGCGGTTAGCGCAGGTAAGATAGCGGGTTTAGGGAGGTGGGAAGATTGCGTTATCTGCGGGGGTTATCTCCAGTGTATCTCAATGGGCCTCTGCCCAGTTGGATATGCCAGAAACACATTCAGTGGGCATCCAGATAAGATGCTCAGACCACCCTTAACTGTCTCCTCTTGACATATTTTTGGTTTAATCATGTGTCAAATGTTCTCCATAGATGAAAGATCTGGACTGCAGGCAGGACAGATCAGCACCTGGACTCTTCTCTGATGAAGCCATGCTGTTGTAATAGCTGCAGTATGTGGTTTTTGCATTGCCCTGCTGAAATACAAAAGGACTTCCCTGAAACAGACATCTTCTGGAGGGACACATATGTTGCTCTAAAACCTTTACATAGCTTTCGGCATTCATAGTTCCTTCCAAAACATGCAAGCTGCCCATACTGTATGCACTTATGCAACCCCCATACAATCAGAGATGCTGGCTTTTGAACTGAACGCTGATAACATGCTGGAAGGTCTCCCTGATAACATACTGGAAGGACTCCCTTCTCTTCAGTCCGGAGGACAGAACAAAAAAGTCAAATTTGGACTCATCTGACCATAGAACACTTTCCTACTTTGAAACAGTCCATTTTAAATGAAACTTGGTCCTAAGGACACAATAACAGTTCCCGACTATATTCAAATATGGCTTCCGTTTAGCATGATAGGGCTTTAGTTGGTATCTGATATGGTACAGTGGATTGTGTTTAGTGACAGTGGTTTCTGGAAGTATTCCTGGGCCCATTTAGTAACGTCATTGATACAATCATGCTAATAAGTGATGCATTGTCGTCTGAGGGCCTGAAGACCATGGGCATCTAATAAAGGTCTTCTGTCTTGTTGTCGCTTACACACAAATGTCTCCAGTTTCTCTGAATCTTTTTATGATGTTACATCCTGCTGATTATGGGATTTGCAAAGCTTTTGCAATTTAACGCTGAGAAACATTGTTTTTAAAGTATTCCCCAATCTTTTTACACACTCTTTCACAGATTGGAGAGCCTCTGCCCATCTTTACTTTTGAGAGACTCTGCCTCTTTGAGACATCCCTTTTAGAGCTAATCATGTTACAGACCTAATATCAATTAACTTCATTAATTGCTAGATTTTCTCTCAGCTGACTCTTGAAATTTTATTGCTTTTTCAGCCATTTATTCCTCCCGTGCCAATTTTTTTGGCACGGTAGCAGGCATCAAATTTGAAATGAGCACATTTAGTGGATAAACATGTACAATTTACAATTGCTGCACTACACTGTTGAAGCCCAATGTTTGCAATGTAATGTTTGAGTTTGTAGTTTCTGAACACAAATAATTGGATGATACAACTAATTTAACAGCAAACATTAGGCAATTTATAAAGTTTCCTCAGATTCTTTCATGACTGAGCTCAGGAAATGTTTTCTAACATTAGTAAGAAGACTTGATACTTTGTTGACTTTCTATAAGAGGAAGTTGATGTAAACTGTCACCCTCTTTTTCTCTTTTATCCCTTTTCCCCCTGCTAAGTGACAGCATGAGCTTTGACTCAAAATGTATCATCATGCTTCATATGGTGGGAAAAAAGGGGAAAAATACATAATGAGTTTTCATCAATACTCATGCAGTAACATGAAGCTTGGTTCAGAATTTCTCCTTCTGGTTTCTGGTTAGAGTGACATACAAGTAATGGCATGCAATTTCTACACTTAATAATCGTTGCCTACATAATGCAGCTTTATGAAGTCATGCATATTTATCTTATTTCAGTGAGACCTTAAGAGGGTTCAAGGTTGCTAAACCAATGTATCGTAATAAAGTGTAATAATTTCATCTGAGGTTAACAAAACTTAAAATTCCACTTTTTGCAATAAATTACATTATGAAAGGCAGCTCTGTGAAAATTCAGAACACCTCTGCAGTTTTGGTTGTATTTACTGCTGATAAAAAGTGTAATGTAACTAGGAATGACTGCCATAAAGCTGCAGGATTTAATCATTTTTGTGACACAAGAAAATAAACTATACAAAAGAGAAAATTTTTAAATAATTACTTGGATAAATAAGTATTTTCTATGGTTTTGTTGGAAGAGATGCCCACTAAATGGTTTAATAGAAGTTTCAGTAAAGCATGAGATCTCTCTACTTCAAACCCTGTACCAATATCCCACACATTACCACTGATACAATTTACTTTCCAGCACTTGTGGCACAGACCAAAGATTCCCTCATTTGATTATACTTCTTAAACTAAACGTCTGCTCACAAATTCAAAGACAATGAGTCATCCATAAGTCTGTTATTCATTTAAAGCTGTACTCCAGGAACTCTTACATTAGGAAAATTTTAATTAAGGATTGACATCTTCGTGACTCATGTCCTCTTCAGTTTTGTCTGAATAAAGTTTAAGAGTTTTGTCTAGACTGAAGTTAGAGCAGAGGGAAGCAGTTATCAACTGTGTAGTTTAAAAGTAAACTTCAAATAAGATCCATCATCATTGCTGGGACAGAAAAAATTGTGCTTTTAGTTATTATTGGCAAATAATACCCAGCTATTAGCAAATGTATTATATCATTAAACAAACAAAAAAAAAAACATTCAAATTTAGTGAATACCTCACTGCTCCATCATTGGATCTTTCATCAGTATACAGTTAAAAATATTTCAAAGTAATCTTGATATCATAACTAAAAGCCTGTATATCATATCTTGAAGGTTGATTTGATCAGCATTTCAACACTAAAGGCCTGACTGATTGAACTACTAATCAAATCAAAAGTTGTGATAATCTTGATTCACTCAAGATACCTGCAAGCTTATGTGAACACTTTCATGATGTGTTCACTCAGTTCTTTTAGTGTTGAGGGAGCAGACAGAGTATTTGATGATAACTTTGGCTGTTAAGTTATAAATCCCTCTGCTTCATGTAGGTGAACAGCTTATTGATTTTAACATAAAAATATAGTCCTTCCCAGCCATGTGAGCGTGGTACTCGGTAGGTAGAGTAGCACACTCACTAACCTAAGGAACCAGTGCAAGAAAAAGCATTTATACCTTCCCACTTGGTTGCTTTTTATGGTCGTTGTCATTGTGTATATCATGACTACAGTTTGTGCTTACACAGGATTTGAAGGTGCAAACGCAGTGAAGTAAAAGATTTTTAGATTTGAGATCAAAGGAAACTGTTTTGTCATAGTTACCAACAATCAAAAAGTTCTAAAGTCACACAGGAATACAAGCGGCCCAGCAGAAAGATATGTAAAAACACAGGCATGCAGAGTGTAGAATCTCTGTGACAGAATGAATAATACATTATTTTTGTCAGATGGCAGTTTAACGAATGTTTGGAGCAAAAAACTAATGATGCATGCCATATTCAGTGCTGTCTGTACAAAATATTTTGAAAACTTTGTCTGCACGGGGCATCAGCTACATTTATTTCTTTGCTAGTTCCATTTGTATCATTTTTTTTTATTTATTTTTTATCAATGCAGCTGTCTATCAAGATTATACATCAGCTCAGCTGTGATCCTGAAAAGCTTGACTCGAAGGCAACTGAACTTTTTGTTTTGGTTCTTGAAGGTGATTCACATCTTCTCTGAAAGGCTTCTTCATTTCTAGCTGCTACACCTGCAGCTCCTCTTTGATTTACCTTTCCTTTTCACACTTTTCATTGGTTTTTGCTCTGAGCTACTCTTCACTTGGATCTGCATTCTTCCAAAACACGTGCGACCAACAACCGCCTGAAAAGCTCCCCTTCAAGCCCACGCAGAGCATCAGTGCTGCTGATGCTCTCTTAACATGTTGCTGCTCATGTAATGGCCTCTGAAGGCTTCATCCAGTATAGAAACCTAAGTTGCTTAATGCTTACACAAAATCTGTAAGCCTTTGACCTGGAGGGTGGAAAAACACTGTCCTTGATTTCTAAAAAGCCTGGAAATGTATATCCAACAAAGTACACTCAAAATCCTGAAACTCTGAAACAGTAATCATCCATCCATCAAAAGAATTGAAGTCTGTTTGCATATTACCATGCTTCTTTTGATTTGGGGCCTTTGTGAAGTTATAGAGGGTATAGATCATGTTTTGGCCATTCCAGGAAGGTTCTGAAAGGATTAGGGAGGGAGTTGTGGTTTAGAGGATGAAGAAGCAGCTAGGGGCCAAAAGGACACAGATTTGATTTGCTGAGTGGCAGTGAATAAACAGCAAAGTCCCACTCCAGTATTCATGGCTGGAGTACTCTTGAGCCCTTGCTCAACTAATCTACACAACTAATCCCCCAATTGCTCCAAAACACTGTACTTGCAGCCTCCTATTGTATCGTGTATGTGTTCCTGCTTTTAGGTTTTTATAGTTTAAAAATAGATACCGAATAAGTGTGCAAAAAATGCTAATAAATGCCCATTTTCTATAGTTAATGTAAAGTCTATTAACATCAAACATCCATCCATCCATCCATCCATCCATCATCTCTGCCTGCTTAATCCTGTGCAGGGTCACAGGGATCTGCTGGAGTGTATCCCAGCTCTCTTTAGGAACAGGGGTACACCCTGGACAGGTCGCCAGTCCATCGCAGAACATCAACATAGTGGACTACAATAATTCGATACTATTGCTAAAATCCAACAGTCTTTATGTGCCTTAAAATAAAGTATACCTATTTTAATGTATTAATTTATTTTTTTTAAATAGACGGTGATCCATGCAAATGTGTTTTTTCCAGACTGAATGATACATGCCTGTGATGAACTGGGAACCAGTCAAGGGTGTAACTTGCCTTTGCCCAAAGAGAGCTGTTACAGGCTCCTGCAGATCCTTGTGACCCTGTACAGGAATAAATGGGAGTAGATAATGGTTGACTAATGGGTATAGATAATAGATGGATGGATGGATGATACATTATTAATCAAAAAAGGAAAGTAGATTATCCCTCTCAATCCTGCGCTGTGACTCATTTGTAAGCCCTTTGTTTCTTCTAATTTTTCATAGGACATTTCTTGCCTGCAGCCTAAAGGTGGAGAGAAACCTTCTAATGACAACTGCTGTGAGGAATATAAAAACTTAGCCCTCTTCTCCTTTTCCTTCCTCTGTGAGATGTCTGTGGACACATACATTCAGGCTTCACTGACAGAACGGGGACTTTCACATAACAGACGATGACTCATTTTCACTCTGAGTTTTGTGGGGGTTGTGTGGTAGATGTATTTGAATACCAGCTTTGCAAACTGCACCTGTTTAGTCTGTGTTTGAACGGATACCACAAAGTGTACCATAGATGAAGTAGTACTGTACGGGAATGAATTGTTAGAAGGAAAAGTTTAGCATAATGTGAAATGGCCAAGTCGTTCATTCAGTGGGAACCGATGTGCATCATTGTTTCATGCATGTTTTATGTGACCTCAGTGGAATACAGCTGATCACTGAGAAAATCCAGCCAATTACTTTGATTTGCAACCAGTGCGTCAAAATAAAATGAAATAAATGCAGATTTCTAGATGTGGAGAATCTGGCCCGAGTTTCAGACAGCCATTGCCGCTGTGGACATTCTTGTAGTGGAAGTTATTTGGATGGGCATATGGTTGCAGAAAATTGCCACATGATGGTCACACAGCAGGGGTAAGCTTTATAAGTTATATATATACACTGAAAAAAATAAGAAGGACAAACATTGGAAAAGTAGGTTACAAAAAGTAAAAATGTGAGAATCCATTTGATTTGAATGTAATGTCTTGAGCCTTGTTTTCCATCTTTTTGTTTAGTGTTGAAATACTCAGCGCTGCAATTGAAGTTGCATTTCTTTGTCAGTCTCAGTCGTGTTAAAATGTTGAACTTGTTTTAATGTTGAACATCACAATTATAGCAAAATCACAATAGCAAAATCACATTTTCATTTTCAGAGCAATTGGGAAGCTTGCACTCAGTGTATTTGCTACTGAGAAATGATAATCCTAAAAGGAATGACAAAGAGGAAAAAGATGAGCTGAAGCCAGCACTATCAGCAGCCTGGGACTAACAGAAGAGAGAAAAGAGTAAGTCTACCGGGGCAACATAACTCCACTCAGCGTCCCAATGCTGACAGAGGAGAGGGAAAGAAGATACAATGCAATATTCTCTTTGGAATTAATTCACTGTCTCTTCTCCAAGAGCATCTAATTTAGTGCTGCTTGTCTTCCTCACTGACTCAACATACCCCTCTATCTCACTGTCTCACTCCCTCTATCTACTTTACTATCTCTGTCTCTCTTGCTCTATGACACTGCCACCTCTGAAACACCACCACCTTTTCCCCTTTGCTGTCTTTCCTTCCCTGACTTAGGCTTTTGTTAGCCTGTCATTTGGATGAGTGCAGCAAGAAACAGAGACCCTTGAACACAACTCAAGCAGCCTGATTAGGAGAGAATGAGAACCTGGAGACATGGGAGATGAGAGAGGGAGCTAGTGGATATGAAAAACCTCTCACACCCCTGAGAGGTAGAGGAAAGGGGAAAGAAGAAGGAGCATATTGTCAAGAACACACACAGGCGAGGAAGAAAAAGTAGAAATCCCCAAATTTACTTTTAAAGCATCGACCCTCTGGGAAAATGAGGTGAGGAGAATTCAAAGGCCTTGATGGATAGTCAATTCTCAAGCTTATTTTATCTGCAAACCCTGAATTCATGGACTCATTCTTTATTATGTTTCAATCTGAGATCATGTGTCTGTTTTGTAAAGGTGCTATAACTCCCATCACTGTGGATAATGGTTTGAAAAATCTTGTGTTAAACAAGAAGGAAAAATATTGCTGCATAGAACATACTAACAACTCTTCCCCAACTGAAACTTTTACCAGAAATAAAAACATAGCTAAGAATAAAATCACAGGTGAATGACTCAAATATGAGAAGGTCCTTATGTTGTTAAAACCATTGCCACTCATAAATGGATCCCTGTGGTCTAAATGTAGAATTATCTGGTCTGAATTGAACAAATGGACAGACAACAGGAAGGACAAATGCAAAAAAAACTAAAACTAAAATAAAATAAGAGAAATGACTGTAGTCAGGCCTTGCAGAACCCACCAGCTATATTCCATGTGCACAGTGCCAGTGAAGACTACAGGAGGAGATCCAGAAGTCTGCAGTTTTGTACAGATTTACCAGCTAAACCCAAGTTTTCATCATTTTCATTTATCAATATACATCAATACATATCCATTCAAGCCTGCTTCTGTCATGTTTTGCAGGTGTTAGGAGGAAGGACCCAGGAGCAGGAGATATCAAAGTAAAAGGGTTTAATAACCAAAACACAAAAGTACAAAAATACCGACTTGACTTGACTGCCAGGAAAACGAGAGGAGAGACATGCAAGACTCCAACATGTATAGAAACTACAAAGACTAATGAACCCACACAGACAAGGGAGAAGACAAGACTTAAATACACAGAGGCACAAATGAGAGGCAGGTGCAGGGAATCAAGGTAACAAGAGGGAGGAAGCAAAGCAGAAAACAATGGAGGCAAGACAGACCTTTCAAAGTAAAACAGGAACCACTAAAGACAGGGAGAGACACCAACTTGATACAGACATGACAGCTCCATGTTTTGAAATGTTGAAAGATTTACTACTTCCATTACTAATATTTCCATTCCTTCTCATGACTTAGTGATCCATGTAAAAGGTGTCCTGGCACCGCGGTCACCAAACAATCGACTCATTGGCTGCCACTGACTCAATGGCAGATCCTGGTTCATGGATCTATTGCTAATAACAATTTGTCTGACCATGATACAGGCTTGTTGTTTTATATATCAAATAATCTTACAACATATAGTAGGAAAATATCTAAACCCCATGTAATCTTTCTGTGAAAAATATTCCTTTTTTGTGACAACATAACTATTAATTTAAGTACTTAATACACAACAAAACAGAGATATCTGTAAATAGCCTGTATTGTAGGCAAGAGAGAATAAAGCAGTGAGGGTTGTGCTGGCAGAAGCCAAGAAAGAGGTCAAGAGTAATTTCACCAGAGTTCATATTTCTGAAACTCTTGGTTGTCCAGTGGACACACATGTCTGGTTTTCAGCCAAAGAGAAATACAGTGAAAGTGGAAGGTGTGATTGTAGACACCCCAGGCTACAGCACAGTCTTCAGAGGTTGCAGACGCTTGTTGGCCTGACATTCTATGCAGAGACCCATGATGTGGTTCCTACAGAGAGCACGTTATCCACCACAATGTCCCAGGCCCACAGCGCCACAGCACTCCACTTTTTAACTTCCAAACGCTTGCTCGCTTGCTCCACTATTAGTTCTGCTCGGCGTGTGAACATCCGCTGCCGCTCGAATGCTTAAAAAGAAATATTTTTAAGCTTTTAATTGATTTTCATGGTTGTGTTCACCATGAAAAGACTCACCTTTACATCCTTTAAACATACAAAATAATATATCTATGTTGTTACAAGCCTGAAATGGACACCTGAGCAACTTCTTTGGAAAGTGCTGTATGCGTACAATGGTTGTACGCTAAGAAATTAAAGAAGATGAGGAGAAAAAGCATGAAATGTCTTGGGTTCATGCTATTTTTTTCATTCATTCCACCTTTTTTTCCTGATTTGGAGTTGTAAATCATGAAACAGGAAAATTACCAATGAGATGTTTTGTTTCAAACCTCCTATATTTTTCTCAAATGGGTTGTGACTGCACACTCATTTGTCAACTTATGTCCACTTGTCACAGCAATTTTTACCTTCAAAGATATGTAAATGAAATAATTCTGTGAATATTGTAATATGCAAGCATGACATATAATATCATCATTTGATTTACAAGCCATAACCAGTGCTGCAAAGTACATCTAATTAATCTTCTTTGGTAATAATACTTTTCTTTTCCTCAAGAAAAAAAAAAAAAGCACTTGTCCTCCTCTTAGTTTCTGGGAAGTCAGATTCTGTGTATGGAAACAGAGAGTTGTGCTTTAATTGTAGAGATTGTGGGTAGTATCTCATTAACATTACACTAGACTTATCTGTGGTGACCGCAGATGATTTATTAATTCTGACCAAGTGCATAAAGTCATAGATCTCTCTATATAAACCGTGGACACTTGATATCTTACATGACTCATGATGGGGAGTTTGGGAACACCTCAAGGTCAGACTGATAACTATAGAATGTTAGATGATGTCACCCTCCTAAAGTCTTATGCCACTTTCCTTTTCCAGTTGTTGAAAATTCCCCCTAAAATGTGTAGAAGTAGAAAGACAAAATACAATATTAAACAATATGCCTTACATCCTCTAAAATCCAAATTGTCTTTCAAACAATCAGTTCCATAAAGTCAAAAAAAAAAAAGAAAAAGAAAAGAAAAATGCAGAAATACACTAGCAAATCAACCTTTGATTTGGCTAATAACGTAGTTCTCACACATCAACATGACTTACAAACTTGCAAAGTGTAATTGTCAGATTAATTTAAAGCACCCAGACTAATCAAAATCCAATCAGAGTTGGCTGAAATATCAGACATGGGACAGGAATCACAGATGTCGGTGTGGCGCCATCCTGTGCAAAATAATGCAATTTTGAAAATGTCACAGCTCAGTGAGATACCTACAGCAGTAAAGTCTCATTAGTCTACTGTCACTGAGGTCTGAGTGAATGAATGTGAAATCCCAAGATAATAATTGAGGCTGATGTTTCAGGAAGATCAGAGAATGTGTTAGTCCTCCTTGTACTATAAATGACTTTTCAATAATGAAACTGTTCTGACCTTTGTATATAGGGCTGATGTCATTCATGGAGTAATATTTACTATGATATAAAATGATTCCACACTTTCCTTTTGGTAACCTTAAAATCAGTTTTGCTTATAAGTTGTTTAACTATTTCAGTGACCATCACAAGCACAAAAAAAATAAAGCAATGTCATAGCAAAGGGTATTTCTGTCATTGTGAGATGTACACTGTATTGTTGTGAATCAGAACAGCCGCAACACACTGTGATCTAAATTTCACAATGCTTTAATTTTCTTATTCCACTGTTATTAGATTGGCCCCATATGTTCAGGCCTGCACAGAGTTGTGCCTGGAATAGGCCACCATGTTTTGGGAACAATTCTACCTGTAGTACTAATGACTATCAACAAAAAAGTCTGGAAATTATTTCAGTTCCCAGGGCAATCAAAATTATCCAGTGATAACATCCAGTAATAGTCCTTGTGTTAGTGTGCAACATATCCATGACTGTGAAGTGCCCAACTCCTTTGGTTGTATTATAAGCACCCTAGATGATCACTCATCCACAAGCATACTGGACTAAGATGTGCTGCCATGTTCTTTTCCCTTCTTTTTAGGTTTCAGTCTTGCATCTCTTCCAAACAAGCTCTGCTTATTAGTCTTTTATTTATTGTGCTGTCATGAACTTTACAGACTTGATTTAGCACTTTAAATGTTAGTATGAGATGTAGCTCAGGTGACCTTTGGGGTGGACCAGCTTGGACATCCACTCTTGGAAATATTGGAAAGGTTCTTAAACATTTTCCTCTTGTAAATAATGTTTCTCATTGTATATTGATAGACCTCCAACTTGCTTATAAATGGCCTTATATCCCACCACAGGTTGATAGGTAGATACAATTTTTTAACCCAAGATATTTGCTGATGTCCTTCCTCCTTGGCATTGTGTTAAAAGACATCTGAATGCTCCTGACCTGTAAAGGTCCAAAACTTCTGCCTCTATAGAGGCGCTCACACTTGCTGATGATCAGTAACTGACTTATACTTTTTGATACTAATTCTTATTGGAAATAGTGAGGGAGGACTTTTTTAGACACTGCTTTGGATCATGCACCAGCACAATGATCCCAATTACACCAGCAGATCTACAACATAATGGCTGCAAAGAAGCAAATAATTGTTGTTGTGTCAATGCCCCAGAGTCTAGACCTAATTCAGATCACATGCTGCTGCAACATGCTTCCAAAACTTCACAGAACTGAACTGAAGCAACATTGTTAAAAAAAATCAATTTACAGTGATGTGAGAGATGGATAATGTCATAGCGAAAACAATTACATCAAGTTATTGATGCCTAAGGGGGTTCTACAAACCACTGACATGTGGTGTGCTTAGTTGAAAAAAAAAACACTTCTTCTGGTTTTACTCACTAAATGATGAAATGATGTAAAATCATTATGAGTCATTGTTCATCTGATGCTTTAGTTAATATTCAGACTTGGTTGGGACCAGATGATTTTTGCCTGATGTCACGATGGTTAAAACCTCAGAACTGAAAGAGGCCAAACATTCTTTTTCACATGACTGTCTGTCTGTTAAGTGGTGATGCTGAACAACCAGTCAAATATCTATTTATACAGTAAAATGCAATCATATTCTCATGACAAAAACAGATCTTTTACCTTGCACAAAACAAAAGTTACTGGTGGACTGCTACCTAAAAAGTAATGTTTTGTCAAGGGATCTGGTGGCTTTGAAGACAGAACTACATGGGCTGTAATTTCCTGGCAGAGAAGGTTGGCTGATGGCAATATAAATCAGTAAAAATATTAGTGATATAATAAATATAGATTGTTCTTCTCTGGGACTTGCTGTTGTCCCTGTTTACAGCACAACAATAGGATTTGGGCAATAAAACCTGTTAAACCTGAGGGCTTCTGTTGTCAATACTCACGAGGTTATCTTCACAGTTGAAACTAATTGAATTTCATTTCATTCTTTGTTTTATCTATTTACTTTCCTTACTTGCAATGGGCAGATATGCTTCACATTTGGTTATTCTAGGTCGAGATGAACAGGGACGTGATTCTGGAAGTTAGTGCTGCAGTGTCTGCATACAAAGAGTCGTATGTAGGTCTCAGTTGACAAAACATATGTTTCACAAATACGCATACTAATCAACTCAACCCAAAAAACACAGAAAGTTGATGTACATAATATTTTTAGAGTGGAATCTTATAAAGGCAGCAAATGAACTGTCAGATCTTCAAGATTGGACAAGTAATTGGAGGATGAAAATCCAACCAGACATGTTATTTCCTTAACTATTTTTTTTTATTTTTTTTTTATGGGGTATATCTGGGAATAGCTACAGCTGAGAAAAGCCATATAAATGTGGACTGTACCTGGTAATGGTGTTGTTTCCCTATCATTACTTCTAAACTTGCAATTCATGCAGCTAAAAAAAACAAACAAAAGTATCCATTCACTACTTATTCCTAATTTAGGGTCAAAGGGGTCTTCTGGAGCTTCACATGAAAGGGTATACCGCAGACAGGTTGCCAGCTCATTGCAGGGCCACTTGTAGAACAACCACAGCGGCTCACACACACCTGGCATGCCTGTTTTTGGACAGTGGGAGGAAGCTGGGCTACCTGGAGAAAACCCACTCAAGCACATGCAACCCATCCAGAAGTTATTCAGCGCCACTTCAAATTCCCATCCTAGCACAGTTACATGTTTCCCCCCAAAGAGATTCCTGGAAGTTTTTTTTTTTTTTTTTCTTACGGGGCTGTTCCTGGTAATGGAGACACACATCAACGATTTGGCCCCAAAAAACTACCCCTGGGAACCCCGCTAGCAGAGGCCAACTCTGAAAATGCAAAACGGTAACAACTATTTCAAAAGAAGGCGTGCTCTGAGTATGAGGGCTTGACTCCACCTCACAGCTGCTCTGAAGAGAGATGTAAAGACATTGTTGATAGGAAAGCTCTTGTACTGTAAGCCAGTGGTTCTCAACTGGTCTGGCTCCAGGACCCACCATCACCCTTAATGACAAGCCACGACCCAAATCAAGGAAAATTTCCAACTTCTCAAATTTATTGGATGAAAAGATCGTGCAGTTTGAATCGGAGATAGTAGAACAGAATATCACAGAATGCCAACACAAAAAAATAAGTTTATTGGTGAACCAAAAGGGCAAAAACCAAAATGACTTCAAGTGGGAAATATTCCCTTTGATGCTCAATTAGCTGCATTTTCATTAAATCCGAAACACTTCACTTCAGTAACTTCAGCCTTTTTTAACAGACTCAACATACACAAACCTGAAATAAAAAAGTGTAACCACTGAGCAGTAGTTTCAAAAAGTACTCAAAATCTATAGTTTTAGCTGCAATAACCACTCAATGACCTTTGTCTTCAAGATAAGAAAATCCATATCTCATATATTCATCGTTGTATCTGCATTTCACCATGCTCAACATATGTAAACAAACTTTGCAGGTCTTTTTCTATGGTTTGAACTGGCGGGTGTCAACTCGCATTATAGGGCATTATCACCATCTACTGTTAAGGAGTATGAATGACACGCATTTTTTTTTTTTTTTTTTTAGCATTTCCTTCCCCAGGCAAAGGCCCAAGACCCACTGAAAACGGGTCTGCGACCCACTTTTGGGTCATGACCCACCAGTTGAGAACCACTGCTGTAAGCTATCCCACAGTGTTTTTTTTTTCTTTTCTTTCTCTTTATGGCCAAAACATGCCATATAAATCTAATCAATACCTCAGGAAATTGTCCCAACTTTAAAAAAAGGGGGAAAAAAAATGAAATCTCCTTTGATTGTTACTGTAATAAAAAGAATAATAACGTAGTTCATTTTAGAATTTCAAAATAAATGTCAGCTGGTAAAGTTTTATTTTGTAACTACCAACCGGAAGTGGCGTCTGTCGCCACTGCGGGGAGCTTGAGCGTAGATGTCCGGGAGCGTTGAGCGCACACGTCGCTCTCTCCGCTCCATCGCACCACTGCGGTAGGACCGTGAAGGCAGCACGGCAGCAGCCTCACTTCACTTGTTCCTGCGCGACTAAATCAGAGGGAAGTGCGCGTCTCTGCCGCCTCTATCACTTCGGAGGTACTTCACCTGAGGGGACATACGGCTGCATCTCCCAGAGCAACCTGACAGCCTGGAGAAAGCGGAGGAAAAAGAACTTTTGTCCGTTTGATTTTTTTTTTTTCTAACCTTGGAAGTCTCACCTGATTGTTGCGCGAGGATGGGACCTCTACTCCTCATCGTGGCGTTGTGTTTGAGCGCCGCTGTCCCGCACCGCGTGAACGGTGAGTAGAAAAGTGACAGACTGTCACCTTTGTTGTCTTTTTTTTTTCTTTCTCGCGACTACCATGAAAGTACCGACCCATCAATAGTGGTCAGGACACCCGTAACAAATTCTACTGAAAGTGCTGAAACCGGCTGTCTAATGTGCGTCTTGTGAGTGTGTTGTTGGCGGAAAATAAACACGTTTTTGGTCGTATGTGAATGTCCACGACCCCCGTAGTTACTTGTAGCTTGTAGGACACTTGTTTGAGTCCACCAGATGGGTAGGATCGTGTTGTGTTCATGCATAATCTCTCTTTGATACGGGCCAGATCGATCCGCGCAGTGAGGGCGCACAGTTAAGATAAAAAATGAGCAGTGCTCCGGTGTTTTTGCACGCCCTAACGGTGACCATCAACAGCTGCGCGCCTCCATCCCCCGCAATGATTTAGAGGATCAAATAAAGCTGAGCGTCCAGGTTAGGCTTTCTCGACTAATGCAGACACGATGTCTCTTCTTCTTTTGGAGAAAACTAGATTACAAGGGATAAAAGGGGGTGGGGGAGAGATAAATGGAAAGATTTCTTGGGATATAGATAGAGGCAGATGCTATCACTTAGAGGAGATAGAGCATCCTTAATTAGCTGTACCGATATTGACTTGGATGACATCAGAAAAAGGTCAATTGGACATTGCAAGTCTAATTTAGGGTCTTCCCATTAGCTGTCAGACTGCCTTATGCAGGGAGGAAATAGTTGAAAGCTCATAGATTGACCCGGAGACCTGGATCTGCATTCAGATCATCCCACTTTCCCTCCCTCTTTTGCTCTTCCGTTCCTCCAGGTGACATAAATGTTTAAGCTTTTTTCCCCTGCTTTATGTTGTCCATGAAGAGCCCAGAACAGCACCTATGGGGTTTTCTATGGAAAAAAAAAAAAAAAAAAAAAAAAAGGTAAGGTATTTCATAGCCTGATGGAAGTGGGTCAAGCCATCCTCCTTGTCTTTATCCATTTAACAACACACTTGCCTCAGGAGTCACACATGTCAGACAGACCTCAGTCTCTAACACAAGGAGTGTGCCTGGAGCATCATTTCTCAGGCTCCCTAAGCCACAGTGTCAACTCAGAGTCAGCCCTTACAAGACATAATACTCCCTGGTAGGCTTCTGTAATGAATGCAGGGAAAAAGCAGGGAGCTGCGGTGCCGTGGATTGACTTTTTTTTTTTTTTTTTCAAAGGCTCATTGAGTTAAAAATACACTCTAATAATCCCTCAATTAATCATGTCCAACTTAAGTTTATTTCCATTGTAAAAAAAAGGGCTAAAATGGGTTAAGCTGTAACTTCATTAACAGTAAGGAGCTGGTTTAAAAAGAAGATGGATGGAATATTTACAATGTGATCCTTAAAGCCATATGGTGGTCAGAAACTTCAAAGCATTCAAACGCCATATCGTACAAAAAAAAGGTTTAGTTTTCGCAAAGACAATTATGTCAAAGATTTATTTGCTTTACTTTTCATGATTACTCTAAGATACCAGGTATCTATAGATACTACTACTACAAAAAAACCCATGTCGTGGAGTGCCACTGGAACGAACTGATGTGTTAAAACCATTTGCCATCAGGTAAAACAGACCAGCGTGCGATCCATCCCATCCTCTGGTTGGTGCTGACTGTTAGACATTGTTTGGGAATCCGAGCTCATGACTGCATGTGGTTTATGGAAAAGATGCTCCTGTGCCTGTAAAGAGAATCAGCTTCAGTCTTAATGGTTGCATAATTAAGACCTTTTGAGGCAAATGCACAGCCATCTGGAGTGGGAGCGTGATCGTTGTTTGTTTTGGGCAAAAGATTCGGCGTGCAACACGGCTGAAGAAGTTTGTCAAAGACAATCTGCTGATGCTGAAATGTTTTAATTGCCGGAATATTTGTGGCTATAGACTGGCTTCATTATTATTGGGGAGGAAAATAGACAGAAGGCAGCTTCTTTGGCAGCAGAAATGTTTTCTGGTGCACGTGGAATAACAATGGATTCGGATGGAAATGTAGCAGTCACAAATGAATGCTTTATTTACCTGTGGAGCCAAAATGCAGGATTAAGATAATTGCTTACATCTAACTAATTTATTTTAATTGAAGCAACTTGAAGTCCACGTTTCCACTTTTTCCAAACACAAAGACACAGGGATTTTGTATGCAGATGGTTAAAAGGCTGTTAAATGGAAGATGCCTGTGGACGACAGGTGATTTATTTAAAAACTGATTAGATGTGCTGAAGGTTATGTCTGACGTACAGGTGACTTTTAAAAGCGGCCCTACCTCTACAGTGTCCTTCATTCAGATTTGAAATGGCACAACCTTCAATCACTGGAGAGAGGTCAGAGCTCTGTCAGATGGGCAGTCACGATAACCAAAGAAATCAAAGTGACTCAATGAACGACTCTCCTCGAAAAAGGAAATTCAGGACACAGGAACCAGCAGTGGAGTGATATTAGTGACATCGGTTGTTTTTTTTTTTTTGGTTATATTTATGGAACTTAATTGGGCCATTCATCGTCAGCACAGATGTTCCTTTAATCCCTTAATATTTGACTGAGGGGTCATTTATCTTTTCCGGTGACACATTAATGGGTAAAGTGCAATTTGTCTTGTGCTCTTGTTGTACCTCAGTTGTCCTGCCCACATTTCATGCTTGGCTTAATGGGAGGGCACAGGAGAGACGACCATAAAGGTTGGAAGGACACACGTAGAGGAAGTGCTTACTGAATAACTTTAATAAAGCGATGAGATGACAATGGGAACACAAGGGGGAAAAACTGCTCTTTATGGAGACACAAGCTCATGTAAACTTTCAGACAGAAGCAAAATGAGCATGTCAGCGTTGTCTTTATATCTGATTTTACCTTTGTAATTGAATAATCATATAACTGGTCCAAAGTGTATCATTCTTCTACAATAATTGAGCGAGCGATGTGTTGTGCTTCAGGCACAGTTCTAGATTCACAAGGTGACTTGTACTTCGGAGAATAAATGAAAATAGAATAAAATCCACACATAACCTCAAACAAAAGACAAACACAAAGACTGATCAGTGGTAAAAATAGCCTCCTTTCACACGCAGCTTTGATGTTTTTTTTTTTTTTCCCATCGCCTAATCCTTCAAATCGATGTTTTCAACACACTGAACACTGGAAACATTGATTGTCAATCTTCTCAGACATGTTAAAAGTCGTTTGCTGAAAGGAGCACACACCATTATGATGGCTGGCTTAAGCAGAGATTTTCCTGCATCCTAATAAAGGCAGTTCAAAATTCTGACTGTTGCTGGGCCAGGGAAAAAAAAAAAGAGATCCCAGTAAAAAGATTTTATGAATGTTTCATTTTGCAGTGTCAGTTCATGTTCAGTGAACATTAGTTTTTCAGCTCGAACACGGATCAGCTTATCATCTCATAGTGTGAGATTTGAGAAGACCACACACTGGTTTTAACTAATCCCACTGGCTTGTGATTAATGACTCAGCTGGGGGCACACTCACAGAGTGTGTGTGGCAAAAAATAGCAGATAATAACATTTCGTGATGCCCTGACTAAGATACATGCATGTATGTATGTTTGGAATGCTTTATGGGTTTGATGAGGGTTGATATTTCCTTGACTAAAAGAAAATGTGAAATGAAATGAATGAAAAATACTTTATTAATCCCAGAAAGGAAATTCAACATTATAGTAAGGTTTTTTTTCCAACAATAAATGACAACAATAACAATTAACAACAATAATAATCAATTAGGACGTCTTTTGAAGGCTGATGGCTGCTGGCAGGAATGATCTTCTGTATCTTTCCGTCTTGCAGCGGACCTGAAGAAGCCTTCTCACTGAACACACTCTGTTGTTTGATCACTGTGTCATGGAGAGGGTGTGAAGAGTCCTCCATCATCTTCATCAGCTTGTGCAGCATTCTTTTCTGTACAATCAGCTCCAGAGTTCCACCCAGCACAGATCCAGCTTTCTTGATCAGTTTGTTGAATTCTCATATTGTGGCTAGATAAGGAAAAAAAAATATTACAGCCATCCCTTAGTGTGAAACAGATGACCTTCATAATGATCATGTTTATGGTCCAGATTTTCTTCAATCATTGTTCAGATAAAGGATCTTGAACTTGTGATGTGCAGCAGGACTATTTTACAGTGACATGGTATCGTTGATGTCCTTATGTGAAACGCACCGTTGGATGTTTCAGCTTTACGTGTCCTTTATAGGTGGCTGGTAACATGTGGAGACGCTGCAGTTTAAAGCCGACTAAGAAGACTTGGGTTAGGACTAGGGATGGGCATTCAGTGAAGATTTATTTGTCAATTGTCGGGAGAATTAATGATTAATAATTGATTAATCATTTACATTTTTGTATTAAAAACTATCACAATTAAGCCTATCATGCCCTATATAGCAAAAAAAACAACAACAACAAACAAAAAAAAAAAACAAAAACAGTGTGTTTTTCTTTGAGGATGTTTTTTATTAACAAGAAAAGTGTTAAGTGATTAACAACACACGTTAAACGTAAACTCGTGCGCATTGCACAAACGAGAGAGGCTTCACGTTGCGAGCCAGAGACAATAATGGGAGACACATAATGTAACAGACATTTCCTTTTTCTTTTCTTTATAAAAAAATAACGATAATTAAATAAGAGAGAGAGTGCTTAACGAGGAAAATTGGCCTTTATACCTCATTATATCAAGGTGTCAGTATTATAGGCCTAGGCCTTTTGTTTCTTAAAAAGAAATATAAGTTTATTGTTTGGCAGTAAAACGTGAACGCATGCCAGACTTGTAACATAACGAACAGGCAGGGTTTTTCTTCTTCTTCAAAATAATAAAACAAAAATCAGTGGAAAAGTAATTAACAAGGATACACAACAAGGCCTTTAAATCCAATGATCAGGATAACATCACAATGCCATTTTAGGCGGCTACTCTTTTAAAAAGAAAAAAAAAATACCATATTCACATGCTCGGGTGTCAGAAGTGACCGGATTCTGGTCACCATCAGTCCTGCTGCTGAGAAATCCCGTTCGGACGGGACAGATGTGGCCGGGATGCACAAGTACCTCTTCAGTAATTTCGCCAACCTCGAGGAACCGAACTCCATTATCGCTCCACCAGTCGGATGGGGTACAACCCAGTGGTGGCGGAGTCTCTCGCAGAAAGTCCAAAATTCCGCATCAGTGCCAGTCTCGTGGTGAGTGGCATAGTTATCTACAAGAAGCAGTGCCATAGCTGAGACGTGGCACTGTGAGTCCGCAGCACCAGTGTTTGCGCGGTCAGGCAACCTTGTCCCCAGTGGAACAGTCTCTTCTTCACAGGTCCGCACTTCCAAGTGAACCGGTTTTGCATTGGCAACCACTCTGTGCTGGTGAAAGAAAGCCCAGATGCTTGTGGCGTGGGTCTAGGCTGAGATAGAGATGAACCGCCTCCACCGTCTTTCACAAGGCTTGGATGCGCGTTGTTTAAGTGAAACATCACTGTCGTTGTTGATGAATTGTAATTGTGATTTGCATTGCAGTGGTTGTAGTACACTTGGACATTTTCTAAACGAACTGGTCCCACACACTTCGCCGTGACCTCTTCATGTCTTCATGATTAGGCGATGACCTACAGAAGCTCGCGTGTAACAACTGAGGCCAGCCAGGGTACGGTGATGGTGAAATGTTGCCCCCTGCTGCCAGATTTTTGTTGGTGGCACAGCTAAATGCATTGCGTTGTTTGAGGAGGTGCGCTAATAACCTACATTCAGACTGTTTAAAAAAAAAACCAAAACATTTGTTTCGTCAACGAAAATGAATGTCCTCGAAGAAATTCTTAATGATCAGTCATCGATTAATCGATTAATTATGCTCATCCCTAGTTAGGACATATTTAGGCACAGAAAATATGTTTGTTTTCCTTTCCGTTTCCAATAAGAATTTCTGCTGTAATTCTATGATAAATACAGACAGAAAGGCTCTCAGGATTTAGGACCGTTTCTTCTGTTGAAGCCCTTTTTTTTCCCAGAAGATGTTGTTAATAGGAGAATTTACTCGAAGTCTGGTGTTGATTATTACTTTATTGTTTATTCTGTAATCGTACAATTACAAGATCTGTTGTTGATTTATTTGTATGTGAAGGCTGGTGCCGTAGACCCACAACAAAGCTGTCAAAATTGTTGATAAAAAGTGGACCAAGAGCTAGTACAAATATTGGAAGTGAATTTTCAACCTTTTTTTTTTTTTTTTTGAGAGGGAGGATTTAATCATGTGATCATAATAAAACAAAACAATGACTATAAATCAGTTATGCAATGGTTACAGAGCTTCTGGGTGCTTTTTAGCTGCGTTTGTCTTTGTTTGGCTCGTCACATTGGGCATGTTCAGTTGGTTGATGCTGTTGGATGCAAAGGGTCACATACTGAGCTGTTTAATTAAAACATAAGCACAGTTTACCTGCTGACTCTGTCCAAGAGTCTGTAAAAAATACCTTCAGAGAAAGGCTCGTTCAGTTTTGTTTGCTTGTACAACAGCATGTAGGTAACTCTTGCTTCCAATTTGTGGATGTTTGATTGGCTTGTAAACATTTTCCTCTTGGAAATTACGTTGGGAGCATGCTTTGGGCCCTTTTCTTTTTTCTCTACTTTCTTTGTGTTTTTCTTTTTTTTTAAAACATCAATGACAAATTTGGATGTTATCATGATCAATCCTTGTACATAAAGTTTATTCTTGACATGTTAAGAATACTGATTTTGAATCCTGTGACCCAAATCTGGATAAGTGGAAGTGGATGGACTGATGCTTTTGGGATAGTATTCTATAAAAACACATTAAAACTGAAATTTCTGAGTCAGCTTTCTCTTTTCAGCTTAAGGTCAAGGTTTAGTTTAACTGAAGCAGTTAAACTAAACCTGGCTCTGCCGTCTCACAGAACGTGATCACAGCCACTAACCTCACTGATCTGTGACTGGTAAATTATTTTTTGTCCAATCTGCAACCACAATTCTAAAAAATGTTTGGATGCTATGTGAAATGTAAGTTAAAACAGAATGGAAAGATTTGCAAATCTTCTTTTCTCATATCATATCTTATTCCCAATAGAACTTAAAGAACATATCAGCAGATGAAACTGACATTTTACTATTTCATGGAAATTATTAGCTGATTTTGACTTTTATGGCAGCGACACATCCTAAAAAAGTTGAAAGATGGCATTGTTTACCAGTGTATAGCATCCCCTCTTCTTTTAACAACTTCTCTAAATGTTTGGGAAGAGAGGAGATCAGTTGCTGGAGTTTTAGGAGAGGAATGTTGTCCCATTCTTGTCTGATGCAGGATTCTAGGCACTCAATGATTCTGGGCCTTCGTTGACAGATCTTTCATTTTATGATGTGCCTGTTGTTTTTTATTGTTGAAAGGTCTGGACTGCAGACAGGAGAGTTCAGCAGACAGACTCTTTTCCTGGGAAATCATGCTGTTGTCCTGGAGGCAGTGTGTAGTTTAGCATTGTTTGACAGAGAGATAACCTGGATGGACGCAGATGTTGTTCTAAAACCTCTATGTTCTCTTTAGCATTGATGGTGCCTTTCCAGGTGTGTAAGCTGCCCATGCTATGGACACTAATGCAACCCAATACCATCAGAGATGCAGGCTTTTGAACTGTCCGCTGATAAAAAGCTGGATGGTCCCTCTCCTCCTTAGTCCACAGGACACAATGTCCATGCACAATGTCCATGGTTTCCAAAAAAAAAAAAAAAAATCAAATTTTGAATCATTATCATGATATCATTACTATATATATATATATATATATATATATATATATATATATATATATATATATATATATTCCTCTGCAGATTCAGAGCAAGTGTTCAGATAATGATATGCACATCACGTACCTGTTTGTGTCTTGGAAAGGAGCTTGGGCAGCGAGAGAGCGAAGTGCTGTGAGAAGGATCAGGTTGAATATTCACTGCATTCTTCATGCGAGCCAAGCTCAGCTTTTACTCTACAGCTGGTCAGCACTCTGAAACTCACTGATTTTGTGAGTTGTCACACCAGTTTCAGCCTTTCTTTATCAGTGCTGGCCATGAGCGTAAGAGTATACCTTTGAACAGCAGATCAATAAGCAGAATAAATGATTTTGGATTAAGTGCAGAAGTGCAGCCGCTTACAAATTTAGGAAGGTGTGTGGAGTTTCAGTTGCTTTAAGTTCTGGGGAGCTAACCAAAGCTCTGAGATAGTGAAAATAAAACTGCAATGTGGTTTTTGGAGTTTAAAGCTTTTGTATAGATGGATGAGTGATGCAAAAACCTTTAAATGATCAGTGTTTAGACAGAAAGTCATCTCCTGGCACAAATCTGCAATGCACTCTTCTGTGAGAATACAAAATATTTGAATGCTTATGCGTGCATGTGTAATTTCCGTTTCCACATCTTTAGCATTCTTTGTTCACATCTCTTTGAGCTTAAAGTGTTTTCAGGTGTTTTTTTCAAGTCAGACTAAAGCTGGCAACTTTTATTCTTGTGTTTGTCAGAAGCAAGCTTCAGCTGTTGCAGACTAAAATGGTAGCCAGCCTTGGTCCAAAGTAAGATTGAGGAGTTAAAGCAATGAGCTTTTGTTTGTTTCCTGGGTCCTGTGCATTTTCAATAAACCCAATCTGCTTATTTGAGATGAAATTGGTGCAAAGTGGCTTAAGCTCTTATGTCCAATGAGCACAAAAGAGATGTGGGTGACTCATTCTTATATGCATTTTCCTGTCTTATCGTCCTGTCTTGATGGCTCACAGCTAATGCCCTTATTGAAAAAAAGCTTGTCTATTCATTGTGTTTACCCCCCCTTTCCTTCTGTGTGTAGAAAATACAAGATTTATTTTGGGGATTTGTTTCTGCATTTAATCTTGTTCTATGGCTCTTCAGGTCTGGTTTACAATAGTGATCCCTTGTCAATTTGCTCTTTAAGTTCTGCGGTTTTAGTTATTTGCGGATTTTTCAGAAATATATAATATAATTTAAAAAAATCAAAAAAAAATTGCGGAAACATCACAGGGTGTTGTGCGCGTTCTCTCACAGCGAAGAAATGTTGTGAGCCAACCTGGCCCCTTTAAGAAGGTAGCCTTATGGGTAATGATGTGGCCTTATGGGTAATGGAGTGTGTGTGTCGTGGGACAGCAGAACGAAACCAGGGTTAGATGAAAAGTGGAGTGAGCATAAACAGCAGCCCAGCGTGTATAGATTTATATTCTCTGATAACCGACAGGAGCTGAACAATACAACCTGTGTGATGTTACAAGTTCCTGCAGTACCAGAATAAAGTGCTCGTTCCATGCAGAGAAAACTGGACTTTTTTTGTTGTTGTTAGCGTGTTAGCCGCTAATTACGAGGCTGTGAAGGAAACAGAAAGACCACAGTTGAGCCTTTGTCTTGTTTCGCTGCAGTGTCTTGCTACTTTTTTGTGGTTTTTAAACATATTTTATTCACATTATTTAGGCTCGGGGGGCTCCAGCTCCAGTTGGCGGATTTTGATTTTTGCGGGGGGCACTGGTCCCCATTAACCCCAAAATATAAGGGATCACTGTTGTTCAACTTATCTTTTGTTGCATTTTTTCATCTTCACAAACTGTGTATGAGTGTGTGCAAAGTTTGCAGAGGTAACCCAGAAATGTCATCATGCATACTCTAAGTAGCAGTTCTGCCTCTTTTGCACAATCTGGATGTAAATCCATTCTTAATTTTTTATTTAAATTCAAAAGAACGGCTCCTTTATTTATCATGCTACCATTTAAGCCTCCATACTGAGTTTTGGTGAATGCCTACAAGGAGGATATTTGCTGAACAACTATTTAAGAGTAAGGAGAGTCTGTTAAAAGGAGGTATGTTTGACTTTTGATATTATAAACCTGCAGGACAAATTTCAACTGACTGTGCTTCAGTTCAAATATAAACAAACTTCAGTCAACTGCCTTCAGAAAGGTTATTTTAGGTAGAGGTGTAAAGATGTTTTGCTGTTCCCCTGGGATGTATAGTCCCAGACAGGTGAGATGATGAGACTCTAAAGAGTTGAAAGTCCGGATTAAACTCCCATTTAATGTAAAGCTCAATGGACAGAAACATTTCACCTTCTGACATCAGAAAGTGCATCCCATTATAAAGCTTAATAAAAAAGAAGCTGTTGTTAGTATCTCAGAAAAGATAAAGGCACAAAAAGAAGTATAAACTTATTAGACTTTACACTGGGGTTATAATAACAGATAGTAATGTGTCTACAATGGTTTATGGTTTATGTACCTTTAGGTAAAGCAAATCGTGAGGTACAGCTAGTGTGGGAATGTGGCAGAGTTAATATATCTTAAATCCTTTTTGATATCTTATGATCTCTTAATTGACTGGTTGACTTGTGTTTAGTTTCTACACTTTTCACCAAATATATAATACCATTTAAATCATTTGGCTCGCTGAATATTGTCAATTTTGCTGCAAAACCAAGCCTATCTGCAGTTTGGTCTTTCTATTATTTACCACTGTTTGAGGTGTATTAAATATTTACTAGTGTCATCTTTCTAACCTGACTCAGTCATCCTAGCTAGATGTGCTTGGGTGCAGCGGGATCACAGCATCAGTCTTGTGTTGTATATAAGGTTGAAGCTGTTAAGGGTCTGTCAAAATTAGAAGTCAAAGATTTCAATGACCAGCTTCATTCCACTGAAGAAAAATTATTTATGGGATAGGCTGTCCCAAAGCACAAGACTGCCCTCTGTCTTGTGCTTTTTTTTTTTTTTTTGTTTTTGTTACACATACAGACTTGATGTTGTAATTAGAACATATCAAACTCAGAGGAATATGATGCAGCTGAGAGAAATTTAGTTTTGATGATATAAATAAAGCTATTGTCTAGGACTTGTTTGCTCCTTAAATGAAGATCTTGATCTTGTCTTTGACTGGGTGGCTTATTGGCTTATTTCACAGATCACATTTGTCTTAATGTGTCTGGTGGTCTTCGGGTGTCGAGTAAACCAGTCAGTTGTTTCATAGATATGTATGAAGATTGTCTTGAATTATGTGCATATTCAATGAGACTCTAAGTAGTGGTTCAACAATCCCCCTCGGCGGCACATCATTGCTGATAAAAGGGCTTTATGCATTGCCTTTTCTTGCTCCATGCACTTGCTCTTTGAGTAAGTCGTGCCTGCTGCATGAAACCCACTGACCAACGAGTAAGCAGGATGAAAAAAATTCAATTTGTCAAGCCTGCCCTTTTCATATGTGGGCAACAAGTATTAGAGGACATTTTATGACTCCGCATGTGCTTTCAACGTGATTTGGGTGTTGCAAAAAAATAGAAAAATAAATAAAAGAGCACACAGCTTCTTCTTAACACTATTTGTGGTTTCTGAGTTGCACTTGAAGCAAACAAGCCATGGCACACAGTAAAAGACATGCTGTGCTGTGAAACTGTCAGAAGTGGTGCACTGTATTAGTTGATCAAGTGATCTATATTATACATACATAATATATATATATATATATATCTATATATATATATATATATATATATATATATATATATATATATATATATTTTATTTTATTTTTTTTTTTTTTCCCCATGGAGACCCAGATGCAGCATGAGCACAGTTTATATAATATGATCATTTTTAGACTCATGAGTGATGTAATTCATCAGAATTTGCTGAAATACACTCAGCGTTGACGGAATGCATCATGCAAGCCTTTTTCTTCTTTTTTTTTCAATGCCCTTTTTCCCCTGCAATTTTTTTTTCAAATTTCGAACATGTGTTGATGAAAAAGGCTGTTTACCTGAACAAGTAAAGTACAGCAATCACTGGAACAAAAACAGCATGACAGCAACTTGCAAGATACTGAACAGACTTTGCCAACCCTGCGACCCGTTTGCTAGGGCTCAGTGGGTGTGATGTTTGAGGATCACACTCAGCTCTAAACTGGACAACCACAAACCTATCACATCTGATTTTAGAGGGATACGTGTGTTTAATGCATTCATATTTAAGTGAGAAATACAGTATGCCCTGTTCTGATTTGTAATGAACTCTCTTGATGCTTTTTCAAATCAGTTCTATAAATTTGAGACATTCAGAAGAGATTTTAAATTGTTGTGTAGGGATACCTCCTGGAGCTGGAGCAGGCTGCCGTCTCCTTCTCTATATGGATTAACGATTAAAACCAGAAACATTTCTAAAGGGGCCATTGGATCTTGTTGTCACTAAGAGAACAGCAGCATAGAAGCTGAAGTTCCCGATGGGCTTATAGCAGGGGAAAAAAAAAAAAAAAAGGTAATTAGTGAGCTTCAGAGCTGCTGATAGTGGAATATTGTTAGACAGGCAAAGCAGGGCTCCCAGTTTGCTTTGTACAAAAATAACTGGCTGTGAGCTCCAATGGGCCGACATTTTTCTTGGCAGTGAAGCAAACATTCACATTCCATAATACAAAGCACACATCACATAATGTGATTTTTAAGAAAAATGTAAATTTTAGAAATTATTAACTGGATGTTCCTGGATTATTAAACTTGTGAATGGTTCTTTGAAGCTCTCCGTGTTGTTCTGTCTCTTGTAGAAAAAAAAACAACACAAAATCTGGGAAACATTGCTAAAGACTAGACATTTGAATTTGCAATGGTAGTGAATCCTTTGTGAATTTTTAACCAGAGCATTGCTCAGTCGCAGAATGTATTTGTGTGGCATAATTTCCCTCTCATCCAAAATGGCACATGGAAAAACATCATGGCAACAAGAGAGCTAATGAGGAAAACATTTAGCTCACAGGGTCAATGGAATGCTTCAATGTGCACTTGAATATGTATCAATCCTTAAAATTGACACACTTTTCAAATAAAATCTTTTTTTCTTTCTTTCGCCTGTTTTAACTTTGCTCGCCTGTTAATGTGCTGTGGCAGTTTCCATCGCGGGCATGGTCTTCTTCACAGTGAGGATTCAGATGAGATGTGAGCTTCACTTCTTTATACATGTTTGATTAATCTTTTTTTTTTACGCCGCTTGTGGGATAAAAGCATGAATGTGGGAGATCTTGTCTGGAAAAAAGGTACAAAAGATGGGAGGTGTCCAAGTTTGTAATGAGGCTAGTGAGGCTCTCCTGGCTCACAAGCAAACTAGGGCATCTGTAATGAGCATGAAGAGATGAGGGGATGGGGACAGAGAGAAGAAGGAGAGGCGTGCTGAAAACCTGTATTTTGCTATGAGATGTCACGTCAGCTGCCCAGTGAGTGCTAGGAGGACGGAGGTGTCAATCATACTTTAGCTCCCACTCAACAGGAGATGCTGAGCACGTCAGGGAATTACGACTCCCCTCATTCCTTAAGGGTGTGTTTTCCTAAAGACTAATCGAGCTTGGCTTTTAAAAGGACACACGGTTTTGTAGAAAATTTAAATGGATGGTGCAACATCAGGCAGTGCTTTTCAGCAGCCGAGGAAACAAGCAGTGTTATTAAGCAGTAGTTAGATATTTTGTGCAGACAAACCATTCTATCTGTTCTTGGTGACATAGTCTCTCACCTACATGCAAATGTATTTAAAAGCATTATAGACATCTAATATTCTCCCAAATAGTTACTTATTCATGGTGCTAAGACACACAGTTGCAAATACTTATAATCTAGTAAAAAACAGCCATTCAAAATTAAATATCACATCGTCAATGTGGCATGTGATATTGTGAGTACAGTGAAATATTTTTGAAGCCAAATTAACATTGCCGCTGTTAATTAGCACGAACCTGAAATAGAATGTTTGGGAATGATGTTAATTAGCTCAGTCCATCAAAGAGCATCGTTACTACGTTTCTCCTGCCAGTTTCTGATTTTACAGCTGAGAAGAGATTTCAAGACCGTTTATTCGTGTACGTGTCATACTTTTAAATGCAACACAAGCACATAAAAATCAATATAGGTATGAGAATTTAAAAGCATGCATTTTAGGTGTTGACCGATGTTGAGCCAGTTTTTCTATGGCCAGTGCTGACTTTTTAGATAAAATGTTAGCAGTAAAAAAAAAAGGAAAATAAATAAAGTGCACAAATCTGCTCAACCAATGTCGTGTATTTAACAACACAGGGCTGCCTGAACATCATCATATCAGATATTGTCAGGTTCTGGTTGATGCTGATTATTTATAAAAATTGCCAATGGTCAACTCGATTAATTGGCTGACTCAATAATCTGTTTCATCTAATATTTATATTCTATTTTTCTTAGTTTTGATTACAGTTAGTGATATATTTTATGATTGCGGCTTTTTTTGACTGTAGAAAAGTAAATTCAAGATTCCAACCAGAGTTTATAAGCTTGCATCAGTAGAGTGCCAATCCGTGTCATAATCTTCATTAAATACACTTCACTGTTGGCTTAAAGGGAAAGTTAATTCTGCCTCTTTAACTTGCCACTTGACAGTTTGCATCAGTTACAGTACGTTTAGGTGCAGGGGGTTAAGTTGGGATTAGAAGCTCTGTAGTTTCAGTGCCATGATGTTTGCTCCGTTTGTGTGTGCGTTGACTACAGAATCCAGATGACGGCTTTTGACAAGCTGTAAGTAAAACAAGGTGACAAATCCCCCGGGTCTGCACCAATCAGAATCATTCTAGTTACAGCTAACTGTCTGCACAGCTGATGGCAATAAACTCTAAACTGGGGTGGCTTTTTATTTATATATCTTGGTTTTTGTTTTATTTTTGTTTTATTTATGTTCGACTGATAAATGCACCACATTAAGTGTATTAACCTGTTAATGATAAATCTATGTAATCCAAATGGATTGAAATTTTATATGCAATTGAAACACATAAATCTGAAAAATCAGGCCTAGATCTTTCTGTGAGTTATCATTCCTCCCAGGCATGTGCAGTAGGCAGGATCACCACTCGTCTCGCAGTCAGTGTTGATCTCTTCCTTGCCGAACTGACGGGAACATAACCGGTCATTACGTGACCGGTTTCGACTGGTGCCGCCACCCAGTGCATACCATTTTCACCGTACCCAGTTTTCCCCTAATAAGTCTCATTTTTAATTAGTGACAGAAAAAAATAAATTAATAAAAAAAAAAAGAGAAAACTAATTCAACTGCTTTAGCTAATGTTGCAGCACAGGTGAGATAAGCTCCAGCAGACCCCTGTGACCCTGAATAGGACTGAAGCAGACCATTGATAATTAATGGCTAATCTTACAGTTCAGTCCATTTAGCATTCATCATGTAGCCATAGTGTAATGAACTCTGATAGTGTGCTGAAACTGTTAATGAGAGATTTCAAGATAGCTTGATTTTATTTTCAACTTGAGCTAGGTTAGTTCAAATCTTGCTTTTGAGTTTGGGTGCAATTTTGTAAAGTCTACATATTGGTTAAAACAGATATCAGCAATTCCTATTCCCTTTTATAATACCGCGCGTTTGCTCCCTTCCTTTTCCTTCCACTTGTCACTCAGCTATCCGGCTGTCTGTGCGTCACGTCTGACTGAATGACAAGTGGCTGAGGTCACTGATCTTCTTGCTAAAGCCATTAAGGGATTGTGAGGATATGTGGAGGGGGGAGTGTGTGTTATTATGTGCTTTAAAATATCACTGCTGGGAATGACTGGTGAATGATGGTCTCATTTCTCTGCTTTCACTACTTTTGCTTTTTCCTGCATTCCTCTGTGACTTACATCGTGAGCCCTCTGAACACAGCTGCAACTCGCAGAGTCTGGGATTAGTTGGATACCTGTGTTTGCTGGCAGTCATGGCAAATAGCAGCTCTGCATGACTCTAAGCCTGAGCAAAGTTAAAATACATATCACTGAAGATATTTGAAATGCCTCAGGAAGCATTGCCATGTGGAATTTACATGTTCTCTATGCACCTGTGGGGGCTTTCCTTGTTTATTTGGACTTTTCTCTGCAGTTCATATGGAAGTTTAGTTGGTCTGTGATTCTAAATTGACTGCAGATGTGAGGGTGCACCACCACCTTTTGCTCAATGACTACTGGGACAGCCTCAAATGAATGAATGTGGGATTTAGTATCTCACATGAATATTATTTTAATGTTTGGATTGAGAAATTTGGGGATGGAACCAGCAATCTGGTAGCTGAAGGACAATCTTCCTTCTGAGTTACAGCTACCTCTGTTGTTTGTTCCTTGATGTGGCCAGAGACGATGGCAAAACTGTGTATCCCTTGCTGCATATGAAAATGAATCATTATACAGAAAGGCTTATGTTGCATCTGTGATTTGAACCACCTCAACTTTACCCCTTGAATGTTTAATAATTAAAGGTGCTAAACTCAATTATCATGATCAAACAGGCCTTCATGACAGGTGCATAATGAAGACAAGGGAGAATCAACCTTTTAACATGAACTGAGTTAGTGACATTTCCAACAGTTGTCTATTTTTATTCTTATTCGCAATGTCAGCATGACAAAATAGCCATTTTTTTCTTTCCTTATGAGTAATGTCTTAGAATCCTCACATCTATAAATGTCACTGTAGATTCAGAATTTTTGCACATTATTATCCTGTTATTGTTCTTGTACTGTACGTGGGCTATATTTTCACCTCAGGAAAGCTAAAGGCCCAAGTTGCTGGAAAATCTTGCGTATGCTGCAGGGCCTGGGCTGAGTGCATTATTACTGCCCCTGGCCCGTGATGAGGAGAAGTATTGATCTTATCCTGAGACGAAAGCCCTCTGTGCACCTTTGCAGGGCTTAGAGTTGGCTGAGGCAGGATGCACAGTAATGACAGCAGTAGAGGGCAGAACGGGCACAATCACATTCCAAACAAGGATGAAGACCTTTACACTGAAGGAAAAAAAAGGGATGCTAAAAAAAAGAAAGGTGCTCATTGGGCATTTTTAACGCCTCCCCTCAAGCCTGTTTTTTTTCTTTGAGCGTAGTTCTCATTAGTCTTAACCACGCCACGCATTCTGGGTCTCTGTGGGAATAGGACTTCGGCTTACTGCCGCTATGAAGTCAGAGTAGCAGTCCAGGTGGCCTTAAACGACTTGAAGTGTTTCTCAGAGAAGCTCACATAAACATAAGGGTGTAAGATGTCTCTAGCTGTGAAGAAAAAACCCTTTAAACTCCCTGCTTCAAGCTTTTTGTGGCCAACAATATTTATTTATTTATTTATTTATTTTGTTTAAGAAAGGACTCCAAAGAGGAAACTTTGAGCCTGCAGACCTCTAAGACAATGGTACCATTTACCGAAACCTCAAACCTCATAGTGACCAGAACTCAGCCACAGCGTACTGATTATGGATGTTGATTATTGGTCATAAGAGTTGTATGTTTTGGTAAGACTTTCCCAAATGTTAAATCACTCACTACGCTCTCAGTACAAGCTTCACTGTCCAGTTCTGATACAGACCGGGGAAAGATCTGATCTGACATGTTGTATTCATAACTACAAATGTGTTGCATCAGACTTTTCTCTGAGGCCCCTGAAACGGCATGCGTGTGCTCCAGATAGCTATCAGCATGCGTCCTTGGAATCGACAACTTCAGGAAATGACATGTTTGCATAACCAAATATGACACTTATTGAGGCAGGTTGCAGTCATTTCAGAATGGAAGCGATCGCAGCTGTTACTGGTGATATTCAGCTGCAGAGGAAGACCTGCCCTGCTATCTGTGAAATGATCAAACAGGTGAAGTCTGATTCATGCCTGCTGAGAAACATGACCCTTCCCCTGCAGCAACATGCACAGCAAAAACAGAAACTGCTGGACTTTTGAAACTTCATATTGCAGGACTGCGAAACACGTATTCAAATGTACTCTAAACTCTAAGCTGTTTGTTTTATGCCCAGCAACAGAGAAATAAGACAAAGGGAAGAAATATGCAGCATTGCATATGCATTCATGTGTGGTCATGTCATCCAATGTTATAATTCAGTGGAGAGTGGTAATATTTATTTTATGCTTCTGGTCAGAGCAGGAGAGCTGGAACCATACATGCAGTTACCAACTGGAAGATGAAGAAATGGTTTGACATTTTGTAATATATAATTAACTTCTTACCTGCTGAGTTGCATGAAAAGAAAGAAAATCGCTGCCATTTTTGTAAAAATGAATTTAAAACTGAAAAAGGAAATATGGATATAGAGAGTAAAAGGAAAAGACTGCTGATATAAAACATTTTATAAAATATTCCTTAGGTGCCTGTCAAAGAGTGGAGGGATTGAGACTGAGACTCTTAAGTAACAGTGTCTCTTGAATTTCACTATTGACTAAATCTGTTTCCTCTGACAGACTTGAGGCCCGTTTGACAAATAAATTTGCAATAAGAAATGAATCTAGTATTATCTAATAAAAGTCTATCTATATGTTCGCAGCATAAATGTATACATATATACATTCATGCATGAAATTTTGGGATGATTAGTTGATCAATGCAGGATTTATTAAAGGATTTATTTAAAAAGGTTTTTAAAATTCGCTTAAAGCAGCTCACTTCTTTTCTTGTTTATTTTTTTGTCCTTTTTGCGCCTCCATCTGTATCGAGCCGTTTCTGAACACTCGGCTGTGTATATGTTTAGCTTGCTAAGACCACACCGTGTCTCTTTCGTCTTCTAGGGATATTTAGCATTTTCAGCCCTCTCTAAACATCTTCTTTTTCTTCTTTCTTCTCCCTCCCTGAGGCCAAAGCGAGTTTATTCCCTGTAGCGATTACATCCAATTAAGAGGAGTGAGGGTTTCGCCCCTCATTCTCTCTGACACTAACAATGTGGAATACAGCAGAATGAGTCAGGGCTTTCTCCTCTCTTCTTTGATGTGTACAAATTCCACTTCTTATACACACTTGGAAAGGAAACAAAGATCCAGTTTACTCTTTTAAGTTGGGATTCTTTGTCATTTGGTGAACAACACGACACACAATGAAGGAAGGGATGGTTTGGTGTGGATTGATGCTTTTATTTCTTTTTTTTTTTTTACTTTTTTGTGTTTGCTACTCTTACAGCTTAGAAATGGCTTAAAATGACAGCAATACAGCTGAATGTATACATGCATGCCATTTAAAGTATCAAAAATGACAGTCATATTCTGTTCTGTTCCCTGAAGCTCAAGCTTTACTTTGTATTCCCACGAATGTTATCAGCTGTTTTGATAGTATTCATGTCAGTTATGCTGACTCGCTCTGATGCGGTTTCCCATGATAGTTATTTTATTTTTATTTTCTGCAGGTCTAGCATGGGCCAAATCTGTGCACAATTCATCTCTGAAGCCCTTCAGCTGAATATAAATCAGCTCAGCATAAAGAAAAGTATTCACCGTATCTTATTTATTTATTTTTTTTGTTATTTTTTGCAGAGTGCATGCCTGTCAAAAAATCCTTGGGGTCTTTTATTTCTCCTCAAGACTAAAGATGAGCTTAAAAATACAGAAAACCCACTGGACCAAAAATAAAATGTGACAATCTACATGTCAGTCTGGGTTTTTGAAATATAGCAGAAGTTAACCTTTAGAGCTCTATGTCTGATAACTGCAGTCAACAATCATGGGTAATACAAAAGGGGCAGAAAATTACCATAACATTTCTGGGAACAGCTTGTGCTCCATAATAGGGTCCATGTGCTTGAGTACTCGGGGAACATATTTGCCTTTGTTTATTGGTTGTACAGAGCCTGACTGAATTTGACCTGCATACATGAAGCTGAGGGAACTATTTCCTTCCAGTGTGATTGGCTTTTTTTATGCTGGTCTACGATGGAGGCTCATGCTGTAGTTTCTTCTTTTTTCTCTTTTTCCTCTTTGTCCTACTCTTATAGATTTAGTCTCTGCAACACTACAGATCCAAACATATGCAGTCTTCCTGATATTCCAATCTTATATTTAATTTGTTGCCAGGAACAAATAAAACCAGAGAACCTTGTGTTCTTTTCTGATCACATATCATAAGTCAATTTTTACTCAAAAACTCAAAAACTAGTTGTATTAGTTGCTAATTAAATTGAACTGAAGTGTGTAATACATTTTAATCCCCAAGCATATTTTTTATTAAATAATGGAAGAAAGGTTTTTGTTAAAAATCTGATCAATCTAAATGGATTAAAATAGAAAGTGCCTGGCAAACTGTTGAGTTGAAAATAATAAGAGATGGGTAGGAGATAAAGGCATCACTGAACTCAGCAGAGATCATCATGAATGCATTGGTGTATTGTGTTTATTGACCAACAACAACTGAGCTGATGACGTCGGATGCAACATCTGTAGTACACACAGATGAATTCTCTTGGTAGACAACATGGAAGGAAACTTGCAGCCAACAGTTTAATATCTGGGATACCTAGATGCTCCTTTACAGTCATGTTCTTGGTGGGTGAATGTGACTTCTACTGTAAAAGTACTTTGAGTGGTCTATAGGACTAGGAATATATGTAAATACAGCCCAACTACTATTTTTGCCATTCACACCATCTATTGTAATCAAGCGCTGCAATTTGGCCCTCTTAACTGTTTCCACTCTGCCTGCCCAAATACCCTGAAATCTGTATAGAGAGGTGCTGGAGTCTGGAGTCTGAATATGACCCTGCAGGAACATATGTCTCTGTGAAACATTATAATACTTCACTTCCATTATTCCCAATGCGATCTTGTCAGCGTTTCATAGTTATTCATGCATGCCATGAAGATAGAGAGAACATACTGTATGTTTTAAACAACAACATTCTAATAAGCACACAAAATGTTCCAGAACTTAGAGTTTTAATGGGTGTTTTCTTGTTTTCTTGAAAATGTCAATGAAGAGCACAGCGTGACCACAGCTACCGCAGCAGCCTTCCAGTAATATGGCACCATTTCAGCACCTAACATCAGATTTTTAGGCAGGGTATGTCATTAAACAATGTAGCAACTGTTGTTTGTCACAAATTATTTTTGGATTTTCTTTTCATGAAACTGTAAGCAAATCAATGTTTTGCTACACATTCTTTTTTTTTTTTTTTTTTGGAATAAATTACACTTCAAATTTGCAGACAACTTAAATTATCAACACCAGTTTTACATTTTATTGACATTTGTCAGTAAAAAAGGTCAATTTTTCTCTAATTCTGTATTCTTTGGGTAGCTTCTCACAGTGTATGAACAGTCAATACTGACTAAAGCATTATTAAAAATGTATGTTATTTGCACACACTTGGTTTTGCATACTGACGCTGGATAAAAGACTTGACAACACATTGATTTACTTTTAAATACAGTATGATTTAGGCCATGAAAATGTCTGTGTGCTGTATTGACCGCCTGGAGAAAAGACAGACTGATCCAATGGGCTTTTCTTTGTGTTATGCTTGAAAAAGCATTTTTATGCTCTGTTTGACCTAAACCAACTCTCCACAAGCAAATGTAGTACAGAATAAAATAATATATTATGGGTTTCAAACTTTTTTTTTAAATCAGTAATACTTATTGAATTTCAGTCTCTCTCTCTCTCTCTCTCTCTCTCTCTCTATATATCTCTCTCTCTCTCTATCTATATCTCTCTCTCTCTCTCTCTCTCTCTCTCTCTCTATATCTATATCTATCTATCTATCTATCTATCTATCTATATATATATATATATATATATATATATATATATATATGTGTGTGTGTGTGTGTGTGTGTGTGTGCTGTACTTTATCATATTGCACCATATTATTTATTTTTTTGTTAGATGCAAGTAATTTCCATTGTCTTTGCCAAATAACTAGGCACAGAGCTGAGCTGCTAATCTATAACACCCCCCAGTATGTAGTCTGTTTTATTCTTCTAACTCCACCAATTTCATTTTTCCTTTTTTTAAATTATCCAGAATTTTGAAACATGTTCCTGTAATCTTGCTTTCACCTAATAATGCATATATTCACACAAAATTCTATGTTCTGTGAATATGCAGTGCTTTCAACGTAAAAACAGCTGTGAAGCAATGGCTGAAAAAAGTGGAAGCCTAAAAAATTTTTTTTTTTTTTTTGTATTTCCATATGTTTTTCCAAAGTATGTGTAATTTCATTTCTTTTTACTTATCTGCTTAGAAGAGACTAAATATTCCTCGAATCAATGAGATGAGAAAGCAGAGGAAAAATAATCTCTGATCTCACACTAACAAGAAGTGTATCTTTTTTTCCTCTTTTGAATCTACATGTCAAAGAGCTACTTGTTAATGGAAGACTTTCCCCTGCACTTTGACAAAAAAGCAAAATGAGGATGGATGGTTTATTTACCGACAAAGAGGCTGTTTACCACTTCATTTGACTTAAAGGGGTATGCTATATTCCACCTCCTTTTCATTATTTGGAAGACGGCTAATGATAAGGAAGTGCCTCAACAAAGCCTCTCTAATTATTGTTGGTATTGTGTGAGTGAATCATTTCACAGTTATCCACCCACTCCAAAATGATTTAACGTTAATAAGCACTGCTGTGATGGAACAAACACTTTAAAGGGTGATTGTATGTGGGAGATAGATGCATGTGAATGTGCACGTGTGCACATGTGTGAGAGAGGTACACGAAAGGTGATATCTAGTGTGCTAATGTAAAACATTTGCACAGACTGCCATATGTGCTATAGATGTGCAATAGTCACACATAATCCTTGTTTTCAGTAAACTCCTTCAGAGCTTGTTTTGGTTTATCACTTGTTGAAAAAGTGCCAAGCAGAAAAAAAACCCAAACACAAATAAAACCTCATGTGCTGATTGGTGACACATAACATATAAATCATAACGTTAACCCAGAATTATCATTTCAGCTCTTCTCTTGTAATGGTGTAATGGTGTTATTGTGTCTCTACCCTGATGCTGCCTTTACAAATCGATTGTATTAATTAATACTTCACATCTATGGATGAAAACACATGGATCATTTGAAGCTGCAACTAGTCGTGCACTAATTAACTGCAGATCTGTGGCAAATTAAACTGGTGTGTGTGAGAATTTTAAGAGCTTTTTTTTTTTTTTTTTTTTTTTCAAATCCCTATATTCTGATTAAAACAGCCCATGTCTCCCACTCACTACCACTGGAAAGAAACCCGAAAACTTTAATGACTGTTTTATTGCCAAAGATTCATAACTAGAGACACTTCATAGGCATAAACAGAATTTGTCTCCCTCAGCTCGTGGTGTCTGGACTGCCAGTATTAGCAGCAACAGCCGTTTCTCATTCTTGACACAACACTGCAAAATGGGAATGTGATCCATTAACTGGATTGCTTTTGACTTTGTCATGCCTCAGCTGGTAACAAAGATCTGAGTGACAATCTTTACCAATCCATACTCTTACCTGAAAAATATATTTTTTTCAATTTTAATCAATGCTTAACAGTATATACAATTCAAATGTATCGACTGCAGCCAACATACATACAAAGCTGCTAACAGTATAATTTTAAACTGCAACCTCCTGTCTTGGATTACTTTCCAGTAGCTGGACAACAAATAACTATGTGAATCTGAGAGCCACTTATACAACACCTACTGAATGTTGAACATGCAGCTCTGGTAAATAACTGACATTATACTCAAGTCTCATAGTCTGTTTGGATCTGTCCCATCAAAAATTACATCATGAAACGGAGGCAGGCTCCGATGACTGCGGCCTTTCAGGGCATAAAATCACGACTAACTGGTCGCCAAATGCGACCAAAATTTGACCATTTCGAACGTTTTTTCTGCCTTGTCGCCAGTGGCGAGGGTAGGGCCCTATGGAATCCGCGATCACGGAATTGCGGAATTGGAGATTAAAAACGGAATTTACTTTAAATGGCCAATATAACAGAACTGAACGGCAATTCGTGTAAAATTTGATTTTTTTCTCCCGGACTAAAAGGGACTGTTCTTTTGAAAAAATGTTCCAAGAGGGGTCACTAAAAGGTGGGGACACTCTAGCTTATCTGTCCCCTCCTGTTCCTTCTCTGTCCCCTCCTGCCCACGCTTTCCTCATCAAAAGAAAAAAGTCAAAGCGGCCACCTGAGAAACCAGCGATGAAGCGAAGGAACTACTCTCAGGTACAGAGCAGAGCAGTTTCTCCGAGATTATTATGTGTCTGGCGATTCAATGTTTTGCAAGTTTAGCCAGCACACGGTTGAATGGGCACGCAAAGATACGTGTGAGGATCACTTCCATCCATCCATTTGCTCCCACTCGGTCTGAAGTCGGTTCGCGGAGGCAGCAGCAGCGTTGCCAGGTGGGAAATGCGGGCGAAGTTGACCATTCAGCCTATCATGCTCGTTGTTCTGAGACAAACATTCGTGTCTCACGCTCAGCAAAGCACGACTGGCAGGAAACATGTCACATGGGAACAAATGCCTTCGGGGTTCACAAAAAAAAAACTCTGGTAGACAGTTGCGGCAGGCAATAATGTGAAATAGTCAAATTATCGTACATTTGGCCTTTTGTTTTGGATTATTGATCGTACAGAGGGCCAAATGATCATACAAATACAATATTTATTGTACACCTGGCAACGCTGGGCAGCAGCTTCAGCAGAGAGGCCCAGACCTCCTTCCCCTCCACCACTGAGAAAACCCCGAGGTGTTCCCAGGACATGCTGGAGAGATATAGGTCCCAATCGTCCACTTCCCGCTAGCCGCTAGCCGCTACCCGCAAACTGTGGGTTTAGGAATCTCCGCTAACCTCTAATGCAATCTTCCACTCCCTAAAGCTGCTACCTGCTATCCCTAAATAGCGGCTTTAGGAGATCTGGCGGAAGATGGGGCCCATAATCTTTCCAGCATGTCCTGGTCTGCCCCGTGGTCTTTGAACGAGAATCACTTACTAAGTGAAAAACATCCAACGTAAAAAAGCGAGAGTCACTCACTGAGCTAAACACAAAGAGGCTGACAATTATGTATTTAAACGGTGACGTTTGTAATAGCTTAAGAAAAAAAAAACACACACACGGACACACACTCATACACACAACCAGTGTTCAGGGTTTGGATTTCATAGCATCTACATCAGCTATAGTAAATATAGTTTCTTCTGTTCAGACACACAGTTTGTCATGACATACCTGAAAAATGTCGGGTACGTTATGACAAACTGTCTGATAATCGAAGAAATTAAACAAACTAAAAATGATTAGTTTACTGCTGTTGACATTTCTTTATTTTTTGCACTTTAAATAGATTTTACCTATTTGATTTATATTTTTTTTTAGTTATTTACTACATACAAATAACTTGCATTTTTTCCGTTTGTCAATGAAACAAATGTTTTGTTGGACACAATATGTTTAAAAGTATAAAAACATTAAAGTTTACTGTTATAATTGCATAAATTGTCTGTATTTCATTACCTTATATACTGTCTTGGGGTTAAATTTACATAAAATGCTTAAAACGGAATTTAAAAAAAAAAAACACCCAAAAAAATTTAAATTGATTTGAGAAAAAATAAAATGGATTTCATAGGGCCCTACATGCTGGGAGCGTCCATGATAATGTAACCAGTCTAAGGGGGCGTATGGGGCGACGAAAAACACTGACGACGAAAATTGCTAGCTGGCTACCAACTTCAAAAACCTGGTAGCCAGGGGCTACGTGGTAAAAATTCTAATTTTATACCCTACCCTTCTGTCATAATTCAGCTTCCTCTCATCATCATGTTGACCCCCCCTACGACCAAAGTAATGTATATGCATCGAAACAATGATGGGGTTACACGGTTAATGTTAGGGCTATGGAAACATTTTCCAAAAGTTCAAATAATATTTTACGTGATTCTGTTTAATAACTATCCACATGTATTTACACCTTTCACACTGAACCTAACAGACAAACATTTTATCAAATCTAGTCCCCTCTATTCCCTTCTTTAACAGTGGCTAAAAGTCCTAACCCAAGTATCATGTAAAACCCTTGGAAATGAGAAAATTAGCTTTTTCTTTTAGTTCAGACTGACGCTGGTCCCGGTTAGCTTCTTTGATCAGAGATCTCCAGTAGGTACAGGAGAGGTTTACAGCCAAGCATGAAGCAGCCAGGAGGAGAATCAGCACCAACAGGTTTGAGATTATATGGTCCTCAGTTGGAAAAGGATGGATTGCCCACATTGGGAAGAAAATGAGTTGCTGCACCGACTAGAAGAGTTTAATTATCTCTGGATCCTGCTTCATGATCAGGGTTAGAATGCAGTGGGAAATTGAATGTCAGTGTTCATAGAGATATGGATACTGTATTGATCTAACACAATGAATAGAGAGCTGAGCCAAAAGGAAAAGCTGTCAATTTACCAGCCAGCATGTTCCAACCCTCGCCTATTGATTAGCTGTAAATCATAGCTAAAGTGAATAAAAATTTCCCAGTTTGGGAGAAATACATCCATCTAAATGGTCAAAATGAGCTTCCTCCAAAAGTTGGTTGGGATCTCCCTCAGGGAGAGGTTAGGAGCTCAGTCATCAGGGAGGGGCTCAGAGTAGATTCACAGGCTCTTCTCACTCATTGAAAAGAGCCTGTTATTTTAGCCTGTTGTTAACATGTGGCCAGGATGCCTCCCAGGGGAGGTTTTTAGGACGTTCCTTCCAGGGGGAGGCCTCAGGGCAGACCCATAATGTCTCCTGGCCGGCTTGGGAGCACCTTGATTGTCGCCGTGAAGAACTGGAGGAGATTAGTAGAGAGGAGAAAATTCCAGGGTATCTGCTCTTACGGCCGTCATGTGACAAGAGGCAGAAACTGCATGGATGAATGGAGGAATAGGTCATTTACACTACCACAGAGGCTTTTGTCCCACTTTCATCAAGGTTATGTTGACTTATACAGTGATTTGTATAATATATTATTTTTCCTATTCCCTTTCACCTTCTCTGATTCCGTTTCAAGGCATCGGAATCAGAGAAGTAAAATGTGAAATGTAATCATGCAGTTCGTCTGAGCTGATCTAAGGGTCTTCTGATCTTTCACTTTCCTCAGTTGCCTCGGTTAAAGTCAAACTTTATTTTTCCATTCATAAAACATAAACATATTATTTTGCCAAGGCTATGTTAAATGGCAGGATTAAGACTTCATTATGTTTGTACCAAGGTTAGAACTGTTCATTTTCTTAATTAAAATGCAGTTTTATAAACGAGGCCCTTGGCAAGTTAGTAGGAAGAAAGCAGATATTTAAATGATATTGATCAACCTAATTGTTGTTAAAATCAAATGAAAAAACTGATCCATATTGTGCCTCTCGTGATAAACTTGTATGTGTGTGTGGGGGAAATGAGTTGTTAGTGCCCATTCAAAACTACTTATGATGAAATCTGCCATGTAAAACTGGAAAACTAGATTTTTGTTGAGCCCTTGAAAAAAGAAATAAAAAAAATTAAAGCCAGAGACTGAATAAGAACTCAAAACTCCACTGAATGATGAATACAGAGTTTACGTGCTCACATTTCACTCAAATGTTACATTTATTTGAGGACCACAATGTTTTATGTGTGTCTTCACTGTCATGTGAGTGTGTATGTACTTAAAGCATGCTTTGTTTGGGTTTTATTCTTGCTCTTCCTGTGCAGGCGCTCGTCTATCTCCCCTGAACACCTTGAGGTCATATCAGCTCTGCAATGACCAGGCTGACTGTTTCCTATTAAGATTATGGATGGTTATTACTGCCTCCTGGCTGTCAGTCAGATTAAACCAATATGTCCCGGGATGGAGGCTTATCGTGCTATAGAGAGGACTTTAGTCTGGGGAAGAGGAGGGACCATTTACATAAGTCATTTCTGGAACTGTCCATGTTTTACAAATTCATTAGTGCAGTCTCAATATGTAGCAATGCTTCAAATGTTTTTTTTATCAACTGGAGTCACATTGTTCTTTGCAAGAGCCATCTGTGTCTTTACAACAGCCACAAAAGTTTCTATCTTACGAGGCTCTAAATGATATTTTTTAAAGCCAAAACTGGAGGTTTTATAACAACCAGCATCTGACATCCAGGGGCCTGACTGGATCCACTTGCAGCTCTTTCTTCAAACGAGAGGTTGAAACTCTCTCATGACAGTGTTGGAGGGATTGTGGGGATGCAGCAAGTACATTTGTATAGTCATTTGAAGAAGCAATAATTTGGTGAAAGTACAATATGATGAAAGAAAAAAAAAATTACCCCACAACCTCAGATGAAAAACATCACGCTGTATTACACAGTGTCATTTGGCGGGTTCCCATTAGTAGGGTATATGGTGGATTAACAGGGCCGCGACTGTCAGCTTGTGTCTCTTTTACCAAGAACAGCTCTGGAACAAGATTGTTCGGGTTCTTCTACAGCGGGGGTGTCCAATCCTGGTCCCCGAGAGCCCCTGTCCAGCATGTTTTAGAGATTTCCCAGCTTCAACACACCTGATTCTAATTAATGTTCATTATCAGGTTGTCATCAAAGTCTGCACAAGTCTGTTGATGACACAGCCACTTGTATCACGGTGTCCCTAAGCAGGGAAACATCTAAAACCTGCTGGATAGGGGCTCTCCAGGACCAGGATTTGGCACCCCTGTTCTACAGGGTTAAGGCAAATCCCTGCCCTGGGTTAGTTACCTCAGCATGGATCAGAACAACTGCTGGTGTTGACTCAGCGCTGATGTTGACAGGAAATGACATTCAGCTCTTTCAATGTCACCTTCGACTCTTCTAGTTCATCACCATCGTCGCCATGGATGCAAACACAGGAAACACAAACACAGATGCCATCAGCTCCTTCCATGTTGATCTCATCATTCTAGTTTGCTCTTCTTCTGCTTTTTCACTGTCGTCGTCTTCTTTTATTTTTTGAGGGTTGGTAAACAGTGAAAGTAGTACATTTCCAGTCTCTTAATTTTTCTAACAAAAAATATGATCGTTGAAGTAGAGCCATTCAGAGAATGGCTGAAAAATTAAAGAATTAAAGTGTTGCAAAGCTCCAGTCAAAGTCTGCTGAGTGTTTATTGTTTTTTCCTGATGGTTCTGTGAGACAAACCATCTGGCATGTCGGCTTACTTTTAAATAAGCCTGTGCAATTAATTAAATTTAATTTTTGTCATGGAAATTTGGTTTACAAAAAGTCATGAAAATGAGAATATTTTGATAAAAACAATTATCACACAGTGTGTTTGCTTTTGAAGTTTAATTTTGCTCTATTAAAATTCAGAGCACCCCTTTTCTTTTCACAGCATTTCAGCACTTGTGCTGTCTGTCCAAGCTAAAACTGTTTCCATGCTAGACTGTGTTTAGTTTCCGCTCAGAAGAGAAGCAGAGAAAATCCTAGGGTGAAAACTTTGGTCTCAAGGAGCTTTAAATCTACTGTTGGACTGCTCCCTGGAAGTAAGAATAGGTTGTTACCAAAACTGGAAAAAGGAAAATGACACACAGTAGCATGTGGAGACAAGAGACCAGATTTATATTGGAAATAAGACTCCCACTCTGAGTCACTTTGAGTTTCTTGGGGCTGCAGGAAAATTTGTAGGTTGACAAAGGGGAGCAACATCTTTGCCTGTTGGGGATGATAGTGCTTTCATATATTGTTCATATGATGAATTCAAACATTGGTGCTGCTGTTACAAATGCAGCTATATTATGATAGAAACAGTAACATCCTGTTCCTGTCTTTGTTTTTTTTTCTTTTTTTTTTTTTTCTTTTTCCAGAGGTGACAGGCTTCCTGCCAGTACATCAATACAGACCTGTCACTAAACAAATTGTCAAGTCATACAGATCCCATAAATGATGACAACAGGATGTTGGCTTGTCCTGTATACACTGAATGTAACAGAAGCACAACTCTTGGATTTGACCTTGGTGCAGATTTTCAGCTATAAAGACATTTTTATTACAAGAGAAGGCATTTATTTAGACTCAACATGAGCTTCATTATGTATTAAAATAGCGGTTTTATATTGATAGATACAGATAGATAAAAATTAATGCTGATGTCCACTGGATACCATCTATAGGGAACACTAACCGGGTGCTTTATGCACTTATGCAATCTGTCGATTCACCACTCCAATACTTGGATAAACAAAACTAAAAAAGCCCTCATTTTTCTTTCCTTCTCTGTCTTCTCAGCATGTGTATTTATGTGTGGGGGTGAATTGTTGTCTGCACTCGGAGGCGTACTTCTCGCTTTTTCCTTTGTTAGTGTGAAAGTGTTGGTGTGTACAGTGCGCATCTGAAGACTTGCAAGTGTGTGCTTTGACCCTTATGGTAAGAGACGAGAAGGGAGGCAGAAAGAAAACCACAATAAGTGAAGCGTGGAATGTGTTTGGTTGGGGATTACACTGGCCCATGTGCATTGGGAAGCACAAAGGGGAGCTTCTGCTGCCAGACGAATGAGAGGCTAACAGTGCTTGGTTTCAGCTTTGTGTGGCTTCAGTTGAAACTCTCTCACACATGCAAAAATACGAAAAAGACTGTTTCACTCTTTCAATATATCTGTTTATCACAGTTGTGTTGGAATATGTCATTTTCTCCTTATGTTTTAAGATGTTGCTGCATGCATTGAAATCATGTCGTCTCGGGATTCTAGACATTTCTCAAAACAGTCCCTTAAAGTTTAGTATTGATGCTAAAGGTCTTCCCAGAATTTTTGTGAAAACATTAAGTACAGACACACTCCTTATGAAATAAGATACGTAATGCTGAGAACTCATTTTAAATCCCTGTAAATTTACAGCAGAGAGAACTATTTGCTGTATTTTGATGAGTCATGATTAGTAATCAGACAAAATTACTTTTTTTTTTTCAGGGATGTTGGTCTATTTGCAGTTAATTGAAATGCAGGGATTCTGTAACTATCTGTCATCTTCATGGTTTCTGCAAGCCTTAACCCTCTATGCTAATTAATAATTAGCATTCAGTTTAATTAAGCAAGCACTGATAAGCAATATCATGAACTACACTGGGAAACAACAGATGTGCATTTTTAATTTGTTTTCTAAAGCAGCAAATCCTTATAGAGCCATCCATCCATCCATCCATCCATCCATCCATCCATCCATCCATCCATCCATCCATCCATCCATCCATCCACCCATCCATCCATCCATCCATATACATACATATATCTAGTGGCCTTTCTGTCATCCCCTGCATCAAACGCTTTTGGTACAGTGCCTCTGTCACTGTGTTCAGCTTTTAGACACTTTGAAGCAATTTCATGAGTAATAATGGAAGTTCAGGATTGCAGTAATGACAGCAGACAGGCCAAATCTCAGTAATACAGCTGAGTCGAGGCTTGGGAGCTGGGGATGTTGGAGAGTCCTTAGAAAAAAAAAGGATGCTGTCTTTCAGTTGGATTAATTTATGTATAAAGATATAATAAAATATATAATCTTGTCCTCACCAGGTCTATAGTTTAGTTAAAAATAGCCATGGATGAACAACACATGCGAGATTACATTTCATGATTGATTAACAAACTGTAAGCCAAATGAAGAAGTTTGAACAACTAAATACCCTAAAAAATAATCAAAGTTTAATGGCCCAGTCAAAGTTTAGACCTCAACCACATAGCTGCACAACCTTAGTAGAGCTGTGCAAAAACAAATGTCCATAAATACTCAATGTTGTAAAGAAGAGTGGGCCGAAATTTTTCACAACAATGTGAGACACTGATGACAACATGGAAAAAAAACTGAAAGTTATTGCTTTTATGTTATTAAACTTTTAGATATCACCTTCTCTCACTCCTCTTTGGCAGAATCCAGTGTTTAAAATTAATAATAAAACAATCAATGTCCCCAAATGAAAGCAAAGACGAGAAGTTCCCTTGGGAACTTGTATTTAGTGACAGCTCTGTAATGACCTTTTTATTCGATCAAACAAACATACATCACCTGTCAGTGGCTGGTATATACTGCCTGACTGAAGGAGACCATTAAAGAAAAAAAAAAAAGACTTTCAAAACTTCCAGAATATCACTTCAGCCTTAACTCTAAAATTAAGTTCTTTTTCGAATAAAAAACAAAACAAACACACAAACAATTTACATTCCAACCAACACGATGTCTAACGTGGGTCTTGCATATACACCTATATACACCTACACACATAGTCACCTATACACACCTTTCTGCTGAATTTAACTGAATTCATCACCAGCATGTTTTCCATCCAGTTAAGATGTTTTGGTTCCCTTATACCCCTTTGTCATAGTTTTTTTTTATTTTTTTTTATTTTTTTTTTTTGGGGGGGGGGGGAGTATAATGTCTGGTGAAAAACTAACATGACTTTATTACAATAGCCTTTATTGTGGCCAAGAAAGCCATGTTTCTTAAGTGGGAAGTCACACCACAACTATCAAAAACCGTGCAAATTTATAAAAGATCCAACAAGCCCTAATGATAACTTACTCCAACGCCATAAAATCAGATTTCTTTTCCAGGAATTAATTGAGAGCTGATTCCCATTAGTCCTGCTTGGTATACCTTGAACTGACGGGTGATGTCAAACTGAAAACAATGATATCAGCTTATTGTTACTAAACATGGTTCAACAAACTATTGAATCATGTGGTGTAGTTGGCCTTCACAAATTGCTTCTGGATTGAGGCTCAATTTTGACTTGTTAAGGACTCAAATATTATTATTATTATTATTATTATTATCATTATTATTAATTTTGTGCTGATATGTAACACTGATTAACTGAAAAAAAAAAAAAAAGGTATAAGGTTTTTTTTTTTTGGCATGAATGCATCCAGTACAGGGTAATCCTACAGCAGCCCAGAATGTTAAACATGTATTAGTCAAAGTCAACTGACTAGGACAGAGCATCTAAATGGGGTATGGGATCTGACACAGTGCCAGGTCACGTTTCATGGCAGCAATGGGGAATAATTCTGTTGGCAGGATGCAGTGGTCCACAGGTACCAGGTGGATCTGGCTTTGCATACAGCGCACTGGAGTGAATTACATGTCAAACAGTGCGGCACATATGGTAGTGCAGAGCAGTTAATAATGTGGTCGAATCAGCAGTGTTATATACAGCTGCAGCCCCAAACGCTGTGACATAGTTGTGATAAAGCTGATCATATTTTTTTTTTCTCCCCCCCCACCCCTCTCCTTTTCCTTCTTTGTGTCTCCACAGCAGCAGATGGCGAGGAAACAACTTCGGCAGGTGGGATTTTTTTTTCTTTTTTTAATCTGTTAACATGATCTCCCTTCATTTGTTTTTGGTGTGTATTTGTAATGATGTGCAAACAGCAAAGAAATGGAGGCAGAGAGCAGAGAGCTCATTTGGCTTCTAGATCTTGACCAAGTCCCTTCCTTCCTTTGGTTCATTCTTATGCTTTCATTGATCCACCAGTCATGCCTGGTCAGCAGTACTCACTTCAGTTCATAAGGCAGTGCAATCTGAATTTTCTCTAATAAGTAAATTATTTGTATGGTACAGAGATTTATGATTCAGATGCTCATAGTTGTATTTATTTTATTTTTTATTTTTTTACAAATATTGCTTTTTATTGATTGATTTTCAGCACAGGTAAATATTCTATAAATCTGAGTATTTAGCATAATTTTTGGGGCTGGTCAGGAAAATTATTTAGAGTGTGTGAGCGCCAACTTAATATTCCATTAAAGCAAAAACAGCATCTACAGAAAAATCAGTGTCTTCCTCCTAGAGTTAAATATGCTGCATTCATAAATACATCCCTTTTCCATCAGTATAAACATGCAGTGCATCTGCTCTCAGAGGATGGCCTTCTGCTGCGTATAATGTTTTTATCTAGTCATTATAAAAGTATTGATCTCATACAGATACTTCCTTTTTAAAACATATTCTTAAGAGAATTATTTTAGATTTGGAGAAACTGCCTCTTCTTATTGAATGAACAAATGGATGTACAACGGCTTTGTGACACAAGCAGGACCAAGGGAAACAACACTAAACAAAAACCTTATTTATCTTCATGAGTTCTGTAATTAAATGTCACTTAACAAGTACAGCAGCAGAATACAGACTAAGTAGTTCTCAGAGCATCCTCAGCATCTAATTGTCTTTGTCTGTGCTTCTTTCATTAATATTAATTCTGCTGGTTTATTTGCGATCAAGGAGGTTAAAACAAGGGTGATTTATTTTAGAGCGGAAAAAAACCCCAAAACTAAAGCATCCTTCTTTTTTTTTTGTGTAGATTTATGTGATCTCTGACTGCATTAGAATGGAAACACAAATATGTTTATACATGTGTATACACACGTAAACACATTAAGTAATGTCATCTGAACAAACATTTTTTTCAGTGAATGTTAATCCTGAAAAGCTTAATTTCAAACAAAGCATTGTCATTGAAAATTAATGTAGATGTCAGTGCTCATATAACAACTTTGTCACCAAAGTCAGTTTTATTGTTCATGTTTGGAAAAACAAATGTGATGTGAAACAGACTTGCTGAAACTATCAAAGATATCTGTATATTTAGTTAAGTGACGATACATTTCTACTTATATATTTAATAATCATCATTGGTAATGTTTTGGCATTGTTACTCTTCTCCTGTTGGTACTGTGACACAATTTATGGTCATTAATTTGCAACTTTTTTACTGTTAATACACTGTTTAAACATTAATATATTATTGTTGGCTCCAAAACATGCTCCATAACTGCATTTATGGATGAATGAATTCATTCATTCATTCTGTGCACATTTCAGATTAGAACAGAGAGACGTGACAAAGTACTCAAAAAATAATTATCGGGTTTGAAAATGACCTGAATTAGGTGCGGCTTGTGACCACTGACCTGGAACTGGACTGTTAGAAAAAATAGGGCAAAGTGATGTGAAAAACCAAATTACTTCTGATGGGTTTGAAGAATTTAGCATATCAGATGTTCTTTCACAACCTTCTTATCTGTAATCTGCATAATCTGAAGCTTTGTCTGGATTTAAGAAGGGGGGCATTATTGAGTCTGACCTGTATTCATGTGGGTCTGCAGATCTGATTGTACTGTTTCTTGCAGCTAAATTGTTAAAACTGAAATTTGAGGTTGAGAGGGAAAACCTGCTTAATGTGCTAAATTTATGGACAGTACAATACCAAATATTATTGTGGGTTTTTTTGTGTGTGCACGCTTTATCATAAAGTTATAAAGCTACTTAAGATTTTTTTGCTTTAAGGGGATCTGGTCATACTTTGAAGAATGTGAAATTAGATAAAATCCCCTAGGAAAAAAAAAAGTAGACTAGAAAGTTACTTTGATGGCTTTGTTGCAGATGATCAATAGAGAAATGGTAATATCTGGACTGAGAGTGAAGCTAAATGATTAAAGTAAAGTTAAAATACACCCTTTGGTGCAGAGGGTGAAGCACTAATGTTTGGAGCTGTGGTATATACAGTATAATCATGTTAAAAAAAAGTATACTCCTACAATTCTCCATTTTTACATATCAGGACATGTTATAATCTGGTCTAATTAGGTCTTAATCTTGAGAAAGTGCAGCTGCAGAGGAACAACACATGGCATATCATACAGTGTCATTATTACTTAAAAAAGAACAATACAGAGTTGAAATAATTCTTGGTCTCTTATTTGGTGGCAAGGAGTGTAAACTTTCTAAAGGGAACAATCAAAATGAATCAAAGCAGTTTTAAATGAAAACAGAGTATTCATTATATCCGATTCTGATACGAGAATCAGAAATTGCTTCAATACTGCCAAAAATGCCGGTATCGGTATCGGTATTGACGAGTATGGTAGTCCAGTAGTCCAGGCACCAACAGACACCAAGTAATTTATACTTAATGATTTATTTACTGGTTACTTCTGTTACACAACCAGCGAAAAAAAAAAAAAACTTTTTAATTTTGAAATACAGTTTTATATTGTTCTATTTGAAAATAAATATAGACATCAACGGCTTGGATTTGCTGTATTTATTCATGTTTTACAAACAATGATAATTATATTACAGTCAGGTAGACAATTTTTTAAATATCATACTCAGGATCGGTACTCAGTATCGGCTGATACCCACAGCTCAAGAATCTGAATCGGTATCCGAAGGGATAAAATAGTATCGGAACATCTCTAATGGAATAGCAAAATAACAATTGATGTTGTGCAATTGATCAGTGAAAAAATAAATATCTATTTTAGGCCTCTGACAAAAGTCAAAAATGTCATTCCACTTAAAGGTGGGGTAGGTGTTCTTTGAAAAAACGGTTCCAGCAATCCAACTCAAGTGAGATTTTGAAAATATACACTCCCTCCCTCCTTCCAAAGGCTCCGCCTCCTCCTCTTCAGCCCACCCCTCGGAAACCACGCCTTCACATGATTCACGACTACATGAACCACAGGGAGGGAGGGAGGGGTGGGTGGGAGTGCATTGATATTTGATGGACTTATTAGGCAGCCAACGAAAGTAATGATGATCACTATTTTGATTGGTCAGAGTTTTTCTCTGATTATACCCTCTAGACCGGAACCAAAACATTTAGTATTTTTTTGCAAACATTTTATTTCAGTGGGTGCAATGGGAATGTGAAAAGGTTTTCAGGCAATATTGTAAAAAGTGCTGCAAAAAAAGAACACCTACCCCACCTTTAAGTGCTAGAGTGGATATGAGAACTGTGTGCAGGTACATTTCTTAATGGTCAGGTTTATGGGCTCTGATTCCAATTTTGTCATAAAGTATTGATCCAGTTACGTGGAAGCAGGGCTATGAACTCCCCTGCTTTTTATATTGACAGTAGTTTGCAAAACATTCAGTAGTCGACATGCTTGAACTTAGAATACGATGGCGGTGACTAGAAGATGATATGCCAGTACAAACGGGCATTATATTCACTTCCCGTATACTTACAAATTTAAATTCAATTTGGCTCTTCTTTCAGGTCCCTATCGATCCTACTTTGAGTCTTGTCAGAGGCATAAAAAAGCAATTTAATTTGATTAAACATTAATTGTCATATTGCTTCAAACACGTCATTCGCTCACTCAAAACGGCTCTGATTCACATTGTTTTGGTTGCTTGTGAAAGCTTACGATCCTTACCATCTAATGATTATATTATGGATAAAACTATGATGGCAGTGGCATTACAATTCTATAAGCACTGAGCACACTATGTTCATATATCATACTTCCTTCTTCAGAGGAATTACCTGACAGGTGTGTGTTTGATATGATCAACTATATATAATGTTAAATTGTCTCCCTAAAGCCCCTTTAGGGTCTGATATTATCCAGTTAAATTCTGACCTTACGGTCTGAGATAACACAACTGTCCCAGAGCACAATTATCCCTGAAGTTTTGGATGGCATTATTAACATGACTAGTTGATACATCAAATTTCCTGACAGTTTGGGACAACAGGCCAACATTAAAAGGCAATTTGCAGCAATGTCCAGCTTCCCAAATGTAATAGAAGCAATTGGCTGTACTCACATTGCTATAAGGGCTCTGAGTGAAACAAATTTGTCTATGTGAACCGCAAAAATGTGCATACAGGTCAAAGTTATTTGTGACTCAAACATGAGGCGAATTCACCCACCCTAATTTCCAGACGGACCATGATTTATAAAGAGAAAATTGCTTGGAGGTGTGCGCACACATGGTTTTATAAATCAGGATATTTTTGGCATATGGCATTTTCAGCATTTGGGCGCACAGAAACTTTTTGTAAGGATACTACGCACAGTTTTACAAATAAACACAAACTAAACAGCCAGAAATTTTTTCTGGTGTCCCGAGACATGAAATCATTATTTTTGTTTTCAATATCTAAAGGTTTTAGAAATTTTTTTCATACATAATTTCTTATAGGTTATAAACATTGGAATGATAAATATAAAAACTCTATTCTTCTTTTTCAGCTAATTTTATTTTTTGCAGATGCTCCTGGGACTAAGGGTATAGTTTTGACCTTTTATGTGGCATTTCATCTCTGCCAAAAAAAATCCTCTCTGCATTTCTCTGGATCCTCCTAAACGGCTGCTGCTCTCCATTGTGACCTCTCCTTTTGGATATTTGTTTGATATATTCAAACCATTTTGTTTCTACATTTTTCCTACCCTTATCACTACTAAGGGCATTTGTCTCACACTGTCAAATACTGTCAGGTTCAAACACCAGAGAAGAAAGGGCACACGAGAATGGGAAGCCAAGGACTGACTGAAAAAGTCTAATCATACAAGGACTCATCCTTGATGTAATATTAGCGGTGCAGTGCCAGCTTTCATCAGTGGAGGTGCAGGATGGGGGCAATCACGAATGAGCTCATGAACCAGTGAAGCCATCTTAGAGAAAAAAGAGGTTGGGTTAAAATAGATTTGACACAATTAGGCCATGTTAGATTTCTCTGTGAAGTGGTTGAGTGCACATTCAGAGCAGAGGAGCTTAAATGCAAATTTCAAACTCTTGAAGCAGGTGAAATTTGTGAAAGTGTGTTTTTATTTTTTATTTTTTTATATATTTTATGAAATATTAACAAGGTGGTTGATGGGCCAGTTTGCCACTGTCAATTCAGTTCTCTGCAAGGTGGAGGGAAGAAAAATAGAAATCCAAGAGTTTACAGTTTCATTTTGAGTTGTGCTTTAGATTCTTCTCATTGCTGTCAAAATCAAATGAATCTCCTTGAAAAAAAGTTTTTTTCAATAAAAGGCAGTGAAGTATTGCTGGTGGATCAAAACCTGTGTGCACATGTTTTGTCACAGTAAACGCTCACCACCCAGCACAACCTCGGCTACCTCTCTGGGATCAACAGAAATCTGTAACAAGTAACAGCTAGCAGAACATTGTTCACTTTGTTCATTACAGAAAAATGTTCTACTCTGTTCTCCACAGAAATCCAGAGAAAACATGTCAATTAAAAATAAAGACATGACCAGAGGCTTCATAGATTTGTTTAAGCTTTTCTGCTTTTAAAATGCACTTTATAATGTAGTTTTTTAAATTAAACAATGAAGGCATAAAGCATTGAGCTAACATTTGCCTCTCACTCTTATAAAATCAGTATCCCTTAAACATTTACACTGACCAAATGCTTGGGACCGCTCTCAGCTAAGATGGCTTTAACCCTGAAAATGTCAAGTCTTTGTGATTGATTTCTAAGGGAAGAAAAGATTCTTTCCTGTGTTTATCCATTGGTCAGGTTTTCACAGTTGATTGATTGGCCACTACTTTCTGCCAGAAAAGAAATCCAGGCGGACACGACGCAATCTCACATCAATCACTGAGCGAGTGTTGGCTTGTACACCTGAGCCGCAGCTGACATTAACACAAGAAAGCTGCTCATGGTTCTTCTGAACATGCATCACAGTCATGCCTCACACAACATACAACAGTGACTAGAACAATCAGTGATGATGTGTAATGTTCAATTTTTTTGTCCAGTTCTTTTGGAAAGACTTGCTTTTTTTTTTTTTCTTTAACTTTAGTTCTTTCCAACCAGTTGCTTCCATTATGGCTGGTAGCACTCTGTTCCTTCATGGATTTTTTAAATATAAATGTAATTCTGTTTATAATGCTAAGCTTTTCAGGAAGTAAAACCAACATTGTTATTCGTTTATATATTTTTTTATGCATTTTAATAAGAACTGTTATAATCTTACTCCACTTATAATAGCAATTACATACTCTATCTCCATCCTATTGCTATTGTGTCTGCTCCATAACCACACAAATTAAATGAATTTAAAAGCAACACAGGGAAGGCAAATCAGAAGAACCTCATAAAAATCATGACTAGCAAAGTAATTGAAACAAAAAGCATTAAATGTGTCTTTCTAAGTATGAGGTCTTTCCCTTCTAAATCTCTTAGTGAATGACTTGATGTAATCATAAATTGGTTTATTCTGCCTTACTGACACTTAGCTGCAGCAGGACGATCACATTAGTATCACAGGGTGTGAAAAAGGAGTGCCAATAATCTACCACTCAAATCTGTAAGACTCTTTTTGTTGTAGTGTATTGTCCACCTGATCCTTACTTAATTTCTCTCTAAGTGTTCCTTTTTTTTTTTTAATCTTAGTGCTGAGTACAGATAGTTATTCTGGAAGGCATTAACATTCACATCAATGTTGAACACGATGGCCTAAATGTTGCTTTCAAGTCTATATAAGACTATGGTTTTTCACAAAATGTCCATGGGCTCACTCATCGTTTTCTTTATGCTCTCTAGTTCTGACATGTGGCATTAAAACTGAATTATCCACAATGTTTCCTCACAACTTAATCATAACCAATCATTTTTTAATACCCTTTAAATGCCCATCAATTAACTACACAGCATCTGAGAGGAAACTCCACTATTGTAGGTGTTTATCAGAGGGTACTGCAACTAAATTTAAGGCAACAGTTCTGTTGTTGCTTTCTTCTCCTTCATTGGCTGATAGAATGCAAGACTTCTCTACTCTTTACCTGCATAAGATGATTGTCTACTTGACAGTATGGCTTTAATGCGTACAGCTGCCACACTAAGAAAAAAAAAAGATAATAAGTCAGAGGAAGCCAGCTGCCTGGTTTAATTCAAAGCTGTGTACCTTAAAGCAGACTTTAAGAAAGCTGTAAAGGTTATGGCGTTCCATTAGACTGGAGGAATCTCATTCACTCTGTAAAAGATAGCCTTTTAACATACAAAAGAGCTCTTTGTATTGCTAGAACTGCTTATTATTCAACATTAATCTAACCAAATAAGCAAAACCACGGGTTTTTTTCTGTACTGTTGCCAAGAAGTCATAACTCCCTTTATCTCCCAAGAGTCATAACTCCCTTTGACTCTTAGTCATGATGACTTCATAAACTTTTTCACAAATGATTTTGTTTGCATTAGAGAGATTGACCATCTACATAGAAATTAATTGTTCGATGAGTTCCAGTCAGGATTGAGATCACATCATAGAACAGAAACAGCTCTGGTTAAAATCACCAATGATCTCCCCATAGTTCCAGACAGTGGACTGGTTTCTATACCAGTCCTGTTAGATCTCAGTACTGCATTTAATATGGTTGATGACAGCATTCTTTAAGAGAAGCTTGAAAATGTTATTGGTATTAAAGGAACCACATTATCTTGATTTAAGTCATCTAATAGATTCCAGTTTGGTCTTGTGAATGTGGGTCTTCCTCATACACCAGAGTAGTTTATGGTTTTCCATCCATAAAGTCAGGTGAGACCTGTATACTCAAACAAACATGTCTTCCTGATATATAAAGATTTGGATAACTGTTAATTTCTTGTTGCTAAAGTCAGACAAGCCAGAGGTTGTTGTCTTTGGACTTGAACACTTTAGAAATAGACTGTCTAGTCATTAAATAACTCTGGATGGCATTACTTTGGGCATATAGTACTACTGTGGGGAACCTTGTAGTTATTTTTGATCAGGATTTGTCCTTTAAATTACACATGAAACAGGTTTGCAGAACCACTTTTCACCTTTTGAAATAATACTCAAATAAGTAAAAATCCAAGTGATGCAGGAAAACTAGTCCATGAACTTGTAACTTCAAGTTTGGACTACTACAATTCCTTGTTAGTAGGTTTTGCTACAGCAAAATGGCAAAACAACAACAAAACAAAGGAAGATTAGCAGGAAATGTGATATTTCCCCAGTTAGTTTCCTTAATTTTCTTCCCATTAAATTCAGGATAGAATTTAAAATTCTTCTCCTCACACATAAAAATCTGAAGGGCCAAGCTCCCATTTATCTTAAAGAATGTTTTATTCTGTATCTTCCCAATAGAGTACAAGTACAGCAGGCTTACCTCAGGTTCCAAGAATTTCCAAGATTAGAGCCTTAATTTATTAGACTCTGCTCTTGTGGAACCAGTTAGAGGGGACGTCTGCATCCCAAACACTATCTTCAATGTTAGGCTTAAAACCTTCTTTTTGATAAAGCTTATAGCTTCACAGGTAATGTATATGCTCTTCTTATATGTATATGTCATTATTATTATCTTTGTTTCCTATCATCTCAGACCCCTAACTGGTTGTGGCAGATGGCCACTGTCCCTGAGTCTGGGGGCCCGATCATCCGCCAGATCTGCTAAAGTCGCTCTTTAGGGATAGCATGTAGAGGGAAAGGCGTACCCCCACAAAGAACGCAATCTTCCACCTTGCTAAACCCGCTATCCCACCCGCGCTACCCGCTACATTATGCATAGGAGTGGTTAGGGCGTTCCACTTGTTAAACCAATCAGTGCGTCAGTAGCCATTGCCTTTAAGAGCAGGTTGCGCTACCCACAAACCGCTACCCGCAAACAGCTACCCGCAAACCACAATGGAGCGTCTTTTCATCCAGATTGGAGCAGCTCTTGTTTGCAGCTCATCTGGAACTCTGCTGTAGAGCTTCCTCCTCTTCTTTCCTCCTCCTCCTCCTCTGCACTGATATATACATATAGTAGTGGGTAGTGGGTAGCAGGTGGTCTGACCACCCGCTACCCGCAACCCTAAACCCTAAACCCGCTATCGCAAGATACCGAGTTTGCAGTAAGGGCAAAAGACAGTCCCATTGCCACACCTATAATGTGAGTAAGGGAGTCAGCATAACGGGTAGCAGCTTTAGCGAGCTGAAGATTGCATTCGCGGTTAGCGGAGGTTCCTATACCCGCAAATTGCGGTTAGCAGCAAGTGTTAACGGGTAAGGGGAAGTGTACGATCGGCGCCTGGTTTTGCTGGAGGTTTTTTAGTCTGTTAACCAGGTTTTCTTTCTCTACTGTCACCTCATGATTGGGCAATCAGATTATGCAGGAATTTCAGTGAACTGGACTTGATTGGAATACAATTTAAAATTAACTAGATTATACATAACTTTATAAATTCAGAATACTTTGCAAAGTACTTTAATATGACTGTGTTGTGAACTGGTGGTGTACAATTAAAGTGAACTGAAATGGAATTGAATTAAAAAGTGAACTGTTGTCCATGTTTTGACCATGGTTTTTCCTTTTAGCCTGCTTTACAGTTCAATGCTGGACAGGGGGGTCACACACAATGACTGCATGATGTTTTTAATGTCCTGTCACTTCCACAGGTGATATTTATTTATGTATGTATTCATTTATATATTTTGACTTAAGAGTGTTTAGTTAAATGTTTGCTATTGCTGCATAAAGAGGAGAAAAAGCACAGTCATTCAAGAGAGGATCTTTTTCACAACCTTAAATTAACAAACTTCCCTGTGTTTGAATAATAAGATCCAATTTCATATAAAGAGACTGTTTCATGGTCAACTGCCATTTCTAGCTCCAGGGTCAACCTGCCTTTATTTTGCTGTTGTCTTGTCAGTCTGACGGCTCTCCAGAACTACTCTGTCAGTCTTTTCCAATTTCCATTTCTGAGTTCTGTGTTTTATTATTCTTTGTCTTACCTTTGTTTTTTCTTTTTATTCCTTTTTGTGGAACAAGCTGCATTTTGCTTTACTATTAGCACCAAGGCAAATTTGCATGCTTTTAGCAGTGTGTGTGTGTGTGTGTATATAAGCTCAGTGTCTGTTCATAATTAGTTTCTGGCTTTTCCCCCTAACATGTTCTTATGTGTGGATTTAATATGCAACTTCATACATTAAATCGGCCACTTGTAACAAAAATTTTGGACTTAAATGTAGTTGTCGTTGAAAGCAAGCTCTCTCCACATTTCTCACATGCTCACTTTGGCTTTTTCTCTCCCTCTGATCCCCCCCCCCCCCCCCCCTTTCCTCTTGCTTTCTGCTTTATGCACTCTCCATTAAGAAGGTTGTCAGTACAGCATGGCGCAGCTATAGATTGTCACATCCAAATAGCCCTGAAACCTGTCAAACCTCCTTTCCCTCTGAGAACAGGGCCTCAGCAAAAGCTATTATACGTTCCTTTGTTCAACTGATTAGCCACCATTCTCATTATTACTGTTACAGGGTCTATCTTAGAAATGACATGACTTTAGTCGGATTACCTCATTGTAAATGTCATGTAGAGGTTCAATAATTCTACTGAAAGACAAAAACAAACTTAGTAGTATTGCTTGGTTAGTGTTGATTATTTACTTTCTGAACTAAATTTCAACATATAGTGTACATTTTCCACATTGGGGCTACCCTTAAATGATTGGCCAGATGATGTAGTATACAATTTAAGATAACACCCATTTGTGTGACATTGTCAAATGTTGTGCTCATTGCTGTTAATTTGTCAAACTGACTTAGGAGTGCAGGCTATTTTCACCTTTGAGGTTTTGTCGTGTTGTTTATCACCTACAATGAAAGAAAGAACCCTGTCAAAGCACAATTTACCTGTCAACAGTATGATTACTGTTGTATGATTATAAAAAGACCAAAAAAGAAATTGCATTTAAAGATTAGAAGTTCACAAGAAGACATACTCATTTCCCCAGCTAACATCCAGTGATGTGCTATTGAGTTTTGCCTTCATACCTCAATCTTTAGAGACAGACTCAGCACAGTAGCACAACTCAATGCATAAAAAGGTGAGAACAGCTTTTGGTATATCTTTGATTTATAAAACTTATATCTCGGCTTCAAGAGATGGTCACCTACATTTTGCCAAATGCTGCAGGTTAGAAAAATACAAGATTTAGATTGTTATTATTATTGTTATAGGTGCTGACAATTTTCTGTCATACACCATACATGTGGTTAGAATAGCCTTGATTCAAAGCCTTAGTCAACATCATCTGTCCCTACTGTGAGGAGAAAGAATTGATTAAAAAAATAAGAAATTATGGAAAAAATACACTTTTTCTTGACTGACCCTTGGTCTGGTGAGGCATAAATAGACACTTATTTTCAGCAGGTAGGTTGGCCTGTTGTGAGCTTTTAACATGTTTAAACCCCTGTTAGTCTCACTGCAAACATCCTAAGAAGATTAGCAAGGCTAAGAAGATCCTTTCCAGTCTTCTGCAATTTGGGACTTTTAGTTTTATTTAGTATTTTAGAATTCCCAATTTTAATGTGACGAAAGTACAGTACATGCACCCTAAAATTTAGCATACCCAGCTATCTTGGATTAGGAATGTCAGCACAGTGTCATTTTCAGGTCACTCCAACGCTGCTCCTTTTGGGTTCACCATCATTCTCTTACTGGTTCAATTTACAGCTTTAACAAGGTTTCCTTAAGGCCCAATTTCTTGCACATTTTTTTTTCACTTGCAGACGAATAATGACTGTTGTGAAAGAATTGTTGCAAAATGTTTCAATTGCAGTTCCAAATCAGCGGTCCTATGCGTACAGTGTGAGTGGTGTTGCAACAGATGTCTCAAAGGTCTTGTGACCAAAGACAGTCTGGAGTAATTTTTTGTCACTGTCAGAAATCCTAAGACGTCATCTGCTGACTAGCTAAATAAAATGCAACATGAAATGCTGTAATACTTAATGCGATTATCTACCTAAGTGTGACCGAGGCAACATTATCCTCCTTTGACTCCTTTCCTTCTTTTTTAAAAGTATTTTCAGCACTTTTAAAAGCTACCACTAAAGTGCAGTTCATTTTCTAATTTTGCTTATTGTTGATTTACTGTCAATCCATGCTGAGGACCTTATTCTACATCCATTGTAGGCTATGATTTAAAAGGTCTCATCAATGTTAAGGCTACACGTACAATTATTTATGTCATTTTCGAGGTTAAACAGATGTAAGTTGTAGAGTATGAGATCAAATGACCCTCTACATCTGTAGAAGTTGTGCAGTCTATAGGAGACCTAAACCACTTCTCTGTTCTCATGATGGAGATCCTGAGCACTCAAGTGTTCTCACTCAATGCACTATACTTTTCTGCATCATTCCCTTTATCCTGAATGCTCTTTCAGTCTTTGTCCCCCAGAGCATGATGCATTACCATTTTTGCTGTGTGTGTGTGTATAACTGAGGTAATTTCCATTGTCTGCATTTGTTTTAGATGAGGGTGATTTTCCATCTCATGGCCTGAGACTTATTCAGGTGTCCTTTGCTAGTTTGGCAAGCAGGCGCTCATGTGCTTTTTAGTGAGGACTGGCATTGTCTGACTGATCCACTGGATGGCGGAGTGTTGCACTTTGGAGCTGTGTCTCAGGAAGTAGAGTAGCCATTCTTGTTCCTTGATTAACTCCTAACCTTTGCTCGTTACATGCTGTATTGTTCTTGCAAGATACTGAACCTCACATTGCCCCCCATTGTGCTTCCCATTTTTTTTCTTTTTTTGTAAGAGAAAGTTAAGACAAATTCTGTATATCAGTTGATCAGTTTAAAACCAACACTTTTGATTGTGCATTGAGTATAACATTAGCTAAAAGAATAACAAAACAAAGAAACAAAAGAAAACAAACAACAATCGATCATCTTATTTGCTATGATGTGAATTTTGCAAATTTGGCATTACTGTGCATTTCATTCACTGTAACTCAAATCATTGACATAGCAGTGATAGAAGGTCAGTTATTAATCATCCAGCTAACTTGGACGTCCAGGGAGAGCAGCAGAATTCTCACAACTGCAATCACTTAAGTAATCACTAGTTCAGACAGGGCTGTTTTACACCGAGGAATTCAAATAAGGTACACTCTTTATAATTAGCCTTCTATATAGGGATGCAAAAACATGTCAAGTGTATTATAGTATTATATTGGCCATTTCTCATTTAAAATAAAAACTTTTTTTTTTCTGTCCATGTGTAGCAAGTAACCAATCAAGTGCCCTAAATGTCTCACTTTTGTCTTGGCATTTTTCTGTTTCAAGTTGTCTTTATTAATCATGAGGTGATATTAAGTATTCAGCCAGGCTTAAAATGTGAGGATCCAAGCACTTTTACCCTCTTTACATGTCAAAGGACATGTCAGTGTCTGTGTGCTGCTCTGAATGTTTCTCAATGCATATTTAGGAGAAAAAAACTCTTAATTTAAAACTTACTTTACTAATCAAGACATGAACAAAACAAAAATAAAACATGTTCTTTACTATGAATTTAAACTGGTTAAATATGACCTTTATATAAAGAACTACATAGGATATGATATTGTATAAGCACTTATTTAAAGCTAACCTATCTGTGCCCGTAAATGTCCTTTCAAATGAAACTGAAATTGTTATTTTTAAATGGGAAAAAAAAAGACTCCTTTGCACTGTTTTAACAAAAACAACCAGATGCAGAACCATTGTGTAAAAAAACAAATAAACATCAGATGTATTTCATTTTGGTGACAAACTTTACAAATAGTCCTTATCAATGTACAGTCATGAGGACTTATCAATTGGAATTTTATTTTGTTTTATTTTATTACAATTTCTGTGAGTCTTGTAAGGTCTGACCTAGTGAGCTTGCTGGGATGTTCACTCCTGAGAAGATTTCAACTGTCTTGAACGTTTCCCACTTATAAATAATCTTTTTCACTTCAAACTTGCTAAATTTTGATCTTAAATCATAAAAATAAAATAGAATAAAAATAAGTAAAACATTAATTACATAATTAAAATAATAAAAAAGATCCTTGCATGTCTTTCCTCCTTGGCATTGTGTTACTCGTCTTAATGTGCCAAATGTGTCATATGTCTTTTTTTGGAGTTATATTTATTTCGCATTAAGACCTTTTAAGATCTACAGAATTTGATTTTTATCAAGTACTAATTTGTACAACTAGAACATATTTGATTTTTCACATGATGCTGCTTGACTGTTCCATGCAGCTACTCTGCTCTTATGTTACCACTATCAGATAAAGTTGTGTCCTGCTCACAGGGGGTATATGCATTGTAACTATATATAACATTGAGGTCAGCAGCAACAACTGAATTCCACACTCTTCTTATTCTCTTGCCATCCTTAGTTTTGCCTGCCTAACAGCTGTAATACCATCTCACAGAATCTCCAGATGTGATTTATCCACCCAAACGTTTCCCATTTAAATGCTCTTTCAAAATGCAGCCAATAAAACTTTTGGTTTGTGTGGTCACTTAAATCCCTGCCTGTCTGACGCTGTCTGAGTATGTAATTGTCACTGTTGAACTGTCACTGTTTTATTCATGCACGCAGTGAGGTACACCAGTGAATATATCCCCCATGTGTAATATGTTTTTGTATGCACAGTTAATGAGAAGGTGAAAGATGCATCCTCTTATCTGTCTTCTTCTTCTTTTTTTTTTTTACACAGGGCCTTGCCATCCCAACCCTTGCCACAACAGGGGAATGTGTGAGATCAGCGAGACCTACAGGGGCGATACCTTTATTGGTTATGTGTGCAAGTGTCCACCTGGCTTCAGCGGAGTTCACTGCCAACACAGTAACTTCCACTAATCTCTTACCTTAATATGACAAATAAATGTGTTATATATTATCATACATATGCTTGTAAAAGTGTGAAAAATATATGTCTCTTCTGAAACAGCAACATGATATAAGATTGTCCTGGAAAATCTCTGATCGGAAATTTGTCAACACACTGACTTCATGCAGTAAATAAATGTTGAGCAAGTGACAAAAAAGGAATTATTGTTGAAAAGACAAGTTCAGCAAAATGAGAGTGAGTTTGGTGGGAAAAAGAAGAGCTGAGCTCACTTTCTTTTGCTGTGCAAGCTTTTAATAAAAGTCAGAGTCAGAAGGTTTGCTTCTTATGTGATAGAACAGGACATAAGACGATGCACATTGTTCTCACTCCTATTGCAGTTTAGATTTACTTTAAACTGCCTCTCAACCTCTAAGCCCAAACCTGCACAAAGAGAATCAGGAAAGTAGATTCCATGCTCAGCAAACTTTGGTTGTGGTTTATATACATTTTGCAAAGAAAGAAAACAAAGCAAGTCTTTGTTTGCATTTATTAGCTCTACATAACAAATAGAAGAAATGGCCAGGATGAGGCTTTTTTGCATTTTTAGTTTGTCATTTCTGCAGTTGTGAAAATACTTTCACACCAAATTTAAGGTGCATCAACATGTTTCACCACTCACCAAAATAGTCTCTTATTTCCTACCAGTCTGTAAAAGTAAATATAGCTGCTTGTTTGAAAAAAGGAAAGATGTTCATTTATCAGTTGGAAGCGGCAGCAGTTGGTGTGGACTCTAAATAAACACACAGCATCAAAACCTCACTTGTGTATTTTGCACTTTGAATATTATTTCCCTGAATGAGGCATTTGCATTTGGCTTTGTCTGTTCGCATTGAATCTTGCGAGATCCTTCAGCATGTTGAACAAGCCTGTCTGCGTGTGTGTGTGTGCTCAGGTGAGCATTACATGAGCTCACACAACACAGCTGTGCCTCATTGGAGGTGTTCTTGTAAGAGATGGATTTAAAATATCCCGATGCCTAATGTGAGAGAGATCCTTACTGGTGTAGTGGAGAACAGGCACAGACGGACAGACAAAGAGATTTTAGAGATTTTAACTTTGGTCATATGAAGTGTGTGCAGCAGAAAGAGAGTAAAACAGGGGGCTTCTGCCATGAAAAAGTTTGTGCCATCACTCAGTCATTCAGTACTTATTTTCACATCATTGTCATCTTTTGCATTCCATTAGAAGGTGTAAACAAAAGAGAAAATGGAGCAATTCACCATATCTGCTGTATGTTATTGTTTTTGTTTACAAGTAGAATTGTGAGAAATTGGCGAGCATGTAGTATTTCAGCTATTGTTTCCTATTAAGCCCGGAGGGTGGTGAGAATTGGATTCGATATGGACTGAAAACATAATGATGTCTGCCAGTTTCCCTTGTGGTCATTACACTTGAATGCAAGTGAATATATCCAAAGACATGAATAAATCTGTGCCTGGATAATTCTTGCAATTAAATTATGAAAGCAAATGTGTATTGTTCCTGTTTGATGACAGCTGAGCTGGCTTTGTTGCTGTATGTTTCTGGCTTTCAGTGAATGATAGGATTAATGAAAAGGATAAAAGTGGGAAAATCATAGTCTAAGAATTTAGCAGGATGCAAGAAACAACATATGATGAGATGCTTCTTGGTCCCGTTAGACAGTGATGAGACAATAATGTGGTGTATCAGTTTAATGAACAGACAAATCCTGCATGTTTTTGCTTCATCATTCATTAAAACAGTGTTTCCTGAGTTAGTGGCATACATTTTGGGAACTTATGCCATCAATAAGTAACTTTTTGCCACAGAAAGTACACAGACGGATATAAACTATACTACCAGAAGTATTTGCTCACCTGCCTTGACTCACACATGAGCTTTAGTTCATCCCATTCCTAATCAATATGGCGTTGGTCCACCCTTTGCAGCTAGAACAGCTTCAACTCTTCTGGGAAGGCTGTCCACAAGGTTTAGGAGTGTGTTTATGGGGGTTTTGACCATTATTCCAGAAGTGCATTTGTGAGGTCACACACTGATGTTGCTGAGAAGGCCTGGCTCTCAGTCTCTGCTCTAATTTATCCCAAAGGAGTTCTATCGGGTTGAGGTCAGGACTCTGTGCAGGCCAGTCAAGTTCATCCACACCAGACTCTTCCATCCATGTCTTTATGGACCTTGCTTTGTGCGCAGGTGCACAGTCATGTTGGAAGAGGAAGGGTCCAGCTCCAAACTGGTCCCACAAAGTTGGGAGCATGGAATTTTTCAAAATGTCTTGGTATGCTGAAGCATTCAGAGTTCCTTTCACTGGAACTAAGGGGTCAAGCTCAGCTCCTGAAAAACAACCCCACACCATAATCCCCCCTCCACCAAACTTTACACTTGGATCAATGCAGTCAGACAAGTACCGTTCTCTTGGCAACCACCAAACCCAGACTCTTCCATCAGATTGCCAGATGGAGAAGCATGATTCATCACTCCAGAGAACGTTCCTCCACTGCTCTAGAGTACAGTGGTGGCTGCTTCACACCGCTGCATCCGACGCTTTGCATTGCACTTGGTGATGTATGGCTTGGATGTAGCTGCTCCACCATGGAAACCCATCCATGAAGCTCTCTGCACACTGTTGTTGAGCTAATCTGAAGGCCACATGAAGTTTGGAGGTCTGTAGTCATTGACTCTGCAGAAAGTTGGCGACCTCTTCACACTTTGCTCTTCAGCATCCTCTGATCCCGCTCCGTCAGTTTACATGGCTGACCACTTCATGGCTGAGTTGCTGTCGTTCCCAAACACTTCCATTTCCTTATAATACAGCTGACAGTTGAATGTGGAATATTTAGGAGCGAGGAAATTTCACGACTAGATTTGTTGCACAGTTGGCATCCTATCACAGTTCCACACTGGAATTCACTGAGCTCCTGAGAGCCACCCATTCTTTCACAACTGTTTATAGAAACAGTCTGCATGTCAAGGTGCTTAATTTTATACACTTGTGGCCATGGAAGTGATTGGAACACCTGATTCTGATCATTTGGATGGGTGAGCAAATACTTTTGGCAATTTAGTGTATTAAATAGTGTTTGTGAGTTATTCCCCAGTCTGTATAATGCACTCTTACCTCTTGACAACTTGACAAAGAAGACATTTTTAACTTTTTAAAATGTTAATTTTGTATTTTCACAATTTCACAATTTAAGTCTCATATTTTGGACATTGTTATATTAATTCTTGTGTTAATAATAAATAATGGTTCAATCTGCAATGATTCTAAAAGTGATGACAACCTGCAGCTGGCTATGACTGCTGTCAATCAAAAGACCATACCCCTAAATTGTGCATATATATATATATATATATATATATATATATATATATGTATATATATGGATTTCTGCGATGTCAGTAAAAACTGCTGATGCCCAAAATTAATCAGGTCCACCTCACATAAGATATGCTTTATTTGTTCTGTTAGAGCAGGTTAGGGTTAGGGTTATATGGCTTCATATAGGAAGTCAACAAAGGAAGGCTCAGCACTGCAAGCTACAGTGCTACACAAAAGAACCTGCAGCGCCACCTAGCATTGGTAGTGTAATTACAGAGTGGCACAAACAACAACAGACTGGCATAAACGGCAATGTTTGTCTTATGCATTGGCTATGTAAGTAGTTTCTACAAACAGGCATAAATCGGGATTTAGCAGATTTGGTTTCTTGATGAACGTGCCACTGGGACTGGTTTTGAATGTGGATTTTAAAGAGTCTCTTCTCTTACAGGAGCAGCATTTTGTCTCATTTTTTACTGGAACATAGTCCAGGGCTGTTACATCCTATTAAATCTGTGCTTGGATCTAAGGGAGGACACACTAAATACTAACTTCAGAGTCATTTTGTTGCTTGTAGAGCTATTTCTTCTTTGCAGTTGTATGTTCTCTACTTATTCCCACTGTATTTTCTGCCTGTATTTTAATCAAAAAGACTAAAAGATAAATATGAATGTCATTAAAACAGATTAAGAACAAATCTAAGGGTGGTGACACTTACACAGAATACAGTGTGTAGGCCACAAATGATTTTGTTACTGTTGCTCGTAATATCTTCTTGCTCTGTCAGAGCAGAATCCAATTTCACACCTTTAAATGTCTTTTTATACATGTACTTCATATTCTCCTTGTTAGACTGGTTTTATGAAGCACAGCGAGGAAAGAGGACACACATGGACAATAAGACCATCACAAGCTTTTTTTTTTTTTTTTTTTTTTACATTTTTAAATAGGTAAATACCTATAAATGTTTAATGTTATTTATTTATTCACTGATTTGACCACTAAGCACTCCTTTGTTTAGGGTGGATGTCAATAATCTCAGTTAGATGACAGTGTGTGAGAGCAGCCAGCATGCATTTAACAGAGAGTTTTGTTGACATTATTTTACCCAACCACTACTGACACCCATGCCACTGAGTCTCAATCTTGTTTTAAGCACATTTTAGACTGCCAAAATGTGGACTGGCTTGTGTTGCACCTTCCTTTAAAGATAAATGTATACTTGTAATGAGCTTTTAGTAAGTACTGGACTGATTTGGATAAAAGAGACTCTTTTTAGACTGAGCCAAAACCACTCTGTAGAAAGAACAGGATTAGGTTTGGGCTATTGTGACTGCTTGAGTCATTATCATCAAGTCATTTATCTTTCAAATAGCGTGGCGTCATGTCCCTTCGGTGACAGGAGAACAAGTGCGGCCTTATTGGGCGTAATAGCCAAATGCTGTAATGAGCTGTCACAGTGTGAAGATTGGGACTGATTGCCTCAGACGTCATGAGGTTGTAGATCACTGTTCGGACACACTTTGTCAGTCTATCAAGGGCAATTGTAGTACAAACGGGCAGAGATGAATTTTTCAGAGTAAGAGATTTGCTGCAGTGTCTCAACAGAAACAGTTTAATATTTAGGTTGGCATGAACAACACAGGTAATCATCACAATAATTGTGATGCAGTGCCTGGGTTTCTCTAATTCCTGATTAGAGATGGTATATGTGATGCCAGCTGCAAATCACTGCACAAATTCAAACTAATTGAGAAACTGTCTTCAAATAGTATGAGCCTGATCTAACCACGAAAAAAAAAAAGAAATTAACAACTTAATGTTGCTAAATTGCCTCTTAGATGGCTGACATTCTGTATCTAACTCAATATTTAACCTTTCTTTTCCTGCAAGTCTTTTTGAACAGATTTCATCGGACTCATTGATCGATATGTCTTAAAGCAGCAGGGCAGAATTGATCGAGGCTAAATGTTGGATGTGTGGAATACGTTTTCTTTCTTTGTCTTTTTTCTAAATGTGGCCCCAGTATTTGATCCTGCATTGACAGTGACTATCATTGTGTATTAATCGTGCTGCTTGCACAGCTTCTTGGCGCAGGATAATTAGCTGGTGTTTATGGCTATGGCCTGATCTAAAGCACTAGGGAACCATTACTGATATTCAATTCACCTGGGGCACAATGTTGAGCTTCACTCACTGCCTTTCATCTGCTCAAAAGAAAAGAAGAAACCCCATAAAGACTTTATTTGTGCTTACTCTTTGGTGCCCCTTTTAGAACTCCGTTAGTGATCAGTTTTAATGTGTTTTCCACCTGGTGAGGAAGTATCCAACTGTGATTTCATCTTCTTTCCTTGCCTGGTTTTTTCAGTTCTGCACCCTTAGATTCACGGCCTTTACGTGGGTTTTTCATGGAAAGTGAATAACAGAAGTTGAGCTCTGGACTTTTCTACTCTCCACCATGTTTTCAGTGCTAAAGCCCCTCTCTAAGAGAAGATAAAATGCACAATTGCACAAAAACAGCAGTGGTTACCCTATAAACATCATAACTGTTGAATATTTGATCACGATCACACACATTCCTGTCTGCCACAATGCAGTGGTATGACATTATCCCCAACATCCATTTCGCCTCACCCACTGCTCCACCCTACTAGCATACCTAGCTGTTATCTCCACCTCATCCAGTAAAAATATAAATCATTTGCCCTTCTCCAACATGCCCCTCCACCACAGCAGGTGTTATGGTAAAAGTGGCGCCTCAAGGTCTGACGCCACCAGGACCTGTTGTCCAGCGTTTGCATAAGTGTCACTTATTTTGATATTATGCTCAGGAATGTGGAAAACATCGCCATTTCTGATATTGTGTTCCAGCCGTGAACTTTATATCCTGTCTGAGTTTATACTCTGCCTCCATCATAGCGCTGGAGAGGTGGTTGTCTTAAGGTTGTTTGATTTCAGACATTGTTAAAACATTTTTGTCTTCTGATGCCTTGCTGTGATTTCTGCATCGACTGCTCATGGTGTAAGTTATGGCCTCATTTGTACACAGATGAAATTAAATTCACTTATATTTCAGTCATAGTCAATCCTTGTTATTTAACTTTCTTCACTGCCTCACCAAAATCATTAATCCTTTAGTGGTAAAGAACTAATACAAGGTATACATTATTATTACTTGCCACAACAGCAGGTTACTCTGTATCCTACCTGCAGATCTACGGTATGATTTCATGGCGGGAGTGAGAGGTGAAGGAGCATTTGCTTCGGGGCACGTTTGTGACTCCTCCCGTGGAGGGCAACATCAGAATACAGGAAGTGAGGAGCAGAGAGATCGGCAAACATGTAGAATTTCCCCTCGTCTCCCCATGATGGAGTTCTTATTTCCTTTAGATTCAGAAGTTGTGCCGTGAAAGTCGCTGCTTCATAGATCACCAAGAAGCATGAACACTTTCCTCTCCTCCTGCTGCTGTTGTTAAATGTTAATGGCATCTAACTGTGCATTAAAAATCGATCGAAGAGGTAAAATCATGGTAAACATCAGGTTCTGCCACACTGTGCCAGTAAATAGGCCTATATTTCTAGATACGATCTTGCAAATTGTCACTGTGCCCACAAAATCTGGTTCTATTTATCTCACTTGAGAAGGCTCACAAAGTGCTCGTGCTGTTTAGCTTGTGGCTGCAGGGGAAAGTTGTTCGTTTACTGAAATCCATGAAATGTCTTGGATCGCATAAGCAGTACAGCTAAATTTTGTTCCAGGGCAAATTTTTATTAAAAAAAAAAAAAAAAAAAAAAAAAAAAAACAGTTTCGGGGCAGGCTTAACTAAACGGATTAAGATAGATTTAAGAACAAGTTAAGTTTGTGAAAAAGTTTGTTCAAGAGAAACTTGAAACTTGGTAAACGGGCAGGAGCATTGCAGCACTTTAATCATAGACAGTTAATCTGTTCTCAAAATAAAACCAAGGCATTGCTTTAGTCATGGGCCCTCAGGTTTGCGCTTGTAGCTATAAATCCGTCTCAGTTTTAACAGCCTCTGGGTCACGTAGGTTGAGACATTTTCCTGAAATTATGCTGATCTACACAGTAGTCTAATTTTTGCATGCATAAATTAGCATGAAGTTTAAAGTTTTAGCAGCAAGCTGTTCGCTGAGAATAACCTTCTCCTACGCTCAGGTGAGGTCAGAAATGAAATGCACATAATATATTTTTTTGTTGCTATGTTTCAAACAGTAGAAGCTGGGTGGCGAGACAGCACTTTTTCCCTGTATGTCTTTCTGTTTGGGTCATACAGTGAAGACTCTCCTTTGAAAACACTCTTGGACTTCTTGTTCTTTTGTTTGTTCTTCCCGAGATCATAATTTTTTATTTTAAAAAACGTGTCCTACTACCAGGATGAGACATGAGAAACTCACCCACCATTAGATTGCCATGTTGCACGAGATATGTGGTGGACGTAGCCATTTCCAGACACCATTTGAACATTGCATTCACGAGCTAACAGCCCACCCACTGCTCACAGTCTGTGGCAAGAAAGCTGCATTCACAGAAAGAAATTAGTGTGGAGAATCCCGGGGGAAGGGTCTGTAGTCCACCAAGCATCCAAAAAATTGACCACAAGTGAACAGCCAAACCGACAGACGCCAATGATTGCCAACTTGTGGGAGGAACAGTGAATGTGTCTGCAGATTGAAATGGAAAGAGGGATATGCCTACAGGCCCGAGGTAGTGTAGTTTTAGCTGCTTTCATTCTTTAAAGCATCACTCGTTTGTGTCATTGCAAACAGCAGAACTCCGCTTTATGCTGTGTTTCTGTCAGTAATGTCCAAAAGTTGTCATGGCTTCGATGTCTTACTTTTGAGTCTAGAACTTGAGAACGTGATATTTAAACACACAATATTAGAATGCAACTTTATTTTGTGCAAACAAGTGCTAATCAGTGTGCATGAGGGATGGAAAACAAGAGCAAAGGAAAGAACCAACAAAAGAGGAAAATATTCTGGACTTGATAGTGTGATGTGTGCATATAATAATGTCTGTATGTGGGGACATACTGCAGTGGAAGACCTGTGCTGCGGAAGAACGCTCTTTTTCCTGAGAATGCTGAAAAACAATCTGTCTTTTTTCAGCGTGTCACAGAGAGCATCCCAACACACCGCATCTACACTACAGCGGGATGTATCGAGAGTAGTGCTGGGCGGTATACCAGTTCATACCGAATACCGGTGTTTATTTTTCTTATGATATGAATTTTTCATATAGCGTAATACTGGTGAGTATGTACTGTAGCGTACACAATGTTGGGAACGCCGCGCGGCGGAATGTAAGTGCCGCATAACATTGTTTGATAGGGGACTGTTTTGCAGTTGCACTGGAGGCACAACACACTACCAGCTTATGGTTAAACGGTGATGGCTGCAAACAGCGAAAGTCCCAAAGTGGAAGCTCCAAAACGGCAACATGAGACTGAGGAACATTCTTCCTAAACAAGGAGCCGTGTCTGTCGTATGGAAGTTCTTTGGATTTAAAAAAGACGACGTCCAATAAACTACAATAATCTGCAAATGTTGCCGAGCTAAAGTTGTAGCCGCGGGGGGCAACACCTGCAATCTGCTACACCACCTAAGCCGCAAACATTTGTAAGAATACAAGGAATGCATTAAGCCGAGGTTAATTTTTTACAAAATATGTTTTTTCAAGTTGTTTGCAAAATTTGAAAAATAAAAGGGTTCTGTATTTTAACTGCAACTATCATGCATTCCTGATTCTTTCACTTAATTAGAAATCACGAGTGCCACCTCTTTGTAAATAGTATCATTTTGTGAGGCCATGCAAACCTGTATTAATACTAGAGTAAGATATGAATGTTTTCTACAATATTTTCTCCTCGTGACAGTAAAATAGGTCATTCTAAGCCAATTTACTTCAGCGATTCCTCTCTACACATATTAGAAAATGTGGTTAACACCCAGTTGTGCCTTCAAAAAAAAAAAAAAAACGTGATATACTGTGAAACCGATATAATTTTGAAAAATACCGTGATATAAATTTTTGGTCATACCGCCCAGCACTAATCAAGAGCTGAGACAACCATCAGGGTGCAGCTTCCAAAACTGGAGAGCATCTACCATACTTGCTGACAGTTTCATCCCAAGTGGAATTTACACTCTGAACTTCCTCTATTCTTGAAATCACCCACACATTGTGAAATCACTCGGTTATTTTTGCTATACTTGCACCCTAGGTAGGTCATCAATCCATCATAAGGCTCCCATAACAAACAGTACATGAAAATTGTTACATTTTAGTGTAAGGCTCGCTGGAAGTAATCGGAGGTTAGAGTTCAGAGTTAAGATCAGGCAAATCGTAGTTACAGGTAGGATTAAGGTAAATCTGCATTAAATATAATGGAATTTAAAATGTTAGAAACCTGACTGTGTGTGTGTGTGTGGGGGGGGGAGGGGGAGGGGGGACTGTCACAGGCTGTAACTCTCTTAGCCTGCTACAGTTGTTTTTTAGACAGGCTGATTACCTCTTGGGAAATTGGCTACTCTTGGGTGTTTGTGAAAATGGTCTACTAGAAGCAGATGTCTTCTTTCTGCATAAAGAAACCAGAACTGGCTCACTTGGCATATGCTTAATTATATCCGTTGTTGAGACAGTGAAGACGCTTGGTGTATTACTTTGTAAATGGGGATGCAGGCTGCATGTAAGGCAGCTTTTGTCCAATCCGGCACCTGAGAAGCTCTCATCCGTACCAGTTCCTGCTATTAACAGTTAATTTGCTTTTCTATTGTTGAGACGATTTTAAAAGGGGTGTGTTCGAGGTGTTTTGTTCCAGCAAAGTCATATGTCTCAAGCACAGATCCTTTTTCATGCAACTAGAGAAAAATATACCTTCTTTTATCAGTGTCTTCATGTCCTTCTCATGGCTGCTTTGTGCATTTTGCATATGCAGTATGTGGCCAGATTTCTTTCTTTTCTTTTTTTTTTTTTGAGGGGGTATCTTTAATGTACATTGTAGAGGAAAGATGTGACCAAATATCTGAACTCCTCCATGTAGAGGCCATAAATGTAATCTCTGATACTGTAGCTACCACTACTAACCTTCATTGGGTCCATGTTTATTGTTTACATCATGCAAATCTGAAAGTAGTACCCGGCGTTTTCTCTCTGATGTGCCCTACCATGGGATTCTTCTTCAAAGTATATTTAAAGAACATATCTGGACTTTTGGTAGTAAGTGAAAGACTATATTACTGCATCACTGCCACATCTTAATGAGCACGTTCCTCGTGTAGTTGCAGGTACGTGATCCATGGCACTTTAATTTTCAGCTGTAGTGTACTTAATAATTACTGAGAGACCTCAGAAAATCAGTGATTTGACATGATGACAGCCTTTTTTTTAATTAAGTACATTCGTTGGGTTTGTGTGACTCATTCTTAGCACCCTGTAAAATCTGGCATGACTACTGCATCATGGGAGACAGCATTGCTGCAGCACTTGCATCTGGCAGTACTTGCAAGAATATAAATATGAATACATTGTGACTTTATAAATGGTTTATTTCCAATGCACTACAGTCCAGTTAACATGGAAATCGTTGTTTTCTTTGGTGTAAGAAAAGGGTTTTGCCATTTTTGCTGGGGCACCACAGGTGTTATTTTATTTGAAAAATCTCAGTTCTCTCATGCTACACTGCGTTGAAGGTTAACACTGTTAGTGTGTCCCTGCCGTGTGTCTCAAAGCGCTTCCACATAAATGAAAAAGGCAAGGTGGTGGAAGACGGTCTTGAAACAATAGAGCAGTGATTCTCAGCAACTGGGTGAGCAGATTTTACCGTATCAAGATATCATCAGCATGTTGACTCTTGTGGTAATCCTACAGATAGGGTGCAAAGAAAAATATCACAGGTTCTCAAATGTATGAGTTTGTTTTCTTGCCTTTTTCCCTTTCCATGTGTTTGGTCTCAGTAAGATGTAGAGAAAGATTTCAGTAAAATACTGCCATTGCTCACTGGCCTGCATCCACAGTAAAGAAAGAATAATGGATACAGGAAGTTTTGACACAGTTGCTCTTGAGAAAAAAAAAATTTAAATTAATGCTTGAACTGTACAACAAGCTATCCTGTACTAACAATATATAAGTGTGTGTTCTTAACATTCATATTACCTGTCAGCTTGTTTTGTGTGCTTTTAGGTTATGTGAGCTTCTCAACTATAATAAGAGGTCAAAGATTGGTGTTGTACATCAAACACCTGTTTCCTCTGGTTGCCTGTTGCTCCCTTCTGCATTGTTGGTGAGCAGATGGGAAACAAGCTACAACCAAGGTGTTTAGGAGCTCTGTTAGCCACATGACACAGGTGCTTATTTTACTCTTTGACACAGTCTTTCATTGGCAAGTCAAAACTGACAACATTTGTTTTCTCAGCTGAACTAAATACATCCATCCATCCATTATCTATGCCCGCTTAAGCCTGCGTAGGGTCATGGGGATCTGCTGGAGTCCTACCACAGCTGAATGGAAATTTTTCTAATCTTGCCAGTATCAGTTTTGTACATTGTCTCACTCTCATCTCTCAGTGCTTTGGACCATTTTTTTGATTCTTTAACAATTATATTTCACCTTTTAATTTGTCTTCAGTAAGCATGACTGCTAAACACAAGCTGCTGTAGAAATATACTTTTACTAAAATTATCTTTGCTTGCTGGCAAGGGGTATATAGAAGTTATTTATATAAAAATGACTACAATTCATTTTGGTTTTAAAACAAAAGATACCACTGACGAACTAGAGAAAGTTGAAGCTCGATAGAATGGTCAGGCGTACATGTAATTTGAAGTCCAGTCTTGTAAAGGTCACATCTGAAGGGAAGTGAATGTATTGTACTTTAAGGAGCCTTTTTTTTTTTTTTTTTTTTTTTTTTTTTTTGGTCTGACACATTTACTGAAATCATGAAGTAAGATACAGATACAAAAGCAAGATACAGCAAGAAACAAAAGCTTTGGGTATTTGTGTTTTGCCAACCTTTATTTACTTACTTTTTTTTTTTTTTATCTCCCCTTGTTCCCAGCCATTGAGGACCTCTTTACCTGCTTTATCTCTCGTGTGGAGGTGCTGTAGGGAATGAGCTGTTACAGTGCCCTAATTGTGTAAGGCTCTCTCTGGTCACTTGGGCTGTTCTGTTGCCTCCTGGCCTCCACAGTAAGGATGGTCCTCTTGGCAGATGGCCAAAGCATAAATGGAGACACAACTCTAAATCCCAGATGGGATAAAAGAGTCACACTCAGCCCTTCCCAAATGCCACTGGAATCCAAAACGGGAGGCTGAAAATTGTTAAGCTTGACTGCACATTATTTCAGGATGGTCATTGTGGACCAATTTAGTAACAATGTGGTTTCGCTACAGATGAAATTCCTTTTGTGTGACGAATAATAGACACTGAGGTCGATGGTCATTAAAAGACTATGAAATCGTTTTATCATCTTATATTGGCATATTATTGTATACCAACTTTATTCATATATATGACTCAACAGGGATGGAAGTACATAGATGAATGGTTTTAATGAGAGTTGTTTTACTTGAGCATTTGTGTTATTATAAATTTATTGGCTACCAAAGAATGGTAACTCATAGAAAGGGTTCAGAAAGGAAATCAGTTATTGGAATCACTTTGATTCTTAGCTACAAGCATAGATTTGATATGTGATAGATAGATTTGATAGATATGTGCATCATCATATATCCTCAAATCTATGTACATTATTTGCAGGACTTCCAAACTCCTTCCAAAGTTTGGATGTCTTGACTGTTCCTTGTTGACCTCTGAGATTGTAATCTGTAACGGGTGGTTAAATGAGGTATTTTGCCCTGCAATTATTAATTTACACTTACAGCGATCCTGTTACAATTTATACCATTTATTCACTCTTCACTTTCACTTTGAGACTTTTCAGGCAGTGGTTCATGTCTCCTCTCCTATAAGGGAGACTTTGTTTCATGTTGAAATATCAGTTTTAATTTAATTTGAAGGAATATTTGATTGCCTTTATGAAGGGTCCCTACTATTGACAAAAAACAGAAATTAATTTTGTCTCTTGCGCCTACAGCAAATGGCTTAAGGACTTTTTGAGCTAGTTTCATTGTCATTGATGTGACACAGCTACAGTGGACATCATGGCAGAAGTGACTAAAATCAAAGTCTCACAGGATGCTTTGGTCATCTGCCAAGAGGACCATCCTTACTGTGGCCGTGGTCTGTTTTTTCAGCAGTTTTTCTTCTTCCTTAGCACAGTCTCAGGTCCCACAGGGCAAGTTTTAAAAGCAGAGTGATTGCAAGTGCCTGCTTGGCTGGATTGATGAGATTATGAATTTAACCAAAGGTTTCAGGATCACGTGACAGTTGCTTGGGAATCTGCTCATTTAAAGATGTATATCTCACCATGGATGAGTGCTGTGGAATAAAATGTGCTTTTTGACTTCTAAACTGACCACCTCATCACACATGCTTTAAATTTCTTCTAAAACCCTCTGAATTGTTTACATACAGTGTCAGCAGGTTAATGGCATGTTATTGTACAAGTCAGAGCCCACTGGGCAGCCCAAAATTCACTGGATACTCTACACCAGTGCCGTGTCTGACATCTTGCCAACTCAGCTTGCTGTGTGTATACTGATGTGTTCTATCGGCGGTCCAGCACCAAATACACTTCACATGCGTCTCTGGCGGAGTAGAGCAGAGTCATTTCTGCTGTTCCACAGCCGTTCCACATTCTGTGGGATTTGAGCTTGAGAAACGTAAGAAAGTAATAATGTAGGAGAAAACAAGAGAGTGACAAAGACCAAAAACATCTTACAGCATTCTAAAAGCTCCTGAACCTCCATCCTTAAAGGGGGATTTGTTGAGCTAAAAAGTGCAAAAGATCCCTTGTGCTGCTTTGATTGGATAATGTCTTGTTACTAACTGGAGTCCAGCAAGGCAATCGTAATACGAACTCAGGTTGTTTTCACACATGCCGGTGTGCACCCTGGTGTTGTTTTGTTGCACACCAAATGACATTGTATAATTTTTCAGTTAGATTGTTCGTGTTGACATAATATTGTTTTCACTCAGGCTAAAATGCTGCATGTTGTCATGTGACAACAGTCAGTGCTGTTATTGGTCAAAACAAGTGCTGCACACCCTGTAGTTGGGTTGGGGGTTGTGGAGCTTTCACACCAAAAACAAACTGCACCGGGTTTGACAACAGGCGTCCTGACGGCCCCCTCTTCCAGCCGCTCTCAGTTCGGGCATTTTGGTGTGAAGCAGAGTGAGGTTGTTGTGTTCACACTGACCCAAGTGAACTCATCATCAAAATTCCTTTGGGCGGACCAATACAGGGGCAGAGTGAAAACAACCTTCCAAGTTATTTTTTACTTTGTATGAGCAGTTATAAGAAAACTTGAAGGTGCATTAATTAAAATATCCTTGTAGCTGAATATTGTTTATAACAGATTATTTTCCTAATGTTTACATTAAAATGTTTGAATTTGAATATATCAAACTCTTGTTATGGTTACACTGAGCATCTAAACGATCCAGAAACTCAGACTTTCTAAAAAAGAGATTTTTTTTTCTGCTGCAGACCTGATTTCAGCTTGTAAACACAATTGTTGTAGTCAACCGTGGATGAATGAACCAAATGACATTTGGAAATAATAACTTTAGATCCTTCCCTGATCCGCTGATGACCTTATGATGTCCTTCCCTGATCCACCAAGCTTATCACACGATGATAACCGGAAGATAACGCACATGTGCACTTCATCGACAGTGTAAACAACAACATGGAAAGGCAACAGTGAGCACTGCTATCATTGATGTCCTTGGAATTAGCTGTTGTTCAGCCAAAAACTGTATATATATATATATATATATTTTTTTTTTAATGTTTGTACGGTGACCTTGAGGGTCTTGAAAGGCGCCTTTAAATAAAATGTATTATTATTATTATTATTATTATATATCACAACATTGATTTACATGTACAACACGTTTACAGTTGCTTTTCCGACACAGAGTTGAAACGATAATGGATACAGATTGGTTTTGTTTTATTTATTTATTTATTTTTTTAAACAAGCATGGTGTTATGTGGATGTAGTTTTGGAAGTATTGTAAGTTGTTTCTAAGTTTTAGTGGTGACAGCAGAAATTTGCGGTAATATTTTTGTTTGTGGTTGATATGGTAATCAGCAGCAGTAGGAGGAGGAGCTATCCAGTTGTTAACACAGCAACAACAAAATGAACGATAGTTTCTCTAAGCAGAATTATCAAAAGATAAGCCTTTTAGTCATTTGCAAATGATCTTATGTAATGATGACCAATTATAGGAGAAGTGACATCTCCCTACCTTGACTGTCTCAAAGGTCAGAGCAGCAGTTGTGAACATAAAGGGAGTGTTGAAGGGTCATAGGGAGGCACTCCTCACAGCCTTGAGGGATGACACTTGAGCACTCACCGGAGAAATATCACCTCCGGAGGACACTAATCTATACTCTCATAGAGCAGAAATGTTCCCTGATGAGGATACCCCTCTCCTTTTAGATACCCTTCTGTTGTTTGTATGCAGTGCAAATCGCTGGTTTATATACAGTAGTATGTGCATGTGTTTTGGGAATGAATAAACATTATAAAGATGAATGCCATACTCAAACTAATAAATGTTCCTTCAACTGTAGGCCTGTAGACATTTGTCATTTTGATGATAGTCAGTGCTGTCTCAGTGTCTGTCAGTGATGGGGGCAGAAGTAGCCTCCCAGGAACACATGTCTTGCTTTTTGACCATGATTTAAGCATTCTATTAGGTGTACCTTGGTGACTTTAAGAAGCTTGTGGATTAGGCTTTGTTGTTCCAAGTCAGTATTCTCCTCACACACCTGCTGTGGAGCCTCCATCTCTTAAAGCTTTCCTCTGAATGTCATTCTGCCTCCAAGCTGAGGACTCTTCCTATTCTGCACAGCCAAGCTTTGGCAGATCCCCTCAGTCTGCATGATAAGTGTATTGCTACTCTGATACTCAAACCTCTCTGCAATGCATCCTAACATACCTTTTCAAGGGCTTCAGGAGTGCTGCTGTGAATAACTTCTCGGTAGGCTAATCCCACTTCAGAAAGCATGTCCTTGAAATCCACCATTCTTAATCCTGCATTCACAGCTTCATGCATCTTCATCTCCCCTGAAACATACAGCATGTCCCACCGTGTAGACTGACCTGCATTTGAGATGTGAATTTTTGTAAAAAAACATGAATAAAATCAATACTCATACTAAGCCACGATGCATATGATGAATGTTCAAATATATCAGTACGAAAACACATTTCAAGGATTCAGTGGTTGATATGTTTTTTTTCTTCTTGTTTTTTTTTTTTTTTTACTTCTCCCTTTCAACCACTGTGTGACTCTATCAGATCCTATATAGGAATTCTGTCTTGTGAGGTGATAGTCACTTCAGAGGGATGGCTATGGCAAGACAAGACTGACAGTTGACAGCCTGACAGTGGAGACAGGCACTTCCTTGTTCCATCCTCTATGTCTGACTCAACTTGTTGAGACAGAGCATGACCTGGCCTTCCACAGTGAGGACTAGACACAATTCATTGCACCAGGACCTGTCAAACATGATGTATTTGCATTATGTGAATAATTTGACACTTTACTTTGAGGTGAAACCCATAAAAAAACTAGAAAAGCACTCGGAGAGCGCAGACCCTTCGCTAAGAAGAACAGTTCTCCCATATAGCGATTAACAGATTGCTATAAAATCCTCATTCTGGATCAGATCCGGATCAGCCTTTGAAATTTGATAGAGGTTCCCTTTGTCAATCCCTGAGTCAAATTTCATGAATTTTGGGCAATAATTAATGGAGATATTGAGAAACAAAATTTTTGGCCCCATTGACTACAATGTTATCGAAAATTTGAAAGTGATCCAGAATCCAGGATTTCTTCCGGATCACACCCAAAATGAAATCAGCTCTTCCTTTTCACATTTATGACAACTCCTGAAAATTTCATCAAAATCCATCTATAACTTTTTGAGTTATCTTGTACTCAGACAGACAGACAGACAGACAGACAGAGAGACAAACCCCGGCAAAAGCATTACCTCCTTGACGGAGGTAATAAACAGAGAAGAAAATCTTGTTTCCATAATTCTCTTGTTCCAATGACACAGCTAAACTAAAAGGTATTGTGTCCTACTAAATATTGTAAATGAGTAGTTGCGGGTCTTGCTTTGTGTTCACTTGATAAATTTATTTTGTATGCCTTTGAATTACAGAACTTAGTTTTATTTTCAATATCAAAACCAACATCTGAAGGATCACTCTGCAACAGCAGCAGCAAAACCCTGTCTCAAGAGAGAAATCCTAACCCTAATGAAAAAATAAGATGATAACTTCCATGAAAATAAGACTGTTTGAGTTCAGGAGTTAATTGGCTGTCCATTTCTTGTCTGCTGTTAACAGACCATATGGGTCAAACCACTGTTCCCTGCCTGGATAAAAGAGTCAAGAGGTTCATCGTGGTTACCAAATATTTGTATGTATGCCTTGTTCTGGTGTCAAAATCAGATAAGATGAAACTTCCCTTGGGGAAATTGTGCATGTGAACCAAACTAAGTCCAGATGTACAAATGAAACATGATGAGACATCCCCTCATGAAAACAAAGCCATGACTAACCTCCAGTTGTGTGGCTTATAGTGTTCTGACAGAGAAAAAAAATCCTTTATCCAGTTTTGTTCAACATCTGATTGTAATTTAATAAAGGATGTGGGTGAGATGTAGGAGCAGTACTTGAGAGACACTGCCTTTAATTTGGACAATTAGGTTTGATGGCTATTTAAGAAGATTACAAGGGGTTAGGTTATTTGTTACTTGTATGATTTATGCAATTGTTTTGGGCTTTTTGGTCCTTCAATTCAGTTGCAAGAACTATGTACAAATCTTCCAATTAAAAATGCATTTCTCGATATAACCCTGGCGCTATAAGATTTTCTTTGTCCACAGACCACCCCATGGGCTGAACATGTATGGAGAGTCTCTCTGTAGCACTTTAGACTAACCTTTAGTAGCCCTCATTTCACACAATACCCTTTACAGTTGAATGAAGTGGAAATTAGAATCATTGGTCTTTGTGTTTTTGTGGCGGCAGCAGGTGCAGGTGCTGTCGAGGTCACTACAGCCCAGAGCACATGTGACCCCTTCATTCGCAGGACTTTTTTCCCCTCAATTCCCTGGACATACTATAGCCAATTTGGCACTCATAGTGAGAGTTATTTTCTGACATACACTATTCATCGCTCTCATTACTGTGCAACGCAGACATTTTTAAGGAGTGATATAGGAGTGAACTCAGGGAGCAAGAAAATCCTGTGGATTTATAAGAACATGATCAGTCCGTCCAGAGACCAAAGGAATACATTTTTTTGGTTGAAAGTTTTATTTTTTTTAGGAGGCTCTGTGCAGAGTTAGGATTGTTATCAGCGATGATAACAAGACTAGGTGATTTCTAGTCTTTCTAGTCTTAAGATCAAATCTTAATATTAAAGGCAACCATGTGTTTGAAATCTATTAATTCAACCTGTGGCTGCTAGTGACATATTTAATTGCATTTTGCCTGTGACACAGTATCTAAACTAAATGACCAAGGCCTATTTTGCTTCAGCTGCTTTGGATAACACATCTTTATTAAATTACATCTCACTGTTATGTTTAACCATTTATTTATCTTGTATTTATTTTAAAAGAAAGAGCATACATTGGCTTGAAAAATTCATTTAATGTGCCAATAGTTAATGTGCCGGGCTTTGTTATACAGGTTAATGGCAAAAACCAGATTAAGAGAACAGAGCACAGACAACAATGTAACTATAGCATAAAGTTATAGTGTGCCTGACAAAGCACATAACAAATAAAATTACATGAACAGTCAGTAGTCAAAACACACAAACACACATTTTTGCAAAGATGATGCCTACTTATGTAAATTACAAGATACGTATGTGATTTACTTGAAAGTTTTTTCTTTGTTTATTTGTTTTTCTTTACAGTGATCCATTATTTTTCGCGGTTAATGGGCAGGTTAATGGGCTTGAGCAGACTAAGATGCTCCCAGCTTGATGGTCAAACTGTGTGCTAACAAGAACATTTTTTACTCCCACTTTCAAAGTGGGGGTTTTTCACTAATATTCCTCCTTGTTTTATATGTGAACCACGCTAACTACGCCAAGGTGAAACAGTGAAGTGTCCCCTTGTTTCGCCTTAGGAGGCTGTAAGAGAGGCAAAACAAGCTCTGTGTGTGAGGGTGGTTTGCCACCACCTTGAATATTAGGTGGTTATAGTTAGATACAATTATGGACATATATGGAAGTGAGGTGTTACATTTACTACAGTAACTAAACACTAGATTTATTGCTCCATATCAAATTAGAACCCCTTGTGATTTTATTTGGATAGAAAGTTCCTTTTCTTGGCAGGCCTTTTATTGTGAATTACTGCATGCATGCCATATCCGACAGCAGACTGGACTCAACCAAATTGGTTCTGAATAATGCAGTCAAAGTATAGTCTAGTACATTTGTAGGATATTAATGTGTCACTCTGACAATGTTTGATTTAGTGCAACAAAAAAGCAGAACTATTACATTAAATTTATTAAGAGTGGGATTTTATTTGATTTGATTTTTTTTTTAACTTTTTGTTCATGGCAAGGACGTTATAATGACAGGGATGCATTTTCTTTTCTTTTCTCCCCATTGCCCTCTGTCCAGGACGTAGTGGGCGGGCAGCTTTTATTTGTTCCTGCTGACCAGGCTCAGCTTTTAATTGAATCCCTGAATGAGTGTGTTTCTGAGAAAGAATTGGTAATACTGGACAGCCAATGTGTTTGGATTAAATTCAATTGTCCAATAATTTAGTGATTCCAACCACCATAGAAATCTTTGCTTGAGCCAGACTTTGAAATTGTTATTTTCAAAATGTTATTTTTTCTGTGTTTAAAGTTTTAAAGAAATGTTTAAAGTGAGGATGGTACAATAGACTTGGACCACTGCCAGGCTGAGAACGTCCTGGGAGGCATGCCATTGACTGTGTCAAAGAAGTACAAACTGAGTTCATTTACCCAACCACTGAGAGAGATAACTTTCCTTCTCTCTCTGTTTCTTCTCGACCGTCTTCTCTCTTTCATGGTTTATGTCTCATCCTTAATCTCCATGCTTGCTGTCTCTTCTCTAAATTTTACCAGATGGATTAACTCTGCTCCCCAAAGGAATCCCTTTCCTCTCACCTAATTTACCAGCAAGTATTATTTTCCCCACACTGATCTCCCAGGGGCTGATGGCCTCTCATGATGGGGAATCAAGACAGGGTAGCTGTGTTTTCCTCTCACTCTGGGTTGTTGTGCTTCAGGCTATGAGTGCATTGGCTTTTTAGCTTTCATCCATTTTTGAACCTACTGTTCTCACCAAAACAGATGAACATAAATGGCAACAATTCACTTGTCTAAGTGACTTTATGGCAGTAGTGAAATAACAGTGTCTTGTCATTTTTTGCAGTTCTGTTTTACTCAAGAAGTCTTGAGCTGCTCTGGCATTGTTTACAGCAACATGAGTTTATAGAGTGCTCTTGTATTAATTCACAGGTGCCTCTAAATTCATTTAATAAAGTGATTCTGTTTTATGTTTGCAAGTGGCTGAAGCATCACATTTTCTTTTTAGTCTTTCTCCAAGGGAGTTTGAAAAGAAACAAATATTGCATGTGCAAATGATTCTGATGTGAATTGCATGACTGGTTCACCAGGGGGTCCTCACACAGGCTTTGAATTTAAATTGTTTTTATTTTCATTGTTATTTTCATAACTGCTAGCAATTGGAGGTTGTTAGATTACAGGTGGTAAAACAAATGAAAAGCTGAATTGTTTAATAGCAGTTGCTCTCCTCTTTATTCCATCAAGCAGGCTCTTATTAGTTTGGTAGTTATACTGTAAGACCTCCTTACTTATACCCCCCCCACCCCCCACCCCCCAGCTGCACTTCATTTCATCAATGCTTTTCCTTATGACGACAAGCATGCAGGTTGTCTCTAAGTTAATAATGTGTTACCAGTAAGAGGCCTGCTTTCTGTATTTGTAATGCTGCCTTTTTTCAGATTGCTAATTGCAAGGTTATACATTAGACTTCCCTAGCTCATCAAAGAAAGAACCATAAAATTAACCTTAACAAAGAAGAAAGATGCATGTTTACAAGCTTGCTTACAATACCTCTCTGATTATTTTCTAAAATATTAAAACATCTGTGTAGAATTATATTAACCATTTACTGTATTGCTTGCTCTTGAACAATTGCAAACAGAATCCTGAAACACCCTCTACAGACCAAATAGTCACCCCATGAACTGAGTGGTTCAGTTTCTAACTGCATTCATTTGTACTTGGTTTAGATTATAACTAGTATGCGGTTACGTGTCATCCTGACTATGAAATAACACATCAAATAACTTGCAATCAATTTATTTTGTTTTATTATTTTAATGTCAGGAAGACTTCCCACACAAGTGCAAAGTGCCTTCCCTGTATTTAAATCAATAAATAACAATTTAAAAAGAGTCATGGAGTTACTCAACCTGTATTTATTGGGAAATATTTTAAAGCAAAATTCAATAGCACCGTCCTGTGCTTTTTTGCCCCACGGTGCTCATTTATGACTGTGAGGAGGTTCTGCATGGGGCACAAGCTTGAAAGAAGGACTCATGATTCCAACAAGGAACTAGTAACTAACCATCGTAGCATTCTAGCCATATGCACATGTCTATTCTGCAGTTTTAACCACAAGGTCCCTAGCAAACTGAATATATCTCTAGCCCCACTTTTTATAATATAAACTATCATGTTTCCACTCCATGGAACCTGTCGACAATGAAAACTATGTTGCTGTAATGTAATTTTGGGGAACTGTGCACTGTGCACCAACTGTGACTGGATGCTTTATTTGGTGTTGTAGTAAATGTTTCCCAAATGTTTTGGGAAACTAGAAAAACATGTGTAAAAAGACAGACACAAACCATCTCTGTAAAGACAAAAATGCAAAACAAGACAATGCTTCTCACACAGTACAGGAAAGAACTAAACAGCTGGCTGGAGAGAAAAAAAAAACACTTCTGTTTTCTGTCAAGATTTTGATTTTGTATAATAATCTAAGATGAGTGGATCCTGCACTTTGAATTCCAGTGTAGCTGTTAATGCAGTCTGTCTTCCATAATCGAATGTGGGTGCGTAATGGACTGACAATTCAGCATCCAGATGACCAACTTTTTTATTAAGTTGATGCAAATTACATAGCCTTTGTGTAGAGATGTGTTGGTTAAATTCTCACCATAAAATACAGCAAATGTGTTTCCAGTTCAGCTTGCACTTTCCCCATTTATCATTTTCCTCTTTCTCTGTGCCTCTTTTCCTCTTTTTTTTATTTCACCCCAGTAATTTCCATTTCATTATTCTCCTGTGCTGCAAATTGAGGATGCTACTGCAGCACGTGACCATGTACAAAGGCTTTGACTGTAAACTATTGTCAGAAAGACATTTCAAAATATGCAAAACAAGCATAAAAAATCAGTAGTATGGGGATGAGATCTCAGGCAGGTGGAGCATTATTAAAGACTAACTTTAATCATCTTTCAGTTTCTTAAGCTTTCCAAGTCTCTAAACTTATATTACATATTTATGAAGGCAAAATGTACATTTGAATAGGACACACCTCGGGATATGTTTAAAGGCCTCATTCAATCATATTTTCATTAGTTTGCGGTGGTGTCTGGTCTGAAATAATGCTCTGAGAGTTGGTTTTAAATTTGGTTTCAATTTGTTGGTTTCAAATTCACATATCTCCACCATTTTTTTTTTTTACAAAGTTTGTAAAGGTGTGATATTTTCTTCTTTTGATGTTCTTTTTTAGTACCAATGTACAACACTTTGATAATAGCTCTTAACATTTGAAAGGTATCATTATGTTCTTGCATTAATATTCTACCAAGGAGTCATTTGATTTATTAGTTTCATGAAACTAGTGTCTTTGTGGGAGCTTCCATGTGAACACAGAATCAAGCAACACACAGAGAAAATTCAATAAAGGCTCCCTCACGATGCATTTTAATGAGGATCAAGTGTTTCTAATTGCCCACATGCATGCATCAGATAAATTAACAGACTCCTTTTTTGTTCCTTTGCTTTTCCAGATATTAATGAATGCGAAAGAGACCCATGTAAGAACGGTGGAATTTGTACTGATCTGGTCGCCAACTATTCCTGTGAATGTCCAGGGGAGTACATGGGGAGGAATTGTCAATACAGTAAGTCCTGTTTGTCTTTCTCCTCTTTTATAACTTCTCACTGTTGGGAGGTGTGTGTTTCACCACTTTGCTTGTCCTTAACATAGAAAAACTGTATTTTGCGTCAAATGATGCTACAGCTACCATTTATTACATCTTGATGATTTCTCAGTATTTGCGTTTCCCCCAACAATTATCCGAAGTCCTCACACTCCATAAGCCCAATATACAGTATATGTAGACAATATATGTGAACAAATATAAGCATGTATATGACGTTTTAATTTAACTCAGATCATGTGTGTCTAAATAAAACTAAGAAATGGTAAAATTATTCATGTTAAGATAAACACTATTATAGCTTGAGCGCACTTGGTTTCTTAAGCTCCCGTTTGTTTTTCTCTCCCTGGGATTATGTGAAAAAAGCGAGAGCGTCTCTCTTATCAAAAGTAGTGCTCTCTTTGCAAGATGCCCAACAGCTTCATGGGCCTTCATGTGTTTATAATGCTATTATGTGGAAATTATCTGCAGTCTAGGAATGTATTAGCATTAATATATCAACAAACTTGGACCCCTAAGCCACTGCCCCTGTATAGATATTCTAAAATGTATTCATTAGATTTTCTATCTTGGGTTAAACCACAGTTGTTGTAGCTGACTAAAGTTGTCAGGCTCGAGGAGTGCAGTCAAAACATTTAAACATAGTCCCTATTGGAAATGAAAAATTATTTGTTTATTTCTAGAGTTAGAGAAGATGTTTACAAGAAGGGACAGATCAAACTTTACTTCTCGAGGATGCTTAAGTCCTTCAGAGGTTCTTCAGTAGCAAAGCATCTTCTTCCTGCTTTTCTGCTTGTAGGGGATCGCCACAGCAGATTATTCTGTTCCACATATGGATTTGGCCTGAGTTTTATGTTGGATGCCCTTCCTTCCAAACCCTTCCTATTCATCCAGGCCTGGGACTGGCGCTATGAGAACACTTAACCTTTGACTCTTTAGTGGCTCTGGTCATTGAGACCGTGTACTCAGTGTACATATACCTCAGGACGCTTTGGCACATGAGGTTGTGCATAAAGTTTTGCATAAGTGCATAACTTCTTAAAGTGCTGGGGTTCAGTGAAACACTGAAAGTAAAGCAGCCTTGCTTCATTGAAAATTAAAGCACCATTTTTGTTTCAGACTCTTGAATTTCATTTCCACCTTATAAATTCAATATGCGCGCAGTATATAATACAACAATTAACTCAGCCTTTTACTTTTAATTTGTTGTGCGGTCTTAATATTGGGATTGTTTATTTTGCCTGTGTGCTTAAACACATTAGATTTTACGTGAAGCAATAACCAGAGGGTGAAAGTGCTGACTTCAGCTGTAATTGGATGGTGTTCACACCTTCAGAAAATGAACTGCATAGAAATTGTGTCCCATTTATAAAAAATCACCCAGGGGCACTGTAACTGGGGCCACAAGTCCTTCACTCTTTAGCTAATATAAATGATAAATGTCAACAACTCCAAGCAGCCCTGAAGCTAAAAGCCACTGCTATAAAGCTAAGCATGCAGTGCTATTACTTTTAGACCACTCTGTCTGTTTCCTGTGTAGCAAATTCAATACTATTAGACTTTAATAAGTACTCACTGAATTGAGAAACCACCATCTATCAAAAACTGTTAAGTCAGTTATGCAGTTGCCAAATTAAAAGCTGTAATTCATGTATTTTGATCTCAAATCTTCAATTAAAAAAGGGCCAGTGAAAGTATGTTGTTCATTCAAAATCTATGATCAATCAGAGTAAATCCAATTTATTAATAACCTTATATTAAACGGTAAAGTTAAAGCAAGTAAGTAAAACTGGTTCATATAAAATATAAATGTAAAAGGTAATCCTTCACTACTTTACTTAGTAAAACTCTTCATTCACTGTTGAAAACAAACTTACAACACCAAACAGCAACTTACTTTTCAGTAACAGAAAAAAAGCAGGGTAATAATCTTGCCCTTGCATAACCGTCCATTATTTTGTAGTACAGGATAACTCACGAGATCTGTTAAACAATGGTCTGGAAAATCTCAGGTTTTAAAGATAATGTAGTGTAATGTAATGTAATTCAGAGAAATAGGAAATACATGCTCTTCCTGAAAAAAAAATAGACAATAACATTTTTATGAGTTACAAGGCAGGTATTTAACTTCTATTTAGTTCAGACAGGTTGAGATCAGGCAGATAGAGTTCTGTTTACCTTTGCTATAACAATGTTTTTTTTTATTTCTTTTTCAAAATCATGTGTGGGAATCCCCCTCAAAGGGAGGACAGCTCAGGTTTCAGGAACAGTCAGATAAAACAAAAAACAAAAAAAAAAAAAAAACAACTGATAGTGTTTAGGTGAAAGATGTGGACGAGGGCAGGTCAGATTGTGAGTTTGTGTTAGAATGCGTTGTTTGCGTGCGTACTCGTGTCCGCTAAAATCATTTTTACTTTGTGCTGAACTAGATTTAGTTTCCTAAAACCTTTCTGCCCTTTGATGTGAGAGTGTGAAAATGCTCCCTGCCCTACCTTAGTTTGCTGCTGTTACATTTGAAATTCAAATCCTAGACATTGATTTGAAAAAAAAAAATCCACTGCTTTCTACAGGCTAACTTATAAGTAAAGAAGGTTTATTTATGTATCAAAATTGCCTTGTGCATCATTCATCCTCTGTGGTAGAGGTGAAGGCCATTTGATGATATTTGATGACTTTGGTAGTTTCTGAATATATTCATTGTGAAAAGGAAACCTTATATTTATACCTTGGGCAGTTGGCCAGTCTGAATAAAATAAAGTAATTGCCTCTGATACAGGCATTTTCACCTTTGACCTGCTTCTTCAGTCCATCTTGTTTGTATAGGCAGTTTTGCATGCACTGTGTAACTCACACGAGCAGCAGCACATTTCTGTACTGAAGTTTGGCTGGGTATGTTATGAGAAAGTAGGGGTGAGGTTTGGGCTAATGCTTGTCTTTCTAATGATTACAGTGCTTTCAAACTGTATTCCCGTGAGCTAACAGAAAGGGAGGGGTAAAAAGAATCATTCAAAACTTCTCAAAATAAATCCTTGCAAAATACTGAGGAAAGCATAAAACTACTGAGATAACACATTACTCAAGCTGGCTCAGCCACCCTACTGTTCCAAATGTGTGATTGTTCCTCCTGCAGTCGTCCAAAGACTGTTTCAGACAATAACAAGAATTCTAGTGATGACCTTTTTTTGAAAAAAGAAAAAAAAAACCTCATCTTTAGTCTTAGATGATTGTAGTACTTCCAACAAAAACTAACTAAAGAACATTTCATTTATCTCGGACTTAAATTCATCTAGAAACACCAAATTACACCCAGCACTCAAGTGACAAATAGATTAAACATTGCTTGAAAATCTGTTTGTGTATTATAAATTATATCCAGCTTTTATGACTAATGATAAAGAATGTGTTTGTACTGGTTGCACAATATGCTTTAGACTGCCAAGAGTTCTAACGCTTTGTGCTTACATGAAACATGTGCAGGCCAGGCCAGCAAACCATCAATTATTTATTCAATGTCAGATACACTATACCACTAAATCTGCCTACAGTGTATACAAAAAAGGCTCTGCACATTCTTGCAACTTCAAGGGAGAAGAAAAAAAACATAATAGACACATGATGGGAGCAGAACTGTAATTGAGAGGGGGGACTAGATTGTGGTTACCACATGCTTGTGTATTTATATAATGAAACTAATTGCTTCAACAAAAATTTGTCACAAAGATAATTTATTTATATTTTGTAATTTCTTCAATCAGAAAGTAGTTGAAAAATCCAAACTCTACTGCCTGAAACATCTATAATGGAACAATGAAACCTGGTATTAGTGAACCAAACAAATGAACTTTAATAAAGCATTGCCAATTTAAGCAATAGCTATTGACCCTTAAAAGTTAAACAAAACACATCGATCCAACATTTTACTGAGGGATTAAATTAAAAACAACAGCAACATCATGATGAAAAGACAGCAGTTTCTCTCTAAAGTCTGAGGGCAAGCACTGGGTGGATTAATCTATCTCTGTGTTAAGAAATATTCTGTAAAATAAATTGATATGGAATTTTATAGTGTGATTTTGGATTGAGAAGTGGCCCTTTGATAGTTCCTTATTTAGAGAAATGTCAGATTCAACACTGGCAAGATTTGTCCCTCCTCCACAAACAGTCCTTTCCACTCCAGCGGTCATCTGCACCCACTGAGGTTGGCTTTAAACTTGGTGGAGAGTGTGTTCAGTTTTCCAGTGTGTTCTCCAAGGCTTTCAATTGAGTAATAGCTCAAGTGATGTTGAGTCTTTCCTTTATTTTTCGGCCACATACCCTGCCCACCCTCTGCTTCATCTCACAGATGCTGTTTTGTTTGTTTTTCATTTTTATTTATTTTATACCATAGCATGTTCTCTTAGACATTACATTCTGTAATACATTTTTTTATATGCTGAGTAGGGATGGAACGGTTACCGGTATTACAGTAAAGCGCGGTAAAATTTTACACGATAATGATTACCGTTTATGTTTGATATGTAATATCAGCCTCATTCAAGTCTGTGAGCGACTCGCGACTGTCTCACGTGAATATGTAGCTTGTAACATTGGCATCGTAATGTAAGCATAGCGGAAAGTGGTGATAGCACGCAGGACATTTACCAACCCACTAAAATGACGAGTATTTATGAAGTACCAACTAGAATTCTCTTTCTAATAAGGTAACATTATGCTTTATGTTTCCATTGAAGTACAAAGATGTACAACCAAATAAGGCGTACCCCTCAGAACAGAGGAGTAGCTCAGTCCACCCCCTTACAATTCTATAGATTTGTAAAGAAAGGGTCGAAAAGAATGCTGTAATACTTTGTAACATTGTTGTGTTTTGCTCACAGCATGCCACACAGCTTTCAGTGAGATATCATGAAATTGTGTCAACTCGTGTAAAAAAAGTCTTATTTTTTACATTACAATTAAGGTGATTGGATCCACTTAAATTCATCTCTGTGATTTTCCTCATAATTATTCCTCTGCTTTAACTGACTGCAAAACTAATGATCTGCCTGATGAAAGGTATCAGAAAAGCAGAACAAAATAATCTCCAGTGCATCAGAGATACTGTTAAGGGAAGCTAAGGACAATCATTAAGATGTGAAGAAAATATGGCTCAACAGTGATGATACTAAGAGCAGATGTCCCTCTAAAGTCAAGGTGGAAAATGGATCAACAGACGGCATCAAAGGCTCTGCAGGACTTTGGCACCTTGGATACTCACCAACATGTGACAACAATGCCCTGCATTCCAAATATTTTATGGAGCACAGTAGCAAGACCGAGCTTCTTTCTCATAAAAGGAAAAATATTCAAGCCCAGTGGAATTTTGCTGAAATCCCAAACTGCTCAGAATGCATTATGATCCAATGACACAAAAGTTGAAATTTTTAGGCCATCATTTCAAAAAGTGTGGATGGCATGAGAACCACACAGCATATCAGTGAAATATACCATACCCATAGTGAAGCTTTGTGGTGGGCCTTTTATTTTAAGTTGATACTAGGACTTGCATAAATCACAACAAATTGTTGGTTCTGGACCAGACAATCTCTCAGGATCTAAGGATGAAAAGGAATTTTGCTCTTTAGCATGAAAGCAATGAATATCGTACAACCAAATGAAAGTAATGGCTTCACCAAAAATATTCTCAAGAAATACTGGAAAAATATACCCTTAAATTTCTGACTACTAAACTAAAGAAAAAGTTGAATTCAACCCAGTTATTCAGAAGCAGCTGCCAGAAATCGCAACCATTTAAAAGGGGGGTATGTAGATCTGTTTTTATGGTTGATATGAAAATCTTATTTTTCAAAGTGCAAGGAAAACTTAAAACTGTTCATGATATAGGTTATATGAAAAAAAATAAACAAGGGAATTCAAGGGTATTATTTTATTAATGCCTCAGAAAAAACATCTTCACATGTCTTTCATTTGTCTTCTTTTTTTTTTTAATTTCTTGCAACATGATATAGTTATTTTATTAAAATGTCAAATCCTGTCTCTCGAATTTAGATACCCAACAGCGCATAAAATTGTTCACAGCTGCATTGCATTTAATCTCGTTTATCACCTGTGGAACCTCTGTTATATGGCTGACATCTGTTTTGTCTGTTTATTACGCTTTTCCTCTTCCTCTCTTTCCGCTGCACGCTCATTAGTATTGGTGTCTTGGCATTAATTTCAGTGGGGCAGTAATTTGTTTAGGGTATAGGTATGGCTTGTGGGAGATGGATTCAGGTGTCAGTGCACGGCAGTGTTGGTTTTAGCGATGTGTGCTGTCGCTGGGCTGATGTATGCTCCGAGGCCAGCGGGGCAAGGCTCGAGGGCTGGCTGCCACCGCAGCTGTGACGGACGACTGGCAGGCAGCTCGTTAGGAGAGGCCCATCATTGCCACAAGGTGAGAGGGACCGTGGCTTTGCACCAGAGCCTTGTCACAGCACCCGCATCGAGTGTCTTACAAGATTACTGCCCTATAGGTAAAATATCTAGACAAATATATAATGCTGATGCAACCTTGCTCCTCGATCTATGACCTCCAGTCAAGAAAGCTCAGGTACATATTTCATTTTCAGTAAATAGAATTTGGAGGATATGATATTTCATATTTCAGAAGAGCAGAAGAGCTTGTGTAAAGGTTTTTTTCATAAAGTATAATTGAAGTTGAAATTACTGGATAATTTTAAATCACTGCAGTCAGAGATCATTCCCTCTTGACTCGATTTTTTTTAATGTCAGAGTGTCAAAATACAGAGCTCTAGCGATTTTAAAGTGAGATTAAATTTTATCAACACTTGAGATTATTCAAACTATGAATAGCAAAAAAAGCAAAAAAAAAAAACAAAACAACTTATGTGACATGTTCATTGAACTCTATCACTATAGCAGAACTCTTCATCTGAACCTGTTTTTCCCATAATCCTTGGTGTCCAGGTAGATTACAAACCAACATTATAATGTACGACATTGGGCTCACTCAGTCACTGTTTCTTTTTTCTTTTCAACATGGGCGTCACAACCATTGTATTTGAGGGGGACAGGTCCCTCCCATATTTCGAAATTATTGAGTCCAGGTTTTCATGCTTACCTTCAGCAATTCACCACACGCAGTCATATACACCGGTAGTTTAAAACATGGTTCATCAACCATCTCTGGTATAAAGTTTACGGCTGAAGTGAACCATTAGTGCAGGCTGCTCAAAACTGGAGGATGTAACAACAGCCCCATTGCCATCTCACAATGCCAACACACACAAACACACACACACATAACCAATGCCTCCAACACCTCATGCACATTCCAAAATAACTATGGCAGAATTCACTGGGTCCAAATTGTGGACGAGACATCATTTTGACACATTGATTGACTGCTGGATTCCAGATGTTAACCTGATAGAGAATCTTCTGGATGAGTTAGCAAAGACACAGTGATCCCCCCCAACAATCTTGGGAAATTAATGCTTCTCAGGGTGGAAATGCATATATTAACATTGTGTAATTTTACCAAATTGATCTCACTGCAAATATGTGCTGTAATAAAAAATAATAACAATGATTGTGTGACAAAATAATAGTCTATGACTTTTGTCTTTTCAGTAAGAAAAAAGATATATAAGATATAAACCCCTACCTTTCCCTCGTCCACCCAGGTGGTGGTGTCTCCTTCAAGCTCAGGTCCTCTACACCAGTGGTCCCCAACCTTTTTGTAACTGCGCACCGGTCAACACTTGACAATTGTACCACGGACCGTGAGCGGGACTTCCTCATTACATTACGCCAATAACATAACATGAGTATGACATCAAAGTATCTGGTATCATCCTCTGTATCCATTGAAATTTAAAACTCATGCAGAGCGAGCTTGGTACGTGGGAATCCCCTGTCATGATAAATCCATATTTCAAGTAGGAACTCCTGGTATTGTCTGTTAAAAGCTTTCTTTTTCTTGGAAATCGTAGGCTGTTCTTCTTTCACTGTGCATTTTCCCCCTTTACAAGGAAACTTTCCAAAGACGTCTGTTTCTGACTCATTTTGCTAACTGGGTTAAATTTTTGGCACTCAAGTGACCGTGATGTAACAGAGAATCCGGTCATTTTCTAAAATAAAATATTTTTCAAAATAAAAGCTCATTCAGACTCAATGAATAAAACTTAAAAAAATATTTTTTTTCTTGCATGGCCCGATACCAGCTCTTCCTTCAGCCCTTGGTGTTTCTCGAGCTTCTCATATTCCTTCTTCCAGATGTTACCATCACTTGGGATGGTCACATCCACCACCTCTGCTGTCCTCTGATTTTTATCCACCACCACTCTGTCAGGCTGATTAGCCATCGCCAGTTTGTCAGTTTGGATTCTGGAAGTCCCACAGGATCTTGACCCCTTCGTTCTCAATCACCCATGGAGGTGTCTCCCATCTTGACCCTGGGACCTCGAGTCTATACTCAGCGCAGAAGTTTCTGTGTATGGATTATGCTGCTACCTGGTTGTGGTGCTCCATGTATGCTTTACCTGCCAGCATCTTCCACCCTGCTGTGACATGCTGCATAGTTTTGTGTGTGTGTGTGTGTAATTGGAAAAAAGATATTGATTTTTAACTTGTAGTGAAAAAAAAAGAAGAAGAAGAAAAAGAAAAAGCGAAGTATTTCATCCATGGCCTTTGGTGTGGCATATTTTAAAGAGATTACTTCGGAGTTATAAATCAAGGTAATCTAAATTAAGTATTAACTCTGGAATGTAAATTAAAATTATGTTTGAATAACTGTGCTTTTGAAATTTCAAAAATTTCGAGGTCACATAATAATCCACATCTGTTCAAGCTTCTTGGTTCATTGGGAATATTTTGTGTAAAAGTAAAGGCTGTTAGAATTTTTAGCTTAAAAAAATCAAACTACCCACCTGATATTTGAAACTTCTCTGAGTTCCAGAAGGACTCTATCCGCCTACTCTGGAAGGAGTGAGTCACATACAGTAAAGATATTATAAAGTGAGATTTACCATACTGGAGTACAGAGTGTAAACGCATCTCTATCAGTGCACATACACGTGCACACATAAACACGCAGATATATTGTCATTGCTTTCTTCTTCGAGCCTGCAGTCGATCCTCCCTGGACAATCCTCAGACATTACTCAATGTCTCCCTCCCTTCCTGCTGACTCGTGCCCCGCTGTTTTAGCAGCTGGATAAGTGGTGCTTGGGTTATTTTTATTATTCCATTCTTCCCTGACTCTCTGCGTTCTTGGGTGGTGAAAGTGTTCTCACAGCTCTCAGCTCTGCCACTTTCATTATCTTCTGGTATGTGTGTGGCTTTCGTGTCTGTGTGTCAGCACTCGGTTGGATATGCTTAGGTGTTTTGTTTAAATAGTGAAGGCTGCATCATGGCTTTCAGGTGGCCACTGATCCAGGCTTTCCCTAAAGGCTGGTTTGGATTGGCCACAGTTCCACCACAGTTTGCAGTTCAGTCAGCACGAGCAGGCTGTGGCTCTGACTGATGTCTGTGCGTGACATGTCTTCATTCTTTTGGAATACTTTGAAGTTCCCTAAGGTTTTCCTGCGTCATCGTTTTACACACAGGCATTTGATCATCTGTAACTGAAGATACACCAATGGGAGAAGTAGTTTTATTTAAATACACCACAAATCATTTAAAACAAGTGGAAAAATATTTATTGTAGTTCATTTCTTGCTTTTTCACTTTAATAAACATCTTAAAGAATACTCATGAATCTTTTTGCTTAATTTTTCTTACGAACATATGTCTCCTTCACCTCGGCCTCTGTCTGACTGAATATTTTCTCTTTTGCAGTAATATACCATCTTTCCATTTGAAAAGAGCAACATAAATGTGAAACATGCATAAGGATGCATGTATTTGCTTTTGCTATGCAGTGGCAAACACTGTGCAAAAACAAATGTCATTATCCTACAGATAGGACGTGTATTTTCAGTTTCAGCCTGATGACTATTGGTTCTTATGGAGAATACCACGGAAACAGATGTAATCCAGTTTTTACAGAAGACGTCAAAACATCCAGTGAAAAACCTCTAATTTTCCTCAGACTGAATGATTTCTCCAGCCGCTGTTAGTTGCTTGCTGTGAACAAATTTTATGTCCAAGTGTCAGTATTTGCTGATTTGGTTGTTCATTTTTTTTTTTTTTTTTTTTTTTTTTTGAGGGGATGGACTGGTACTGTTTTCACACAGAAAACCCATTCATTTAACACTTTTGCAGCACAGGAGGGGGCAGAGAAAATGTGACCATTCAGAGCTTTGAATAGCATTAAATTAGCACTTGCCAGTGTTCAGACTCATTTGTGTTATGCGGGATACTGAAGAACATTCTGAAACTGACTGCTTCTGTCATCTGTCTCTTTGTTCGTAATTATATATCCAGACTGCTCACGGAGCTGCAGGACTGTGAGCAGTTAAGATCAGGAGCTGGTCCTGGTTGCTATGGAACTGAATAAATATGTCCAGCTCTCTCGCCCACTTCGATTCTGTCACTGAATCAAGAGAGGCTGAGAAGGCATCCCATTACTACGATGACTACCAGTGGAACCATTAGTAAAAATCAGCTGTGTTCACTGACTAGCACATGGTGCTGGTCCCATGGGTCGGCAGCTCTTCTGCCAGTGAACTTTAGTGATGATGATCACTGATGTCATGGTTTTTTGTTTTGATTTCAGTTAATTAACCATTTGCCATTTGCTTATGGAGACACCTTTGTGAAACATCTCAACAATTTTAAAGAACTAGCAGCATCAGTGCCATTAATCTGCAGAAAAAAAAAATCTTCCTCTGCACAAGTGCCAACAGCTCCTTGATTTCATTGTAATTCCAGTCTCTTTTCATCTCTTTTTTTCAAATTAGTTGCATTCTGGAATGATTCCTCTTAATTATGGAGATTTGGCTGTTTGCATACGATACATCCCACTGCACCTTTCATTATTTATTTAAATCACAACATCCTAAATGTTCTGCTATGATTCAGACTCAACACATTTTAAAGAATTACCTCTGATCACACAAGGTGGGCTAATGGGTCGTGAGCTGGGTCCTCTTTAGCATTTTGTACATATTCAGAGATACCTCTTTGGTGCTAAATTATGTCTGACATGTCTGAAAAGGGTGCTGGTTAGCTTGAAATAAAGCCCATGCTTAATCAGCAGAGAAAATGCAGTGCAGTATTGATGTGAAGGCAGTATATGCAGTTATGCATATTTTTTTTTTCCTTTCCCAGCTGGAGTCATGTTCAATTTCATAATTGAAAATATTCTTTCCTCCATTATAATTTCCTTGCATTTATGTCAACTTTTATAGCTATTTATAACATTTGCCCTACTGAAGGACCAATTAAAATAAATGCAGCACATCTTCAGCTTTGGGATTGTTTATGACAGGAGTGTTGTTGGCTGGAAGAGGCATAATGATGCTGCATTTTTTTTTTGTTTTGTTTTGTTTGTTTGTCTTATTTGTTTTGCATCATGACTATGAAGTCAGAATCTGATTTCCTCCAGATTGCAAAGTGCATTAATAGCAATTCTTAACCAGTTTTAAGTGAATTAGTTGCATATTACAAGTAAATGTGAGCAGAATGAGGAGTTGAATGAAAAGACAATTTCATTACAGATGCACAGCTCTGTAACTCGGTTTGTTCAGGCTGAAGGGTTTTGAAGAACTTTAGACATACCTCATTAATTTTTGATGGCAATGTGCCACAGCTGTTACGAACAACACTTCAACCACAGTTGAACTGTTTGGATATTATTTCGGTACATTAGAGTTCCTCAATCATGATGCCTTTGCACAGGCTCAGTCATCTTATAGATGTAAATAAATTTGCACGGTTATATCTCACAGACTGTCTAAAGTTAGACTGACTATGAGTCTTCTGTGTTTTTAAATAAATTATTCATATCGTGCGTAAATAAGCAGTTAAAACTATTATAGACGTTCAAATTTAAGTAATAATAATGCACACTGGAGTGTGCTACTGTATATCTGTATGTCCCACTTCTTTACTTAAGAACAACACATTCTTTATTGGTTCAGCACTGCTAGATTGCCTATTACCACAGGCATATTAATTAAAATACATTTGGTATGCCTGGATTTACCAATTAAGATAAAGTGGGGAAAGCAAAGCACTTCAAATATTGGCAGTGTCTTTGTGTGAACACATTGCCGTCTTCCTTTCTCATAGCAATTCTGCAATTGTGAGAGATGGAAATTTGTCACAAAGCTGCTGACTCTGGAGATGAAGTGGCTTTAGTTCTTTGGGTGGAAGCCTGAAAGGTCTACTTTGATTGAGGAGATAAAGAGAGTTCCTCAAGAGTTAATTAAATGTGGGCAAGTATGAAGACAGGGAAGAATCTCCCTGCTGACAGCATTAACTTGAAAAGGAGTTCCCGGCACTTACGGTGATTAAGTAAGACATCAGGGTCAAAACGTGATGTCAAATAAGCAGGTAGAAAGAAAGAAGGATGTATGGAAGGATCTGGAGACATTAAGGAGTGAAATAACACAAAATGTGGGTGGAGAAAAATCAGTGACCTTAAAGCTACAGTCTTGGTGTTTTTTTTTAAGATTTTTAAGAATCTATATGCATCCCATAGACTGCACATACTATCAAGTATGCTGACGTGTTCATCTGTCTCTTATACTTTCTCTTCAGAATGCTCTGGGCCACTGGGCATGGAGGGCGGTATAATCTCCAACCAACAGATAACAGCCTCTTCCACCCACCGTGCTCTCTTTGGCTTGCAGAAGTGGTATCCGTACTTTGCACGCCTCAACAAGAAGGGTCTGGTCAATGCCTGGACCGCAGCCGAAAATGACAGATGGCCTTGGATCCAGGTAAGCACTGTAACAGGACAGGCAACACGTACAATTCCACCAAGGCCAAATAGAAGTGAATTATGCAGGTGCTGTCCTTATTACAGACTGCTCTTCTTTGGGTTTGTTTCTCTCTGTGTGTATCCGTGATTATTGAAGTTTTACATGTATTTTTACTTCTTCACTTTGTAAAAAGTAAAGTTAAAAAAAGCTGGTGTGTGAACTGAATTAAAAAAAAACAAAAAATAATAATAATACATTTCTGTCACAGCCTTCTGGTGGCATGTCACAGTTTCTGCAGTGACGATAAATTCCAATCCATAAATTGGTTTTGGTTTCCTAGCAACAAATTATGGTGATGTCAAGAGAGAAGTGATGTTTAATTTTACTCAGCTGCGATAGTAACAGTAATTCTCATGTTTAATAGACCTCATTTTTTGCCTTTTTGTGTCATCGAAGAGTTTCTGCAACTGCCTACAGAGGCTTTTTCAAGAGCAACCATATAATTGTGAAATGAAAAGAAAGTCCATATTTGCAGCAGCAAAGCACTGATACATGAAACTCTCCTCTCCGTTAACCTTCATGCCATGCTATTAGACGGCGCTTATTTTCTAAGAGCGACATAAACAGATCAATAAAATAGATTACCTGCACATCACATCCCCTGATTCTGTTCTGTACGGTCCTGCCAGAGCAGGGGTCAGAACCTATACAAAACAATTGTTTAATGATACTTTTCAACTTGCAGTGCACACAGATCTACTGTGTGTATACACATATACATACAGTCATGGAAAAAATTATTTGACCACCATTTTTTCTTCACTTTCTTGTTCATTTTAATACCTGGTACCACTAAACGTCATCATGTGACTAAAACAGACAGAAAAGAAAACACTGAATCCATAAAAGCAGTGTTTTTGGCAGTACAACGCCATAGCTATTGATGTAAAAACTTAAGTGATTTAGGTTATAATCAAGAAAACCATGGAAAATGGGAAGATATCAGCTCTTAAATAAAACTCTTATGAGCAATCTTTGTGGTTATCGTTATGTTTGTCCAAACAAATGTACCTTTAGTTGTACCAGGCATTAAAATGAACAAGAAACTGAAGAAAACAAGGGTGGTCTAATAATTTTTTCCATGACTGTATATATATATATATATATATTTAAAACTTTCCCATCCAGTCATTTGCTATACCCGCTTCAACCTATTCAGCGTTGCTGGAGGGTGGAGTGGACGGTCTAGCTTATTACAATAGTCAAAAGGCTAGAAGTGTGGCCAAAACAAGTCGCCAGTCTATCAGAGGGTCACACCAAGACAAATCAGGCAAGAATACAAGCTCACACTTAGTCCTATGAACAACTTATCGTCACCAATCAGTCTAAGATACATGCTCGTTCGACTTACGGAGGAAAGTGGCATCCTCTTAAAAAATAAAAAATAAAAAAAATACACAGGTGTAAGGAATAACATGTTTTGTCTATGTAGGACATCCTTCTTGCTATGAAGAAAATTATTTAGTGTATCTCAAGAGTGGGTAGAACAAAAATGTAACACCACCTTCAACAAAGGCACACCCAAAAGAAGAGTGAAGGGAGTTTGAAAACAAGAGGCTAAATGTAGCAACCAGAAACTAGTCACTCTGGAAAAAAAATGGATTTGGAAAAAATGAGGAAAACAGAGAAAACAGCCATGGCACGTGGAGAGGTTGAAGGGAGAAACATAACACATTCAAGCAGTGCTTTTTTTTTTTTTTTTTTACTATAATTATGCCATGTGGGACGTGAGACTGTAGGCACTGTCTGTTTCTACAGAAGGGTCTCTATAATTGGGACCTAAGTACAGTGGTGTACAGACAGTGTTTTAGGAATAAACTAAGCAGTCATTGGTGCACCTTTGTAAAGTGGGGAGATGTGTCGTGATTGTTTGCATGTCTGTCATGTACTGGGTGGTGATGACCCAATCAGGCTCCAAAAGTTTAGATCTGTCCAACAATTTCTTTCACTTGCACAGTACATTAAACTTTTATGTCAGTCAATTTTAGTGTCTTTCCCTTAATCCCTAACAAATGTAGTAGTTATAAACTAACAAAGACCAATATTCTTTGAATAATACATGATAAAGTTACAGACCACACATGCAGACACTGAATATATGTTCATGTTGGTAGGTAATTTGGGTGTGAGCAGATGCTTGCTGCCGTTCACAGCCCCCTACGCAGTGTGGGAATTTACCCACAGCCTCACTACATCTAGCTCGCATATAAAATTGCATTTGAACTTCTCAGGGGAAATATACTGCTGGTCTCACTAATATCTGCATGATGCCAGCCAGATGTGTTAAAATGACACAATAAAAATCACTTGTGAAGGTTAAATGCATCTGTTGCATATTCTACATATTTTCACCTATGTCTGCATGTGTCTGCATATGTCTGCATATGTCTATGTCTTCGTCAGATATCTCTTGGTTGGATCATATTTGCTGACATTTGGTTTACTTGGGCAGGTTTAGTAAGGCAGGAAAATTGTTGCAATTGTTCTTCTAATATTTTACAGATCTATGAATGCAGACATACCCAGTCCAACTCAATAATGGCCAAGGCAATCAACTGAGAGCAGCAAGAACAAATAAGCTCAGATGTCGATAATGGACACAACTCTTGTTTGTTGAGCAGCCATGATGACAGTGAGCCTGTCCACGAGTTGTTGAGAGTTAACTGCAGTGTTTTAACTTTTATCAAAAGTACTGTTGAGTCAGGTACATATTGGATTAATGAAGCTCATTCTTTTTCATAGATCCCCTTTAAATCTTATTGTTTTTAATGGTCCAGGGCCAAAAGCAGCACAGGAGAGTAAAGTGATTGTCATTAAATCTTAACTTTTGCAATATCAAGAATCGGGAAAAAAAAAAAAAAAGAAAGTAACTCCAAGCAAAATCTTTCTATAACTTTATTTTCCTGTCTGCCGGTCTTTTCTTCTCTAAATCCTGTGCATGTTTCAGTTTTAAATGCTCTATGGTATGTTGAGGCGAAAGATGGCCCTGATGATGATTTACTATCACAGAATGTTTCAGAATTATAATATGGCAGTAACTGAATAAAGGCTTTGGACATGTACATCCGAGGATTTTGAGTTCTCTGCACCTTATCACAGCATGCCTAAAAAAAAAAAAAAAACCTTGTTCCCCAGGCTCACACACGCCCCCCCTGGTATCGCACCGCACCTCCCCAATTGGTCGCGCCCCACTATTTGAGAAGGACTGCGCTACGGCAACACGATTGTTTCATGACAAATACGCCACGTTAATGAATAATTAATTTAACTGCGCCGAGTCCTGACATTTGCTGCCACCGCCAATATCTTTACCTCTCTCGAGTAAACGCGGACCCAACCTGTCAGAAAGCACCGACCGGACCCGAGACTTACTGTACCGATTTCGACCCGAACCCGGAGTCGCATCTTTTGAATGGACCCGAGACCTGATTCAGGTCGGGTCGGAACCTCTGGTTGTCGGGTTGTTCCGAAGACCTCTAATGCTAACACTTGAATACTGATGCTGATGCTTGAACACTTTCCACAAACACTGGGCCTCATTCATGAAATCTTTGTAAATATGTGAGTAGATTTACACATAAATCACCTCCTTCCAAAAAACCTACTCAGAATTCATGAACACCACATAAAAATCTGATTTTTTATGATAAGAACATTTATACATAGTGATCTTGAAACCTTCATGGTAAAATTGTTATCTCACAAATCTAGGCAAGGAGGCAGCACTGGTAAGTGGTCTGACTTTGAAATGCTGCCTGAGGTGGGAGGAACCAGCTCTTCTGTTCCCTGTGCATCCAGGACTTATTGCAAAATTGAATGTTTTGTCTTCTGTCCAGTGAAGTGAAAATGGTTTGATATAATTTTTTAAAGCAAAATGTAAAACTTAGGGCTGGGCAAAGTTAATGAGTTTATCGCATGAACTCATTAATTTATTAACGCCGACATTTATCTTATTGCGCATTAACGCATGTTGCTCACATGCTTTTGTTGTGAAAAGTCTGTTACTGGCTGCTGCAGAACCGGAAAATAATTGGCAGAAAAACATGCAGGAAAGCTAAAACAGACATGGAGAGCAATAAAGTTATAGAACTTTTAAATGGACATTTTCATTTTAAAATTTCTCTCAGACGGAGGATTCAACAGGAACAAGGTTATTTGTAACAACTGCCAAGTTGAACTCCCCATTAAAAGTTTCTGCTGTTACCTCAGAAATTACCTGATTTAATGTTATGATTGTGGCTCAGGATTTAGTTGATAGACTTTTTAAAATTTTTCTTTATAAAAACAGGATGATTTTTAAGATGAGAGTTACACTAAATATGTGTAACTGACAAGTGCTGATGTTAAAAGTGTTTGAACAACAAATGTTATGGCACGTTAGTTCATATGGCAGCAGAACATTTAAATAAAAGTTTTACGCTACTTTTGAATTCATCATTTGATTTTGCGTACACAGTGTGATTAATGGTGACTAATCAGGAAAATCATGCAATTTATCATGATTAAAAATATTAATCATTTTCCATCCCTAATAGAAATATTAACAAATAATGCACATACATATTTCGAAAATGTATTTTCATGTTTAAAACATGTTTTACAGGGCTTGACAGATATCTGATCATTCATTTTGTAGCATTTTCTACCTTCAAACAACCATGGTGTACTAATGCAATGTTGTAACATGTACACTTGCAAAGCTCCAAAGCAAAGAAGCTACAAATATCCATTCATGGCTGACGTGATATGGGTAAAGTAGACAAAAGATCTCTGTGTTGAAGAAGATGGAAGGCACTGACTTGGTGTGAGAGGAAAGACAAAAATGGGGAAGAATATTGAGGTGCTGAACCTCACAAGAAATTTCAGGTTTGTTCTTGTCATTTCGACAAGGACAGGATTGGCACTTGATGGCTGCACGTGTGGTGATCCTCTCCACTTTGGCTGGAGTAACTGGGGAAAGTCACAAGCACAGAGAAGTTCACAGAAATTCACAGATGTGCAAAGCCCTGGATGAGTATAAGTGCTGCCACCTGAGGCATGGGATATACTTACTGTTTGACCAACCATTCGCGAACACACCCAGCTGCATTGTGAATGTTTCTTGCTTCCAAACTATGCGGGCAGTACATGTAATACTGTAGGTCTCTGCTTGGGGGCAGAATGCAGATCCACAGTCAAAAATACAACCATATGCAAGAAGGTGACACAGAGGAAGTTATTTTATTATTACCTTCGCCAAGGAGGTTACGTTTTTGCCAGCGTTTATCTGTCTGTCTGTGTACAAGATAACTCAAAAAAGTTATGGATGGATTTTGATGACATTTTCAGGAGTTGTCAGAAATGTGAAAAGGAAGAACTGATTTCATTTTGGGTGTGATCCAGAAGAAATCCTGGATTCTGGATCACTTTCAAATTTTTGATAACATTCTGGTCAATGGGGTCGAAAATTCTGTTTCTCAATATTTCCATTAATTATTGCCCAAAACTCATGAAATTTCACTCAGGGATTGACAATGGGAACCTCTATTAAATTTTAAAGGCTGATCCGGATCTGATCCAGAACGCGGATTTTATCACAATCTGTAAATCGCTATATGGGAAAACTGTTGTGCTTGGCGGAGGTCTGCGCTCTCCGAGTGCTTTTCTAGTTTTATTTGCAGTCACAGCAGAGAAAGGAACAGTAGTGCTAGAGATGTTCCGATGCCATTTTTCCCTCCCTATACCAATTCCAATTCTTGAGCTGTGGGTATCAACCAATACCAACTACCCATTCAAGATGTGATATAAAAAAAAAAAAAATTGCACCATGGCTGACAGAAATATAATTATAATCATTGTTGTAATACATGAATAAATACAGCAAATCCAAGCCATTTATATCTCTGTTTATTTCTAAATAGAACAATATAAAACAGTATTGTGAAATTATAAAGTATTTATTTTTGCTGGTTGTGTAATGGAAGTAACCAGTGAATAAATCATTGAATATAAATTACTTGGTATTAGTTGGTGCCTGGACTTCCAAACTCATGATAGCGATGCCGGCATTGTTAGCAGTATCGGAGCAATTTCTGATACTGGTGTCAGTATTGGAACAACACTAGTCTCATATAAATATCAGCTATATTCCAGGCCTCACCCGTCAAGTTCCACAACACTTGGGGAGGATCTTATTGTTTTTAATCTTGAGCCTTTGAGGCATATTTCTTCTTTGAAAGGAAGCCACAATGAGAGGCTCTTTTTAAAACATCCTTTGATGGGAGACTTGGTTTACGATTTCAACCAGACCATAATGTTTTTTTTTAATTACTCCACGCTTCTCTCATTATGAAAATGAGTGTGATGAAGTCTTATTGTTAAGATGAGAGAGATACACACTCTTAAACATGGGTGTGTTTGAGTTATTATGTGTGCCCTGTTATATTTTCACCAGCTGTACGTAACGTGATGTCAAAGGTGTACTTTCAAGGATAGTGTAATTGCTATAATGATGTTGCAGTTTCATCTACAGCTGTGATCTCAGTGTGTAATCAATAAAGGGGCGTAATTTATGCAATTCTGTGTATCTGAGGTATTGCCTCTTTTCATCATTATAGTGTGTGTGATCTTAATTTCTGGTCTAAGCAATGCAAATTGATGAAAGCAAGCCACTGTAGTCAGTTCCACTTGTACTTGTTGTTGTGAATAAATGTGTTTTGCCTGTTAGTAACAGTCCGAAGGATCTCTGGAACCCAAAGTGGAAAATATGAAATGGTATGTTTCATACGATATGTTTGATATACACACACATATCCAGACTGAATGGATAACCAAGTCAACCAAGACAAAAAAAATAAAAATACACACACACACACACACACACACACACATACATATATATATATATATATATATATATATATATATATATATATTACTTATATACATATATTACATATATACATATATATGTGTGTGTGTGTGCATATTTTTATTTTTTTTTGTCATGACTTGGTTATCCATTCAGTCTGTGAAATGTCAAGAAACATTGAAAAATAGCCACTATAATTCCTAGGAGCCGAGCTGGCTTTTACTGACTAAGTATTTCAATTACAGTCATAATGCATAAATCAGTTTTCTTTTGACATTTATTTCTTAAGGCATAGTGCAAAAATCTAGCTAACAAAATAAGTGCAAACAGAGCAGAACTGTTCATAGAGGTGGCTCCCTCTGAAGTTAATGATTTTCTGTCTTTTTTTCTTCAAATATGGTAAAACTGTCCTTGCAATCTAAGTTAATGCTTGTTCATCACCTTAGAGGAGACTTTTTATTTTAAATTTTTTTTTTTCACATGTTCACACAATTTCCAGAGGCTCTAATAAAAAGTCTGTGACATTCTTTGAAAATATCCAAATTCCACAGCTCCATTCTCAGTCGTGCTTCTTTACGTCTCTTCTCAAAGCAGCCAGTGAAGGTCACCCACTGGGCTGCAGTCCACCCCCACTTCCTCTTTTGAGATTGGCATACAGGATCCATGCATCATTAAATGACACTTGCTAACCCCAATGCACGAGATATCATGCCAACACCTAGTCTGACAGTTAAGATGCAGCTTTGTGGATAAGATGAGAAAACTGAAGTAACATAGAAACCTTTTTGTGGTCGGTAGATTAGCAAAAATCACTCTGCTCTTCTGTCATGAAGCACAACAAGCTTGTAATTATATGAACTGAAGGAGCTTTGAATGAGAATGAAATGCAGGCTTGTAGAAAAACTAATGGTAGCAATTCATTTATGTCAAAATAAACTGGTATTTTAAGCCTCTGGTATGACTCACAAATGTCATTCCACTTCAATGATTGCATGGATAGGGTCCCTACAGACAAACTGAAGTAATTTAACTTTGTAGGTGTACAGGAAGTGTATGAAAAAGGAAATTTCTGCAGTATTGTTCTTCAGTGTGGTTGCTGCCACCTTGTTATAGGGTTGTTTAAACTTTGAAATGTTAAAACACTCCTGGCTTTATGAGAAATGTTTTATCAATGCTCTCAGGTTTACTTGGCAATGGCAGCTTTTTGTGCTGCACAACTAATAAATCAAATACCAAGAATTTCAAACTGGGTAAAAATAAATAAGTGACAAGAAGTATTTTATAGTTTAGATATAAAACATTGCATAAATATGGGGAGGTTCAGTTCCACTTTAAACTGAGTGTGTGGAAAAAACAGAAATATACACAGATCATATAATGGCAGTTTTTTTTTTTTTTTCACCCCGTGTCATTTTTGTGACAGGATCAAAAAATGTTGTGACTAATAAATGTCACAAAATGACACATATTTGGATGTCAGGTTACTTCTGAAACCCAAATAAATGTTTTCAAGCACATTTTCTTTTCTTAATCTGTCTCCTTTATGAATGACATATCTTCCGTTGATGTAGAAGTTCCTCTTCTTAAAGGCTTATTGCAGAGGTGTGGACTCGAGTCTCATGACTTAGACTTGGTTCAGACTCAAGTCGTTAATTTGATGGCTTTAGACTTAACTTGGCAAAATGTAACAAGACTTGCAACTCGACTTTGATTTTTGCACCAGCAGCTTTACTTGGACTTGAGCCTATTGACTTGAAAACACTTGATATTTTACCCAAAAGCCAAAGATTAAAACATATTATTTAAAAGTGTTCATGAATGAACTTATTTCACTCATCATGACTAACCAAACTCAGACGTTCTCGCTCTCTCGCCCCACCGTGTTCACATGTGTGCGTCAGCTGTCAGCACAGCCAGACAAAATGAACCAGAATGAGATTCTGGTCCTTAAACAAAAACAGCTCTTTGTAAATATGTTCCCAAGAATAGTTTTGTTTGGGTACAAACTCTACAAAGTAGTAAACAAACAACAAAATAGAATTTGCAAAACATGTGAGTCAAAGATCACAGATGGAGAAGGAACAGCTTCAAACTTTGTTTGACATTCGAAGTTGCAGAAAGAATAGTTGGTGAAACTTTTGTGCTGTACTGTTTATCATTCTCATTTAACAGATAGTTACACTGATGTTAAAAGGACTCAAGATTTGAGGATGATGTGGTCCTTACTTAGACTTATTTAAGACTTGCAAAACAATGACTTAGTGCCAACTCTGGCTGATTCTATTCAGAAAAGTAGAAACCCAATATACTTTTTGCATATTTAAGAGTGGAAGATAAGAGGTTCAGTTTAAACTATTTTTCTGTACAACTATTTTCTATTTTTGTGTCTAATCCAAAACGTATAGAGAACCAACATAGGGGGAAACAGCTTTTGTTTGGTTGGTTGCTTTTGTGTTATTTTTCAATAAACAACAGATATGTGTCTTGCATATTTTCCTTCTGCATCAAAGTAGGAAATTGTGTTTGCCAAAATGTACATTGCACCTTTTCAGCAAAGAAAAAAAAGATCTCTCCTCCTGTATTGATACTCTGATACCACTCTCAAATTTAAAGCAAAAAATAAAGTCATTAATCGAAAATACTTCAATTGTTATGAAACATAAAGAGATTGAAACATTTCTCTGCTGTTTTCATTACATCAGAACAAAAACAAAGTGAGCCATATTGATGAAGCATTCCTTACTGTCTATATACTTTTAAACTTATTTAACAAACACCAAAACACAATTGCTGCACCACGTTTGGTCACCATGTCATCACTTGTACCCATCTCAGATCTGCAATGATATTGTCGCTCATTTTATATTTTGCAGTTGTCCATTCATATGAACCTATAGCAGCAGCAGCTAAGACAATGCTACTTGAAAACTTTACAGAGTTCATCTTGTCATCTCCTGTTGCAACTTCAGTCTGTATTTATATATGTAGGAATATAGGTGTGAAGGAAATTTCAATTATAAACTGACAGACCATGCAACAAAACATTAAAGGCATGGATCTGCTGCAGTTGAAAATATCTTAAGCAAGACAACTACCACACTATATTAAAACATGATCTGAAAATCTTTCTTTATAAACTTGGGAACAGCTGTAATAAATGGAAAGGTTTCTTGCATACAAATAGTACTGTGTATGGATTCACCCAAGCAGCAAAACTTTAGTTGGCATTTCTTTAATTAACTTACATTTTCATAATCTGGAAACTTTTGTTAACCCAACAATGAAAAGATTATTCAGACTTTTAATCTAGTTTCGGAAAATGTAAGATGGCAATATTTTATCTGTATTTTGGCATTGGATGTGTTTTTCTGCTCCAGGTTTTTGATAACGGTGATAGTATTTGGTTCGACGGGCACAATGAGAAAAAAACCTTCATGAGATTATTTTACAATTTGTCACACTAACAAAAATGATTCCCACTTTAAATATGTTGTTATCAAATTCATGCCTGGGACAGTGGCTGCCACTGATCACATTCTTAGCTCGGATGGTGCCAATTCTGCAAGTAATTTTTTCGCATGGTAATAGATGATGAGAAATTACTTTATTCCGACAACATTCTTGAGAAAGTGAGCAGTTGCATGGCCTAATACACATGCTCTGTATGCTACTGAGAAGTCCAGTTTTTATACAAAAGGAGAGATCATACAAGGGATAAAGGGATACAATGCAGGATCAAAGTTTTGGATTTTTGAGATATGAAGAAGGTGCTGCAGAGATTTTTAGTATGTTTAAAACTCAGGAGAACCTGCTCCATTATTTTACTTTAATCATCTGCTCATTGAAAAGTGAATACTTGAGAGCAATTACAGCCTTTTTTTAAATGCGGTTGATATAATTATCTTCCTTGTTCTGTGCTTAGGAGCTTGAATGCCAATCAATGAGCAGTACTTTCTCTGATGACGTTGGACAAATGCCACTTGATAATGGTCGTGCCTGACTTCTGCAAATGCCACGGCTTCTAACTGACCCAATTACAGAGAAAGATCATTTCAAAAACACAAATTGAAAATGATCCCTAATTGGGTTCTGGTTAACTACAGAGCTATGAATGTACATGCTAATAGCAGTTCAGTTTATCTTGGAACTTATCCATATCCAGTTGTTGCCATGTCTACTGTATATATAAAACATTACAGTATCAGTAATGTACCCTGGAGAAAGTTAAATTAACCTTTTGTTTTTCTTTTCTTTTTTTTTTTTTTTTTTTTTGCTTGCATCAACTGCGTTTTAAAAAAATTCCATCAAATGTATTCGGGTGCTTATGAGACTTGTTGGCCCATTCCTCTACAGAAATGTTTCAGATATCAATGTTTCTAGAATGTCTCAACTGAAAAGCCTATTCAAGCTGCGCCGCACCATCCAGTTATAATGCTCACATGTGGTTCATAGAAACATATAGTATTAAAAGATAAATATGCAATGGTGTTACCCATGTTTTTCCTGTGAAAATATGAAGTAATTCTTTTTAATTGGCATTTTCCATCAAGATGGCAGATGTATGGCTCCAGACAAAATGTTTGCAGAAGGAGGCTGCTTTCAGTGAGGCCTCACTTAAGGAGATGCTTCTCTATTAGTGCTGAAGTGATAGAGGTGTTTTTGTAAGTGGCCATAAAAAAGTGAGGGATCACCCCCTGTTACCCCAGCAGTGGCCTTTCAGTGACAGGATTTTTTTTTTTTTTTAATTAACCAAAATCGAGACATTAATCTTGTGGGCTTGTGCTTTTTTTGTAAATATTTTACTTATAAGTTGGCTAATATAGTAATTCTATCCTTTCCTCACCTATTAAAATTCTTAAAAACCTTTAATACTGACTTAAATGTGGCAAGAAATCACTGTGGTTGGCCCTGCACTGGCTTTAAAATCATTCAAATTCTTCAGGTGAGTTAAACTGAAGACCCACAAACATAATGTAGACTAAATACATATACATAGCACATGTAGCCAACAAGTATACTGCAACAAGTGCTGTCCTAATCACGTGTGTATTTCGTTGTCTAGAAAGCAAGGTGTGAATAAAACATGGTTAAAAAAAACTACCGCACTGATTCATATTTGCCAAACTAATTAAATAAGTTTTTTCAGGAAAAAAAGCCTATCATGTGAAATGTTCTGGTCACATGTTTTTGAAAGTGAATGGATAAAAAATCCAGTAAGAAAAGATGCCAAGGCTATATTACATGACTTCGCTGATTATGTCAAACACCAAGGCTACTCTTGAAAGACTTTTTCTTTTACGAATTGAATGCAGATAACGATTTTTAATCTTTTCTTATACCATCTTTCAGTGAGCACAGTGTATGTTTAACCCAACATACCAATCTTTGGATACCAAAAGCCTCCATTTTTTCACAATCACGTGAGCTGTTATCAGCTCCTATCAGCTGTCTTATTGAAGATTTTACAACAAGCTTATAAGAATTACACTTCAAGTAACACTATCTTCAACCATGAAAGACTGTGGGCTCTAGGAAAAACATAGACTCAGGAATCTGTCCTGTAACGATATACAAATATTCTGACAACCTTCTCCAGTCTTGTTGTTGTACTTGGGTTTTTGTGTGAGCCCAGATGAAATGGAGGAATCAGCCAATGTGAGTGCAAAAGGCTAAGACTCATGTCAATCAATCATGAATGCCTAGAGTGGTGTGCCCCCTGGACAGGTTGGCAGCTCATCACATGGCTAAGACAGAAACAGACAACCATGAACACAACTGTAGAATTTAGAATCACCTTTTAACCTAACATGAATGTATTTGGACAGTAGGAGGAAACCAGAGGACCTGGAGAAAACCGACACAAAAATCCCAACACCACCGCGATCCCTTTGTATGTCTTCATATCTTGTAAAATGCAGCATAAAGAATACAAAAAAAAAACCCTCAAGAACTCAAAAATTCAGTTATCGACATGAATTAACTGCAAGGTCAGCTTTATAAATATGTTGTGATGGTTTCATGACTTGTGAATGGAAGGAGAATAATTCAAGTTTAGGATAGCTTAGATTTATGTACCTCTAAAACTAAAACCCCAGATTTCATAACTGAGAGGAACATCTTCGATTTATTGCCCCTTTTTTAAAAAAAAATGTTTTTGATTCAATTAAAGTCAGAATGTGGAATAAATTTGTGGACGTAGCCCCATATCATGACACTTCCACCTCTGGCCTTCATTTTCATGATTATAGATGATGGTGGTCTTCTTTAGGTTTCTCATTAAATATCTTGGACCCTATCTGTACAATATTATCTTGAGGTCAGGCCAAATAATGTTGTCCTAGTGACTGTGACATGTATTTTCATGCTCTTTAGCCAAGATAATGGTTGAGAAGATAGAAAGGTTTTATTTTTTTTAAATGCCAGTCATAGTCTAATATCAGTCAATCTCTTTAGTATTCTTGCAATAACTAAATCTGTTGTGATTTTGGAAGAGTGTTCAAAGTCCATATATCCATCCATACATCCATCCATCCATTAGCTTCTGCTTGATCCGAAGTCGGGTCGCGGGGGCAGCAGCTTCAGCAGAGAGGCCCAGACCTCCCTCCCCTCGGCCACCTCTACCAGCTCCTCTGGGAGAACCCCGAGGTGCTCCCAAGCCAGCTGGGAGATAAAATCTCTCAAGAGGGTCCTGGGTCTTCCCTGTGGTCTTCTCCCAGTTGGACATGCCTGAAACACCTCTCCAGGGAGGCATCCGGGGGGCATCCTAGTCAGATACCCGAACCACCTCAACTGGCTCCTCTCGATGTGAAGGAGCAGCGGCTCTACTCTTAGTCTCTCCCAAATGACCGAACTTCTCACCTTATCTCTAAGGGAGAGTCCAGCCACCCTGCGGAGAAAACTCATTTCTGCCGCTTGTATCCGCGATCTCATTCTTTCGGTCACTACCCACAGTTCATGACCATAGGTGAGGGTTGGAACAAAGTTCGACCGGTAAACAGAGAGCCTTGCCTTTTGGCTCAGCTGTCTCTTCACCACAACGGACCGGTACAGAGTCCACACCACAGCAGACGCTGCACCAATCCATCTACGATCTCTCGTTCCTTTCTCCCATCACTCGTGAACAAGACCCCGAGATACTTAAACTCCTCCACTTGAGGCAGAACCTTTTTCAGATAGTATGATTTTTCAGTTCCTCTGATTTTTATTCCTGTGATTCTGTTGTATTCCGTGTGATGCAGACATGGAGGAGATAGACTAGTCCACAGGACAGAAACTAAAAAAGAGGTGGTATTTGCAGGTTTAAAGTAGTGAGCTAATCCCACACATTTGTTTCAGTAATTGCAGGCATTGGGCCGCCCGGTAGCGCAGTGGTTAGGGCAGGCGGCCCATATACAGAGGCTACAGTCATCGTGCGGCTGGTCGCAGGTTCAAATCCTGGCCCGAATGACCCTTTGCCACGTGTCTTCCTCGTTCTCTTTCCACTATGAATAAAGGCCACTAGTGCCAGAAAATAAAAAAAAAAAAAAAAAAAAAAAGGATTTGCAGGTATTGAACTCCTGCATCAGTGTCCATAAATGTATTCATGCTCTTTTTAATTATAGAGCCTTTATTTTTTCTATTCAATCTTTGTAAACTATTTTTTATTAATTGTTTGTAAAGGGAATGATTCTACTTAACTTATAATTACTTGAAATTATTAGACATATTACAATTGTACTCTTTGATTGTATCTGTTGAACACTGCCGAGCATGTTACCATTAGGGGAAAATAAGCGGCAAAATGGGCAGTTTTCTGAATTGTACCTTAGTGTGAAAATGATCTGAAACTCGTGTGTACTTACTATAAAGATCATGTTCAGTGTTAAGTAAGTTCTGTGGTAACCATTAATAGCTTCCCTCTTTCTTACTACCCCTTTTCCTCTTGGCTCACCAAGTTGCTTCACATCGCCACCATATTGACAGTTTTCACAGGCTGATGTGCTGAATGTGGAGCATGAGGATTGATTAAATGTTCCATTTGATCTTAGATCTGAATAAGATGGATGGCTCTGACAGAAAAGATATAATGGGGTGAATTGACAAGCATGATCACACTGCTGCTGCCCACAGACATGCATTTGCTCTGTATGTGTGAAAAAAACAAAAACAAAAAAAACAAGCTATGATTTCCTTATTTCCCCTTTTCTTTTTTGCTTTCTACAGATAAACCTCCAGAGGAGAATGAGGGTCACAGGCGTCATTACCCAGGGTGCAAAGCGTATCGGCAGCCCAGAGTATGTCAAGTCTTACAAAGTAGCCTTCAGTGATGACGGGAAGACCTGGAGAACGTACAAAGTCAAAGGCAAAGATGAGGATATGGTGAGACACACATGTCAAGGGTGCAAATCCACTGTCATCTAATGCTTTTAACTCCATAACATATTGATAAAGCCACACACACACACACACACACATTATATATATATATATATATATATATATATATATATATATAGATATATATATATAGATATATATATATATATATATACATATATATATATATATATATATATATATATATATATATATATATATATATATATATGTGTATATATATATATATATATATATACATATATATATATATATATATATATATATGCACACTCTGTGCACTTGTTCAAGGTTACGATGGAGGACATGATGAGATGGCTTTTTAATTAGCTAGCACACACTGGGCCCATCCTGCAGCCCCTTACCCCTCTTCACTTTTATGACTTTTAGATTAAATTTTTATACTATTTGGGGATGAACAGCCACCAGACAGGACACACAGCATTCCATCATTCCTGACAATAAACCACAACTGTCCTCTGTTTGGCTGAGCAACAAAACTCCCAAAGCTCCAAACTTCTTATCAAAATTTATGACATGTAACATTATTGGTCTTGACTTTAATGTTAATGCATTTTCCTTTCTTTCTCTCCTCTTTTAATCTATGTTTTTTTTTTGTTTTTTTTTGCATACAGAAAGAATGAATAATTATGATTCTGTGTGTATCTTTCACTAATCAGAATTTGTGTCAGACTATCTCCAGTCATTAGATTGAAATTCTACAGAAGGTATAACAATATAATTGGGACAAAGCACCACTCACCTTATGAATTAGCAGAATTAAATGGTGTAAAAAATTGTTGATTTTTCCCTGTGATTCTCACTCATTGACCTTGAAAGACAGCAATTTGTTGAGTGTGGACTGGACACAAGAGACAGAGGCAGATAAGGTGGAACATTACAGCAAAGTGATCTGCTTCACCCTCCTCCCCATCCCTTTATGTTTTTATTCCATCCCTTACAACAGATCTTCAGAGGAAATGTAGATAACAATACTCCATCAGCCAACTCTTTCACGCCTCCCATTGAAGCTCAGTACGTGCGGATTTACCCCCAAGTCTGCAGACGGCATTGTACTTTACGGATGGAGCTGCTGGGTTGTGAGCTAACTGGTGAGGGATCTTTATTCATCCAACTGAATTCTCTGATCTTCCACAAAAATAAATAATAGAGGATTTGAAACTCCACTCCTGTGTGTCACTTACATATTTAATGTTAGTGACATTCTTGAGTGGGATTGGCGTGGAGTTAAAAGGTTACAAGTCTGTATGCATATATATATTTATATATATATACATATATATGTATGTTGTTGCAAGGCTGTTCTGAACCACTGGGCATGAAGTCGGGCCATATCCAGGACTACCAGGTCACAGCCTCCAGCATCTTCAGGACACTCAACATGGACATGTTCACTTGGGAGCCAGGAAAGGCCCGTTTGGACAAGCAGGGCAAGGTCAATGCTTGGACAGCTGGACATAGCGACCAGTCGCAGTGGCTTCAAGTAAGTTATAATCTAAGTTAAATCTACTATCTGGTGTTATCTACCGTAGAGAGAAATCAATATCAGCCTAGAGTTTAAGTGACTTTCATTCCTCTGAAGTTGTAGCTCTTTACTGCCTGACCGAGGAACTGATGGTGTGTGTATGAGAATGTATGCATTTAAGGATAAAATATATCACTTTTGGGTGCAGTGTTGTTTTTAAATGAAATTATATCTTAAAATCCTGCTGTGTTCCTAGTGACAGTCAACACCAAGTATCCATCTCTGTTTATTTCAATACCAGACTTTTAAAATCCAACTCCCACACTGCCTCTCACAGCTGTTGAATGAAAGACTTGTTAGCTCTGGCTGCAATCCAAGCTATCTATCTCTATGAAACCAACCAATCTATTTGTTATCATTACTGTAAGTGATAACTAAAACGTGTTTCTTGAAAAGGGGAAAATGTGTCTCTGGGTGACTGTTTATTTCAGAGTTTTTCCTGTTTAACAATATGTGAGCTTGATGAAGCCTGGTGGAGTTTAGAATAGTTATCAATCCAGACCAGACTCCATCATTCCCAGTATGCCCTCACATACAGCCTCATATATTGGATTTTCTTTCCTGATAACAGGCAGTAAATGCTCTTTGCTTTTAGCGTGGGACTTCTCATCTTACTTTAAGCTGTAAAAGTGATAGCAAAGACGAAATCGTCATGTGGATCATCTTCTAACTTCCAGAGAATTGAAGATCATAGTGATTTCCTTGATTTTCATCTTTCCCCTGCACTTGCTCCACAAATGAAACCTCACGAGCAGTGATACAGTTAACTCTTTATAGTCTTTCTGACATGTCTGGTTGTTGTTGAATTGCTAGGATATTGATTCATACATGTCATTTTTTTTTAAAACTTTATTCAAAGCATCTTTTTCTTTCAGAAGATTTTGGTATATTGGAATGTGCGTTAGAGGAGAAAGGTACTCAAGCAGGCTCCATCCATGCCATGAAGCACGGCTGAGAAAAAATTGATCGTTGTGGGTAAAGTGAAACTTGCAGCCTTATGTTACATGCTGTGCTGGCAGGAAAGAGGAGATGCTATAGAGATACAGTGAGAAAATCAATGTCTTCCATTTTCAAATACCATGTCTGACCACACAGACATACATGATATATGTCTATAGGAAAAAAATAAATAAATGAATAATTGTGAGTTATATATTACACAATGCTGGATCACATTTATATTGGTGAAGCTTCTGGAACGGAATAGTTTGTATATTAAGTTATCATCTCCTGTGCATTTGCTAATGTATCACAATCCGCATCTTCTTTCAACTGGTCCACATGGTGGGTATTTGGATCTCAGTGCCATTACTGAATGACTTAATACCTTACAGACTAATGGAAATAATTGCCCTTAATGATGAAATACATATTCCTGTTGCTAAAGACAGCTGTTCTGCTGTGGAATGGGAGTAGGAAGAATCTTTACAAAGACCAGATATATAAGATATCAGCAAAATGAGCCATCAATCCCGTGGTTGAGCATTTATGTGTTTTGCGTTCCTGAAAACACTGATTCAGGTAGCAGTATTTTATATGGAACAAACCGAAGCAGCAAACCAGGTCAGCTTGCAGGGTGGAACAAGTTCTATGATTAACATTGGAAAAATATGAGCAGCACAAGTAGTCAAGCTTGAGACTCATATTATCATTCTTACATTGTAGAGAATGTCACATAATATTTAGTACCACATCGGTTTCACTCTTTCACATATAATAACTTGTCATTATATAGTGAACAGTTTCAAACTGTTTTAGCCAAGTTGACCATGAGCAGATTTGTTCAGCTGCAGGCAAATAGAAGAAAATTGGAAAGAGATGGAACGTGGACTCATGAATTTGGCAAAGGTGTCGAGTTACAGCTAAATGATTTCAAGGAATCATTTATGAACAGCAAAGAAGTTTTGGGAATTCAGTATTAGGTCACAAAGCAGTTATGTCCATCATATAAAATCTCAAATACTGGATGAAATGTAACAGTTTTCTTTAGTGATTTTGCCACAGAGTTTGTTAAAACAAACAAAAACACCATTAACTGGACCTTTTGGGTACTATCCAAGCTAAAGTTTTTGTGACCTGGCAGGAAATATAATTTCACAGAGGGAGACTGAAACAGAATATTTCAAGATGTTTTCACAAGTCAAAATGAAGCTGTCAGACTCATCTGCCAAAGGTTCCAGCTGGTATAAGCTTATTAGTTAATTATGCACCTTAACATGTCCAGATATCAAAGAGAAAGTTGCTAGAGAGGCATCTGCTACTTTTCAGTTTCACAATGAATCAGCATCCCCAGCTACAAATTTTTTTTTAACAAGTAGTGTTCAGCACTAATGAGAGCTTGATGGATTATTAAAAAAAACACAACTCAGAGAAACTGGCAATGTTGAAAATACCGCGATCGCATCTTGTCCTCTGATATCTCTTAATTATGTCAAGGTCTACAGATTACTTAGTAAGGATGCACTTTCTTCAACCATGATGCTCAATTCTGAGTTACATCTCACTGGCAAGCAGTAGTGAGCAGTTTTTAGGAGGCTATCTACAAAAACAGGAAAAATAAGAAAACATAAAATATTTTCCTTCAATCATGAAGGGTAATTTCAAGCATGCACAAGGCCATTTTTATGTACATTTCTGAAATACAAGTTAACTGTATTAACTAACTAACATACTTTTTTTCTTCATACAGGTTTCGTAAAATGAGTATATTCATTATGCGTAAAACCAATTGTACAGTAAATAAAGATGAGTTGTAATGAAATGAGAATACATACATGCGTTAAAATGTACAGTATGTTTTTTGTAGCTATGGCTATGCCTGCACATTGACAGCACAAAAAGAATCACTTCATTTGCAACGTCATTTGCAGCCAAAAAAGGTCTCCGGTCGTTAATTTGTCATCGCCTGTCATCAAGCTTTTTACACCAAATGATCTACTTAAAATGATAAATATGCATTTTGTGTGGTTGTGGAAGCCAGATAATCACCTCTTACTCAAAGCTTGAATAAACCCATGTGAAAACTTTGAGAGAGCTACCGTCGCCCCATACACACATCCAGTTACTATACACTCAGGCACACATTGATTCTAATATTTAACTCAGCACATTGTCTTTGTTGGAAATCAGTGAACACCTTGCCTAATTTAGTAATTTAGCATGACTCGTGGCATTACATTCTTGAAAGACATAAATTCAGAAATGCAATGGGTGGAAAATGGAAGATAGATCCTTACTAAAATAGATTTTTCCAAATGTATACTACCATTTCCACAGTGCACAGTTAAAACATAAAGTGGTGGTGGATGTTTACAAAGGCAGATGCTGAAGAGGTAAGTGATGGCTGCTTAGCAGATAAGTAATGCATCCACATGGACAAAAGAGTGTTTCTCTGCAGGAGCACATTGAACCAAACAGAGAGCACAGTGGGGGATCATCGAGAAAGACAGGGAAACAAAGTGAAGAGACACAAGTAAAGTGACCTGTCACACAGACACAGCTGGGATTTTACCAAAACACTCAACAGGCACCTGCTGCTGTTATTATCCATCCAGCACTCATTTATCTGCATATGTTTTTCATTGCCAATTTCTTGGTTTGTCCTCCAATGTGACAGCCAATAGAGGTTCAGTGGAGTATTCATAAAGCTGTTTAAGTGTCCATATGTTTATGTTAATTCACATATCAAATTAACATGATGACCAGTGTACATCACATTGACAAAGGTAAAGAAATGAGAGAATGCCAAAAAGTTGCATAAGTTCCCAAGGCACACTGCATTGGCCCCAGGAATCCAAATAAACACTATAAATAGATTGTAAGAACAACACATTGCACTCCCTTTGCCATTTTTCTGTGGCATAAGTTAGAAATCCTCAGAGCACACCATGGCAATATGAATTGGGTTAGAGCTGTTTGTTTCCTGCCTATGGCTAAATCTGTCTGCAGTGTTTAGTCACTAGAGATAATGAATCCCAATGAAGATATAACTTAGGCATTTGACAAAATATTTTTGGCTTTATCACTAAAAAAAATGTTTATGCATAAACCAAAGAGCTTTATTTTATGTTCAGATTTCAGACAAATCTAATTGGTTTCTGAAATCGGATTTTGAGGATAAACTGTCCATACTTTTATATGAACATGTGAATTATGTGTCCAAAACATAAACAACTTACACCTCCATGGATTACTGTGTCAATGACAAAGTTGTCATTAAGAACTTAGCTACCCTCTTGTGAGCTGTTTTCCATTTGGACAAGCCCTCCACCATTGTCTGTACAGAAGCTATCTCCCAAGCTGCCAAGAGACTTGTTCCACAGGATGTCCTCCATACTTCAAGGAAACTTAGAACCTGAATAGAAAACAGTAGTTAATGCCTTGAACACAGCAGGAAAGTAAGGCATCCTGCATTATGTGGTATTAACAGGTACTGTGTGGTTTTATGTCTTATTCTATTCATTTTATTCATGGATGACCTTTAGATGATGGATGTGCAGGTCAGGCTTTGTGAACATGATTCCCAACAGAGGCTCATTGCTGTGGATATGGAAGGTACCGCATAGTGTATACTTGCCCAGTTATATGGCAATGTGTAAATTTCTTGTAATGATGCATTGTTTAAAAGAAGTGTCCTTGAAATGATACACCATCTGCATGCAAAAAAGAAGTCACTGTCAAATGCCTTGCACTTATATAGCACCTTTTTAATCTTGCGTGGCTTCTACAAAGTGCCTTTTAAAGTGAATTTATTTTTCTCCCATGACACAAGCCATCTTATTAAAAAAATGAAAAAGAAAAAAGAAAACTCTTTCCTCATCCACCCAGGTGGTTGTTGTGTGTCCTTCAAGCTCGGGTCTTCTATTAGAGGCCTGGGAGCCTGAGGGTCCTGCTTAGGATCTTAGTGGTCCTAATATTGCACTCCTTCTGGATGGAGATCTCAGATGTTTATATCTGGTATCTACTGGAGCCACCCCCCCACCTTGGGGGTTACAGCCCCCAATGCCCCAATCACTATTGGCACCACTGCTGCCTTCATACCCTGCATCTTTTCTAGCTCTTCTTTCAGCCCTTGGTATTTCTTAAGCTTCTTGTTTTCATTCTTCCTGATGTTGCTATTGTTTAGGATTGCTACATCTATCACCACTGCTATCTTCTGATGTTTTTCAACAACCTCTATGTCAGGCTGATTATTCATCACCAGTTTGTCAGTTTGGATCTGGAAGTCGCACAGGATCTTGACCTGCTTGTTCTAGACCACCTTTGGCAGTGTCTGCCATCTTGACCCTGGGACCTCCAGTCTATACTTGGTGCAGAATTTTCTGTATACTATGCCAGCAACCTGGTTGTGGTATTCCTTGTATGCTTTGCTAACAACCTACTGTGTTATGTTGCACTACTTTCAGGGCCGTCTTTGCACAGCCTACATCTGGGGTCCTGTCTCGGTGTGGTTGACTCTGGCCTCTATTGATCTTGCGTTTAGGGCCTGATCTTGTGCAGCCCATGATCAGTACCTCTGTGCTATCTTTCAGTCCAGCTATTTCCAGCCATTGGTATGTTTTTCTGATGTCAGCCACTTCTACTATTTGGCTGTGGTGCATGCCATGCAGGGGCTTATCCTTCCATGATAGCCCCTCTGGCTACTCATTCATGCTTGCTTTCAGTTCACTTCGCAGGATATCAGTAGGGGCCATCTTCTTGATATATTCTTAGGTGTTATTGGTCTGATTCTAAAACTGCATTTGATGCTCATCTGCATCAACTGGGTTTGAGTTGACCTCCAGAGTTGTCGTACACGGCTTCATCAACCTCTTGCTGTAAGCATTTAGTGTCCCATTGATCTTACACAGCTCCAGGCACTGCAGTATCCATGTGTGTTGCATTAAGTCTTAGGTTTTGTTGTAGTGAACCCAGGCAGTCCACAGGTTGGTGCTCCTGGTTTTAGTCCAATCCTGGGCAACTGCCCTCTCAACCAGTAGCTGGTGTTTGGCCTCTTTTGTGTTATCTCCAATCCCTTTCTGTGCCATGCTCATGTATTGATCCATGTGCCTACTCATCTTAGCTGCTATGATGCCTGATAGGAGCTTCCATGCAGTGCTGAGGCAGGTTATAGGCCACTAGTTGGATGGTTCCCTGGCAGATGGTTCGGTCCCTTGTGAGGATCCTTTATGATGACAACTGCCAAACTGCAGATCAGTTAAAAAGACTTAAAAGTAATTTTAAACCAGTGTTTGGTGCCATTATTCAGTAAGCAGACTTCTAAAAAAATAGGATTCTGGTGTGTTTGTCAAAGAAATAGTCGTGCTGGAAGCCAAGAAGCATGAGCTGAACCAGGAACTCCTCAGTCATGTTTCAGTTAAAGAAGGTCAGTTCAAGCAGGAATAAAAGGCTTGAAAATACAACAAATGAATAAACTATTGAATTTTGTATGTATGGTGACTTCTTCATGTACAGTATGTCTATTTGGCCTCTGTTTTTGGGCCATAAAAGACTTTTGTCTAGGAGTTTTTTGTTCCCTGTCAGGATGTTACAGTTGATTATGTAACTAAGGATCACAAGACTATTTTTTTTTATTATTTTAATTTCAAAAACACCTTCCATCTTGATGGGTTAGGCTTAGGGTTATGGCATTATTACTTAGTTCAGTATTAATGATTTAACCGACGAAGTTTTCTCAAATGAGAATTGTAAAAGTCACTAAACATTGTTCATCCAAGGAAAATGAAAATGTATAATTCATGAGAAAAAAAGCTCTAAAAATGAAACCTTTTTTATGAGTCCACTGAGACAGGGGCCACACCAACTGAGACTCTGAGAAGGCTGAGTGTGAATAATTGTCGTATTCAGGCTGTGCACAGTGCGTGTATCACGTATTAATACAGCCCAATGTAAACCTAAATGATCAGGCTGGATCATGCTCTCCCTCTTCCATTATCCTTGTTTTGTTCATCACAAGAGTCCTGTCTATATTGCTAATCACATCATTAGCATCTCATAGCAATCAAATAGTGCTTGATCTGGCTTGAATGATTTATTTGAATGATAGATTTATTTATTTATTTATTTATTTATTATTTTTGCTTGCTTGCTTGATATGAAACATGTCTGTTTCACAAAAAAAAGAAAGATAGAACAAATACTTGAAAGACTCCAGTTCTGCTGGGTAAACGAGAGATTACTGGAACACAAGTCCAGAGAATGACCACTGTTAAAATAATAAGACATTAGAAGGTGGCAAAGGCAGAGTAGAACAAAGTCATGACAGCTGAAGTCATATTTGCATAAATACAAAACTTACATGAAATACAATGTTAAAATATAGTTTTAACTGCATTAACAATTTATAAATTTTCAAATGATCATCTGTTATATTTCTCCATCCATGTTTCCCCCACAAGCTTTGCCTCTTTCAGGGTTCCTGGAGCCTATCCCAGCTTTCATTGAGCCAGAGGAGCACACTTGGATATTTCAATTTCAATTCAATTTAAAATTACTGACTATCCTGTCATGCATTTTTTTTTTTTTTTTACTTTTGAGAAAATTACCATGTGAGCCCAAACATATCATAATCTACACATGCAAAAACAAATATAACTTCTTTAAGCAAAAGTTATTGTTGGAATTATTGTAATTGATAAGAGTCTGGCATTTGAGGTAAACGAAAAAGTGCACTTTTGGATACAGAAATTGTTTTAAATAACATAACCTTAAAACATTGAAATTGAAAATGTCAATGTGAGTTACACGTATTTGAATTAATATACTAGTGAAGTGAAGTACGCCAGCTATGTGCTAATGGTTACTTAAGCAGCGGTGCATGTTGACACTTCACTTACAACATTGTCCCACGTGGATCAAAAGCTGAAAGCATCAATAAGTGATGCAAGATTGATTCCTGCTCAGTGCCTGTGAGCATGCATTTGATGTAATCAAACCAGGTATCATTTCTCAGATTTTGCCGAGCACAGCTTACCAGTCAAGTTGCTACCTCTAAGGACTATTTCTTGAAATCAATAGAATTTACTTGGGATTTGTTTTTTCCATCCACAGAAGAGAATAGCTTTAATTTGTCCCAATGAAATTCTGATCTCCTAAGTGTTTATTCAGCAAAGATAAAGCGTGTCCTCTCAGAAAAGTTCCCACAGAGAGAGTAAAGGCATTGTAGCATAGAGGGATTTAAGAGGGAGCTTGATTATCTAGATCAGGGGTCTCAAACTGATCCATGAAAGGGCCGTGTGGCTGCAGGTTTTTGTTCCAACCATGCAGAAACACAGCTGACTTGTTTCATTCAATCAACTGAACTGGTTCAGACCTTCAGTGAAGACAACTAGTTGATTGACTAAAACAAGTCAGCTGTGCTGCTGCATGGTTGGAACAAAAACCTGCACCCACATGGCCCTTTCACAGATCAGTTGGAGACCCCTGATCTAGAATAACAAGATATTGGCTTTATTCAGGAAGAGAAGACGAGTGCTATTCTGAAATTAATTGCATGGAAAAATGTATCCACACATCCACCTCAGCAGCATATAGAATATCTTCTAAATCCACCATTCTTTTTTAATTTATTTTAATACTTAAATACATGGATCTGATTAAAATTAGATGTAGACAATTGCCGCATCAGTGTTTTGATCACTAGTTTTTTAAAGATTTTATTTCACTGGCCGCATTGCTTTTAATCATTATTTGTCCTACTGCGCTACACATGAAAACTGATTCAGTTGGAGTACCATCTGAAGCTAATTGGACTCAAATTGCTATCTGGTGCATTCATTGAGGAGAACACAAAACATGACATGGCATAATGTTTAGGAGCATATAACGGCAATTAGGTTTTTTTTAAAGATTAGGTAGAAATGTGTTCTACAGAATATGTAAAAGATCTTTAGATCTGCAATACTTGGTTCTCTGAGAGCACTGCTGATGTCTTTCCTTATTGGTATTGTGTTAACAGACCTGAATACTCCAGAGCACAAAACTGATAATCAAATGCATTTGATTACCAGTACCTGGCTGCTAATTCATTTCTCAATTCCTATGAAAGCAATAAGGTTGTACTTCATTTTTCATACATTGGGTCTTCATTTTGGCTTAATTTTTGTGAGTTAAACAATGTAGTAGTGCAATGCATCCTCTGTTGTCATGCATCTAAAGTTATATGTACCTAACTGTCTGATCTGGTGGGGGCTAGATTATATTTTTAGTTTGTTTGTTTGTTTTTTTTCTTTGTCTAAGTCATATTATTTCAAACATAAGTGATGAAAAACAGTGTTCTGCTGACTTGTCAGACTCTGCATGTAGATTATTTTTTTTCTTGATTCAGCACTTGCGCACGCATCATGGTGGTCTATATTTATTTGACAATATTACTGGTAATTATTCAAGACATCTTTGCTAAGGCTTTCTTATTTACAACTTGGCAGTTATATTTACTCTCCAATTATTTTCTTTCAAAGTCAACAAGCTCTGCTGATACAACTCTTGCAAGCCTGGATAATGGTGAACATGACTGCAAACCCCTCTGCCAGCACTTAGCAGATGTGCCAACTAAGTTTCAGACAGGCTGGGTTACATTTTAAAACATGTACACAGCTATAAACAGTCTGGGTAGTATTATAAAACTTGGCAACTTTAAGAATATGGAGCATGGTGTTGAGTAGAATTGTTGTAAGATACTGGCATACTTCTAAGAAAAAAAGAATGGGGACTAGTCTGATGCTGTTTATCTACATGGCTACTTATCACACATGTTCATACATCAAGCTGTACCATAGTTTCTCCTAATTTTGTCGTCTAAAGAATATAATTTAAAAAGAATCTTAGAAAGAATCCACACATGCCGTTTTTCATGCCTTATTTGAATCATCCTAAATCTGTCTTCTTCTTTTATCTTTTATATTCAGTTTCCCTACAGCTAGTATGCAGATTCAATTAACTTCCAAATAAAGTTTCAGAAGGAACGGTCAGTCTATATTTTGTTCTCTGCTTTAAGTGGATGATTACACTTTTTCCTCCCTCCTCCTGTGCCCTTAAATGTACAGGTCTGGATTCTCTGTAATGCTGTTCTTTTGTTTTCATTATCCTGGGAAGCAATCTTATCCCTCAACACCATAATCTGATCCTCATCTCTCTCTTTCTGCCTCTGTCCTCCTCACTTCCTCTCAGCTAACACAGGTTGCATTTATCCATTTTATCTTAGGAAGGGATTCATGAGTCTGCAGCAGTGCCCGCTTTAATCGCACGATCTGCAGGAACTGTCAGAAATGAATGCACCAGATCTTAAATCAGTGTAGCAGAGAATGGGCCCAATGCGCTGTGCATGTGTATCTTTGATTTCATAGATGTGTGAGAATCACCTCATGGCACAGATGTATACATGGGGTATCCCCCACCTACATCTATACATTTGAAAAAACTTTTTTTTTTTTCTTATTTACCCTGGAGATATGGACTGCACTTATGAAGCACTGCAGCATACTTCTCTAAAATGATTAATGCAGACCATTCCAGGGATAGGATAAGTGTGTCAAGATGAATGTCATATTGAAGAGATCACTTATGTACATAAATTATTTTATTCTTTAACTTTATGGTTGGATTGTACATATTGGTAACCAATATGTGCATGCATGTGTGCATATATGCAAGCGTTTGATAGGAATGTGTTATATTAGGGATGCATAATGATATCGGTATGACATCAGTATCTGCAGATAAAGACTTATAAATGAAACATCAGTGTATGTCGATATGTATCTCTTCTTTTTTCTTTTCCCCTGAGCACACCATGACCACACAAGTGAGACAAGGTTAAAAATAGAGAGAAAAGTCATTGCATTGATACCGTAAAAGAGCAACAAACCAAAAATGTCTGCAGTGTGGAGATTTTCAAAGTGTTGTAAAGTGACAACAAAGTCGCTGTTTCCAATGAATACTCAATGTCTTTAATGGGAAAAGGAATCAAAAGCCACTCCTTCAACACTACTAATTTGATAACTCACCTTAAGGGCTGTCATCCCTACACCCACCCAGGCAGTACAAGGAATTTGTGAAGATCAACACGAAAAGATCACAAGGGGCTGCACCCCACCCCCACTTCAGTCTCAGACCACACATCTCCCTTCATGTACCCGGCCTACGGGCAGAGACTAAAACAAACGAACCCTGTGACCAAAGAGGTCAAACTCTGGAGTCCAGAGTCTGAGAGCATCCTGCAGGACTGTTACGCTCAGACTGGGATGTTCTTAAAGATGCAGCCACTCTGTCAGCGTACAGGACTATGCTCAGTATGTGACTGGGTACATTAGCACTTGTGTAATGGGCACAATGTTATCTACACAAGTCAGGAAGTTCCCCAAACAGAAGCCCTGGATCAACACCCACGTGTACAACACATGCTGCTTGCTCGCTCCCTGGCTTTTAAATCTGGCAATGAGAAAAAGCTGCAAAGTACAGACTGAGGAAAGTCGTCACAGTGGCCAAGAGGCAGTACAGCGAGAAGCTGGAAAAGCTACACTACTGCTGACCCAGGGTGGATGTAGCAAGGCCTGCAGCACGTGACCGACTATATGACCCCCAACCAGCAACATCAGTTCCACAGGCAGCATGCTGGATGACCTCAACACCTTCTGCACCCGGTTTGAAACCCCCAGCTACAACACAGAGAGGGAGGCCTGCCCACACCTGGACTGCTGAGTCCAGGTGCGCAGAGCTTTGAGGAGGATCAACCCATTCAAGGCAGCAGGACCTGATAATATCCTGAGGCGGACCCTCAGAGAATGTGCTAATGAGCTAGCTGATATTCTCACCTCCATATTCAACCTCTCTCTCAGACAGAGCACTGTCCCATCTGCTCCAAGACTACACCTACCCACCTGTCTGAATCACTACAGGTTAGTAGCACTCACTCCAATCATCACCAAGTGTTTTGAGCGTGGTGCTGGCTCACATTCAGAGGAACATGCCAGACGTCCAAAAGATCCCCCTCAGACGCCATCTCCACTGCAGTTCACCACTCCCTCTCCCACCTGGAAAACAAAGACTCCTACGCGTTAGGTCTCTGCACTGGCTTCCTGTTGCTCAGAGAATAGACTTTAAAACAGCTCTGCTTGTGTACAAGTCTCTTCATGGCCTAGCCTCAAAGTACATCTCTGACATGATACAACTTTATGAACCAACCCAGACTCTGAGAACCTTTAAGATGTGAGACAGGCCTCAACTCTGGTTCTGTTAGGGTTAGGGTTAGGGTTAGGGTTAGGGTTAGGTCTGTCCTTACATCAGGATGCTCTTTGTTGACTACAGCTCGGCCTTCAACACGGTCCCCCACAAACTCACCCACAAACTGTTCACACTTGGCCTGCACCCCACTCTCTGTGACTGGCTCCGAGACTTTCTGTCTGGCAGGCCCCAGTCAGTCAGGATTGGTAATAGGACTTCAGCCAGCATTATTATCAACTGGCACCCGTCAGGGATGTGTCCTCAGTCCCATCCTCTACAGCCTGTTCACCCACGACTGAATCGCCTCTCACAAAGACATAATCCTGTAGTTTGCAGATGACAGTGCAGTGATCGGACACATCACTGGAGATGATGAAGCTGCCTATGGGAGGGAGGTGGCCGGTCTAGGGGCTTGGTGTGAGGTCAGCAACCTCTCCCTCATCACGAACAAGACAAAGGAGATGATAGTGGACATGAGGAAGGAGATGAGAACTCATCAACCGCTGTTTTTCTGGGAGAGTGAAGTGGAGAGGGTGAGCTGCTTTAAGTACCTGGGTGTCCACATCACTGACGACTTCACCTGGACACCGAACACCTCAAATCTGGTAAAGAAGGCCAAACAACTGCTGTATTTCCTGAGGAGGCTAAGGAGTTTAGCATGTAGCCCAAGATGCTCAACAACTTCTACAGCTGTGTAGTTGAGAGCATCTTAACCAGCTGCATCACGGCGTGGTATGGCAACGCTACTGCTACGGACCGTAGTCGCCTGCAGAGAGTGGTTAGGAATGCTGAGAAGATCACCAGGACTCCACTGTCCTCTCTGCAGAGCACCTACCACCACAGAGTCCACAGGAGAGCTGCCTCCATACTCAAAGACCTCACCCGCCCTCAAAATGGACTGTTCACACTTCTACCCTCAGGCCGGAGGTACAGAAGTGTGAAATGCAGAACCTCCAGGCTAAGAAACTTTCTTTCCCTCTGCCATCAGACTACTGAACAGCTGACAGGAATCCTAATCAATGTCTACTTGACCACTAAACATTTGCACACAATAACTTGCATGATTTGCACATGTAAATAGCAGACACTGTACATACCATATATATATTTCTGATCTGCCTTTGTAGTTTTATATGTATTCTATTTTCAAATTGTATGTTTTATACTTAATTTTATTACTGACATTTGTGTGGATAGTAAAGCAAGAATTTCAGTGCACAGATAATTTGTTTTTACATGGATATGACAATAAATACTATGAACACTTTGAAAGAAACTCAGCTCTCTGAACGGAAGCTAAATATGACCGTGACGCCCCCAGGGCAAAAGGCATCTCTCAGAAACTCTTGAAATTTACATGTAAGTTGCAGTAAGCTACAGTAGTTTTCTTTTTTTTTTTTTTCATGAGAATGTGTTTGCATCAGTTCCATCACCATAATGATAAGAGCATCATAATTTAATGCTGATTTAATGTTGTAAGTAAAGAGAGTAGAGTAGTTATAGGGTAATTTAGATAATTTATCATCTTTGTAAGACTGGAAAAACTATCCTTTGGATGATCTTTTTCTATTTTTTTTATTATACATACAATATTTACTGTTTCGTCAGAAAACTGTTTTCTTTTCTCAGGTGTAATTTGAGGATTTGATTTTAATCAAGGTCGCACAGAGACAGATTCTTTTCAATAAGAGTCCATCAGATGTCTAGCCACAATGAGCATTAAACAGAGTGTGAAATTCCCCAAGCGTGCTGTCTAGTGCACGTCAAGGCCATTTTTTATGCATTTGGATCATACTCCCTCACTTCACTCAGACTGACGCGGGAAGCGCCCAGCTGATTCTATGAATGCCGTATTACTTGCTGCAGTAGCTCTAAATGATCCAGATCCCCAAGGTTGATTTCTCTTTTGTTCCCTTTTGCCATGGCCAATTCTTTTCATTGGTCCTGCAAACCGTTAGTATTAACTTGACACGCTGAAATAAGGCTCCATGTGTTTCAAAGCTGCATGTTAAAGGCATGCCCAGATAGTAATGTTTATGTTTTAACAGCTAGCCTTGATAAAAGGCTGCCTTTGCTTTGCATCAAAAACTAGGAAATAAATTAAAAAAAAAGAATAATAGCCTAGCCTTAGTACAAGTATGCACTTTCGATTTCAAAGTCCTTGATCTATTCTGTTAAAGTATAGATGGGGAAAAACTGTTCTGAAAAACAAATGGCCACACATTATTTGTGCTGCAAGCAAAGGTAAGGCTTACACCATCCACTTGCTCACTAAAGACTATTCCCAGGCATAAATTCCAACCACTATATTGTGCACCACAACAAAATCACAACTAATAGTTAACACCAACAATGGACTAGAATGCACAATGAAGCTAGTGCCATTCACATTTTTTTTTGCTGTCCTTGTTGTCAGAGGAGCAAAATAAGTCTGAAAGGAGAAATATTATGATTTTTTAATAATGTCACACAATTGTCTGATCTCTTAATCAAAATCCATGTGACATGCAAATACAAATTCAATCACCACATGGATACATTTCAAAAGCTGTCTTTTGATCGATATATTTATAGCCAGTTTTAGAAGTGGAGTCAGTCACTTGACTCCAATCCACCTCCCCGCACGTGTCAGGTATGCGCCCTTTCATACTGCTCTTGCAGCTTTTTGCTATCCACTTTCAATGTACAGCAAATTCTGCATGATGTGAAGCATAGTAAAGGAGAATATTGATAATTCTACTTTGTTCCAAGTCTGTAAATTTATAGTATCCTGTAAATCTAAACCACTTGGAAAAAGAATTCTCCCAATGTGGAGCAGCCCAAACAAAGTCAGAGAGTTGTGTTATGTTTTCAGTTTTTCAGTTGATACTGACTTCAAACTTATAAATAAATGAACACAAACACACTGAAGCATACCGTATTTCCTCAAATTAACACTCCCTGCCTAACAATAGCAAATGAAGCCATCCCAAACCATTACCTTTGCCATTTTTCTTAGAAATCTCAACAACTTTCTTTTTTTCAGTTTAAAAGACGCTGTGTACAACCGCTTCTTCGATGACATCCGTACAACTACTGTGCATCTTTAATTGACTTGTTCTAATTACCAGTACGTTGTAGCGTCATCGCACATGCTGAAGCCAAAACATCTGGAAAACATACCATAAACATACTTATCAACATGATAATTTTGATATTGTAAAGCAGGGAAAAAAATAGTTCTAGCTGGATTATACCGTAAAACCACTTGAGATTTCAATTTGCATGGATTTGTAAACAATGGAGGACAATATTTGTCCAAATAGATGCTCCCTGGTCATGTTTTACATTGCGTCTGAAGATGTTAATTTGGACAAATACGGTATGTTTTTGGCATGACTGGATAATTCATTCTTATGTGAGGACTTGGGCTCAGCTGCCAGCTGTCGTCCAAAAGGGAAAAGTCAATCCATCATGTCTGTTTTTGCCCGCAAGTTGATAGTGTCAGAGTCGTGACTACTCACTCATGCAGCCAGTGCTGCAAATTTAATGAAAATTAGCATGTCCTTCTAGTGTTATGATCTCATTACTGTTGATTGTAGACGACAGACACCAACAACACATTACTGAACGCTAGACAAAAGATAGATGTTTGCAAGTTTGAGTTCGGCTTTCTTGCTAAAGTAAAGAGGGGCAATAAACCAAGAACAACACTGCATATGTGCAAGAAGTTTCCGAGTGTTGCTTTTAAAAAGTGGAAGCAGAGTGTGGAACTCTTGCATCAGGAGGGACTTGCTCTTGCATGGCAGTATACCGGCATCTGATATGGCCCTATAAGTCAACAGATATGCGATGAGGGATTTATTTCCCTATCTTTTAATTATTTTTTTATTAGAAAAAAGGCAAGCTTTAAAAAAAATGCCTGAAAGGAGTCTGAAAAATTTCTAAAACTTACAACAGTGTTAAGTTGGTAAAAATGAAATTTAGGAAGGCTGCCTGACAGAAACGTTCAGTCTCTCCAGCTGGTGAGCTCCACTGGCCTGAACACACATTGCCTGCCATTATACATCTGCTTTAAAGAGAGAATATGTAAGAATTCAATTCCAGTTACATGCAGTGACAGTAATTCATGTTTCATTCGAGTGTACTGGCTTGAAAATAAGAGCAAAGAGAGGTAGAGAGGGAGGTGGAGGATGTTTAATGCATCACAGTGTTCGATCCATGTACGGCTGTTTGGCTTTCAGGGTTGTATGTTCAACAAAGTTTGCAGTTCACTGAGAGTCCCTGCATAGTGCTTTATCCTCATTTATAATCTCAGCATTTTGAGTGTCAGATGTACTTTGGCCATTTGACACTCATAATGCACTGCTAAAACAAGTCATCTTGCTTTGTGATAAAGGCATCCGTCTTCTTGACATGGAGGCACATGGACCATGAAAAACTGTCTGTCTTTGAAAAGGCTGTATATGATCTATAGTTCACATCCAGCACTCTCAAGATCAGGATATACAAAAACAATTTAAGTTCTTGCTGGAATGGTGTTAGTGTCGTATCGACTGGCCCATGATGGTTTCTTACAGTGACATGGAATCTGCACAGCAACTTCAGAGACCGCCTACACACCTTCCCATTCCTGTATGAGGTCTCAGCAGGCATTTACACCTTCTGACACACCATTAACCCATGTGGAAAAACTCAGATCACAAAATATGTTAGGAAGGATATTGACCATCTGTATGTTGTTTTTGTTCAAAGTGAAAAAATGAAATACACTGCCTGGCCAAAAAAGTGGTCATAAACTAATATTTTGTTGGACCGCTTTTAGCTTTGAATACGGCACACATTTGCTGTGGTTTTGTTTCGATAAGCTTCTGCAATGTCACAAGATGTATTTCTAACCAGTGTTGCATTAATTTTTCACCAAGATCTTGCATTGATTTTGGTAGAGTCTGACCGCAGCGCAAAGCCTTCTCCAGCGCATCCCAAGATTCTCAATGGGGTTAAGGTCTGGACTCTGTGGTGGCCAATCCATGTGTGAAAATGATGTCTCATGCTCCCTGAACCAGTCTTTCACAATTTGAGCCTGATGAATCCTGGCATTGTCATCTTGGAATATGTCATCAGGGAAGAAAAAAATCCATTGATGGAATAACCTGGTCATTCAGTATATTCAGGTAGTCAGCTGACCTCATTGTTTGAGCACATACTGTTGCTGAACCTGGACCTGACCAACTGCAGCAACCCCAGATCAGAACACTGCCCCCACAGGCTGGTACAGTAGGCACTAGGCATGATGGGGGCATCACTTCATCTGCCTCTCTTCTTACCCTGATGCACCCATCACTCTGGAACAGGGTAAATCTGGACTCATCAGACCACATGACCTTCTTCCATTGCTCCGGAGTCCAATCTTTATGCTCCCTAGCAAACTGAAGCTTTTTTTGGGGGGTTAGCCTCACTGATTAGTGGTTTTCTTAAGGATCCACAGCTGTTCAGTCCCAATCTCTTCAGTTCCTTCTCATTGTGTGTGTGGAAATGCTCTTACTTTCACAATTAAACAGCCCTGAGTTCTACTGTTGTTTTTCTTCAATTTTGATCTCACCAAACGTTTAAGTGATCACCGATCAAGATCATTGAGGATTTTTTTTACGGCCACATTTTCTCCTCGAAGACGATGGGTCCCCACTATCCTTCCAGTTTTTAATAATATATTGGACAGTTCTTAACCCAATTTTAGTAGTTTCTGCAATCTCCTTAGATGTTTTCTCTGCTTGATGCATGCCAATGATTTGACCCTTCTCAAACAGACTAACATCTTTTCCACGACCACGGTATGTGTCTTTGACATGGTTGTTTAAGAAATGAGAAGCAACTCGTTGCACCAGTTGGGGTTATATAACTTGTTGCCAGCTGAGAGATAATCAGCCATACAGTAATTATCCAATAGGTGGCTTGTACCTATTTGCTTGGTTAAATCTAGGTGGCAGTTTGTTTTTTGTTTTTTTTTTTTTTTTTGGCCAGGCAGTGTATGACTTCAAGCAGTGGTCCTGGACTGTGGGCTCAGAATAAAATTGCTGGTAAACTTTGATTTCAAAGCCTCCATGACCTGACAAATTATAGAGTGAGACAATTTGTCAGGCACAGAAAATGGTGTACATTATGTGGTAGTGTACAAAAAGAAATAGCAAGACAATGAAAAAAAAATGTTGGAGAGTGGAAGGACAATGAGTCATAAATTAGTGCTGGAGCTCAAGATCTACTTACATGTAAACGGAAGTGCAGCATCGGACATTAAAGATGTGGCATATTTTCTTATATTTTAGATGTGTTTAAGTAAAGTAGCATAATCAAAGATGAGTACAAACAGTTAGACTTCTTCTTTTTATAGTTGAGGCATTGTTGTTATTTAAAATCAAGAAATGGTAGCTCTTTACTTAACAACCAGAGGCACACACATTTTCAAATCATATGCAGTTTTGTCTCCTCTAAAACTATGAGATGAGGGTTTTTTGTGTTGTGTTGTTTCTTTTTTTTTTTTTTTTTTCATCATCATAAAGAAAAAGCATTAATATGGGAAGAACCTGTAGTTAACCTGTGCAGTTTCATAGTAAAACATTGTCATATTTCTTTTTGTTTGTATGTTTTTTTTACAACCTGATGGTACATGTTGCCTGCAGGTGTAGAGATGTTTACCCAAAATATTGACTATATACTGCAAATATTTGGCCATGAGCCAGCCTTTAGCTCTTAAGGGGCTGTTTCCTTTTATCTATTGTGACCTCCTTATTTTTGATCAAGCTCTACTTTTTGCATTTTGATAAGTCATCTTGCTTCATTGTCCAACAGTCCCACAGTACTTCATGAAGGCTGTAGGCTGTTTGCTTCAGTAATCAACAAAACAAAATGAATGAATCTGAGTTTTGATCCAATACATTTTGGTCATTTTGATTACCAGGCAATGTTTGATGTATCTCTTTCATCGTCATCTCCTATTCCATCGCCTGAGGTGCTCCTCCCCAGAACAGAGAAGCTGTGATTGGGTCCTTTGGTGTGTTGTGTAAACAAAACACTCTTATTTGAGTGTTTATGCATATTATTTTGCAAAAAGACAATACTTCTGTGAGACAAAAGTGTAAAATGTAATGGGTGTTATCTGTGTAATAGGCTGTTTCTGGTTTGCTATTAATGCAAATGTAATTCAGCCTGTGTCGCTTCATTTTAATTGTGATTCACAATTTTACAGACCATTACCATCTACTTCTTCACTAAGTCAAAGTGGCTTAGCAAATATATATATATATATATATATATATATATATATATTATATATATATATATATATATATATATATATACACACACACATAAAATCAGAGCAAGTCAGGCACAAACTGATTTTTCATGCTCTGTGTTCAACATTTGTAGTACTCTATCCTGTCAGGTTGAATTTACCAGTATAGATAACATGCAGAACCTTGAACTCCAAGGATTTTGTAATTGCTTAAAAACCCAAAGTATTGAAAGGCTAGAGACAGTTGGCTTCTGTGTGCTGTCAGTGTGCAAAGCATATGAAATGAAGTTCTTCACTCATTCTGAATTATGCTGGATGCCTAATTTCATGGGAGTCAATGCTGCCTGAACTCGGGACTTTTCAGCATGATTTTATTGCAGTAGTAAACTAGAGTCTCACAGGCTCAGTGACACAATGGATGTAGCCTGGATGCAACATACATTGTGCCTAAGTGAAATCTTCTTTTTAAAGGACTACATATGATGAGAGAGGAGTTTGTAATTAATAATTCGCCATCACCCAACTTAGAGTGCCATGTAGTTGAGGTTTTCTGACATGCCATGGTATTTAACAAACTAAAATGAACTGAGGGATTACAGCAGACGGTGGCAGTGTGTCAGAGCTTTGAATGTTGCAGCTGGCTGTTTATGATGGCCATAAAAAATAGAAAAAAATCTTGATGCCTAAATTGAAAACAGGATGCCCATGTAACAAACAAATATCCAGATATTTGAGTATTAAGGTCTGTCTCATGTACAAAGACTTCATACTAAAACTTTTCTTGAAAATATGCATTGCATATGTTAAAAACCATGCGTATGCGTGGATAGATAGAGAGATAGATGTTTATTGTCCCCGTGGGGAAATTTGTTTGCAGCAAAAGGTACACATGGCAATTTGACAAACATAGCATAAAAACAGGGACACAGAACCGTAACACAGACAGACACGGTGCATCCACTTATACATAGTATTGCCCGCCAGCTGGGGTGCTATTTCCTAGAAATATTTAAAAGTTTTACGGCTTGAGGTATAAAGGACTTGTTTGTCCTGTTTTTAGTGAACAAGGGGGGGGCAATAACGCCGAGCTGATGGCAACAGTTTAAAACTAGAGGTAAGTGGGTGTCTCTCATCAGCCACAATGGCCTTTGCCTTGTTTGTTACCCGGTCTCTGTATATGTTTTCGAGGCTGGGTAGGGTGGTTCCTAACAGTTTGCTGGCTGTTGTTACTGTCCTCCTAACAGACCTCTTTTGTGCCTCAGAGGCATTCCCAAACCAGCAGATGATGCAGAAAGTTAAAATACTTTCAATAAAAGCACAGTAAAACATGTGGACCATTTTGCCATTAACGGTAAAAGACAACAGTTTCTTTAAAACTGTTGATTTCTATGAGTGAGATTGTAAACAAGCCGGGGTCCAGGGGCCGGATATTAATGATAACACACGTACCTTGTCGCTTTTGGTATTCTGTACTGTAAACGCAGACAGGAGTGTTTTTGATGAGGACTTTGTCTTTTCCAAATCCTTGTGAGCGTTTCCATTCACGTGCCATTTAACATTGCAAAGGCCTTGATGTTTGCAACTGATGCTACGATTACAAACCGTGCATCGGAAGTGGTGTTTGCTGTCCCGATCCAAAGTAATGCATGGGAATTTGCTTGTCCAGGATTGATTAAATTTAGTGTTGTACTTTGCAGCTCCAGAGAGTTTAGGTTTTGTAGCCTTTTGACATTCAGAATCGCTGTCCAAGTTGCAATCACCTATCTTTGCTTTGTTTTGTCTCGAATACGTTCGCGCGCCTTCTAGCAGAGAGAGAGGATTAGTCATTGGCTGACTTCCACTTATTGAGCCAATCGCATTTGCCGTTACATTACCAGGTCGGATATGGCGAGTTTGCAGTCCGAAAAGAACGCAATTGACAAACAAAATCGTCTGTAGCGAGCTATATGTACATCATAAAATTTTTTACTGTTATTTTTTGCCAATGCGTGACATTTTACATAGTGGTCATGAGAGCGTGATTTGTTATTAAAATGCGTGAGTCTCACACCATATGTGTGACAAGTGACAGGTATGTCAATGTGAAACTGAGCAAACATGCATGAGCACAATGCACGACCCTGTCTCCTCCCAAGTAGACCAATTTGAAAATGAAAACGAGTATAAACAAGCATGGGAAACCTGCTCATTCAAACAAAGGAAATGGCAAAAGCAAGTGTAAAAAAAAAAAAAGAAATTTCACCACGTGTGAGCTTAAGGCACTCATTTCTTAAGTTGAGATCAGGAAAAATACTTTATTTGGCACTTTGTCTTCTGGGACAAATAGTAAAAGAGAAAAAAGAAAAATGGAGTGGAAGTGTGTGGTGGAATCTGTCAGTGCGGTGGGCTGAGAAAACCATGTTGTAAATGACCAAAAGAAAAAAGTCAGGCATAAAGGTGGAGGTGAAGCAGAGAGCTGCCGTGTTCATCAGTTCACTTTTGGCTATAACAGGTTGTGTGTGTCGAGTCAATCATTTCACACTATTTTCGCTACATCTTGTAGGACGCCACATGCTGAATAATGTGGCACGCCTTGTCAGGGAAGAGCTATGGCTACAGCTGTGTCCCAGTACGGCAGTATGGTGCTCTCAAGAGGACAGATACATTGACGAGAGAAGGAAAACTGTAACTAAGAAATCAAATTCTTTAAATGAGAGCGCAGTCATTGGTGACACTTTTTTTTCTGACTGTCAGTTCTAAAACCATCTTTGTTTTCCAGTCATATTTCTCAGTTGCACTGTTTCTATTCTTACTTAAAATTTTGAAAAGGGTTTCAGTGATGATTGTGCTCTCATTTACAGAATTCGATTTCAAGGTTACAGATTATGACTTTTACTTCTCCGTTTCTGGGCTTTGGCTCTCAGATTTTGGATTTTGATTCACAGTATATATAGCACTGAGTTAAATTTCATGTGCTGTGGGATACAAATATTTTGGGAAACCAAAACCTAATGTTTGCAACTTTGACTGCATCGTCTCCAAGTCACCAATGAACAAAATCTTATAAATCTGTAAGTGGCAGACATAAAATGTGAGTGGAGGACTGCACATTCTGTAATTAATTTTACTTTTAGTACATCCATACGTAAGCGTAAAAAATGCCGTATTAGGTACCAGAGCAACTTTTTTGTACATGTGCAACATTAGTACATGAGGCCGCACGGCTGGTGAGTTTTACAACAGGCCTGCAGCATTTGTGTTTATGGGAGTTTCCCCTTTTTCAGCTATTCATGTTTCATTTTTCAGTAATGACTTTTCATGATTTCTCAGAGGTGGACAGCAGGCTGCCATGTCAGGGCTCTCTTAGTGAAGTCACAAAGGATTTCTTTATTGTTGTTTGGCTGCAGTTTAGTCTTAAATGACACCCTCTCACTTATGTGTGCTGTCTGATCCTAAATCTTAAAACATAAATACATTTTAGAGTTATTAAATTGTCGTGAAATCTTATAACACTCATGGAGGAACATGGTAAAACTGATAAACAGTTTTGTACTGTTCCCAGAAGACTTCTTTGATAATTGATCATATGAGCTGGTTGTTTATAAATCAGTCCTATTTTTGAACTGGTGCCTGTGCTGTTTATGATTTGTGACCACTTAATAATTTGTCTGGTTAAGTAAGTCAGCTCCCGTGTGTGTTAATATAGCAAAAATTCTATGTTTTGCATGACCATATGAAGTATAAAATGTCACACTGACTGGCTTAGTTTATCAAAGCTGACTGTAAAAAGAGAAAAGAACTGACTTTTTAATGATCTCACTATGAATACAATTTCAAAGACTGCCACCATGTTGTGGCGTTGATGGACCATTGGACCGTCCTTCCCATTTCTTTCATTTTCTGAATTCTGCTCTGGAAGCAATGAGAATATAAAGAAAATATGCATTACACATGCACTTTAGACTGTGAAGATTAAATCTTCATCACTTATGGGAAAATCCTCACAGCTGGTGGGAGAATGTTAGCAGGTTACTATGTATGCATCTACTGGGTTCATTAAAAGCAAACTAGGCCTCATTCGGCTCCTTTTAAAACCGCCTCTTGCTGCATTAATCTTTTATCCTGCAATGGCAAAGCCACTTCAAATGGGAACATGAGATTTACACTCCAAGTCTTGTCTTAATGAGCAGCAGAGATGCCAGAAGTGTTTGTCTGGCAGAAATGTCGCACGCTGTCATCAAAGACAAGCACAGATAAGTAACTGATCCTATCTACATTTTGGATGTGTTAATTTATTTTGGGTAAGAAGATGAGCTGAGATTTGAGCTAGATTAATCTTACTTTGTCATCTCAGACACAGAGAGCAAAATCCTGAAATTGATTTTTGTCTTATTTCTTTGGAACGTTTACACCACGAGCCCTTGAAGATCTCTGCAAACCTGTTATACACTCCTAGGTTGTCTGAGCTAAAACCTCAGAGAACAGCGAATGAGGTTGCGAGCTTGATGGGAGAAAGAATAGGAGGTGGAGGCTGGAGGAGAGACCTTGCTTTAACAAGCTTATCTTGCTCCCTAATTCAGTTTAGGCCATCAAAGTGTTGAGAGCTGGCGTCACTAGGGACGGTTGTATTTTTTGACCGCTACCTGTGACAGCAATTACAGGTTTCACTTCAAGCATGCCTTTGTTTTGGTGGCAGACTTGACTGCTAGGGTGGAATGAGATTACTTCAATGTTCTGCAACTGGAGCATAATCAAAGCCTCCCAATGCGAGGTGTCATGCCCCTCTGAATCAACCAACCAGCACCTGCCACCATTTCTTCCTGGCCCCTTTATTCAAGGGGTTTGTGGAGACATTATTGTCACTATAACAGAGCTCCTGTTGTAATGTATTCTTATCCTTGGGAAATATTCTTCACAGCTGCCTCAGCTGAAAAAGCAATGAGCTGTCTGTTACAGATGAATGAAAGCATGTGCAGAATTTATTATCTAGCAACGAACAAAAGCATACATACGGTGAGTGCTGTGTAGGATACCTGCAGTTGCAGCTTTATTGAGATTGTCCCACATGTAAAAGTTTATCCTACTTTCATTAGCTTAGTCAAAAGTTTTAAAAGTTGCCTTTTTATAAATACAGCTGTAAGTGAGCGTTTAAAAGAGACTCTGCGCTACCCAGGGAGAAACGTCAAACTAAGTGCAAGACAAAGAAAGTTGTGGAATTTACCAAGATGCACTGCAGTGTTCTGCCATTTTTAAGACCAACGCTGAATTGTGCATACCTCAGGAATGAGTATTTTTGCTTATTTGTTTAATCTACAAGAGGACCGCCCTGTTTTGTTTTTGTCAGAGCAGCATGACATCGTATATTTTGGCCCGTGACCAGGCCAATTATTATGATGTATGGTTGTCTCTGTTCTGTGCAGTGTATTCAGCAAAAAGAAATACATCTTTGAGCCTCTCATGCTCTATCTGTGCTTCTAAAATTTTGCCACAGTCCATGTCACAGACAAATGGTAAGTGAGGCCCAGTTTAGTCCTCCTGTGTTGATGATAAGTTGATTCTGCACCGATGTGTGTGATGAGTAACACGGCTTTACAGCGACATCTAAGCTATTAATATATCACCAAGCAATGCTATCAATTATTCACAGTTTATCTTCTGACATTTTTAGAAAAACAAAGTGCTCCTTCAAACACTGTTTATCTCAGGGGAAGCCATGGATTTTCATACCTTTAATGTCACAAATGTTTCATGTTTAGAAGTAGGAAATGCTTGTTGATCTGTGATATAATCAATAATAAACCGAGTCTTTAAAGTGCTGCACAAACGTGCTTTGACAGTTTCCACTATGTGAAAAAAAGCATGAATCTTACACACTTACTTCTACATTATGAAGAATGATAAGTTAGACTGATGTGTTTCATAAAACCGTCCTTGATCATTATGATGTGAGAAACACACTTTGATATATTCCCCATGTTGGTAGGCAGAGCCTTCCACTTAACTTCTACTTTAGATTGCTCACATACATTATTCAACCAGCAAAATTAACATTGTGAGGAAATTCTACTTAGGGGATAAAAAGCTCAAGCCTATGTAGTCGTAATAGCAGAGTACTTTCTTTTTACTGCATAGTCAACCAGGTCTTTTGTTGTCATGTTTTTTTTTTTGACAGAGCCTTAATTTTAATGTCAAATCACTGGCTTTGAGTACCTCTTTAAAAATAAAACATAAATGCATGCCAAAATGTCAATAAATGTTAGAATAAAAGTTTGTGAGTGTGTTTGTTTGTGCCAAGAGTCTTTGCACAGTAAATTGTTTCCAACAAATGAGATCCAATTAAGAATGAACTCAAATGGAGCAGTAACGTTCTCAGAAGCTGCTGCAGCCTGCAGTTACTGTCTTGATGAGGCAAAGTTGTGGACTTAGCCTTGCCGTTCAATATTTTGGGACTTATTGAAGTGGATGGCTTGACTTGCATCCACTGTCTTTATAGAGTAAATCCACTGGTGACATCAAAATGGAAAGAAAAGAATGCTGATAATATTGTGAAAAGTGAACATGTCAGACACTTTTTAGGTTGCCAAGTTCCTCAGTCTAATTTGTCATCCTGCTGTTTGTCTCCATCCTTCTCTCTCCATCTCCTCCTTTGGCCTTTGCTTCTCTCAGGTGGACTTGCTCGTGCCAACCAAGGTTACGGGTATCATCACTCAGGGAGCTAAAGACTTTGGCCATGTCCAGTTTGTTGGTTCATACAAACTTGCGTACAGTAATGATGGGGAGCGGTGGACCGTATATCAAGACGAGAAACAAGGGAAGGACAAGGTAAGTGCTTTTATGCCGCATCATGGTTTTAATCAAACTGCATCTCCCTATCAATTACAAGGCTGTACACTCATAAACACATTGTTATTGCCAAAAAGAAAGGCAGAGAAATACTATGATCGTGCACCATGGGTATTTAAGAAGTGAAGTTTGAAATACATTTTACACAGCCTCTCACAACCAGGGGGATACTGGGTAGAATTTGTCAGCAGAAAAAAGGCATAGGTAGGAAGTAAACCTGAGGGAAACAAAAATGTGAAAAAAAAAAAAAAAGGAATTAACTATGAAGATGTCTATGGATATCTTCTTTGTTCTTCTCTCCACTTCCCTTCAGCATTTTCCTATCTGTGGCTCAGCCTGCCTGATCTATCCTTTTGCCTCTGCTTGGTTTGGGATAAGATAAAACTCTTCTGTCAGTCTGACTTGGTCAGTGCTGTGCTGAGAATCTTGTTTATGGCCCTTCAACAGGGTTCACATGTCCATCACAATTTCTCACCACGGCAGAGACAGTGCAGAGCTACAGCAGCCTCACTGCTGATATCAGGAGAGCTGCAGCCTCAGGGTTATGTGGAAAACTGAAGCCTCTTGTCTGTCAGAGGCTGATGGTAAAAGAGGCAGTGTCTGTTTTTATGCGTTTCTCTGCTGTGTCAACAGAAGATAAGCTCTTCTTCCTTGTCATGGAATGCTGATGTGTTGACTGCAGAAATCAATAAGCAAAATCCATACCATTATGTACACAAAAACAGTCATGGGAAAAAGAAAGAGCAGGAAACTGCACCTACTATTCAATTCTGAGCTTTTACTTCTTTTACCATGTGGCCCTTACCAGGTTCTGTAAATACAAATGCAGATGAACGACAGCACATGAACAAATTCATCGTGCCATTTATTTATTGAAGAAAAAAAGGCTTAATATCAAAGCAGTGTGTGAAATAAGAAAGTACACCGCATGATTCATTAGTTCAAAGAACCAGCTTCTGCAGCAGAAAGTAAGATTTTAGCAGAGGTAAGATTTAAGAGCATCGAGTAATTATCATGTAAATAATAAACTGTACTCCAAACTTGTGGATATTTTGCATAAACAAATTAATGAAACTTCAAACCAACTTCAAAGAACTTTTTTGTTGAGTAAAAGTTGTTCCATTTTATTGAAAGACTTGTGTTCATGCATGATATATTGTGACAAACTGGAAAGTTTGCTCAGAAAATTCAAATCTGAATGCTTATGAGATATTCATATGCAGCAGTAAAGACTTCATGCATGAGTGCAGCCTATTTTGTGGCTTAGAAAACTCTTCTATGAGGACAAAGAAACCCCCAAAACTATTAACCAGTAAAAGTTAGTTGAATGTAAGTCAAAGGATGACTTTTCTCAGCTCCGTCTTTTTCAGTCTGTTATTTAATTATAAATGTATTTTAGTTGGTTACGAGATGGTCTTAAAAGCTTTGGTGAATTTTTTTTTTTTTTCAAACACCTTAATATCCTTGAGTAGCCAGTCTGCTTTTATACTTCATGCTCTTGGCCGTGGTCTGCACTTGCTGCACACAAAAACTATATATATATATATATATATATATACATACATATATATATATATATATATATATATATATATATTCAAATTTCCACTTCAAAATTTGGTTTTCTTGAAGACTAATTATTGTCTTTGTGTCAATGTGATATTCTTATAGCTGCACTTTATTGAGACAGTGAGAAAGTGCCAGTTTATGTCAGTTTATGCGCTCATCACAGCCACTGCAGTTCCCATAGGTTGTTCCTCTCTGCCTGGGTTGCTTGGGGTTGTGCTCCCCCATGTATCAGGTTTAGGCTGGGGGGTATGTCTCTTTTAATACACACCACTAGACCACAGCGCTAGTACACACAGATTACACAGCAGGTTCCATGATAGGCTTGGAGGTGCTGGCTCAGCGATGAGGAGCTATGTGGAGGGCAGGTTGAGGCTCAAGAGTGTATCACTTCCCCCACCATCCACTGCTGCCCTTCAATTTTAATGCATCCATCTATCCCTAATAACTTTATTTGGGTTCACTCACTCTCACTGTTTTCTATTGTGGCACTGACCTGCCAGGGGTGGAACATCAGGGGCAGTTTAGGTTTTCATCTCCCCGCTCCTCTCCTCACTATCCCTCCCTCTCCGTCTCTGTACATGGGGACGCAGCACCTGGAGGACTGTGGTGGGATGGGCCAACCCTTGGATCTGGCAGTGCTGTTAATACAGGGGATGATTTATTACCCAAAATAATGTGTAGAATGACTTACTTATGTACACAATGTACTTTATATCAAATGTTTTTTGTTTTTTTTTATTTGTATGGCTTATTATATTCAACATGAGACAGAATGCCACAAAAATACCTTTTCAAGTACAAAAACAAAACACACCCAAATCTTTACAATTGTGGGGACCAGGGTTATTATAGTTAACGAAAACTAAGACTAAAACTAAAACTAGCAATGAAAAAATATTTCAGTTAACTGAAATAAAAATAAAAACTACAATTAAAAAAAAAACGAAAACTAAATAAAAACTACAATGAAGGCTGTAAAACTAACTAAAACTAAACTGAATTGTAGATAAATTCAGCTTCGTTTTCGTTGTCGTTTCGTTTTCTCCCTCGATTACTGCCATAGAGATTACTGCCTGTCCTGCAGCAGCCGCTATGCTACCCTCCCTCCAGAGAGGGGGCAGCATAGCGGATATAGACCTTTTCGGGCCAGCCCCCCGGAAGTACCCCGTCCGCCATTGCAGGGTTGTGCTACAGAGCGACACTTTCACCGGCTCGCAGATTAACCAGTGTTTTTCTCTTTCTACAAATATATATTTTTATAATGTCGAGTGGGAATAATGTTCCGTCATAAACTGTGCCAACAATGGTGTGAAAATTCGACAATGGAAGAAGAAAGTATGCACGAAGACTGCCTTGTTTGCAGAACAAGAAGTTAGGAAGACGTGGGTGAAAAAATATCAACAGAAAGGACTTTGTTCCAAATGAATACAGCCGGGTGAGTTTTCGTTAACATTCAATCTCGTACTACTCATAGTCTCGCTGAGAGTCCCGGACGATTCTGGCCGAAAGAACAGCAGTATGAAGCTACTGTAGCCCTCGGTACTAGCACAAGCCTATAAATGAATGAATAAATTAATGATTGAATGAATTAGGAGAATGATAAAATAAATTAAATATAACATTAACACATAGCCTAATTTACCGCTAGCGTTAATGTTACAGTAGCATAATCTTTATGGTTTGTTGACGTTAGTTATAACCAGCGTTGCAGCGTTCCACAGTTTTTAGTGTTTGATTATGGGAATAGATCATGCTATTTCCATAACCAATCATTAAAAACAGCGATAAACTACCTTCATCTGTAACTGGAGGCCACTGCCTAACATCATCAATCCAAGACATGTCTGTGTTATCCGTAACAGATGCTCCACGCTGCTGTGTTTGGGTTAGTTGGTGGAGCACCGCACAGTCCAGTTATGGCGGGGCCACTAGGGGGCGCATGTCCACAATTTTCAAGTCGAAAAGGTGTATAATCTGCTGCATACTGCAAGAAGAAGAAAAACTAAAACTAAGACTAAAACTAAATAAAAACTAAACTGAAACTAGTCAATTCCTCAAAATAAAAACTAAACTAAAACTACTAAATTACTTGTTGAACTAACTAAAACTAAACTGAAATAAAAAAGCAAACTGGAAAACTAAATAAAAATAAAAACTAAAGAAAATTTCAAAACTATAATAACCTTGGTGGGGACAAATTCAATATCCGCCACGATGTCTTGTTGATTTTATATTTATTAAGCAGGTTAACAGGATTAAGCGACAGCATTCATTGATTAAACATTGAAAAACACTAACTAATTCTACTCTAAAATCAAGCCATGGCTTGCGACTCCGTTCTTCTGTGTTGATCCAGGCCGTGGCTTGTGATTCCAATTATTTCCATGTAATCCAGGCTGGTTGGAACTACTTTAGCTTGTAATTCCAATTTCATTCATTTGAATTGATTCAGGTTGGTTTGGGTGAGCTGTGGCTAATAATTCCAATTTCATTCATTTGAACTGATTCATCTGGTTGATCCAAGGACGGTTGGGGGCAGGCAAATGGCCAGTTTGCGCTTTCCGAGGCTACTGAGGAGCGAGATAGACGAGGCGCGGCCTTTCCAAGGTCAGGGTGGGTTTTCCTGGCCCCGATTGTACCACTCGCCTTATCCGTCACAACTAGCCGCTACCCTCAAATCGTGTGTATAGGAACCTTCGCTAACCGCTAATATCGGCTCGTACAAGAGCAACATTGTGGCTTCAATGCGCATCCACTTGGTCACATGTGGATGTGCAGAAACGGCCCAACTCTTGAATGAACTCTTGTATAACAAGTGTGAAATTTGGCCTTAGTTGAACCCCTGAGAAAATGGCAGAGATTGTCTTAAATCCGCTTGCTTGCCAGTTAAACCATAAACCAGTGATGCGCAAACTGGTGATACGCGAGTGTTCTCTGGTGGTACGCGGGGAACGTCATGACTTTCCACATTTTTTCCACATTTTCACTCAAGAATGTAACAACTTTTGAGTGTTTTTTTTTTTTGCTCTGTATGCTCTGTATGTACGAGTATGTAAGAATTATTGAACAGAGTTGTAAATGTCTGATTCAGTTAGGTCACAATTCAGGTAATAAATAACCACAATAAGGAATAAATGTCTCTCCTGTGTGTTTAAAGCTAATTAAGAAGGCATATATGGCTATATTTTAAAATTGGTCATCATGGTGGTGCTTAGAGAGCTGAACAGTTTCTCAGGTGGTACGCAGTATTAAAGGTTTGATAACCACTGCCTTAGACGACCAGAGTTTACCAGCAGCGCACCAACTGTCTGAGACTTTCAGGTAGCCTATAGGAATTGTTTAGAGATATATATATATATATTATATATATATATATATATATATATATATATATATATATATATATATATATATATATATATATATATATATATATATATATATATATATGTGGTATCCTCTACTTACGAACGTCTCTACATACGAAACTTTCAGGTTACAAAACGCCTCAACCGCAAAATTTTGCCTCTTGGTACGAAAGAAATTTCAGGAAACGAAAGGCAAAAATACAGTACGCGCTGCTACTCGCAGAGTTTACTGAACGTAAATATACCTCTGCTCCGCATCTCGGTTTGAAAGTGGTGCCTTTTGTATACATACAGTATACAAAATCTACGAAGGTACACTCACTTTGACGATCTCTCCTCTGTGCGTAGCTGATGAGAGCAGGAGATGGGAGACGCAGGACGCATGTCAGCCAATCAGCGTAAAGACAACCAACAGGACTGTGATGCCCTTCATAGCAGCCAATCACAGGCCTCGAATATTCGTTCATGGGGCCTCTTGTTGCTTCCTGAGACTCGTTCTTAATGTGATTGGTTTCGCTTCAGCCTCACGCACTTTGTTTGATTTTTTTTCAATTTTTTTTCGAATATTTTTTTTCTATTAATATTTTTGAAACTTCCCTGATGTACTGAGACCGCGATTGCTGAGACCGTGAAATGTGGGGGATTACTGTATGTTAAAATTTTGGGGGGCTTGGAACGGATTAGAGCATTTATATGGAAAATGCGTCTCTACTTTCAGGTTACGAAACTATTTACAGAACCAATTAATTTCGTAAGTAGAGGTGCCAAAATTAAGTAAGTATAGAGGTGCCATATATATATATATATATATATATATATATATATATATATATATATATATAGTATGTGTGCATGTGTGTAATAGTGTATGTGTGTGTAGGCTAGGACCTCCCCCTGCAAGATGCAAGTCAATGCCAGTGAGCATTTCACATATCCAAGTCGGTCCAAGCTGTTTTATACACTTCACACACCTTGTCTGAAAAGTAGGCCTAAATGTGTTGAACAAAAGGGACAGATGTTTGAAACGTTCACGGACAGGAGGATTAAACCAATCAAACCTGAATTCAAGTTGCGACAGAAACCTTTATCAGGAAGGATGAAAACACGGAACTGGCTGGTTTCAAACACAGCTAAATGCTGGTTTGAATGCACTGGCTTTGTCTGTCTTCTCATGCTTCTCTGTTGGTGATTTTAGTTTTCTCTGATAAAATCAGCAGTTCAGATATTAATAAAGGTGCAAGGACACATGTTCTCTCACTGCACATACACACAGAAAACTAACATCTGCTGCGAGATCAAATTGCATATATACTGTATCTGACATTCAAAAAGAAAAGAAAAGAAAGTTTTGTAATTTTTGGCTCTCACCATTAATATATATGCAGATAGTTGTAAAAGAGAAAAAAGGTTTATTCCTTCATTACTGAACTGTATCGTTGTTGATGTAGTTCTGTAGATGGTGCCTAGGAATATTTTTTTCACCCCTGAAGTTCAAATTTGTTGCTTGAAGAGTTCTTGGCGCCCATGAGATTCTTTGGCTAAGGGCCAATGCATGCTCAGCATGATTGTCACCCAAGTAATTTAACCGCTGAGCACCGGATGCCTTCCACACACCTGGAAAAGCATAAAAGGATCACCTCACTTAGCAGAAAATAGAGATAGATAGATTTGTTTTCTGTGTTATAACACAGAGTAAAACCAAGACATTCTGAGAAAGGTATCTCTATATTACAGAGCAGGTTTGTTTAGCCAGACTTCTGATAGCCGAGTGGCTGCGTGATTCTTTGAGGTGTTTTCCTCTTTCGGTCAGCTGAAGTAGCCATTAATGCTAGAGGACACATTTGTGCCGTTGGACTCATGAGACTCCTCCTGCCACACCACAATGCTTCACTTGGCAGGGATATACTGTGTGTGTGTGTGGTGTGTGTGCATGCATCTGAGTGTCTAGCTCATGCACCATGCACAGTGGCAGAGGCTGGTAAGTATTCTTCTCAGCTTCCCCCTCCAGCTCCTGTGAGGCAGAACCTGCAGGCAGTGAGATCCAGATTGAGAGAGCAGGCTCTTTCAGAATACATATGTTGTCAAAGCAGGCCACAGCCATCACGAACCAGTATTTGTCTTCCGAATCTATGGATTGTCTTGTTTTCCATCCATTTATGCAAAAATCCCAAATACTCTCTATAGAAAACATACTACAACATAAATAATTGTTTCAACAATCCACAATTGCTCAAAAAGGCCGTCGATACATTTTCTGACAATGGTCCTTCAGGGCCGCTTCTTCATGAGTTTCAATATTTTCTACAAATTATGAGGGCAGTCATGTACAAAAGTGAATGATTTGCTTAATAGTCTTTCACAGGTGTTATGGGGTTAATTAGTAATTAAAACTTTCACTTTCTTCCAGGGCAGAGGATAATCATTTTAGATAACTATAAATATTGTCAGTGTAAAATTTCCATATTTTGTTTTCTGAAAGATATTCGCTTTGAATCGAATATCTCCCAGACTGCCCTGGGAGTCGTGCAAAATTTCGTTATGCCTGCATAATGACAATAAAGAGACTTGAATCTTGAATCTTGAAATCTTGAGCCCATTACAGGATTGGAGAAACTCCTCACAATATTGGAATAGGTCTAGTTGCTTCTCTGAAAACATTGCTATTTTTTTGTAATATCACAGCCACATTACCATCTTTTCCGGACTATAATTTTGTAGTAGTTAGGATGATCCTACGACTTATATTCTAAAGAGACTTGTATATCAAAAATATACACCATGTAATCCACGACAACAGCAGGGCATCATCTACACCAGTGGTTCCAAACGTTTTTGGGGTCCTGGACCTCCTGCATGTTTCTGATCAACTCTGAGGACACCCCTGCAATCTGGGAGTTGTGGGGGTGGAAATTGACAACAACAGCAGAAACTGCCTTTTAAATTGCATTATGGCATTTTTTTTCACTCTTTGAGGCAAATATGAGGTTTCAGTTGTAATTTCCAGAACAAAAAAATTATAAATCAGCAGTAGCTGTATACTACAGTATATACTATATACTATACCGTATACTATACGACTGTTTAGCTTTGGCTATATCTAAATCTACCTGGTACGAAGCTTCAAGACAAGTTGCTGAAGCCTTACTTGTGGCACACGTGATTTTGCGCTGCCCTTGAACTCGAAACAGTTTTCAGGTGAAAAAGTCAGCAGTCTTGGCCAATGATGGTTGGTGCCTGGTGTTCAGATACCGCTGCATGTGTGCTGGTTTCATGGCGTGGTTTGACAGTACCTCTGCACATGAAAAACACAGAGGCTGCTGAGGGTCCCAATCAGTTGCTGTAAATCCCAACGTCACATATTCTTCCTTACAAAGTCTCTTTTTGCTCTCTGTTTTCATTTTCTTTTCCAGTGGCTGAGAGTCTGCTGTGTCCGGAACAACCGGTCTTGTTTTTGATACAAGCCATCTCTCAAAGTTGTCAAGTTGAAACGTCATCGTCTACTTCTATTTCTCCTCTTCGTCTTCTTATACTTCTTTGTGTTACTGTGTTTAACGTATTCTTTTTTTTCTTAAATTGCAATTTCAAACGCCAACATGAACTTTGCAGGTTAATAAGTCCCCCCCCCAACAACTCATTTCAAACATTTCACAATAAAAACATTTTTAAAAGAAATGAATCTTGTATGTCCACTGAAATGCAAGGAAGTTCATAATTTGAAAAGGATGCATATCATGTTAAGTTTGTTTTATGTATTAACAGTAACTTCAACAATACTAACAGATGCAAGCTTTCTAATTAAAACACAATAAATTACACTTGTGAAAAGAGAAAAAGAATGGTCATGTTACTCTCTGTAGTTTAGATAGATCAAAAATTTTGGTCACATTTGAGTAATATAATAATCAATTTCTATAAATGTCAGAGGATCTTTTAGAAAATATATATATTCCATTATCACGGACCCCTTGCAATTACACCACGGATCCAGTAGGGGTCCGCAGACCCCCGGTTGAGAATCACTGATCTACACTTGCGACATCTGAACACTGCTACCAAAAAAATTACAAGAGTTTAGCATAAAGACTGAGAGAACACAATATGCCACCAAAAAGAAAAAGCTATACTGCAGAATTTAAACTGATTATAAGATTATAAAATATGCAGTTGAAGACAGCAATCGAGCAGCAGAAAGTTTGAAGTGAGTAAGAAACTTGACAGGGACTGGAATAAAGCAAAGGTAACTCTGACAGCTATCAAAAAAATCAAAGAAGAGTAACTGTGGGCTGAAAGCATGATGGGCAGAGCTGGAGGAACAAGTCCATAGATGGGTCCTCGAACAGCTGCTGCTGGAAGGGGCTTATCAACGACGCAATTATCACCTACTCTTATTGCCCCATGTAACATGTATTTATTTTTTCCTCTTCACAATGTATTTTTTGAGAGATGCGACTAATAGTCCAGAAAATACAGCAGGTAACATAAGAGCGGAGCACAAAGAGATCTCGACATGACTCTCTGATATATGTACTGCGCAGTAAGCTTAAATAATGGAGATTGTGCAGCATTGTAGCTCCGGGAGCAAGTATTCCTCAGGATTCCACCAGCCAGAAAAATCAATAATTAGGAACTGAGTAGTAACTTTCTGGATCAGTCTGAATACACACAGGGCTTGACCTTCCGCCAAACCTCCTAAAGCAGCTATTAAGGGATAGCGGGTAGCGGGAGGGGCGTTCCCCCGCAAAGAACGCAATCTTCCCGCGTTCTGACCACCGACTACCCTAAACCCACGATCGTAAGATACAGAGTTTGTGGAAAGGGAAAAAGACAAGCCCATTGCCACACCTACAGTGTGAATAAGGGAGTCGGCAAAGCGGATAGCGGCTTTAGGAAAGTGGAAGATTGCATAGCGGTCAGCAGAGGTTCCTAGAACCCGCAATTTGTGGGTAGCGGCTAGCGGGAAGTGTACAATCGGGACCACAGTGTACCCATTTTTAATCAGTATGAACTGGCTGCTAATTCTAGGTTAGTGCTTCCCCTCCCTTGGTATTGGTTCAGTTACTGGTTTCAAAACCATAAGTGCATACACATTAATTAGTACAGCTGCTTGAACTGTATGGACCTGTGAGGACCTGTGTAGTGTTTTCATAATGGTCAAAAAATTGAGTGTGGAATCATGGCTATGTTTCTGATGTGAGTCAGCACCCAGATGTTGTAAAAGTGCACTGAGATCATACAAGCTGCTGGAAGGCTGCAAATACCTTGGTGTTGAGCTCAACAACAGACCACACTGGAAAAAATCTGTGACGCTCAGGCTGTCAGAAGAGCAAACAATTTTAAATATTCTACTTAGTACACATTTTGAGCATGCTCTAAACAACTATCTACTTGTATAGAATACTTACAGGTAATACAGGTGTGTTTTTTGTGGTTTATTTGGTTGCTGCCATAGCAATGCAGTTTCATGGTTACTTTTCTCAAACCCAGTTTTACTGCAGAAGACATAAAAATTAGGTAGAGAGCAAAAGCGTGGACTTTCAGAACAACCAGCTACTACAAAGCTTTACTGACATTGGGCACTCAAAAAAAGAAAATATCTAAGAAAACTGACTGCAGCTATGGCATAGAAGCATCATATCAGATAAACCGTAGTTATTGGCATTGCGTAACACAGATGACAACATAGTGAAAGTGCAGCTGTCTTCGCCAAGGCCACAGCAAAAGCCCAACATACAGTGAAAGTGCACGCTCCCCAATGTTTTGGCTATGCAGTCATCTGTTAAATGCCTCATATTTAGCTCACTTTGTTCTCTCTTTTTTTATCTCTTTTATAGCTGTCTCCAGAAACCCAATTATTTTGTAAACTATTGCCACTTCTTGTTTTACCGTCAGTAGTGGGAATGTTTCTACACAATTTTATACAGGACTCAGATGATCATGACCCAGCGTGCCATGTTTTGAAATGCTGTTTTGAACGTCCCTTAATTCTCATCAGCACTCATTAAAACAGTTGTTTTGCATTTATAAAGTATATAATCTGGCTGGCAAAATTAGAAGAACTGGGCAGCATTTATAAAGCTGCAAACACTGTTTATGGATCTTTTTTTAAAAAACCCTTTTGAATGCTGCTTTATGTGACACACAAGGCATCACTCACAAATGACCCACGGCTGTTAGCAAAGCCTATTATACAGTTAAATTGTAACATTAAAAACTTTAAAAAGCAGGAAAAATTAGATAAACAATGACCTCATAGCTTTATCACTGCTGCTTTGTTTTCATATTCATACTAGTGCTCCGTTTTCCTTCATTTTTGAACAGGGCAAGTTAAATTCTACAATAAGTTTTTCCATTTTTTTTTTATTTTATGCTTTTCTAATGAATTAGGAGCAGTGCTGTTTGCCATTCATTAATATTTACATGAATACAATATTTCTGTGGCATGAATGAATTTGCTAAATATGAGCAAACAGTGACTCTGCCTGTTAGCTGCCCTGGGAGACATGAAATGAGTTGTCTGTTGTTCTTCTTACATTTATTTTATTGACTAATAATACGGATGAGCTGACGGTGGTACCCAGGAGTCAGAAGGAGACTGTACTTGGGACTGTAGTTTAATGTGCTTTATGGAGTCATGGCTGCACTGGGACATTTCAGACAACATTTCCACTGAGGGCTTCCATATCGTTTGAGCCGATAGGAGCAGTAAGCGAAAAGGAGAAGGGGGTTGCTATGCTAGTGAACAAATGGTGCAACCATGTTTGTATTACTATAAAAAGGTGTATCTGTAGTCTGGACATTGAGCTGTTTGCAGTTGGTCTTCGCGTGTATTATTTACCACAGTTTACACATGTTATGATGGTGATCTTCCTCCCTCCACCAATCCTGCGTTGGCATGTGGTGTCATCCAGTCCTCCTTGTCCCCGTGACAGACTCAGTATTGAGTACCATCTTAGATGATTTCCACCATGTCACTATAGCTAAATCACTGGCTAAGTTAACACATATGAGGTGTCCCTCTAAAGAGGGGAGGACCCTGGACTTGCTGTATGCTAGCATGAAGAATGCATGCAGCTTCTCTACCCTCCCCCCAGTGGGCAGTTCAGATCACAATCTGGTACACCTCAGCCCCTCTTATGTGCCTCTGGTGAAGAGCCAGTCTGTGACCACAAGTACAATGAGGAGATGGAGGCCTATGAGACACTGCAGAGATGTTTTAAGGTCATGGACTGGCAGGCACTCTGTGAGCTGAATGGAGAGGATATCAACAGGCTTTCAGAGTGCATCATGATTATATGAACTTCTGTGCTGACTCCTGTCCCAGCTAAAGCTATTCATTGTTACTCAAACAACAAGCCATGGGTATTGGAGGACATCAAAGCCATCTTGAAATGACAAGAAGAAGGCTTTTAGATGAGAACCTCTGACACCTAAAGCTGAAGATCAGAAGGTGCTTTTCCAGTAGCAGGAGTTCTGGGGTAGTTTTTCAGGGCTGGATTGTTGACGCATGTCTCCATTACCAGGAATGGTCCTGCTAAAAAGACTTTCAGGAACCTTTACAGGCAGAGAAACGTTCCTGTTGTAGGATGGGTACTCAGAGTGGCCCTGCTAAACTTCTGGATGAGAGTGTGGCGGTGCTAAATCAGTGATTAGATACCCTGTGGGCAGGAGATGACGTCATTCCACTTAATGTCTGCTTTCCATACGAGTCATCTTTTCTCATTCATCGCCACCATTATATGTTATTAAAATGGCAAATAGAAGCGCTACAATCATCTTTAGCCCGTCCAATATTTTTCGTGTGATTTTAGTTTGTTTTTCTTCTTTTATTTATTTGTTTTTGCCAATGTCTTCTTTTCTTTTTTTCAGCTGACAAAAACAAAAGCGGTGCGCTACCACCACCATGTGGTCTGGAAAGGTAGTTTTCGTGCCACTGGCTCTGTCACCGTAAGTGGAGAAATTACAGCTAAAAAGACTGAGGAGGTCTGGCATGTTAAACTTCCAGCCTCCTCTTTTTACCCCAGAACCCCCTCTAGTGGAAACACCCTAGAGAAGCTAAAGGCTGATTTATACTTCTACATCAAAGCCATGCCTCAGCTATGACATAGGTGTGAATCTTACGTTGTAGATTACAGCAAAGCCCGAAGTTCTCCTCTCTCCGAATATAACTGAGTGTCGCGTCACAAGAATTGTGATTGGTAGATTTGTTCTTCCTTGTCTTTGAATTTCCCACTGCTCTTTCTTTGTTGTTTTCAACTCAGGTAGAACTGTAGTTTGCCAGGTAACATAGATGAACTTGGTACATACATGGATGGAAACTCAGAGCCAGCAGTTGGTAATGAGCACTGCAGGCACTTCTGCAAGTGTGTCTGAAATCTTTTGTCCACCCTTTATCTTCCAAATTCCATGTAGTGAGATGTTGGTAACCAGAACATGTTTCTGCAGCCATGTCATTGAAAGCATAATACTCCTGCCATCTTCTATCAGTATAGCATACAATTTTCACTTTGATTTATTTTTTTTACAAAGTTGGAGTTACTCTTGGATGTTAGCTGTAGATCGCGTATTTGTGAGATCAGCATCATTTGCTCACGTGACAAAATCTTTGTTTAAAGTAAACCGTCAGTGTTCACAAAGTTGCCAGGGAATGCTATGGATGGGTTCTTAACAGTAAACTCCATCAGGCTTAGATGAGGTTGATTATTAATCAGTTTAATCAAAATGACATATTTTGATCGCTTTTTCCTTTCCCAGTCTGAATTATTTTACTGCTTTTACTCTCTTACTGATATGTTGCCTGTGGTGCCTTTAATTTGATTCTAAAAATATCCAGTTCAATAAAGTCTGTTTCAAATACATTCGCTCTGACACTGTGCACATCCCCAGATAGTCTTGGAAAGGTCCTTGTCAGATCAGCAATATGTTATGTCATCATGTGTGACACTGCAGTCATGGCAACGCTGCAGCATTGAAACACATTTCTTGCTTACCACTGTCAAATGTTTGGAAAAATTATGCTCTGCGATGACTATCTTTTCTCAACATTTATCATAGTATAAAGAATGTTGAATCACGAGACACTACTTTTAAACATATGAAACCCATAGTGCTTAAACACTAAGTGTATTTATGATGTGAAACATAGCAAGGTAGTGCACACCTGCCATGACATACATTTGTTATCTCTTGTAGGGTTGTTTTATATTTTGACCATGCAGCATTTGATTATTTGATATTAATCAAGAATAATTAGTTCTTTCATTGACTAATGAAAGAAAATGGCACAAAATGCCACACCGAACCTACTGGGAAAAATAAAAGTTATTTCCCGGTGATTCCCTGCAGCAAAGGGATCAGGTCCAGTTCAGCCAGCGATAATGAGGTTAGGGCGCTGCTTTATGAGCCTCCTCACTGCATGTTCAAGGTCCCCGAGTCTTTTGTGATGCCAGTTATGAGGTAGTTATACTGGGGAATGAAAAAGCGAGTAACCTCAGAGATACACGCTTGATCTGGATCCACATGGTGGGTAACAAAGGCCATAACATTCCATGCAGCAGTTCAAAAATACACTTGGCACCAATGCCTTCATCCAAACTGTAACATCCAGCTGTTTTTTCTTTTGGTAAAAGACAAACACAGAAAGGCAAGATCAGAACAAAGACTTCAGGAAATGTAGAGCGATTTAAAATGCTCTTTAATGAAAAAATGATGCTAGATACATTACCATACTGAAAGTTTCCAAGTGCATGGAAGAATGTACAAGAATGAGAGCACATACGTGAGAAAACGGGGGAGAGATGACGGCGAGCAGAATGCCATACATTGTTTGCTTGTCAGTCGATATGAACTTTGAAAACAGACTAAGCACTGCAACACAGTGCAGATGAGAAAGACAGAACAGGGTGGGTTTCACTGCAGGAGGAAGATGATGAAAAAGAATGCAGGATAAGAAGGTGACCTGCATATGTTTGGAAAAGACATGTGGAAAGGGAAACTCATAAAAACATACACCTGCTTCCTAGTTTTTCAGCAAAAAAATGTTGCAAAAGCCCTGAAAACTACAAAAAAAACGTGCTATACAAAGAATTACCCTACACAACTACAACCATATTGATAGGAAATCTCACACGTACTTGGAGAATAGGTTTAATAGATTGTCACATCATTGCATGTTGCTCAGGGACATTTACATCGAAGATGTTGCTCTGCTACTGGACCAACAAATGGTCCGTGAAAGTATTTGTATTTGACAGCTATAAACAGTCTTTCATACCACAGCTTTCTCTAGACTCAGTGAAATATAGTGTTCTTTGTGGGACCCATACAGCTTTCTGTTTTATTGAGATCAGATTAACTAAATTTAATCAGTTAGCCAGGAATAAAATAGAATTTACATTCAAAACGTTTGGGTTATTCAGTAGCACCAATATCAAGCTAATGTGATCTAAAATAATTCTGGATGTAGGTTAACAATATACAACAATTTATCAAATACCTAGAGAAGCTATGACATACTTTTGAATAAAAACTATGTACAAAGCAACAACTTGTACAACATATAACAGCAGGTTAACACACAAGAGTTGTGGCAATGCTTGACAGTGGCTGTGTCTGATGCTTCGACTACACAAACTCGGTGTATAGCAGGCTAACATGCTATCTCTCCCTCTTCTCTCCAGGCTTTATTTCAGAGATTCATGTTCTGGTATGACGACAAAGTCTGGTCATATAAGATGAGCCAACTGCACATGGCAATAATCAGTTTTCTCTCCTTTTGGCCTGCTATTGCTTGACTCTGTCTGTGATTTAACTGGCTAGCACCTAGGCTGTATAGCCATAATTTGATAGGCTGATGCTCGTATTGAAGACTGAATTGTGAACTTTTTCTCAACTTCTGATGTGAACAACATTTCAAAAGCAACATGTGCATTTAAAATTCAGTTCAGCAACACTTGAGAAAGCCAATGCACAGCTATGCTGATGGCACCTCCAACATATCATGTCACATCACATCATTTTTTGACAAATTTAGGAAAAATTGTGGCTGTCTTCATTATCTTTTTCTTTTTTTAAATTCACACACTTACCACTGTAGATATTGGTTTTAGATGCTTTTAATTTGCTTGCTTGAACTCAAAGTGATCATAGATGTTTTTAGATTTTCCTCCATTAAGTTTAACAAAATGGTTGGCATAGATAATGTCCTATTCACTGAGTATTTATGCTCTTATAGGAGACATAAACTACTGATCTACCAAATCCGTCATGTGCATTAGTCAACTCAAATGTAAATGTAAGCTAAATAAAACGTAAATTGTATGTGTGTGCGTGTGTCTGTGTGTGTGTGGGTGTGTGTGTGTGTGTGTGTGTGTGCACATATCTCAGTTTCCAGCACCTGCTTGGATTTAGACTGCCAATTTTCCATTCTCCACCATACCGTTTCCCATTACATCCCTATTACACAGGCATAATGATAACTGTTTAATTGAAGTGATTGGATCCTTCATTGAAACACTCCCCGTGGATGCATTTATTTTTAATATGCTTCTTTCCTACCGTCTATTAAGTAACCAGCAAAGCTTCTATTATTCAACAATGGTGCATGTGTCCCAGTGTAGTGACTATATTGTTTTGAGCTGTTCGTGGTGGTTGGTTCAAGTCAGCATTTGTCTGACCTGACGGCTCTTTATGTTTACTGAATTGATATGAATGTGGTGCATACACTTGAAATTTCTTTCACTTCAACTAAGGCTAAATATCAAATGATCAACATTTAGGTGTGTTATTTCAAAATGCATTTCAGTCTGCAGTGCAACTTGTTTAGTTTTATGCAGCAAGTACTGAAGAAAAAGACTTTCTTCTTTTATGACAAAAAACCTGGCACTTGCCAAGCCAAAAAAAATCAACATAGATTTAAAAACAAAGGTGACAACTGACTAAAGTGCATGTTATTCATGTAATTCTTTAAGCAGGAGAAATAGCAGTTGATGTTTTTCACTAACTCTAAAAGGCAGTACTTCCAGCTGTGCCACTTCAAAAATGTAAAATTTCCCTCTGGAAGAAAACTGTTAATGTCCACCCGTGTGATAAAAGAGAAGTATAAAGAAAAAGCTCCCTGAATGTTCTCAAACTGGGAAGAATTGAGCTGAAGCTCTTCGTTTTCAGTGTCTCTTCAGGCATGAGGTCTTCAAGGTAACAAAGAACAACGAAACTCAATCAGAACTATGCCAAGGACTATTCCACTCAGCCATCAGATTTGCTTTTTGAGTCACTTCACATTCTTTTAAAATGTTGACTGCAAAGCCCTCTGCTGTAGCTGCAGGAAGACCAGATTATTATAGGATCAAGTATCAAACAGATTTCTTTCTGTGTTTTTCTATTGATTTTTTTTTTCTTATTTTTTTTCCCCAATCCTGACTTTTTTTTCCCAGGTGTTCCAGGGGAACTTTGACAACGACACACACAGAAAGAACGTGATAGATCCACCCATCTATGCTCGGCTCGTTCGGATCCTTCCCTGGTCGTGGTACGGCAGGATCACTTTGCGTGTAGAAATACTGGGATGCACAGAGCAAGAGTGATGTCCTTTTCTCCACCTTCTTGACCATCATCCCCTTTCCCTCAGCATCATGAAGTATATCATACAGTACTTCAGAAATAAACTGTTCAGCCTGTAAAAAGAAATCAATTTCCAATGGATTTTTCAAGAATAAGTGTTAAGTTGTGGTGGGTTACTGTTTGTTCTTTTGTACAATGATTTAAAACCTGCCCCGTTCCACTTTTGTTTTTCAGTTTCCTATTTAAGGTGTGATCTTTGTCTTTTTATTGTATTCAAGATTAGCCATCCTGTTTGGAATGAACTTCTATAATATATATGGGTGGGGGTGGAGTCAGAGAGGGGGTCCCACTGTGGTTTTAACTTGTTGCCATGGAAGCTATTGTACAGTGTCACTTTTTAACAAAGATGTGAAATCTGTCTGTCGTGCTTCACTAAACATAATTAACCAACTTCATACCATACTAAAACTGTTTAAGGTACCATGTAGAGATGACATGTTATGACATAAGGATTTTTCTTTTTTTTAATTACTACACCTCCTTAAGCCATGTTTGTACCTTAAGGGACACAAACATTGCTACATCAATCAAAACAATATAAATTCTCCTGTATTATATGTAAAAGACTAAGAAATTGCATGGTGTGTGGATTATAAGTGTATATTATGACAAATCATGTAACTTTTAGGCCTGACAGCAAATGGCTTTGATTTAGGCTCCTATTTTTATGTGCATTTTTAAATTGCTGAAAAACATTACAACACAGGGCAAGCGCTCACTAAAGATGGCTGACAAGTGAGACAATAAACCAGCACTGCAGTTAAAACTGAGGCTGTAGTTAAAATGTTTTATTGCTCACACAATAAGATTTAGATTTTTATTTGTAACTTTTTGATCATTGCAAGATGTTTTATAAAATATTGTTTGCGATTCTTTATATTTATTTTGATTTAGGAAAAAAAAAGATAAAATTGTCATTCAATTTCTACATGATGTCTTGAAGATCTGAGTTGAATCGATCTTAAAAAAAAAAAAGAAAAAAGAACCTGAGGATAGATGTCATTCATATTAACCCACAATGTTTAATGTTCAGGCACCTTTATAGTGATTATGGATGGAAGATGTGAGACTTGGATTTTTTTCTTTTTCTTTTTTTTTTTTTTTTTTACATGATGAAAAACAACATTGTATATATTTACTTATGTTCAAGGGAGAAGAAAAGATAGAAATACATCTATGCCATTATTTTATATCTACAGTGATGATTACTGTGACAACAAAATAAAGCTCTGAATTAGTCTTTTCTTCAGGTGATCTCAAACTCTGAATTCTGGACAAAAACCGTAAAGTTATTAGAAGTTTAAGGCCATTTGGAGATTTTCACATGAAATGACAGCAGCTGCCTGCATGTTTAAATGGTTGCAGGATGGCAGGATCTAGTGGAAAAAAAACGGACATGGTTGTTCAGCCATGATTGATCAAGGACTTGTTTATGCAGTTTTCTCTTCATACATACTACTGAAGGCTGCAAAGTGCAATAAATAAATAGCAAGACTTGGCCAGGTACATAAAAAGAAGTAAAGAAGTTCTGAGGTTTAATAGCAGTGTCAAACCTCACAGGCCCTTCTTCAATGCTTAAAAACACATTTCTGGAGTGGGTTCCACTCTACACTGGTTATTCCAAAGTATTTTGGTGTCAAAATAAGACCTGAAAGGCATCACATCTATTTTTATGCTTCATACTTTTATTTCCTTTTTTTTTTAACCAGCTTTCAGTCTCAAAAATCCACTCATTCTATATTTCTATAACACAATATATTTGCTTTGAGATTGTAACCTAAAAGAATAAAAAAAAATGCATTAAATAAATGCATAAAAATGCAAAAAGAAAAAAAAAAAAAACATTTCCGAACACGAATGAATAAATAAACCATCCATCTTGTCCAACAGTCTGAATCAGAAACACAATGATTGAATACCTAATTTAAGGAAAATTGTCATCCCAAATATTTCTGGACTCACTTGTTTCAAATGAGGAGAGGCACAACAAAGAAATATTATACTGAACAGTGCTTGATCTGCTGTGCATCAGGGCATTTTCTGATGCTATCATATGAAATCTCAAAGCAAAACACTCTTAATTTCCTGAAGACCTGGGCACAACCATAGCCAAAGGATTTCTGCTTTTGATAAAACTGCATTGTAACACAGTATAAGTTATACTCTCATATATATATATATATATATATATATATATATATATATATATATATATATATATATATATATATATATATCTCACCTGTAGGTTGCACTGAAAGCCTTTTTTGAAGATTGTCATTATGTGCAAATTGTTGTTCTGCTGTGAATCAGTGGCTTTCACTCTGTAGGTTCATGAGCACAGAATGAGCATAAACATCTTTTCCATATTTTTTTGGTCTTAGATATTGTCTCTTACTTTACGTCCAAATGGCAGTTTGTTGGCCAGCAACCACCCTGACTGAGCTTTGGAGTAAGCCTCCTGTGAGCGTGTATCATGGAGCAGGCTGGCTACAAAGCTCTGAGGAAGTTTGCATGATGTATGAGTGTGAGCAGTACAGTATAACAAAGATGTCCACAGGCACATTGCATTCTTGCATATCATAAAGATCTAATAACGTTTGATTTATACATGCTGTCCTTTGTCTTGTGCATTGTAAAACTCCAAAAGGGAAGCAAAGGGAAAAGCCATGGTGTCTTTGTATTTCTATGTCTGCTGTTCACATATTTCTTGCTTCCTCCATCTGAGTGTCAGCCACCACCTAAAAAACAGCTCATATAACACTGGCTGTGTTCAAGCCTGCAGAGGAGTGTGAGAAATGTACAGTGAAAAAAAAAAAAAAAACATACTGCTTCAAATAAAAGCTCTTTCAGTTTGACAAATAAAAACATATCTGTGAAAATGGTGTGTTGTCTTTGTCTTATTTCATTTGATGTTCCTTTAGTCTGAAAACATCTGTCTTTATACTGCAGGATGTATTCTGTTTCATCTTCCTGATTGTTGGTATCAGACTGTCAGAGCTATCAGATGTTGCAGCCTAGAAGTATTTAGGTATCAGGGTAACATCAGCAGTTGAATATGACCAGTGCTAACCTTGGTTTTGAAAGTACTTTGGGCTTTATGGTACCTTTAATGCTATTTTCACACCAAGCACCACAAAGAGACTGCCAACCCTGTTTCACGAGAAGGACCGATTTATGCTTGTCCAAGTCTACACTCGGAGACATAAAGTACAAAGGGTTGCACATTTTATTGTTATATAACATTTACTGTACCTTCAATTTGAAGTTTAATGGCCTCAAATGTTCTGTGTAAAAGTTTCTTGCCTTTATTGTGCCCTGTTTTCTGCTCCACTAAACTTGGCTCGGCGTCCACGTTGTTTTACTGCTTCAAGTTGCTTTCATTGATTTACTGTGGTCTACCATTCCCAGTATCTCTATCTCCCTGAGGTGAGATCTCACCGTCGTGGCCCAATATCAGAATGTGTGTCAAAGGGCTGACATACAGTGGTGACAGTGGAACTGTCCAGTAACGATTCTGTTGTCCAAGTATCAGTCCAGGGGCAGGTCATCTGCTTTGAACTTTGCTGAGTGGAGCTACTTGGCAATTAAAAGCTGATTAACAAGAAATCAGTTGGTAGTCCTTTCTGTTAGTGCAAGAAGAGTAAAGACTTTCCATTCAAAGTGGACTGACCACTTTCTGGTAGTCTTTGAGGAAGCTTTGCCCTCTTAAGTTTTCTCACTAATATTCTGAATTAAAGTGTCTTAATTTAATACACTGTTAGGTTTTCTTTTTCAGTGTAGTTGCAGAGATTTAATTTAGAATAACACAATCTTATCATAAGAGTTTATTCATTTGACGGTCATTAGTGCAGCTGGCAGAGCATTTAAAAAATACATTCTACGTTCTAAGCAGCTGCATATTAAGACTAAATACATTAGTAGTTTAAATGGGTTTCATTGCTTTCAATTGCGCCTGCAAAAAAAAAAAAAAAAACAAAATATTAGGAAGGACGAGGATCTCCATTAAGCTTTGCCATTAATACATACTGGAGAATCATTTTTTATGTCAGTACTTGTAATATCATATATAATATCAAGACATGTTGCTTTCTGTTGCTAATTTATCTTGGTAACATCTTTAAGCTAATAATAAATCTTTGCTTCCTCCTCTGATTTCAAGACTGTTGTTTTAAGAAGCTCAAAGCATAACAGAGCTGAATCACATTTTCCTTTTTAATGTCTGTAATGTCTGCGTTTGGATATCGTTTTGGACCTTTCTCTTTTTCTCGTTCTTTAATTCCCCTTTCAGTTGCACTTCACTTATCTTTTCTCACTCATGAAGCATAATTCTATTACTGTGATCAAAAGGCTAGACATATTTACTCTAGTGATCAAATTTAGCTTTGCAAACAGATTAAATGAGTTGAGAGATTAAAGCGTTCACCAGTCTGTGCAAACATGAGGTGGAAAGAGACACACCCAATAACAAAAGACTGGTGCAAATAAAGAACTTCATTTCATCAAGATAAAAAAGAAAAAAGGTAGAAGGTATTTGTATGATTGAGAGACTTCTTTTGTGTCGTGAGACTTTTGCTGACATTTTCAGCTATGTGTTTATTTCTGAATATCATTTTATGTCCTTCATTAATACCAAACTCTTCAAAGAAAATTGTGCCATTTGAACGTGGCATCATGGCACTTCAAATATAAAATCAATATTAGTACTATGACATGAACAGTGTGAATTATTTCAAGTTCCAACTGTGGTGAAAAGAGTAGAATTAGAATTAAAGAAATCAATAAAAGCATCAGATAATTCACAGAGTCTATTTTCAACAGGCCGGACTAGATGAATGAGGAATGAGATCCAGCTATATGCGCTATAATCAGGAGTTTCCCCCGACTCCATACTTTTTACATTTGACAACAGCTGTTTTTTTTAAAAAAAACGTGGATATTAGGACTTGTTCTCACCAGGATCTTGTGTAGGAACTGCTGAAATAACATGGTTTGAACCATATTAAATGCTTTCCAGCTGTTCCCATGAATAGCGAACAGATAAAGCTGTGACAGCAATAGCACAGTAGAAAGAAAAAGGAGCTACCTCCTGCAGTGTGGAAAAACACCACACATGGAAACTGAAACAACATACAGTGTTTTTGATTACCTTGGTTTTCCAAATACACACTATATATGTGTATGTGTGTGTGTATGTTTGTGTGTGCTTTTTTTTCTTTAATTTCACACAACAACATCAACTCCATTTACACTTGACAATCTTCATTAACTTTGCATGTGTCATAACTAATTTACATTTAAATGGTCCAAAACAAGACTTTCAATCTAAACAACTGCAAAATTTATTAAAGAAAGCAGAGGTTTGGTTATTTTTATAAATATAAATAAATACAAACAAGTCCATCATGTTGAACAAGAGATGGACTTTTATAGCCATGGTTTATCATTTGGAAGTGAGTTGGATTTATTGGTAGTGGGAGTAGGACTTTGTCAGGGCTGCTCTTTCTCAAAATTCTGTCCACAACTTTTTTTTTAATTTTTTATTTTTCTCAGCACAGCCAAGAGTGGAAGAGGACCAATTTGGTGGTCCATCTCTGCTTTATTTTATTTATTTATTTATTTTCTGCAGAAGATACGTATGCTCCTGTTCCTGTGATGTCAAATCTCTCTGGAGCAGTTTGCAGTCATGTTTGAAGCTGCAGGGATGAGGAACACCTCCTTAAATCTGAGGCTCTGAACTGCGAAAGGTTAAAATGTGAGTGTGTTGTAAGATGCTGCCTCAAGTGGAGGAGTTCAAGTAACTTAGGGTCTTGTTCAAAAGTGGAGCAAGAATAGGGTAGAAGATTAACAGCCAGATTGGTGCATCGTCTGTCGTCATGGAGAGTTCTCTACTGGGCTGTTATGGTGAGGAGAGAGCTGAGCCAAAAGGTAAGAGTCATTTTATTTATGGTATGGCTATGGTTTAGCCTCATGAATCGTCATAAGTTTGTGGGTCATGACCAAACCCAGGATGCATTAGAGAGATTGTTTCTCATGGCTGGCCAGGGAACACCTAGCAGGCTAGACTGCTGTCCATGTGACACATATAAATGGATGGATGGACGGATGGACAGATGGATGGATGGATGAATGGATGGATGGGAAGGCACAGCTAATCAGTCTGAAACAGAAAGTTGTCAGTGGTCATCCCTGAAAGTCCAATATTTTGTCTAATGGTCCTTCCATCCTGATCTACGTGTAGCACATGACTTGCCTCTTCACTCCTATTATCATCACCACAGCTGATAGAGGATGTGCGAGATTCTTACTGCACATGTCACTTTATGTTGCCTGACTGTAAAAATATTCATACAATCCTACATCTGTAATTCATGTAAGTATGTGTTACAGTATGTTATCCAGTTCACTAACCTGCTATTGTTAAAATCCACTGCACTGGCCCATGGGGGATAACATTATGAGCATGGTATAGTCACTTTTGATGACTTGGCATTATATCGGCAAAATCATAATTAAGTGATCTGTATTGGTAAGAAATTGATTACAAATTGATTTAAAAAATAATTTCATTTGAAAATAATTGACAAATTAAATTAACCCTTTTTTTTAAGTTCCCTGAGAAGACATTTGATGAGAATTTGTAATGAATTGATTGAACTGAATTGCCCAGTGAAAGAACATAGCTTCCATTTCAGTTCTTCTACAATACCAGTTATCTTCCAAAGGCTTTCACACTATGGCACATATCTAATGACAGACTGACAGACTCCAGCCCTGACTTCTGCCGCAGACATATCCAATTATCAAACCACACCATTCCTGCCAACATGTTCAAACAGTAAGTTTTCGACAAAACTGTAAATACTAACTAGAATAAGCACATTTAAACAATGCTGACAGCTGCTGTGGTATGCTGGGAATAAATTTACACAATCTGAAAGTGTGATACAATCTGAAAGTGTGATACAATCTGAAAGTGTGACACACTCTCTTGGAGGCACATTCAGGGCAAATACATAGGCTTGATACTAATGCAGTGAACATAATAACGGAGCAGGCCCATTAAAACATGAAAGGAGAACTGCACACAAAAAAGATGTCTTACCTCTATATTGTCAGTATGCTAATTAAACGTATGCTTTTCTCTGCAGTTGTGTCAGTCTCTTCCAGGTTCATTGGGAAGTGTTTCTCCTTCACTTTGAGCTTACAGGCCTCCAAATTAAATAGTTAAATTAAGCTCAGTAGGTTAATACTTAATAAACTATAAAGTATGGAAAACTATTTCACACATGCTCCTCAGCTTTACGGCTAACCTGTTGATATTTTAATCGTTCTTTGTGGGTTAATACCTTTTAGACTGGTTTGTCAGTTAGCTGATGTGGGAGAATTGTGACCAGTTCCAGTGTGTTAAATTTTTGTACTTTGTACGTCTTCTTTCTAATCCATCCCTGCCTTTGGCACCTGCCATGATGGGCCTCCTGAGGCTTTTTGCTGATCATCATCTCTTTCTGCAATAAACATAACTCTGAGTCTCCAGCATTTTTCTCAGTTTAGATGTCCTCTTCTCTCTGTTTGTCCACTCGCATTTGTTGCGGGTCTGGCTCTGTAATGTCCATGTCATCAGTACCCAAGTTAATATTGACAATGCTACAGGTTGAGATAGCAGCACTGCTGGCAGTGAAAGATTTACTGAACAAATGTTATTTTTAGCATGTTTTTAACCTTTTTTTTCACAATTTGGCTTTCTCAGTTCCTCATTTTTCCTTTTTTTTTTTTTTTTTGTGGTGTTTATTCTTTTAAGTTGCAATGCCACAGTTCTGTTGCACATTTTACCTCACTTGACCTTTCCAGTCTCCACATTCAGAAGATCACGGAGCGTCTCCCTCTCAGTGACCAACAACTGGGTATTCACTCCATGGATGAAAATTACAAGCTGTGACGTGTCAGTTCTATTTGTTGTTTCATTTATGGAAACTGAGTGGGCAATGAAGATGTTTGCTTTGAGCTCTTGCCTGCAAATCAGCTTCTAGTTCAGCTGCTGCTCATGGTTTTTCTAAGTGAGACTGATAATAGAAAAAATGTTGTTTGCCCAGGCATGCAACATCAAAAACTTGGATATTTTTTTCAGAAGATTACCTTCAATAAATGGCCTCATATGAAGCAACTGTTTCTGCTTCTGAGATGATGCTTGTCTTTGCAGCTCCATCACTTTGGGATTTGCCTCAAGAAAACATATTTTGCTGTAGATACTTGCCTGTTTTGAATTCAACAACCTTCTGAAAGCTCTAGAGTACTGGCTCCATATCACAGTTGATCTGTGGTCTCAAAATTATTATAAAAAAAACTTAAATCATTGAGAAGTGAAATGTACCCATGGCACGTGAGACACAGAGGCTTCCTTTTTAGAAACACAGCCTCTCACCTCTCTTGAAAATATTTGCCTTCATCCTCAACTGTTTACTTTGGTTCTACCCTCAAATTTATTTGGTACATTTCATTTTTTTTGGGTTTGTACTTTATTTTATTTTATACTAAATTTCACATTGGATGTGGAAAAACTGCTGCAGAAGTTTTGGGTTGTAATCTGCATTGGCTCACCCCGCCAAGCTGCTGGTGACTTTTCAGGACCAAACTCATTCTTTCAAAACAGCAGCGGCAGCACGTGAGTTCATCAAGAAGATCCAGAAGAAATCAGAAGAGGAGGTAACCGAGGACTGAAAGCAGAACTCTAAAAAGAGAGTGAGAGAGACAAAGGAAAAACGAATATCTGTCAGTCTCAGACAGATATTCGAGCTTCTCAAATTTTTGTTGTATTTGTTTTCTTGGGGTAATTTTTTTTCTTCATTTTTAGTGCTTAGGTTAGTTTTACATGTTGCAAGTTTTAAACCTTAAAATGGTTACATGGAACTGCAGTGGCCTAGAATTTTCTGAAGGAGACACATCTTATGGAAGAGGATGAGAAATGGAGCAGGAGGAAGTGGTGGGGCAGTATTTTTACATCAACATTTTCATCTCGTGCAAGAGGAGTTATGACTCTCATTCACAAATCTGTCCATGTAAAAAATGTTATTAAGGATAAGGAGGGTAGATGCTTGATTGCTCTTTCTTACTCGAAGAATTAACCTGGTTAACGTTTATGGTTCCAACACAAATGAGTGAGTTTTTCAGGATTTTTTCCTCTCATTCTCAATGCTGCCGGGCTGCTTTGTAATCGTTGAGGACTTTAACTGTACCCTTAATCCAGAAATGGATAGATCCACAGGATCAGATCTGACACACAATAACTGTAGAACAACTGTACAGAGGTATATGAAAGATTTTAGATTGTTGGACATCTTTAGGGAATTCCACCAACAAACTAAAGCCTTCTTGTATTACTCAGCAACATTTCAGACACTCATGAATAGATTATCATTTAATCTCATCAGATTTAATATTCAAAATCCAAAACTGTATGTATGACAACATAGTAATCTCAGATCATGCATCATTTTGTCTTGTCTACAGTGATGAGAAAATAACCCAGGACCCCCCTAGATGGCGTTTTTAACACGAATGGTTGCAGGATGAAAGTTTTGTACAATATATTGGGTTACAGATTGATGAGTTCTTTCACTTAAATACTTATCAAACAACAGCATATATTAGATGGGATGCTTTTAAAGCATTTCTTAGAGGACATATTATTAGCTACACGGGCAACAAATCCAAGAAAGCCAAGTCTAATAGGCTCCATCTGGAATATAAAATAAAGATCACTCAGGAGAGAGTCTTCCAAACACATGATACAGAGTTGAAAAAAGAACATCTGAGATCTGAGAGAGCAGAATATGATGAGCAGTCCAGTTTCAGAGCTGCATCCAGGACAGGCAATCATCATACAAACAGGAGGATAAAGCTGGAAAACTTTTAGCTTGGCAAATCAAACAGCTTGAAACAACAACATCAGTTACATCAATTGTAACACAGAAAAAAAAAAACTTTAAGAGATCCTAGGAATATTTATAATGTTTTTAAAGATTACTATCAGAAATTGTATGACACCCAAGAAAAATTTGACCAAATGGAACTAGACAATTTTTTGAATGGGCTACATATCTTAGTTATCTTAAATGATAGTAGGGTGGATTTAAATATAGGAATAAAAAAAGAGGAGATAGCATAGGTAGCACATAGATGGAATGAGCTCTGGTAAGCAAAGAGGATGTGATGGTATCCCCATCGACCTCTATAAAATATTTAAAGATAAACCATTGACACCTCTTCTAGACATGTTTATAGAGTCATTTATTAAAGGCATCCTGTCTCCCTCCATGAATCAAGCTCTGATTATTCTGCTGCCAAGTCCGGTAAACCCCCTAATAACAGTGAGAACCTGAGACCTAGCCTACTCAACTCTGACTGTAAAATAATCCTCAGACTGACCTCAAATGGTTGCAAAGAGTCCTGCCAAACATAATAAACAGGGATCAGAATGGGGAGGTAAGGATTTACAGAAGGGTATTGCATTCAGCTGAAAAAAAAAAAAGCTCTGTTTTTCGAGGTATTTTTTTTTCTATTTTTCTGTGTATTTTTTTCATCCCTGTTTTTCGGTATAATTTTTTCTGAACGAAAGTGATACTTCAAAAGCCCGCGGGAGAACCTTCAACCTGCAAGAAACTCCTGGCGTGGATCGATGCTCTGCAATCGATGCTCCTGCCCCATCTTCAACCTTACCAGGTATACGCAGGGTATGATACTCTTATGTTTTAGACTTCTATTGTAAGCCTGTTGCTCAGTGTAGCAGGCAAGGGATAGCCGAACATGGACATGACTTCAGCTGTCAGTTTAGCTAAGAGTTTTGTGTCCATCATACTGATATTGTTGCTCATGAAAAATGAGCCTTTCTTTCAGTAGCTATATTGCTTTGGCTAAATCCAATCTGGATTTTATTGACTATTTGAATAGTAATCATAATTATATATACACTATATATATATATATATATATATATATATATAAAGAGAGAGAGAGGGAGAGAGCGGCATAATTGGCATTTATAGTTTCAAGCACGTTAATTGTTGGTGCAACAAATATTTATATAGATTCTCCCTTTTACCTTTATTTTTGCAGAGCCAGCAATGGCTACATCCTCAACCTGGCTTCCACAAGGTAATGGTCTTTGGACATTTCTTCGCAACAGAGGTGTTCCTGAGGAGAGTATTCACAAAATGCAGCAGGATCATGTAAGTCACAGCTTGAAAAGCTGTTTTTGTACTGTCTCATACTATGTTGTGTTATCATATGCACTAGACATTTATTAATGGTTGTCCTGGAATTTAGCACAGAAGTATATAGTCTTAGAGATGGAGTTTAAGCTTTTTCATGTCTGAGATTTACTTTTTATTTTTATTCTTGATTGAGAGCTCTGTAATTGGAGAACTAGATGATATCACTATGGCTTCTAACATTCCAACCTATGGTGACAGGACTGCCGCAAGGTGTTTCTGTATGGAAAAACAGACAAGAGTTGGAGATGATACAAAGAGACTGTCCTTATTAAAAAAAAAACTTAAAAGAAAATGGGCACAGTGAGCAATAAAGAGAGTGATCAGGGTTTTGAGAGGGAGAATACAGTGCAACCAACAGATATGTGTCTAAGAAGTAATAAGAGAGCCTAGAAGACAGCCAGAAAAATAAAATTAGGGTGGCTACATGACAACAGACAAGTCAGGAAACGCAGTGGTGGGGGAATCAGAGTTCTTGATACACCCACCCCTATAAATTGCGAGTGAGAAACAAGATAGCGCGGTTCAATCTACTGCTGATTCTGAAGGAGTGGAAAACGGTAGGAACAATTTTTTATTTTTTTTTTCCTGAGGAAAGAAGAGACTCTACCCTTTTTATGGCGGTTTCAATGTTCACATCGTCATAATATACAATATTCTGTGGGCTTTGGAAGATCAGTAAACATGCTCTGCAGCTGGCTGGCAGCCAATGAGTTATACAATACAGTTTTCTATGCATTTTGTACACGCTCCGATTTACCACAAATCTGACTTGCGACTGGTTTGTCGGAACCGATCTAAGTCGTAACTCGGATAGTGTACAGCTCTCCTGTCATTAGATGCAGAAAAAGCTTTTGATAGGGTGGAATGGCCCTATCTTTTTAATATATACTAGAAAGGTTGGGTTGTGGAAGTAATTTTATTAAATTGGTCAAAATAATAGATATTACATAATATTACATATTATATAATCATGTCTCCAAGGATGTGCAATCTCTCCTCTACTATTCACATTGGTAATTGAGTTGTTGGCGACAGCTATTCGCCTGCATCCACAAATCTCAGGGATCACAGTGGGACCCAACGAGCGCAGAATTTCTCTGTTTGGAGATTATGTCATTTTCTTTTTGACAGATCTAAAGAAGTTGATTCCAGCAGTAATGTAAGTGATCCATGAATTTGGGAGAGTCTCAGACCATGAAGTAAATAACACTAAATCTTCTGTTATTAAACATAAACGAAAGAACTAACCCCATCAGGGAGGTTATGCAATTTAAAGTAGTGGCAAATTTTGACTATTTAGGTGTTCAGATCTTCCTAGACCTTCAATAGGTGATCAAATCTAACTATGAATGCCAAATGAAAACAACTGCTTCATTTAACAGTTGGACAAGCCTGCCTTTATCCATATTGGGAAGAGTTAATGTCCTGAAAATGAGTATATTATCAAAGTTACTATACCTCTTTCAAAGTATCCCCCTACTGCCTCCTCCTGAACCTTTTATTTCTCTTATAAAAAAAACATTTTGGGCTTTTTGTGGAACAGCGGAAGACCTAGACTATGCCTCTCCCTACTTTATTTACCATTTGATAGAGGGGGTTAAAGTGCCCCTACTTTAAAATATACTACTGGGCCACACAATTAAGGACCTACATGTTTTACTTTGCAGACAAAGGTAATCCACACTGAGTAGAAATGGAGTCCCACAACTTATAACTCGCTCTTCCTTTATTCATCTGACACAGCAAAAAAGTTACAGAAACAAAACTCAAATCCTATCCTGAAAACATGATTAAAGTCAGACATGAAAATATGAAAATAGAAAATACCTCATGGAGCTAAACAGTTTATCACAATTCAGTCCAATATGGGGCAACCAGCAGTTTATTCCAGGAAGGGCAGATGGAACTTTCAAGCTATGGGCGTTGCTAGGATTAAAAAGGATTGGTGATGTTTACCCGTCAAATTCTGATATATTTTTTTGTCCTTTGGGGAGTTACAATCCAAGTTCAGCCTGGATAAAAAGCATTATATTAAATTTCTTCAGTTGAGAAGCTTTGTCAAAGCACATGACAGCAATCTTAACAAGCCTTCCCTCTCATCACTGAAAAAATGTATGATTAGGAACAAATTAGGAAAGGGCATTATTTCAGACTTTTAGAAAGTGCTGATCTCTATCTCAACGGAGAATTCAAGTAATAATCTTATGAACTGACCTGTCATCAACTATCGGAGAAGAAGCTTGGGAAAGGGCCTGCGCTAAAATCCACACAATGTCCATAAATAGCCCTCTTACAATACTACAATTTAAATGGTTAATGCGGGGGTCTACTACCCCTGTGCATTTAAATAGATAGAATAATAACATCCCAGATCTTTGCATTCAGTGTCATTCTGAAGGGACTTTAGTACACTGCATGTGGGAATGCAGACAAATCAATATATTTTGGGAGGAGGTGAGAGATATAATTGAAAGAATTCTCTCAAAACCAATTTAATTGGATCCTAAATTATTCCTATTAGCTTTATACCCTGAGAAGCATAACGTTAGTAAAATAGAATGTACTTTTATAGATATAAGCCTGTTATCTGCAAAAAGGTGTATAGCTTTGGCTCTGAAAAATGTCAACAGACCAAGCACCACCCAGTGGTTAAAGCAAATGTCTAATTTGCCACTGAAAAGAATATATTAGGAAATCCAAACAATATGTTTTTGAGGACTTAGACTTTTTAGAGGGCTTGTTGGACTCTTGATGTGTTGGAACCTGCAGCACGACATGCTGAATAGATGAGATAATTGTATACAATTTGTTTAATATCGTTTGAGAAGCTGTGTTTTTTTTTTTATTATTATTTTGGTTTATTCCACTTGTTATTTTGTTTATTATTTCTCTGACTTGAATGAGTTATAGGCCAAAAAAGGGCTTATAGTTGCCCTAAGTGGAGAAATTCAATAAAAAATAATTTGGTAGTAATAATAATAATAACATTAATAACAATACTACTACTACTAATAATAATAATAATTATTATTATTATTCCTAAAGCACCCTGAGAAGTGAATATACGTTGCCAGTTCCATCACAGGACCCAGATAATAACCATCTTCTGTTCAGTTAAGACAGAGGGAATTTTTAAGGCAGTAAAGAATTTTGTATTTATTTTGATACAAGAATTCTGATTAAACCGCTTCTTGTCACATAACTACTTTTTCTGTCTTTATAGAGGTGAAGTTCATCAGAGCACAGATTTGTGTCAAAAAATATGGAATAATCATCTTGTTTTTAGCCTTGTAACTTGTAACTCTGGGGAAGTAACTTATTTCAAGGCCACAAGCAGTGAAACATAACTTTACCATCAATGACTTGAATGGAGTTTCGAACATATAATTAAATCTGAAAAATCACAAGCACTCTGTGATGGAGGTCATCTTTTACTGCCTGTAGACTTGTGAATCGTTGTTTACACAGTCTGTTTGGCCAGAGGTTCAAAAAGGGATGTTTCTCCAGATCCTCTGTGGACCCAATTAGAATCAAATAATACAACCACAGTCCCTGAAGCTAGTGATAGAGTGCTGTGGACATTTGCATCAGCAGTGACATAAGAGTGTTGTGAGCCATGTGTTTTGCCTTACGACACTAACTTGGCCTTCTATCTTTGAGATTTGGGAATTATTTTTAAATGTTTGAACCCCAAAACACAACAAACCCAACAGCATGTTTTAAGCCGCATCCTAATCTGTTTGTTGTAGAATCAGTCATGACAACTTTATTATGTACTTCGTTTTTATATAGCTGCCACAATTCATATTTCCCAACTAACTTTTTAATCTATTTAGTAAAGGAAAGGAGAATTTAATAGCTCCAGCATTAATAAAGAGACAGTTTTAAGAAATGAATGCCAATCCAGCCATCCATCCGTCTGTCCGTCCATCCCAAACCCTTCCAGCTCTCCTGGGAGAAGACCTCTCTGTTCCCAACCCAGCTGACAGACATAATCTCTGCAGCGTGTCCTGGGTCTGCCTCAGCACCTCCTCCTGGGTGGACATGGCCGAAGCATTTCTCAAGGGATAGGTCCAGGCGGCAACCAGATGGCCAAACCACCTCAGCTGGCTCCTTTTAATGTGGACAAGCAGCACCTCCAACCCAAGCCCCTCTCAGATAACTGAACTTCTTGCCCTATCGCTTTGAGAGAGTCTAATCACCCCACTCTGTGCTGCTCAGCGGGTGTTTGCCATTCCATTTTAGGTAATTAGCCGTGGTTGTGCTTCAGGAGGTCAAGCAGTCATTGAAGAATTTAAAAGCCAGTTTCAATTTCCACATGTCCTTGGGCAAGGTACTGAATGCTTACTTTATTTTTGATGTATTTAAATGTGTGTATGATATAAGAGAAATGTGCCAAGGCTCAGGAGTGCGATGTGAACAGATGAAAGTACACTACAGCTCTTTGAGTGGTTCATGGGTTATGGTGGTGATGGTAGTGGTGGTGGGGTGGGGTGGGGGGGTGGGGGGGGGAGTTGATTGACATTCCAGCTGTCATATCACTGTCTAATGATTCAAACAGAATTGTCTTCATTTCATGTCTTATGTTTGTTCACATAAAAAAAAAAAATCTTTGAGTGTCAGAGCATCTTGTCAAAGCTGCAGGAAGTAAGAACTCAGCCAATTTAGACCAGGGAGCTTTCTCTTGGGTCTGTATCATGTTGAGCCTATCCTCTAACATCAGAGTGATGCTAAGAGGCGTCTGAAGGTTTTTCTAGAGGGTGAGGAAATTATCTTATTTGTGAACCTCAGGGACATTTTAATTATATTGCAATAGTTTCTTTACAGGTCTTTGAGATGGCTGCAGTGACTTTTTTTTTTACTGTATACACATTCCAGAGGCATGTTTTAGCAATAGTTAGTGTGCTTTATTTTTTCTTGTGATTAATTCCTGCCTTTGAATCGTTGAGGATGAAAGGAGAAAAAGGTAGTCTGTAGAGTAGCCGATAAGCACAGCAGCAGATGAAATGCAGTTGTAGAGTGTGATAATACAGAAGTTTTGACTGAATGAATATTTGTGGAATTAAAATGAAATAGTTCTGACCTTTGATAGATTTGTTAATTTTCTCATTTTCATGTGTTTTTATGAGGTTTGATCCCCACCTGTTGTTGATCAGGTCAGCATATTGTTTTATTTTGTGTTTCATTTGTTTTTATGGCGAACAGAATTTATTCAAACTTGACATGGTAAACGGACTGCACTTATATACCGCTTTTTCCGACCATCAAGGTGCCCTCAAAGCAGTTTACATTGGCCTCTCATTCATCCATTCACACACACACTCACACACTGGTGGGCTGCTGCTGCCATGCAAAGCACTGCCAGACCCACTGGGGCAAGTTAGGGTTCAGTGTCTTGCCCAAGGACACTTTGGCATGTGGACAGTTGGAGCTGGGATCGAACCGCTAACCTTCCAGTGACTGAACGACCCGCTCTACCAACTGAGCTGCAGCCACCCACCAAGATAACGTTTTTTGTTTTTTTCTTCCTTTTTTTTTTTTTTTTTTAAATATTCATGATCTTTTTCTTGTATCCTCAGAAGGAGTAGTATAAGAAGGCAAATATTACAATCCCCGTGAAAATGTAAAATCAACCTCATTTGCACAAGTTTATTTATTTATTTTTTTTTGTTTACAGTTTTAGGTGGCAGAGATCATACCTAATTGGTGTAAAAGCCCAATGGGCCATATGAGAGCAGCATTAGAGAGCCTTTTCAAACCCACTGCCCTCTCAACTCTGACATTAAATGCTGCATGCCATTAAAACACAAAAATGTAAGACTTGAAATTGACAGTGGGACAGAAAAAATACTAATTAAATGGAAATGAAAAGAAATAAGTGCCAGTCTCTGCAGTTAGTTCTACTGCATGAAAAGTATAACTTGAAACCTAGCTCAGAGAAACAAAGCAGGGCAACAATATACTGGCAGGAAATCTCTAGATTGCATGAATAAAGCTGATTGCTGATTAATGGAGACTGTAATGTTCACAGTGAGTTGCATCAGTATGTTTTCTATTCATTTTAAACATTGTCATCCATTCTGTTCATTCTGTTGCAGGTTCATTCCTACCTATGATGTATACCTCATGTGACTGTAAACTTAAGCAGAGGTAGAGGAACCCTCTAAATCTTAAGAGACATGGGAGGATGAAGAAGGTGGTGTTGAGTGGGATGTGACTAGAAAAAAGGAAATATGTTTTCTCCTGCAATCTCAGTCTGGTCAATCAGTAATCAGAGCACTGTGAAACATTAATGAGGGGATGGAACTTAAGATTCAGCAGTGTGAAACATGAAAATTAAAGCCGAGGGATCAGCCCACGTGGCGCTCCAGGGGAGTGAGCTGCAATGTCACTCTGATTTGAAGGGCTATCCATCCATCCATCATCTATAACCGCTTATTCCCATTGAAGGGTTATTTGAAATAGAAAAAAAAACAATATTGTGTCATGACAGTGATGACACCAGAATCAGAGGGAAGCTGCAGTGTTGATGTAAATCACCGATCTGACATATGTGGAGGACTCCCTTTCTTGATTTTCTTAAGCAGTCTGCTGCAGTTTGTGTTGCAGCAATGTGTCTTCTTAAATGTTTTTTTTCCCATATGAGTCACAAATTGTTTGGCAATGCTGTCAGTGTGTAATTTTATTTTATTCTATTTAACTGTTGAACTAGTAGCCAGACTGTTCAACGGGCCAGATGGACATGTGTTGCACTGACCTTCAACAGTAACAGGCTTTCATAAAGAGGCACGTTTCTGTGAATTGTATTTGCTTGAGGGAAAAAAAGAAAAAAAAAGTGGTTGGTAGTTTTGTAAGCAGTGACTCCAACCCAACGGCTGCCTTAACAACTCGTTTTACTAACATGGATGGCTGAAACTTGTAACTTCTCTCCAAATAGCTGTCCAGAGCAGCTGTCCGCACTTGTGTGCTCATCTGCCCAGGCCAGGCCTCCTGTCATGACCTCTTCAGGCTGCCTGGGAGCTCACGCTCCACCAGGAATGAAGATGGCAGTTTTTCCCAGCTATCTGTGTGGGACAACTGCCTTGGCTGTACCCATTTAGCCAGTTTGATCTACATCATGAGGCCCCTGTCCAACAAAGCACAGTCAGCCAGATCAGAAGTGGCTCTTGTTCAAGCCCAGAGTCTCTCAGATGGCAACAATAAATATAGACTTATCAGATTTGTCCAAAACATTCTCATATACAGGCGCTAAAGATATATTTTTATTTCTGAAGGTACCCCTTTATCACTGATGCAAAAGGGGGGGGGGGGCTGCTGTACAGCTGCGCATTATCAGTAATCCTTCTGTTGTAGTACTGGATGCACAAACTGCTTTGATAGGAAACACCAACAGGACTTCATTCTACAATGTTTGCTTATGTGACCAGAAGGAGAGAGAAATTTTGGCATAAAGCTCAACAATGCCCATTGGGAGCCATTATTAAACAAAATAAAATTTCCACAGGTTAAAAAAATGCAGTTGGACAGTTCTACAGTGTTCTTTTATCAACAATTCAAACATTGTACTAGAACACACTACACTTCAAATGGTGGAACAAGCTGTTCATGCCCAGTCCTGCTCCCCATTAGCAGCCGAACACCAGCAACAGATACAGTAGGGAAGCAGCCCAAAGTCAAGGTTGTCACAAACCACAACAAGACAGCAGAGCATCCTTGTGTGCTGGAGCCTTCAGCACAGCGGTGTGCAGCCCAATCACAGGCCTAAAAAACAAAAAGCACATTAATTCTGGATTCGGGTTAAAATACAGAATGGCAGGCAGTTTACCAAGGCACAGAAGCACAGCCTACCAGGAGATGAAGCAGCTCAACAGGCCAGAAGCCATATACTGCAAAGCACTCCAGCTGCAGCTGATAATACCAGCAGAGCAACAGCGCTGCAGAAACACACAGCAGGTGTAACACCCAAAGACCAACCCAATCCCAGTCACTCAGATTGGAAAATGGCACTTACAATCTCTGGTGAGTAGATCAAGAACACATCAGCCATACATGCAGCTGACATGCAACATGAGAAATAAAAACACACCACAGCAGCAAGCTGCCCAACTATAAAGGCATCTGCCCTGCCTATCAATCAGTGGTGCACTCTAAACAGCACCTGGTGCAGGATGGGGAGGGTGAAACACCATCTCACCACACTTATCAACATCTAATGTGGCACGAATGATGAGGTCAGATAATAGTCACCTAAGAAAAATGATGCTTCATCAATACCCTGTGCAAAACTGACATCAGAGTCAGTATCTGATGAGTTGGGAGTGAAAATGGGTGGATTAGAAAGACAAGACTATCTTTTCCTGATCCTTTTTTTAAATTCAGGTTTGTTCAAGTTTTTTTTTTTTTTTTTTTGTTCACATATTTTATTAATTATTATTTATTTTATTTAAGCTTGATGATGCCGTGTATCTGGTATTGTTCACAGCTAAGACAATAGATGCTGTTTTGAATTTTTTGGGGGGCAACACAGTGGCTTGGTGGTTAGCACTGTTGCTTCACAGCAAGAGGGTTCCTGGTTATAACTATCAGCACAGGCCTGTCTGTTTGCATGTTCTCCCCGTGCTTGCGTGGGTTTTCTCCAGGTACTCCAGCTTCCTCCCACAGTCCAAAAACATACATAGTACATGTTTTATTCTTGGTTCTAAATTGCCCGTAGGAGTGATTGTGAGTGTGCATGGTTGTTTGGACTGTGATGGACTGGTGACCTGTCCAGGGTGTACCCCTGCCTTTTGCCTGAAGAGAGCTGGGATTGGCTCCAGCAGACCCCTGTAACCCTGCATCAGACTAAAATGGGTATAGATAATGACTGGATGAATTTTGGAGCTTTTTAAGTGGAAGAGTACCCTTCAAATGTTTGATATCTGCCTGTCTGCTCTTCTTTCAGTTCACTAAAATATATTTCAAATCTGTCTTTTGAATGGGAACCCCAATTCTAAAAAATTTGGACACTGTTTAAATGTCATTGATATACAAACCATTTTTTTATTCATAACAGAATTTAGAAAACATCATTTTTTTAAAGCGAGGTAATGGACCATTTTTAGAAAAAAAATAAGGTAACTGTTAATTTAATGCCAGAAATGCACCTCAAAAAATTGGGACAGGGCGATTCGTACCACTGGGTATCATCCCCTCTTTTTTTAACAACAATCCGTATACATCTGGGAAGTGAGAAAACCAGTTGGCGTTACAGGAGAGGAATGTTGTCCCATTCTTGTTTGATATGGGATTTGAGCTGCTAAGTAGACCCACGTCTTCTTTTTCGTATTTTTGTTTTAATGATGTGCCAAAGGTTTTAATTGATAACATTAATACTGGACTGCAGGCAGATGAGTCCACAATTGGTCTCTTCCCCTCTTCAACTGGTCAATCTCTTCTACTACTACGCTGTGCTTTTCTAATGGGTGCCTTATGAGATTTAAAATTGTCCCACTGAAATATGCAAGGCCTTCTCTGAACAACATGCCTGGATGAGGACATATGTTGCTCTAAATCCTGTATATACCTTTCAGGAATGATGACTCTCTGATGTGCAAGCTGCTAATTGCATGGGCAATGATGCACTCTCATAACATAAGGGATGCAGGATTTTCAACTGAGTGCTGAAAACAAGCCAGATAACCCCTGTCCTCTTTAGTCCAGATGACACAGCATTCATTCATGATTTTCAATAGGAATATCAAATGTCAAATTGTTTTTTTTTTTTCAGCCTTTGTGCTATTTTAAATCTACTTTGACCCCGAGAACACAAAGGTCTTTCTAGATCATTTTCACAATGGGTGCTTCTTCCCATGAACGAGCTTTAACCTGGATTAATGGATGACGTGGCAAGCTTCTTAGATAAAGATTTCAGAGTGTTCCTCAACCAAAGCAGTGACTTTAATTAAATAAACATGCCAGTTTTAAATGAAGTGCCACTTGAGGACCTGAAAGTCACAAGAATCCAATGATTTTCAGCCTTGTTCCCTGTGCACAGTTCTCCAGATTCTTGGAATCTCAATTATGTTATGTACTGTAGATGATGAGATATTTAAAGTTTTAGCAGCTTTATGGTAGTGCACATGATTCTGAAATTATTTCACTCTGCCAGTCTGAGCTCATATCTTTTTATATTTATTCATTAACCTTTATTTAACCAGGAAAAGCACATTGGGATTTAAAATATCTTTTACAAGAACATCCTGGTCAAGAGGCAACAGCTAAAACACGGCTCTAGGAACAAACATATAATATACATAGAGTGAATTGACATTCACATATGATATCAAAGACATAAGATAACAAAGCTGTATATTAAAAAACAAATGACCATGTAAGACAAGTGCATTAATCAAACAAAGCATCTACACACAGATGAGTAGACCAACAAGGCACGCAGAGCCCCCTTAAAAGTGTCCACTGAAACCAACTCATCCAATTTCAGGGTCTTTGGCCCTTTGGCATCCTTTGGCACAATCAGAAAAAATATATCCTAGGACCGAAGGCTGCATCAGTCTGTATGGTTTCTGGATATTGTTCTGGAGATAAAAAAGTAGCAGACCAAGAATAGATTTATAAATAAAAAATACCAGTGTTTCAGTCAGCTGGCTGGCAATGAGCACCATCCAAATCCAACATGAGCATATAAACCACAGTGATAAATGCGAGCTTTAAGGTTTGTCATAAACCTCAGTGCACCATGATAAACAGTGTCTCAAGTAATTAGACATTGTGACGATGCATGCACATAAATCAAATCACATCACATCACATCAGTCTATCACAGACAGAAAGGTGGCCTCAACCAGCCTCTTTTTGGCTTTAAAAGAAAGGCAAGATTCTGAAATAAAAACCTAACTTCAGTCTCAACCTTTTAACCAGATTTTGAACAGGAGGTACTAAAGACAGACTGTCAATTAAAAACCCAAGATATTAAAAATTAGACACACACTCTTTCACCTTGTGGGATGGTGATGACAGGAAGATTTAATGAGATTCTTTTGGCATTAGAAAATAACATAAGTATAGATTTGTTGAGTTTAACATTGGCTTCTGTTCACACAGGTTATCTTGGACATCATTAAAAGTGAGCTGCAGCTGGGAAAAAGCAAGAGTACGTGTTGGTGCTGAGCTGTGTCTGACTGTGTCATCTGCATTATAGTAAAAAATTGATTTGCATTTTTAACATTTTGGTCAATATTGTTAAAGTAGAGGTTGAATAGAAGTGGCCCTAAAGTGGTCCTAAAAGGTCAATCTCACAGAGCTCATTACCCTAATTAGTTCCAAGGTATTAAGATATTAAGAACACTCTAGTGATTATTGTTATATAATGTCACAGAACCAGCCCTACACTATACTGTTATTATACTAAATGTTTTTTTTTTTTTCGCCACTACCCGCTACCTGCAAATTGCAGGTTTAGGAACCTCTGCTAACCGCTAATGCAATCTTCCGCTTCCCTAAAGCCGCTACCCGCTATGCTGACTCTCTTACTCACATTGTAGGCATGGCAATGGGAGTGTCATTTGCGCTTTCCGCAAACTCTGTGTCTTGCGATTGCGGGTTGACCACGTGCTACCCGCGATCACAAGATACTGAGTTTGCGGAAAGCGCAACCCGCATGTACGCACATAAAAGAGCACGTCCAAATGGCGTCACTGCGCGTCCACCTAGTCACATGTGGACGTACACAAACGGAACCACCTACCGAATTAACTCTTGCATAAAAAGTGTGACTTGGCCCCAGTTGGACCCCTGAGAAAATGGCAGAGATCACCATAAATCAGCTTGCTCGCCAGTTAAACCACAGACGAACATAACGTGTTTACTGGCAGCGCACCAACTATCTGGGACTTACAGGTAGCCTACAGAAATTGCTTTGTGTAAAAATATTAATATATCATAGTGTATATGTGTGTGTGTAGGCTTGGACTTCCCCCTCCGAGACGCAAATCCATGCCGTCCAGCGTAAACCGATCAAACCTGAAATCAAGTTGCAACAGAAACTTACATCAGGTGAGATGAAAACACGGCAGTGGCTGGCTGAACATAGCTAAACGCTGGTTCGAATGCATTGGTTTGATGTTCCCATCTGTAAACGCTCAAAACATCTGCAGCCCACTGTTTGATTGGAATATACTCTTCAAACAGGATGTGTAAGAATAGATGGAGACTGTAAAATGTTCACCGGCACGGACTGGTTTCCACATTTGGCCAGTAATAGGCTGGCCCACTAAAAGATCATGCTGAATTGCAGGCTATAATATCATAGGCCTACATTCAATCCAGTCCAATTCAGTGCTGCTCGTACAGCGTCTGTTACAATGTCAATTGTCTGTGGGCACTTTACAGAGACCCAGAGCATACCCCCGAGCAAACATCATCAACTGAAATAATATTTAATTCAATTGTAGCCCATCTCAGAGCGGTTAACGCAGGTAAGATAGCAGGTTTAGGGAGGTGAAAGACTGTGTTCTTTGTGGGGGAACACCTCTTCCGCTAACCACAATCCCTTAATAGTGGCTTTAGGAGGTTTGGCGGAAGATCGGGCCCTTTGTGTCTTACATCATGTTCAGCTGTATGATATCTTCTTTCTTTGGTATCTCAGCTGTAATTTTAGGTGGAATATTCATTAACTGGATGTGGTGGAATTGAATACTGAATGAATAAACAAATCAATAAATAAATGAAAGATTAGCTCATACTATTTTATAGAACATGAGGACAATTATTCATTGAAAGTAACTTAACTTATTAGCCCACAGTTCCATTTATAACACTGAAATGAAAATGTCCTGCTGAAAATGAGCAGGCCTTTCCCAGTTAATATGTGTCTGATAGGAGATAAATGTGTATGTACTTTACTACGTGTTTTCACAAGGCTGACTGCACAGCCAGGTTCATGTGTGAACGTGTGTCTGTGTTGTGAAGTAAAAGGGCCATGAATCATCAAAGCAATTGATCATGAAACCTAATTTACTTCTTTAATGAGATATCTGCATGAGGCGACTATTCCTGCAAACCAATCCCGCTATAGCATAGGGAAAAAAAGTCATTTGCTAATTGTAGAATTACCGTGCAGTCTGTTGCAGCCATATATCCCATTATTGAGATAGCTGATGTGAGAATGGTAGCAGAACGCGACGCTGTCCGGGAACAAGGAAGCTCTATCTTCCTTGCAGGCCTGCGTTAAGAGCTGTCTGTGAGGTCTGATAAGAAACCACAAATTAATGACATTTTAATTACTGAGTCATTTGGATTCTCTGCCTTTGTTCTTTTTTATAGCAAGGACACTAAAATAACCTTTAGGATGTTTAGGCTCATGGTATCTTTGTGGGGTGCAGTGTTAACATACCATGTTAATATCAATCAAAAGGAAAACATTTGCCAGTAAAAAGGAAAATAAAAAGTATCACGAAAAGGCACTTGTCATGCAATCAATATTGAATTTTTTCTAGTTGTGACAGCCCCTTGGCTGTAATTTCTACATAATCCTGTTATCTGCTTCTCATTTCTTATGAGTCTCATCTTTATAAAAGTTAGCTGTTACTGTTTTGCAACTATGCAACATCACACTGCAATGCTGATTTTCTAGTTTCAGCAAACAGGTTAATGGCTCAAATGTACAATCCTTATTAGCATTATGTCACAGTCACAGCCCAAATATTAACAGTATTATATTAATAGGAATTTTTTCTCATATGTCATCACCATGGAAACTCTTTCATGTTTTCTAGAATAAAAAGGGATGTAATTATTTCTGTCTTGTGGTTGACAGCTTTTTTTTTTCTTTATTTTGTCTTCCTCAATTCCAGTCTTGTGCTTGCTGTTTGTAGAGGCTCTGCAAGCTCAAAATTCAGTCATAAACTAAATTGTTTGGCTGGCATATGTTGATTAATTGTAGGAGGTTGTGGCAGTCCATCCCATGAAATTGTCAACATGAAATTTATTTGAAATAAAATTAGATTAAGGAATAATGTGTGTGTGTGTGGAAATGTGTAACATAACCCTTCAGCTCAGCTATGAGCTCATACTAATATAAAGCTGTTGCAGTCAGATTCCAAACTAGTAGTAATATATACAGGTAACAAGCAAAACATGTCATTTTTGACAGCAGGTTATCAAGTCATTTCCCCCCAAATTAACATCAAAACATTCATAAGGCCATGTGCAGCTGGTTACAGCAAAGAGAATGTGACGTGATCGCTGATGAATCAGAGTTCAGAGGGCCAATTCAGCTCTACTGCAGAGGCAATGTTGTAATATCTAAAGGGAGAAGATACTGAAAGGACTATATTTTTCTTTTAAACACTTTTATTTCTTTGCTCAATGTGTTTGCAGCCACCAATGTCAAAAATCAAAACTGACCCAATGCATTCATTCAGACCAAAAATTCAAACTGCTCAGTAGCCATCTGGAATTGGAAACAAATAGGCATCCTGGAGCAAATCAGAATCAAGCATCCAACTAGGCTGAAGTGAAAAAAATAAAATAAAATCTTGACCAAGATGCTGAGATATTTCTCACTTGAAAATAAGAATCTGCCTGTTGGGGCTCCAGAAAAAGAGAAACTCCAATATGACCAACGTTAAACTGAAAGAACAAAAACTGAAATTACAATCCGTAAAACCAAACTGCTGCTACTGCACATTAATTACCCCCTGATCAAATAATTTGGCTCCAATTTTTAAGCAACTGAGATTTTTCACAGTTTAAAAGCAACAATCTTTATCGCTGGAAGGCACACATTTTATGAATTCTAGAAATTCCTACTTCTAGAAGTTCCTCGTCAGGTTCACTCTGTAAATATTTGTGATGGAGAAGAAAAAAAAAACCATCATCCATTTTTTATGTATCATCATAAATATTTTGCAATGTCATGGAATTATCATGGAGTCATTCACCACTGTTAAGTCATGTATCTGTTGAGTGTCACCAAAGTGGGGAACACTGCCAGCATAGCAGACGTTTCATCAGTACATGGAAAAGAAGATTAAGGTGAGGAAAAATTAATTTACATAAAAATAACATTAGTGAAATAGCAATCAGATTGGTGCAGGCAAGGACTCAGCCGAAAGTGTCCTTCTCTTGAGGCAAGAACAGGGCTATATCTTTAATTGAAAGGAGAGAAGGCGATAATGCCTCGCATAGATAAGGATGCACAAGCATTCTTTTTTCTTTCTCTCAGAGATCTCCTATTGTTTTCCATTTTTGCTGTTGTTTTCCTCAATTCTCACTATTTCATTACTTATTTATCTCCTGCTTTTTGGTGAAGCCTGTTCCTGGGATTTTGGCGCCGTGAATGGAATGACTATGAGCTTCACTGTAACTTTCTAGTGCAGAGATTGCATTAAACTGCTGAAGGCTATGTGAAGTGTGAAGTGTGGCAGACAGGAAATTGTTGCAAGTGGAGGTTAAATACAGTTCTGAGAAAAATTAAGAGACCATTGCAAAATGATCAGTTTCTCTGATTTTACTTTTTATAGGTATGTGTTTGAGTAAAATGAACATTTGTTCTATTCTATAAACTCTACTGACAATATTTCTCCCAAATTCCAAATAAAAATGTTGTCATTTACAGCATTTATATGCAGAAAATGACAAATTGTCAAAATAAAAAATGATGAAGTGCTTTTAGACCTCTAATAGAGGAAAGAAAAAACAAGTTCAGAATTTTTAAACAACACAATACTAATGTTTTATCTTAGGAGGATAATATTTAAAAAATACCTATTTGGTGGAAAAAAACTTATTTTCATTCAAAGCTTTCATGCTATTCACCAGTCCTTTACATTGCCTTTGGGTGACTTAATACCTGTCCTGGCACAAAAATTCAAGGAGCTCAGCTATGTTCTGATGGCTTGTGACCATCCACCTTCCTCTTGATTACAATCCAGAGACTTTCCATGGGGTTCAGGTCTGAGAATGGTTTGACAATGACAGAGTCTTGATCTGGTGGTCCTTCATCCACACCTCAGTTAACCTATAGGGTATGGAGCATGGGTATGGAGCACAAACGAGTCCTCAGAGTTGAGGAAACTTGACAAAGCAGAGTGTCAAGTATGGAAGCAACCTGATGCTCATCGTGTCCCTCTGCCAGTAAAGCCAGAATTAGGGGAAACACAGATGCTTTGAAAAACGGTATCCACTGGGTGGCAGCACCAGTTGAAACTAGTCGTTGCCACTGCATTCGGGGCTTTTGCAAGATGTGTTTACTTCCGGTTTTGAAAGCAGCTATGCGAACTCCCACTGATTTAGAACATAGAACATTTAGGGCTAAACAAGGAAGAATGTCAACGAAGAGAACCTTACACGAAATTTTAGGCCATCTCCCCATCAATTCAACAAGGAGCATTGCTGACTGTGAGACTGTGGTGATCTGTTTACTTTGCCTGGAATAACTGGAGGGACCCATTGCGAAGAGGGACACATATCAGCAAAGCCCCAGGAGAATTGGGAGTTCTGCGTCATGTTCAGCAGTACTTGGGTACCCCCTTATTGAACCCTTCTTTTCCTCACTCAAGACTTTTCTTTTCAAATCTTTTGGCATGGTCAGTATTTTTTTTTTTAAATTCAAATTACTTTTATTTATTTTAATACTTTTCTTTATTAAATAAGATTTGTTTTAGAAGAATCACCTAATTAGTACATCATTAAGGAGAATTAGGTCAACAGACACTGGAGTGGAACGGCTGTCATACATGTACAGATGCTGATGCTGAAAAATTGCAGTCGTCTCTTAATTTTTTCCAGAGCTATATAGCTGTATGCAATGTATTAATTATATTTAATTAAAGGCAAGTGTAAGTTGAAGATCCCTTAGAAATGCCAAGTGATAAAAGTTCAAAAAAAGTTTAAGAACCAAGTTAAGTACATATGCTTCAAACATCTGCATTAATTTCCCTACTGTATGTGAATCTTGAGAATCCTTTTTACACACATGAAAAACACAACAAGCGGGTGAACATGAGTTTAACATGATTAAATAACCTTTGAAATTGCAAAATCAATATCACTGAGGCACAAAATCCACAGGGGGAGGGTGTATTCATCAGACAAAATAAGAAGAGGGCTGACAAAGTCACCATGGTATTGCATTGAGCCACATGGTCCTGTAAAGCCATAACAAGGAAAAATGGCCGAGGCATGAAGAGAAGCCAAGTGGAGGGGTGAAGGCCACTAATTTCCCTGGTCTGGAACCAGAGATAAGAGACAGATTAAGATTAAGAGTGTCCAGTCTGTTGAAAGGCTAATTATGATGCACTCTTTGCAGTTCTTTAGCTACCAACTCACACAGGCAGGCTTGAGTACCATACGCTTGTTTTTGTGCACAGCACTCCTTTACAACTCCCTCTGTTTCCTCTTTAATCCTCTCCTTAGTCTTTTGAGATGAAGTGGAGCTTCACAGGCTTCACATGTCAGCTGTTTTTCCTGTCTTGGCCTTACACTTGCCTTGTGTCAGTGAATGTTTTTGGTGTCATCATCAGTTTGAATCAATCCAGGTCCATCGAGTTTCAAGTTTAGGCTTTTTGTTGATGTTTAATTAATTCTAAGAGATGGAAATTAGGAGGTAGATCATTTTACTCTTTGTAAATAAAAGCAAAACAATTCTAAATCTAGCCTATGTTAGATGGCATTAGCAAGTCTTGCTGGCTTCTTTTGAAAAGAGAATGGAGATAGATAACATGAGTAGTACCGTTCTTTATGAACTTTTCAAGTTCAAAAGATCACTCACTTTCTGGACCTGTAAATGCTACCTGAAGAAGTTAAGCGTGACGGATGGGAGCAGTCTGCTGTCACTGAGTGCTCATTCATGGTTGAATAATTTTCCTTCATTTTGTTTCCTACCCTTTGTTTTGTGAACAAAGCTAACATTATCTTTTATTAATAATTATAGTGATAATGATCGACTGCCAATAAAAGTTAGCTTCACAAAGACGTCCACTATTTCTCTTCAATACGCACATTATCTGATGCTAAACATGACATGATCCCTACAACAGCAAATGCTTTTTATTGTACCTTACCTAAAATGAAATGTGTCCTGCACATGTGAGCAGTGAATAAAAAAAAAAAAAAAAACAGTGGATGGACATTAGTAGAGAGAGAAATGTCTAATGAGACTGAGTTTTGAGATAGTACACACATTATTGACACAATAAACACACCCTAAAATAGTTGACATGAAAGACAGGCACAACCAATATATAAATATTTCATGAAAATCCAGACAACAGCTCAAATTGATCACAAGAGGAAACTGTTAGGATTTAAAATTAAACATAGATTGTTTTGAAGAGGGTACGGTAGAATTTGTAAACGACTATCTCTGGTCGTCAGCTCACGCTGTTTCACATAAATAATCTATAAAAACAAAAGAATATTTTTAGTAGAGTACTTATAAGAACAGGTCCTAGTCAGCACTCAGAGTTAAATGTCAGATCTTAACTTAGAACTTATTATCAGTATATAAGCACAAGCAATCAAGTCACCTTTATACCATAAAATGAACTTGCATTCAAGGATGAGCACGGATTCAGTTTTAATCTGCATGATTACACCTCTACAGCTAATTACCAACATATTCAACTCCTGAACCAAGTGAAAATGTGAACTCCTTCAAGTATGCTATGTTGCTGCTGACATGAGGTTTGTAATTCTTGATCACTGAAGCGATTTTAATGTGGCTCTTGGTGGCTGGCCACGACTACAACAACAGACTGTTTACTGTAGTTTGGCACAGAAGTCTAGCCTCAGACTGCCTTCTGAGCCTGGGGGAAGAGAAGGACAGTTTGCAATGGTGAGAGCAGTTTCTGGGCTGTTTGTATGCGCACAAAAGCTCACACAAATATATTTGTATCTGATATGCGTATTCATTATACATAACTGTATTTTCTTATGTTAATGCACTAGAAATGGCTCAGCCTGCAAACAGTGGCTCTGTCTGCAGTATTTACTAGCTGCACAAGCCATCATACTGTAGGGCTTTGTAAGCTGTGTGTGTACAGTAAGTGTGAATATCTTAGTGTTCTTTTTATATCCAGCCTTTCCTTTCACTGTCATGCATAATTCATACCTGTCACCTGCGCTCTGTCTGCACGTCTAACTCTTTATATCAAAGAATTCTCTGACCTGCCGGAGACTTCCCTTCAAAACTGGCACCACAAGCACACAAAAGCACAGACAAGAATATTGATAGCTTGATAGTTTGTGACCCCATTCTCCAGCAATATCTATTTTTATTTCACCTTCAATGAATTCGAACAGCGCCCACCGACTGCCTGTACTGGCTGCAGTTTTTTTTTTTTTTTTTTTTGTTTATTTCACTTAACGGATCTTCTTGTTTGGTTTTATTTCTACGTTGTAGGTTAATGTAAAACAGTTGGAATGGGGTCCAGCCCCCCCGGGACCCTTAAAAGAATGAAACTCGAATGTAAGATGAAGGAATGAATGACTGGTGAGTGATGAAGCACAATTCAGATGAAGCAAACAATGTGAGCACTCTCAAATGCGTACCATGTGCAGCTGTAAGCTTTCCAAAGTGCATGCGCACCTTTGATCAGTTCCATAATCAAACGTGTCAGTGGCCATGGCTTTATGCAAAGTTAAAATAAGGGGTGGGTGGGGGGAATGCAAATTTTTGTTTTCTTAACTGCCCATTCACTTTTTTTTCCCTACAAGCGTTTGTTTTGCATGATAATGCATCACTTTATAAAGTAAAATTGTTGGCTAATTATAAACAAAGACTGTCATGGGGAAAAAAGTCCTCTGAAAATTCATCAGCTTTGTATACCTTATTCATCGTAGAAGGTCACCACCACTGGAGTCTATTTTAACAGAGCTGGGCAGAGAGAGATCCAGTCCCACAGGACGAACACAAGGAGATGCACTCATGTGCTTGGGCCAATTTAGAATCATCAATTAACTTATCATCCATGTTTTGGTCTGTGGGTTGAATCCTTAGTCAATGGTTGAATCATTGGAAAAAAAAAACAAAACAGACTCATTGGCTCAGGGAGTGCATGCAAATTCTGAGCATAAATCCAACCAGCAACATCAAAACCACAATCTTTTCAACTGAAAGAAAGCTTTATTTAACAAAGATATAGGAAAACTGATCAAAGACATAAAAGACATAAACTCATAAACAGAGTAAGTGCAGTTATGTGTGTAAACTTGTCCTCAGTTTTGAGCCAAAACAAATGATTCAGTTTTGCATATGAGGCTAACTAAACACGGATTCTTCTTTCTTTCCAACACAGCATCACAGGGAGCTACTTCTGTAGAACTGAATCATATACAAGAGGATACGAGGGGAGTTGTTTCTTTTTTCTTTTTTTTTTTTTTTTGGGGGGGGGGGGTCATTTCTTTGTTACAAACAACCCCTTTTCATGTTAACATGCACAATGTCTGCCAAGAGAAGTTAAGTAATTCACTTATGCACATACTGAATTATACATACCTCGATGCCAGCTCAGCTGTTCCAGTTTCACTTGAACATATTTTTTTCTTTTCTTCAAGCTTGAGCTCCTATTAACTATGAAGATTTTTTTTTTTATGTAAAACAAACTTATGTGCTGTATTTCTTTTCTTTTACTTTTCCGTTAGGCTTTCTTTGTTGTGTTTCTGCAGTTTAATAACCCTCATTCAATTATTAAAACGAGTTGACAATGCTGTTCATCATTAGTTTGGACAGAAGCGGTGCATAACAATGTTTGCACATACTATAATTCCTACCTCTTGGCTACAAAGCATAATCCAAACATTAATATTAAGCTTTTTAGTGAAGATGGAGTGTAGTGCCAGTTCATTGGTTACACAGAGCTTTAAATGGTTGGTTCTCTGATAGCTACACAGCTGGCTGCATTGAGTTTCTTTTCACTGTGTGCTTCTATGGAGCCAAGCATACGCATTGCATCCAAGTCAAACAGTGTTGCTCCATGTCCCACACATAATTGGTAAATTCTCACAGCCTCCAGCCATGAATTCTGAATGTCACATAATGAGATTCTGAAGACACTGCCTGAACAGCACTCTCTGTATCTAGTGGTATGAAAACATCACCTCAGTTGTTGCACTGCAAACCTTGCTGTCTTCTGTAATTCACCTAATGAATGAATTTACTTTTAAGTTTTGTCTTTTGGTTCTGAACGCTTTCTTTGTCATGCAATCAGAGACTGCAAATGCAACAGATTGCATAACAGTATGGTTGTCAAAAGTGGAGCGAAAACGTGTGCACGGATGCTGTTCAAACACCTAGAGGAGGAGGAATCAAACGGCCGATCTTATCTCTGACTCCATCTGCTCTTCCAGTCACACTGAACAGCTCAGTCCCTGCTGCTGCTATCACTGCACGCAGAAACACATTTGCTCACTTATCACGCTCACTTGGCCACTCACGGTCTCCCCGTGCACCAAGCTAACACCCCCCCACCCCCCGTCATCCAGTGCATTGGTGTGTGGCAGTAACAGAATGATGACTCAAATGTAAATACCGTACTTGTGTATTTTGGCTGGTGATTCTCTTCACCTCATGCTGTAGCTGGTACTACAGACGTTAGCCTGCTGCCTACAGTGAGAGTTGCCAGGACGATGTATCCTAATGCAAAGCATTTTCGTGTCTCTTCTTGAAAACATGGCAGTGAACCATGTTCTGCAGATGGCGCATTTATATTCAGTTGACAAATGATACCAAATTTGAAAAGTTCTCTTCTGTTTCAGAAGGTTTTCATTTGCATTTCATTTGAATTTAAAATTGAGATGAATCTAAAAACTGTTCATAGATATAGTACTGCAAACTGGTGGAAGATTTTTGTAAATGAAAGATGAAACCTGGATGGGAGACTTTGGTCCATCTTTTTTTACTGTTCCTTAACCATTTTATTTGATGATTTGATGAGAAAAATCGACACGTTTAGGTCTGGCTTTGATCTTGGAGGAATGATCAACTCAAAAGAAACTGCAGGGTTTAATTGCACTGGCTTTCAAGTTGATTGTTCCTCCACCTTAAAGTTCTTTAAGCATTGCCATCACACACCTGGATAGAAAGTAATAGTCTAGGAAGACTGAAATCCTTGAATAAACACTCAAATGGAAGAACAATTTGAGAGAAATTAGTTGTCAGGAAGGTATGAGTATGGCATTAACTGACCTGTGCAGTGCAGATACTGTTCTTCATGCCTGAAGCAAGATATTAGATTTGTGCCAGCTGATGTGGGACAGCATAAGGGGGCTGGAGGGGCTTTTAAAGGACATGTGTGATTATCTGTGTCTCATAAACTCATAATTTAGCCTGGCAGCAAGACAAATAAAAGTGTATTTCTTCCTGAAGTCAAATTAAATTGACAAGACAAAAACAAAGAAAAACAGAATAAACTGAAAAAAAAAATGGATGGAAAGATGGATGGATATAAAAAAGAAATACTTATAGCTCTGGGACCATAAAAAGCTACTATTTAGAGTGTGTATTGGCTCTACTAAGGTTTAATTCCAAATTACCTTTATATCCAATTTCTTACGTTTATAGCAAATAAAATTGAATTAAAATTGCATAATAACTAAGCAGGTTATAGTTTGTTGTAGAGACCAAATGTGTGGTAGTAATGCACTCTGCAGCTAACGAAACCTCTAGGTTATCCATATCTATGGAAGTTAAAGGACAGGGAGAAGGATTAGTTTGCTTTACAGCAAACATCAGCCAATCACTCACATCAGGTACTATCTATCCAAGCTCCATTTTTTTTCTCTTCACTCAAAAAGTCAGTTTAAAAGTGGAAAATCTTATTCTTATGTTGCCTACTATTAACAGCAAATTATCTTTGACAGCTATACCATACTGTATACTTTACTTCACATAAGACAGAAATTAGTTGGTGTTTTTTTTAAATGTTTCTTCATCTAAAGTTTGAAATTCTGTGCTCACATTTTTTATTAAAGTGGACATGGCATGCTTTACCATGTTTTCTGACTTATCTAAATGATAAATTCTTACTTTAGATATAATTGTAAGCTTTGAAAATGTGTCAGGTGTTGTATTTTTTTTTTTTTGGCTCTAGTGGCCTTTATTGATAGTAGAGAGACAGGAAGGGGGGCAGAGAGAACGGGGAAGACACGCGGCAAAGGGTCGCTGAGCCGGGAATCAAAGTCACGACCAGCTGCATGAGGACTGTAGCCTCTGTATATGGGCCACCTGCCCAACCACTGCGCCACCGGGGCAGTCAGGTGTAGTATTTCTATGCAAAATAAAGAAGTTTCAGAAAATCTAGAGACTAAAAGACTTTTCTAGGACTTAAACTAACTATGTCATAAGGTGGGGATTGTCTTGATTGGTCAGACTCTACCAGTGTCACCGTCAATGGGAAATGGGAAACTGCAATAAAACCAGTATAGTTTTAAAACATAGGCCCCGACCGTACACCTCCCCTTACCAGTTAACACTAGCCGCTACCTGTAAATTGCGGGTTTATGAACCTCCGCTAACCACTAATGCAATCTTCAGCTCGCTAAAGCCGCTACCCATTATGCCGACTCCCTTACTCACATTGTAGGTGTAGCAATGGGCGTGTCTTTTGCCTTTTCCGGAAACTCGGTATCTTGCGATTGCGGGTTTAGGGTTGCGGGTAACAGGTGATCAGACCACCCGCTAACCGCAACCCGCATGTCGGCGTGTACAAGAGCGCATCCAAATGGCATCAATGTGCCTCCACCTGGTCACATGTGGACGTGCACAAACGGCTCTACATCTCGAATTAACTTAATTAAAAAGCATGATTTGGCCTCAATTGAACCCCTGAGTAAATGGGAGAGATCGTCTCAAACGGCTTGCTCGCCAGTTAAACCATAGACGACCAGAGCGTGTTTACTGGGATCGCACTGACTATTATATTATTTATATGTATATTTATATGTATATATCAGTGCAGAGGAAGAGGAGGAAGGAAGAGGGGGAAGCTCTACAGCAGAGTTCCAGATGAGCTGCGCACGAGAGTTGGTCCAATCTGGATGAAGAGACGCTCCATTGCGGTTTGCGGATAGCGATTTGCGGGTAGCGCAACCTGCTCTTAAAGGCAATGACTACTGACGCACTGATTGGTTTAACAGGTGGAACACCCTAACAACTCCTATGCATCATGTAGCGGGTAGCGCAGGTGGGATAGCGGGTTTAGGAAGGTGGAAAATTGCGTTCTTTGTGGTGGAATGACCCTCCCGCTACCCACGATCCTTAATAGTGGTTTTAGTGGATCGTTGTTTTTCTGGTTCCAACCTGTGTTTCCAAGGACAAAACAGTATGCTCTTTCATATGGTATAACACTCCACATGGTTTTTTTGACTATTATTTGCAGCCAAGTCTGTGTGGATGATTACATAAAACTGTGCCAGTAATCTCAAAGAAGTCACACCGAATGAAGAGAAAAAAGATGGAGTCAAGTCAAGAGGCTCAGTTCACCCTCTAAAGGGGTTTTAGATTTTTGACCAAAGCATGTCACAGACATAATATTAAGACTACAGAAAATGGTATCAGCTTGTGAAAAGGACATGATGTGTCTCCTTTAATCATAGAAAGGAGGAAATAGAACATTCAGTTTCCTGTTTGATATTGATATAGAACATACAGTATATCAACTCTGTAAAACATATCACAACTGAATGTAGCAAAAAACCTTCAGTAGAACAATAGTAGAACAGTAGAACAATAAGATGGCTAATGCAACTGCATAACGCGTCAGCAAGCACTATCAATTTGTTCCACTGAACAAACAGAACTCATTTTTCCATTAATCCTTTCTGATATCGACTGAGGTTCTTGGATTCAACATTAATGGTCTTAAAAGAATTGTGCTGCTCTCTTCTCACACAAATGTTCTGACCCTGATTTAAATTTAGCTTGTCCAGTGGTTCTCTGACTCTGACATGGCGTCTGGCCTTTTGGCCTCACTGCAGCGTGATCAATAATGCAGGACTAGGAGGCAGCAGAGGTGGTAGAGCTGGAGGAAATGGTGTCGCTGAATTAAGAGTGCTTCTCAACATTTCGCTTCTCCTTGGGAGAAGAGAGCGACAGCGAAAGGGATGCGGCTGGGAAACAGAGGTCTGAACAAAGCCAGAAGACAATAGGAGCCCAAGAGAAACCTTGACATCCAAATTTGGACAATATCAAGAAAGTGGAAAAATGTTGCTTTAAATCAACAAAACCCTATTTTCTCCCCCCGTTTCCTACTGGTCCGTTGTATGAAGTCCCAAAGGATGCTTCTAAAACCAAACGTGCACATTTAATATCATGGTCAAAAAAAAGTAATTTCATCTTACCAGTTCAGAGGCTTTAGCTGGTGCTCACTGACCTCAAAGCTGGATTCAGCATCAGAATGACTTTTGGGTAAAGAGTGCTGAACATACATACCAGTACATGTTTTCTGAGGTGATCGAAGACCCACTGGGCCTAATAACTGCCTTTTCACAGGATTTTCAAAATTTATAATCACCTGGTTTTTATGTTGCAACTGGAGAGAAATGCTGTTTTAGATGTATCTGAGCATTGATCAGGTTTATACAACTGCAATGGCTGTTCATGTTTATTTAGATGGGGTGATTTCAGTTCATTTTCATATGAATAAAGTTGCTTGTTTAGGACATAAAATATCTCAATACCCAAAACGCCATAATTACTGCATCCACTGCTGCGCATTTGAGTTTAAACGACCTTGATATTTAATTAATTAATGAATTAATTTATTTTTGGCCAGAATTGAGTCTAAAGCTCCATTTACTTTCAAACACTACTGACTTCTATCCAATCACTTTCACTCCTTTACCTATTCATCCACTTGCTATTAAGTCCATTTCTATTCACCCCCCTTTTTCAAATAAACTCATTAAGTGTATCTTTTGTCGAGTGCCTGATTAAGAGAGGACACTAAAGCAGCGATGTGCTTCTGTTCAGCCCTGTATCACTTTGAGGATTGCAAACTCAACAACATAATAGTACACTCGTGAGCGTGTCACAAGCCCACCTGGAACATTAAATGTCAACTTCTTCCTTACATTTAACAGTCACAGTTCAGGAACCTTCATCTCAAAAGACGATTCACACTCAGTGTTCAGGTCACCTTCTTGCTTCTCAATTCATGACAGGAATGAAGCAAATTAAGATAAAAGCCATTATCCCTTAATGATTCATCAGGCATGTGTCATTCGGTACTGGAGAGATGAAGAAAAACTATTCCTCTTCAAATATATTGATTTATGAATCTCCATACACTGTGCAAATATAAAACTGGCTTTGATTGTTTTAATAACTGTTTAATTAAAAATGTTGATTTGCATCTACTGAAGCTCTGAGCTTTCAAAAATCTTGTTTTCAAAAGTCTAACTACAATGGAGATTTCAATATATATATATATATATATTTTTTTTTTTTCTGGTATACTAGACACAAACACACATAAAAAAGTAAATATGATGTTTTATGTCTCAAATTAGTCTAGTACTCATTAGGTATCAGAATTAGAAAAATGGTCAAGTGTGAAGCAGCAATGATGAGAATCATGGTTCTCAATCAGAACCACGGACCGTCACTGGGTTGGGATTGAGCTGTTTGAGTATGTCTTATTTACAAGTATAGTAAATAAGACAGGACATGCACAGGTGGATCAAACTTTATTTGTATAGCACTTTTTTTAAAAAACAAAGAAAATGCATAACAAAGTGCTTAACAAGGAAAAAATAAAGTATAGATAAATCCCCCCTCCACCTACCCCAGTACCCTCATCCCTCATCCCTATCAATAATAAAACATAATCAAAAATAAATGATAGTATGGATAACATGGCTGGGCTAGGAAGAACCAGAGAGGGAACACGATCACAGCATCACAGGGAGCTGTCTGCATCTGAAGGCAGCTGCCACACCCAGGAGGCTGCCTGGCAGGGGGCCACAACCCACCCCCAGGCAGGGCAGAGTGCCAAACCCCACCGCTGTGGATGTGTGGACCCCACAACAACCCAGGGGTGAGCGGACCTCAGTCCAGCGCTACAGCGACCCGGGCCAACAACCACCTCCCACGCAGAGGATACCCATTGAGAAAACTGGAGTTAAAAAGGAAAATAAAAATAAAATAAAACACAAAAACTAAACTAAAATGACTAACATAAGAATACCGACATAACAACTCACCTAATTTAAAGCAATGTAAAATATAAAATGTGGAGATATGAGAACAATAAGTAAGTCAAATGTATAAGAAATGTATAAATAAGTATTTCTGCTTAGGCTGCTCCCTCCAAGACCTGAAGGGATGGATGGATGGATGGATGTATGGATGAAAGAACAGTAAAATTACAAAAAAGCTGAACAAGTATGTGTTTAGAAGGGTTGCCAGAAGAAAGCCTCTTATTTCTAAAACAGAACTTAGCAGCATGGCCTTTGGATAATTGCATCTGAACAAACTCCAAGACATCTGGAATAATGCCCTTTAAGACCAAAGGGTAAATGTTTTGGATATAATGCACAGTGCCATGTTGGGTGAAAACCAAACAGAGCGTATCAGCACAATAACCTCAGATCGGCTGTCAGTCACATCGGTGGAAGGCTGGTGATTTGGACTTGTTTTGCTGTCACAGGACCATGACACCATGCAATCATTGCGTCAGCCATGACTCCACTGTACTCTCAAGTAATCTAGACTCAGATGTAAGGCCATCTGCTGACTCTTACATCATGCAACATGACAATAGTCTCAGGCACACCAGCAAATCTGCAAACAAATGGCTAAAAAAAAGAAAAGAATCAAGGTGTTGCCATGGCTCATTAAAACTCCAGCTCCAGAACTCCAACCTGTGTAAAAATGAATGCCCACAAACCTCTACGACTTGTAGCAACACTGTAAGAAAGAGTGGCCCCACAACAATGCCAGAGACATTTTCATAAATAAAATTCTGACTTCAAAATTCTGATGCTAAAAGTGGGTGCATTTTTTTTTTTTTTTTTTGGGGGGGGGGGGGGGGTGTATTTATTTATTTATTTTTTTCCCATCACTGCTTCTGTATTTTGTCTTTGTTTCTCACAAATAAGAAGTGACACAGTGCAATGTGTCATGTGTTGTCATATGTACTCCTATTACAGTGACGTGTCCTGATCTGCAATGCCTTAGAATATAGAGAAGGAAGTGCTTTCTTTTACTCATGATTGGACTAAATTGTCAGCCCAGTTTTTGGAAAATCTCATGCATTCTTGTCTGAAATTGGGTTAACTTTGTTTACTTTGTCTCCTGCTGCCAGAGCTCACCTCACAGCTGCTGTCAATCACACAACCCTGTACACATATGGAGTCCTAGGCTCATTAAACCTATACAGAACTTCTGCACTTTGTTTAAAAGTACACACATATTTGCAACACCATGTACAATATATATATATATATATATATATATATATATATATGTGTATATATATATATATATATATGTGTATATGTATATATATATATATATATATATATATATATATATATATATATATATATATATATATATATATATATATATATATATATATATAGGCTGGGCATCGATTAAAATTTTTAATCGTGACTAATCGCACGATTTCCCTGATTAATCGCATTGTATACGCATAATCAAATAATGAATTCAAAAGTAGTGTAAAGGTCACTTTTATTTTAATGTTCTGCTGCCATATGAACTAAAGTGCCATAACATTTGTTGTTCAAACACTTTTAACATCAGCACTTTTCAGTAACATATATTTAGTGTAAATTTCATCTTAAAAAATGTCAAATAAAATAAAGCTTATTGCCACTGCCAGGACATTAATGTCATCCTGTTTTTTAATGAAAAAATAAAAAACGTCTACCAACAAAATCCTAACAATCTAGAGGCCACAATCAGAACATTAAAATAGGTAATTTCTCAGGTATCAGCAGAAAGTTCAAGTTCAACTTGGCAGTAGTTACAAATAACCTTGTTTCTGTTGAATCCTCCATCTGGGAGAACTTTAAAATAAAAATGTCCATGATAAAGTTCTGTAACTTTATCAATCTGTAATTATTTGTGAATCATTTGTTTTTTTCCATTTTCAATTGTCAATCAAAAATTTTAAAAATTAAAAACGGACTTTATTTTTTTTTTTTCGTTTTATAATCTAACACAAAAAAAAGCCTATTTTTTTATATTTCAATTTTAACAAACAGGCCACGGGACTGAATTTGTTTTAAATATTTTATTGTCTTGTTTACGTGACCCAGAAATGGCTTTGTTTTATAATCAAGGATGAGACTTTTTTGCTGTCGTTACACATCTGTGCCACTAGATGGAGCCACACTGAAGTAACCAGCCAGTCCAGCCATTCCCAAACTTCAGAATACCAAGGCCCAATTTGAAATGTGAAAAATTTCCTTGGCCCACCGAAACCTTTAATCACAACTGTGATCAATTCAGGACTAGAAGCTATGTTCTGACATTAATGTAAGGGGTCAACAAATAAGGTGACACTTGTCATAATTCGTTAAGTGACGGTAGTATAACACCTAACTGGTTTGTTTTGTTATTTCTTAATGTTTTTTAATCATGTAGTTAATATTTTACAGTAATTAAAAACATATTTTAAAAAGATCGAGGATTTAAAACATATTTGTTTAATTTTAATGACCCTTCACAGCCCACCTGCAGTACCGCGACGGCCCACCAGGGGGCCGCGGCCCACACTTTAGAAATCACTGAGCTAGAGAATAGACAGTGAACACATGGAGCAGATCTAATGATAAATGGAGGAATGACGTGTTCGTCTTGAACAAAGGCGTTTGAAAGTTTTTTCAGACAGAATTGTTAATATTGCTACCTGAGCTGCTACCCGAACTGTAAAGTACACTGATTTTTACTGCTCTCCATGTCTGTTTCAACTTTGCTGCAAGTTTACCAGCCAATTATCTTCTGGTTCGGCAGTAGCCAGTAACAGACCTTTCAAAACAAAAGCACGTGAGTAACAATCTTTAACGCGCAATAAATTAATATGTTAATGCGATAATAACGCGCTAACTTGCCCAGCAGGGCAAGTATATATATATATATATATATGTATATATATGTATATATATGTATGTATGTATATGTATATATATATATATATATATATATATATATATATATATATATATAGATATATAGTATATATATGTATATATATATATATATATATGTATATATATATATATATATATATATATATATATATATATATATATATATATATATCTATATCTATCGAACGTGTGTGTGTTTTAATGTCAATTGATCATTCCTTGTTTGAAGTCATTTTATCTTTTCATATTTTATTAAATAATCTTATATTTTGTTTGCTTTATAAGTGCTAACTGTAAAATAAATATAGTTGCAAAAAAAGTAAAGTGAAAAAAGTGCCTGAAATTATTCAGATACATCACTTCAGCAGTTTTATTTGGTGTTTATTAGAAGAAAAAAAAGAAAAACAAAAATCCTGCATTTCTGAACTGCACTGCTCAAAAGAGTGAGCCTCAGTTGAACCCAACCAAAAGAAAAAAAGGAAAGAAAAAAGACACACGTGAGGGTCGAGTGGTTCTTCACTGTATCCTATCATACTCAAGCTTTCTTGCCCCATTGTTGCAACACACATGCATCTGTCTATTGATTTTCCCAAGTGTAACATTATGCAATGCACCATGTAGTCAATGTTTTTGGTATACTGTATATGTGTACATCTCCCCTCTCCATGAAGCACTCTTCCTTTTCTGTGTCTTTGATGTATTGTAACTGGCATTCCTATGAGAAGAGACATGAGCTGCAGGTTTCAAAAGAGTGCTTCAGAATGCACAGCACATAATGTACTTGCTTTTTCTAGTTTTTAAAACAGAAAATGTAGTTACTAAAAGTTCTGGAGACATCCACCTACACCTTTCAGTACATCTCTGTGCTCAGGTATATTTGTATATATACATGAAGAGGGGTAGAGCGAAGCATGAAGTGTCTAATGGTGCCATCTGCTGTCCCTGTCTTCACACTGCATGTAATTACCTGCACCGCTTGAACTTTAAAATGTATGTCGAGGAAATGCTCACAAATCTGTCTCTGCAAACTGCATTTATTCAGAGCCAGAAAGCTACAACACAGCTTGAACACAGCAGCCCGGAGCCCACCGTGCAGATGCTACCAAAATAATACTCTTTCAAACTGACTTCAGGCACTGTACAGAACATATGCTACTGTTAAAATGCATCTACTAACACTTCTCACAGGGATCATGGCAGTTTCATTATATTTTGTCTTGTGAAAGCTTTGAAGATGCTGAAAAAATGTGACGATATGAGTACTGACTCTTACTTATATGAATCCTGTAAAAGAGAGGTTTATTTTTCTAAAATTATACAGTAAGTTCACAAAAAGGCAATCTATTTCTGAATACATTATTCTGAAGTGGGGAGTCTTGTTCTGGGCTCATTAACTGTACAGACAGCTCCACCTGCTGTTTAGACTTTATTTATAGGTTGCACAATGAATACCAAATGGGGCAGAATAAAGCTGAATCTACAGCATCTGTCTTTCACTGGAGTCATAAAAATGCAACTTACTTTCGGTAGGTGATAAATGCTTTAATCCCCCATGTTGAATAGTGTGAGTAGGTCTTTGAGTGAGCTAGGATACATCTTACTCACTGGGGGGTAACTGTTCCTAACACATACAGTACTGCATGGTCTACTGTTTAACCAGCTCCCTCTGCTTTTTCTTTCTTTCTTTCTTTCTTTTTCTTTTTTTGATGTTTTTTATGGTCTCTTGTGGCTCCGTATCTGAATCTGGGGGTGGTCCCACCTCATTACCAGCCCCAGAAGAGACATTATTAAACTAGTGATACCCATCACAGCAATGGCCCTTCAGAGACAAAAATAAAAAAATAAAGAAAAGAAAAAAACGACATTCAGGGAGCGCTGATTGATGATATTCTGAGTTCAAGGCGAGCAACCAATCATGACTCAATAAGGCTCACAATACACAGGAACAACACAAGTCTGTTGGCGAGTGGGTGAAAAAAGAGAGTTGTCCAGGTGTAACATCTTAATATTTGTGAGATTATTCCTGCGTGTGAACAAGCAGCAAGTGAAAATGCTGTCATTGTCATACCCAAAGAGTCTTCAGGCCCCAGTGGATCTGCAGAGGAAGGCATGAAACCGCTGTCTCTTTCCTGTTGTTATCTGCTACATAACCCAGAGGATACAAGTGATTTTCTCGGGCTGTCATTTGCCTATTCAAACGCACCTGTAGGAGCCACTAAGGAGACAGTCTACAGTAATGTTTGCTTGGTGGAAAAAACTTGTGCGTCTACAGTGTGGCAACCTTCCCCTCAAAGCACATTTTCAGCCAGTGACAAGCATTCTTCTTTGCTTCGAAAAAAAGAGTTTTATCTGGCAGAGAAGTAGATTTACTCATTCTTTCTCATCTGAAGCCTTTCATGAAGTTTAGCTGAAGTTTCCTTGACTTCAGAAGTTCTTCTTCCTCCTTTCATTAGTATTCTTGGCGACGTGGAAAGATGAAAGGTCCAGAGTTATTCATTGTCCTTGTATTGTGCGTCTCAAGTCTCCCAGTGGGAAGAATGTAGGAGTACAGAGGAAGTCAATATTGACTCAAGTCTGCAGCTTTGTCACCTTTCTTGAATGATCTCAATTGTCTTTGACCTCTGACCTGCCTTACACTTTATGTGAGTGCTCACAGACTCCTATGAGTGTGGAATTTAACTCTCTCACGATGGACTGTCCTGCATTTGTTCTGATGATGAAACAGGCCGTTGCAGTGTAACTGATATATGTGTTTTGTACAGATAATACACAAGTTATCAGCCATTTATTGACACTGAGGACCTCACACAGCACACTGGCAGATTTACATGGGTCTGCACATTTGTATCTATTCTAAATTAATGAATTAAAGACGAAACTAAGTTGGGAATAAATTTCAATTTATTTTTTTATTTGTATAGTGTCTATTACAATGCAAATTGTCTCTAGGCACCTTACAAAGATCCAGAGTATGACCCCAGAGCAAATATCTTTAACTAAAACTATATTATTATTAATCCTAATCAAAGAAAAATGGCAAATAAAAAAAAAAAAAAAAAAAAACTCCCCATAGCGGTAGAAGAAAACTATTAGAAATTAGAACTGATGGAGGTGCTGAGAGAAAACTCGCTCACAAGATGGTTGTTGTTCAATTTGTGTTCTGGCTTTTGTGCATGTCCATGTTTCATGGAGAAATACATGACTCCTTTTAAGTTGACTGCTGTCAACAGGGATGACCTTATTTTGCGCTTGCATCTCTTTGGTTCATAAAATTATTGCAAATTAATATTTATTTATCAGGACTGACTGAATTTTCTTCCCTAATTGATGTGATCATTTCTAATTGGTGCACAGCACTTAACTTGTATGCAGCACCCAGGTTCAAAATGTTTACGTGTGACATTTGACCCTTTGTAAATAGGAACAGAATGGGCTTTTTCTTTGAACGTCTCCCACATTATGGCCCTGGGCTTTTTCCTCTGATCCATTACCTCAAACAGTGACAGATGTAAACATGTGTGGGAGCAAATATTAGTGCAGGAGCCCAAACCACATAGTGGAAGCTACAGAGCATGTTTAAAGCATTCCAAGGCAGCTTATTTTCAGCAGCTTCTATGCCCAGGGCATGGATGGAGGTGGTGTATCCAAGGTGGCTCTACAGCGGCTGCTTTATAGTCTACTTATTGTCACACAGTGGTTGAGCTTTGATCATATGGCTGATCCAGTTTTTGGTCTGTTATATGCACATATATGAGGCAAAAATACATATTTTAACTGAATCTTTCACTGTTTGGTCTGATTGATCAGTTTACTTTCCCTTTCTGCTGTTTTCTTTCTTTCTTTTTTTCTTGTATTCCTCTGAAGTCCACCTGCTTTACTTTTGCTTTTTCTATGTCAGTATTTGTTTTATATTTTAGTGCAAGGGATTCTTGAGGCATTTGTTGATAGATCTTTGGATATAAAAAAAAAAAGTTGATGTTGTTCAGTTGATCTCTCAAAAAACAAACAAAAAGATAAAGATAGATAATTCTTTGGAAAATTTGTTCAGAATAAGGGCAGAGCTATTTTCATCCCTGTAACTCCTGCTGAGTAATTTTCCACTGTTAGCCGTTGTCTGAGGAGAGAGGTGAAGGAGAAAAGCAAAAAAACACAATCGACAAACGCCTCTGAGACTAATTTTGAAACTAACATACCAGATGTAGTTTCTGTTTGCTTTTTGCCCAGAGAGGTCATCTCACATTGTGAAGTAGTTTTCAGAAAACTCTAGTGCTCTATAATTCACATAAGTTCTGAAAACCTAAACCTGTCATTAGGTATTCACATGGGAAATAAAATGCTACTACTCATTCTGCTGTGCTTCCTTCCTCTGTTTGAAAGATATGTGCACGAGCCTCTCAACAGTGTGAAATTACTCCCCTGGGTGGGCCAAGAAAGGGCAGTCAGCCAAGAATTGTCACCTGGACTCCTCTCACTGTCCCCTCATCTGTCATGACTCTAATGTACAGGCCAGGCACAGCCTACAGAAATTCCATTTCTTCTTTGTGGCACACTATAAACTCTTGTAGCTGATGCTATTTTCCGTTGTCATGTTGAAAAACAATCTTGTAGCCTTTGAGGTTATTTTTTGCCCACGATGCTCAAACATAATTCTTACTTGTACTGACAACTGAGCAGTTCTGACAGTATCTGTCTTAATACATTCCCGAGTCATCACACAGGCTACTGGTGCTTATTTAAGAGCCTTTGTGTCAGGTTTGACCGCTCAGCGTACGTCTTTACAATCACTTTCTAATACATAGATGACTAATCAGTTGCAATAGCTGCACCAACAATAGGAGAACATAATATAGTGATGACATCAAAAAAAAAAAAAAAAAAAAAACACACACACACATGGACCTTGTAAAGCAGTTGGAGGGGAGGAAGGGGAAAAATGGCCATCTCCCAAACAGGAGACGTGGGTTATGGTCTAACATAAAGACTGCTGTGTTTCATTTTCTCTCTCTCTCTCTTTCTTTTTTTTTTTTTTTTTTGTCTTTATTGTGACTTACTACTTCATTACACATTAAAACTCCTTGGTTGAAGCTAGGCAATAAAAGTCCTTGGTTGGGGGTATGCAGTAAAGGTACTTGGTTAGGGTGAGGTTAAACATGAAATGTTCTTGGTCGAGGTCAGCAAAGCATCACAGTTAGGCATTAAAATATGCAATAAAATACATTTAAACGATGAAAGCTTTTCTGACATTTTCCACATTGCCAGTGTACTGCGTCCCATAGCTGCTGCATTACCAGCCCTAGGAATCCTGCACATAGAAAAGTCATGCTTTGGTGGTTCCTCTGTGCATTCAAACCTGCTGCAGTGGGCTCTGGAACAAGACTCTGTGATCAGCCCTGGAACAGCAGTTCTACATATTATGTTTTCCAAAACCATGAAATATACAAAGTACAAGTTCCGTAGTGGACGACTAAAACATGGAAAGGAAAGGAATATAGTATAAAGGTTTTTGTGACGGGCATAGTCTGATTTGTTTGAATACCAAATTGCACTCAAGGAGTGTCAAGGGGGGGGCATTATATCCACAGAGGAAGCAGGGGAGGGTTTCTTTTTGAACTATGTGAATTTGTTTTGAAGTTTGTTTCCAATTATCATGACTAAGGCACCTCGGGGTAACATTTGGTTTTTAATGTGAACATGTCACACTCTCAAAGCCGGTGCTCATCTGTGCAGCACAGCACTCTCCTGCAGAACGTTGCTAATCTGATTTTTTGGGTAAAATATTTTCTTTATATGCTTGGAGCAAAGAACTGTAATCACACAAGAGCAAAATTCTGAACTGCTACATGTGTATGTTCTACATTTATGGAATTCAAACAAGGATTTCAGCTTCGTAACTGAACTCTGAACATTTCATGGAAAGTAGTTTGACAGGCTTCCTCAAGGATTCCCTGGAGAGCTCTGTGACTGAGCGTGCACAGAGGCATGCCACTGGTGCACGATCAGTCATGACTGTAAAGTTAGATTCTCACATCCCCAGTAAAATCGCACTGCATTTAAGTATACAGCTGTATATACACAGACTTTCTGAATTTTCTTTTTAAAGTATAAACTGTACAATATATGTATACATTGATGTTTTGTGATTTCCTGAAGCATGGAAGAAAGCAACAGCCTCACCTTCTGGACAAATGCATGTCAGTGTTTAGAAAATCTTCAACAAGAATTTTAAGAGAAAAGGGCCAGATGTGCGAACAAAATATGCACATGCTGTCTCCTACACACAAACCGGTTATTTACAGAGGAAGAGTGTGTGCTGAGGACCTCGTGCATTCTTGTGTGCACACCTACTTGGAGCACATTCTTGTAAGTCTGATTAAAGTTAAAAAAAAAAAAAAAGTTAAAATAGATATAAACATGAAAGAACATAAAAGAAAATTGATAAGACTAAGACAGAATAAAGCATAACAGACAATGTTGCAGAGCTTTTCAAAACTACTCATGTTTAATTGCTGGCGCGGTCAATAGCTGAGTGTAACAGTGGTGTGAAATGACAGCTCTGCTGTTTCAGGAACTGCTGGAAGTCCTTGGTAATGTAACTTTGAGAACACGATGTGTATTCAGGTAATGGTGGTAGTTAGTGTTGCTTTAGGCTTCTGAGGGCTGTTTCTGGGCTGTGTGAGGAACTGGATATGCCACCGCTCTGATGCTGTCCTTGACACACAGCTTTTTTTTTCTTTTTTTAATGTACTCATTTTTTAATGAACCATTGTTACTGAACTCAAAATAATCAATTCGATTTAATGTTATTTTATTATTTTTTATTATTTATTATTATTTTTATTATTTTAGTGTGTCATATGCTCTTTGCTGTCATACGTTAATTTTACTACAAAGCAGACAGACATTAACACCATACTGAAGTATTGGTTTATATATTGCATATATAAGTCATAGTGTTCTTGCAGTTTTTTCAATGATATTACATATTGCATATCTTTCATGTATATGCTGTGCAGACCTAATTAATACACATAATACACTGTTAAACTATACCTAAGTTAGCCACATTATGACAAACATGCTCATACACTGGACATCAATAAAACAGAAAGCAAGACAACTTTAACATGACGAGAGAAAATGTTCTACTACGTCGGATTGTTCCCATGTGTTGCAACCTGTTCTCCCTTTCATAATGTTCTACTAAATCATCTTCTTTTTGTGTTGTTGTGTTTCTTTTATTATATGCCCCCGTGATTTTGGTGTTTGTGTTTTTCACATCAGGGCAACCACACATTAGGCCACTTTAGATACATGTCAGTTAAAGAACTGCCAACAAGGCACTATATCAAAGTACTATCACAGTTACACTGACTCATTGCACGGCCATGTGTGCATCTGTGGGTGTGTATTGAAACTAAACACACTATAGAGTCATGCATGAATCAGTCACTGGAGTTTTGTAACTCAGTGAGTACGTCTGCAGTTCTGTCCAGCCCGTCTGTACGGTCATGGAGTCTTACCAAGCTTCCCGTGGGTGTTTTGTTGGCCCTCACTCCAGCAATCCATCACGTCTTTTCATCCTGCTGCTGATTAGCTGAAAGCTAAAAGGGAAATTTTGCTCAAGGAATTACTCTAGGTTTTAAGATGGGCTCTTACAAATGCAGTATTTCATTAAACCCCTAATTTTATCCAATAATCATCCAATTTCTGTCGAGCACTTAATTTTGTAGCTGAGGAAAAGTCAACAATACAATTTATCAGTCTAATACACCATAAACTGAACATAATTGTTACCTTGTGTGCATGTTTGCTATCCAGAAAAGCATTGTGGTGTGATAGTTTTTTATGATAAACCAAAAGAACTGTGGTGAATATCATAAAACCAGTGCCAAGTGAATATGAAAATCAGCTACCGGTACACAGATTTAAAGGATAGGTTTTCTCTTCTGTAATTTCATAAAGATCTAAATCTAATTAGACAGAGGCAGTGAAAAATCAGCAAAACAAATCTTAGCAGATTAACTCTTGAGAAAGCATCGTATCATCTACGTGGCAAGCTTAAAGAGTTATTGGCTATACACTATATTTTGTACAAGCCTATCTACGCGAGAACTGCATGAAGGACAAAATCTTTTTTCACTGCCTTTGCACCTCAGATACTCTAAAAATGTCACCCGTGAGTTTTATCACCATACAAAGCGATTAAACTGTCTACTTTTCGTGTCCAAGAATTACAATCTGTCTTTATCTTTCTCCTGAGTATATAAATTCTTTATTCTTCTTAATTATTCACTGACAAAAAAATGAGCCAGCTAAAAAAGGCACCAGGATAAGTTACATTGCTGCATAATTGCACAAGCTCTGAAACAAAAGAGGAGCTTGATAAAGACATAGGTGCTTGCATATACCTGCAGCCCATGGTGTTTGATGCTGGCACTTTGCAGGGAGAAGCAATGTGTCTTTTATGACAGCACATGCAGGGGGGAACCACTGACCAAGAACACTATGAGCTGTACTTTTAGCTGTTATTCTTTGCTTGTCATTACTTTCTCACCCTCTAGAGGATCACTGAGTTCACTCATGCTGCCCTTGATTTACTCTACGTAAAGTTACACCACCCACTTGGTGTCATGTCATCAATAACATAAAGTATCCTGTGAGGGTGTGTGGTAACAGTAAGGTTCTAAATCAGCATGATGCATAGGTTAATGCATGTTGTTAGTTTAATGACTTCAGTCATTCGTACGTCATAGTCTTTATTGGTTTAAAGACAAAAGAAAAAAACAACGATTCAATGGCTTGCTGATAATTGTTGTGTTAGTTGACAGAATCAACAATAATAACATGTCTTGGCCAGACCTACTCTGTTAGTAATCAGTCGCTAGTACCCGTGTAATGATGAACGGTGTTTGATATTATGATACTCAAGTTACCTGAGATTATGTGGAACATTCAGAGAGCAGCAGAGGAGGCATACATGTCAATTAAGAAAAATAAATACACAAGGAACTTGTGCAAACCCAACCAAATCCAACCAAGGAACTGTAAAATGTAGAGTAAAATTGCCTAGAGGAGGCTGTTTGAAGGGTTTAGAACACATTTTACTTTCTGCTATGCAGCTAGAAAATATGCACACGGTAAAAATGTTTCATTTTGCTGGCTGCTACACAGAACATTCAGATCTGGTGGATTTAAAAAAGTGAGGAACGGTCAAATTATGAGTCATGTCATACTATAAGCAGAGTATACCTTTAGTTCTCTTAAAAAAAAACAATTGTGTCACTGGTTTACACAACATATACTTAACACTGCAAAATGGGCTACTTATGTATCGTATGTCTATCTATGTATGTATACCTAATCTCTGTAAGAATCATTTCACATTATGTCCAAAACTTAATTTTACAGTGTATAAACTTAAAAAAAAGAAAAAAAAAAAGGAAAAAGAAAATCATCTGAAGAATCAGAAAAGAAAAGAAGACAAGTCTTTGCCATCTGAAACGGTTAACACACTTATGACAACTTACATAGTCTGATTTTTAAAGGCCTGGAATCAAGGAGACTGGACTTCTTTTTGGAACGTAGAAAAAGAAGTCCAGAGGTTACCATGACCGAGAAGACTGAGAATCTACACCAGTGTTTAGAGTCGAATGATTACGTGATTTTATCCAAACCCTAGTTTGCCCAGCTAATGTTATGTACTTATTAGGCCAGCTGAGGCCAGGGTAAATTGTTTTTGCTGGGATTGAGAGGAGGTAATATGGGAGATTCAATTAAATTCAAGATTTCCAAAATCTATAATGGCTGATTTGGAGGACGGGCCTTCTGCTACCAGGCACCTTTACTTTGGAACCAGTTACTGGTTTGGGTTGAAGAGGCTGGCGCCACCTCCACCTTTAAAACCAAGCTTGAAACATTTCTGTTTAGTAAAGCATAAAGTTAGTCTAAACAATAGTGTGTTCGGGCAAAGTCAGAGCTACAGTTATTGGATTGGCTAAAGCCAAAAAAGCTAAAGCTATGCTGCTACAAGCCGACACTGCAGCTTACGGATAATTACTACTAATATAGGCCTGTTTTGTCCTGTAGAATATTGTGCCTCTCCTCTCTCTCCTTCGTCCTCTCTGTCCTATCTCCCTCCTTTCTTCTTTTACCCGGCTGGCCCACTATGAGGAGTTCTTTAAGTGCCATTGTATCTTTGCTTAGTATTTAATAATATTAATAAATATTCAATTTTATTTGCTTAGGGATCATGCTCTGGGTCTCTGAAAAGTGCATAAAGACAATTTGTAATGTAATAGACATCACATAAATTAAAGTTGAATTGAATTGAACTGAAGTGAAGAATTTACCTGACCTTAGTCATAGTTGGTGACCTATAACATTGCATGCTTAATTTTTGGTATTCCAATTATATTTAAGTCACATTAATTTTTTTTTTTTTTTTTTGTAGTTTATATTTACTGTAAAGTTGTACATTTGTTCACACTGTGAAAATATTTATATCTATATTATTCTGTGGATTTCTGTATGGCGTGTGCATGTATTTCCCTTGCCTGGAAAGTCTCTCTTTGTGGTATTTTCTCCCTTAAAGCAAAAACACATAAAGGTTACAACAGGTAGATAAAAACTAAATTAAAAGGTGTTCATTTGAGATTTAAAAAATTTCCTGGTTTCCTTTTATTTCTGTTCTTTTGTAAAGGTAATTATTCAATACTTCAGTATTTTATATCAAAAGATAGTTCCAAGAGAGGAATATCTTGCAACTATACCAATGTCTGGTATTCTTTCATTTCCTCAGGAGCATGTTATTACCAAGTCTTGTCTCACACTGCAGAAGTTTCCAGACTGCCATTAAATAAGCACTGTATGAACTAGTTTCCAGTGCATGAATGAAAAAAGTAGCTCACTCAAGTGTTTAGTGCTCCTGCTGAGAGCTGCAGTCAAAACTTCTGTCTTCAGCAACATGCAAATTCTACACAGTGTCGGCTCGTCACTGAAGTATGATCTGCTGTATGGCTGGAACTTTCCATGTGTCAGTTTTCACCACTGCCAGTCCAGTTATAATTTCCAGCAGAGGTTATGCCAATGTGTTAGTCTGAAAGGAAAAAAATATACAATAAATACAGTAAGATATGGGTGCAGTCACATAATATAGAATGAGTCATTTTCTGTGCCGTTACCTGTAGTGAGCAAGTGGAGGCAGTGAGTAAGAGATCGTGGTGAATTGCAAGATATTATTTTCAAGAACATCTTAATGCCATGGGCAATTGCCTCTGTTCCAAATATTAGTGTTAGCTGGAACAAAAGATTCATTTGGAACTTAACTCCTCATCCTGCTCTTTTCTAAAGGCCTATCAGATAAATATTCTTCCTGAGCAGTATCAGAAAAATAATCTCATATGTCCCTTTTAGCAACTACAAATTATTTAACAAGTCTTTGCGGTTACTCAAGTAAGAGGTTCCACATGTTTTCTTCTTGACTTTTTGTATATATGGATCAGAGTGAAACTGAATCATTTGCAAAAGCACAGTATAGTGGTGTTTCAAATCTAAAAACCTAACAATCCCTGAGTTTCCTTCAATTTACTTTTCATACAACTGAAAACATGTGCAAAAGCTATATCACACAGAAAGTTTCATATATGTTATTTTAATTACATTTTAATCCATTCTAAATCCATCAAAGTCCAAATTGTTAAGTATTGGAGCAGTGGGAAAATGTCACTACTTTCCACTTTCTACATTTATGAATATTCATTATACTTATTACATTTTCATTTGACAACACATTTCAAGGATTAGTCTTTCCAGCACTCTTTTTATCCATGTGTTTCACGTTGCTGGAAAAAAAAAGTCTCTTTACTGGAAGCATGACATGCATATCATATCCCTGAGAGTGCAGAAGTTGGCAGGACCACAGAGTTATATAATCCTGCCAAGTCCCACGGAGATCGACTTGTTACTGAAAGCAGATCTGAGCTTTCGTCAAAGTGAAGCATCTCATGCTGAGAATAATTCTGAAGAGACTGAAACTATTGTACCCTCGGTCTCTACTGAACCAGCTTTATGAAACAGACCGGATATCGTGACCCATATTCTACCTCACCTGCTGTGAAAATGAGCACCTTTTCTCTCACTGCAGTAAGTAAATATCCACACGCTCAATGTGTAGACTGTGCTTAACATGACATGACCTTGACAGCAATTTCTTGGATTTCTTGTCTGTTAGTGCACTTGGTTGAAGTAGAAAGTGACAGCCACTCATCATGGGGTCCAAGAAATCCTTAACTAGTCTTATGCTTGCCACATCTGTAAATATCTAACGGCCTGATAAGATCAAGAACTTAGAGGAACAACAAATTTTGTTACCAAAGGGTATATACAAGGCTTTGTGAGGAGACCCATTTACCCAAAAGTATGAAGAGAGACACACAACAGTGCATATGCTATGTAACTGCACTTTTGTTCAGACCTTCCTTTCCCCAGCAAAATCCCCCAGCTCTTCTAGGAGGATTCCGAGGGGGGATTCCAGACCAGCCAAGAAATATATTCTTGGCTTGATCCAGTATGTCCTGGGACTGTTATGATACCGAGATGTTGGTTCACTTCTCAAAGTATTGGACAGATAGACTCCGACTCTGTAGCTGAATGGTGCGTCTCACTTTCATTTATTTCCCAACATGCAACAACAACTACGTCACTCTCAAGGGCAGATTACACCCAAAACACTCACTGCACATCCCCCTTTCTAAGAACATTACCAATGTAATTGTTAATGTCATTGCAGTGTAACTTATATTCAAACATCTCTGTAACAATTGTCTCTTCTTTTATACTATACATCCAGTCTCAGAAATTATTCAACCTTTATTACAGTCTGAATCTCAAACGTTTCTTTTTGCAATAAACCAAACCAGTTATTACTGTATTACTCAAACATTTTACTTAACAAATAACTTCTGTTTGTTGGAACTCTATTCCACAATTGTTTATCTTTCTAACTAGGAAGGAGGGGTAGACTGCCCATTCCTTCCACTGAGTGAGGGGATTTATTCTGCCCATGCTGTTCACTCAGCCATCCGAGCACCTTCTATCTATTTCATTTCATAGTCTTTAAGGTAACTCGGGGGGTCTGTCTCTGGTGGGATATCTTTTTGGAGGTGTAGAAGTCTGTGGAACTGGATCTTCGGCTTGTGTAGTCTCCGCTTGTAGGATGGTGTTTTGTGAATCCACCTGTTCTGCTTCCCCTTCTGGTAAGGTGACAAGATGCCCACGGTTGTGACGCAGGGTCCCTCTGGGGGTCTCGATTAAGTAAGACCGTGGTGTTTCTGCTCTCGATTTCACCATCCCTTTCTCCTTCATATCTGTCACCCAGACATGGTCTCCAGGATTCAGTACGCCCCGGTCACGAGCTCTGTGTCTGGTGTTGAACCTCTTCCACTGTTTCTCTCTTACATCCTGTTCTCTCTCTCTCAGTTTTGTGACATCCGTCCAACCAGGCTCGAGCCGAGAGGGTAGAACAGGCACAGTGGTACGGAGTCTCCTCCCCATCAGTAGCTCTGCAGGGCTATGTCCATTGCTCAGCGGTGCAGCCCTATATGCCATGAGAGCTAGATATGGGTCTTTACTTTTCTTCATGAGGCCTTTCACTGTTCTGACCACTCGCTCTGCCTCACCGTTGCTCTGAGGATACTTGGGGCTGGAAGTGGTATGAACAAACCCCCACTCAATGGCAAAATGGTGAAATGTGGCGGCGGAAAACAGAGGCCCATTATCCGTCCTGAGTTCAGCAGGTACGCCGTGCCGTGCAAATATTGATTTGAATTGTTTAATTACTGCAGCTGCTGTTGTGACACTCAGTTTGGCAACTTCAATGAACCTTGAAAAGTAATCGATCACAATCAGATATTGGTTGTTATTCCAGTCGAACAAATCTGCACCAACCAATTCCCAAGGTCTGGCTGGAAATTCTGTTGGTATGATAGTTTCTCTGTTATTCAGTCTTTCTTTGACACATGTCTCACACTCCTCAACCAACTGAAGAAGTTGTGTGCTCAACCGAGGCCACCACACTGACTGTTTTGCACGCTCCCTGCATTTTGCTATGCCCTGATGACCTGTGTGTAATTTGTCCAAAATGTCTTTCTGTAGCGATTTTGGAATAACAAGACATGTACCTTTCAGCAGTAGGTCATTTTCAACTGCGAGGTCTCCAGCATGCTGATGGTAAGGATAACACGGTCCTGCTATGTGTCTTTTGTTTGGCCATCCACTGATACAGTATTATTTCACCTGTTTCAGCACATTGTTTCTGTCTTGGTGGTCCTTGATTTGTTTCAGTCTCATTTCAGTGGCAGGAAGACTGGACACCACCTGATGTGCATACAGATTGATCTCTGTCTCCAGATTTTTGTCACCTGCTGTTCTCTCTGGTGCTCTTGATAGCACATCAGCAGTTGCTATATTTTTGCCTGGGACATGTGAAATTGTGTATGTGTATCTCATCAGTCACATTTTCAGTCTCTGTATTTTTGGGGTTAGCTCATCCAGATTATTTGAGCCTAACAGCTGTACTAGAGGCTTGTGATCAGTTTTAATGTGAAACTCAATGCAGAGTAAGAAGTCTGCAAAGCGCTCACATGCCCAGGTGATGGCTAGAGCCTCCTTTTCGATCTGAGCATATCTCCGCTCTGTATCAGTAAGCGCTCTTGAAGCATATGCTACTGGTTTCAATATCTCATCCTGCTGTTTCTGGAGCAACGCCGCTCCCAGTCCATAAGAGGATGCATCTGCCGAGACAGTAGTCTGTGCTCGTGTACTGTACAGTGCCATACCTGGTGGTTGACTCAACGTCTGTTTGATGCTCTCAAATGCTGCTTGCTAAGGGTCTCCCCAGGTCTACATGTTAAATGTCTTTAGCAGTTCTCTAAGCGGCTGTGTCTTTTCAGCAAGGTTTGGAAGGTATTTACCTAAATGGTTGACCATTCCCAGGAACCTTCTCACCCCACTCACATCTGTGGGTTCCTCCATGTTGGTGACTGCTTTCACCTTGTCTGGATCTGCTTTCACTCCGGTCCTGTCAATTATCTGCCCCAGAAACTTTACAGAGGTCTTAGCAAACTCACATTTCCCACTCTTCAGTGTCACACCTGCTTGTTCCAGTCATTTCAGTACCGCAAGCAGCCGTGTGTCATGCTGTGTCTGTGTCTCTGCATGGACCAGGATGTCATCCATCTGGCAAACTACACCATCCAGACCCTCCAGCAGCTGTGACATCCGTCTTTGGAAGTTTTCAGGAGCTGCGGAGATGCCGAAGCAGTCTGTTGAAGTAGTATCTTCCATAAGGTGTGATGAATGTAGTAAGTAGAGCAGATTCTTTTGACAAGGGGATTTGCCAAAATCCTGAGTTTGCATCGAGCTTTGAGAATATTTTGGTGCCCTCTAGTTGTCCCAAGGTGTGTTCAACTGAAGGGAGTAGATGTCTTTCTCTTTTGACAGAGTTGTTCAACTTTGTTAGGTCTACACAGATGCGAACCTCTGTGTCATCTGGCTTTGGAACTGGCACCATCCCTGCACACCAATCTGTCAGCTGCTCTACTTTGGATATTACTCCAAGCTCTTCCATGCGGGCAAGTTCTCTCCTGACTTTTGGTAAAAGAGGCAATGGAACCCGGCGAGAAGAGGACAGAGCGAATGGCTTAGCATCTTCTTTTAGCTCTATTTTTTACTCTCCCTCCATTCTACCTAAGAGTTTAGGGAACTGCTGTTTCACTGCTTCCACTGAGCTCAAGGACACAGTCTCTATTCTTGCTATCAGTCCAAGACTGACACTAGCTTTACGGCTAAGTAGACCCATTGGTAGATCTGGAACCACATACACTGAGTGCACTAACTCTTTACTGTCTGTGTTTAGTTTGGCTGTAAATTTTCCTCTGACTTTAAGAGGAGTCATGCCCGCACCAAATAGTTTAATTTGGGTAGGCAGCAGCTTTGGTCTCTCAGTTATGGCATGATACTCACTCTCTGGCAATACTGTCACATCTGCTCCTGAGTCTATTTTGAATTCACAGCTGATGTCATTCACTCTCACTGTAGTCACCCATGCTTCATCTGTCTGGTCTGCTGCTGTTACTGCACCCAAAAATGCTACATAACCCTCCTCCTCACCAGCAACCTGAATTTCTCCCACAATCCCTGATCGGCATACTCTGGCATAGTGTCCCTTCTTTTTGCACTTGTTGCAGGTTACCTCACTGGCTGGGCACTGGAGTTTGCTGTGTGAAGGAGTTTTTCCTCATCTCTTGCATTGTCGAGCCTCTTTGTCCATTTTTGCATTTTCTTTTCTTGTCCATTTTTCTTTTTGTTTTGCAGGTCTGAAATGCTTCCCTTGAGCCTTGACTCTGTCTATATTGTAAGGATTGTTGTCACACTTGAAGTTATTTTTTAGCAAATCTTGCTGTTTCTTTTACAAGTTCACTCTGGCCGATCTTTGTCACAGCTTTATCCAAGGTCAGCTCGGGGCTTTAGCTGCAGCTGCTCTGAGAGTCGTTTATCCCTTATTCCGACAACGAGTCTGTCTCTTATCATCTCACTATGCAGCGTCCCATAGCCACAATGCTCTGCTAAGCCGTGTAAGGCTGAAAGACGGACACTTGCTCCATGAGTACACCAGTCAAGTAGCAGTCCCGTTCATTGGCAGTGATCGCTGTGGCACACTTCTGACACCATTTTATGTTACCGAGATGTTGGTTCACTTCTCAAAGTATTGGACAGATAGACTCTGACTCTGTAACTGAATGGTGCGTCTCACTTTCATTTATTTCCCAACATGCAACAACAACTACGTCACTCTCAAGGGCAGATTACACCCAAAACACTCACTGCAAAGGGACTGTCTCAGAACCTACTTCCTTGGATATGCCCAAAACACCTCCCCTGGGAAGTGTCCAGGAGACATCCTGACCAGCTACGTGAACCACCCTAGCTGACTCTTCCAGATGTGACAGAGCAGCAGCTCTACTCTTACTGAATATCTCATTCTATCTCAAAGGTCCAGCCACCCCGCAGAGAAAAATGTTTCAGTCACTTTTATTTGCAGTCTTGTTCTTTTGGTCGCTACCCACAATTTATGACCATAGGCAAGGGTAGAAACATAGATCGACCAGTAAACAGAGTCTTATATTTTGGCTCAACTCCTTCTTCAACACAGCAGATTGGTACAAAATCTGCACTAATATTTTGGCTTAAAAGAGAAATATGAAATATATATTTTTCTCTGGTTGACAGCATTTATTCGGGTGTATGAAGTCACTACTGACTCAAAATCTAACACAGTACAACACATAGAGTGGTGTTTTGTTGTTGGACTTCTGTGCTCATCACAGTTTGTCCATAAGAAACACCATGTTCAACTATAAGAGTGTCCATAAATGCACGTGGCATCAGGACACTCTTGGCCGTAGATCGATGATAGACTTTATAGTCGTATCATCTGATCTTCGGCCGTATGTTTTGGACACTCGGGTAAAGATTGGAGCTGAGCTGTCAACTGATCACTACCTGGTGGTGGGTTGGATCAGATGGCGGGGGAGAATGCCAGTCAGACCTGGTAGGCCCAAATGTGTAGTGAGGGTTTGCTGGGAACATTGGCAGAGGAACCTGTCAGAAAGATCTTCAACTCACACCTCTGACAGAGCTTCAATCACATCCCGGGGAAGTTGGGGGACATTGTGTCTAAATGGGCCATGTTCCACACCCCCATTGCTGAAGCGGCTGACCAGAGCTGTAGCAGTGAGGTCGTCGGTGCCTGCCATGGCGGCAATCCTCGAACACCGTGGTGGACACCTCAGGTGAGAGAGGCCGTCAGACTGAAGGAGTCCTATCGAGCTTGGTTAGGGTTAGGGTTAGGGTTAGGGTTAGGGTTAGGGTTAGGGTTAGCTTTGGTGGTGTCTGAGGCGAAAACTCAGGTGTGGGAGGAGTTCGGTTAGGCCATGGAAAAAAGACTTTCAATCGGCTCCACGGAGGTTCTGGCGAACCGTCAGATGACTCAGGCGGGGAAAGCAGTGCTTCACCAACACTGTGTATAGTGGGGGAGGGGTGCTGCTAACCTCGACTGGAGATGTCGTTCGGCGGTGGAAGGAATACTTCGAGGACCTTCTCAATCCCACTAACATGTCTTCCGTGGAGGATGCTGAGCCTGTGGACTTGGAGGTGGACTCGTCCATTACAGGAGCTGAGGTCGCTGAGGTAGTTAAGAAGCTGCACAGTGACCAGGCCCTGGGGGTGGACGAGATCCACCCTGATTTCCTGAAGGCTCTGGATGTTGTAGGACTGTCTTGGTTGACATGTCTCTGCAACATCGCATGGAAATCGGGGGGCAGTGCCTTTGGAATGGCAGACCGGGGTGGTGGTTCCCCTTTTTAAGAAGGGGGACCGGAGGGTGTGTTCCAATTACAGGGGAATCACACTCCTCAGCCTCCCTGGTAAGGTCTATGCAGGCGGGCTGGTGAAGAGAGTTCAATTGACTGTCGAATCCCGGATTCAGGAGGAACAATGTGGGTTCCTTCCTGGTCGTGGAACACTGGACCAGCTCTATAACCACACTAGGGTCCTGGAGGGAACATGGGAATTTGCCTCCATTTGCACCTCCCTTTGCCCAACCAGTCCCACATGTGTTTTGTGGACTTGGAGAAGGCATTTGACTGTGTCCCTTGGGGCGTCCTGTGGGGGGTACTCCAGGAGTATGTGGTGCTGGGCCCATTGTTATGGGCTGTCCAGTCCCTGTACAGATGGAGTGGGAGCTTGGTCCGCATTGCCGGTTGTAAGTTGGATTCATTTTCAGTGAGAGTTGTACTCCACCAGGGCTGCCCTTTGTCAACGATTCTGTTCAATAACGTTAATGGACAGAATTTCTAGGCGCAGCCAAGGAGCGGAGGGGTTCCAGTTTCGTGGTGTCGGGATCTCGTCTCTGCTGTTTGCAGATGACGTGGTCCTGTTGGCGCCATCGAGTGGGGATCTGCAGCTGTGAAGCGGCAGGGATGAGAATCAGCACCTCCAAATCTGAGACCATGGTTCTCAGTCGGAAAAGGGTAGAATGCCTCCTTCAGGTCGGGAGTGAGGTTCTGCCTCAAGTGGAGGAGTTTAAGTATCTCGGGGTCTTGTTCATGAGTGATGGGAGAAAGGAGCGAGAGATCGACAGACGGATTGGTGCAACGTCTGCTGTGGTGCAGTCTCTGTACCGGTCCGTTGTGGTGAAGAGAGAGCTGAGCCAAAAGGCAAGGCTCTCTGTTTACCAGTCGATCTTTGTTCAAACCCTCACCTATGATCACGAACTGTGGGTAGTGACCGAAAGAAGGAGATCGCGGATACAAGCGGCGGAAATGGGTTTTCTCCGCAGGGTGGCTGGACTCTCCCTTCGAGATAAGGTGAGAAGTTTAGTCATTTGGGAGAGACTCACAGTAGAGTCGCTGCTCCTTCACATCAAAAGGAACCAGTTGAGGTGGTTTGGGCATTTGGCTAGGATGTCCCCCGGATGCCTCCCTGGAGAGGTATTTCGGGCATGTCCAACTGGGAGAACACCACGGGGCAGGCCCAGGACCCGCTGGAGAGATTATGGGCCCGATCTTGCACCAAACCTCCTAAAGCTGCTATTAAGGGATAGCAGGTAGCAGGAGGGGCGTTCCCCCACAAAGAACGCAATCTTCCACCTCCCGAAACCTGCGATATTACCTGTGCTAACCGCTATATTATGCATACATTATGCATAGGAGTGGTTATGGCGTTCCAACTGTTTAACCAATCAGTGCGTCAGTAGCCATTGCCTTTAAGAGCAGGTTGCGCTACCCACAAACTGCCGTGGAGTGTCTTTTCATCCAGATCGGAGCAGCTCTCATGGGCAGCTCGTCTGGGGCTCTGCTGTAGAGTTTCCTCATCTTCTTTCCTCCTCCTCCTCTGCACTGATATATACATAAATAGCTCTAACTAATGTGGAGCAAATGATTTAATCATTTCTTTTGTACTCCAAGAAGTTTCAACAAACTGCTCAGAAAAAAATAGAGCCAGTGAGCTTCCAGGAAAGCATTTCTTAACTAGAAAAACACTCGGAGAGCACAGACCTCCACAAAGCACAACAGTTCTCCCATATAGTGATGTACAGATTGCGATAAAATCCACCTTCTGGATCAGATCTGGATCAGCTTCTGAAATTTGATAGAGGTTTCCATTGTCAATCCCTGAGTGAAATTTCATAAGTTGTGGGCAATAATTAACGGAGATATTAAGAAACAAAATTTCTGGCCCCATTGAGCACAATGTTATCGAAAATTTGAAAGTGATCCAGAATCCAGGATTTTTTCCGGATCACAGCCAAAATGAAATCAGTTCTTCCTTTTCACATATTTGACAACTCTTGAAAATTACATCAAAATCCATCCATAACTTTTTGAGTTATCTTGAACATATCCTTAGCAGTGGCTGTGCGCACAGCTGTGCAAAAACGCACCAAGCCGCAAGCTGCGCTAAGACGCATAGCCGCTCCCAGCGGTTCTCGCGGCGGTTCTTGTGGCTCTGCCTGAGCGTGTTTACCGGGAGCGCACCAACTATCTGGGACTTTCAGATAGCCGATAGGAATTGTCTGTGTAAGAATATTTTTACCTCCACCAAGGAGATTATGTTTTTGCCAGCGTGTTTTTGCCGGCGTATATCTGTCTGTTTGTCTGTCTGTGTACAAGATAACTCAAAAAGTTATGGATGGATTTTAATGAAATAGCCCTTCAAGCAATCTGTAAATCGCTATATGGGAGAACTGTTGTGCTTGGCGGAGGTCTGCGCTCTCCGAGTGCTTTTCTAGTTAAGGAATGCTTTCCTGGAAGCTCATTGTGCCAAGATGCATAGCCGCTGAGAGTGGCTGTGCTGATGTGCTTTTTAAAATACTGCAGAACGAATCATTGGATGAGCATTGAGCCAGAGGGACAGGTATGATGACATCTACCTTCTACCACTGAGCGCATCTCAGGTGCTCCGAGCTCAAGGAGAGGGTCAGAGGGATAGGCCCACAGTACAAGAAACTCCACAACAGAGTTCTGTGATCTCCTCGTTTCCTCCACAGCAAAATCTGAATGAGATCATGCCACAGCTGTGCAGACATCCTCTGCCGTTGAGAGAATAAAAACGTATGCAAGTAATACAGTGATGCATAATCGAGAGATAGAGCCGTTTGTGCAGTCCACATGTGACTGGGTGGACGTGCAATGACGTGATTTGGACGCGCTCTTTTACGCGCCGTCATGCCGGTTGCGCTTTCCACAAACTCGGTATCTTGCGGTACCTGTATCTCGCAGGTTTAAGATAGAGGGTAGCGGGTGGTCAGACCACCCACTACCCTCTATCCTAACCCTGCAATCGCAAGATACCGAATTTGTGGAAAGTGCAAGAGACACGCCCATTGCCGCACCTACAATGTGAGTGAGGGAGTTGGCATAATGGGTAGCGGCTTTAGGGAGCGGAAGATTGCATTAGCGGTTGGCAGATGTTCCTAAATCAGCAATTTGCGGGTAGTGGGTATGGGTAGCGGCTAGCGGGAGGTGTAAGATGGGGCCCTTTGTCTCTCAGCTGGCCTGGGAGCGCATCAGGATTCTCCCAGAAGAGATCTGGGGGGATCAGGGGAGGTCTGAGCCTCTCTGCTGAAGCTGCTGCCCCCGCGACCCGACTCCGGACCAAGCGGGAGCTAATCGATGGATGGATGGATGGATGGATGGATGGATGGATGGATGGGTGGATGGAAGTCACTACTGACTCAAAAACTAAAACAGCACAACCCTGTGGCTTTGTTTGAAGTTGCTAAAGGATGTAAAACTTTTTACTTGTTGAACTGTTCAGATCTGCAGAGTACTGTAACATCACAGATCTAGACTAGAATAGAATTGTCCAACTATCCACCGATTTCAGAAGTTAGATATTCTGCAGATTAAATTGATAGATTGGAATTGACTAGCAGATTGCACCCTCTAATAACAGCTACTGTGAACAGAACTGAAAAGAAAGGGTTGAAAATGGTATTTTTGGTGCTGCACCTCTGTGCAGTTTGATCAGAGCATGTCACAGATATTCCATGAAGAACTTGAAATTGTGTCAAGTTTTTTTTAAAGGGCATAATATGTCTTCTTTAGTGAATTTTGTTCCTGCATTTACTCTTTGTTTCTACTATTCCAATGCATTTTTTAGCTTGTGTAAAGCAATTTGAATTGCCACTGTGTTTGAAACATACATTATAAAGGTAGGTTGCCTCTTCTTACCTTGGCTAAATAGAAAGAAAGGTTCCAGGAAGAGGTCAGTCACTACCAACATCTGTAAAACTTGACTTTAAAGGATGTAAGGACAATCAATTGACCAAATATTGATGGAAAAATAAAATCACTGAACTGTGTCCACATATGCCAAGGATGATGCATAATTAGAAAATATCCTCTTAGTGGATTCCAGGTGGACAAGGACATAGAATAATAAGAACAGCTGCACAGTCATGGTGGCTGCAGCTGTCTGTTTCTGGATACACAGAGGGATTAAATGCATATCCTGTTGTGTAGCAGACTTCAACATGAAAAAATTTGGCAATACACTTTTAAGGACATCAACAGTTTTGTATAAATGCATCTTGCATTTATTTGAATTGAGTAGTATTGCAAATATTCTTTTAACCACCCTAAAATGAGTAACACTATATCATAGGTCATTGCAACTAAGAAATTTCTGATTGCTGAATTATGAATTTAAAAAAAGGGGAGGGGGGGGTCTGCTTGAAAGCAGTCCAAAGTAAGCCAATAGCAACTTAATTTGTTTGGGCTTTTATCATTTTATGTTTTCCACCTCTGTAATATCACCAAGATCAGAAGCATCCTCTCCCATCCTCTCCCATCCTTTCATGATACTGAAAAACTAATCCATGCTTTTGTCTCTTCTAGACTGGATTATTGTAATGCGTTAGTAGTAGGCTCTCCAAATAATTCACTAAATAGCCTCCAGCTGATCCAAAATACAGCAGTGTGAGTGCTGACTGGAATCAGAGATATCATATCTCTCCAGTGTTAGCCTCCCTCCATAGGAGTTTCATAAAAAATTTCCAATCCAATTCATAATTCTGTCCTTAACAGCCAAGCTCTTCGTTATTTACAGGACCTGATAACTCCTTATGGTCCTAATACAGTTCTCCACTTTCAGAGTGCAGGTTTACTTGTAGTTCCTAGAATATCCAAAAGTAGATTTGGAGGACAGGCCTTCTGCTATCAGACACCTTTACTATGAAACCAGCTACCAATTTGAGTTAAAGAGGCTTAACATTTCTGTTTAGTAAAGCCTATAGTTAGTCAAAAGAATTGTGCATTATGGCTACTAGCCATACTTACAGTATAAGACACCAGACAGAATGGTTTTAAATATTCTGAGCAGATGGGGGTAAGGTACGAGTCCCTGGACAAGCTGACCCATTGGCAAGCTGATCTGGGTGTTTCCGATGAAAGTCGGACATGAGGGTGGAGTCCATAATATGGTGAGCCGGAATCAGGACCTTTCCTCTGGATCATACCCCTCCCAGTCCTCAAGGTACTGAAGAGCTCTGCCTCTACCTCTCGTCACTGACGAGAGTAAATCAGGTGCCACACCATACAGTGGCCATACAGAGCCACCATCAACAATTCGTGGAGGGGAGGTGGTGATGCCAGAGGAACCAAGGGACCGTTGTGGAAGGTGGGATGCACTCTCATGGAACTTGATCCACAATGGTCTGGGTGGCAGTGTGACCAGTAACAAAGGCCAATGATATGTGGAACCATGGGCAATGAGGAACTGGAAGGGGTTGAAGCAGCCCAGCAGGAGGCCAGCAGGAAGATTTGTGCTGGTTACAAGTTGGACAGGATTTGACAAAGTACTGAATGTCTTCCTGCAAGGTGGGCCACCAGAACCATTGGAGGACAGCATGCCATGTCCAAAGCACACCAGGGTGGCAGGAGAATTTGGAGGAGTGGGCTCATAGCAGCACATCAGACCTCAAGTTTGGAGGGACAAAAAGGCAGGTCCCGCAGGAGGTGGGACCTGTCCTCCTGCTGCTGCTCTTACCCTCTTCTCGATGTCCAAGGTCAATGTGCCAACAAGGCAGGACATGGAGAGGATGGACTCAGGCTTATCAGCAGACTCCTCTGTCCTCTGGAACTGGTGGACCCATTGCAGGACCCAGGGCAATAAGAGAGGGTGAAGTTGAAACGGGTAAAAAACAGGGACCACAGGGCCTGATGAGAGTTAAGTCAAGTCTTTTATGGTACGTATGTATTCCAAATTTTTGTAATCTGTTCATACAAGAAAGGGCTCCTTGGTGCCCTCCAGCCAATGGCACCACTCTTCTAGGGCCATCTTGAGTGCCAAGAGTTCCCTATTGCCAATGTCCTAATTTCTCTCTGTGGGGGACAGGCAAAGAGAGAAGAAGGCACAGGGATGGAACTTGTGCTCAGCACCTGAGTGTTAACACAGGATAGCCCCCACCCCAACATCTGAGGCATCCACCTCGACCACAAACTGCCGTTCAGAGTTGAACATTAGGAGAATGGGCGACAAGGTGAAATTATCTTTGAGGGTCTTGAAGGTTGCAGCAGCTGGAGGTGACCACTGGAAGGAAACCTTAGAGGAGGTCAGGGCCGTGAGAGGGGCTGCCATAGAGCTGTCATTGCGGATAAAACGATGGTAAAAGTTTGCGAACCCCAGGAAACGCTGCAGCTGTTGGCAGAGAAGATGAGGATGTCTTCAAGGTAAACAAAGACATAGCAATTGAGCATGTCTCTGTCTTATCATTTATCAAAGCCTGGAAGACAGTAGGGGCATTGGTCAGGCCAAACTCCATTACTAGATACTTGAAGTATCCTGTTGGGGCGTTGAATGCTGTCTCCCACTCATCTATTTCTCTGATGTGGATGAGGTGGTAGGCATTGCACAGGTCAAGTTTAGAGAAAATGATGGCCCCCTGGAGCAGTTTGAAGGCAGTGGAGATGAGTGGCGGTGGGTATCGGTTCTTTATGGTGATTTCATTCAGTCCTCTGTCATCGATACAGGGATTCAAAGTCTTGTCCTTCTTCTCAACAAAGAAAAAACCTGTCTTAGCTGGAGATGAGGAGAGGTGAATGATGCCTGCGGCCAGGGAGTCATTGATGTAAGTCTCCATGGCTTTTCTTTCTGGGTCACAGAGAGAGTACAGGCACCCCTTGGGAGGTAAGGTACCAGGCAGGAGATCTACGGCACAGTTGTAAGGGCCGTGCGGTGGTAGTGACGTGGCTCTGACCTTACTGAAGACCTGGCGGAAATCATAGTACTCAGGTGGCACCTTGGAGAGGTCAGGTGAAGAGCTGGAGCTGGAGGTGGAGGAGTGAAGTGGAGCTGAAGCATGCTGCAGATGCCTCAGATGATATGAAGGGCTCCATTCCAGAACAGCTGGAGTGACCCAGTTGATGTGAGGGTTATGAAGATGGAGCCATGGATATCCCAGGAATGAGAGGCAGGCAGGAAGAGCGTAAGATGTGGAACTGGATTGTCTTGTGATAATTACTAGAAAGCAGCAGGTGTACAGGAGAGGTCTGATGTGCAACTGTGCCCTGGATATGTCCATCTAAGGCTTTAGCAGGAACTGGATGAGGCAGGGGACCCTGCTTGAGTCCCAGCTAAAGGACCACCTCCTCACAAATGATGCAGGCATCAGCCCCAGAGTCAATGAAGATGGTTAAGGTGTGGGGCCCATCTGGAAGGAGTAGAGGTCTCAGGTCTTGGGGAGCTGAAGGGGCAGTTGAGCTCACCAGGGCCTCCCCAGCCACTGGTGAGCTCTGGTTTTTGCTGGACAGCCAGAGATGTAATGTCCCGCTGCCCCACAATTGAAGCAGAGATTTGACTTGCGGCAGCGCTTCCTCTCTTCCAGTGAGAGGGAGGTGCAACCTAACAGCATCGGTTCGGGGACCTTAATCTGCCCTTAGAGTGGGGTGAAGAAATGAATGGAGTAATCTGCCACCGTTTGCTTGCCTTGCTTCAGTCCCATCAGCCCCCTAGTCGACTCTGAGCCACTATTCCCAGACCCAAAAACCTTGTGAAGCTCAGCAGCAAACAGGTCAAAAGAAACACACTCTGGAGACTCTCTCTCCCATTCAGCTGTTCCCCATAGTTGAGTTCTGCCTGTCAGGTGATTGATGACAAACGCTATCTTTGCTGGTTCTGTGGAAAAGGTGTGGGGTTGCAGGGTAAACAGAAGAGAGCAGTTGGTGAGGAAGGGGCCACGACTCTCTTGGTCACCATTGTAACGTTCCGGGGTACCCACCCCCAGGTGCTCCAGAGCCCCAGCTCAGGAGCATCTCCAGGCTGGGAGGAGGCTGGTTCCCATGCAAGGAGCGGAAACCGGTGTTCCAGGTGGGGGGGCAGACTCTGCAGATGGAGAGAGCTAGTGCTAGCTGTTTCATCTGCCCCGCTAATGCTGCTAGCGCTCGACCAGAGTTCTCAGCAGCTTGTCTGGCTTCGGCAGCAGACGCAGTCATCATGGCCTTATGCTACCGCAGGACGCTATCAATTGTCTTGAGGCGACAAAGTGGGGGTGAGATTTTCTGCTGGGTCCATAACTGGCCAGATTGTACTGTAAAGTGTGTGAAATGAACCCAGTTGCAGCACGATCGACATAGGTAATAGTTCCTGAACAGTCTTTATTAAACAGATTGGCAGGCACACAGCAGATCAAAGGGTGGCAGCAGAGAACTGGATCCAAGGGGAAATGGCAGGCAGGGAGTGGGGGTGTGAGAGGCTTGTGGGCAGGTGACAGTCCAAAAGTCTTTTAACAAGCTCAACGAGGGTGGCGGAGGGGAGGTGAAGCACACTCACTGGTGAGGGGTGTCTGGCTGTGATATGGTTCTGAGCTGGAGATGTGGTTGGTGGAGCTGGTGTCGCCAGAGGACATGAGCAGGACAGGTGGAGGTAACGGGGTGAGTCTTTGGTGGAACAGGAACAGCCAAAGTTCCTATTAGCCACAGGCAGGCGATGAGCAGAGAACATGGCAGGCAATACTCGTGGTCAGGGACAGAAGGCTGGTAGATTTACCGGGGCTGGAACTGAGGCGATAGACGGAGACAAGTCAGGTCAATACCAGGTAAACAATCTGGAAACATGTGCTGGAGAGTCAGGCATGAGAGGAAAGACAATCTGGCAGAGAGTGAGTAGTGTGAGGCTGTATTTATCCTGGCTTGATTGGGGATGGAGTTGAGAACAGCAGGTGAAAGCTGTTAGACTGACAAGGGATGTGGCTGAGCAGCAGAGCAGGGGAGGAGCAGAGCTGACTCTGACAAAAACTAGAGCAGGCTAGTCTCAGATATTGCATTGTCATATCTATGCTGCTATAGGTCTACACTGCAGGGGGACACCAACATCTGCTGAGCAGTGTCCTCACTCATTTCCCCTCCTGTCATTTCCTCTTCTTCCTTCAGCTGTATCCATAGTTAATTAGGAGCACCTCACAAATGTAATTGAGCTTCATTGTTACTGTATTTTTTTGTGCTGTCCAGCGCCCTCCTTTTTACCTCCCCCAAGCCAAGGAGGTTATGTTTGTGCCAGCATATATCTATCTGTCTGTGTGCAAAATAACTCAAAAGGTTATGGATGGAATTTGATGAAATTTTCATGAGTTTTCGGAAACGTGAAAAGGAAGAACTGATTTCATTTTGGGTGTGATCTTGGAAAAAATCCTGGATTCTGGATCACTTTCAAATTTCTGATACCATTGCGGTCAATGGGGGCCAAAAATTTTGTTTCTCAATATCCCCGTTAATTATTGTCCAAAACTCATGAAATTTGACTCAGGGATTGACAATGGGAATCTCTATCAAATTTCAAAGGCTGATCCGGGTCTGATCCAGAAGGGGAATTTTATCGCAATCTCTATAAAAACATTGAGGTTGTTTAATTTCAATATATTGACTTTGGAAACAAATATTGCATGAAATCTTTATAGCATTATTGTTTATTTTTGTGTGCATCACAAAATAAAGGAATATATGGTACTTTTTTAGCGCTCCCATATTGTCAGTGCTATATGTATGACTAATATTTATGGTGTAAATCGTTATACGGGAGAATTGTTGCGCTTGGCAGAGATCTGCGCTCTCCGAGTGCTTTTGTAGTTATCAATATCTTTGTCATATATAAAATTGCCAAGATATACGTGCCTCTCTTCTCTGTCCTATCTCCCTCTTCTTTTCTTCCTTTACCCAGCTGGCCTTCAGCAGTAAGGTCCCCCCTTATGAGCCAGGTCCTGCTCAAGGTTTCTTCCTCTTCAAAGGGCTTTTCCTTGCCACTGTTTGGCTTAAAGGTTTTTCTCCCACTAGAGAAGTTTTTATTTTTACTTGCCATTGTTTTTTGAATTGGAATTTAATAATATTACTTTAGTTATTGATATTTGCTTGGGAGTCATGCTGTGGTTCTCTGTAAAGTGCCTTCAGACAATTTGTATTTCAATAGATACAAATAAATACAATATAATACAAATAAGTTGAGTTGAATTGAAATGAAATAAAATGAAATGAAATGAAATGAAATGAAATGAAATGAAATGAAAGGAATTGAATCGAATTGAACTGATTTGAATCGAATTGAATTGAATTGAATAAACAGATTAGTGTACAGTTAGTTGTAGTGTATCTGTGATGTCAAGTGTTTCCACATTGTGTCCCGAACGAAAAAAAAAACCCTCTTTAAAGATACTAATTCTATCTTACCTTAGCCCAGACAGAGAGCAAAACCAGACATATCTTGCCTCTTCCACTTAGAATTTTATTTCACCTGTACAACATCATCACTAATGTGTTTAACATCAAGTCTACATAGATTCTCCAGGACTATGTGTTTCAGTTACATTACTGGCTGCTGGTGAGAAAAGAAGGGGAATAGATTGGAAACAGATTGATGCTCAGGAGCCTGTATTCCCCAGTAGGGAACACGGTGTGCACACGGCTCAGTCTTGGGGAATTATGTTCTATAAAGTGAAAACTCCAAAGCGTAATAATTTACATGAATGATTTTTACTTTCTTCCTAAGTCCAACTTTTTACCATTGTACTTTTGGGAAACCCAGGGATTTCCATCAGAAAACTGAATCGCTGTAGCCAGCCCTGTAGTCAGTTTGTGTGTTGTTTCTCTGACTTTCAGCATATTCAGTGTTATATTTTTTTTTATTTACTCCCTTTACACAAAATAACTTCCACCCATCTTTCCTCATACTCGCGCCAATGGAAAAAAAAACAATAGAAGAGATTATGCTCACAGTATGCTCTGCCGTACCAACAGTGTATACCTACAGAATTCTCAGCATTTCACATTGTTTTTCAAGTTTATGAATGTTTCTCTGTTTCCAATTAGAAAAACCTTTTAAGACAACAGTCGACGCAAGGTGATTCTCTTAAATAGGTATTTATTATTTTAGGTGCATGTTATCTTCTTCATGCCGTGAGATTTGTTCGTACAATAGAACAGGTACAGAGAACATTCAATTTACAGCACAAGCTGAACGTTCTCATTACATCATGCTCATTTATTCAAATACCTTGTGGGGCACTTGTCGTAAGGGAGGCCACACAAGTCTTGCTACACTAAAACCGCAAATGTACTAAACATGCACTGTACATATTTCAAATGCAAAATCAAAAGTTATTACACTGCATAAAATGAACTGATTTAACACTTAGGTAGATTATTTATCATTTCAGTATTTTAAACACAGTGCCATTTTATATTTCAAATATGCATTACAGCTGTACTTATAACTGCACTTCAGCGGCGGAGCGTCAGGGGGGACTGGGGGGGCGGTACTCCCCCGGCCCGGGCCCTGGGGGGCCCGGTGAAAGACGAAGAAACAGGCCTTTCCCTAAATGTCGGTTACACTTTGCACATCCGTGGATTCAACCATTTCTGCGCAAAATAAGTCGTGCTTCGTCTGAGGTAATATATAGGTTTCCCCAGCCAGAATAAATCATGGTTGGTCAAAAAATTTAAGACTAACTTTGGTCATGTAGTTTTATTCAACACAGTAAATTAAATGTTGTGCTGCATGGCTGACTTCATGTTCACTCTCACAGTTAACTTTACAATGTGCAAAGTTACAAGATCTCCAAATGTATTTTGGGTAAAATCGTCATCAACAGCCGTCCATCAGCGTCATCATCAATCACTTGTCAACAGAGTCAACGCGGTGGAGGCTAGGTGGATCAAAGACTAATGTAATTATGAGTGGCAGTTCATATAAACATAAAAGTGGAGCGACAAAATGCAAAGAAAGGAAAAAAGAGCGCAGGAGAAAACGAAACTTAAAAAGCTGGACACGTATTTTGTTCGTCCCAATCCTGGAGATGAAGCTGTCATTGTTGGCATCGAGTCAAGCCCACAAAATGTGGCACCACGGTCAGGAAGCCAGATTCACAGGTACAAATTCTCACAATCACTGACACAGAAAACAATACGCGAGTTAGTTGTAAACTGCTAATGTGGTTGTTATCGGAGTAGCCCGGCCACCTAACGTTATTATTAGGGGCCAGGTAGCCTAATGTTATTATTAGGGGCCAGGTAGCCTAACGTTATTATTAGGGGCCAGGTAGCCTAATGTTATTATTAGGGGCCAGGTAGCCTAATGTTAATTTTAGGGGCCAGGTAGCCTAATGTTTTTGTTCTCATGGTTTGTTAGACTTCATGTTGGGTTTTGTCAGGTTACGTCAGCAAGCACAAGATGATGAGCTCGTCGTATAACCTTTCAATAGTGGTGAGTACTTCTGCTATTTTATATTGAATCTATGTTTGTATGTGAACGTGTGGGCCACTGTGCCAATTTTACAAAACGTTCCCACTATTGATACAGTAACTGTGCTCTTATTAGTTGAAGTTGCTTGTTAAAGTGGGTGTCAGAATGATAATGTTGCTACCCGTGGTGCTGAACTGCTTTGACTTTGTGTTGTTATATTATTAGGGGCCAGGTAGCCTAATGTTTTTGTTGTTCTCTTGGTTTGTTAGACTTCATGACGGTTTGATTGATTTAAAAATGACATGGTTGCTCATCGTGGTGTTGATCTCTTCCTCAAATGCTTTAAGCTATGTGTCAAAAATGTAGTAATGCTTGAAAGTCCCGCTGTTGCGGGCATACGTATGTTGTAAAACGAATGTAATCACAAGCTTTATTGGGTTTAAAGGGCCCGGTCATGTGCCCCGCCCCCGGCCCGGCAGTGACATGTTCCGCTACTGCTGCACTTACAAACAGGTTAGGAACAAATGTTCAGTTCAAGCCCTTGAAGCATGTAGATATTAGTACTGGGTGCAACTGTACAGGTGGCTCATGGTACGGTCAGTACCTCAGTTTTGGTATCACGGTTTCGGTACGGATTCGGTACAGTTTCGATATGTGTTTTGGGCATAAAGTGACAGTTCACATAAAAGCGTATTGTCCTGTGCAGGTCGTACCGAACGGTCCGGTATTTTACCGAGTACCGTTGCATCCCTAGTAGAAATGTATCATATTTACCCTCATCTCCTCCCATAATGACGCTTTGTCATAATTCCATTTGTTCAGACTTTAGTGTTATTAGTATTACACATCTAGACCTACCTGCCAACATCCAAAATATCTTTTGTGTTGGATAAAATGTATTTTAAAGCTATTCTATATAGCAGTTCCATTTCTAACCACAAGGAGGCATAAAGATCAGCTGTGTTGACAAAAGAGCCACTGGGGACAGTAGTGCATGGGCTGTAATTAGGGGTGTAACGGTACATGTATTTGTATTGAACCGTTTCGGTACGGGGTGCTCGGTTCGGAACGGAGGCGTACCGAACGAGTTTCCACACGGACATATTAAGTAGAGGACCACATGTTGTGGAGCAGAGCATGCTGCAGCCGCACATGCGCAGTTGCGCGCACACGAGACAACAAACCAGTGTTGCCAACTTAGCGACTTTGTCGCTATATCTAGCGACTTTCCAGACCCCCCTAGCGACTTAATTTGTAAAAATCGACTAGCAACAAATCTAGCTACTTTTTCTGGTGATTTTGAGACTCACGCGCACTCAAACCGCTAGGTTTGAAGCCATCACTTGGCTGCTGTCTGCCTCGCGAGCCGCGCTTCTCGCTCTCTCCCCCTCTCTCTCTGCCGGGCTCAGTGCACAGCCAGCGCACGGTCAGGGCGAGTTTCTGTGTGCGGACTGGGTGCGTGTCACCACATACACAGGCGAGGCGACGTGCGTGCACACAAACACCCAGCCCCCCGCGCAAGACAACTCGAGCTTTTTCCCTCCTCTCCACGTCCCTCAATAATAATAATAATATTGTTCTTATTATTATTACTATTTTTGTTATTATAAATATGCATTAAAAAAAAGCAAGTTCTACAGCAACAAAAAAGTTTGTTGATATGTAAATAGTTCGATTGGGAAGAGAAATCATGTGGCATGCAGTACAAAAAAAAAAAAAAAAAAACTCGTTACCTTCTCGTCCACATTTTAGCCAGAAAATCATACCGGGACTTTATGAAAAAATAAAATGATTTGTTTTTAAAGAAACAGTCTGAGCCTTATTCATGTTATTTAATCTGAGCAACAACTTGAAACTGTTCAGTGTTGCAACTATTCAATTTTGCACATCAGATGGATTTTTTCTTTAAGAAAAAGTCTAAGCCAATGTTATTTTTATTTTGTTTTTCAAAATATCTACATTTCAGAATATTGTATTTATATTTTTGAGCAAAATTTGAGCTTTGTATAGGCTAATGTTCCTATTGTTAAAAAGCACAAAAGTGTGTAATAAACAACTAACACATTTATATTTTGCATTTTGTTTTCTTACTGTACCGAAAATGAACCGAACCGTGACCTCAAAACCGAGGTACGTACCGAACCGAGAGTTTTGTACCGTTAGACCCCTAGCTGTAATGCCACTTTGTCCCATTAGAGGAGCACTTCATAGTGTCTCGTTTCAGAGATTAAAACATTTTTTTCTGTAGAAATGCTGCTCCTATGTGGTCAGAAATTGTTTTGATGCATAGGGTGATTTTATGCAGAACCATGAGTTTTTTTCTTAACCTAAATGTTATTGGCTAACCTTCACCAAATGTGGTGATGCCTCCAGAATAGTTCAGGCAGAAAACTCAAGCATCAGCTTGTTCTCATGCACTCCCCTATATGTGGTTCATTACGATTACACCCAATAGTTGACTACTCTATATATTTGTCATAATTATGATCTGATCTTACTGCTGAGGTTATTTTACTTACTTATAATATAGGAATAAAGACAATGAATGAAAAGAAGGAAATGTAAATTAAGAGCAAAAAAATAAACAAAGAATGCAGAAAAACCTGAGGCTCATGCTCGTCAGTTCTTTGAAGATTGTCTGCTCCTTCTTAAACCTCTAAGAAAGTCTGTTGAATGATGTTTGTAGTACTTTCTGTCAGCTTTAACTAATGAGGTGCCATGTGAATCAATTATATATACAGAAGGCCTGCAAAACTGTTACTGAAGGAGTGCGTACCAGTATTATTAGGCAAAAAAGCTCATATTTGTTTCCCCAACTCGCCCAGCACACTTTGCTTTAAACACTTATGCTTACAGTTATTGTTAACTTTAGCTTTCTTTTGCTTTGATTTTATTTATTTATTTATTTTTGTGAGTCCACTGAAATGGATCACTTTGAAAGTTGTGCTGGATGCTGCAACAGCACATGTACGAGGAATCCCACATCATTTCCATTTTAATGATTTAACATGAGTGGGTTGTCTCTTCAGCTGCTGCGCTTTGAATCACTGACTGCACAATACATTTTTTTTTTTCATTTGTTGTAAAGCTTCTCACGTACAGTAACTCACTCGTTAATTCCCTCCACAAGAAACAGTGGAGGGAATTAATGCTGCCTTTTCTTCATTCCATTTTCCAGTTTTTAGTATTGTATTCTTGTTAATTCTTCTTTGCATTTTAACTAAACCCAGAAACTTTATACATCTACCTAAATCTAGCATGACATTGTAAACCTGATACAGTTTATATTTAAATTAAATAAACATTTATATAAAATTTGTTTAGAAATGATTCGCTTAATGGCTGCTGCTTATGACATACCATTAGTCCTACATTAGACTAATGCAGTCCTTCTCAAACAGTGACCCCTTGGAGGGCGCGCTGTGCGATGCCACGGGGGGCGCGTGTGACCCCAGGAAACTTTTTTTTTGTTTGTTTGTTTGTTTTGCACAGACATGCGTGCAGCAGCACAGAGCAGGAGATATGACGTGAACAAACCCTCAAAAGACAGCACGGAAAAATATTTGAGAGGGATGAAAAGAAAGGCGGAGCGAGACAGAGATAACGAGACAAATGATATAACATACATAAATCATCATTCTTTTGTCCATCTTCTATACCCACTTTGATCTATTTATGGTTGTGTGGGGGCAGGAGCTCATTCCAGGTGTTATCAAGCAAGAGGCAGGGTTCACCTCACACAGGCTGAAAGTGCAATGGAGTGATTTAATTAAGAAGGTAATTGTTGGTGGCAGTTTTTTTTTTGTTTTTAGTTGGATGTATGATGGAGTATGATGTTAAATAATGTTACTCGCATCCAGTAGCGGAACATGTCACTGCCGGGCCGGGGGCAGGGGCACATGACCGGGCCCTTTAAACCCAATAAAGATTGTGATTACATCGTTTTACAACATACACATGCCCACAACAGCGGGGCCTACAAGCGTTACTACATTTTTGACACATAGCTCAAAGCATTTGATAGTAAGAGGTCAACACCACGAAGAGCAACCATGTAATTTTGAAATCAATCAAACCTGTAGTATTATGGCATAATATTTTGTCTAAAATGTATTCGGCGGTTGTGACGTCACGCGAGAGACGCATCATTGTTATTGTTGTAGTAGCTACCGACATTCATTCATTCTGCTTGCTACCGAGTGCTGATTCCGCCTGATGTGTTTCCATTGCTGTTAATAAATACTCAAGTCCGAGCACGTCTTTGTATGAGCCTTTTTGCAAGAGTAACCAGACAAAACTGACATGACATCTAACAAACCATGGGGACAACAAAATCATTAGGCTACCTGGCCCCTATTAATAAGGTTACTCTGATAACAACCACATCAACAGTTTACAACTAACTCACATATTGTTTTTAGTGTCACTGATTGTGAGAAATTGTACCTGTGAATCTGGCTCCCTGACTGTGGTGCCAGTTTTGGTGGGCTTGACTCACTGCCAACAATGTCAGGTTCATCTCCAGGAGGATAAGTATCCAGCTTTTTTAGTTTAGTCTTTTCCTGCGCTCTTTTTTTTCCTTTTCTTTGCATTTTGTTGCTCCTCTTCTATGCTTGTATGAACTGTCACTCATGAATTAATTAATCCATGATCAACCTACCCTGCACCACGTAGAGTCTGTTGACTAGTGACTGATGAGGATGATTTTACCCAAAATACATTTGGAGATCTTACCGGCAATCCACTTGTAAATTTGCACATTGTAAAGTTAACTGTGAGAGTGAACATGAAGCCAGCCATGCAGCACAACATTTAATTCACTGTGTAGAAACCTACATGATATCAATACCAGCATTGGTATCGATATTATCGATATTTGGATCGATCTGCCCACCTCTACCTCCTGGGCCTGGGCCGGGGGAGTATTGCCCCCCCCCCCAGCTCCCCCTGAAGCTGCGCCACTGCTCGCATCAATTCTGCTTAAATCTGATCAAACATGCTCATTTCAAATGTCACCACCAAAACATCTGAAATGAATGCTGCCAGAGATGAAATGACCTGCTGTGACTTGTCATCGCTCTGTTGCAGTCACCTGCAGGTCAGACAAGACTATTGGAGCAGCCCCATGAGTCGCAGGCTGAGTGACTCATTTCAGATGTCATTGGCGAGTGGTCCGGTTGTCAACATGGAGGGGTCGGAAGTGAAAGACATTTGAAAGAGGACCAAGCTGCTGCAAGGAGCCAATGCGCCAGAGGCAGTCCAGCTTGTTGGCCTGGCCAGCAGTCGGAAGAGAAGACAGCTGCTTCAGGCCCTGAACCCTTACAGGCCAACCCAAAACCGCTCACAGTATTCTCTTGGTACAGATAACAGCACAAAAAGCCATATTATCTTTAAAATGAAAAATGATTATAGCCTTTGTCAAGACAGTGCTAAGTCCTAAGTAGTTAAAGTGATGAGAGCTAGTCATTGGATATGCCAGTCAAAAGACTACACCTGTAGTTCTGCATATATTTGTGGACTTATACAAGTTTACCTGATGTGATACATAATGGTATATCCCCTATACAGTTGTCATGAATGTGAAATCTACTTATGGAGACCAAATCTATGTTTTAACTGGACTGTAAATATGTTTATTTTTCCTCTAAACATGGATATTTTAACATGGAACTCAATGGAGATAGACTTGGTTTTTGAGCCAGCCCCTAGTGGTCAATCAAAATACTGCAGTTTACTGCTAAATTTGGCATCAGACAAGCTGGATGTAGTCCCGTGGTAGAAACCTTAAAAAAAATGCCTGTAAAACATCATAATCATCTTCTTATTAGATGTAAGCATCTATTTATGTTGAACTGGTAATGTCTCCAGAAGTCAGAAGGGGGAGTTTGTTACACAATTCTTGCTAAAGAGGAAGCATCATATTAGAGTTTTTTTTATTAAAAGCGTCCCTGTTCCAGAGTGCAACACAAGTAAAATCACAAGTCTACTAAAAGGTAAATGAGACAAACAACTATGCCCACTCACACTCACTCCTCCAGAAAATCACCATTCGACATAACATGCATATTTTTGGACTGGGGGAGTATATAGCTGTATAGGTACAGAAAGGAAAAATGACCACTACAGCTCTCATAACCACATGGCCATGCCATTCTACCGAGATACTGCACATGTATTAGTGGGGATCACTGTGTTTTAGATTCAAAGGTAGCAGACCTTAAATAAACATTCTCTCTGTGGTCAGTATAGTATAACATGAAATTGTTCCAAGATGTGAGATGATGTCATTGTATACTGTAGTTGCCATAAGCAGACCAAAAAGATCTCCCTTAAATGAGAATGCTTGGAGACCACATGGATTGGGCTGCACCTCAAATCTTGCACACCAACAGTACTCTGCATGGTGAGAAATAAGAAAGGGAATGTAAGAGTTTAAGTCTTGATGGGAAACATTCTGGGAAGAAAGTGAAGGAGATAAAAAGTTCTCACTCAGAATTCCCACTCCTACACTTAGCTTGCTCACAGCACAGCTACCGTAGACAGTTCCAGCGAATTAGTTTAATTTTTTTTTTTTTTTCTTTTATGGAGGAGACAAATCCTGGGATTCCGGACAAATACTGGACCCTGTTTTACTTTGGGAAAATATGCATTTCTTGTCAGAAAGAATAAATCTTGACATTTCTACAGAGGCTATTTGTCAAACTAGAGTTGGCTACAACTGCAGTTGGAGTAAATGTTAGTTGAAAGATATATTGTTATTTTGTTTCATCTAAAAAAAAAAAAAAAAAACTAAGGAACAGTGTGCAGCAGGTTATGTCAGAGGAGAAGAGAGCAGATAATGACAACTTATTTAAAGATCGCAAACCCCCATGCTTCTTGAGTTCAATTCTCTTGGGACTTCACTGGAAAACAGAAGCAGCTGGGTACTGTCCTATGACAAAACCCCAAAGCCCATTAGAAGCTTTTTTTTTTCTTTGGTGGTGGTGGAGGGGGGTTGCCTTCCTGTCTAGGCAGTCCTGGCGCCTTAGAAATGTGGGGTGGTCCCTATACCTCAACCACCATACTTCCCAGTACTGAGACAGCCTCAGTGCAGTTCAAACAATGTTTACATTCTGCATGCAAAAAAATGGGAGGTTTACACATGTATGTTAAAGCACAGAGGAAAAGTATGGATTGATGGGTTGATCCACATCCCCTCCACCTCATCAAAACAACAACAACAACAAAAAAACTTTCAAAGCCATAGTCATTTGGGGAGATGCATTTGGGACCTCCTGGGAAATGCTGAATACATGTTCTGTCACTGAAGATCAACACTTCAAAACTATTATTTTCTGTTGTCTTGAGCAGAGTGGATGAAGATTCCTACAGTATTATTAAACAATGACACTTGAACCTTGAGAGGGATCCCATCCTCTTAGATTTGGATACAAATTTTATCCAGATTATATTTTTTCTTTCTACTTTTAGAGTAAAATATCATTAAGCTGTTTGTCCTCCACTCATTAACCCTTTCTGTGTCTTTCATGACTTTATTTCAATTTATGCCTTGCATTTGGTTCTACATTTTCCACTGAAAGCACAAAGTTCGTGAAAGCTTTAGAAGTAGGCTTCCTTTTGTGAGAATGTAAATCATCATGTGGCTTGGAGAGAGATGATGATGACTATAACAATGCTGAGGAATTAAATCGGTTTACATACCTCACTCCATCTAAGGATTATTCCCCATCGAACAGGGGTCTGTTCAACATGATTGAGGAGAAGATGGAACAAATTCATTCTTCTCCCGTTTCTTTTCTCTTTTCACTCTGTTTACCCTCTGCACAAAGGATCCTCTGTGAGAAGAGATGGTGTGTGGCAGGGCTGGGGGTTGGGTAAAGAGTTGGGTCTGGGAGAAATTCAGATGTGTCTTGTTGCACCACTGAACATAGAATTTATCAGTAACTGTTCTGCCCTGTAGAAGGACAATTGCTTCGGTAAAAATCAACTAAATAAATAGTGAACAGAGCCGGCATTGTGTCAGCAGTGGTTCAAGAAAAAAAGAAATGGAGAACACACACCTGCTGCACTGAGGCAATGAGAAACTTCATAGCAACGTTTTGTGAATTTCCAAAGGATCAATATAAGAATTAAGAAAGTCTAAGAGACTTTATAGCGTATACCAACACAAGTCCTGAGTGAATTCCCTCATAGCAGAAAGTAAGCCAGCTACATCATTGTGGCTTGCAACTCTCAGTTTTCAATAAGGCACTTAATAACCCAAAACACAGGTAAGTCAAAACAGCAATAAAAAAAAAATCTTTCTGTAATGAAGAATGAAAATCAAATGGGAGACTCAGAACCTCCCTCCGATGATTATTTGTGAAAAGTCTGATGCATGGGCACAAGTAAGAAGTAATGCCTGACCACAAGCTCAGAGAGTTGTGGCAACCACTTATACGTGTTACGGAAAAGAGGAAACTGCTAACAGACCAATCAAAATGATAAAAGAGCAAGATGTGTTTTGTTTTGGCATTGCTATATTAGTTTAAAGACAAAATTATAGTTTGATTAACTGCTAAAGACTGCAGGATATAATTATAATTCAATTGTTTATGTTTGAGAATAATCTCAATAAACATTCCTGCCACTAAGTAACAGATTCTGTATCTGTGGCTACACATCATTATATTCACAATTTAGATATCACTATCCAGCACCATACTGTTGTGCAGATTTATATCTTGTTGTCATACAATGATATATTTCCCACTTATGTCAGTTCAGGAACTCACTAGAGTATGACTTTTACAGAGAATCTTGAAGGTGCAATACCTCAAGCTGCCTTTTTGTGGCATTCATTTACAACAAACAGTGATTGATGTCAGAACTATAATGTAGTCTACATAATGTACATTTTATGTTATATTATGCACATATAAATATATTTCTTATCAAGATAATCACCATCTTTTCACCTTTTCTCAAGTCATGATAGAAAATGCAACATTAGACAGACTTACACCTCTGCTGAATTTTTTATACTTTATTATGTCTCATTTTCTTTGATAGTGTTAGTTAATTTGTGTACCTTCTTTTTCTGCTAGTTTTTAAAAATACAGTCATACAACTGCAAGTAATCGATTTAAATGCTTTTTGCCATTTGAATTATTTGATAAAAGTGTAACACGACTGCTGATAAGTTCTAAACATCTGTGAAGGTTGTCCTTATCTGAAAACTGGTGAATCATTAGTTTTCCAGTATGTTCGACTGACTCAGTGGGTATTATGTGTGATGAAATCTAAATGAAAGAACTGCTCTTGAGTATATCCTAATATTTATCAAACTCAGATCTAGAGACAAATCACATAGTTTATCCTGAAGCCGTTTGTCATCTGTGTGTGGTTATCCCATCAGTTTTTTATTTGGAGAAATCCCAGAAGTCCTTACAATACATCTCCAGAAAATGTAGTTCCCATCATTTTACTGGATGACCAGCTTGGGAGATGGATCTGCAGTATTTCACATGAAGCTTCCCTGGCTTCTACAGCTGTGCTCTGAAGAAACCTCTCTATAGTGAAAGATTTGCGGATAAACAGACAGTTTTCAGCTCATTATATGTTAGGTCTCTCAAGTTAAAGTGGTTGCTTTTGTGTGTGTGTTGTGTGTGTGTGTGTGTAACATTTTCAAGAGAATGGTTCTTTGTGCTGTGCTTTGAGTTTGGACACCATCTGTTTCTAATCTGCAAATGGATGCTTAAAAGCCTACTTTTTTTTCCCCAAAATTGGATGGAATCAGCTCTTTAAAGTCCAGGCTGTGCTTTTTCATCTTCACAGAGAAATATGACAATGTTTAGTTATAAGCCAAATGTAAACATCGTGGTGGAGACTTGACTTCAGCAGATTTTATATAGTTATGATGCCAGGTGGCTGAGGGTCCCCACCCGTGTCCTTGGAAGAAGCTCAAGGTTGGAATACTTACGTCTCTGTGGAATCGTATGACCTTTTATGGGTACTTAAATCAATCAGGGATAAAAAGTAACAGCTGACTTAAATCTGGCTTCTGGGTTAATCATCATTAAATTACTAAGGGCAAAAACTAGCTGTCTTGAGTCCACCCGAAGTATTTCCTTATACACCCACCTTTAATATCTCAATTGTCATTGAATGCCGATATTTTCTTCTCACCACAATTTGGCTGAACAAGGATTTTTAAAAATTCTTTGAAATTCGAAATGTAAAAGCAATAAACTGAGTAATAGCAAGGGCACCACAACAAAAAGTAACTTTCATGTACAGGTGAGTAATGGTGGGAAAAGAGACAGTAAAGAGTGTGGAAGTCATAATGGGCATAATGACACATCATGTGCCATACTTATGAACTTCACAGTTTTTTACTCTTTTACTAGAAGAAAACCCAATGCAGAGTGATTTCCCACAAATGATCTCCACTGTGCGCACTCATTTCACACAGCAGCAGTAAATTTTCTTTCAGTGCCACTGTGGGCAGTGAATGCATCACTCAGAACCCAAAGAGAAATCTGCAGGCTTTGAGAGCATGCAGTAATTACGTCTAAGTTTCCATGGCTCCCTTTTGTTTATCTTTACACAACTCCATCAGTGTGGAAATTGCTGTTCTCATTTCAGAATATCTGAATCTTTTTTGTTCTCCTTTTACAGGACAACATGAACATTTTAAATCATTCTAGCAGATGCAACCGCTTTTATTTTATTCAAAACATAGTATAATTTTGCCTCACTGACCCCCCTGGTGCTTTGATGAATTACAATAAATTTATAACATACATCAACAGACTTTGAACTTGCTCCAGATGGCCAGTTCTCCATTAAAACCAATGCCAGCATGTCCCAGAAAGCAATATATGTTAATTCTAAAAACACTTCAATGGGAAAAAAAAAAGTGCAGTACATATGCTTTGTTCTGTTGTGTTTGTATCTTACCATCATAGACTAGCTGTCTCTAGTCAGTTCTCAAGGTAATCACGTTAAGGTGGAACTCATTCCAAACTCAATGTAGAAAAAAAAATACTTAAAAGGTGTATTAACTCCAGCTTTCACAGTCCGAAGACATGCATGTTACGTTACTTGGTGGTTCTAAATTGCCCGAAGGAGTGATTGTGTGTGCATGGCGGTTTGTCTACATGTGGCCCTGTGATGGACTGGTGACTTGTCCAGGGTGTACCCCTGCCTTTCACCCGAAATGAGCTGGGATAGACTCCAGCAGATCCTTGTGACCCTGCAGAGGATTAACTGGGTATAGATCATGGATGGATGGATGGAAGAATAGATGGTATATCATTTTGATATGTCACATGCCATAGTGATTATAAAGATCGTCAGGACAGGTGTCCCACCTGTGGGAAAATTTCAGGTTTAGGTGATTAATATTTGAATATTGCAAAATTCTTGAGAAACATGTTAACATTAATATGAAACTTTATATTTTTCACTTCCTGGAAATTCCATCTAATCTTGATCTTACAGAAAGACGAGGCGACGACAAACATAGAATGTCAGGTGTTTTTGATACTAGAAGCCAGCAAATTTATTAACAAACTGTAATAAGAAGAAGATCACGGAAAAGGAAAGCAAAAAAACATCCAGCCGACGTGGGGTTGCAACATCAGTTGCATTACAGTGATGACAAAAACGGAAGAAATGCGACCTGACAGTTCACACTGAAGACGCATTGCAAAAAATATTTGATTTAGTACCACATATGAAAGTGACCCAGGTCTAAGCCATCAAAAAATTTAATAAGGGCAGAAAAAGAAAAAAAAAAAAAAACAGATTTGGGTCACTTTAGCCTGCAGTGAGAATGCTGCCTTTGAGCTCCCATTTGTTAATCAGACCCCAGCAGCTCCCCTCAAATACAGGTCAAACGGATCCAGATGCACCTTCCAATTACCTTGTGTGTGTGTTTCAGTGTGTCACAAAGCCTGCATGACAGACTTGAGAAACTCCTGCACAGTGCCTCTTGGGAAGTTCTTACAACAGTTAAGGTTCTATGTAAAGTTCAGTCTATTTTGTTTGTTTGTTTGTTTGTTTGTTGTTGTTGTTGTTTTTTTTGTTTGTTTTTTTTTTTTACAAAATATGATTAAATGCAACCAATGTGTGTTTTTACCTTTTAGACATAGAGCTGAGTCAACATTTTCCAAGACCCTTGAACTATTACAATCTGACAAAAATATCGCATGTGAGTGCAAAGTCAGCCACTGTAAAAGCAGAGAGTTTAAGTTATCAACCTGTTTTTGTTTTTTTTTGGGGGGGGGGGGTTTGTTGTTGTTGTTTTTTTTTGTTTGTTTTTTGTTTTTTTTTTTTCATTTTTCTGGGCTTTTAGAAGGACTTTGCTAAATGAAGCCTTAGGGTCTGATTGGGTTAAAAGTCAACAGTTTTAAATGTATTAACCCATGTGTTTGCAATAGTTATCTATATTGATTCAATGAATGTATATGATGAACTCAGTCAGAACATTTTAATTATGAGTGCAAGCAGTAAAATTGGCAGTATCCTGTGGATCAGTGGTGACAACCACCGTTGAGAGTGAGACTTAAAATTGCGGGCTGATATAAATGGTATGATTATTCAAGTTGTGTTAGTGTGGTGACTCTCCCACAGTCCTTTGCAGCTGTGGTTAACGTGGACTCTACGCCCATGTGCCTCCTTTTGAGAGCTTGGCAGTCAAGTGTAAGAACAGGGCAGGGAAAAACACAGTCAGATATGGAAAAAGTGTTTGTTTGTGATAGTGCAGTACTAGTTCTCAGTTTCTTCATCCTCAATAGTAGTAGATATAATCTCACATCCAGGCGTAATATAACAGTTTTGTAGGCAGTGTATTATTGTGATCAAAACTTTAGATGAATCTGAGGACAGTCTTTGGAAAACATCAATGAAAACATCTGTGAACCTGAATTCAGATGGTTCTTGGTTCAGATGGTGATTTGAGTCTAAAGCAACCCAAATCGGAGAACAAACCTATTACAAAGTCAATTAGTGGCCTCATAACAGCTCAAGCTGTGGCAGACACTCAGATTCCCATGCTCGATTGAGAAAAGGTTGCAGACTCTCAAACGTTCAGTCCTGGTGAACAGGGGCCAATGGTGGCAACTAACATGAAAGCAAGACTTTTAAACACAAGTAATGATGCAAATAGAAACTCCATTCTTATAATTTAGTGCATTGCTATTTTCCTTCTAGGTCACAGTTTCATTTGTTTGGTTCAGGATAAAATAAATAAATAAAAAAAATAGTCTTGGTTCAGGTACCAATGTTTCCTGAAGAAGTAGCTGGACTTTTATGAGATCTGTTGAATCGCAAAAGCAAGAGTCTATCTTGGCAGGTTCGGAATAATCCATCCTTGGCCAGAGCACAATAAAGAGTCCAAACCCTGTACTGGTAGCTACAGATGAGTTTTTAGGTGTGATAGAAATCAACAATGATGGCTCTTATTCAATAAGTGGTTCTTTAAGAAGCCCGGTTCATCTGACAATCGCTAAGAATTCTTTTGAAAATACCTACCCCTTTCCAAATGATTTTCACTGGGCCTCATAGGAATGACTCATTGTCTTGGAAGCCAGAGGAGAGCTTTATGGTCTGGTAGCAGTGCATACTTTTTTTTTGTTTTACTCATGTGCATGTACTATAAAATACAACTTCAAGAAGATATTCTCATTGAAGTATATTTCTGTGAGAGTGGCTGGTTCAGTGCTTGAGAGTATTAATAGCAAAATTAGAGGCCATAGACTTGCACCCTTTAACATTGCAGGATTTCAAATGGATCATTGAAATGTGTTTCTGTAAAGGTTCACGATGTGGAATGTTGTCACATGCAGCAGCGTACAATGTAAAGTATAAAAGGACCCAATAACTGCTGACCCCCCTCAACTTTCCCTATATCTTTCAAGTCTGTTGGAAGAACCATGGTGGCTCCAAAGTCAGTGTTTAATTTGTCTCTGCTGACAACTGCAACAGAGTGTTGGTTTAATGGAGTGGAAGTTAAAGTGAGTACAGTAGTTCTCTTTTTTTGTCTGCATTTACATTCATGGTTAGTGCCATTGTCTAGCAAAACCATCTAGTATGTATATGCAATTTAATCTTATAGCAGACATTTTTTTTTTTGTGAAGGGTGAATGTGTCCTTCACCAGTTCTCTCTGGCAGTAATTTCTAATGTCTTTATTAATATCTTAAATCCTGATTTTGTCAGAGAGGACTAAAAACACCGGGAGTGAAACATTTAAAGACAGGACAGTTAAAGAGACACGACAGTGAGGGTGTGGTGTGTGCTGGGTTGTAAAGTGTGAGGGGTGTTGTGTAGTGGATTGTGTTGTGATACAGAACACACTTAAAAGGTAATATGTAAAAGCAGAAACTACTAACAAGAAAACTGGATGAACACCTTCTACCAAGCTATAGACCTGTATATGGAGAATTGATGTATGCATTATTGATTGATTGTGTTGACAGTAGAGGGGGGGTGTTGGGGGAGGGGTGTAAAGAATATATGTGTCCTTGCCCATATAGACCTCCCGCAGCCACGTGACACACACCTTGAGGACAAAGCGCAGTCACCATATTGGAGTGAAAACAAGCTAAAGCGATCACGTAGTCTTTGTGCAGGTTATGCGGGTTCGCACTCAGACGCGCCCATGGGGACGACACAAGGAAAGAGCGACGACCAGCGAGAACAAGCCGCAGATGCAACGAGCACCCTGCCGGAGGCACGCGCCCCCATCCGCCAAAACCGACCAACCGACCATCTACAACACTCGGACGATCCCACTTCAACACGGCGGCGAGCTGTTGCGGCTGCAGTGCGCAACGTCACGTGCAAAAGGTCCATACACTCACATGTGAGTTACACAAGTACCAAGGAAACTGTTGCTACTATTACCATCACCACTCTCCTTATCTTAGTCCATCTCAAGTCCTCCTGCGGGTGAGAAAACGCCAGCTAACTCCCATCACCCCAAGGCCAGACTGGCCCAAGAGGGCCCCTTGCCCCTGACCTGAGAGGTCAGGGGGGCAAACATCCCCGAGACATATGTCCACTGACAGGGGGGCCAGGCAGGGCACCAAGAAGGTCAGAACCGCAATGAGGCCCTCCCACCCCCCAGCCCCCACACCCACCAGGCCCCTAGCTCACAGCAGCAGCACCGCAGAAAATGCAGACCCAGTAGCCATCACCCCATGCAGCCCAGAGGCAGACGAGCCCCCCCCCGGAGCGACACCGGTCACCCAGCCCACCAGCAGGGGCGCACCCGGGGCCATGCATAGGCGCAGGGAGACCACCACCGGCGGAGGGCCCCCCAAAAGCCGGGATACGCCCCAGTGGCCAGGACCCACGACCACACCCCAAATCTCCCGCAGGGCAGGGAGGGACATAACAAACAAAAAAAAAAAGAGACAATATGGCCGGTCCAGCCCCCCTGCCCGACATGTATGTTATGTGTTCTGTGGGGTTTTTTTTTTAAATTATTTTGTGTGAACATAAATACCGCGTAAGCTAAGTGCATTAAAATCGACTAAGGGTGCAGAGGGTAGATGGTCCCCCTGCACCCAAGCGTCACTTCCCCTAGGTGTAACAGGTGCATTAAAATTGAACCGGGGTGCAGAGGGTGGATGGTCCCCCCCCCCACCCTGGCTTCTAATTTGCTTGTATGTTATGTATTTGTGAGGGGGGGTGGAGGGCAACCACGACCTTGGGCAAAGGGGTCTCCCCCCTACCCCCAGGGAACCGGGGCAGCCGTCAGGGCCCCGCCATAGGGCGCACCCCCGCCCCCAAGGGGTCCACCACCACCGAGGCCCCCCAGCGCCCACCCGGGGCCCAAGCATGCCCCAGCCAGGGAACCGGACACCCACCGCGACCCCAGGAGGAGCCCCGGGGCAGAGAGCCGCGCCGGCCGCCACAGACCAGATGCACCACGGTGAAGGGAGATGCCCCACTGCCGCCCCCGCATCACCCCCAGGCACGGGCCACCCCCCCCCCCACCGCCCATTACCGCTGCCGCCCCGCGGCGTACAGTACAGTAGTATAGTTGATCTACTTATGTGAATGCATGACATTATACTCTACTATTTCATTTTGATGAGCTGAATAAGACAATGTAAAGGCAGTTTATAGTGCAATTAGAAAAGAAAACTGCACATTATGTTAAAGTACCTATCCAGACACAAAGACACATTTCAGTGCCTTTTAATCACTTGATACACATTTGGCTGTGATGAATGATTGGGTCGTTTGAACCGCGTCCTTAACTGCTGCACTGAGATTTGTGTGTTTCTGTGCCAAAACAAATGGATAACATGTCTCAACACATAGCTCAACAGCAAGAGGAGCTATCTGAAGGCCACCATATGTAGAGCCATTTATAATCAGGATCTGTTAACAAAAAACATCCATTACAAAACACAAAATGAAAAACAGTGTTTTTCTTTCTTCCTGCTCTGAGTTGTATGGGATGGGACTGTGACACACCAGCTGTGTGGCATCAGAGATGATCTGCTCACGTATGGATTTACTCAGCACATGTACTTTTTATCCCACCCAGGCCTGTAAAGTCCCTTTGCTTTCACTGTTACATCATTACCAGAAGGGAGCACTTATTACCTCCACGTCATCTTAGGAAATATTTCCAAGTCTGATCACATGTGGTACTTTTACATGTAACGAGGAACACATGTTTGGCTGTGGCTAACATAAATGTGTTTAACATGGGATAACCCATGTTTTTTCAGCTTTGACCTTTTCCAGTCCTCTGTTGTAGGGAAGTTTATATAATAAGCTCCCAAGGGTCCTGACAGATACTTTTGAGATGCCACACACCATCCTGCTCTTCAAAAGCCATGACCCATAGAGCTGATATAAAGAATTATAACACCTGGCCAAACGATAGAAGCTCAGCTCCCAAAGAGTAATAGTACAAATGAATAGTAAATAAATCTACACTTATATACAGTAGCACTTTTTAACCTCTTCTAAGTTCCACAAATTGCTTTACTATATGTTTCTCTTTCATCCATTGACACAGACACTCACAGCGTTTCATAGTTCCTATAGATGGCTCAGTGTCCTGCCCAAAGACACTTTCGATGAGTGGCAGGGCTGGGAACCGATCCACTGAAACATGTCCGTCCCAGCTGTGAAACAGCAGGCTGTGCATGTGCTCATGTCCTCGATACTTGGCTCTAACAGAGCAGACCCACGTAGGAGTCTCAGGCCGGAACTTCATATCCGCTCGGCATTCCCAAAAGAGTGCATAAGCATAATCTTAAGCATCTGTATACTTGAAAAACATCATGTTTGGTGTTTTAAACCTTCGTGTTTGTGCTAGGTCAGTGTGTTGCTGTTTATCTATATCTTTCCAACACTGAATTTACTCCCCTAATATTATAGGTAACCTGTCTTCTATAAAGTGCTTGAAAACAATACTTATCTTACCAGAAAATGACTTTAATAGAAAATATTGTCACAATGAGTAAAGGTTTTAAACTATCTGACATTTATTATACTAGAATTCTCACTTATGCCTGGTATACGCTGCACAACTTTGCATTGTCACTGTTATGAAAGAATCCTGGCAGAGTCCTTCATCACTGCTCCAAACGTCATACAGTATGAGCAGCAAAAGCCATTTCAACTGAGTCGTTTTCCTGTGAATGTGCCTCAAAAACTCTTTGTTAGATTGTGTAGCCTAAAAGCTCCAGTGAGTAGTCTGCAAGGCTCAGGCTGCTCCCCACTCTGGTGTTATTGGTTACCTGTCTAAACCAATCAGCCACATTATACCACAGTGACAGAGACGGTTTTAGGATGTTTTTTTTTTAACTGAATCATGTCTGACTTTATGTGGGGAGGTGGATGCATGGGCTGGGTTGATCTGTGCTTGGAGTTTAAAGTGCCAATCTGCAAACACAATTAAAGCTTGGATAAGCAAAAAAAATGCAGCTCTTAAAATGACAGCAGCAAGATAGCCTAAAAACCATTTAAGAAACACTGAATCTCTGAGTCCTCCCCGTGGGCCCACCACCCGCAGGGAGGGCCATAGGAGTCGGGTGCAGTGTGGTATGGGTGGCAGCCGAAAGCATGGGCCTTGGCGTGCCGACCCTCGGCTGACGAAACTGGTTACTGGGACATGTAACGTTATCTCTCTGGTGGGGAAGGAGCCTGAGCTTGTGCGTGAGGTTGAGAGGTACCGACTAGATATAGTCGGGCTCACCTCGACGCGCAGCCTGGGCTATGGAACCAATCTTCTCGAGAGAGGCTGGACCTTATTGTACTCTGGAGTTGCCCAGGGTGAGAGGCGACGGGCTGGTGTGGGCTTGCTTATAGCTTGGAGCCTGTACGTTGGGGTTTTCCCCAGTGAATGAGAGGGTAGCTTCCCTGTGCCTTCGGGTCGGGGAACGGGCTATGACTGTCATTTGTGCTTATGCACCAAATGACAGTTCAGAGAACCCAGCCTTCTTGGGGTCTTTGGCGGGGGTGCTGGAAAGCAGCCCTAATGGGGACTCCTTTATTCTGCTGGGGGACTTCAACGCTCACGTTGGCAATGACAGTGGTACCTGGTGGGGCGTGATTGGGAGGAACGGCCTCTCTGATCTGAACCAGAGTGGTGTTTTGTTGTTGGACTTCTGTGCTCGTCACAGTTTGTCCATAACAAACACCATGTTCAAGCATAAGAGTGTCCATAAATGCACATGGCATCAGGACACTCTTGGCCGTAGATCGATGATCGACTTTATAATCGTATCATCTGATCTTCGGCCGTATGTTTTGGACACTCGGGTAAAGAGAGGAGCTGAGCTGTCAACTGATCACTACCTGGTGGTGGGTTGGATCAGATGGCGGAGGAGAATGCCGGTCAGACCTGGTAGGCCCAAATGTGTAGTGAGGGTTTGCTGGGAACGTCTGGCAGAGGAACCTGTCAGAAAGATCTTCAACTCACACCTCCGACAGAGCTTCAATCACATCCCGGGGGAGGCGGGGGACATTAAGTCTGAATGGGCCATGTTCTGCGCCTCCATTGCTGAAGCGGCTGACCGGAGCTGTGGCCATAAGGTCGTCTGTGCCTGTCATGGCGGCAATCCTCGAACTCGGTGGTGGACACCTCGGGTGAGAGAGGCCGTCAGACTAAAGAAGGAGTCCTACCGGGCTTGGTTAGCTTGTGGGACTCTGGAATCAGCAGACAGGTATCGGCAGGCCAAGCGGGCGGCGGCTTTGGTGGTCTCTGAGGCAAAAACTCAGGTGTGGGAGGAGTTCGGTGAGGCCATGGAAAAAGACTTTCGATCGGCTCCTCTGAGATTCTGGCAAACCGTCAGATGGTTCAGGCGGGGAAAGCGGTGCTTCACCAACACTGTGTATAGTGGGGGTGGGGTGCTGCTGACCTCGACTGGAGATGTCGTTCGGCGGTGGAAGGAATACTTCTAGGACCTTCTCAATCCCACCAACATGTCATCTGTGGAAGATGCTGAGCCTGTGGACTTGGGGGTGGATTGAAGTAGTTAAGAAGCTGCACAGTGGCCGGGCTCCGGGAGTGGACGAGATCCGCCCTGATTTCCTGAAGGCTCTGGATGTTGTAGGACTGTCTTGGTTGACACGTCTCTGCAACATCGCATGGAAATCGGGGGCAGTACCTCTGGATTGGCAGACCGGGGTGGTGGTTTCCCTTTTTAAGAAGGGGGACCGGAGGGTGTGTTCCAATTACAGGGGAATCACACTCCTCAGCCTCCCTGGTAAGGTCTATGCAGGGGTGCTGGAGAAGAGAGTTCGATTGATTGTCGAATCCCAGATTCAGGAGGACCAATGGGGGTTCCGTCCTGGTCGTGGAACACTGGACCAGCTCTATACCCTCACTAGGGTCCTTGAGGGAACATGGGTAATTTGTCCAACCAGTCCACATGTGTTTTGTGGACTTGGAGAAGGCATTTGACCGTGAGGGCGTCCTGTGGGGGGTACTCCAGGAGTATGGGGTGCTGGGCCCGTTGTTACCGGCTGTCCAGTCCCTGTACAAATGGAGTGGGAGCTTGGTCCGCATTGCCGGTTGTAAGTCAAATTCGTTTTCAGAGAGAGTTGGACTCTGCCAGGGCTGCTCATTGTCACCAATTCTGTTCATAACATTTATGGACAGAATTTCTAGGAGCAGCCAAGGAGCGGAGGGGTTCTGGTTCGGTGGTGTCAGGATCTCGTCTCTGCTGTTTGCAGATGATGTGGTCCTGTTGTCGCCATCGAGTGGGGATCTGCAGCTCTCGCTTGAGCGGTCGAGCGTGAAGCGGCAGGGATGAGAATCAGAACCTCCAAATCTGAGACCATGGTCCTCAGTCGGAAAAGGGTAGAATGCCTCCTCCGGTTCGGGAGTGAGGTTCTGCCTCAAGTGGAGGAGTTTAAGTATCTCTGGGTCTTGTTCACGATTGATGGGAGAAAGGAGCGGGAGATTGACAGACAGATTGGTGCAGCGTCTGCTGTGGTGCAGGCTCTGTACCGGTCCGTTGTGGTGAAGAGAGAGCTGAACCAAAAGGCAAGGCTCTCTGTTTACCGGTCGATCTTTGTTCCAACCCTCACCTATGATCACGAACTGTGGGTAGTGACCGAAAGAAGGAGATCGCGGATACAAGCGGCGGAAATGAGTTTTCTCCGCAGGGTGGCTGGACTCTCCCTTAGAGATAGGGTGAGAAGTTCAGTCATTCGGGAGAGACTCAGAATAGAGCCGCTGCTCCTTCACATCGAGAGGAGCCAGTTGAGGTGGTTCGGGCATCTGGTAAGGACACCCCCGGACGCCTTCCTGGAGAGGTGTTTCGGGCATGTCCAACTGGGAGAAGACCACGGGGAAGACCCAGGACCCGCTGGAGAGATTATATCTCTCGGCTGGCCTGGGAGCGCCTCGGGATTCTCCCAGAGGAGCTGGTGGAGGCGGCCGAGGGGAGGAAGGTCTGGGCCACTCAGCTGAAGCTGCTGCCCCCGCGACCCGACTTCGGATCAAGCGGAAGTTAATGGATGGATGGATGGATGGATGAATCTCTGAGTCAGGAAAAGCATAGTATATGCCCTTCAAAATGCAACATGAGACAACATTAACTAGCCACTTTTCCCAAACCATGACCGGGACCACATTCGCCATCTTTTTTGAAGTATTTTTGACAAACATAAAAGCTCCTACTAAAGTCTGGTTCTTTTTCTTTCTTTTCTTATTGTTGATTGTTTACTGTTAGTGAATGATCACACTATTCCACATCTGTCATAGACTAAGATTGATTCCATCTCATGTTATGTACAACATTTGGCATTATATGGGGTGATTCTGCACAACATAATCATATGGTATTAAATAGTTCATGAATATTTTTGATCATATTTGACATACTTCAGTTTCTTATGTCCTGGAATAATGCATTTATTGCTAATTATTCAAGCATTACCAGATTTCTTTTTTTTGTCACCTGTTTGTATGCACCCCAATTATTAGTCATTCTAAGTAGCCCTTCATTACGTCATCAGTACCATAAAAATTATTTGAATCTTTATAGTTTCTCTTTCATAAACTAAAGAAGTGCCTCATGACGGTCTACTGAGAACTGAATCATTCAGGGTGTGTTCAGGCTTGACAGTTGTGTTCAATTAAAATAAACTCTATTGGAATAGTTTTTTTTACTGTGGAACATTCGAGAACTGTAAATGCTGTCATTCAGCTCTTCGTGCGCACTGCACAAGTAGACCAAATCTCCCTGAAGAAAAGTCTGATTTGTTAAAATGAAATATGAACATAAATCTTCTGCATATGACTTTAGGTTATTCTTCTAAACAGGGGATCTATCTATCTATCTATCTATCTATCTATCTATCTATCTATCTATCTATCTATCTATCTATCTATCTATCTATCTATCTATCTATCTATCTATCTATCTATCTATCTATCTATCGTTCGTACAGTACCTCAGCCTTGTTAGTGCTGTGGGTTTTCCTTTATGTGGCAGGAAACCAAAAACATTATGAAACATTTCGTCACTCACACATAACCTAAAGAGAACACAGTTTTCTGTTGAGCTAACATCCCTCACTGACAGACTGCCATGCAACTCTTCCAAACCTAGAACAACGTTATATTTTTCAGCTGCCAAGCTCACTTAAATCCAGTTTGGTTGACTACCCAAGAATAATGTGGCTTAGATTTGTTGTTGATGTATAACCCATAATATATTTGCCAGTGCTCTTTGTTTTTGTTGTCTGGGTTTTTTGAACACCTCCAATATGAACACTGTCTTCCTTTTAATTATTTTGTCAAGAAGAACTGAATGGAAATATCGTAAGACAAAAGTCTATTTTTTCCCAACATGTGTTTGTCCGACTATTTTGCTCTCGCAAATGGTCAGTTGTTGGGAGGGAAGGAAGTGTTCACTTATGTGGCTATCTTACCATTAGAAGTAAAGCTGCTACAGAGTGCATTGGCTTGTATATGCGTTGACTATGTTACATATGCTGACATTGTGGAGTAGGTGATTGCAGCTGTGTTTTAAGCTCTTTTTTGAAGACTTGCAGTGCCCTCTCACTGGAGCCATATGTGATCATAATTTTACCCTGTGGCAGTACCCATTCCTTAGACAGCCCCCCTCCTCCCTTTTTTTCCCTCTACCTGGGGTTTGGGGATGCAATCCAAGCTGGGACTTAGAGGTTTCCAGATCATACATCAGAGACGCGCTATTTAATGTGCTGTCATTTCTGCAGGGACCAAAGGACTGATTGAAAGGGCAGAGGAAAGGCTGAAAGAAAGCAATTTAGGCTGTCCCAGCTGTAATAACTCCAATATGGATCTGTAATATCTCCAGCATGGAGCAGAACAGATACACTTGAGTAGCATTTTCCTCTATTAATACCATCCCATCTTTCAAACACCACTGAAATGCCTGATTAAATGTTTAGTAGAGCTCACATATGTCCATGATTACAAGATCATGTCCTACCTCCTTAGAGCTTATCTGGCTTTTATAACAGCATTGGAGGAGACTGAGAAAGTAACCGAGTAATCTACAGTAACTGTAGGGACTGTAAGTATTAGCTGACTTGCTTTCTTACGTATGTGGTCTCAGTTGTTCAAAACAAAACAAGCTGGAGGGAAAAAAAACATGAAAGAAAGATAATGTAATAAATATTAGAAATAAAGAAGGAACAAATTGCAGCCAGACCTTCTATGTCCATGATTTTGGTGAGTTGCTTACACTTGATGGGCTTTCACGAATTATTCATGATCTAGTAGTTTAAAAGAGATTTTGTACAGTTTTTAAGGACAAAATTAGGTGGTCTGGCAATTTTTGAGTTCAGAGCTATGCATGATACTCATTGTGAAAATTTAACAAATGTTTAAATAAAGACTACGATATAAAATTAAGAAAAATATAAGGGAGACAAAACTAGAAAGAATCCAAAACACATCTTTTCACCCTCTGTCATTTATATGAAGATAAATGTTTATAACTCATCAATTTCAATGATATTTCCTAAGTTGTGTAAAAGTTGTAATTGTTCTTGAATGGCGCCACACTAGTGGCACCCTGTTGCAGTAAATCAGGTCATATGGAAATTTTTGTTCTCTTCTTGAGATTTTTCCTTTTAAACATGCAAATCTTTGAATTTTATTTTCTATTCTGGTTTTGATACTGAGCTCCTTAAAAGATGTCTGTTGGTAGACAGACAGTAGGGAAGTTGTGGACACGTCAAAGTGGCTTTCCTGAGCTCAACTAAGACCTCAAATAAGACGACAAATCCAAACAAGTTGGAAAGGAGATATCAAGGACATACGGCAGGAGCAAAACAGATGCACAGAAGAGGAAATCTGAACTGTCTCCTCCCTCAGTCACCATGTAAATCAAATGGACAAGTACAGAGAGATAAAGAGGACACAGCAATAATGATAATGCAGTACTGTGTTTTACAGAGTCTGAACACACACACTCACATACACACACAAACTAATATATATATATTTATATATATATATATGTGTGTGTGTGTGTGTGTGTGTGTGTGTGTGTGTGTGTGTGGGTGTGTGTGTGTGTGTGTGTGTGTTTGTTTCTGTGAAGTTACACCATTTCTTCCAGTGCATGAATCACAAGTCTCCCCTATTTCTTATATGCAAGACTGTGGATAATTATTTGCAGGTTAATTGTGTAGAGTTTCTCTGTTTCCCATTTTCTCCCAAGGGAGAATAGGGAGTTTCATGAAGGAAGTGCCAAAGGGGTGCTATAAAGAGCTATGAATGGTGATGGGCTGAGGGGAGGGAGGAGTGGTCTCTACCATGCTAGGCTTCAATAAAAGGCACTTGTCTGGACCTCCGAGGAGATCAAATTTTCCAGTAGCAGACGGCTGCTGCACAAACGGAAAAAGGAGAGAGTTAGATGAATTAAGAAGAATTAAAGCAGAGGAAATTTGGTTTAAGATTGCATTTAGATTTTTTTTTTTCCCAGAGTTTCTCTTTTTATTATTGCATTTTATATTCATACTTTTATTGAAAGGTGCTTTGTGCTGAAAACATAAAGACAGAGAGAAAATGATGAGTCTGATGTGCATCATAGTAATCTCCCTGACCCTGGCTGGCAGTGCATACTGTGAAATGACGAGTCCCTCCTCAATAATAACAGGTAAGATTAGAAGGATATTAAAATGCTTAGATGTGTAATGGTTATGTATCTATTTCTATATTTTATGCATATGTGTGTGTCTGTGTGTGCAAAATTGTGCAAGGAGTGAAAGATCAGCAAAATGAGCTTTGAAAGGGATCTGAGCAAAGTGCCACAGCACAGGCTGACGTAACAACAAGGTCATTGTAGAAGTGGGTAACAGAGTCGTCTCTTGGGTAACACACACTCCCAGACAGTGACTCACCATTTATTCACTTACTTGCATACAGACCACCACAGTATGGAGTGGCTGGTGAATAAATTATCCTGTCATTCAGAGAGGCTTACTGGCCCCTCTGCTGAATGAAAACCCGCACAACTAATACTAATGGTTGTGTAAAGTGGGTCACAAGCACCCTTGGTGGCTGAAACTGGGCTAGTAGTGATGCCATTTGAGGTTGCAAATTCTTCTTGGGGCATGAAAATAAAGAATTTGTAATTTTTGCATCAGCTTTTGCTGCACAGGAAAGTTAAAACCCAGAGAAACACACAATCAGATAACACTTGCACTGAAGCACAGGGCTGTTAAAACTTTTAAGTCACCTGCCTTTAGGATAGCACCGTAAAATAGTTACTGCAACCGCGAAATAGCAGATCTACTGATGTGCTGAAAGAGGAAAAGGTGCTAGCCAGAAGCCTTCATGTTATATGGATTGAGTGATATTTAATGCATTTTCAGCAACCCTGCAAGTTGAGTCAGTGGATGTCAAATTAGGATTTTTTCTGCTATCATCCAAAGATCAGAGGGGATGGTCCCTCTGCAGGGAGAAGATTCCCACTATGAAGGGATCAGACCTTTTTATCCAAATTCTAAAATTTCTCCCACAGGCCAGTGATGTCATAAATGGGTGTGCATGCATGTCTGTCCAAAAAGTTGAAAAAAATGCCCTTACTGCGTGCATTATTTAAAACCATTCACTCAGATAAGACCAGCCCAATCATTGTTCCATACAGTATATATATATATATATATGATATATATATATATATATATATATATATATATATATATATATATATATATATATTTTTTTTTTTTTTTTTTTTTTTTTTTTTTTTTTTTTGGAATACAAGCATCTTTTCAGTTCATGGGGGGTTGTCTGTCATTATACCAACTGACTCAGTGTACAAGTGGGAGCTCTTGGAAAACAGCCATGGTAACAGGCGGCCTGTCAAGAGGGGAGTAAAGATTAATGACCCACAGCCAAACGTTCAGAGCCCCATGCTGAACACCAGCCAAATTACTCTGTCTTTCCTTCTGAGGTAATAGTCTGTTAAGTCTAATGCTTACTGTGGCTATTGGCTGCTGAGGCTTGGCCTATTTCTTGGGCTGGGTGGGAAGAGGGGCTGGATGTGGACTGAGGCTGGCAGCTGAGTTAAAAATGTTGAGGGAGCCTCGTTGGATGCGTTTGCATTTGTATGAGTTTATCCTGTGGAATTCAGCAGCTGGCTCTGTGACCGCTGACTGTATGCATGTGCTTATGATTGCTTGTGTGCTACCAAATGATTGTGCACATGCCCAGACTTTGCGTTAGTGCTTGTTCTGCATGACAGAACACAGGTAAGGGTTTATTGGAATTGGTGTATAGGAGGTGGCCTACTGTGTTTTTTCCAGCTGTGCTTGTTAATCCCTTGTCCATATTGACATAAATGAGCCAACAGAAAAGGAGAGCAAATTGTTGTAAAGTTGTAAAGCATCTCACGCCTCCCTGCTCTTTCAGAGGGTGTGGTTCACTGTGCACACACTGCAGACCGCACTCTGTAGAGTTGCATGTTTTCACATTAGATGGATTTGGGTCAGATCTGATCATTCAGTGACTTAAAATCAAGCTCAAGGGTTAAAGAGCATAATGAGACTCTTTCAGCATAATGAGACTCGGTGTCCTATATTCTTTCAGAATATTCTTTCAGAATATAGGACACCGAGTAGATTTGAATTGTTGTTAATTAACAGTTCAGTGTTGCAAAAAAACAGATGGTTCCAATCATTTGCAAAAGTAACCTTTTACAGAGTGAGAGAGAATTGTACTTGGTTATAAAATGGCAGAAGGGCTTGGCTGCAGCTGCTTCATTGTTATGTACATGTGCTCACTTAGTTCTTTGCTTTGTTCTCTTTCCCTGCTGCACTGTTCAAAAGAGGAAAACAAAAGTCAGATACAAACTGTTTTGTGTAATTTCATAACACATTTGTCTTTTAAATGAGACAATTTAACCCCACCTTTGACCTCAGAGTCATAGGTATGTCAAAGAAAAAAAATGCCTTCCTTATCCTGCCAAGGGCCTTTAAGTACAGACAACAGGCTGCTGCTTTATGACCAAGGCCATATTATCTTGTGGGAAAATACAGAAGCGGGAAAGAGTGTACAATTACTTTTTAACATCCTTGTTTTGCTGTCTGCTACCACTTTCTCTCAGACATTATAAACTTCAAACGTCCTCCTCCACAATGCATATGGCTCAAAGTTTTATGGCAGTATGAAGGCTACAGCTAAACGTTCCAACTTGTTATGCTTAATCAATGCCCTCATTGCATCTCACATTTTTGGATTGCAAACCACATCCACTGGCTGCTCTTTTGGACAGAACAATATTTCCACAAGACAGTACAATGAACCTCTTTATTCCACGTGATCTAATAACCTGAGCAATATTTGAAAATTTGGAATGTCTAAGCAATAAAAAGAGGCGGCATCACATTTGGTAAGTTGACATCACCATCGCCCTCACCTGTTGCCAGAGGTTTGATGAGCTGTTTCGCCACTGTTGCTCATGCGGAGAGTTAATGAGACAGGAGAAGTTGTGAGTCATTCCTCATTGGCAAAAAAAGAGGTAAAGAGGATTTCTTTCCAGACTGCTTTAAAAACATTAAACAGCATGGTAAGGCAGTAGTAATGAGCGGCAGCAGGTGGGCGTTTCTTACCCCATAAAATACCTGGCGTCTTGCTGACCACTCAAGAGATGACTGGGAGAGCTGGGTGTGGTGATTTGGTAATAGACCTAGTTTTCATGTGTAACTATATGAGAGGAAGGGAGAAATATATGGTGGCATGAAGAGGGACTGGGGCATGGATTAGGTTTGTCAGCAGTGCTTCTGCTGATTAAATCCTTATGGAGAACTGCTTAATACAAGGGATACTGGTGACATTAAAGAAATAAAAGACACATGTCTAATGTATGGTTAGACAGAAGACTAGGATAGTTTACAAGACACAGACACAACCAAAGGATTAAAAAAAAAAAACTTAAACCCAAAGTTGATCAAACAAAATATAAGGTGGCTGGAGAGTTCAAGAAAAAAAGAGTTTCACCAATGCATGAAGCACACAACAGAGGGGTGAACACAGACAACTTAATGGTTAAACAATAAATCTAAAACCTTGGTGAACATACCATTTAACCCCTTAAACCCTAGGGTGCTGCAAGATGATATTTATGGTTGTACTCTTAAGCAGGTCCAAAGAGTTCAAGAGGTTTGAATTAACACTCATAAAAGAGGGGAACTCAGTAAATCTTCTGAGTCTTCTGCAAAAAATGTATTACATGTGCTTACTTCAGCCAAGAGCTTAATGCAACAAGACTTCATAGTAAATCAGGATCAATCATAAATATTTATACACTTTGTGTTACTATTGTGCATATGATAAGAGGCATACAGTTTGCACTGCTATGGCTGTATGGGGTAGCATTACTGACGTACAGCTCAACCTGCTTAGGTCCTTTTTTATATTTTTGTTCCTGAGAATCTGCATTGCTTATGGGAGATATCAAAAATAGTGAAATGTTTGTGTTTGGCTTTTCCTCCGATTTAAATCAAAAACATATGGAGCAAAATATAGCGACCAAGAGCCAAGATCACAACATTGACAACGGCAGCTTTTGCTCCAGTGTATCCAACTAACTTATTAGTCTTATTCAATATCACCCAATGACCAATGATCACCAAAAAACACAACTAAATACACAAGGGAGGCAATGCTAATGAGACACTGGTGAAACCAACCAGAGCTGCAAAGCAATCTCAGGACAGGGAAATAAAACAAAGCTTTTCACATGAAGAAATGTAATTTTTCAAAATGAAACAGGATGCCAACTTCAAATAAAAACCCAAAGTATAAATGTTAAGGCATGGATTTGGTTAGAAATTGATGCCATTGTACTTCTTCTATGTGTGTGTGTGTGTTCATCCTGAAAAATGTTGTGGTTTGAGCAGAGCAGAGAAGGCAGAAAGCCAGAAGCTCTTCTTATTTCCTACATAATCCATGAGGAGCACACTGCTTCCTTTTGAAGAGCATATTCCAGGCATGGTTCTGGTGAGATCTGTCAACTTTAATATTGGGTTCCTCAGTCAGAATTCAGATACAGATTTGGCCAGTTTAAAGAGGCCCTACATTATGAGCAAGTGAGACCAAAAGCACTGAAGGATCTACTTTAAACCACAGGAACAGTGATCATGTCAAAAACTGTTAAAACTCAGAAAAGGGCTTCTCCTCGTTCCAACACCCCATTATTCTGACAAATTGTCAATGGGCCAACATCCCATCGGTCTCACAGCCGTTCTGCTCAATAATACAAGGCACAGTAGACTAGCTTCTTTCACTCTGCAACTGTCTCATTTAATTTATTTATTCGTTTTACATAAAGAAAGATTAACTCCAATTAAATTCACCACAGCATGAAAGTTAACCATACAGGGGTTGTGGAAAGAGAAGTTGTTGTATGCAGTGAAAAAAAAAATAAAAAATAAAAAATAAAAAATAATACCAATATAAAAACTGTATTCAGTTTGCAGGTATGAATATGTGGGAGACTGCAAGGACACTTGGGATATCGGATTATTTAACTTGGTCAGTTGGACGTAGGCCACACATAATATGAAGCAATTCCATGTTGTATTTTGTTTGAATATGAATCAACTCAAATTCAAAAGAGTGAACAAGTGATGGTTACCTGAGCTCTATAATACAACTGCTTTTGTTTGTTTTGCTTTTCACTTAGGTTACCCCCTCAAAGATCACTGTCCAGTGGCCAAGTTCAGGTCACTCTGGGATGTAATCAGACATCACTAAACGGTTCAGACAGTGAGACATCAGAGTAGTTGGCTTTGATTATAAAAAATATGGTTGAAGGTGCCAGTGGGAAGCTGGATCAATGGGGCTTTGTAGAAGTGGAATGACTGAGTGTCTGAGCAATGACACGGTACCACTTGGAAACCACAGCTGTGTTTTTGCATTATCTTTCTTCAGTTTACAAAAGATAAAGTTAAAGGTTTAACAAACATGCAGTGTGTTTGTTTGTTTGTTAGGGCTGGAGTGCAGTCAGAGGTCACATTCATCCATCTGACACTTATTATCTCCAGGTACAGGCCAGAGTCCTCCATGTTGAGGTCTTCTTAAGTAAGCAAGTCCTGTAATTTGTTAACATGAAGGTCAGGGAGATGATGGGAACCCAACGTGAGACACAGATGACCTGCGATTTTGAGCTAAAGGGTGACCTAATCAGAAAGGGAAGGATGAAAAGGCAGAGGAAATTATCCCTATTATTCATTTTTATGCCTGACATTTTTAACACAAATCAGATGGAGTGGATGAAAGATTTGCATTTCGTTTTGAAAGTTAATGCTGATGAACAAAGGCCTTATAATAGTCAGGTCTTACAACAGCAGGAAATAGTCCAAAGATGAATATTAACTCCAGGGGCTGAGGACTGGCAGATGTCCAGTAACAATATTTTATAAGCAGACACTAGACTCTTTGACAAGAATGATTTTGACCAGAGCTGCACACCATTCACATTTATATCAAATAACACTTACAGTTACATCAGCCAAAATATGTGATGTAACTATAATACAGAACGAGCAAAAGCTCGCAAAGGAGGACAAACTTGAAAAACCTTTTGGTGTTTTCACCATCTGACTTTTACTGAATCATTTTTATGTGAGTCACCAAACCAAAGCAAAATTTTCCTAAATGCACTGTTTGTGATCAATAATAACGAATAGTTTATCAACACTACATAAGATTTTTGAAGTCAATGTACAGAAAGTTTACCACAACAGTAAGGTTATGTGTTTTCTTCTTTTCTAGTCAAGGCTGAACCGGGTGGCAACATCACCCTTCCCTGCAGGCTCGAGTCTTCTGACAACTTCTTCTTTGGCAGCATGGGAATGCGAGTCAAATGGATCAAAATCGCAGATGATGGGTCCTCCAGTGAGGATGTCCTGATTTCAATGGGATTCCACAAGAGGACTTATGGAAGCTTTGAGGATCGAGTCTTTATGGAGGACCCCAACAGTGATTATGACGCATCTATAGTAATGCATGACATCTCCATGGAGGACATGGGAAAATACCATTGTGAAATCATCAATGGGGAAGAAGACATTGTGTATGAAATCATCTTAGAAGTGGAATCCAACCAAACCAAAGGTAAATGCTTTTATCTATTTTTTTTTTAGTTGTAGTAGTAGTATTTTCAATTCAACAGTTTACTACAGTAATGCATTTCTAGTCATTCAAAACATTAATAATTTATCATCTTGCATTCTTGCTGACTTATCTAAATCACTCTAATGATTTAACTCTGGCATATACATTTTTGTCAAAAAGTAGAGAGAATTAACCATATGTAATGGTTTAAGTAAAGCTGCTTTAGGATATTTTCCAGAGATGTTCTTGATGGCTGCCTGTGAGAATTTTTGGGACTCATATTAAACCAGCTGCTTAGAGAAATGTCCAGATTTGAGCAAGATTGCCAATTAGTGAACACTGCAACAAATACAGTGGAACACTTTATAGTTTGCCCTCCAAAAAGGAGTTGCTGCTTTAGAGTTTTTCTTTTTTTTTTTTTCTTGGTGTTGTCCCATGTCTGGTTTTCCACCTGCATCACTTTTGTGAATACAACCAAAAATATGTGGTGTTGATGTCAACCCAAAATCAGTCAAGGACCCCCACCTGCCATCCTCAACATGCTTTATGAAAGGCATTGAAATTTCTATGCTATACTTCTGGCTTCATGTCCTGTGTAATCCAGATGCCACTGTGAAATATTTTTAGTTGACATACAGAGTAAAATGCATGTGTACAAAAACTGTGGGGACATTTCCACACACTTCCCTGTTTATTGTGTGAAGTGTTTAGTTGTTACTTTTGGCTTCTTTGTCCCCTTGATATTTGATATTACGCCTTTGAGGGCACCACAGCTGAAAGCCCATGTGTAGGGAGAGTACTAAAACATCTTAATTCACAGATTGTTTGTGGATTATTGTGGACTGATCAACATCTTAACTCTCTCAGGTGACATCTGAAGAATTTCCACTATTATACCAGCTACACTTCTTGATTCCTTTTCTTGGGGCTGTACTGCAAAATGTATACAGTAGATAAATGCAGATGATTTCAGACTGATACATTGTCCTAAAGCACCTTCTGGTTCTTTCAGGTGTTGTATTCCCATACTCCCCTCATAGAGGTCGCTACAACCTGACCTTCGACGATGCTGTGCAGTCCTGTGAAAATCAGGATGCTGTGATTGCCTCCTTTGAACAACTCTATGAGGCCTGGAAGGATGGTCTGGACTGGTGCAATGCTGGCTGGCTCAGTGATGGTACAGTGCAGTATCCCATCACCAAACCCAGAGAGCCTTGTGGTGGCTCCAACAGCGGGCCTGGTCTCAGAAATTATGGACGCAGAGACAAGAGGATGAGCCGGTTTGATGTGTTCTGCTATGCCTCTGAACTCAAAGGTAAGTGGATACATTTCTCCTGTCCATTTTTGTAGTTGTTATCTGCAGTATATCTGTTTGTATTATAGGTGTGACCTTTTACCAGGGGAAAAAAAATAATCATGTCAACCTTCTTTAATGCACCTTTACACAAAAGAGGGAAATTCTTCTTTTGACCAACTGTTTTGATTTCTGATTTGTTAGGACGCTTCTACTGGTTGGTCCAGCCCGAGAGGCTGACGTTTCTGGAGGCTGTGCAGGCATGCATAGATGACGATGCAGAGATTGCCAAGGTGGGCCAAATGTACTCCGCCTGGAAGTTCGAGGGCTATGATCGCTGTGATGCAGGCTGGTTGGCTGACGGAAGTGTCCGCTACCCCATTTCCAGGCCCCGCAAGAACTGCAGCCCCACAGAAGCTGCAGTGCGCTTTGTTGGATTCCCAAACAAAAATCACAAATCTTACGGCGTCTACTGCTACAAGGCTGATGAGTGAGGCTTCAGAATATCATAGGGGAACCATAATCACCAAAGAGCAGAAACAACCACCGCCATTAAAATCAAAAATGAAGCACATAAGCTTTGGGTATCAACTAGCATGAACTCCTAGTACCTTTCTGAAACGGTGAAACCTTTCTGAAACCTTATATCACTCTCCCATATACAATACACAACACTAATTTTTGTTCTTTTTGATTGTTTTTTATCTTTTAAAGCTCTGCATTCTTTTATCAGATGGTTTGGTAAATGGTAGCAGTGTTAAACTGTGACTTGCTTGAGTGAGACAGGAACTTAGTGCTCAGAATCATCTAAGTTTGGCTTGCTTTTCAGAGAAAGATTAAATGTATGAAGTTCAATACCGAAAACTTTTATGCTGAGGTGCAGAAGATATGTACTTGTTTAAAGTGTCTGAACAATGTGGTATTTATTGTATCACATCATCGGAAGACCAAATTGGTTACAATGTGATAAACATTACTTGGCTACGACTTGATATATGCATGTTATGCTGCAAATCGTAATCAACTGGACTGATCATATGTTTGTTTTTTTTGTCTTTTTTTTCCCTCTTTATCTGTGAGACTGAAAAAAGATGTTTCCAACCAGAAAAGTTGTGTTCAAGTCATCTGCCAAAAGAATAATTGGAAATGTCTTGATGTTGGACTTATTCTGCATTGAAAGTTCCTGTGAAATCAACTTCCATTTACAATCTGAAAGACATTTTACCCCTCAAGTCTTATGCAACAAACCCTTTTTTTCCATGATTTCCTTAGAGATTTTTCATATTCACTGCGCTCCTTAAATCCCCCTGCCTGCCTATTTTCTTGTGAACTTTTTTGTGAGTTATACAAGCTGGGATGACTGCATAATCATAACCTGAAAAGTGCAGATGTGAAAAAAACAGATATACATTTTTAAAAAAAAAACTAAATGAGTAGCAATGGCAGTAATTCCCACAAATACATGAAAGATTTGATATAGTGATTACAACTATAACTGTTAAATGTATGAGTGGAGCTCCAGTTTGACTGATTGAGTGGTTTGCTGAACAATTTACTGTGGTTTAGAGCAGTAAATTTCCACTAGCATTCTATACTTTTAAAGGCCTTAATAATACTTATGATCTCTTTTACTTCTAAAAAAAATATTAACAGTCATGTTGTGGGGACTGGAACTAGTTTTCTGTTAGTTTCTTGTTGACCATAGCAAGTTTTTTTTTCCCCTGTGGTAATTTAGAGTTATGCCACAATCAGTAGATAGCATAAATTTATAGCAAGTGGTTAGAAAATAAATTCTAAAAGGTAATTTTGTGTTTTTGCTATTTTATTTCTTTTTACTTTTTCTAACCCTGGCCACTGACATATGGTACTTACTGCAGATGTGTAGATGTGTTTGTGCACACATGTACATGATGAAGACAAAGGTATTTTTGTATCTTATTATCGTGTACCATTTCAAGGATGCAGTTTAAAATAAAGAATACAACTTTTAAACTTTTGAGTATTGGTTTTTTTGTGTTAAATAACAATATGGAGGTGGTGATGTTCTAATTGTTATTTAAACCCACTCTATGTAGTAATACCACTTCTGAACACTGGACCAAAAAGAAAGTTCCTGAGTCAACCCCAATCATAAGACCATACACTGTATAAAAAGAACCGGACAAGGCCACTGTGATGTCACTCAAAGGTCTCTGACGAGTAGTTTTGGAGGAACTGACTTCAGCTAATCCTGGTTAATCCAAAAATGGGTAAATGGGTAGAACAAACAAGCCCAGTAGATGAAACATTCAAAAATTCACTCAGTTTTCACAAGTTACCTATTTTTAGCTGCGCTTATGTTAGCCATGTTAACAGCCAGATGCCAAGAGCACTTTAGTGGTCTTCTCCCCAAACTCTCTGAGACCAACCCAGCGCTGGTTGCAGTTGTCTGTTAGCATAACTATGGAGAGTGACTTGCTCTTGGAGCCAGCCACTGGTGATCAGTCAATGAACTGGAATTTCTGATCTTCATACTTCATACTCCCTTCACGACAACTCTGAAAACTGGATGTTGCCTCTTGCGTAAAAAACATTAGACACAGTACATCTAAATGACTCCCTAGCCCTCTCCGTGACCAGAAGTGGTATTGCTATATAGAGTGGCTTTAAACAAGACTGTTTAAGCAGCCAAATTAGGAAGCGTGCCACACATGTCATGTGTGATTTTCCACATGAGAGTTTAAGATTAGAATCTCTTCACGTTGATTTATTCTTTTAAATGCTAGATCAACAGGCAAACACTTTTTTGGCTGTTTTTCCATTTTAAACAAATGGAAATATTTAGTCTTTAAAAATATTGTGGGAACCCATGGAAATGGGCTCATATTTAAGTGGATACAGGAGGAAAATACAAGATGGATGTGAGATTTAAAAACTTTTTTTGTGTGTGAGCATAACTAAGAACAACGCAAGACACAGAACCTTGACACACTTTTCAGGATAAATGAATCCGATAGTTTTAACATCTTATTGATGTGAGCAGTTCCTGATCTTTTTTTTTTTTTTTTTTTTTTTTGCCTCTGCAGTTTCAATGAAATGTGGTGAAAACTTTCAACAAGTCTGCTAATGCTATACTTCTTGGATGTCTGTTACTCACCTATCAACACTAAGTCGTGCACGACAAGAGAATAGCACGGTAATTTGTGAGTGATATAATCATGACACTTTCCATCGGACGAGACGAAGTCTGAAATGCCTGTCAAAACTAAGAAAGTAGGTACAGCTGGGGTGCATTCACCTGCAGATCTTATTCAATCCCAGTGAGTCAAGGGCAGTGAGGTCTTTCCACAAATCAGTCTCTAGACATCTGCATTTCATGAAGCGAGATTGCAGACTTTACTCTCACTTGGGCATCCAGGAGTAACCTTTAAGGATGAGTCAATTCTTGTCCAGTGGTAGGATGGGCTGTTAGAGCGAAGACCTCTACTGCCTTAATTTAAGATTACAACCAACTTGATATTATTTCCTAGGTAATGGCGCTCTGTGACAGCTATGTCATTGCAATTTTCAAGTGAGACCTGCATAAGGTAGCACTCTGGGACTTGTGTTGAAGGGTAGTGTACTTAGAAAGTTTCTTTTTTTCCACGCCAAGGGATTTTTTTTTATTTCCTTTATGCGCACCATTTAGACATGAGACCTGTTTGACATTTAAGAGAAGAGCCTCCAGTTGTGCTATTGATTAAAAAAGAAGTGTACAGTTCTGCAGCTTCAGCCATGAGTTTTCCTTAATTCACTGGTCTACCACGTTTCATACAGCAACATCTCAACAACATGTCAGTTTAGCGAAGAGGCCATGTCTGATGGGTCCCTGGGTGAGTTTTGCATTGCTAAAGCTGTTCTTCTTTGGTATGATGCTTTGTAAAGTTTAATCCACATTAAATTCAATTGGAAATCATATTTTTTGGCTTCATATCTTGTGTGAGTTCTATGCACAAGGAAACAAAACAGCACACATAAACTCCGGTTGGGTTTTTAGTCTGAGAGCACAACCTACTGGTGAATTCCCCATAATGCTCAGCATAAGTGGAAGCAACATTCCTAATTAACCAACCACTTTTACTGCACACTTTTAAAGAAGGCAAAAAAAAAAAAAAAAGGAAAGAAAAAACCATAAGAGTCTAAAAGCAGATGAGGCATGCAACATTCAAACAGATGGAAATGCTTTGGTAGAAGTTTTAAAATATCCATATATTTACTTTATTTCTTTGGTGATTTAAAGCAGGCAAAAACAGTTTGATCTTTACAAAAACAAACATCCCAGATATTCACATTATAAAAAAAAAAAGAAAAAAGTTATAAATATAAAATGTATTATGTGCACATTAGGGCTAAAACACTCACAGACATTCACAGGCAGACACAACAAAATGACATTTTTCCACTAAAAATCCTCCTGAAACACATCACCGTCCACAAGTACAAATACTTTGCCAATGTTTCAAAACATAAATATTGCAGGTTGTTGCTGATGTGGCCTTCAAATTTCTTGGTCCACTGATGGCATTAAAGATGTAAAGACACATGCAAATCCACTATAGCGCTGACTAATTCTCTATCTTCAACGCATCCTATTTAAACAGTCTGAATGTGGCTCGTCTCCTGTTAAACATACAATAAAAATACACGAAGAGCACTGCTGGGTCAAGTGACAGCATCATACTTTACCTGTCAGCATAAAATAAGTGAGGAGATCAAGAGCAGCTTGAAAATAAATTATATGCATCTCTGCCAAAACAGCTCCTTACGTTCAAGTCTTTCTGAGTATTTTGCAAAATACATTCACTCACCGGCTGATTTTAAGTGACCAGAAGAAAAGAAAAGAAATTAGTGAAAAACTTCAAAGAAAAATATATATTAACTTACAATAGAAAAGCAGCAGAAGACTCTTTGGTGTGTGATTATGAACAGCATAATAGTTCATGTAAACATGCTGTATCAACTGAGTGTAAGTTAAGCACTTGAAGCTTCACTTCCCTCCTTTTATTTTATCTATATTCACCTCCAAATAAAGGCTTTGTCAGTACATAGAGAGGAATCTTTCACAATAAAATGTATCGTACAAAAGATACACCAGTACCATTTTCCCAGATTCTCTCTTTAGATATCTCTCTATAAATATTTAATTTGACCTTGTTTAGATCAGTTAGAGCAGAAATGAATGAAATCTTGTTTTTGAGCCTTTAAAAGCTCCTTTCAGAAAGGAGTTAACTGCTTTTTCTGGATTTGATCTGGAATTCAACAACTACTGGTAGGAAAGCTGTGAAACCATGTTTCACATTTTTGTCTCTGCTCATTAACACAGAAGACTTCAGAATTATTATTACTATTACTAATTTTTTTTTCTTCTCTGAAAAAGTTAAGTTTTGTCTTTACAACTTTCATTGAAACTGCAGTATGAGTCCTTTGTATAATCCCCTCATTTTGTGTTCTTAGAAATCAGAGTTGGATCTCCTCACTTAGTACAATGTTGGTTAAAAATGTAAAAAAATTAATTATATAACACATATGTATGCATGTAGCCCAGTCTGAAACAGCAGGACAACAAAATGGACTTCTTTGTGTAACATAAGCGCTACTTTTAACAACTTTCTTTCTGTGAATAAGGAACACTTGCGGTGAATATAAATAGCACAGCTGGTGTACAGAGGTATTAGACAACAGTCATGAATGTATTATTGGATGAGCTAAGGATGAAGAAAATATTTCTGCTGTTTAAAATAATATATATAATGGTAGCACTTTTTAGTTTTCCTTTCGCCAAATGAAAGTTTTTTTTTCAATCCAAAAACTGTCCACAAAAACTGTCATATAACAGTTCACCTTGATATGAAACTCTTGTATCAACAAGTAAAAGGCACTTCATGCAATTCCATCGTCATCCAAGTTGCAAGAACACTGCAAGTTATCTTCTGTGTTTCTTTGACGAGCTTTTTCTTTTCCTTTTGCCTTTCCGTTTTGCCAAACAAGCATCAGTCGTCTGTTGTTGCCTCGACAGAGCTGTGTCACAAAACAGCTGTGTCAAGAAAATCACGGCCTCCTTCTTTTATGTTCAGTTTTGTCCCTTCTCCCCCGATAGCGCTGCTGTTGGATGAGATAGGTCTCATCTTCCCATTTTTTGAAGTTGTTGACGCTGTAGAGACTATTGTGCTGATGTCTCCTCATAAAGGTCTTCTGGTAGTTTGATGCTGTCATCATAAACAAAGGCATAAACATAAATATCTAAAATCATACATGTAAAAAGACACAGAGAGCAATGTCCCTGTGTTTTAGAACAATACCAGCTGTACTTACGGCTCAAGCAGGTGATTTTAGGAGTATCCCAGCGTCCATCCCCACGGCAACGGATGGTTGGGACATGCCTCTGAATAAAGCCTCTCCGGCACTGGTACCTCACCAGCGAGTTGATTTCATACCTCTCACGTGTCTTACCAAAGGTATGTGCATTCTCTACCACTGGAGGTTGACTACAGGCCACTGAAAAACAGATGAGATAACATAAAATTACTAAAAGGAGAAAATAACAGAGCACTGAGAAATGGTAAGGATCTATCCAAAATTGAATAATATAATATAATTAGGGGTTGTTTTTTTTTTTTTCTTTACCTGTGCCCTTTTTGCAGGTGAAGGTGAGGTGGTAGTTGCAAGGGACATCGTTCCACTGGCCATCCTCATGCCATATGATCACAACGCAGTCCTCACCGGAGGAAAAGAAGCTGTCAGGCTGGTTGGGTCTCCAGTTCTCATATTGCTGCAAGAAAAGCAGAGGATAAAACGTTTTTTAAGGCTTTATGTGTCAGTATATTGCAAAGAATCTGGTCTTCACCAGGTCTTAAAGTTAGATAAATACAACCTCAGATGAACAACAACACTGTGGAATCATTTGTTGAACAAAAAGTAGGCTAAACTGCAGAAGCAGCATGAGCAACAGTAAGAGATTAATATCAAATTCCTATTAAGCAGAAAGGTAAATAATTGAACAGTATGTTATAAATAATGGGACTGTACTGTTGACTGAGCTGCAGCTCTGTTGAAATTATTGAGAAACAGTTCCAGCGTCAACATGTTCTTTCAGATATGCACACAGCTTCACACCCACCCGTAATAAGCAGGTTTTACTAGAAATATATACTTCTTTCTACCAAATGATCCATGATAAAGAGCTTATGTTTAGTGTGCGCAGCACCTTGCAGTTTTAAAGAGTGTCCACAAGATGGAGATCCTGGACGTGTCTAGGACCCTACTGAACAGAGTAAATTCATCACTACTCAAGTCTAACAACAGACTCTGAACCGAACTACAATAAAGTCTAGAAAACACATTCATAAAGCATGCTTTAAGACCATGCAAACCACAATAATGCACAATATCTAATATTGCCATTTTTCTTTCATATTTCAGACATATTTCTGAAGCAAACTATCATCACCCATGCTGTAGCAGTGTGGTGCACGTGTTTCTGTGGTAATGGCATAATGATATTTCTCCACACAGTGAGTGTACCATTTCACGTGTAATCCTCACACGTACACTTACAAATACAGTATACACACAGCTGTAGAGCTGTGGGGCATTCAAGCTGGAATTGATGCTAACTGCGATCTCTCAGCACATTCAAGGTTCAAACAGTTTCTTCAAAGTTGTGACCCACCCCCACCCCTCCAATCATGACTCCAGGCTCAGTTACTCTGTCATTATGGCTAACAAACATACAGTGACTTCCTGCTCTGCTCACCCCGGCTCAACAAATGGTTAGCCCATCAACTGCCCAGCAGGCCTGCATCCTCCTCAAAATATTCAAACAAACTTTGATGGCATTTATAAACACACATTCAAAGACGTTCCTGCAAGTGTCTTTATATGTCTTACTTATTTTATTACATTATATTCTTTTGTTTTCAGGTGTAAATAGTTCATGGTAGTTTAAAATTAGTCTTAATATTTATTTAGATCAAGCAGAGATGACCACCCACCTAGACCCTCTGGGCTGCTTCTATTCAGTTTTCTCTCTCTTTCTGCAGCTGAGCACAGGTGCTGTCCATCTGTGAGCCTGCTTGTTTGGTAGCCTTTACCCCAGGTGGCTGCCTGCTGGCTGCGCCCACATGAGGGTGATGACCATACACCAGTCCACGCCTCCACACACCATCACTCACACCCTCATCACCTCTAAATGGTTCTCCACAGGAGACCTGTGCTTATCTTTTAACCCCCAGGCTTTTTTTCTGCTTCCTTCCTATTTCTGCTTCTGAAAGATCATCTTTGAAGTGAATACATCCATCTGTATGACACAGACGCACATTGTAATTAGACACTCTTCTGTCAAAAGAAGGGAATCTTAAACATCTACACAACAGCAAATGTGCACTCGTATGATGTTTTAAAAATATTGCATTCTTGGACAGTGCACATTTTTTTTTCCCTCTGCCAACTATTTCACATCTCGCGTTCCTGAAGCTACTAGTTTTCACATGTTGGATCCTCATTACAGGATTTGGTGGTGCCTTACAGCATGTTCTCCATCAACTTTATTGCCAGAGCAGTCAAAAGGGTGTAGCGATATGAAGCAGAGGAGAGGACGTCATGAGAAAGTCACCAGAGCTTACTGAAAAGAACAACTCTCCCTGTGGATGACTTCATCTGTCATCTGCATCTCCTCCAAATATTTACATTGTGTGTGCGTCATGTTTGTTGAGGTAAAAATACGTGAGAAAGCAACCTATCTTACCACAGAGCTGCCATCAGTCCAGCGGAAGTCGCTGTCAAACATCTTATCATTCAGGCCGATCCACTGGTAGTCTTGTCCAAGGCCTGCCATGCAGGGCAGAGTGAAACACAACAGATTACAACTCCCCTTTGCCATATGTCCTTTTTAGGACTGTTCAGATAGTGTGTGATACAAAGATAGAGATTGACACGGCATTTTCAATGCCATTATCATTTTCCTGCTTTTATTGTGCAGCCTTATTTTTTTAATTTGTTGTGGCTCTATGGAGATTTTTTTTTTTTTTTTTTCAGAAAGTATCATAAAATAGCACTTTAGTATGCTCTTATAAATCTTACTGATTATCCACAAGTGCATTCTTTAACTTACGGTTCACAAACTGTTGCTCCTCATGGGAAAGGATGCTGGAAAGATGAGCCCCATGCATGCGGCACTCCCGCTCTGCTGAGTCCCAGTTTTTCCTCTGGGGGAAGTACCTGTAGCAGTGCCCCTGAAATTTGTGCCAGCCATAGTCGCATGTTTCTGTATCTGATGGAAGAGACAATTAAATAGAATTAGCATACACAGGAAACAGATTTATAACTGTAAAAAAAATCAACCTAAATCAAAAAAAAGAAAGAAAGTTGTTATTACAAACATCAACTAAACAGAGACCTCCCTCACCACCTTAGCATTCATGACATCACCGAATCTACTGTATCTTCATTACACTAACACGTGAGTAAAGTAGGCCTTCAGGCCCGGAGTTATCTCTAAGTCTGTCTGTAGATGAAAGAGAAACATTGTGATTGATTCCTCCTTGTAGTCCCTGAAACCAGTGATCTGAAAGCAAAGTAAGAGGGAGTAAGATTAAGTGGTAACGCCTTTAAACGGTGCAAATAAGATATTGAAGAGCTCAACTGCTCTCAAACTTCTTTGTGAGTATTCATAAATGAGAAACCAAAGCAACAAATGATGATCTAAGTTTATCCAAACTAAAAGATAGGATAATGTTGAATAACCTGCTCAGATGCCAACAGGTCAAATTCATGTAAAATCCTGAAACCGGGAAGGTGAATTTTAAAGGAACCTCTGAATCATTCCAACAAAAACAGAAGATTTTAATTCACACTTTCTTTATCCTACAAAGGGTGTGTGCCCTATTGGTTACCCCTCCCTTCCTCATTTTAGTCTCTGACTACCAGACCAAAGCAGTAAGGCTCTCTGGGTTGTCCCTTCTTAAGATACTTTTTTACCAGTTTTTATTTGGCAAAGTTTCCATAGATGACAGCTGTTTCTGAGTACACAATAAGGGTGGGATTCACAGAAGAGTGATTCAAATAAAAATTAGGGCGTAAATACTATTTGAGAAAGACCAGCCAAGCCCTATGTTACTGACAGAAAAACTTCTGCTTCCACACAGTAGGCCTCAAATCAAATCAAATCAAACTTTATTTATATAGCACTTTTCATACATTAAAAATGCAACCCAAAGTGCTTCACAAAATAAAACAAAACAGGATCATCACAGATAACAAAAAACCAACCCCCCCCCCCCCCCCCCCACACACACACACACACACACACACACACACCCATGCACACTCACAGCACAAAGTAAAAATTCTTCAGTAACATGGCAGGATACTGAGGATCCAGGTAAGGAAATACCACCTCTGGGAGGCCATCCACACTGAGAGGCACCACAGTCCGCAGCCACAGGGAGCGCCGTCCCAGAGACCACCTTAACCCAGGTAGACTAGGCTAGATTCTACACATTATGCAGACCCCCCCCAGCCCCCAGGGATCTCCAAGACGACGCCCCCGCAGGCAGACCATATATATATATATATATATATATATATATATATATATATATATATATATATATATATATATATATATATATATATATATATATATATATATATATATATATATATATATATATATATATATATATATATATGTATGTGTGTGTGTGTGTGTGTGTGTGTGTGTGTGACAGAAATCATGAAACTTTCATGACACTTTCAGTATTGACAGTGAAGGGCCACTTGCTGTAACATCAAGCACTGTAGTTTTGTCATTCTGATGTCAAAATCTCAGTCATGAAGGAAGAAAGAACATATCTCTTGAGAAACAGACAAATCTAACAAAGACAGAGCGTTTTTGTTTACATCATTATTGATATAAATGACAAACATGCAACTCAAAAACTGGGAACACTATCCCTGAAGGTTCAACCTTTATAAAGCTTACATAAGAACAGATGGAGTACCTAAACTACTTTTACTTGTCCATCTTTGGAACATTTGACCACAGTAGACCACTGTCACAGTCTATTGCATATAGTCTGACTCTCAGCAATGTAGTTGCCCTTTCCAAGTCATGAATTCTTCACATGTTTCATTGAACTCTTGACATTTTCAGGTGAGATCAAGGTAAAAACATGAAGGAGAAATATTTTTTTTCAATTATTCAACCACAGCCTCTGACTTGACATAAAGATACAAATGTTTGCAGTAGCATAGGCAGACAATGTGTCAGCTGTTTGTGTCTGAAACTAATGGGAAGTTCAGATTTCCAAATGTTATCATGCACAACAAACCTTCAGGCTACACTTTAAGGAGGCTGTAAAAAGTGATTGTGGCGATGACATAAGGATGGTTTGTGATTCAGCCAATGTCTGGAGGACTGGTAGGACAATACTCAGTTATATAGATATATAGACTGATTAAAGAGCAGTGGTATCTTTGGAATTAGAATGACTAATATTTGCTGGCTTGATGGATAAATGAATGTATTCAGTGTCTTAACATACTTTATGTTGTGTCATATGAATGTTTCAGTTAGTCTAGGTCAGTCCTTCTCAAATAGTGGGGAGCGATCCCTTGGGGGGTCACTGTGCGATGCCAGAGGGGGCGTGTGCGACCCCAGGGAAAATGCGTTTTTTTTTTTTCTTTTTTGCCGTACTGGATTAAAGTGTAATTGCACATATACTACAGTAGGTGGAAGTGGCAGTCTCATTGTCACAGTGTACGCAGGGAGTATTAGCTATATGGTGTCGGGAGTTTTTTTGTCTTCTTTTGTTTTGTTTTTTTTGGATGGACATGCACGCACGCAGCACAGAGCAGGAGACATGAAGTGAACAAACCCTCAAGACACACCACGGAGAAATATTTAACAGGGATGAGACAGAGACAGAGATAATGAGACAAATGAAAGTCACCAGAAAGTTAAGACGAGGAAATATGACGATGCTGATGTAGCGCTTGGCTTCACTGTGACTGTGGTAGCATTGATGCACTTTAAATCTTTACAGACTAAAAAACTATTTTAATAAAGTTTTTTTTTGTTATAAGTTGATGTATATTTCTTTCTCTTTTGTTTCCCTTGATGCTAATAGGATACAGTGTTATGCAGAGGTGTACTTATAAGAATTTTATAAATAAATGATATTATTTATAGTCACGGTGGAGGGTGGGTGAGGGTGAGGTAAAGGGGGCGGAAATGTTTTCTTCTTTCGGGGGGGGGGGCAACAGAAAATAATTGAGAAGCACTGGTTTAGGTGCAACAGCAATGAAAGAGGGCTTTTATGAATCAGAAACAAAGCACTCATTAAGACCAAATGAAGATGTTCCTTTGAATTAACTCACCCTTCTCACAGTACTGTCCAGAGTAGCTTGGCAGACACACACATGTGAAGGAAGCCAGCCCGTCAACACATGTGCCACCATTGCGGCATGGGTTTGACTGACACTCATCGATGTCTTTATTATGAACACACAAGAAGAAAAAAAAAACAGGACATTTTACTAAAGCTTCTATTTCCTAATACACATATAGTTCAGTATTAATTTGATTCCAGTGTCATGTGAGAGAAAAATCCAACCTGCTTCACATTGATGACCAGTGTAACCAGGAGCACATTTGCATGAAGAGACGCTGCCACTCTTGTAGCAGGATCCCCCATTCAGACAGATGTTTTCTGAGCAAGAATGAACTCCTGCTTAGCAAGAAAAATACAGGTTGAAATGAGAAGAAATGTATTCTGAGCACAGGGATTTTTCTTTATTTAACTGAATGCCAACTGAAAAAAACATACCAGGAATTTCCAGATTCTCTCCATCAAGGGTGAGCTCCATATCAGGTCCTATAGTGGGTGGGATAGTTGTTTCCAAATGCTCTTTGAATGTAGTTGAGTCAATGCCCTGTTTTCCACTTTCCTCGGAGAAGGATGAAGCTGTAGTGACTACAGATGTCACTAACACTTCTTCGCTTTGTGATGGTGATTTTATAGTTGTTAGGAATTCTGTGAGGGTTCTTGTTGTAATTTCACTGTCATCTGTATTGATTTTACTGACAACGTCCTCCTCCCTGAGAGGGCTGTCAACTCTCACAGTCTCCATCTTTGAAGATGCTGTAGCATTCACCTTGAATACAACCTGGATTTCATCTACGGACAGAGGCTTCTGTTCCATTATGTTTTTTTTTGGTGTATTTTCAGTCATCAGCTGCCCAGATACATTGTCTGGGTTGACTGATGTAGTCTCAAAGATGGCAGACCCACTTTCTGCCCCTGTGCTAAGGAAAGATGGGACCTTGGTTGTGGCAGATAGACGCTCTGAAGTAATGATCTCAACCCCATCACCATCTGGCTTTGAATCACTTCCTGTTATCTTGTTTTCCTCTGAGCTGCTGGTGCTTTCTGATCTACTCCCAGATCTAGAGGCTGATGTTGGAGTGATGGGACTTGTTGCCATAATAGTAACAGCTGCTGTCAGGTGAGGTGGGTTAGTGGCCTTTTCCTCTGATCTGCCCTCATTAATGTCCAGCAACGGGTTAAAAGGCACACTGTTGGATGTTTGAGAAACAGCCACTGTTGTAGAAATAACCACAGTGTCCTCTCTTGGTCTTGTAGATTCATTGAAGTTGAAAACTGATTCAACCATGTTGGGGTCTTTTGCATCATAATCTGGGAATGGATCATATGTATTCTCATAAAGATAATTGCCCGGAGATGTTGGGTTTTGGACATGTGTGTCTAGAGATGGTTTAGTCTTGGGTTCAACCATCACATCACTTTCCAAAGTAGATCCAGGCTCAGTAACAGAATAATCCACAGCACTCACAGATGTTGATTCTGTAATCTGACTTGTTTCATGACTTGCAGGCATATAATGAGTTGTAGTCAGTGATACATCCTTAGAGGAAAGGTCAGTCGGGGGTCGCTGTGTTAGTGTGATTTCTGACCTCACTTGTTCAAATGACTGCTGGGAAATTGTCAGTTGGTGGGCAGGGGAAACAAATTTAACCATATCTTCAGGCTGTGATGAAGCTGAAAAGACACTTGAAGTGGGTTTTAAGGATAGTTTAGTCTCTTTGTTGGAGGAGATGTCTGCAGCTGATGTGACACCAAAAGATGAATGGGTGCTTGTTGCATCAGCATCTTGTGACTCCTCACTCTTATAATCTGTTGATCTCACCTCTGAAGAAGGTGATGCCTTTTGTGACTCAACCAAGCTGGTCACAGCAGGGGACTGTGAAGATGTATGACTGGAAAGCGATGAAACATCTCGAGTGACTGAGTTGGAACTTAATGTACTTAAAGTATTGTCTCCTAAACCGTCTTCTCCACTCTCTGTTGTGTCAGCTGAACCATCTTCATCTGTCTTGAATGACACTGGAATGGGTTTCTTAGTAGCAAAGGGAGAAGGGGCAAAAGAAGGTCTTGTTTCTACAGAGGCCTTTTGATGAGTAGCATCTGCAGTAGAAATCGAGAAACTGACTTCTACAGAGCTTGACTTCAAAGACTCAGTTGTAGCTGGGGTAACCAGTGGTGACAATGTGATAGCTTCACTGGATGTTTCCACAGTAGACACCTCATTAAATGCTGAGATGAATGATGAATCAGTGACTGAGGCTGCATTTAATGTTTCAGGTGTGGGAGCAAAGCTGGTGGCTGTAACTGTCCCTGAGCCGTCTTCCAATACAACCAACTTTTGTGTCAATGATGATGCTGTAACACTCCCAGCTTCCTCTGTCTGGCGGGTTGAGTAAAATGAATCAGAGGGCACAGTAATAATACTATCTATGTCAATGATGGTATCATTGTTTGTAATAAGATCAGGAGTGGAGCTGCCTTCCATCACATTGTCTGTAACTGCAGAAATCCATTCATTTTTTTCACCCTCTGTTAATGGGATGGATGTGTTGGCTGATGGTTTGGATGAATGCAAGACCATAGTAGGTGTTTGTTCAGTCAGGTCATTCTCAACTTGTTTGCTACTGGAAGTAACAATCACAACCTGTTGGTCTGTAACACTATGATAATTAATGGTGGGGAGTGGAGTGGGCATTGATGTGATTTCCTCTTTCTTATGTTCACTGCTGGAGCTTACAGTGATGACATCAACTACTGTGTGATCACTTTCAGTTTCAACTTGAGATGTATGGGTTGACATTGTAAAGGAAGATTGTGTTGTGTGCTCAGCCACAGTAACTTGATCTTTCTCTGCACTTGAACCAGGATGCCCAGTTGCCTCAGAAGTGAAGGTGCTCTCAGAAACCTCAGAGATCTGCTCACCAGATATTGGTGTACCTGAAACAAAGGTTTCTGTTTCACCCGTTACTTCATTAAATGTGACATTCTCCATAACTGACGGTTTTGAGATAAAGATCTCTGTGGGTCTATCACCAGAAATCTCTTCTTTTGAAAGAATAGCAGGTGGACTTAAATTGGATTTATCAGTTAAGTGTTGCATGGGTGAAAATGGTAGAGATGAATCCTGGAAAATCATAGATGAAGTGTGGACTTTGGGAAACACGGCTTTTGTTGTTGCTGTGCTCTCAGTTTCTGTTTGCATTTCCAGGGGAATACCATCTGTGTACACAGATGTTTCACCCCCTGAGTACTCTTCAGTAAAATGACCACTGTCTGAATCAGACACTGATGAATTCACGGCCGTAGTACCTTGAATCACTGAAACCTTTGATGTTGCAGCCTCAGGTAGTGTTGCTATCATGATCGATGATGGTGTTGAAATTGAAAAAGATGTTTGTTTGACTGTACTAAAGAGAGATGAAGGCATACTCACAGTTGTCTGTGAAGAATTATTTGTTCTGGAAGAAGCAGTTGCTGTAATGAATGACTTATCAGTGAAATCAGCAGTTGTTTCAGCAGAACCTTCCATATCTGTTGTGATGAAGAGTGAAGCTGTTTCAGGAAATTTTGTTCTCTCTGTACTGTCGGTGAAATCAGAAGTGGTGTCTCCTGAACCATCTATAGAAACAGGGAGTGATCCTCTTTCAGTTGTCATAGTTGATCCACTGAAGAAAGGACTGGACTCGACCATTGTAGACCCACCACTAACACTACTATCCTCTGTATATGAAAGAGTGGAAAATGTACCAGAAGGTACACTTGGGCTTGTGGGTTTCATATCAGAGACTGGAGAAACTGATGGTTCTTCTGTAAAAGCTGGCACTTCTGTCTTTCCTGTATCAAGACTTAAAGATGTCCCAAGTGACTGATCTGTTGGTGTTTTGGAGCTGTGGAGAGAGCCAGTTTGCAAAGATGTGTATTTGTCTGTCACAGGGGTATCGGGTGAAAATGAGGACATTGTTGTCTGATCTTTGTGAGTACTCTCATGCGTTCCAGAAGGCAGCGTTGTAGATTTCTCTGTACTGAATAATGAGGAACCTGTTTTGTGTGATGCTGTGACTGATGGTGAAAGGGTAATCACTGTTGAGGAAGGAGCAGTTGCTGTAATGGATGACTTGTAAGTGAAATCAGCAGTTGTTTCAGCAGAACCTTCCACATCTGTTGTGATGAAGAGTGAAGCTGTTTCAGGAAATTTTGTTCTCTCTGTACTGTATAAAAACGCTGTCTCTTTGATCGAAGTTGATGGTGATGACTTGTGTGGAGTTGTGTCACCTGAATCATCTCCTTCAGTAATGGTAGAAGATTGCTCAGTCGTACCTCCCGAAGGAGAACTTGGGAAGATGGTGATTTCCACGGGATTTGACGAATGTTCCTCAGACTGAGTTGTGGTAAGGGTTTCTTTGGTTTGAAGTGTGGCTGATATTGATTTCTCCGTACTGTAGAGCAATGAAGCTGTACTAACAGTTGTTTGCGAAGAATCATTTGTTCTGGGAGAAAGTGTTGGCTTAACTGTTGGTGTCTTTGTACTCAATGTTGAATAAGTTGTAGTATCCGTAATCAGTGATTCGTCAGTGATATCAGAAGTGTTGTCTCCTGAACCATCCGTAGACACGGGAAGTGATCCTCTTTCAGTTGTCATAGTTGATCCACTGAAGAAAGGACTGGACTCGACCATTGTAGACCCACCACTAACACTACTATCCTCTGTATATGAAAGAGTGGAAAATGTACCAGAAGGTACACTTGGGCTTGTGGGTTTCATATCAGAGACTGGAGAAACTGATGGTTCTTCTGTAAAAGCTGGCACTTCTGTCTTTCCTGTATCAAGACTTAAAGATGTCCCAAGAGACTGATCTGTTGGTGTTTTGGAGCTGTAGAGAGAGCCAGTTTGCAAAGATGTGTATTTATCTGTCACAGGGGTATCGGGTGAAAATGAGGACATTGTTGTCTGATCTTTGTGAGTACTCTCATGCGTTCCAGAAGGCAGCGCTGTAGATTTCTCTGTACTGAATAATGAGGAACCTGTTTTGTGTGATGCTGTGACTGATGGTGAAAGGGTAATCACTGTTGAAGAAGGAGCAGTTGCTGTAATGGATGACTTGTAAGTGAAATCAGCAGTTGTTTCAGCAGAACCTTCCACATCTGTTGTGATGAAGAGTGAAGCTGTTTCAGGAAATTTTGTTCTCTCTGTACTGTATAAAAACGCTGTCTCTTTGATCGAAGTTGAAGGTGATGACTTGTGTGGAGTTGTGTCACCTGAATCATCTTCTTCAGTAATGGTAGAAGATTGCTCGGTCGTACCTCCCGAAGGAGAACTTGGGAAGATGGTGATTTCCACGGGATTTGACGAATGTTCCTCAGACTGAGTTGTGGTAAAGGTTTCTTTGGTTTGAAGTGTGGCTGATATTGATTTCTCCGTACTGTAGAGCAATGAAGCTGTACTAACAGTTGTTTGCGAAGAATCATTTGTTCTGGGAGAAAGTGTTGGCTTAACTGTTGGTGTCTTTGTACTCAATGTTGAATAAGTTGTAGTATCCGTAATCAGTGATTCGTCAGTGAAATCAGAAGTGTTGTCTCCTGAACCATCCGTAGACACGGGGAGTGATCCTCTTTCAGTTGTCATAGTTGATCCACTGAAGAAAGGACTGGACTCGACCATTGTAGACCCACCACTAACACTACTATCCTCTGTATATGAAAGAGTGGAAAATGTACCAGAAGGTACACTTGGGCTTGTGGGTTTCATATCAGAGACTGGAGAAACTGATGGTTCTTCTGTAAAAGCTGGCACTTCTGTCTTTCCTGTATCAAGACTTAAAGATGTCCCAAGTGACTGATCTGTTGGTGTTTTGGAGCTGTAGAGAGAGTCAGTTTGCAAAGATGTGTATTTGTCTGTCACATGGGTATCGGGTGAAAATGAGGACATTGTTGTCTGATCTTTGTGAGTACTCTCATGCGTTCCAGAAGGCAGCGTTGTAGATTTCTCTGTACTGAATAATGAGGAACCTGTTTTGTGTGATGCTGTGACTGATGGTGAAAGGGTAATCACTGTTGAGGAAGGAGCAGTTGCTGTAATGGATGACGTGTAAGTGAAAATCAGCAGTTGTTTCAGCAGAACCTTCCACATCTGTTGTGATGAAGAGTGAAGCTGTTTCAGGAAAATTTTGTTCTCTCTGTACTGTATAAAAATGCTGTCTCTTTGATCGAAGTTGAAGGTGATGACTTGTGTGGAGTTGTGTCACCTGAATCATCTTCTTCAGTAATGGTAGAAGATTGCTCGGTCGTACCTCCCGAAGGAGAACTTGGGAAGATGGTGATTTCCACGGGATTTGACGAATGTTCCTCAGACTGAGTTGTGGTAAGGGTTTCTTTGGTTTGAAGTGTGGCTGATATTGATTTCTCTGTACTGTAGAGCAATGAAGCTGTACTAACAGTTGTTTGCGAAGAATCATTTGTTCTGGGAGAAACTGTTGGCTTAACTGTTGGTGTCTTTGTACTCAATGTTGAATAAGTTGTAGTATCCGTAATCAGTGATTCGTCAGTGAAATCAGAAGTGTTGTCTCCTGAACCATCCGTAGACACGGAGAGTGATCCTCTTTCAGTTGTCGTAGTTGATCCACTGAAGAAAGGACTGGACTCGACCATTGTAGACCCACCACTAACACTACTATCCTCTGTATATGAAAGAGTGGAAAATGTACCAGAAGGTACACTTGGGCTTGTGGGTTTCATATCAGAGACTGGAGAAACTGATGGTTCTTCTGTAAAAGCTGGAACTTCTGTCTTTCCTGTATCAAGACTTAAAGATGTCCCAAGTGACTGATCTGTTGGTGTTTTGGAGCTGTAGAGAGAGCCAGTTTGCAAAGATGTGTATTTATCTGTCACAGGGGTATCGGGTGAAAATGAGGACATTGTTGTCTGATCTTTGTGAGTACTCTCATGCGTTCCAGAAGGCAGCGCTGTAGATTTCTCTGTACTGAATAATGAGGAACCTGTTTTGTGTGATGCTGTGACTGATGGTGAAAGGGTAATCACTGTTGAGGAAGGAGCAGTTGCTGTAATGGATGACTTGTAAGTGAAATCAGCAGTTGTTTCAGCAGAACCTTCCACATCTGTTGTGATGAAGAGTGAAGCTGTTTCAGGAAATTTTGTTCTCTCTGTACTGTATAAAAACGCTGTCTCTTTGATCGAAGTTGAAGGTGATGACTTGTGTGGAGTTGTGTCACCTGAATCATCTTCTTCAGTAATGGTAGAAGATTGCTCGGTCGTACCTCCCGAAGGAGAACTTGGGAAGATGGTGATTTCCACGGGATTTGACGAATGTTCCTCAGACTGAGTTGTGGTAAGGGTTTCTTTGGTTTGAAGTGTGGCTGATATTGATTTCTCTGTACTGTAGAGCAATGAAGCTGTACTAACAGTTGTTTGCGAAGAATCATTTGTTCTGGGAGAAAGTGTTGGCTTAACTGTTGGTGTCTTTGTACTCAATGTTGAATAAGTTGTAGTATCCGTAATCAGTGATTCGTCAGTGAAATCAGAAGTGTTGTCTCCTGAACCATCCGTAGACACGGAGAGTGATCCTCTTTCAGTTGTCGTAGTTGATCCACTGAAGAAAGGACTGGACTCGACCATTGTAGACCCACCACTAACACTACTATCCTCTGTATATGAAAGAGTGGAAAATGTACCAGAAGGTACACTTGGGCTTGTGGGTTTCATATCAGAGACTGGAGAAACTGATGGTTCTTCTGTAAAAGCTGGAACTTCTGTCTTTCCTGTATCAAGACTTAAAGATGTCCCAAGTGACTGATCTGTTGGTGTTTTGGAGCTGTAGAGAGAGCCAGTTTGCAAAGATGTGTATTTGTCTGTCACATGGGTATCGTGTGAAAATGAGGACATTGTTGTCTGATCTTTGTGAGTACTCTCATGCGTTCCAGAAGGCAGCGCTGTAGATTTCTCTGTACTGAATAATGAGGAACCTGTTTTGTGTGATGCTGTGACTGATGGTGAAAGGGTAATCACTGTTGAGGAAGGAGCAGTTGCTGTAATGGATGACTTGTAAGTGAAATCAGCAGTTGTTTCAGCAGAACCTTCCACATCTGTTGTGATGAAGAGTGAAGCTGTTTCAGGAAATTTTGTTCTCTCTGTACTGTATAAAAACGCTGTCTCTTTGATCGAAGTTGAAGGTGATGACTTGTGTGGAGTTGTGTCACCTGAATCATCTTCTTCAGTAATGGTAGAAGATTGCTCAGTCGTACCTCCCGAAGGAGAACTTGGGAAGATGGTGATTTCCACGGGATTTGACGAATGTTCCTCAGACTGAGTTGTGGTAAGGGTTTCTTTGGTTTGAAGTGTGGCTGATATTGATTTCTCTGTACTGTAGAGCAATGAAGCTGTACTAACAGTTGTTTGCGAAGAATCATTTGTTCTGGGAGAAAGTGTTGGCTTAACTGTTGGTGTCTTTGTACTCAATGTTGAATAAGTTGTAGTATCCGTAATCAGTGATTCGTCAGTGAAATCAGAAGTGTTGTCTCCTGAACCATCCGTAGACACGGGGAGTGATCCTCTTTCAGTTGTCATAGTTGATCCACTGAAGAAAGGACTGGACTCGACCATTGTAGACCCACCACTAACACTACTATCCTCTGTATATGAAAGAGTGGAAAATGTACCAGAAGGTACACTTGGGCTTGTGGGTTTCATATCAGAGACTGGAGAAACTGATGGTTCTTCTGTAAAAGCTGGCACTTCTGTCTTTCCTGTATCAAGACTTAAAGATGTCCCAAGTGACTGATCTGTTGGTGTTTTGGAGCTGTAGAGAGAGTCAGTTTGCAAAGATGTGTATTTGTCTGTCACATGGGTATCGGGTGAAAATGAGGACATTGTTGTCTGATCTTTGTGAGTACTCTCATGCGTTCCAGAAGGCAGCGTTGTAGATTTCTCTGTACTGAATAATGAGGAACCTGTTTTGTGTGATGCTGTGACTGATGGTGAAAGGGTAATCACTGTTGAGGAAGGAGCAGTTGCTGTAATGGATGACGTGTAAGTGACATCAGCAGTTGTTTCAGCAGAACCTTCCACATCTGTTGTGATGAAGAGTGAAGCTGTTTCAGGAAATTTTGTTCTCTCTGTACTGTATAAAAATGCTGTCTCTTTGATCGAAGTTGAAGGTGATGACTTGTGTGGAGTTGTGTCACCTGAATCATCTTCTTCAGTAATGGTAGAAGATTGCTCAGTCGTACCTCCCGAAGGAGAACTTGGGAAGATGGTGATTTCCACGGGATTTGACGAATGTTCCTCAGACTGAGTTGTGGTAAGGGTTTCTTTGGTTTGAAGTGTGGCTGATATTGATTTCTCTGTACTGTAGAGCAATGAAGCTGTACTAACAGTTGTTTGCGAAGAATCATTTGTTCTGGGAGAAAGTGTTGGCTTAACTGTTGGTGTCTTTGTACTCAATGTTGAATAAGTTGTAGTATCCGTAATCAGTGATTCGTCAGTGAAATCAGAAGTGTTGTCTCCTGAACCATCCGTAGACACGGGGAGTGATCCTCTTTCAGTTGTCATAGTTGATCCACTGAAGAAAGGACTGGACTCGACCATTGTAGACCCACCACTAACACTACTATCCTCTGTATATGAAAGAGTGGAAAATGTACCAGAAGGTACACTTGGGCTTGTGGGTTTCATATCAGAGACTGGAGAAACTGATGGTTCTTCTGTAAAAGCTGGCACTTCTGTCTTTCCTGTATCAAGACTTAAAGATGTCCCAAGTGACTGATCTGTTGGTGTTTTGGAGCTGTAGAGAGAGTCCAGTTTGCAAAGATGTGTATTTATCTGTCACATGGGTATCGGGTGAAAATGAGGACATTGTTGTCTGATCTTTGTGAGTACTCTCATGCGTTCCAGAAGGCAGCGTTTGTAGATTTCTCTGTACTGAATAATGAGGAACCTGTTTTGTGTGATGCTGTGACTGATGGTGAAAGGGTAATCACTGTTGAGGAAGGAGCAGTTGCTGTAATGGATGACGTGTAAGTGACAATCAGCAGTTGTTTCAGCAGAACCTTCCACATCTGTTGTGATGAAGAGTGAAGCTGTTTCAGGAAATTTTGTTCTCTCTGTACTGTATAAAAATGCTGTCTCTTTGATCGAAGTTGAAGGTGATGACTTGTGTGGAGTTGTGTCACCTGAATCATCTTCTTCAGTAATGGTAGAAGATTGCTCAGTCGTACCTCCCGAAGGAGAACTTGGGAAGATGGTGATTTCCACGGGATTTGACGAATGTTCCTCAGACTGAGTTGTGGTAAGGGTTTCTTTGGTTTGAAGTGTGGCTGATATTGATTTCTCTGTACTGTAGAGCAATGAAGCTGTACTAACAGTTGTTTGCGAAGAATCATTTGTTCTGGGAGAAAGTGTTGGCTTAACTGTTGGTGTCTTTGTACTCAATGTTGAATAAGTTGTAGTATCCGTAATCAGTGATTCGTCAGTGAAATCAGAAGTGTTGTCTCCTGAACCATCCGTAGACACGGGGAGTGATCCTCTTTCAGTTGTCATAGTTGATCCACTGAAGAAAGGACTGGACTCGACCATTGTAGACCCACCACTAACACTACTATCCTCTGTATATGAAAGAGTGGAAAATGTACCAGAAGGTACACTTGGGCTTGTGGGTTTCATATCAGAGACTGGAGAAACTGATGGTTCTTCTGTAAAAGCTGGCACTTCTGTCTTTCCTGTATCAAGACTTAAAGATGTCCCAAGTGACTGATCTGTTGGTGTTTTGGAGCTGTAGAGAGAGTCAGTTTGCAAAGATGTGTATTTGTCTGTCACATGGGTATCGGGTGAAAATGAGGACATTGTTGTCTGATCTTTGTGAGTACTCTCATGCGTTCCAGAAGGCAGCGTTGTAGATTTCTCTGTGTACTGAATAATGAGGAACCTGTTTTGTGTGATGCTGTGACTGATGGTGAAAGGGTAATCACTGTTGAGGAAGGAGCAGTTGCTGTAATGGATGACGTGTAAGTGACATCAGCAGTTGTTTCAGCAGAACCTTCCACATCTGTTGTGATGAAGAGTGAAGCTGTTTCAGGAAATTTTTGTTCTCTCTGTACTGTATAAAAATGCTGTCTCTTTGATCGAAGTTGAAGGTGATGACTTGTGTGGAGTTGTGTCACCTGAATCATCTTCTTCAGTAATGGTAGAAGATTGCTCAGTCGTACCTCCCGAAGGAGAACTTGGGAAGATGGTGATTTCCACGGGATTTGACGAATGTTCCTCAGACTGAGTTGTGGTAAGGGTTTCTTTGGTTTGAAGTGTGGCTGATATTGATTTCTCTGTACTGTAGAGCAATGAAGCTGTACTAACAGTTGTTTGCGAAGAATCATTTGTTCTGGGAGAAAGTGTTGGCTTAACTGTTGGTGTCTTTGTACTCAATGTTGAATAAGTTGTAGTATCCGTAATCAGTGATTCGTCAGTGAAATCAGAAGTGTTGTCTCCTGAACCATCCGTAGACACGGGGAGTGATCCTCTTTCAGTTGTCATAGTTGATCCACTGAAGAAAGGACTGGACTCGACCATTGTAGACCCACCACTAACACTACTATCCTCTGTATATGAAAGAGTGGAAAATGTACCAGAAGGTACACTTGGGCTTGTGGGTTTCATATCAGAGACTGGAGAAACTGATGGTTCTTCTGTAAAAGCTGGCACTTCTGTCTTTCCTGTATCAAGACTTAAAGATGTCCCAAGTGACTGATCTGTTGGTGTTTTGGAGCTGTAGAGAGAGTCCAGTTTGCAAAGATGTGTATTTGTCTGTCACATGGGTATCGGGTGAAAAAATGAGGACATTGTTGTCTGATCTTTGTGAGTACTCTCATGCGTTCCAGAAGGCAGCGTTGTAGATTTCTCTGTACTGAATAATGAGGAACCTGTTTTGTGTGATGCTGTGACTGATGGTGTGAAAGGGTAATCACTGTTGAGGAAGGAGCAGTTGCTGTAATGGATGACGTGTAAGTGAAATCAGCAGTTGTTTCAGCAGAACCTTCCACATCTGTTGTGATGAAGAGTGAAGCTGTTTCAGGAAATTTTGTTCTCTCTGTACTGTATAAAAATGCTGTCTCTTTGATCGAAGTTGAAGGTGATGACTTGTGTGGAGTTGTGTCACCTGAATCATCTTCTTCAGTAATGGTAGAAGATTGCTCAGTCGTACCTCCCGAAGGAGAACTTGGGAAGATGGTGATTTCCACGGGATTTGACGAATGTTCCTCAGACTGAGTTGTGGTAAGGGTTTCTTTGGTTTGAAGTGTGGCTGATATTGATTTCTCTGTACTGTAGAGCAATGAAGCTGTACTAACAGTTGTTTGCGAAGAATCATTTGTTCTGGGGAGAAAGTGTTGGCTTAACTGTTGGTGTCTTTGTACTCAATGTTGAATAAGTTGTAGTATCCGTAATCAGTGATTCGTCAGTGAAATCAGAAGTGTTGTCTCCTGAACCATCCGTAGACACGGGGAGTGATCCTCTTTCAGTTGTCATAGTTGATCCACTGAAGAAAGGACTGGACTCGACCATTGTAGACCCACCACTAACACTACTATCCTCTGTATATGAAAGAGTGGAAAATGTACCAGAAGGTACACTTGGGCTTGTGGGTTTCATATCAGAGACTGGAGAAACTGATGGTTCTTCTGTAAAAGCTGGCACTTCTGTCTTTCCTGTATCAAGACTTAAAGATGTCCCAAGTGACTGATCTGTTGGTGTTTTGGAGCTGTAGAGAGAGTCAGTTTGCAAAGATGTGTATTTGTCTGTCACATGGGTATCGGGTGAAAATGAGGACATTGTTGTCTGATCTTTGTGAGTACTCTCATGCGTTCCAGAAGGCAGCGTTGTAGATTTCTCTGTACTGAATAATGAGGAACCTGTTTTGTGTGATGCTGCTGTGACTGATGGTGAAAGGGTAATCACTGTTGAGGAAGGAGCAGTTGCTGTAATGGATGACTTGTAAGTGAAATCAGCAGTTGTTTCAGCAGAAACCTTCCACATCTGTTGTGATGAAGAGTGAAGCTGTTTCAGGAAATTTTGTTCTCTCTGTACTGTATAAAAAACGCTGTCTCTTTGATCGAAGTTGAAGGTGATGACTTGTGTGGAGTTGTGTCACCTGAATCATCTTCTTCAGTAATGGTAGAAGATTGCTCAGTCGTACCTCCCGAAGGAGAACTTGGGAAGATGGTGATTTCCACGGGATTTGACGAATGTTCCTCAGACTGAGTTGTGGTAAGGGTTTCTTTGGTTTGAAGTGTGGCTGATATTGATTTCTCTGTACTGTAGAGCAATGAAGCTGTACTAACAGTTGTTTGCGAAGAATCATTTGTTCTGGGAGAAAGTGTTGGCTTAACTGTTGGTGTCTTTGTACTCAATGTTGAATAAGTTGTAGTATCCGTAATCAGTGATTCGTCAGTGAAATCAGAAGTGTTGTCTCCTGAACCATCCGTAGACACGGGGAGTGATCCTCTTTCAGTTGTCATAGTTGATCCACTGAAGAAAGGACTGGACTCGACCATTGTAGACCCACCACTAACACTACTATCCTCTGTATATGAAAGAGTGGAAAATGTACCAGAAGGTACACTTGGGCTTGTGGGTTTCATATCAGAGACTGGAGAAAACTGATGGTTCTTCTGTAAAAGCTGGCACTTCTGTCTTTCCTGTATCAAGACTTAAAGATGTCCCAAGTGACTGATCTGTTGGTGTTTTGGAGCTGTAGAGAGAGTCAGTTTGCAAAGATGTGTATTTGTCTGTCACATGGGTATCGGGTGAAAATGAGGACATTGTTGTCTGATCTTTGTGAGTACTCTCATGCGTTCCAGAAGGCAGCGTTGTAGATTTCTCTGTACTGAATAATGAGGAACCTGTTTTGTGTGATGCTGTGACTGATGGTGAAAGGGTAATCACTGTTGAGGAAGGAGCAGTTGCTGTAATGGATGACGTGTAAGTGACATCAGCAGTTGTTTCAGCAGAACCTTCCACATCTGTTGTGATGAAGAGTGAAGCTGTTTCAGGAAATTTTGTTCTCTCTGTACTGTATAAAAATGCTGTCTCTTTGATCGAAGTTGAAGGTGATGACTTGTGTGGAGTTGTGTCACCTGAATCATCTTCTTCAGTAATGGTAGAAGATTGCTCAGTCGTACCTCCCGAAGGAGAACTTGGGAAGATGGTGATTTCCACAGGGATTTGACGAATGTTCCTCAGACTGAGTTGTGGTAAGGGTTTCTTTGGTTTGAAGTGTGGCTGATATTGATTTCTCTGTACTGTAGAGCAATGAAGCTGTACTAACAGTTGTTTGCGAAGAATCATTTGTTCTGGGAGAAAGTGTTGGCTTAACTGTTGGTGTCTTTGTACTCAATGTTGAATAAGTTGTAGTATCCGTAATCAGTGATTCGTCAGTGAAATCAGAAGTGTTGTCTCCTGAACCATCCGTAGACACGGGGAGTGATCCTCTTTCAGTTGTCATAGTTGATCCACTGAAGAAAGGACTGGACTCGACCATTGTAGACCCACCACTAACACTACTATCCTCTGTATATGAAAGAGTGGAAAATGTACCAGAAGGTACACTTGGGCTTGTGGGTTTCATATCAGAGACTGGAGAAACTGATGGTTCTTCTGTAAAAGCTGGCACTTCTGTCTTTCCTGTATCAAGACTTAAAGATGTCCCAAGTGACTGATCTGTTGGTGTTTTGGAGCTGTGGAGAGAGCCAGTTTGCAAAGATGTGTATTTATCTGTCACAGGGGTATCGGGTGAAAATGAGGACATTGTTGTCTGATCTTTGTGAGTACTCTCATGCGTTCCAGAAGGCAGCGTTGTAGATTTCTCTGTACTGAATAATGAGGAACCTGTTTTGTGTGATGCTGTGACTGATGGTGAAAGGGTAATCACTGTTGAGGAAGGAGCAGTTGCTGTAATGGATGACGTGTAAGTGACATCAGCAGTTGTTTCAGCAGAACCTTCTACATCTGTTGTGATGAAGAGTGAAGCTGTTTCAGGAAATTTTTGTTCTCTCTGTACTGTATAAAAAATGCTGTCTCTTTGATCGAAGTTGAAGGTGATGACTTGTGTGGAGTTGTGTCACCTGAATCATCTTCTTCAGTAATGGTAGAAGATTGCTCAGTCGTACCTCCCGAAGGAGAACTTGGGAAGATGGTGATTTCCACGGGATTTGACGAATGTTCCTCAGACTGAGTTGTGGTAAGGGTTTCTTTGGTTTGAAGTGTGGCTGATATTGATTTCTCTGTACTGTAGAGCAATGAAGCTGTACTAACAGTTGTTTGCGAAGAATCATTTGTTCTGGGAGAAAGTGTTGGCTTAACTGTTGGTGTCTTTGTACTCAATGTTGAATAAGTTGTAGTATCCGTAATCAGTGATTCGTCAGTGAAATCAGAAGTGTTGTCTCCTGAACCATCCGTAGACACGGGGAGTGATCCTCTTTCAGTTGTCATAGTTGATCCACTGAAGAAAGGACTGGACTCGACCATTGTAGACCCACCACTAACACTACTATCCTCTGTATATGAAAGAGTGGAAAATGTACCAGAAGGTACACTTGGGCTTGTGGGTTTCATATCAGAGACTGGAGAAACTGATGGTTCTTCTGTAAAAGCTGGCACTTCTGTCTTTCCTGTATCAAGACTTAAAGATGTCCCAAGTGACTGATCTGTTGGTGTTTTGGAGCTGTAGAGAGAGTCAGTTTGCAAAGATGTGTATTTGTCTGTCACATGGGTATCGGGTGGGTGAAAATGAGGACATTGTTGTCTGATCTTTGTGAGTACTCTCATGCGTTCCAGAAGGCAGCGTTGTAGATTTCTCTCTGTACTGAATAATGAGGAACCTGTTTTGTGTGATGCTGTGACTGATGGTGAAAGGGTAATCACTGTTGAGGAAGGAGCAGTTGCTGTAATGGATGACGTGTAAGTGACATCAGCAGTTGTTTCAGCAGAAACCTTCCACATCTGTTGTGATGAAGAGTGAAGCTGTTTCAGGAAATTTTGTTCTCTCTGTACTGTATAAAAATGCTGTCTCTTTGATCGAAGTTGAAGGTGATGACTTGTGTGGAGTTGTGTCACCTGAATCATCTTCTTCAGTAATGGTAGAAGATTGCTCAGTCGTACCTCCCGAAGGAGAACTTGGGAAGATGGTGATTTCCACGGGATTTGACGAATGTTCCTCAGACTGAGTTGTGGTAAGGGTTTCTTTGGTTTGAAGTGTGGCTGATATTGATTTCTCTGTACTGTAGAGCAATGAAGCTGTACTAACAGTTGTTTGCGAAGAATCATTTGTTCTGGGAGAAAGTGTTGGCTTAACTGTTGGTGTCTTTGTACTCAATGTTGAATAAGTTGTAGTATCCGTAATCAGTGATTCGTCAGTGAAATCAGAAGTGTTGTCTCCTGAACCATCCGTAGACACGGGGAGTGATCCTCTTTCAGTTGTCATAGTTGATCCACTGAAGAAAGGACTGGACTCGACCATTGTAGACCCACCACTAACACTACTATCCTCTGTATATGAAAGAGTGGAAAATGTACCAGAAGGTACACTTGGGCTTGTGGGTTTCATATCAGAGACTGGAGAAACTGATGGTTCTTCTGTAAAAGCTGGCACTTCTGTCTTTCCTGTATCAAGACTTAAAGATGTCCCAAGTGACTGATCTGTTGGTGTTTTGGAGCTGTAGAGAGAGTCAGTTTGCAAAGATGTGTATTTGTCTGTCACATGGGTATCGGGTGAAAAGAAAATGAGGACATTGTTGTCTGATCTTTGTGAGTACTCTCATGCGTTCCAGAAGGCAGCGTTGTAGATTTCTCTGTACTGAATAATGAGGAACCTGTTTTGTGTGATGCTGTGACTGATGGTGAAAGGGTAATCACTGTTGAGGAAGGAGCAGTTGCTGTAATGGATGACGTGTAAGTGACATCAGCAGTTGTTTCAGCAGAACCTTCCACATCTGTTGTGATGAAGAGTGAAGCTGTTTCAGGAAATTTTGTTCTCTCTGTACTGTATAAAAATGCTGTCTCTTTGATCGAAGTTGAAGGTGATGACTTGTGTGGAGTTGTGTCACCTGAATCATCTTCTTCAGTAATGGTAGAAGATTGCTCAGTCGTACCTCCCGAAGGAGAACTTGGGAAGATGGTGATTTCCACGGGATTTGACGAATGTTCCTCAGACTGAGTTGTGGTAAGGGTTTCTTTGGTTTGAAGTGTGGCTGATATTGATTTCTCTGTACTGTAGAGCAATGAAGCTGTACTAAACAGTTGTTTGCGAAGAATCATTTGTTCTGGGAGAAAGTGTTGGCTTAACTGTTGGTGTCTTTGTACTCAATGTTGAATAAGTTGTAGTATCCGTAATCAGTGATTCGTCAGTGAAATCAGAAGTGTTGTCTCCTGAACCATCCGTAGACACGGGGAGTGATCCTCTTTCAGTTGTCATAGTTGATCCACTGAAGAAAGGACTGGACTCGACCATTGTAGACCCACCACTAACACTACTATCCTCTGTATATGAAAGAGTGGAAAATGTACCAGAAGGTACACTTGGGCTTGTGGGTTTCATATCAGAGACTGGAGAAACTGATGGTTCTTCTGTAAAAGCTGGCACTTCTGTCTTTCCTGTATCAAGACTTAAAGATGTCCCAAGTGACTGATCTGTTGGTGTTTTGGAGCTGTAGAGAGAGTCCAGTTTGCAAAGATGTGTATTTGTCTGTCACATGGGTATCGGGTGAAAATGAGGACATTGTTGTCTGATCTTTGTGAGTACTCTCATGCGTTCCAGAAGGCAGCGCTGTAGATTTCTCTGTACTGAATAATGAGGAACCTGTTTTGTGTGATGCTGTGACTGATGGTGAAAGGGTAATCACTGTTGAGGAAGGAGCAGTTGCTGTAATGGATGACGTGTGTAAGTGAAATCAGCAGTTGTTTCAGCAGAACCTTCCACATCTGTTGTGATGAAGAGTGAAGCTGTTTCAGGAAATTTTGTTCTCTCTGTACTGTATAAAAATGCTGTCTCTTTGATCGAAGTTGAAGGTGATGACTTGTGTGGAGTTGTGTCACCTGAATCATCTTCTTCAGTAATGGTAGAAGATTGCTCAGTCGTACCTCCCGAAGGAGAACTTGGGAAGATGGTGATTTCCACGGGATTTGACGAATGTTCCTCAGACTGAGTTGTGGTAAGGGTTTCTTTGGTTTGAAGTGTGGCTGATATTGATTTCTCTGTACTGTAGAGCAATGAAGCTGTACTAACAGTTGTTTGCGAAGAATCATTTGTTCTGGGAGAAAGTGTTGGCTTAACTGTTGGTGTCTTTGTACTCAATGTTGAATAAGTTGTAGTATCCGTAATCAGTGATTCGTCAGTGAAATCAGAAGTGTTGTCTCCTGAACCATCCGTAGACACGGGGAGTGATCCTCTTTCAGTTGTCATAGTTGATCCACTGAAGAAAGGACTGGACTCGACCATTGTAGACCCACCACTAACACTACTATCCTCTGTATATGAAAGAGTGGAAAATGTACCAGAAGGTACACTTGGGCTTTGTGGGTTTCATATCAGAGACTGGAGAAACTGATGGTTCTTCTGTAAAAGCTGGCACTTCTGTCTTTCCTGTATCAAGACTTAAAGATGTCCCAAGTGACTGATCTGTTGGTGTTTTGGAGCTGTAGAGAGAGTCAGTTTGCAAAGATGTGTATTTGTCTGTCACATGGGTATCGGGTGAAAATGAGGACATTGTTGTCTGATCTTTGTGAGTACTCTCATGCGTTCCAGAAGGCAGCGTTGTAGATTTCTCTGTACTGAATAATGAGGAACCTGTTTTGTGTGATGCTGTGACTGATGGTGAAAGGGTAATCACTGTTGAGGAAGGAGCAGTTGCTGTGTAATGGATGACGTGTAAGTGACATCAGCAGTTGTTTCAGCAGAACCTTCCACATCTGTTGTGATGAAGAGTGAAGCTGTTTCAGGAAATTTTGTTCTCTCTGTACTGTATAAAAATGCTGTCTCTTTGATCGAAGTTGAAGGTGATGACTTGTGTGGAGTTGTGTCACCTGAATCATCTTCTTCAGTAATGGTAGAAGATTGCTCAGTCGTACCTCCCGAAGGAGAACTTGGGAAGATGGTGATTTCCACGGGATTTGACGAATGTTCCTCAGACTGAGTTGTGGTAAGGGTTTCTTGGTTTGAAGTGTGGCTGATATTGATTTCTCTGTACTGTAGAGCAATGAAGCTGTACTAACAGTTGTTTGCGAAGAATCATTTGTTCTGGGAGAAAGTGTTGGCTTAACTGTTGGTGTCTTTGTACTCAATGTTGAATAAGTTGTAGTATCCGTAATCAGTGATTCGTCAGTGAAATCAGAAGTGTTGTCTCCTGAACCATCCGTAGACACGGGGAGTGATCCTCTTTCAGTTGTCATAGTTGATCCACTGAAGAAAGGACTGGACTGGACTCGACCATTGTAGACCCACCACTAACACTACTATCCTCTGTATATGAAAGAGTGGAAAATGTACCAGAAGGTACACTTGGGCTTGTGGGTTTCATATCAGAGACTGGAGAAACTGATGGTTCTTCTGTAAAAAGCTGGCACTTCTGTCTTTCCTGTATCAAGACTTAAAGATGTCCCAAGTGACTGATCTGTTGGTGTTTTGGAGCTGTAGAGAGAGTCAGTTTGCAAAGATGTGTATTTGTCTGTCACATGGGTATCGGGTGAAAATGAGGACATTGTGTCTGATCTTTGTGAGTACTCTCAATGCGTTCCAGAAGGCAGCGTTGTAGATTTCTCTGTACTGAATAATGAGGAACCTGTTTTGTGTGATGCTGTGACTGATGGTGAAAGGGTAATCACTGTTGAGGAAGGAGCAGTTGCTGTAATGGATGACGTGTAAGTGACATCAGCAGTTGTTTCAGCAGAACCTTCCACATCTGTTGTGATGAAGAGTGAAGCTGTTTCAGGAAATTTTGTTCTCTCTGTACTGTATAAAAATGCTGTCTCTTTGATCGAAGTTGAAGGTGATGACTTGTGTGGAGTTGTGTCACCTGAATCATCTCTTCAGTAATGGTAGAAGATTGCTCAGTCGTACCTCCCGAAGGAGAACTTGGGAAGATGGTGATTTCCACGGGATTTGACGAATGTTCCTCAGACTGAGTTGTTGGTAAGGGTTTCTTTGGTTTGAAGTGTGGCTGATATTGATTTTCTCCGTACTGTAGAGCAATGAAGCTGTACTAACAGTTGTTTGCGAAGAATCATTTGTTCTGGGAGAAAGTGTTGGCTTAACTGTTGGTTGTCTTTGTACTCAATGTTGAATAAGTTGTAGTATCCGTAATCAGTGATTCGTCAGTGAAATCAGAAGTGTTTGTCTCCTGAACCATCCGTAGACACGGGGAGGGAGTGATCCTCTTCAGTTGTCATAGTTGATCCACTGAAGAAAGGACTGGACTCGACCATTGTAGACCCACCACTAACACTACTATCCTCTGTATATGAAAGAGTGGAAAATGTACCAGAAGGTACACTTGGGCTTGTGGGTTTCATATCAGAGACTGGAGAAACTGATGGTTCTTCTGTAAAAGCTTGGCACTTCTGTCTTTCCTGTATCAAGACTTAAAGATGTCCCAAGTGACTGATCTGTGGTGTGTTTTTTTGGAGCTGTAGAGAGAGTCAGTTTGCAAAGATGTGTATTTGTCTGTCACATGGGGATCGGGTGAAAATGAGGACATTGTTGTCTGATCTTTGTGAGTACTCTCATGCGTTCCAGAAGGCAGCGTTGTAGATTTCTCTGTACTGAATAATGAGGAACCTGTTTTGGTGTGATGCTGTGGGACTGATGGTGAAAGGGTAATCACTGTTGAGGAAGGAGCAGTTGCTGTAATGGATGACGTGTAAGTGACATCAGCAGTTGTTTCAGCAGAACCTTCCACATCTGTTGTGAAGAGTGAAGCTGTTTCAGGAAATTTGTTCTCTCTGTACTGTATAAAAATGCTGTCTCTTTGATCGAAGTTGAAGGTGATGACTTGTGTGGAGTTGTGTCACCTGAATCATCTTCTTCAGTAATGGTAGAAGATTGCTCAGTCGTACCTCCCGAAGGAGAACTGGGAAGATGGTGATTTCCACGGGATTTGACGAATGTTCCAGACTGAGTTGTGGTAAGGGTTTCTTTGGTTTGAAGTGTGGCTGATATTGATTTCTCTGTACTGTAGAGCAATGAAGCTGTACAACAGTTGTTTGCGAAGAATCATTTGTTCTGGGAGAAAGTGTTGGCTTAACTGTTGGTGTCTTTGTACTCAATGTTGAATAAGT